>CM039678.1:314426034-315851881 GCA_022496015.1 Hordeum marinum
CATGGAAAGTCTTGCCACTAAGTCGGCGTGACCAGCTTATGTGTGAATACACAGGTGATGAGAATGATCCTCTCTGCTTCAATCACACACCCTTGATGGAAGAAAACGTTAACTCTGTTGTCAAAGGACTTACCCACGAATCCCAGGAGGTGTGTCGTATGATCGGGTTAAAACCCTTCTGCGTTGCAAATCCAGCTCCGGACGTAAGGACAACTTTCAAATTTGCTTGCTCTTTGTCTTGACTTTGTATATGGCAACTTTTAATCTTTTCACGGATTTTCCTATAGGCGAACTCCAGATTCTGGAAGAAAAATACACTCCCCCGTGAAGAAGAAAGCTCAGGCGGGTAACATCCGTGGCCGCAAACAGAAAACTTTTGCTGAAAACCTGCTTGAACTTGACGATTCAGAGGTAGAACTTGACTCCCTTGGCCATCTTTTTATGCAACTTATTGACAATGATTGTACATAGGAGGAGATAGAGACGAGCCATGCCAACGTCCCCTAGGTAACTTACATTTCTTCCGACTCAGAAATCTTACCACAAGGGAAGATACGGCGGGTTGTCTGAAAAGTTCCTTTTTCACATCCTCTTGCTTTCTTCGATACCGAACTTCCCTTGAAAAATCAACAATATGATTCTCGGCGTCAGACCCGGAGCACCGGCTCTTGGGATCTTATGGCCGGCTTACCCAACTCCCCGGCGGCGCGAAAACGTCGTGATGAGGTACTTTCTTACTAAGAATCCGATAGTTGTCTTATATTTCTGTACTGTTGTCTTACTCTTGTGCTTTATTGTCTTTAATTTGTAGGAGTCATCTCCTTCATGTGGGGACCCGTCTGCCTCCAAGCTTCCTCCTATGAAGGTCAACCGAGAGTATGCTTTCACCCTGTTGTGCGTTCATTATCTATATTTTCTTTTTACTATGTAATAACTCCTTGCACCTTCAGGGCTCAAGCCAAACGTAGGAAGACAAGCGGGTCCACCATTCCTCCTGCCGCTCAACAGCAGGAGACTACTGAGCCATCTCCCTCCACTCATGTTGAACCTTCTGACGCTAACAAGGAAGCACCTGAGCCCTCTCCTCCACCCTCAGAACTGGCGGGTCATCACATGGCGACTTCTGATAGTCCAGCGGCTGACCCTAAGCCGCCCAGTCCTGCTGCCGAAGACTCAACTCTTCCCAATGTTACCATCACCAGGACGGGTTATCAATCCCCGACTCATCATGTATTGGTAAAACACTCTAGCAAGATTGGTACTTGTTCTCCACAGAAGCTTAGCTTCGAATTCCTCGTCTTGGAGAAGATGATTGCAGATGACCTGCATGCCGGTTATTTGAACCACCTTTCTGCCAACCGTAACATGGATACCAAACTTGTTGGTTGGATGAAGAAAAAATATGACGTATCTTTCATCCTCTGCATTTATGTTATACCCTTACGTAGCCCCCAAGAACCGGTGTAATACTACAAATAATGTACTGGGTCATCCAAACCTTTGACCTGTTGTATAGAACTTAACCTGTAGCCCCCAAGTAACGGGTTAAATTGCATATAAGCCGGTACTTTACGTTAAATCATAGATCCAAGTGTTGCCCCCAAGTACAGATCATTATAATAATGATGAGCCGGAACTTCGCTGTATACTTGCAGCGAAAACATAGACATTAGCCCCCAAGTGCCAAGTATATTGCTTGCAATCTGCTTGGGACTTGTATCAGAGAATAACTCCACCCTGGCGACTTAATCTTTATGATCTTTCACTTGCCTAATGCGGGAGGCGTTAGACGTAGCCGAGTCTGAATGTGCCAGCTTAAGGGAAAATATGACCATGCAACAGACCGCTTGGGACACAGTAGAAGAGAAATTACGGATGGCTGTCGAACAACTTGAGAAACTCCAGGTCGACATTACCACGTATAAAAAGACTGTCGGATTTGAGCAAGCTGCCTTATCCAAGTGTGTATGTGACACTGAGGAACAACTTAAACTTGCATCAGTAGAGCTGAAGACTCTCAAATACCACATATCCAAGATGACTGTCGCTATCTTTGGTAAACATGTACGGCTTAAAAAAATTCCTTGTGGGAGAAATACCTGCCAAGTGGCTTATCACTTTAAACCTTTTTTCTTGCACGTGAGAGGAGCCGCCACCAGTTTGGCTTCGAAACGTACAGGCAGTTCAGCTCTGATACCAACGCTGTCGGGACCCCGATCCTAAGACATATGAATCCAGCCTGTAACACGTCACACCACTTTGTGTCCTCACGCACGGTAACCCATGGCTGCCACCTTACCTTGGCCGGACCATTTGCGTCTTTTGGCTCATGGATATGAACGTGTTGCTAGCATTCACACATTAGAAAACCCGGGTTGACATGACTAGTTATAGACCCAAGCGGCACAACCGTACAAGGATAGGCATACATAACCCAGCAATGCAGGTGTCCGTCATTGGCATGTGTAGACGAGTCATAGCAAGCTACAAGGACTCCATTACGCCGTGGGACATAAATGTCATCACTGCACGTAGACGAGTCATAGTAGGCTACGGGCAATCCATTACACTGTGAGACATTTCCCCGAAGGGATAGACACAGCAGCAAAGAAGGATACATGCCGCTCAATCAATGTGTCCGGAGTAGTACCAAGCTACCAGGCTCGGTGGACGCGCAAAGAGGCATTTCCCTGTAAAGAAGGCTACTAAAGGCACACAACTAGGTGTCGAATCCCACGCATACCAATGCATTTCAATCATACACGCAATGTGCACGATATGCGTAGATACAACATGGCATCACAACAAAACTCTACAACATAACATTTATTTAGGAGGCTCCAAGGAGCCAACATAGTATAATGTTACACGCAGAAGGGGTCACAAGACCCAACACTCAGAGCATACAAACAACAAGCGTAAGTTACATGTCTGAGTACAAACATCTAAAAAGCGGCTGAAAGAGCCTGAAAACCCATATTGGATGTCCGGCCGAGGTTTCCAACATGGCCTCAAACATTGCGAGCAGGGCCCCAAGCTAGTCCCGATTGGGCTATTCATCCACTTCGCAGGCCGTGCCAGACCTATCAACGTTTCTAACTACTGCGACTCCTGGACTAAGAAGAGGGTAGGTTAATAGGCCTAGAGAGCTCGAGTTACTAGAGCCCAATGTGCGGTAGTAGCTAGTCTTGGAACACAAACACGGAACTCAACTCCTATGAGCAGTTTCAATGAGACAAACCACCATGTACTCCTACATGGCCTCTCATCGCTACCTTTACCAAAATAGGTTCATCACTTAACTCTCATCATCAGGACACATTCATTTCACTCCAGTTCTTCTCCCAGATGAATCAGACTTGACACAACTCTAAGCATAGCAAGCATAACATGGTTATAGCAAAACATGGCTGAAGCATCTACCAGGTATGCTAGGTTGCTTGGTTTAGCTATTTACTATGACAATGACAGGTCATGAAAAGGAGTGGGTTCATTTATCGCAACACAAGTAGCAGTTGAAACGCGTTGTCCTAATGCATTGGAATGAGAGTAAGAGCTGGAGATGGGAATGTATCAAATATGCTGAAGGGGGGTTGCTTGCCTGTTTATCAGAGGAACTCAGCTCTTTTTCGATGTCGCCGATAACTACGTCTCACAAGTCTATCAAAAAGATCAAACAAGCTACAAATTAAGCTAGGCAAATGCTTCACAATGAAGCATGATAATAGCATGGCAATATGTTGCTGGTTTGAGCTAATGTATCTATCAACATGTGAAATGAAGATGGTTTGAACCGGAGGTTCAAATTCAACTCCATATGTGAAGTGGCCTATTGTGTTTTGAACAAAATGTACAAGTTTGCCTATTTAGCTTGCTCTAACATGGATGAAAATGTCACCATTCGATTCATTGGATTTTTTTGATAAATTTTCATATATAAATTATTTTAATCTGACTTACAAATTATTTTCTATGAATTTTTGAAGTTTATATTATTTTCTGGAATTTTCTGATTTATTTTTATTCTAGAAATTAATTATTGCGTCAGCATTGCGCAAGGCTGACGTCAGCGAGTTGACAGCGGCTACCCAGGTCAAACCTGACAGCCGAGGCCCACACGTCAGTGACATGGGGCTAATCTCGTGCTGACCTGGGTTTGACCCGCAGCTGGGGCCCACTGGTCAGTAGGTGGGGGCTAGCTAACATGGAGATTAGGCCCTAATCGGCCGGTCACGTTGGCGCCCGCCGGAGTTTGGCCGGCGGCGACCAAATCCGGGGCGGAGGCTCACCAGAGATGGCCGGAAATGTGCCATAGGGCACAGTTTCACGTGCCGAGAGCACTGGGAGGGAGCCTATGCTCGACCGCATCTATCGGAGGGGTCAGGAGGGCACGAGGCTGCCAAAGGGCTCGCTGGAGAGCTTTCTCGTGGCGGCGCCCGTACGGCCTCGATGGGGAGGTCAACTAGAGGACGGGAGAGACCACTGTTAGAGGGGGAGAGGCACCAGCAGCTCACCGCAAGCTCGATGGCAGTGACTGCAGGCTTGGGAAGGCCGGAGCGGTGGCGAATCGACGGGGCGAGCTTCGGTGATGAGGGGCTCCCGATGGCTTCTGGCTCCACGGGAAGGTCGAGGGGGCACGACAGAGCTCGAGGGCACTGCAGAGGGGCTTGGTGGTGTCGAAGGCTGTGGTGGCTACGAGCGGCGGCGACGGCAGCACTCGGGCAGAGGAGAAGGAAGGGAGCAGGGGAAGAGGGGAGAAATGAGAGGGAGAGAGGGATCCAGACGGCGTCGACGAGGTCGTCCGGAGCGTCGCACTGGCCAGAGGAGGGCAGGCAAGCTGGGTGGAGGTGTCGGCCACGTGGGCGCCTTCGCCTCTCCCTACTGGCAAAGAATGAAGATGACTGCCTCGCCAGGTGGGCTAGGCCGGTTGCCTCCTGGGCCAAGTAAGCTACAGGTGAGGCTCTTTCCTTTATTTCTTTTTATTTTCTGTTTTTTTAATACTGAAATTTGTTCTGGCAAAATAAAATATCAAGCCATTTTAAAAATCCAGAAAATTATTATATGAGCTAGACATAAATGACTTATGCCACATAATTAATTTCAGAATTATTGAACTTATATTTTATATATAATAAATATAAATCCATTGCAAATATGGTTAAACTAATTCAAAACCCAATATAAAATGTTTCTGTGATCCCAAAGTATTGGTTGACAATTTTATCTCAACCCAATATTTTATTTGAGAACGAGGAACATTTTCTTGGAATTGTTTGAAACAATTTTTATAATGCTTATTTGACAAAATTTTAAACTGTGAGGCTTTATCATCCATGATTTCATTATCATTTGAAGATAAAAATGCATGCATGAATGCACTGGCAATCATTAAGAAACTAGCGTTGTGACAACTCACCCCCACTAAACAAGAATCTCCTCCCGAAATTCAGGAGTAGTCGGGAAGAGTGCATGGTACTCAAGCCGAAGACGATCTTCATATTCCCAGGTTGCTTCATCCTCGGAATGACGCGACCACTGAACCTACAAAAACTTGATGCTGCTACATCGATTACTGCGCTCGGTTTCATCAAGAATATGAACATGACATTCTCGATATGAGAGATCATCTTGAAGATCAAGCGTTTCGTGGTCTACTTCGTGGATAGGATCCTTGAAGCAATGCCTGAGTTGAGAAACGTGGAACACATCATGAACTTTGGAAAGTTGCGGGGCTAGTTCCAATTGGTAGGCAACCTATCCTCATTTAGCGAGAATGCGAAAAGGAACAATGTAACGAGGAGCCAATTTGCCTTTGATACCGAAATGATCGGTGCCCTTCAAAGTTGACACCCGAAGGTAAGCCTTCTCGTCAACCTCATAACTTACATCCTTATGACGACAGTCATATTGGCTCTTCTGACGAGATTGGGCAATTTTCACATTCACACGAATGATGCGAACTTGCTCTTCCACATCCTGGATCATATCTGGTCCAAAGAATTGTCTTTCACCGGTTTCTGACTAGTTTAATGGCGTTCGACATCTTCGTCCATACAGAACTTCGAAAGGAGCTTTGCCCAGACTAGACTGAAAGCTGTTGTTATAAGAAAAATTGGCAAATGGAAGAAATTTCTCCCAGTTCATTCCGAATGACATAACATAGGCTCTGAGCATATCCTCAAGAATTTGATTGACTCTTTCTACTTGACCACTTGACTGAGGGTGATAACGGTGCTAAAGGAGAGATGGGTTCCCGTAGCATTCTGCAAACTTTCCCAAAATTGAGAAGTGAAAAGACTTCCACGATCAGAATTGATCTCTAGAGGAACACCATGAAGGGAAACTATTTGAGAAATATACAAGTCTGCTAAATGACTAGCAGTTATACTTTCTCGAACTGGAAGGAAATGAGCAACTTTTGAAAGGCGATCGATAACCACGAAGACGGCATCATTCCCTTTCCTAGTCTTTGGAAAGTCGGTGATCAAATCCATACCGACCTTGTCCTATTTCCACTCGGGAATAGCCAAGGGCTGAAGGGTGCCAGCAGGCCTTTGATGCTCTGCTTTAATGCGACGACAAACATCACAGTTAACAATGAATTGAGCAATTTCTCTCTCCATCCGGGTCCACCAAAACCTCTGGCATAGGTCCTGATAGATCTTAGTACTACCGAGATGAATCATGAGAGGAGATTCATGAGCTTCCTTGAGAATCAGTTCTCGAAGTTGTTTCTTATTGGGAACCACCAAGCGATCCTCAAATAAAACAACACGTTGATCGTTTACCGAGAAACAACGAGCAACTCCCTTAGTAATGTTGCTCTTGATACGAGAAATTCCTATATACTACTTCTAGGTAGCTATGATCCGATCCTCAAGAGTTGGTTTTGCCACCAAGGTAGAAAGGAATCCTCGAGGAACAATATGAGGATTTAACTTACGAAATTTCTCATGGAGAAGTGGTTGACTTTGTAGCTACAAGAGGTTGTTACAGTAGGATTTACGACTTAGTGCATCGGCCATGACATTGGCTTTGCCTGGCGTGTAAGATATTCCTATGTCGTAGTATGTAATCAACTCAATCCACCATCTTTGCCTGAGATTCAAATCCGGTTGGGTGAATATATATCTGAGACTCTGGTGATCACTGAATATTTCACAACGATTACCCAGAAGGTAATGTTGCCAAGTGACTAGTGCATGGACTACTGCGGCAAGTTCCAGATCGTGTGTTGGATAATTTTCCTCATGTGGACGCAACTGTCGGGATGTGTAGGCAATCACATGACGATCTTGCACAAGAATGCAACCTAGACCTTGTCGTGAAGCATCACAGTAGATAACAAAGTCCTTTGTGAAATCCGGGGGTACAAGTACCGGGGCAGTAGTCAGTCGTCTTTTCAACTCCTGAAAACTTTCCTCACATTTTGGAGTCCACTCGAACTTCTTATCTTTCTTGAGGAGTTCAGTTAGAGGTTTGGCAACTTTGGAGAAGTTCTCAATGAAGCGGCGACAATAGCTCGCTAAGCCCAGGAATCTCCTAACTTGCTTCACCGATTCGGGTTGAGTCCAATCAAGGACAAATTGAACTCTCTCGGGATTGACAACAATACCTTTCGCAGAGATTATGTGACCCAGATAGGTCACTTCTGGCAACCAGAATTCACACTTGGAGAATTTGGCATAAAGGTTGTGCTCTTGGAGTTTCATCAATACCATCCTAAGATGCTCAGCATGTTCTTCTTCGTTCTTCAAGTATATGAGGATATCGTCAAGGTAAACCACGACAAATTTGTCCAAATACTCCATGAAGATTGAATTCATTAAGCGGGACAAGGTGGATGGGGCATTGGTTCGACCGAAGGACATGATGGTGTACTCGTATTGGCCATAACGAGTGACAAAAGCCGTCTTTGGAATGTCCCCGTTCCTGATTTTGATTTGATGATAACCTAATCTCAGATCCATCTTGGAAAAGACTGCGGATCCAGCAAACTAATCATACAGATCATTGATCCTGGGGAGCGGATATTTGTCCTTTATCGTGACCAGATTAACCGGCCGATAATCGACAACCATTCGGTCTGTACCATCGTTCTTCTTGACGAAAAGGATAGGACAAGCCCATGGATAAGAACTAGGATGGATGAAACCTTTCTTCAAAGATTCATCGAGTTGGTTCTTAAGCTCAGCTAGTTCTTGGGGAGACATCTAATAGGGCCTTCTAGCAATTGGAGCGGTTCCTGGAACAAGTTCTATGAAAACCTCTACTTCTCTATTAGGTGGAACACCTGGCAATTCTTCTGGAAACACATCTGGGAAGTCACGGACTACCGGAATGTTTTCAAGGTTTGGGAGAGGATTGGCATTGAGAGAATAAATCATACCCTCTGGAATGTGGTTTTGGATATTGACCATCTGGCCAGAAGGATGGGTAAGGTGAACAAACCTAGAGAAACAATCAATTTTGGCATGATGAGTTGTCATCCAGTCCATCCCCAAAATGATATTGATGTCTGAAGTTTTGAGGGTTATTACAGAGGCAAGAAACACTAAACCATCAACAAGGATTTGGTTCCCATGGCTTACTGCACTAGTTTGCCATTTGGAACCTGGACTTTGAATTACTATTGGAGAGGTCATAACTTTGAAAGCAATGTTATGCAAAGAGGCATAACGTTCAGAGATGAAGGAATGGGATGCTCCTGAGTCAAACAGAACTGAAGCTAGATGAGAATTGACAAGAAGCGTCTTAAGCACGACATTAGCATCATATTTAGCTTCTTTGGCAGTTACATGGTGCACACATCCACGAGAATAAACAACTGACCTGACATTAGGCTTCTTGGTTGCCGGCTTGCAATGAACAACACCACTTGTTGAAGAAGGTGGAACATTTGCTCGCAAAGGGCAACTCTTCGAATAATGTCCAGGCTGACTTCTCTTGAAACATGCCCCATGAATGGGACATGGATCCGGGTTGAGAACTCGGTTGATGAGGTTCTTATGGGGAGCACATGGCATCGGCAGATGAGGCGCCACATAGGATGGCCTCGGTGCATATCTCGAAGGAAGAGCGGCATTCTTGATCCATATCCTACGCTTTTGGGATAAAGACATTGAAGATGATCCAACATCATGGTTGTGCTTGCGAGATTCCTCGTAGGTCATGCTCATCGTTTCTGCTTGGATTTCTTTGTTCACAAGAACTTGGTAGCTAACGAACTCATGCAGACTAAGATCATGACGAAGCTTCGGTTTAAGGCCATTCCTGATCGTTGCTTGCTTCCTCGCATTTGTGGATCCTTTTTCTGGGGCATAGCGCGCGAGGCGTTCAAATTAATGGCTAAAAGCATCCACATCCATCTTGCCTTGGGTCAGAACACAGAACTCTTCTTGCTTACGATCTAGCAGGGCATGTGGAATATGATGCTCGTGAAAAACCTCACAGAACTCCTTCCATGAAGTAGCATGGCCTATAGGACTCATGGCCTCGAAATTCTCCCACCATAAACTAGAAGAACCTTCAAGGTAATATGCGGCATACGTGACCTTGTCTCCTTTAGCCACGTTTGCATAACGCAGCTTGTTGTTGATACTTCGGAGCCAATCATCTACGTCTAGTGGCTCAATGGAATGATGGAAGGTGGGCGGTTGCAACTTGATGAAGTATATGATGGATACTAGCTCATTGCGATGATGCGCTGTACTCTGCTCGATGTGCTCCAACAGACGGTTGGTGGCACGCTTTTTCCTCCCAACTTCTAGCATGACCTCCGTCAACAAAGGCGGGTTGGGAGGATCTTCTTCATCCCTACCATCTCCATGGTTCTGACTCTGACCAACAGATCTCCGATTGACTGGCAACATCCTGAAGGAAACAACCAGGGTTCAGAATGAAGGGAGAATACTAATGAGTCCTAGGTGAACTCGGACAGCATAACGGCTGTATGAGCACGAAATATGAGTCAACCTGCACAAGATTGGGCTAGTATAACAGCTCAACATCATGGTTCAGGGCACAAAGAGAACATAGGCATCACTTCTCATAACTCTGATCGGACAAAACTTGTCAAACAACCATTCTATGAGTCTCTGGTCTAGTAACTCGTCATCCTAGCAGATAGGTAGAGGAGCCTAGTTCTTAATCCCCGTAGAAAAGAAGAGAGTGACCCAGAATAGAGTAACTGGAGTAAAGGAGTAAAAAGAGCCTTACGTTCCCTTCCACAATCAATTCCCTTATATAACTAAAGCATTTCTAGACTCAACATCGACCAGTTTGGCTTCATAAACCTATAAGCAGTTCATCTCTGATACCAACGCTGTCGGGACCCCGATCCTAAGACATATGAATCCAGCATGTAACACGTCACACCACTTTGCGGCCTCACGCAGAGTAACCCACGTCTGCCACCTTACCTTGGCCAGGACCGTTTGCGTATTTTGGCTCACGGATATGAATGTGTCGCTAGCATCCACACATCAGAGAACCCGGGTCGACATGACTAGTTATAGACCCAAGCGGCACAACCGTATAGGGATAGGCATACGTAACCCAGCAATGCAGGTGTCGGTCATCAGCGTGTGTAGACGAGACATCGCAAGGTACAAGGACTCCATTACGCCGTGGGACATAAATGTCATCACTGCACATAGACGATTCGTAGCAGGCTACAGGGACTCCATTACACTATGATACATTTCCCCGAAGGTACAGACACAACATCAAACAAGGATACATGTCGGTCAATCATTGTGTTCGGAGTAGTATCAAGCTACCAAGGCTCGGTGGAAGTGCAAAGAGGCATTTCCCTATAAAGAAGGCTACTAAAGGCACACAACTAGGTGTCAAATCCCATGCATACCAATGCATTTCAATCATACACGCACTATGCACGATATGCGTAGATACGACATGACATCACAACAAAACACTACAACATAACATTTATTTAGGAGGCTCCAAGGAGCCAACAGCTCGAAAATCTACAACGACCCTACCATAGGAACTAGACCTCTGTGTGGGTTACTAAGCTAATCCGTCAATGTCAACGTTAGAGGAAACATAACTGAACACAACGCCTAACTCTACAAAAATGAAATTAAGCAATAGTGAGTAAGATGGTACTCAGCAAGTCTTACATCAGAACTATCTACATATGCATCATGTATCAATGAACGGGACTGTGGGGTTTACTGCAGAATGCCTGCTTTGACCTTTGGCTAACCTAAACTACGACAAAGTAACCAACATATCACTGCTCTCTCGTCTCCCTACGAGAGAGCACATATGAATCCGCATGTTTACCATCTCAATACACCACCATGGATCTCTCTCGTCTTCCTACGAGAAGACATCCATAGCACTCACACTTGTTTGATGCATTTTAGAGTTTCCACTTAAATTTGTCTATGAACAATGCAAGTATCCAAGTAGTCCCTATCCGCGGTCACGGCTATTCGAATAGATAATTTACCCGGTAGGGGTGTTCTTCGTCACACATGCTCCCGCCACTTATTGCCATGTGCACGTAAAAATGCACCTCGGCAACCTTCAAGCGGAAGCCCAGCAAGGGAGTCGGCCACAGACGTTACCCTTCAACGAATCACGCCCAAGGCAGTCGCCTATATGAGTTGGAACCCATAATGGAAGTCCGGCTGAGGTTTCCAACATGGCCTCAAACGTTGTGAGAAGGGCCCCAAGCCGGTCCCGATTGGGCCATTCATCCACTTCGCAGGCCGTGCCACACCTATCAACGTTTCGAACTACTGCGAATCCTGGACTGAGAATAGGGTAGGTTAATAGGCCGAGAGAGCTTAAGTTACTGGAGCCCAATGTGTGATGGTAGCTAGTCTTGGAACACAAACACGGAACTCAGCTCCTATGAGCGGTTTCAATGAGACAACCCACCATGTACTCCTACATGGCCTCTCATCGGTACCTTTACCCAAACAGGTTCATCACTTAACTCTCATCATCAGGACACATTCATTTCACTCTGGTTCATCTCCCAGATGAATCAGACCTTACACAACTCTAATGATAGCAAGCATAACAGGGTTATAGCAAAACATGGCTCAAGCATCTACCAGGTATGCTAGGTTGCTTGGTTTAGCTATTTACTGTGACAATGACGGGTCATGCAAAGGAGTGGGTTCATTTATCGCAACACAAGTAGAAATTGAAACATGTTATCCTAATGCATTGGAATGAGAGCAAGATCGAGAGATGGGATTGTATCGAATATGCTCAGGGGGGGTTGCTTGCCTGTTTATCACATGAACTCAGTTGTTCTTCGATGTCGTCGATAACTACGTCTCGCAAGTCTATCGACAAGATCAAATAAGGTACAAATTAAGCAAGGAAAATGCTTCACAATGATGCATGATAATAGCATGGTAATATGTTACTAATTTGAGCTAATGTATCTATCACCATGTTAAATGAAGATGGTTTGAACCCGAGGTTCAAATTCAACTCCATATGTGAAGTAGCCTATTGTGTTTTGAAAAAAATGTCCAGGTGTTCCTATTTAGCTTTCTTTAACATGGATGGAAGTGCCACCATTAGATTGATTGGATTTTTCTGATATTTTCATATATAAATTATTTTAATCCGACTTACAGATTATTTTCTATGAATTTCTGAAGTTTATATTTTTTTTCTAGAATTTTCTGATTTATTTTTATTCTAGAAATTAATTATTGTGTCAGCATTGCGCAAGGCTGACGTCAGCGAGTCAACAGCGGCTGCCCAGGTCAAACCTGACAGCCGGGGCCCACACGCGAGCGACACGGGGCTAATCCCGTGCTGACCGGGATTTGACCCGCAGCTGGGGCCCACTGGTCAGCGGCTAGGGGCTGGCTAAGAGGGAGATTAGGCCCTAATCGGCCAGCTACATCAGCGCCCACCGGAGGTTGGCCGGCGGCGACCAAATCCGCGGTGGAGATTCGCCGAAGATGGCCGGAAATGTGCCATAGGGCACGGTTTCGCGTATCGAGAGCACTGGGAGGGAGACCGTGCTCGACCACATCTACGGGAGGGGTCAGGAGGGCACGAGGCTGCCGGAGGGCTCGCCGGCGAGCTCTCTCACGGCAGCGCCGATACGGCCTCAACGGGGAGATCAACTAGAGGGCGGAAGAGACCACGGGGAGAGGGGAAGAGGCACCAGCAGCTCACCGCGGGCTCGATGGCGGTGACTGCGGGCTCGGGAAGGCCGGAGTGGCAGCGAATCGACTGGGCAAGCTCCGGTGATGAGGGGCTCCTGGCCGCTTCTGGCTCCACTGGGAGCTCGAGGGGGCATAGCGGAGCTCGAGGGCGTGGCAGAGAGGCTTGGCGGGGCCGGAGGCTGCGGTGGCTGCGAGCGGCGGTGATGGCAGCGCTCGGGCAGAGGAGAGAGCAAGGGAAGAGGAGAGAAATGAGAGGGAGAGAGGGATCCAGATGGCGTCGACGAGGTTGTGCGGAGCGTCGCGCTGGCCAGAGGGGGCAGGCAGGATGGGTGAGAGGGAGAGAGGTCTCAAGAGTCATGATTGGCACATATGGCTTGAGCGGGTAATGCCGGTGATGTTGCAAAAGATCTTTCCGCCGGGCTTCTTTAATCCAATTCAACATTTGATTTTGTATCTCCCGACCGAGGCAAGATTGGGGGGCCATGCAAAATCGTTGGTGCTTTGCAACTGAGAGGATGCAGAAGACGTTTTGAGCAAAATGTAAAAATAAACGTAGAATTGAAGCATTAATGGCGAGGCATTCATTACTGAGAAGGCGACAAACTTCATGAAAACACACTACAAAGCCAAGAATCATCATTTGCATAGTCCGAATCCTCGGTACAATGATGGCCACCATGAAAATTTTTGATCCAACCTTAGCCTATTCCAAGGAAAGCTCGCACCAGCTGGTGCTTCGAAAGCAATACTGTTGGATGTCGAAGAAAGGCCGACCATTTTGTTGTATATCTTCAACAACCTAACAGAAGTGCGGCCGTACATCGAGTAAGTTCTTAGTACATTGTTTGGCAACTTCTAATTCCTTTGAACTACTCTTATTCCTGGATATGTGATATAGTCGATACGTCGCCAAATTATCGGTTGGAGCGGTCATCCAAAAGGATTCCATCGAAGCGTATGAGCTTCTGGCAAAGCATGGAGGAGGCTATCCCGGTTTCATCTCTTGGTTCAAACAAACGGTAATTTCCATATCCCGGTATAAAACTTTTAGGGTAATTCAGAGTCTATGGATGCCGAATTGAGACATGTCGCTAATGGTTTTGACAATAAGGTCCATTTAGTTGACAAATACGACATCAACGGGTATCGCTTTCGTACTTTTGGCAAAGAGCTATCTAAGGTCAACCGAAAGTCTACAAATTGTTGTGTCTCCGCTGTCGATGACGGAGGTGTCATGTATTATGGAAGAGTTGAAGCAATTTATGAACTTATATTCTTTGGTGAAAACAGACCAAATGTTGTAGTCTACAAATGTTATTGGTTCCAGCCGAAGGAGACTAGGACTCATGACAATATAGGGCTAGTCGAAAGCAAACAAAGCACCCATTTAGATGTTCTTGATGTATATATTACGGCTCAATAGGCCACCCAGGTTTTCTATCTACCGTGGGCCTGCCAAACTGATCCAAATCTGAATGGTTGGGATGCCGTTTATGATGTGCCACCACGTTTTAGACCACCTCCCCTCAATGAAGATGATTATGAACCTCACATCAACCCAGACACATATGATGGAGAATTCTTCCAAGAAACACGTCTTTCCAAAAAAATGTTTCAAGAACCGCTCTACTTCACCCAAGAACCTTGAGGTAGACACTGACAGTGAATCCGACTTCACCCCTGAGCCGGAACAAGAAAAGATGGAAGAAGAAGAGGTTACTACTGCAGATGACCACTCAATGATTGACCAATTACATAAAGAAGGCCTTCCACATGTTTCTCCCGATAGTCATGATGAGGCATTTATTGATGATAGTGATGATGATGATGCATTTATTGATCTCGGAGCATATATAGACGATGAAGATTATTATTAGTTGATGTCAGGTATATATGATGATGATAAACTCAAATTTATATACGTATTATTTTTCATGTCTGTATTCATTTTTTATGTTCTACTAATTTCATTTACTTTTTCTCATGGCAAGTGTTGAAATATGGTGGGCGAGGGCCGAGAGCGATCCAAGACTCCTTCGTCGACGCGTGGTGGGAAGGGTACTTTCATTCCACCCCAAAATCTCCAAAGAGTGTCGTACGACTTGGGTCAGCCGAGGGCAATTCTTCATCGGTGAAGTTGCCCACTGGGAGAGGAGGTCGGGGGAATAAGAGAGCTCCTAGAGCTAGAGGTGGTGGCCGCGGGAAAGGTACGAAGGCTGTTGTGCCTTCCTCGCCACCACCCCCAGCTGATTCACCCGAGCACAGGACTGCCACGGTGGACTCATTTGAGGTGGAGGCTATAAGGACTCCTGTCCAAGAGCCTCAGGGCGATGATCCTTTTGTTCCAGACGCTTCGACCCACGAGACTCCTGTGCCAGACGCTTCGTCCCGCAAGACTCTTATGCCAGACGCTTCGTCCTACGAGACTCCATAGGCTTCCATCGGATCTGCATCAGCCAGAGCCGAGTGGCCATGCTGATGGTGGCGGGGATTGGCTTTCTGATAGCGTGTCCGAGGTGGTTGAGGGCACCGTCTACCAGCATGGGTGTACACGGCTCCCTCCCGTATCGGCAACCCGTGAGCAGAGGTGGCTAATTAAGCCTGAGTCGCTGAAGTAAGTGCATTTACTCTTTTTAAACCTTTTCCCTTCATGTTTACTCACATATATAATGCATTGGATTCGTCATACTACAGGGGATGGATTCACACCAAGGATGTCCGTAGGCCCAACACCATCCTTGGTGTGATTTTACGGCATAACTTCCCGAGGTTTGTCACGTTACCCGGTGAGGGTCACCAAGAAGAGGTAGGATTAAAATGGGAGCACTACTTGTCTGCCCCAGCCCCGGTGGAGGAGATGATCAACGGTGTGTTGTGCCACACGAGGGACGACATGGTGATTAGGAAGTTGTGGGTAATTCCTCCTTTAGACAGTTAAAAATCAATAATAGCTAGTTATTGTACTAATCAGTGTTGTCTCTTTTGTTTGCAGACCTTTTACATGTGTGAGGAGGGATACGAGGAGGCCGCGGCAAAGCTTATCGATTACGAGTGCAGGCGCCTACTATAGAACTTGCGGCACGAGGCTCGGGTACAGGCTATACGAGACTACTATGCCTCGCAGCGTTTTCAGAAGACAAGGTCGTCGTCCCGCCGAAAGTTTCTGGACAAGGAGTAGTACATGAAGGCAATTACATATTCTTAAGACCTTGTACTTAGTTTCCCTACTTTGATTCGTAGGCATAGCTCTCAAATTTGTATTTACTAACTTAGGTGCCCCGGAGATGGTGTGCGGATAACATGGATTGTTGGGAGGCGTTGGTGAATGAATGGTTCTCTGACCAATGGCGAGTCGTCCACGACGATGCCAAGGCACGGCGTGCCCAAATGGAAGGTGTGCCACACCATCAAGGAAGGCGAACATTTTTCAGTTCGGGCGGAACTGGGTATGTGGTTTGCTTCATGATTCTTGCAATTCATTATTGATGCTAGCCTTGACCCCTTTATTAATACTTTGTTCCTCTCTTTTAGGATCATCACAATAATACGGAGGTTCCAGAGGTGTACAACCTCTACGCCATCGCCCATACTGCCTCATACAAGAAGGTCTAGGCATTCTCTGAGTCTGACCTCGATAATCCCGAGAACTTCACCAATATCTCCTCCCACAACAAGCTCGTGAGGTATAGAGATGTGGGGAAGGCGGTCAATGGGGAGGACTTCAACTCAAGCCAGCATCCTATTGATCCAGACCTGGTAATTATAGTTGGCCACGGGAGGCCCCATGGCTCGATAGCCGTTGGAGATGGACACATACGGTCTTCGAGTACTCTTCGGCAGATCAAGGCGCGCCAAACGATATCTTGTCCTGAGATGTCGCCTCGTCCACGGCCAGTCCAGCTCACCATCAAGGTTAGTCATACGGACTCAGATAGCTTTCCTCCATTACATTGTGTGTGCGAACCAAGATGATTAAAATGCTAATGAGGAGTTGTGTTGGAGGTTGTTCTGCAGAAAGCGAGAGAGACAACCCAGGCGCTTCTGGCGGAACATGCCCGACAAACGGCGGAGGAGAAGAGGGATCTAGAGGAGAGGATGGCTAAGTTGCTGGAGGAGGAGAGGGCACGGCACGATGCGTCTAACCGGGCCTTGTACGAGCTCATGATGGTAAGTTTCTTCTTCATATTAGCCAAATCATGCACTACATGTTCTTTTCATTAATACCAATATGATTGACTTGTGAAAACCAAATGTGCAGACTTTGTGTGAGAAGACCAGCTAGACCCCTTCGCCGATGCCAGTCATTACCACCGCTAGAACGGTGATTTTCATTTCAATGTTCATTACTTACTAGTCTTAACATTTTAGCGTCATCATGCTAACAGAAATGATCATTGGTACAACATAACTCCTGAGCCGCATCGCACGACCCGAGCAACCCCGGTGCTTCACCTCGGTGATGACGTGGACGGTAAGCCCTAATATGCCACTTACTTGGCTCCTTTTCTCAAACAAAGACAAACATAGCACTTAGACAAACTTAGCACAATGACAAACTTAGCACTTCGACAAATGTCATATTTTACCTGAGTTAGCTTTGTTTCCTCTAAAATGACATAGTAAGCTTACTTACCTCCAAAATAACATATTGTACCTAAGTTAGCTCTAAAATGACCTATACTTAGCATTGTTTCCTCCACACTGACATAATAAGCTTAGTTAAGTCAAAAATGACATAATAGACTAGGTAACCTCATAGATGCCATAGACTTAGCTTATTTTCTTGCAAAATGACACAATAATCTTAGTTAGGTAAAAAGAGTCATAATTACCTAGGTTAGATCTAAAAGGTCCCAAATAAGCCATAAGAAGAAGAAAAACAAGAGGAGATAGAGAGAGAAGAAAAACACTTCTTCGGGGATGTTTGGTTCCCAACCTAAGGTTGCCACGCCTAACCTTAGTCATGCAACAACCCCTTAGGCATGTGTTTGGTTCATTGCAACACTTGTGGCTTGATACATTTTTCTATTTATATGGTCCACATGTCATAGACTCAACTTTTTTCCAAATCTTGCCACACTTGTGGTGCCATTTTGTTAGCCACACTTTTTGTGGCAACCACACTTTGCCTAAGGTTAGTTGTGGCAAAGTTAGTCATGAACCAAACAGGCCCTTCATCTTCTTCGTCTTCTTATAATTCTAGATCTTCTTCTACTTCTTAACTCTAGTACTACTTTTCTAACTTTCTTATTTCCAATTTTGCATATTTCGTTGAGTTCATGACAGCTTGCTTTGATGTAGTGCTAGTGTTCACTTTCTGTTTTCATGTATTGAGTCATTTGTATCGATGAGACTATATGTATGTATGGATGAACCTATTGTAATATGGTGAACAATGTGGAATTTCATACTTTTAATTTGGTATAATTGTTGGTTGATCTGATATGGCTATTGACATTGTTTCTATGAAATACTTATATACATATAATATATTGTTTGTTTGAAAATTGTTGAATGTACAAAAAAAGAAGCAATAAAGCCTCTTTGTCATCTGTCCTGGACGGCAAAGACTGCTTTGTTGACTACCCAGACGGCAAAGTGGCCATGTGGCAGCCACCTGTGAAACCTGGGAACACGACATTTGGCCTCTTTGTCGTCCGGGGCAGACGACAAAGGTGGGGCGTGGGGGCCACCGCGAACAGAAAAGGGGGCGCATGGGATGGCTGTGGCAGATGGAAAAGAGGGGCGCGGGAGGGGGGCTGCGGCCATGGCAGACGGCCAATGAGGGCTTGTGTCGTCGTGGGTAGATGGCAAAGGGGGGTTGGCAACAAACGACAAAGGGGTGGGGGCGCTGTTAGCCCCTTGATGGTGGCGCCATTAGTAGTATGCTGTCCAACCTCTTTGTTGTCTGCAGGCTGACGACAAAGAAACTTTGTCATCTGCTGGGCCGAGGCAGACAACAAAGAACCCCTTTGCCGGAGTTTATTCGGCCCAAACAGTTGTCGTCCACTAGAGGACAACAAAGGCCTTTGTCGTCCGCCATTGTGGCCTTTGCCGTCTACCATGGAAGACGGCAAAGTGCCTGATTCCTATAGTGGGTTTAGGGCAGAAGCTTACGTGGCCTAGGAGATATCCGACCCATCTCATCTCCTCGCTTGTCGTCTTCCTCGTGCCTACTAGCAGAGGAGAGAAAGCGCACGACGCTTGTCGCGCGCGGCGATGCAAGATGCCTGCATGCCTCGTCTGCCAGCACGACGACACGCATGAATCACCGCTGTCGTCCTCATCCCGCTGACCATATTGCCATTCTTCCCCCTTGCCTCTCCCTCGCTCCTCTCCTCCATGCCCGAAGCTTCCATGGCCACTCCGTCGTCGTAGTTGTAGCCAATGTCGTCGCCGCGCTTCCCTCCGTGTCTGCAAGACTAAATGCGACGCGCTTCTCATCTCCGTTGAAGATCGAGACCCGGGAGGCCCTGCAATGTCGCCCATGACCTCACCTTCGTCTTCGGGTCCGACGACAGTGGACGTCAAATTCCCGGGCCACCGAGCTTCCCCGGCCTTGGTATCACCTTCGGACGTACCCTAGTGAGCCTCGCTATCGTTTCCCTCTCTTCCCCGCCTCGATTCTGTCCTCTAGCCTTGGCTTCCTCCATGATCGAAGCTCCCCGCCGCTGGCCATGAAGTCATCGCACCTAGAGTGTTCACAGCTCGCTTTTGAGCACGCAGCCGAGCACCTGAGAGTCCTAGGCCGCCTTAGAGACGCGTAGGTGGCCTCCCAGTGCACCACAACCGTGAGCCGCCCGAGCCAGCGCTGCAGCTGCCCCTAATTCCATTGCCATGCATAGCTCCGGTGACCCCTCGACCTGCTGCTGCCTCCTCTGGATGCGTGGGAGCACATGCTAACTCCTCGAGCCTCTTCCCGCCGCTCCCATCTCCTTCCGACGTGTCGCCGCCGTTGATCCAGGTCGTTGGCGACCAAACCCCGACGGGCCGACGTGGAACCTCAGTTTGGCGCTAACCACCATTGTTAGATTAGGGGTAATGACTCCTGTGGGTTACTGACTAGTAGGGCCAGGCCCTACTAACCATTTGTTAAGTTTTAATTTAATATTTTCAGCCATTGTGCCACTGACGCCTGGGTCCCACCGGCCAGATTTGACCTGGACCGGCTCTATTGACATGCAAACGTCATAACATATTTTCTGGATTTTAAAAAAATCCTAAATGATTTATTATATTTCAGAAAATGTTATAAACTTTGAAAAATCATAGCAATTCAACCATAAATCAGATGAAAATAATTTATATATCAAAAATGATCAGAAAAATGCAATGAATAAGTTTATGCCATGATCATGTTTGTTTGAACAAGGTAACATCACATATTAGGACATTTTATGATTAGGGAAAATTGGATAATTTGCTTTGGATTGGAATGTGATATATATTTCAATGCCACTTCAATTCACTTGGATTAATGTTGCATTAGGTAAATTCAACACCTTAGCATGCCATATCATACATCATGTTTGTTGCATCACATTGAATGTGCTTCTTTCTTGTTTATCGGTGTTGTTCCCTCTCGTTAGACGTTACTCTAACGTTGAGATCGATACCACCGATGAAGACTCACTATTATCTTTAGAAGTGTCAGGCAAGCTAACACCCTTGAGCATTTCTATACAATCCCACTCGCTCGCTCTTGCTCTCATTTCAATGCATTAGGACTATGCGATTCAACTGCTACTTGTGTTGCGATCGATGAACACACTCCTTTGCATGACTTGTCATTGTCACATTAAATAGCTAAACCAAGCAACTTAGCATACCTAGTAGATGCTTGAGCCATGTTGTGATATAACCTTGTCATGCTTGATATGCTTAGAGTTGCATCAGGTCTGATTCATCCGGATGATGAACCAGATTGAAATGGATGTCTCCTGATGATGAGGGTTAAGTGTTGAACTTGTTTTGGTAAAGGTAGCGATGAGAGGCCATGTATGAGTACATGGAGGGTTGTCTCATTGAGACCGCTCATAGGAACTGAGTTCCGTGATTGTCTTCCAAGACTAGCTACTAACGCACATTGGGCCCAAAATCAATGGACCCTCTCAGCCCATGAACTTACCTTTTTCTAAGACTAGGAGTTGCAGTAGTTCGAAACGTTGATAGGTGTGGCACGACCTGCGAAGTGGATGAATGGCCCAATCGGGACCGTCTTGGGTCCCTACTCACAATGTTTGAGGCTATGTTGGAAACCTCAGCCAGACTTCCATCATGGGTTCCAACTCAGATAGGCGACTGCCTTGGACCTAAGTTGTTGTAAGTCAACGTTCGTGCCGACTGTCGTGGTTTTATCATGGCAAATGTCCAAGGACTTATGTTCGAGGCCATCGCTAAGGTGATGGGCTCAAAGGGTTTGGTTGGGATGAAGGACACGAGTTTACCCAGGTTCGGCCCCTCGAGATGAGGTAAAAGCCTATGTCTTGCTTGTGTTGAATTGATTGGAGTATCGACTACAAGGGAGCGGATTCACTTGACCTAGTCTCGATCGATTGGTTTGTGTCAAAGTCGCCCCGGGTCTTGCCCTTATATAGGAGGCCAAGACCACGGGTTACAAGTCTCATACGGACTCTTACAATGTATCTCACTCTATCTCTATGCCGCCTTGCCTTCCTCGGCAAGCCGTCTCCGGGCGGCTTAACCGCCTGGGTCTTCATGCCTTCTTGGTCCGGGCCTCGCCTAGGACCATCTTGGTAAACCGCCATATGTCTAAGCTTATGTCTCCAGGCCTATCAGCTTTGGTCTGGTATATCAGCCGCCAGGTATAACCCGGCCCCACCTGGGAGGGTCTCACCACGGGGTTATATCCCCAACATTAGGCCGTAGGTTGATTTGAGCTTGCTCATGTGAATCGTCCATTTTACTTGGTGGCAAGTCTCTTCCTTCAACACCTGAAAGTAAGAAAATGTAATCCACCTTAACGTCATATTGGATATGCCAAAAATATTCCCTGATGATCACAACGGATCTTTCATCATTAAACCGATGGCCCGAAAATCGAGACGTCCGTCTCGGTCGATCAGTGTCGCTCGCTTGGATTCCCATGCCCGTTTCCTTCCTTTCAACCTCTTAAATAGGACCGCAAACTGTCCTTCTCATTTCCTCCACAACCCACACCTCTTCTTCTTCCTCTCGATGTTGCCACCCCTAAGCTCTCTCACTCTGGTGAATCACCTACGTCGTCATTGCCCAAAGCCGCTGCATCGACCTGAACGGACCAGAGCATCATCCGCTCCCATCGCATTTCCTCCAGTACGTCCTTCTTCGTTCCCTAGATCTGTAGTTTAGGGTAGTGAATCCATGGAGTTCTTCCGTCTGCTAGAACACGAGCTCTTCGTAATGCCAGTCGACATGTAGATCAGCGAACCTGACAAGTATCCCTTTTCCACTATGGTAAATCATAGGAAACCAAAAAATAGTGCAACACAGATCCATATTTACCCCCCTTTTGCTGTCTTCGACCACTTGCCAGTTCCTCTGTTCGTCGTTAGGTTTAGAATAAACTTGCTTTTTCCTTTGTCTATAGATCTGCACTTATATAGATAGCATGTGAAACCTATTTTCCACACCTAGCAGTATTTTGCTCCATTGCCCTGCAACGTAACCTGCCATTAAACTTCCAGCTTTCGCCCTGAACTGCACGGGCGGCTTAGCCTCGTAGAACTTAGATTTCATCAACCGTCGTTAGCTTGTCTATCACCTTCTAACTCGCCACGTGCTATTACTGCCCACAGCTTTTAGGACGCCATTATGCCTCGTGCATCCAATTCCTATAACTGGGTCGGCTCTGCCGTTACTGAAGAGTTTTTATAGGACTTCATAGAAGCAGGGACTTTGCCAGCAAAAAATGTCATTCACTGGCGGGTTCTAGGCAGAGAAAAGAAACCCATCCCCAAGAGGATGAAGTGGTTGCATTCGCAGACCACATTATACGCGGTTTCAGCCCGCCCGGCTAAAAATTCTTGCGAGACGTCCTTCACTTCTTCAAGCTACATCCTCGGGATATTGCACCTAATTCTGTCTCAAACATGTGCAACTTTCAAATTCTCTATGAAGTTTACCTACAAGAAGAGCCGTCTATTGACCTCTTCCATGAGTTATTCTATGCAAACCGCCAGAAAGAAGTGGCAGCTGGCCCAAGCTTGGAGCTTGGTTAGATCTCCATCCAAAGAAGATGGGACATGAGCTTTCCGGCTGTTCGGTTGCCAAGTCATCCCAAAGACTAGAACAAAACCTAGTTTTATTGCAAAGATACCTCTCCAGAGGGAGAACATCCACTGCCGGGTTATCACCCTCCCAACTCAAGACAACAATTGAACTCCCTGACCGGATGTTAGCCTATAAACAAGCGAAATACGCTCCGACTTACGCCAAGATTAAAGCCCTCATGGACAACCGTTTGACAGGGATTGATCTGACCCGTTGCTGGGACTCCTGGCGAGTCATGCCTCTAAGCCGGAGAAACCGCCTCATGTGCGATTATACGGGTGATGCCACCGATCCCCTTTGGTTTAACTCTACCACTTTGTCATAAGACAACATTGTTGCTGTTGTCAAATGCCTTATCCATGAATCCCAAGATTCTTGTCGGGCCATTCGATTACCACCTTTCTGCGCCGCAAACCCGGCCCCGGACATCAGGGCAACACTCAATCTCCTGACTTCCATGTTTAGCTATCCATGTATGTTTTATGATCTTTACCCTCTTGTGGCTGCTTTTACTTCCAGGCGGACTCCGTATTTTGGAAAAAGAAGTATGTTCCTCCTCCAAAGAGGTTGAAGGAAATGGTCGTCGGCCGAAAGAAGAAACCTATACCTCAAGAACAGCCTGAGGCTGACGACTCGAAGGTAAAACTTAACTCTCTTGGTCCTCTCTTCATATACCTTACTAACAACAATAACTTCACGGGACAAGATGGAGACAAGCCATGCCAACGCCCCTAAGGTAACTTATGTCTCATCCGACTCAGAACATCTTGCACCACAAAAGATACGGCGGGTCATCCGAAAGTTCCCCTTTTCTCAACCTCTTGCTTACTTAGATCCCAACTTTCTTTTGAAAAAGCAACAACAAGTCTCCCGACACCAAACCCGGAGAACCGGCTCTGAAGACCATATGGCCGGGTTATCTCACTCTCAGGTTCAGCGGAAACGGCCAGCTGAGGTATTTGTTTCACTTGGCTTAATTTTGTCAATCTTGCCTTACAACTTTACTATGTCTTTACAATGCTTTAATTAATTTCAGGAATCACCTCCTTCTTCAGGCGACTCTACGGCAACCAAGCTGCCGCCTCTAAAGATCAACCTAGAGTATGTGCTTTCATACTTGCATCCTATACTTTGTTATCCTTTTAATTTTATATAACAACTTTCTATGCCTTCCAGGGCTCAAGCAAAGCGAAGGAAAACCATCGGGTCTACCTCAGCCCCCATTGCCCAAGAACCGGAGGCTGCTAAGACGGACTCTACGGTTGCACATGCTGATCCTTCTGCTGCTTCAAAGGATGGGCCCGAAGACGCTCATCATTCTGCCGAGCCAGTGGCCCATGAGACAGCCACTGAGAGTCCTCCATGGACCAATTCTAAGCCGCCGAGCCCTTCAACGGCTGCCGACGATTCAATTATTCCAAATGTCAACATCACCGGGACCGGATTTCAAACTCCTGAACCTCGTGTGTTGACAAAGCACACTGAGAAAACTGAAGCTTCTGACAAGCTGGACCTTGAGCTCCCCGTGCTGGAGAAGCTAAATGCTGATGAGCTGCACGCCGGCTATCTGAACCGCCTCAACACGAGTCGGAACCTGGAACTCAAGCTCGTCAACCTGATGAAGAAAAAATACGAGGTACTCTTTCCTTTCCATATATCCTTATGTAGCCCCCAAGAGCCGGTTTAGTATTTTTCAATGGTAAGCCGGGTCTTCTAATCCATGCCTTGAGTAGGAACACTTAACCTGTATCCCCCAAGATCAGCTTATTATGTGAATATTGAGCTGGTACTCAATTTTAAGTAGTTGATCCACTGTAGCCCCCAAGTTCGGGTCAGTATAGAAATAATGGGCCAAATTTCCTCATGGAAAGAGACAAATGTAGCCCCCAAGTGTCGTCTTATCCTTGACAAATATGAGCTGGAACTTCAATATAGGCTTGAACAAAGAGCCAATTGTAGCCCCCAAGTGCTGTCTTAACTTGATAGAGCTAAGCCGGAACTTACTTTGTGGTTTGTAGTTTGTAGTCTTGGAGAGCAAATAGACATTAGCCCCAATGTGCCGACTTAACTTGATAAAGAGAGCCGGAATGTAGTTGTAGTCTTGGAGAGCAATAGACATTAGCCCCCAAGTGTCAAGTATATTGCTTGCAATTTGCTAGAGACTTGCATTATATTTGTTGATTTAACCATCTGACGACATGCTATCTTGGCGACTTACCTTTCTTGTACCTTTGTTTGTCACAAGAAGCTTTAAATAATGCCGAGTCTGAACTGACCGGCTTGAAGAGCAATCTGGCCTCCCAACAGGCCGCCAGGAGTATAGCAGAAGAGAAGTGCCGGCTTGAGCTCGAAGAGCTTGTAAAAGCTAAAGCTGATTTCGCCGCCTTCAAGAAAGATACTGAGATGGAGAAAACTGCCCTGGCTCAGCGTGCAGATAATGCTGATGAGCGGCTCATGGAAGTATCCGATGAACTGCATGCCCTGAAATGCCATATTGCAAAGATGTCTGCTGCCATCTTTGGTAAGTACTTTAGCCATTATCCTTGTATGAAGATTTATACATGCGGCTTCTAACAAAACTCTGTCTTATACAGGTCCAAGGAGCCATCACCTCGCCGCTGACAGTTTGTTGTCTCTGAAAGCCGTCTATACACTCTGAGAATAGCTGTACTGTGGAACACTCTTCACCATCAAAGCGATGCTTAACAAAGAGAGTATCCCACAGTCCATGAAGGGAGTCATAGAAATGTTGTCCACTCTGCCCAAGCAAATCCAGGAGCTCAAGAAATCATCCGCCAGAAACGAAGCCATTGTGGACATAAGCCGGGCTTTAGCCTTCGCCCTAGAGCCAACTCCCGAGGAGATGATGGACATGTTTCCATCAAAGAAGGACGACGACTCAGAGTTCACAAAGGCTCACTACACCCGTTGCATGAAGGCCTCCAGAGTCCTTGCATTGGTGCTGGTGGAAGAAGTGAACCTATCAACATATCAGGCGGCATACAATGCCAAGAACAAGCGAGTGCGCGACCCAACCTTCAACGCCATGGACTTAATTCTTCACACCCTGAGCACTTCTTTGCTCCTGAGCTTGACCCGTCTCCCCTCTTTGAAGAGGCAACCTTTGAAGCTTCAACCAACTGCAACTAGGACGTGGACAATCTCCAGATCGAGGAGGTCAAAGACCCGACGCAGGGTGACCCGCCGTCCAGCTGAGCCCTTTGATAATGCCATGGATAATTCGGCGCTCATGAACCGCCGAACTTTGGGGTGTGTAAAAAACTTTAAGTCCTTGCTTTTGAGCTCTATGGAGAGCATTGTAATAGGCTTTTTGTTAAAACTGTGCCTTGCCTAAACTTTGACATCGTGCACTGCTTTAACATATTGTAGCGATCCAATTCATACCAGATGTCGTGGCGGCTCTTCTTGAGATAACCAACCTGTGGAAACAGAACATGTTCCATACTGTTTAGTAGCGTGGCTTAAAACCGCACAACCCGGAGATGTTATATCTTTCCGGATTAGTTTTTTGAAAAATAAATAAATCATGTGCTGGTTCTTTTGGGTGGACTTGATAATTAAAACTCCTAATCAGTACAGGGTCTCTATCGAGATTGGCCGTCAATTTCATAGAACGGCTCAGGGTCTCTAAGCGAGATTAACTGATAGGAAGTGTAGCATCGCAAAGAGAGACAAAAGAGGGCATGAGTACCCTGGTAGCTCAAAAACTGCCTCTCACGTGGCATAAATCCGTCATTTAAACCTTAAACAATTGAGGGTCTTCAAAAGATTGACTGTCTAAGAGTACGAACAGGCCACATAGCGGAGAGTCGGTAGTAGATGAAAGAGTTTATCCTCGCTTTCCGTAAGCCAGCCCTCACGTGACAAGAACCGCCAGTTTAACCTTAACCAGTACAGGGTCTCTAACGAGATTGGTCGTCGATTTCTTTGAACCGGCTCAGGGTCTCTAAGCGAGATTAACTGGTAAGAGTTCGGCGGGTCACCTAGTGTAGTGGCAAGTCGCAAACGGGCAGGTTTAACTCTCGTGGCTAAAGATCCAATCAAGAGGGTATGTAAGCTAAACCCAGTGGGTTGCAAGCCCCAAAATGATCTTTGTTCATGAAATCAACTGTTTGGCTTGAGAGCCAATCGATAGGGTGCGATAAGCTAAATCCAGCAGGTTGGAAGCCCCCTAGACGACCTTTTTTGCACAACTGAGATATGTGAAACGGGAGAGGCCCAGGCTTGCAGGGATGCCAACTTTATTCATATATATATATATTATATGTACAATCTCGAGTCTCAACGACTCAGGTTTAGTAAGGCCGCGGATGAGCTATGTTCCACGACCGACGGGTCTCCTGCCAAGAAGTGCTTGAGTCATCCCGAACGTTAATGTGGTAATATGACCCATTGTTGAGATTTTTGCTAACCACGAAAGGATCTTCCCATGGAGGGGACAACTTGTGTGTATACGTCTGATCTTGAATCAACCGCAACACTAAGTCGCCTTCTTGAAACGTTTGGATCTTAACTCTACAGCTATGGTAGCGATGCAGGTCTTGCTGATAGATTGTCGATCGAGCCACCGCGAGATCACGTTCTTCCTCCGAGGCATCCGACGTGTCTTGACGTGCTGTTTCGTTATCTTCCTCAACGTAGGCCACCACTCGTGGCGAGTCATGAAGGATATCGCTTGGTAATACGGCTTCTGCGCCATAAACCATGAAGAAAGGTGTATAACCCGTTGATCTGTTGGGAGTGGTTTTGATTCTCCATAAGACGGACGACAACTCCTCCACCCAACAACCCGGCGTGCGCTGCAAAGGAACCATAAGCCGGGGTTTGATACCTCTCAAGATTTCCTAGTTAGCACGTTCTGCCTGACCATTTGATTGCGGATGAGCCACCGCAGAAACATCAAGTCGGATGTGCTCCTTTTCATAGACCACTTGCATAGCCCCCTTGGATAAGTTTGTGACATTATCTGTGATGATACTGTGAGGATAACCGAAGCGGTAGATCAATTTCTTAATAAATTGAACCGCCGTAATCGTGTCACACTTGCTAACCGGCTCAGCTTCTACCCACTTGGTAAATTTGTCCAGCGCCACCAAGGTCTTCTTGTCTTTGGATCTCTTCAAAGGCCCGACTATATCAAGCCTCCAGACTGCAAATGGCCAATTAATTCGAATCATGCACAACTCTTGAGCCGGGACATGAGTACGCCGGCCAAACTTCTGACATCCATCGCACTTGCGAACCAATTCCTCTGCATCTTTATGAGCCATCAACCAGAAGAAACCATGTTGAAAAGCCTTGGCCACTAGAGATTTTGAGCCGGCATGATGACCACAATCGCTAGCATGAATTTCACTCTCAAGATTTCCTTGCCCTCTTCACGTGAAACACAACGTTGGAAGATGCCAGTAATGCTGCACTTATGTAACTCACCATTGATTATGGTCATAGACTTAGACCGCCTGGTGATCTGTCTAGCTAGATTTTCATCATCAGGTAACTTGACGCGAGTCAAGTATGCCAAGTAAGGCATGTTCCAGTTAGGAATAGCATGTAGAGCCACCACTAGTTGTCCCTCCGGGTCAGGTATGGCCAAGTCTTCCTCCGAAGGTAATTTAATCGATGGGTAATGCAATACATCTAAGAAAACGTTAGGCGGTACCGGCTTACGCTGAGACCCCAGCCTTGATAGGGCGTCAGCCGTCTCGTTCCTGTGACAATCAATATGATCCACTTGATAACCCTTGAAATGACCAGCGATGACATCCATCGCCTGACGATAAGACGCCATCCGCGGGTCCTTAGAATCCCAAGTGCCTGAAACTTGCTGGGCCACCAGGTCTGAGTCGCCAAGGCACCTAACCCGGCTTAGGTTCATCTCCTTAGCCACCCGGAGGCCATGAAGCAGAGCTTCGTACTCAGCTACATTATTAGTACAAGGAAACATCAACCTTAACACATAACAGAACTTGTCACCTTTGGGGGAAGTTAAGACAACTCCTGCCCCCAATCCTTCCAGCTGCCTAGACCCATCAAAGTGGATTGTCCAATATGTGTTATCCGGCTTTTCCTCGAGCTCCTGACACTCTATCTAGTTGTTTACGAAATCCACTAGGGCTTGAGACTTGACCGCCGTGCGAGGAACATATTTCAGATTAAGAGGTCCGAGCTCCAATGCCCACTTAGCAATTCTGCCGGTGGCCTCTCTATTTTGAATTATGTCTCCCAACGGGGCAGAGCTAAACATTGTAATCTGGTGCCCTAGGAAGTAATGCTTTAGTTTACGATTGACCATGAACACCCCATATACTAGCTTCTGCCAATGCAAATATCTCTGCTTGGACTCTATCAGGACTTCACTGATGTAATAAACCGGCCTTTGAACCGGATATTCCTTCCCTGCCTTCTTACACTCCACAACGACGGCGTTGACTGCCCTGTTATTAGCCGCCACGTATAAGAGCAAAGGTTCCATCTCAACCGGAGCTACTAAGACTGGTGGCTCTGTGA
This sequence comes from Hordeum marinum, assembly GCA_022496015.1. Taxonomy (NCBI): domain Eukaryota; kingdom Viridiplantae; phylum Streptophyta; class Magnoliopsida; order Poales; family Poaceae; genus Hordeum; species Hordeum marinum. The sequence continues at coordinate 314,456,010 of CM039678.1, forward strand.
GCTGCCTCTTGAGGGCCTCAAATGCTTCACCCGCCGCCTTACTCCAGACAAAGTTGTATGTCTTCTTCATCATGTGGTACAAAGGGATGGCCTTCTCACCAAGGCGGCTTATGAACCGGCTTAATGCAGTGATCCATCCTGCCAGGCGCTAAATATCATTGATGCATGCCGGCTCAGACAGGGAAGTGATAGTCTTAATCTTATCTGGATTAGCCTCAATGCCACGCTCAGAGACTAGGAATCCCAAGAGCTTGCCTGGAGGAACACCGAAAACACACTTAGCCGGGTTAAGCATCATCTTGTAGACTCGTAAGTTGTCAAAGGTCTCCTTCAGGTCGTCAAGCAGAGTCTCCTTCTTCCTGGACTTGATCACATTGTCATCTACATATGCATGAACGTTGCGCCCAATTTGGCTGTGAAAATTTTTTTGCACACAACTCTGGTAAGTTGCCTAGGCACTCTTGAGCCCGAAAGGCATAGATACATAGCAGAAGGCACCAAAAGGCATGATAAAAGTGGTCTTCTTTTGGTCCTTAACTGCCATGTTGATCTGATGATAGCCAGAATAAGCATCCAGGAAACATAACCTCTCACAACCCACCGTTGCATCGATGATCTGGTCGATACGGGGGAGAGCAAACGGGTCAGCCAGACAAATTTTATTAAGATCCGTGTAATCCACACACATACTCCACATGTCGTTCTTCTTAAGAACCAGCACCGGGTTAGCAAGCCACTCTAGGTGAAACACTTCAACGATGAAACTCGCCGCTAGGAGATGGGCCACCTCTTCCCCAATGGCCTTGCGCCTCTCTTCATTGAACCGCCATAGGAACTGTTTGACCGGCTTAAATTTAGGATCCACATTAATGTGGTGCTCAGAGAACTCTCTCGGAACACCCGGCATGTCAGAAGGCTTCCATGCAAATATGTCCCGATTCTCACGGATGAATTCGATGAGCGCGCTTTCCTATTTGGGATCCATATAGGCCCCAATAGTAAATTGTTGCGATGAGTCACCTGGAGTAAAATTTACTAGCTTGGTGTCATCCGCCGAGAACTTGAGGGGCGGCTCAGATTCAGTGGTGGGGTTTTTGAGCGGAGTCATGTCTTCTGGGTCAACATTTTCCTTATAGAACTTGAGCTCTGCTTCCGCGCAACTTGACTCTACATAAGCTGCATCTCCTTCCTCACACTCAATAGCCGTCTCTCGATCACCATGCATCGTAATTGTTCCGTTTAGACCCGGCATCTTGAGATGCAAGTACACATAACAAGGCCTAGCCATGAATTTGGTGTAAGATGGACGTCCAAATAGAGCATGATACGGACTTTTGATCTTGACCATCAAAACACAAGGTCTCTACCCTGTAGTTGTATTCGTCACCGAAGGCGACTTCCAAAGAAATCCTCCCCACTGGATAAGCTGACTTGCCAGGCACCACACTGCGAAAAACTGTTGAGGAAGGCTTAAGATCCTTATCAGGCAACTTCATCCGGCGGAAAATGTCATAGTACAAAATATTGATGCTGCTGCCACCATCCATAAGTACCTTGGTAAACACGTATCCTCCAACTTGGGGGGCAACTACCAACGCCAGCCGTCCCGGGTCATCAACACTCGGTGGGTGATCCTCTCTGCTCCAAGTTATGTCGTACTCTGACCACTTCAAGTACTATAGGAGAGCCGGTGTAACAGCATTGACCGCCCGCTTGCGCAACTTATGGTCCCGCCTGTTAAGGCTGGTTGTAAAAACATGATACTGATTATTGCTTCGGATTACTCTGATACCCAGACTGGTTATTTTGCTGCTGATTATTGCCATTGGTTTGCTGATGATGCCCTCCTTGGCTACCCTGGCCCTGGTAGCCAGATCCTGAACCGCCAAACCCCAAGCCGGCACTTGACCCGCCTGGCCTTGAGCTGCCTGGCGGGCCTCCGCCATTATTGTTATGCTGCGGCACATTGTAATCCCGAAACTTGTGCATAATGTGGCAATTCCTCTATGAGTGAGTTGCCACTTTATCAGGCCGGCTGTGCTCTGGGCAAGGTTTATTGAGCATCTCCTCCAAATAAAAGGAGTCTTACCCTTGTTGAAGGGTTGTGTGAAGTTCCCATTGCCCTTAGCACGATTGTTCCCAGTGCTGGCTTTAGCCACCAATTCTGACCCGCCGTTTAGATTCTTCCTCTTGCCTTGGTTGCCATTGCTTGTCGGACCCTTGCCATTGTTACTCTTGTTTCCCTGACCAGGCTTCTCCCCATCAGAACCTGGATCCTTCGTATTGTTAGAGTCAACCTACTTTGTGAGAGCCTCCATGAGCTCCCCCATGTCCTAACACGAGCGCTTGAGCCGGCCAAGCTTCTGCTTCAGAGGCGTGAAGTGGCAATTCTTCTCCAGAATCAAAACTGTTTGAGCCGCCGTAATCTGTTTAGACGAGTGGATGATGGTTGAGACCCGTTGGACCCAATGATGAGCCGACTCATTCTCCTGTTGCACGCAATGATCCAAATCCACAATCGTCATGGGCTGCTTGCACGTTCCCTGGAAATTCTTGATGAACTTCGCCTTTAACTCGACCGAGGAATTAATGGTGTTGGGTGGCAAGACCTTCAACCACGTGTGAGCCGGCCCTTCTAGCATCATGATAAAATACTTGGCACACACTGCGTCGCTGATGTCTAACATCTCCATCGCAAGCTCATAGCTATCAATCCATGCCTCCGGAGACAGGTCAGCAGTATAATTTAGGACCTTGTGAGGGCCCTTGAAATCCTTTGGCAGACGTTTGTTCCGTAAAGCCGGCACCAAGCAAGGCACTCCCATGGCCCTGGTGGTTACTCCTGCTCCTACCAAGATAGAAGCTGTCGGTTCTTGATGAGCCACCGCCGTCGCCAGAGCTGCTTCCTCGCGTCGTGCCCTTGCCCGGTCCACCAGAGCCTGAGCATCCAGAACTGCCTGATCGTCTTGTGGTAGGTTCCGGTGTCGATCATTGCTAGAAACTGCCGACGACTCATAACGCCGGCTGAAGCTATAGCTAGGGACGGGGCTTGAGTGCACACGACTCCGGCTGTAGGTGAATTTCTCCTGCTGGACCATCACTGTCTGCAGGTATCCAATAGCGTTCCTCACCTCTTCTCCGAAGGGTGCCTCGTCCGTGATAGGAATCATACCGAGCTGGGTCGCCGCCACCACCATGTTCTCCGCCGGATTTGAATAGTGACCTGCTAGTGTTGGAAAAGCCATTGGTGAGGGCTGGTTCCGTCGGGGCGGGTTAGGGCGCTACTATCGAGCCGCCGGACGACTCTTTGGTGCTTCCGCGGTCCGTCCTGCCCTTGGCGTGTTAAAAAGATTCCTGGCCTCGAACTATTCTGGCAAGTGGGAGTGATGTCTCATCCACTGAACCGCTGCCACGGATTGCTGCTCCAGCTGAAGGCAGAAAGCATTCGCCTTAAGGCGTTCTGCCTCTGCGTCCATCTGGGTCTTCAGCGTGCTAATCCCTTGTTGGACTTCAGTCATCTGGTCCTTTATCCTTGCGATCTCTGCGTTCCCGGTGGCATGATTCTCAGGGGTGACCTCAGTTGCCATCAGGGCTGTGAGCTCATTTAGCAGATCTAGGAGAACTTGAGCTGGCTGCGGGTCAGCCCCCGACCCGGCTGCCCCAGCGGTTGTACTGCTCATGCCTGGTGCTGAACTCGCCATGAAGATGGCCGCATGCATCGGCATCCCATAGTCCTCCGACTCATGACACTATGACCCGGGGTATAGCTTGTCGTAGCCCCCGAGCCTGCCATTGTGAAGTGGGTAGCTTGATTTCGTCTCTCCAGTCGACGATTCATCCTCCGAACAAACGAGAGTCTCCTATGACATGGACCCCTATAAGCTCATTCAACAGATCAAGGAGAACTTGAGCCGGTGGCGGGTCAGCCCCCAACCCGGCTGCCCAAGCGGCTGTACTTCTCGTGCCTGGTACTGAACCTGCCATGAAGACGGCCGCATGCATCAGTGGCCCATAGTCCTCCGACTCATGACACTCCGACCCAGGGTAAAGCTCGTCATAGCCCCCGAGCCTTCCATTGTGAAGCGGGTAGATTGATTCCGTCTCTCCGCTCGAAGATTCATCCTCCGACTAGATGATAGTCTCCTATGACATGGACCCCTCTAGATCCGCGCCTTGAGTAAAACCGATGAAGACATGCTTCGTGCCCGGGTTAACACGGGTGGGTTGCATGCGCTGAGCGGGTTGTGTACGTCGAGCCGGATCGATGATGTTGGTGTAGACGTCCGGCCTGGGTGTAGATCCGCCGACCTTGCCGATGAAAACATGGATCCCACCGAAGGGGACTCGAAAGCCATACTCGACGGAGTCGGCCTCGGGCCCATAGCCGGCGTCGTCGGTGTAGAGCCGGCCATGGCGACTCTTGTTCATCTTGTCGACAACATATCCCTCGATCCCTGGAAGAGAGCCCTTTGAGAACTCAACACCACTGAGCGCTAGCCCCATAGTGGGTGCCAACTTTCATGGCTTTATCACAGCAGATGTCCGAGAACTCATTTTCGAGGCCATCGCTAAGGTGATGGACTCAAAGGGGTTGGTTGGGACAAAGGACACGAGTTTACCCAGGTTCAGCCCCTCGAGATGAGGTAAAAGCCTACGCTCTGCTTGTGTTGTATTGATTGGAGTATCGATTACAAGGGAGCAGATTCGCTTGACCTAGTATCAATCGATTGGTTCTTGTCCAAGTCGCCCCGGGTCTCACCCTTACATAGGAGGCCAAGACCATAGGTTATAAGTCTCATACCGACTCTTATAATGTATTCGACTCTATATCTATGTCGCCTTGCCTTCCTGGGCAAGCCGTCTCCGGGCGGCTTAACCGCCCGGGTCTTCATGCCTTCTTTGTCGGGCCTCGCCTAGGCCCATCTTGGTAAACCGCCATATGTCTAAGCTTATGTCTCCAGGCCCATTGGCTTTGGTCTGGTATATGAGCCGCCAGGTATAACCCAGCTCCACCTGGGCGGGTCTCACCACGGGGTTATATCCCCAACACTGACTCCCTCGCCTGGCTTCCGCTTGAAGGTTGCTGGGGTGCCTTTTATGTGCAAATGGCGATAAGTAGCGGGAGCATGTGTGATGAAGTACACCCATGCAAGGTAAACTATCTATTCGAATATCTGCGTCCACGCATATGGACTACTTGGAGACTTGCATTGTTCATAGATAACTTTAACTAGAAACTCTAAAATGCTCCAGATAAGTGTGAGTGCTATGGATATCTTCTCATAGGAAGATGATAGAGGATCTATAGTGGTGTATTGATGTGGTGAATATGTGGACTCGTGTGTGATACGCCACCTCAAGGATAGTATTCATAACCGTAGGAGAGGTTACCTAAGAGTCAAAGCTAGGTTGCTGCAATAAGCTCCACAACCCCTTTAAATGATACTGATGCATATGTAGATAGTTCTGATGTAAGTCTTGCTGAGTAGCTTTGTACTCACGTTTACTTAATTTATGTTTTGCAGAGGATACATCAGTCTCATTAGTGATTTTACGACGTGAACTTCGATGTTGACCGGATTAGCTTGGGAATCCCAGACAGAGGTCTGGATCCTTTGGGAGGGTCATCGTAGTTTCCAGGCTCCTCCAGGCACTTTTACTAGATGTATGAACTCAGACATGTGATGCTTCCGCTTGTTTCTTGTATGACTTGAGTGTTGGGTCATGTGACTCGTGTTTGTAATATCACACTATGTTGGCTCTTATGAGTCTTAATAAATACCTGAGTCATAGAGTTTTGTTGTGATGCCATGTTGTATCTACGCATATCATGCATAGTGCGTCTATGATTGAAATGCATTGGTATGTGTGGGATTCGACAACTAGATGTGTGCCTTTAGTAGCCTGCTTTATAGGGAAATGCCTCTTTGTGCTTCCATGAGCCTTGGTAGCTTGCTACTGCTCGGAACACATTGATTGACCGCCGTGTATCCTTCTTTGCTGTTGTGTCTATCCCTACGGGGAAATGTCTCGCAGTGTAATGGAATCCCTGTAGCCTGCTACGAGTCGTCTACGTGCAGTGATGACATTAATGTCCCACGGTGTAATGGAGTCCTTGTAGCTTGCTATGACTCGTCTACACATGCTGATGACCAACACCTTTATTGTTGCGTTACGTATGCATGTCCTTTTATGGTTGTGCCACTTGGGTCTACAACTAGTCATGTCGACCTGGGTTCTTTGACGTGTGAATGCTAGTGACATGTTCATATCTGTGAGCCAAAAGGTGCAAACTGTCCTAGCCAAGGTAAGGTGGCTGTCGTGGATTACCATGTGTGAGGCCGCAAAGTGGTGTGACATGTTACAGGCTGGATTCATATGGCTTAGGATCGGGGTCCTGACAACGTTGGTATCATAGGTTCACTGCATGTAGGATTACCAAGCCAAACTGGTCGATGTTGGGTCTAGAACTACTTTAGTGTTATAAGGGAAATGATTGTGGAAGGGAACGTAAGATTGTTTTTACTCCTTTCTTTGTGTCATTCATATTCTGGTCACCCTCTTGTTTTCTATGTGGATTAATAACTAGGCTTTTCCATCTATCTATTAGGATGACGAGTTACTATGCTGGAGACTTATAGGAAAGTTGTTGTCTTCCTGGATTGGTGTCTTCATAAGAATTCAATGTTATGTTGTCAGTTTTCTTATGCAGGTTGCCTCATATTTCATGCCCGTACAGCTGTTATGCTATCCAAGTTGTCCAAGGTTTCTACATTATCTTATACAATTGCAAATCCTTTCATTCCAAGTTAATGTCTTTTTGCCACACAAAGCACACTAATTGTTGTGTTGAGGTACTCCATTACCTTGACGTATTTGTTGAAGTGTTAGGAAACCTTGTTATCTCAGTGAACCACCCACCAGTCTAGTTGTGTTGTGTGTTTCGAGTGTGATAATGCTGGCCATCGTTATCGATAGCATTCCATGATGATAATTAATCAATAGGTATTTTGTTTCCGGGTTCTTGAACCCGAGAATCATTCTATTCACTCCTGTTGATAGTGTTTTGCTCGTTCCTTTTGGATGGTTAGTAACCTTGCTATAGTCTTCAAGGTTTTTGGTATACCATTCTTCCAATATCATGAGCCATTTTGGTAGAAGTTCGTTGTGAACTGAATGTCACCACAAGAGTCATGTTGATGAGTTCTCCATTCCAGACTTGTGACTCTGCCAATCCTACCTTTCTGCATGGGCTATCCGGAAGTATAATGTTGAACTCGTTCGACATGTTAACCTATACATCTACAACTCAGAAAAAATCATGTGCTCTTGAATTGACCCTCCTCAATTGTATTCTGAACTTATCTATTAGTGGATAGTCAAGAGTAGTTGTGCATTCATTCGTCGATGCCTAACATTCTTTTGGTCTGCCAGGACATTCTATTTCAGAATGCCTAGGAGAAACAAACTCTAGTACCTTATCCATATCTTGGATTGGGTCGAAGTAGTTGTATTTCGCAGATTAAAATAACAATCCAGCTTTTGTTCTGTTCTACCTTGGAGTATTACCCTCTTCATGCCAAGGTTTTCATGAGAATTGCACTACCTATCATGAATTCTTGATACGGTAATACTTCTCGCCATCATTGTTCGTTCCTTGATACCTGAGTTGATTGTAATCGGAATACCGACAAGTGAACCATGATGTGTGAAATCAATACTCGTAGCAACCTCATTGTTTGGTAGTTAATTGACAATAATTTTACACTTAGTGTGATGGTTATTAAATCACCACTCTAAAGATTGATCGTGCTACCTAGTCCATTTCCGTGGTGCACCTTTCGATCAGTGATTTAGGATTGTGTCAATTCTTCACTCTGTTGATCATATCGTCTCGCCTTGAAAAGCAAGGTTGTTCTCGAGCCCAATAACGTACGGTGGTTCATGATTTCCTGAATATATTCTCGGAAGTATCACCAAGTTGTCCCCTTACTGCTATGTCGAGTTCGTGATCGAGATGGTTTCCTGTAAGCCCCCCTTCTCCAAGACTCCATGTTTGATACCCCCTGAGCTAGTTGGTTAAGCTAAAGAACCACTTGGAGAGTTGAAAGATAAAAGCTTGATCTAACTTAGTTCATGACAAAGGGATATCTTTGTGTTTGTGTTTTGGGTGGGTTACAGAAGGATGATATCATCATCGATTGATACATGTGATCAATTGTTGTCTCTATTGTCTTGACCAATCTTTGATTTGAGTGTGGGCTATCATCAAATAAAAATCAAAACCAATGATTATCGTAATGTTGGTTTACTCGTGGTTCTTTCCTTGAGCATGCACCATTATATCATTTGGTCAGACCAATGCTATTATCTTGTTCACATAGTTGTGGAATTTCATCTTCATGGATATTTTGATGAATTGTTGTTGAGCCCATCGACAACATCCTTATCTCCTCCATAACTCATGATGAACATTAAGCTACTATTGGAAACTTTGTAGGCATTATCTTCAGGTCTCATACCCAAAGGTTATGTATGGTGTAAGAAGTGACTCCCTCTCAGTTCAGGTGCATCCGATGCAAGTTGCTGTCATGAATTCGAGGAAGGTTATTTTGCTTCCTCTGGAATCATCTCAATTCAGTCATGCATGTGTGAAGTATGATTTGGTTTTATAGCTTTGCAACCTCCAACCCACATGTATACCTAGAACACCAAGCCACTGATTTACTTGTTCAAGGAAAAGAAGTTATGTGCTATTCCTGAAGGGCCTAGACGGACTTGTACACAACTTCGTTATCCGCAATGATGATTCCTAAGTGTCGGGACCCCGATCCTAAGCCATAAGAATCCAGCCTATAACACATCACATCACTTTGCGGTCTCACACACGGTTATCTCCACAGCTTCCACCTTACCTGGGTCGGGACCATTTGCGTCTTTTGACTCGCGTATGTGAATCTGTCACTAGCATTCAAATGTCAAAGAACCCGGGCTGACATGACTACTCACAAAACCCAAGTGGCACATCCGTACAAGGACAGGCATAAGTAACCCAGCAATGTAGGTGTCAATCTCTAGCATGTGTAGATGAGTCATAGCAAGCTACAAGAACTCTATTACGTCGTGGGACATAAATGTCATCATTGCACGTAGACGAGTCATAGCAGGCTACAAGGACTCCATTACACTGCGAGACATTTCCCTGAATGGATAGACACAACAGCAAACAAGGATACACGCCGGTCAATCAATGTGTCCGGAGCAGTAGCAAGCTACCTAGGCTTGGTGGAAGCACAAAGAGGCATTTCCCCGTAAAGAGTACTACTAAAGGCACACAAATAGGTGTCGAATCCCATACATACCATTGCACATCACACGTACACACGACATGCCCGATATGCATAGATACAACCATGGCATCACAACATAACCATACAACATTACAACATTTATTTAGAAGGCTCGAAAGACCCAACACTATAAGATGTTACAAGCAGGGGTCGCAAGACCCAACATTCAGAGCATTCAAACAAACAAGCGGAAGTTAAACCTGTCTGGGTACAGACATCTACAAAAATGGCTAAAGGAGTCTGAAAAGCTACAATGACCCTACCAAAGGAACCAGACCTCTGTCTAGGATTCCCAAGCTAATCCGGTCAACATCGAACTTCACGTTGTAAATACCACTAATGAGACTAGCGTCTCCTTTGCAAAAACATAAATTAAGAAAACGTGAGTACAAGGGTACTCACCAAGACTTACATCAGAACTAACTACATATGCATCAGTATCAATGAAGGGGTTGTGGAGTTTAATGCAGCAAGCCAGCTTTGAATCTTGGCTAACATGTACTACGACTACAAGTAATATATTTGAGGTGGGATAGCGCACACAAGTCCACATGTTCACCAAGTAAATACACCACTATGAATCCACTCCCGTCTCCCAACGAGAAGGCCATCCATAGCACTCACGCTCATCTTGCGTATTTGAGAGTATCCACTTCAAGTTGTCTATGAACCACATAAGTTCTCCAAGTAGTCCATATCCGAGGACGCGACTATTCGAACAGATTATTTCACCCTGCAGGGGTATACTTCTTCACACACACTCTCGCCACTTACCGCCATGTGCACGTAAAAGGCACCATGACAACCTTCAAGCAGAAGCCCAGCAAGGGAGTCAGCCATGACCATCAATCACACAAGACCCTAGTCCAGGTTTATTGCCTATTTGTGACTGAACCCGCACGGAAGTCCGGCCGAAGTTTCCGCTACGGCCTCAAACGATGTGTGCAGGGTTACCAAGCCCACCGTTCGGGTGCCTCTTGGTACACCGTGCCACTGTGCCTATACCGCAGCATAGTCCACCCCATCAGCAGCGCTATGCATGGCCGCCAACACTTTTCCTACAAAACACCAGAAACTAGTTGCAACTCCTGGACAGAGGTCTAGGTGATTAATATGCCGAGAGGGGTTGAGTTACCGGAACCCAATGTGTGGTAGTATCTTGTCTAAGATAACATAAACAGAACTTAGTTCTTAAGGAAGGTCCCAATGAGACAACCCGCCATGTACTCCTAGATGACCTCTCATCGCTACCTATACCAAATCGTGTTCACACACTTAGCTCTCACACTGCAGGACATGTTCACCACCATTCCAATTCATCGCCCGGATGGATCAGACCCGACACGACACTAAGCATAGAAGGCATAGTAATCAAGCATGGATGAGTAAGCACAACAAGGATCAAACAGTTGCTACCCATGCTAAGTGGTTTCAACTATTTACAATGGCAAAGACAGGTCATGCAAAGGAATGGGTTTAACTACCAAGGACATGTAACCGTTGAATCATTATTGTCCTAATGCAGTAATACAGAGCAGAAGCGAGAGAGTGGGATCGTATCAGTATGCTCAAGGGGGTTTGCTTGCCTGACACTTCTGAAGATAACAATGAGTCTTCATCGGTGACAATGATCTCAACGTAGAATGCAGTAAAACAAGAAAGGAACACATTCAATGCAATGCAACAACCATGATGCATGATATGATATGTTAAGGTACTGAATTAACCTAGAGTAATAATTAGCCAAGTGGGTTGATGTGGAATTCAAGCAAGTTTGATTTCCAACTCCAAATGATATTTCCTATACTGCCCTAATCATAAAATGTCCTACTTGGTGATATTAACTTGTTCAAACATGCATGATCATGGCATAAATAGATTCAGTGGATTTTTCTAATCATTTTTCATATATAAATTATTTTCATCTGACTTATAGATTATTTTCTATGATTTTTAGAAGTTTCAAACATTTTTTGGAATTGCCTGAATTATTTTATTATTAGAAAATCAATTAATGCGTCATTGTTACATCAACATTACGTCAGCGGGTCAACATCACCAGGTCCAGGTCAAATCTGACGATGGGGACCCACACGTCAGTGTCACGGGGTTAATCCCCCAGATGACCAGAGGTTTGACTAGGGCCAGGACCCACTATTAGTGGCTGGAGGGTTAGTTAGTGGCTTGATTAGCCACTAATGGCCCTACCACGTCACCACACCGGAGGTCAGCCGGCGGCCACCACAGAACACGGTGGTGGCTCGTCGGACTTGCGCTTCCGGCGGCCATCTGGTGCGCTGAAGGCACCGGGAGGTAGCCCGCGTAGGCGCGCATCGAGTGGGGGCAACAGGGGGCTCGGGGCCACTGGAGTTGAGGCCGACGATGAGCTGAGCGGAGGCCGGAGCTTGGGCAGCAAGGGGGCAATGACTACGGCGAGGGGCAGGCCATGGGGTTAGAGGGAGGAGAAAGGGGGGCTCACAGGGAGGTGGACGGAATGGTCAGCGGGCTCGGGGACGGGCGGAGTCCGACAAATCGACGGTGGCGCTCCTATGACCGAAGATTGAGGAAGGTTTGCGGCGGTGATGTAGGGCTCCCGCGGCTGCGTGCTTTGTCTTGGAGCTTCACGACAGCAAGGTGGAGCTGCTTAGCTCGCTAGACGGGCTGGAGGAGGCCGGTGGCTGCGATGGTTGCGAGCGGCGGCTGCAGCTTTTGGCGGCATGGGAGAGAGCAGAGAGGAGAGGGAGGGAGAGAATGAGCTCGGGGGGAGAGAGAGAGAGGTCGCCTCGATCTAGACGGCTCTCTGGAGTCTATCCCTCTGCTCAAGCAGGCACACGACCAGGAGGTGGCTGCCGTGCGACGACCACGCGCCTCGCGTCCTTCTGGCCGGAGGTGGAAGAAGACCTGTTCGCCCCTAGTGGGCTAGGCCCGCTTCTTCCCTCGCCCAGGTAAAATAGGTAAGCTCCTTTTCTTGTTTTGTTATTTCCATTTTCTATACATTTAAGTTGTTTTGATTTTGTTTCAGAACCAAATCACTTTTTTTAAATCTTCAAACTTGTTACTCTCATTCAATGGAATATTCCACACATGGTGAACATTTTGTTTTCTATTTTATACAAATTTAATTATTTGTGAAAACCAAAGGTAGCTAAATAATTCCTACAATAATTTCCAATGATTTCAAATATTTCTTTTGAAATCTACAATTTGTTGGTTTGAACCAGTTATTTTATTTGAGGTAAATCCCATTGGACACGATTTTATGAAGGACATTTTGGGTTCATTGAAAATTCACAAGTATTAGAATTCTTTGGTTAGGTGAAGTGCTAGGGTTTCTGTTAATCCCCACTTCATGTTGAAGAAAATTAATCATGATGCCATGATGCCAATGCACTATTTACAAGCATTAATCTAGGGTTGTGACACTAACCCGAACTCGATAGTGTTTTATTGTAAGACCATGTGGTCATGCTTGTCCTGGACATCAAGTTCACATGTGTCTTGCAATCCAGCATATGTCTTGGAGTTGGCTTCCGTAGTTCAATCCTTGAGAATCTCGCAACATCATCTCATCGATTTGTGTTGCAACCTTTCATTTTCAGACATGCTGAGTCTGGAATATCCTGACATCAACCATATCTGACTCAGGGAGATGTAATGGTTGGAACATTACCCAGGAATTATAATATTGGACTCTTTAATCGGTAAGGTGATGTCATGGATAACACACTTTTTCGGAAGACCCATTATTATAGTATCTTGTGTCAGCAACATTAGCCACTTCTACATGAGGATTTCGTATGACTTACCCTAGAAGTTGTTCCTCATGGACCCTTTTGAGATCCCGAAGTCCGACTTTACTTGATGTTCTAGATAGCGAACATGAACTACAATTGGGTTATGCTGGTACATCAAGGAGAACATTAGAAGAGGAGTGCTAAATGTCTCTCGGTCGATCATCCAGATTTCGCTCCCTTAGCATAGCTAAGGTGAAATCTGAGAAAGTGTTGTCTTCCTTTGCATCTGCATCCTCCATTGTTATTCATCATGGTAGTATGATGTGACCAAGATCCTTGGCATGGATGTTGGTAGAACCTTGATGAATATGGAAATGCTCAAGTTCTTGAGAGCACGCTCAGACACTGGGTTATACCTCGGTATAAATTGGAAAGTGCCTTCCGTTTACCGAGCTGTTCTATAACTCTAGTTTCTTTTTCAAACCAAGTATGCCATTCGCTTGAATTCCTTCAATTATCGTTTGCGAATTGCCTTAGGTTTGCATGAAGAGTTTCAGTGATCTCTTTATAAAAAGTAATTCTTTTTGCCACTTAAGAATATGAGTCACCCACCTAAGGTTCCCCGTTATGGAATAAAAGCAATTATTTCCTCGCTACATTGAAACCTCATCACCATTTTTTTTAGCGTGGAATTGTTGCCTACCAAATTGAACATTCGTCATCTGCCTCATGCCATAGTTCTTGATGTTTTTTTGTGTTTCATATCCAGAGATGTTTCGACGTCTCATTCCGTGGGTTGATCATGAGTCGCTCGGTCTTTGATAAGATCGATTCTTGTAGAGTTTTTCATTTCCTCTTGTCATTTTGTTTGGATTAAGATCTTGAAATAAAGGAAGCCAAAACCAAAATGATGCCAATAATCAACATCTTCGAGAAGGGCAATTGGATCAAGAAGATTGTGATTGTTTAGTACGCCCTCTGTCCTATTACCCTACAATTGAATCTCGGGACGAGATTCTTTTTTAGTGGGGGTGAGTTGTCACATCCCTAGTTCTAGCTTGGTTGTAATTGCATATTCATGCATGCATTTTTATTTCAAATGAATTTTAATTGGGGAATGGTCAAGCCTCATCTTCCAAATTTTTGTCAAATAAGCAATATAAAAATTGCTTCAAATAAGTCCAAAAAAATGTTCCTGGTATTCCAAGAAAATATTGTCAAGTGGTAAATTTCGAACTAATATTTTTGGTACCACAGAATTATTTGTTATGGGCATTTGACTTAATACAAATATTATTTGCATTGGTGTTATATTTGCTATGTATAAAATATATGTTCAAAAATACTAAGAATTATATGTGGCTTTGGAAAAGTCCATCTGTCCACATATATATTTTTCTCAGGTTTTTATGAAATGGTTTGACATTTTATCAGAGCAAAACATATTACAGAAAAATAGAAAACATGAAATAAAAATAAAGGGCAGAAGCTTACCTATTCCGGGAGATAACCGACCCAGCCCATCTCCTCGCTCGTCGTCTTCCTGGCGAGTACTGGCAAAGGAGAGATAGCGTAGCGCTCGTCGCGTGCGGGCACGCAAGCTACGTGCCTGCCTCGTCTACCAGCATGACGACGCGGATGAATCGCCGCTGCCATCCTCATCGTGCTGACCTTCTTGCCATTCTTTCCCCTCACCTCTCCCTCGCTCCCATCCTCCATGCTCGAAGCTTCCACGGCCACTCCGTCGCTGTAGCCACAGCCAGTGTCGTGCCTGCGCTACCCTCCGTGTCTGCAAGACTAGACGTGACACACTCCTCCTCTCTGTCGAAGATCGAGACCCCGGAGGCCCTGCAACATTGCCCTCAACCTCGCCTTCTCTTTGGGTCCGACGACCGCCAGTGTCAAATTCCATGGGCCACCGACCTTCCCCGACCTCGCTATCGCCTCCAGACGAACCCTATTGAGCCCGCCCTCTTTTCCCTCTCTTCCCCGCCTCAATTTCGTCCTCTAGCATCGGCTTCCTCCATGACCAGAGCTCCCGGCCGCCGACCATGAAGTCATCGCGCCTAGAGCATTCGTGGCTCACTTTTGAGCATGCAGCCGACCACCTGAGGGTCCTAGGGCACCTTAAAGCCGCATAGTTGGCCTTCCCGTGTATCGTAGCCCTGCATCGCCCGAGCCAGTGCTCCAACCGCTGCTAATTCCGTCGCCGTGCGTAACTCCAACGACCCCTCAACCTGTTGTTGCCTCCTCTGGATGCACGGGAGCACGGGCTAACTCCGAGAGCCTCTCCCCTCCGCTCCCATAGCCTTCCAGCGCATCGCCGCCATTGATCCAGGTCGCCGGCGACCAAACCCCAGTGGGGCAATGTGGAACCTGACGTAGGCGCTAACCACCATAGTTAGATTAGCGCTAATGACCCCTTTGGGTCACTGACTATTAGGGCCAAGCCCGGTTAACCATTAGTTAGGTTTTAATTAAATCTTATTAGCCATTGTGCCACTGACTCCTGGGTCCCACCGACCAGGTTTGACCTGGACCGGCTCTATTGACAATGACGTCATGCTGTCATCATGCAGACGTCATAACATATTTTATGGATTTTAAATAAATCCTAAATGATTTATTATATTTTGGAAAATGTTATAAACTTTGAAAAATCATAGAAATTCAATAGTAATGGGATGAAAATAATTTATATATGAAAAATGATTAGAAAAATCTAATGAATATGTTTACACCATGATCATGCATGTTTGAAAAAGTTAACAATAACAAGTAGGAGATTTTATGATTATGGAAAATTGGCTATTATTTTTGGATTGGAATTTGATATATATTTGAATTCCACTTCAATTAACTTGGATTAATGTTGCATTAGGTCAATGCAACACCTTAACATGCCATATGATACATCATGTTTGTTGCATCACAATGAATATGCTTCTTTCTTGTTTATTAGTGTTGTTCCCTCTCGGTAGACGTTACCTTAACGTTGAGATCGATGCCACCGATGAAGATTCATTGTTATCTTCAGAAGTGTTAGGCAAGCAAACCCCCTTGAGCTTTCTATACAAACCCACTCTCTTGCTCTTGCTCTCCTTTCAATGCATTAGGACTATGCGATGCAACTACTACTTGTGTTGCGGTAGATGAACTCACTCCTTTGCATGACCTTCATTGTCATAGTAAATAGGTAAACTAAGAAACCTAGCATACCTGGTATTTGCTTGACCATGTTGTGCTATAACCCTGTTATGCTTGCTATGCTTAGAGTTGTGTCAGGTCTGATTCATCTGGATGATGAACCAGAGTGAAATGGGTGTGTCCTGATGATGAGGGTTAATTGTTGAACCTGTTTTGGTAAAGGTAGCGATGAGATGCCATGTAGGAGTACATGGAGGGTTGTCTCATTGAGGACGCTCATAGGAACTGAGTTCTGTGTTTGTGTTCCAAGACTAGCTAGTACCGCACATTGGGCCCGAAACCAATGGACCCTCTCGCCCTATGAACATACCCTATTCTCGGTCTAGGAGTCGCAGTAGTTTGACACGTTGATAGGTGTGGCACGTCCTGCGAAGTGGATGACCGGCCCAATCGGGACTGGCTTGGGACCCTGCTCACAATGTTTGAGGTCATATTGGAAAGCTTGGCCGGACTTTCATTATGGGTTCCAACTCAGATAGGCAACTGCCTTGGACATGAGTCGTTGTAAGTTAAAGTTCATGGCCCACTCCCTTGCCTGGATTCCGCTTGAAGGTTGTCGAGGTGCCTTCTACGTGCACATGGCGATAAGTGGCGGGAGCATGTGTGACGAAGTACACTCCTGTAGGGTAAACTATCTATTCAAATAGCCGCGTCTGCGGATATGGACTACTTGGAGACTTGCATTGTTCATAGATAACTTTAACTAGAAACTTTAAAATGCTCCAGATAAGTGTGAGTGCTATGGATGGCTTCTCGTGGGAAGACGAGAGAGGATCCGTAGTGGTGTATTGATGTGGTGAATATGTGGGCTCGTGTGTGATACGCCACCTCAAGGGAAGTATTCATAATTGTAGTACAGCTTAGCCAATAGTCAAAGCTAGCTTGCTACAATAAGCTCCACAACCCCCTTCTATGATATTGTTGCATATGTAGATAGTTCTGATGTAAGTCTTGCTGAGCAGCTTTGTACTCATGTTTGCTTAATTTATGTTTTGTAGAGGAGACAACGGTCTCATTTGTGATTCTTACGACGTGAAGTTCGATGTTGACAGGATTAGCTTGGGAATCCCAGACAAAGCTCTGACTCCTTTGGGAGGGTCCTTGTAGTTTTGAGGCTCCTCCAGCCACTTTTAGTAGATGTCTGTACTCATACATGTGATGCTTCTGCTTGTTGCTTGTATGACTTGAGTGTTGGGTTGTGTGACCCGTGTTTGTAATATCACAATACTTTGGCTCTAATGAGTCTTAATAATTACTTGAGTCATAGAGTTTTGTTCTATCTATGCATATCGTGCATAGTGCGTGTATGATTGAAATGCATTGGTATGTGTGGGATTCGACACCTAGTTGTGTGCCTTTAGTAGCCTTCTTTACGGGGAAATGCCTCTTTGTGCTTCCATGAGCCTTGGTAGCTTGCTACTGCTCCGGACACATTGATTGACCAGCGTGTATCCTTCTTTGCTGTTGTGCCTGTCCCTTCGGGGAAATGTCTTGTAGTGTAATGGAGTCCCCGTAGCCTACTATGACTCGTCTACGTGCAGTGATGACATTAATGTCCCACGGAGTAATGGAGTCCTTGTAGGTTGCTATGACTCGTCTACACACGCTGATGACCGACACCAACATTGTTGGGTTACTATGCCTAACCCTATACGGTTGTGCCACTTGGGTCTACAACTAGTCATGTTGACCCAGGTTATTTGACGTGTGAACGCTAGAGAGATGTTCATATCCGTGAGCCAAAAGGCGCAAACATTCCCGGCCAAGGTAAGGTGGCAACCGTGGGTTACCATGCGTGAGGCCGCAAAGTGGTGTGACATGTTATAGGCTGGATTCATATGGCTTAGGATCAGGGTCCCGACAGGATGGATCAGTCAAAGTCCTGCTAAAATTCCATATCCTTGAGTTCTTCAAGAGTCTTGAGGTGAGACAGAATGGCCCATGTGCGGTCAAAGACTTCATGCAGATAATAGTGGTTCTTCCACACAGAATTGTGCGTGACAATCATGTCTCGAAGAAGTGAACCAAATTTACGCTTGACCCACTTGTGATTGGGATCAACCTACTGATGAAGACATAGGAGAAGCTCGCGATTAGTCATCACACGAGAGGCAGCAGCTTGAGAATTTTGCGCTATGGCTTTTGCAGCAGAATCTTGGGTAGAAGAGTTATCATTGGTGGAATAGGATGTAGCTTTGTGAAATTGGCCATCCAGTGCACGAGTAACTTCATCAACAACAGCTTTGACTTTTCCCTCAATTGAGGAAAATGTATTCTTGAGGACTTCAATCGGAGGCAGAAAGCAAAATTGATTCTGAAAGTTGGCATTTAAGGGAATCGAAGACCTTGATGAGATGAATTTCATGATCCAGGGAGCGTAAGGCTTCAACTCAAATGTTGACATAGCTGCATTGGCTAGAGTCCTCATGAAGAAATCGTGGTAATTGATGGGAATCCCATGAATGATGTTGAATACCATATTCTTCATGATTCCCTCAACTTCGTCTTCTTCAGAGTTGTGACCTTTGATAGGATTGAGGATTTTGGTCAGTATGCGGTATATGGTCCTGGGCACATCGAGCAAATCCTTCACTAAGAAGGTGTATCTTTGAGGTTTGTCAGGAGCCAAAGGCTTCATAATCACTTGACTCAAGTGGTTGGGCAGTTCGGGTTCATCGTATATGTAGCGTGATCCTTTTGCAGGAATTGCTATTGGCACAGCCCAAAGCAATTTAGTGGACGGTGCAGTGTAGTGAGTAGATGTAAGCATCCAGTCCACTATCCATTAATTGACATTAGAAGCATCACCTGAGATGTGCAATGTTGCATAGAATTGAAGAATTATCTCTTCATTCCAGTGGCATATTTCAATGCAAAAGTGAAGAATTCCAACATCATGAAGGACTGTGAGCATAGGTGTGAAGCACGGAATGGGTTCCATATCCACATGAGGAATTTGTTGATGCTCAAAGACTTTATGTTTGTCAAATAGTACTAATGCATAGAAATTCATCTGCTAAGGGATCCAGAATCTTTTGCGTCCAGTCCTTGCTGAGGCATAGCTGAGGCATATGGATTTAGCCCTGTGAAGAGTATGTGCTCATTGAAGAAATTCGCCTTGATGAATTTGGGGTGCTTTGTGACTTGGAATGGCAATTTCGGCTTCGACTGGAGATTTGGCTTGAAGCGGCCCACAATTCCCTTCGGCATGGCAGGAATTTTTCACACTGAGGAATATGAGCAACAATTTCCTCAGGTGCGGTCTGAGCATGAATTTCTTTAGCTAATGCAACTGGAATATCTTCAGGAATTGACGCGAGTTGTGTGGCCAAACCTTCACATTCTATTTTAATTTCCTCAATCTGAGTAGGTGACTGAGGAATTAGGGTGAGGGGAGTGGTCATTGGTGAATTGGGGTGAGCAGCTTCCCATTATTCATCATTGATCAGTGGAGTGGTATTTCCAATGTCCACATCCCCTTGAATTTCTTCAATGCCAGCCTCTTCAGCAGTTAACTGAGGCTGGGGCGATGATACCAGAGGGGTTTAAGCAAATGCTTCCACCCCTATTTCTTCATCCATCTGCTCTGAGGAACTAGCAGAATGATTTTCTTCATCTCCGTCATTTCGGATGACATAGTCAACACCAAATGGAACAATCTCATAGGAAGGCACGGAGGAGATTGCCGTAGCATCATTGGGCTTAGATGAAGAACATGACACAGTCTTCAACTTCTTCAAAGCTGAGAAATCGTAAGTTGATGCTTTTCTTTTCTTTGCAGCCTTCTTCTCTGCTGCCTTTGTTTTCTACACTTCTGATGCAGAAGGAAGGTTGATATTGTTCACCCTTGAAGACTTTGCAACTTTAGCAGGGTGAAGTTGGAGCAGTTTCTTCAGGCACGACTGATACAATCGCCCTTGTGGACTCAATTTCTTCAGGCACAGGAAAAGCATCAGCTGGCCTGACAATTTCTGCATGCGCAACAGTGGATGTTGCCCTGGCGAGTTCTTCAGCAGCCTGAATTTCTTCAGTTGGACTTGCAGTTTCTTCAGCAGGCTGAGCAGATGTTCCAGCATGAGGAATTTTTGGGTGCGGTCAAGCTGCAACCTTTCTGTTGTGGTCCTTAATGGCTTTGTCAGCCAGTTTGATAAAGCGGACCTTGGCTCCTTGCCAGTCAGCATAGTATCGATTAAATTCATCGCTCAGAACTTTGATCTCAGTTTGCATAGACACCAGTTGTTCTGGAGATAACTTCAAAAGATTGCTTTTCAAGAAGTGCTCCTTCTTGTACTGTGTTTTCTTGACCATCCTTGCTTTTTCATACTTCCATTTTTCTTCAGCGATGAAACAGTGAGGACATGATCCAGACCAGGGGATAGTTTCGAATCATCAATTGGAGTGTTGGGATCCTTGTGCCAGATATCAATGAAGTTCAGCACAATCTTAGGGTCCAGCAAGAGAGGAATTTGAGTGCCCTTTGCTTGAGACACTCTCTCTTGCTTATTTATGATGATTTCCTGAAGTTTCTCATCGCTAGCTTCATCATCTAAAGAATTTGAAGGTACTTCAAGCGCAACTTTCTTTGGGTGAGGATCCCGTCCAGCAGTAGTCTTCTTCAGCATAGAAGGACTGGTTGATGAATATGCTTGAGCTGATGAACTTGTAGAAGCCCTTGAAGCAATTGAGAATCCATTAGTCCTCTGATATGTTGCAAGATGTACAGGAGTTGAGGACTTTGTGGTAGCAACTGATGATTGTGCAGCAATTGAAGGCATTGGGACAGCCTTTGAGGAAGTTGCTTCAGGTTTCTATAGTGAGCACTTTGATGCAGTCTTTGAAGAACTTCGCCATGAGGGCATTTAGATTGGGTACTTTGCATTTGATGTTGACTTCTTTGGCACAACATTTGCAGAGGTAGAGGCAAGAGTAGAGGAAGCAGTTGCGGCAATAGCAGAGTCTTCATTGAATTTCTTCATGGCTGCTTTGGAAATCTTTAGAAGCTAGTTCTGATATTTCGCCCATTTAGAAGGAAAGTCCTCACCACGAGCAACGCTAGTGGGATCAACTTCTTGATCAGCAGGAGGAGGTGTCGATGTCAAAACCGGCAAATCTCGGGTAGGGTGTCCCGAACTATGAGACTAGAACCGATGGTAACAGGAGACGAAGGGGACACAAATTTACCCAGATTCGGACCCTCCTATGGAGGTAATACCCTATGTCCTGCTTGGTGGTATTGATGATATGGGGGGTTATAGAGTTGATCTACCTCGAGATCGAATATCTAACCCTTGATGAGTTTTTCTATATCTACAACCTAAAACCCTCTGGCTTATATAGACGCCGAGGGTATCTAGGGTTCACACATGGTCGGTTACACACCAAAGAGATAAACATGCCTATTCTCTACATCAAACATGGAGTACAAGTCGCCCTTCGTGAAGATTCCATCCTGGAGATAGGGTCTTTAGTGAATCCTGTGTTCGGTAAATGGCCCATATAGTCCGTCCCATAGAAATAGGTTGGCCTCCCGAGGACCCCTTAATCCAGGACTCCCTCAGCAACCCCCGAACTTGCCTCCAACGCCAAGGGTCTCAGCTTCAATTGCATTGCACTATCAGAGTCTTCGGCTTGCGAGGTGAGTTCTTCCCGCTGAAGTCAGTTCCGCCTCCGATGACATGTAGCTTTCTGAATACTGGCGCGTCGGAACACTATGAATAGGACGGCTTTGAAGGCCAAACGTCAAGGGGTAAAATAATGCCCCCTGACGACCTTTCTGATGGAAGGTCACGGCCCACCATGACCGCTAGGCCAGTTACAAAAACTCAATTCGCGGTTCGAGGCCGTTTTAACCAACACGATCTATCCATGTGCCGATCGTGCCCCGTTTTACACGGGATATGTTTAATCATGCGTGGGTAACAGATCACACATCTCGAGAAGCAGAGGAATTCATGACTCACGAGGGAAGACCGAATCGATAAGCCTCATGAAAGGGGAACAAAACCCCAAAGCTTATTCATGCTCCCGATTCGCCTTCTCCGTCTTTTTTTTTGACCGACTACTGTAGGGGAACAACACCCCACAACCTTTTCTTTTATTGCAGATTAAATGTTACAACTCAGAAGCTAATCTAAGAAGTTACAGAGTTAATGCAGTGAACCTAAACTAACTCAAGGAGGTAAATAGGAAATCCATTTTAGGAGGTCATCCCTATATGTGGCCTTAATTCTATGAGCTAATAGGGACATATCATTAACGAAAGCTACCTTCCATCTCCTGAAAGTGGGTCGTTCATTCCTGAAGGTCCTTGCGTTTCTAATGATCCAGATGTTCCAGCAGGCAGTGAATACTTCCTGTTTGTATTTAATTGCATAAATAACTTGCTAATAGACTTGTCATGACTTGCATAATTGATTGTGATATATTTTCCTTCAAAAACACATGCATATTATATATGTTTTTGGGCTAGAAAAATCCATTGAAATTATCTGTGCAACTAGTTTTGTCATTTGAGTAAATTTGTGCGCATGTTATTTTTGTTGTGATGCCTTTTTTTATCTTCGTGCGATTTAATCCATGCATGATATGAAATAATTTTGAACATGAGATATGCTCTTTGACATGTGGACTTGCCCCTGGTCATTTTGGTTGCTATCATAATCCATGTTTAGGTGTTGTTTTCTTGATGCCAACATGCTTAACCAATTTGCTGTTTTGAGATGCTAAAATATTTCTAAGTCTCATATCTGTAACATTTTGTTGCTGCTTTCCATGTGTTTTGCTAGTGATCTAGAAACCCTATGGGGTAGGTGTAATGGAGTTATTTGTAGTTGATAATTCCCTTTAGAATGTGGTTAAGTTTCATGCCATAATATGACCTGTAGCATATAGTTTTTCTTCTGTCAATATGCCTTCATGATAAAAACTGCACTGTCAAAAACTGGGTTATTTTCACTAAGTCCGAAAACTGCTTAGTTCAATATGCCATGTTGTGAGCTCCCTACCATGTGATCCATGCCTATTTTGAGTATGATATGTGAAGATGAAATGAAGTGTGTGTTATATGCTACTTCCCCATGTTTAGTTTGTGCATTTTAGGATCCTGTAGCTTGTTGTTTTCATGCGTGCAAAATGCTATGTTGCTGTTTCGGGCAGATTTCATATAAAACTTGTGTTGGTTGTTGTGGTTGAACCGTAGCTCCGTTTTGGACATGCCTTATATGAAACTTGCTTAGAATTTCATGTAGAATCATATTATCTTGTTGCACACATGTTTTTAAGTGCTTGTGGTTGTCATTTTCATGCATGTTGCATTCATGGCATATCCATCTTCTGTTGCTCATATCTTTTAGACCGTAGCTCCGTTTGAGATGTTCCATATATGTAAATCGACTAGAATGACGTGTAGAATGGCATGGCATACTTTATTATGTTGTTTGATAAATATAAAATATGGTTAGTTCAGATCTGGACCAATTTCAAAATTAACATATGAGGTCGTTTTGGAAATACTATAAGTTGTTTCTGACCTCATTTAAGATGCCTAGATAGTGTAGTTTACTTATGCTTCACCTCTTGACATGTCTAACAAAATTTAAGATTGATGAGTACCTAAACGGGAGTGAACTAAATAATTCGAATGTGGAGTTTCATCAATATGCAACTCGTTGCATATTGAGCTTCACTTAATGTGTAGGAGTTGTTTGACGTGCTTTGCCATGCCTTGCATAATTAAACCAGACATGCATCATATTTGTTTGTGCATCATGTCATGCATATGTTGTGGTGTTTCTCGAGTGTTGATTGTTTGCTTCCGGTTTGCTTCTTCTCGATAGAGTTGCGAAAGCGTTCGGAGTGTGAGGATTCGTTCGACTACGTTTGCCCGTCTTCTTCATGGATTCGTTCTTCTTCCAAGCGAGATCTCAGGCAAGATGACACATTTCCCTGGATACCATAACTATCATTGCCATGCTAGATGTCTCGTATTCTATCGCTATGTATCACTACCTACCACTTGTTTGACAAGCCTACCAACATTGCCATGAGAGCCTCTAACCCTCCACCTTCCCAGCAAACCTTTGTTTGGCTATGTTACCGCTTGCTCAGCCCTTCTTATAGCATTTCTACTGCAAGTGCAATTGCTTCCATGCGACAACATGGACATTCTTTTGTTATCACAATATTATTGCTATTTAATGTAATGCATTTATACACTTGGTAAAGGGTGGAAGGCTTGGCGTTTTGCTCGGTGTTTTGTTCCACTCTTGTCGCAGTAGTTACTTGTGAACCGGTGTTATTTTCCATAATTGAGCGCTCCTAACATGCTCGGGGTTGTTATAGGGACCCCTTGATTTTCGTTTTAGGATAAGGCTTGTCTGGCAAGGCCCAACATTGGTACTAAATTTGCCTAATAACTAATAAAATTGCATAGGGACCCGCCGGCACCCGCGAATAATTAATCAACAACCCGGGCCAGTGCTCCTCATGAGTGTTGGTCCAAAAATAGAGCAGTGTGCGGGGCCAACCCGGGGCAACTCAGGAGATTTCTATGAGGCCACCGTACACTAGCTTATCGCCATGTCCTGAGAACAAGATGTTGGGGAACGTTGCATCGGAAACAAAAAAATTCCTACGCACACGCAAGATCTATCCATGGTGATGAGCATCTACGAGAGGGAGGGTGAATCTACATATCCTTGTAGATCGCTAAGCGGGAAGCGTTAAGAAACGTGGTTGGTGTAGTCGAACGTCTTCGCGATCTAAATCGCCGAGCGTCCCGCGATCTCATCACGATCCGTCCCGCGATCCAATCACAATCCGTCCCGTGAACTCATCATGACCGTCCCGCGATCTGATCATGAACCCTCTCGCGATCTTGATCACAGTACTTCCGATCTAGCGCCGAACGGACGACACATCCGCGTTTAGCACACATACAGCTCAATGACGATATCCACCTTCTTGATCCAGAAAGAGGGAGCGGAGAGGTAGACGAGTTCTCTGGCAGCGCGATAGCGTTGCGACGATGGTGGTGGAGGAATTCCAGCAGGGCTTTGCCTAGGCACCGCTGAAAACTGATCTAGAGGAGAAAACAATCTAGAGGAAAAAGAGGGCAGCACATGGCAATTAGGGTTATCTTTTCCCTCTAATTCCTCTAGTATATATAGTAGGGAGGGAGGGGAGGAGACAGCCTCAAACTCTCAAGGTTTGGTCGAAATTGGAGGTGGAGGAGTCCTACTCCAATCCTATTAGGAGTAGGATTCCTCCTTTCCACTTGGAAACTCTTTCCACCTCTCCACCTTTGGATTTTTTTCCTTCTCAAACCACTCCAGCCGCATGGGCCCTTAGAGGCAGCCTCATCCAGCCCACCAGGGGCTAGTTTACCTCCTCCCACAACCCATGTAGCCTCTTGGGTCGAGACAACCATCCCGATGGTCCCCCGGTACCCTCCCGGCACTCCCGGTACACTACCGATGAGCCCGAAACTTTTCCGGTGACCAAAACAGGACTTCCTATATATCAATCTTTACCTACGGACCATTCTGGAGCTCCTCGTGACGTCCAAGATCTCTTCCGGGACTATGAACAACCTTCGGTCACCACCATACATAACTCTATACTACCGAAACGTCACCGAACCTTAAGTGTGCAGACCCTGCGGGTTCGAGAACTATGTAGACATGACCGAGACACTTCTAAGGTCAATAACCAATAGCGGGACCTAGATGCCCATATTGGTTCGTACATATTCTACAAAGATCTTTATCGGTCGAACCTTTATGTCAAGGATTCAGTTAATCCCGTATGTTGTTCCCTTCGTTCTTCGGTATGTTACTTGCCCGAGATTCGATCGTTGGCATCTCCATACCTAGTTCAGCCTTGTTACCAGCAAGTCTCTTTACTCGTTCCGTAATACAAGATCCCATGGCTAACACTTAGTCACATTGCCTGCAAGGCTTATTGTGATGTTGTATTACCGAGTGGGCCTTGAGATACCTCTCCGTCACACGGAGTAACAAATCCAAGTCCTGATCCATGCCAACCCGACAGACACCCTCGAAGATACCTGTAGAGCACCTTTATAGTCACCCAGTTACGTTGCGATATTTGATACACACAAGGTACTCCTCCGGTGTTACTGAGTTGCATGATCTCATGGTCATAGGAACAAATACTTGACATGCACAAAACTGTAGCAATAACCTGACACGATGATATGCTACGTGTATAGTTTGGGTCTTGTCCATCAAGTCATTCTCCTAATGATGTGATCCCATTATCAAATGACATCTCATGTCCATGGCTAGGAAACCATAACCATCTTTGATCAACGAGCTAGTCCATTAGAGGCATACTAGGGACATGGTGTTGTCTATGTATCCACACATGTATCTAAGTTTCAGATCAATACAATTCTAGCATGGATAATAAACGATTACCATGAACAAGGAAATATGATAATAACTAATTTATTATTGCCTCTAGGGCATATTTCCAACAGTCTCCCACTTGCACTAGAGTCAATAATCTAGTTCACATCACCATGTGATCGCATTGTTATGAATCTAACACCCAATGAGTTCTGGAGCTCGATCATGCTTTGCATGTGAGAGAGGTCTTTTAGTCAACTGGTCTGCTCTATTCAAATTTGTGTGTGCTTTGCAAATCTCTATGTCATACTGTAAATACTGCTACCACACTCCACATGGAACTATTCCAAATGGCTCCTCCACTATACGTATCCGGATTGCTATTAAGAGCCATCCGGATCAGTGTTAAAGCTCGCATCAACGTAACTCTTTACGACGAACTCTTCATCACCTCCATAATCGAGAAACACTTCCTTAGTCCTTTAGTTACTAAGGATAATCTTGATCGTTGTCTAGTGATCCACTTTTGTACCCCTTGACAGACTCATGGCAAGGCACACACAGGTGCGGTACACAACATGGCATATTATATAGAGACTATGGCTAAGACATAGGGGACGACGTTCATCTTGTCTCTTTCTTGTGCCATGGTTGAGCTTTGAGTCTCACTCAACTTCACACCTTATAAATTAGGCAAGGACTCTTTCTTTAACTGATCCATTTTGAACTCTTTCAAAATCATGTCAAGGTATGTACTCATCGAAAGTCTTATCAGACGTCTTGATCTATCTCTATAGATCATGATGCCCAACATGTAGCTTTATCCAGGTCTTCCTTTGAAAAACTCTTTTCAAACAACCCTTTATGCTTTCCAGAAATTCTACATCATTTCCGATCAACAATATGTCATCCACATATGCTTATCAGAAACTCTATAGTGCTCCCACTCACTTTATTGTAAATACAAGTTTCTCATAAACTTTGTATAGACTCAAAAACTTTGATCACCTGATCAAAGAGTATATTCCAACTCCGAGATGCTTGCTTCAGTCCATAGAAGGATCACTGAAGCTTGCACGCCTTTTAGCATCCTTAGGACTGAGAAAACCTTCTAGATGTATCTCATACAACATTTCCTCAAGGAAGGAACGATGTTTTCACATCCATCTGCAAGATTTCATAATTGAAGAACGCAGCAACTGCGAACATAATTCCAACAGACTTTAGCATCGCTACGAGTGAGAAAGTCTCATTGTAGTCAACTCCTTGAACTTGGCGAAAACCTTTTTGCAACAAGTCGAGCTTTATAAATGGTGACATTCACAATTAGCGTATGTCTTCATCTTAAAGCTCCATTTGTACTCGACGACCTGCCGTCAAACAAGCAAGTCTACCAAAGTTTATACTTGGTTTTCATACATGGATCCTTTCTCGGATTTCATGGCCTCTAACCATCTATCGGAATCGGGCCCATCATCGCTTCTCCATAGATCGTAGGTTCATTGTTGTCCGACAACATGACCTCCAAGACAGGGTTGTCGTACCACTCAGGAGCACTACTGTAACGCCCTGGACACACCCGCCGATAGTCGTTACTCCTAGCAGGATCTAGACTGGCCTCACATATCGATACTAGTCCTTTCTGCACACTTTGTCCTCACTCAAGCGCACCCGGGACCAACTTCCCGATCGGTCACCCATCCTAGAACTACTCCAAGCCAAGCATGCTTAACCTGAGAGTTCTGTTTGAATGGGCTCCCGGAAAAGAAGGAAATGCTTACCGATACGAGTAGTCTATCATCGCTAATAAGCCAGGCTATCACATACACCACCACTCAGAGGAACCGATGTCCTCGTCTGGTCATAGGAACGTTCTCTCTTTGCACAAACATCTGTGCTTCCAGTCCGATACATGTGTCATTCCGTGTGACACGACGGGTCACCAACTTCGTGAACAACATGACCATGCACCTATCGGCAAACATCCGTGTAACCACGAGGGTCGGCTTTGATACCCACTTGTAACGCCCCGGACACACCCGCCGGTAGTCGTTACTCCTCGCGGGATCTAGATTGGCCTCACACATCAATACTAGTCTTTTCTGCGCACTTTGTCCACACTCATGCGCACCCGGGACCAACTTCCCAGTCGGTCACCATCCGAGAACTACTCCAAGCCAAGCACGCTTAACCTGAGAGTTTTGTTTGAATGGGCTCCCGGAAAAGAAGGAATTCCTTATTGATATGAGTAGTCTATCATCGCTAATAAGCCAGGCTATCACAAGTACACGTCCTTGTCGACCTACGAGGTTTGATAGTATCTTGAACTGAAGCTTCATGATCATTGTCATTAACTTCCTCTTCAACTGATGTAGGCTCTAGAGAAACATCTTTCTGCACTCCGCTACTCTCTCATTGAACAAAGGTTCAACAACCTCATCAAGTTCCATCTTCCTCCCACTCAATTCATTCGAGAGAAACTTTTTCTCGAGAAAGGACCCATTTTAGCAACAAACACTTTGCACTCAGATATGAGATGGAAGGTATACCCAACTGTTCTTAGGGTATTCTATGAAGATGCATTTGTCCGCTTTGGGTTCGAGCTCATTAGGTGAAAACCTTTTTCACATAAGCGTCGCGGCCCCAAACATTAAGAAATGATCGCTTAGGTTTCTATCAAACCATAGTTCAGATGGTGTCATCTCAACGGATTTAGATGGTGCTCTATTTAAAGTGAATATAGTTGTCTCTAATGCATAACCCCAAAACTATAGTAGCAAAATGATAAGAGACATCATAGCATGCACCATACCCAATCGAGCACGACTTTGACGTTCGAACACACCATCACACTATGGAGTTCCAAGTGGCATGAGTTGTGAAACAACTTTCACATTGTCTAAAGTTGTATGCCAAACTCGTCACTCAGATATTCACCTCCATG
Source organism: Hordeum marinum (assembly GCA_022496015.1). NCBI lineage: Eukaryota > Viridiplantae > Streptophyta > Magnoliopsida > Poales > Poaceae > Hordeum > Hordeum marinum. Next base: position 314,485,615 of record CM039678.1, read on the forward strand.
ATCATATCGCAAACATTTTTATCTTCCTGTCATGATGATCTTAAACTTCACTCTGAATTTTCTTGAACTTTTGAAACGATTCAGACTTGTGTTTCATTAAGTAAACATGCACTAGATCTACTCAAATCATCAGTGAAGGTAAGAAAAGAATGATATCCACCGCACACTACAAGACTCATTGGATTGCATACATCAACTTGTACTGTTTCCAATAAATCACTTGTCTGCTCCATCAACCGGAAAATGGGGTCCTTAGTCATCTTGCCCAAGAGGCATGGTTCGCATGTCTCAACCGATTCAAAATCGAATGGGTCCAAAGATCCATCAACATGGAGTTTCTTCCTGCGATTTATACCAATATGACATTTAGTGGCAGTGCCACAAGTATGTGGTACTATCATTAGTAACTTTGTATCTTTTTGGCATCAATGCTATGAACATGTGTATTACTACGATCAAGATTCAACAAACCATTCTCACTGGGTGCATGACCATTGAAAGTATTATTCATGTAAACAAAATAACCATTATTCTCTAACTTAAACGAATAACCATGTCGCAAAAACACAATCTAATCATGTTCATGATTAACGCAAACACCAAATAACATTTAGGTTTGTCACTAATCCCGAAGGTAGAGAGAGCGTGCGATGTTGATCACATGAACCTTGGAAACATTTCCAACACACATCGTCACCTCACACTTAGCCAGTCTTTGTTTATTCCATAGCTTTTACTTAGAGTTACTAACATTTAGCAACTGAACCGGTATCCAATACCCAGGTGCTACTAGGAGTACTAGCAAGGTACACATCAATAACACGTATATCAAATATACTTCTGTCGATGTTGCCAGCCTTCTTATCTACCAAGTATCTAGGGTTGTTCTGCTTCAGCAACCGCTCACCTCGTAATAGAAGCACTTAGTCTCGGGTTTGGGTTCAACTTTGGATTGCTTCACTGGACCAGCAACTGACTTACCATCCATGAAGTTTCCCTCCTTTCCCTTGCCCTTCTCGAAACTAGTGGTTTTACTGACCATCAACACTTGATGCTCCTTCTTGATTACTACATTCGCAGTGTCAAACATCGCGAATAGCTCCGGGATCATTATTTCTATCCCTGGCATTTTATAGTTCATCATCACCAAGTTCTAGTAGCTTAGTGAAAATGACTTGGAGAACTATATCAATCACTATCTTATCTGGAAGATCAAATCCCACTTGATTCAAGCGGTTGTAGCACCCAGACAATCTGAGCACATGCTCAACGACTGAGCTATTGTCCTTCATCTTGCAGGCAAAGAATCTTGTTCGAGATCTCATATCTCACAACACGGGAACGATCCTGAGACCCCAATTTCAGCTCTTAGAACATCTCATATGTTCCGTGACGTTCAAAACATTTTAGAGCCTCAATTCTAAGCCGTAATGCATGATGCACTAAATTATCAAGTAGTCATCGGAACATGCTTGTCAGATGTTCACAACATCTACAGACGACACTAGAGAGGATGGTGCACCGAGCAGTGCATTAAGAACATAAGCCTTCTGTGTAGCAATGAGGACAATCCTCAGATCACAGACTCAATACACAATATTGCTATCATCATCTTTCAACTCTATTTCTCTAGGAACATATAAAAATTCAAGGGAGCTACAACGTGAGCTAGTAATCTACAACTGTTGGAAATATGCCCTAGAGGCAATAAATAAAGTGTTTATTATTATATTTCCATGTTCACGATAATCTTCTATTATCCATTCTATAATTGTATTGATTGGAAACACATTACATGTGTGGGTAAATAGACAACACTTTGTCCCTAGTATGCCTCTAGTGAAGTAGCTCGTTCATCAAACATGGTCAAGGTTTCCTAGCCATTGACATGTGATGTCATTTGATAACGGGGTCACATCATTAGGAGAATGATGTGATGGACAAGACCCAAACTACAAACGTAGCATATGATCGTGCCAGTTTATTGCGACTATTTTCTGCATGTCAAGTATATGTTCCTATGACCATGAGATCATGTAACTCATGGACACCGGAAGAGTGCCTTGTGTGTATCAAACATCGCAACGTAACTAGGTGACTATAAAGGTGCTCTACAGGTATCTCCGAAGGTGTCTGTTGAGTTGGCATGGATCAAGACTGGGATTTGTTACTCCGTGTGACGGAGAGGTATCTTAGGGCCCACTCGATAATACAACATCATAATAAGCCTTGCAAGCAATGTGACTAAGTGTTGGTCACGGGATGTTGTATTATGGAACGAGTAAAGAGACTTGCCGATAACGAGGTTGAACTAGGTATGGAGATACCGACGATCGAATATCGGGCAAGTAACATACCAAAGAACAAAGGGAACATCATACGAGGTTAACTGAATCCTTGACATAGAGGTTCGACCGATAAAGATCTTCGTAGAATATGTAGGAACCAATATGGACATCCAGACCCCGCTATTGGTTATTGACTTGATATGGCCAATTACATGATGTGATATATGTGATGTATGAGATGATCATGTGTTGTATAGAATATCACGACTTGCATGTCGATGAGTACGACAACCGGCAGGAGCCATAGGGTTGTCTTTAATTATTGTATGACCTGCGTGTCAATCATTAAGCGCTATGTAATGCTTTACTTTATCGCTAAACGGTAACAATAGTAGCAGAAGCATGATGGGCTCGACAACCCCGATGGCGACACGTTGATGGAGATCAAGATGATGGAGATAATGGTGTCGTGTCGGTGACGATGGAGATCATGCCGGTGCTTTCTATATGGAGATCAAAAGCACAAGTTCATGGCCATATCATGTCACTTATGATTTGCATGTGATGTTAATCCTTTTATGCACCTTGTTTTGCTTAGGACCACGATAGCATTATAAGGTGATCCCTCACTTAAATTTCAAGATGAATTGTGTTCTCCCCGAGTGTGCACCGTTGCGAAAGTTCGTCGTGTCGAGACACCACGTGATGATCGGGTGTGATAGACTCTACATTCACATACAACGGGTGCAAGCCAGTGTTGCACGTGCAGAACACTCGGGTTAAACTTGACAAGCCTAGCATGTATAGACATGGCCTCAGAACACAAGATACCGAAAGGTCGAACATGAGTCATATAGTAGATATGATCAACATGATGATGTTCACCATTGAAACCACCTCAACTCACGTGATGATCGGATTTGAGTTGGTGAATTTGGATCATGTGACACTCGGATGACCTGAGGGATGTCAATTTGAGTGGGAGCTTTAGTAATTTGATTAACTAAACTCATTATCTTGAACAATAGTCTAAGTAAGCTTTGCATATTTATGTTGTAGATCAATGGCTCGCGCAGTAGCACCCCTGAATTTTAATGTGTTCCTAGAGAAAGCTAACTTGAAAGATGATGGAAGTAACTTTGTTGACTGGGCCCGTATTATGAGGATTATCCTCATGGCTTCCCGGAAATCATATGTCCTTGATGTACCGCTTGGTGACCAACAAGAAGACATGTCATCTGAAGACGTTAAGAATGCTTTGGAGGCACGTTCTAGAGATTACTCAATAGTTCAGTGTGCAATATTGCATGGCTTAGAACCGGGACTTCAAAGACGTTTTGAACGTCATGGAGCATATGAGATGTTCCAGGAATTGAAGTTTATCTTTCAGAAGAATGCCCGAATCGAGAGGTATGAGACCTCCGATAAGTTATATGCTTGCAAGATGGAGGAGAACGGGTCTCTCAGTGAACATATACTCAGCATGTCTGGGTATTCGACTCGTCTAGCGGAGTTGGGAATTGCCCTTCCGCTAGAGGCGATCACTGACAGAGTTCTTCAATCACCGCCACCTAGTTACAAGAGCTTTGTGATGAACTATAACATGCACGGGATGAACAAGTCAGTCACCGAGCTGTTTGCGATGCTAAAAGTCGCTGAGTCTGAAATCCAGAAAGAACATCAAGTGTTGATGGTCAATAAAACCACTAGTTTCAAGAGGAATAGCAAGGGCAAGGGCAAGAAGGGTAAAACCAAGAAGGATGGCAAAGCAGTTGTTACTCCTGTAAAGAAGCCCAAGCATGGACCCAAGCCAGAAACTGAGTGCTTTCATTGAAAGGGAACTTTTCACTCGAAGCGGAACTGCCCCAAGTACCTAGCTGACAAGAACGCGGCCAATGACAAACAAGGTATATATGATATACATGTTATTGATGTGTACCTTACTAGCTCTCGTTGTAGTGGCTGGGTATTTGATACCGGTTCGGATGCTGACATTTGCAACTCAAAACAGGAACTAAAAAATAGACGAAGGCTGGCAAAGGATGAAGTGACGATGCGCGTGGGAAATGGTTCCAAGGTTGATGTGATCACCGTCGGCACGCTCTCTCTTCGATTACCATCGGGATTAGTGATGAACCTGAATAATTATTATTTAGTGTCTGCGTTAAGCATGAACATTATATCTGGATCTTGTTTATTGCGAGACGGTTACACATTTAAATCAGAGAATAAAGATTGTTCTATTTATATGAGTAATATCTTTTATGGTCATGCACCCAATGTGAGGGGTTTATTCATATTGAATCTTGGTAGTGATGACACACATGTTCATAACATTGATGCCAAAAGATGTAGAGTTGATAATGATAGTACCACTTTCTTGTGGCACTGCCGTTTAGGTCATATTGGTGTAAAACGCATGAGGAAGATCCATGCTGATGGAATTTTGGAGTCACTTGATTTTTAATCACTTGACACATGTGAACCATACCTCATGGGCAAGATGACAAAAACGCCGTTCTCTGGAACAATGGAACGGGCAAGTGACTTATTGGAAATCATACATACTGATGTGTGCGGTCCAATGAATGTTACAGCGCATGGTTGATATAGTTATTTTCTCACCTTCACTGATGACTTAAATAGATATGGGTATATTTACTTAATGAAACACACGTCTGAAACGTTTGAAAAGTTCAAGCAATTTTAGAGTGAAGTTCAGAATCATCGTAACAAGAAGTTTAAATTCCTGTGATTTGACCAAGGAGGTGAATATCTGAGTTATGAGTTTGGCAGTCACTTAAGACAGTGTGGAATTGTTTCATAGTTGACACCGCCTGGAACACCACAGCGTAATGGTGTGTCCGAACGTCGTAATCTAACCTTATTAGATATGGTGTGTTCTATGATGTCTCTTGCTGTTTTGCCACTATCGTTTTGGGGTTATGCATAGAGACAGTTGCATTCACTTTATAGAGCACCATCGAAATCCGTTGAGACGACGCCATATGAACTATGGTTTGGCAATAGGCCAAAGTTGTCATTTCTTAAAGTTTGGGGATGTGATGCTTATGTCAGAAAGCTTCAGCCTGAAAAGTTGGAACCCAAAGCGGAGAAATGTGTCTTCATAGGATACCCGAAGGAGACAATCGGGTATACCTTCTATGTCCAATCCGAAGGCAAAGTGTTTGTCACTAAGAATGGAACATTTCTTGAAAAGGATTAAGGATATGTTTCTCGTTTATGGAGGTGATGAAGAGCTCGTCGTAAAGGGTTACGTCGATGCAAGCTTTGACACTGATCCGGATGACTCTAAGTCATAAACCAGATACGTATTTATCCACAACGGGGGAGCGGTAAGCTGGTGCAGTTCCAAGCAAAGCGTGGTAGCCAATTCTACATGCGAAGCGGAGTACATCGCAGCCTCGGAGGCGGCAAAGGAAGGTGTCTGGAAGAAGCAGTTCATGATAGATCTTGGAGTAGTGCCCAGTGCACTGAATCAATGAACATGTTCTGTGACAACACTGGTGTCATTGCTCTGGCCAAGGAACCAAGGTTTTACAAGAGGACCAGACACATAAAGCGACGCTTCAACTCCATCCGCGATTACATCGAGGAGAAGGACATACATATTTGCAAAGTGCACACGGATCTGAATGTTGCAGACCCATTGACTAAACCTCTTCCAAGGGCTAAACATGATCAACACCAGAACTGCATGGGTGTTCGATTCATTACAATGTAAATCACTTAGTGATGTGAACTAGATTATTGACTCTAGTGCAAGTGAGAGACTTTTGGAAATATACCCTAGAGGCAATAAATAAAGTGTTTATTATTATATTTCCTTGTTCATGATAACCGTTTATTATCCATGCTATAATTGTATTGATTGGAAACACATTACATGTGTGGGTAAATAGAGAACACTTTGTCCCTTGTATGCCTCTAGAGAACTAGCTCGTTGATCAAAGATGGTCAAGGTTTCCTAGCCATTGACATGTGATGTCATTTTATAACGGGATCACATCATTACGAGAATGATGTGATGGACAAGATCCAAACTACAAACGTAGCATATGATCGTGTTAGTTTATTGCTACGATTTTCTGCATGTCAAGTATATGTTCCTATGACCATGAGATCATGTAACTCACGGACATCGGAAGAGTGCCTTGTGTGTATCAAACGTTGCAACGTAACTGGGTGACTATGAAGGTGCTCTACAAGTATCTCTGAAGGTGTCTATTTAGTTGGCATGGATCAAGACTAGGATTTGTTACTCCGTGTGACAGAGAGATATCTTAGGGCCCACTCGGTAATACAACATCACAATAAGGCTTGCAAGCAATGTGACTAAGTGTTGGTCACGGGATCTTGTATTACAGAATGAGTAAAGAGACTTGTCGATAACGAGGTTGAACTAGGTATGGAGATACCGACGATCGAATCTCGGGCAAGTAACATACCAAAGAACAAAGGGAACATCGTACGGGATTAACTGAATCCTTGACATAGAGGTTCGACCGATAAAGATCTTCCTAGAATATGTAGGAACCAATATGGACATCCAGGTCCCGCTATTGGTTATTGACCATAGAGTTGTCTTAGTCATATCTAAATAGTTCTCGAACCTGCAGGGTCTGCACACTTAAGGTTTGGTGACGTTTCTGTAGTATAGAGTTATGTATGGTGGTGACTGAAGGTTGTTCGGAGTCCTAGATGAGATCCCGGACGTCACGAGGAGCTCCAGAATGGTCCGAAGGTAAATATTAATATATAGGAAGTCCTATTTTGGTCGCTGGAAAAGTTTCGGGCTAATCGGTAGTGTACCGGGAGTGCCGGGAGACCATCTGGAGGGGTATTTCGACCCAAGAGGCTACATGGGCTATGGGAGAGTGAATACCAGCCCTTATTGGGCTGTTGGAAGTACCACACAAGGCCCATGCAGCTGGGAGAGAAAACCCAAAGAGATATGGTGGAAAAAAGGCAAAATAGGGAGGAATCCTAGTCCTACTAGGATTGGAGGAGGATTCCTCCTCTCCCACTTGATTCGGCCGAACCAAGGGCTGGTGCCTTGAGTGCCAAGCCTCCTCCTACCTTCCTCCTATATATACTGGAGGTTTTAGGGTTTTTGGCACTAGATTTTCAGCCACGTGCTACCCATTCCTCCGGTGCATAGTTTCTCCTCTAGATCGGATTTCTGCAGTGCTTAGGCAAAGCCCTGCTGGAATAGCTCCACCACTATCGCCGGAGCCCCGTCATGCTGCCGGAGAACTCTTCTACCTCTCCGCTCCCTCTTGATGGATCAAGAAGGCGGAGATCATCATCAAGCTGTACGTGTGCAGAACACGGAGGTGTCGTCCGTTCGGTGCTTGATCGGGACGGATCGTGATTGGATCGCAGGACGCTCAACGATTTGGATCGCGAAGACGTTCGACTACACCAACCGCGTTTCCTAACGCTTCCCACTTAGAGATCTACAAAGGTCTGTAGATCCACTCCCCCTCTCGTAGATGCTCATCACCATGTAGATCCACTCCCCCTCTCGTAGATGCTCATCACCATGTAGATCCACTCCCCCTCTCGTAGATGCTCATCACCATGGATAGGTCTTGCGTGAGCATAAGAAATTTTTTGTTTCCCATGCGACGTTCCCCAACAACAACATAATTTGCAAAGACACTACTGACTATGTTGATGATAATGAGTTCAATTAATCATATTACTTAAGAAAACCCACTCAAATTGACATCCCTCCGGTCATTCGAGTCATACATGATCCAAATTCACCAACTCAAGTCCGATCGTTACGTGAGTTGAGGTGGTTTCAATGGTGAACATCATCATGTTTTCATATCTTCTATATGACTCATGTTCGACCTTTCAGTCTCTTGTGTTTTGAGGCCACGTCTGTACATGCTAGGCTCGTCAAGTTTAACCCGAATGTTCTGCATGTGCAACACTAACTTGCACCCGTTGTATGTGAACGTAGAGTCTATCACACCCGATCATCACGTGGTGTCTCGACACGACGAACTTTCACAACGGTGCACACTCAGGGAGAACACAATTTATCTTGAAATTAAGTGAGGGATCACCTTATAATGCTACCATCATCCTAAGCAAAACAAGGTGCATAAAAGTATTAACATCACATGCAAATCATAAGTGACCTGATATGGCCATGAACTTGTCCTTTTGATCTCCATCTTGAAAGCACTGGCTTGATCTCCATCATCACTGGCATGACACCATGATCTCCATCATCTCGATCTCCATCAGCGTGTCACCATTGGGGTTGTCGCACCCACCATGCTTCTACTACTATTGCTACCATTTAGCGATAAAGTAAAGCATTACATAGTGCTTAATGATTGACACGCGGGTCATACAATAATTTAAGACAACCCTATGGCTCCTGCCGGTTGCCGTACTCATCGACATGCAAGTCGTGATATTCTATACAACACATGATCATCTCATACATCACATATATCTCATCATGTAATTGGCCATCTCAGATCACAACATACCATGCAAAAACAAGTTAGACATCCTCTAGTTATTGTTGCAAGTATTACGTGGCTGCTACGGGTATCTAGCAAGAACAATTCTCAGCTACGCAAAACCACAACGGTGATACATAAGTTGCTTTTCAACCTTCTCAAGGACTGCCTTTGTCGAATCCGATCCAACTAAAGTAGGAGAAACAGACACCCGCCAGCCATCTTTGTGCAACAAGGTTACACGTCAGCCGATGGAACCGGTCTCTCCTAAGCATACGAGTAAGGTTGATCCAAGCCGATTCATCCCACAATACCTCTGAACCAAAACACGACCAAGGGAGGAAGCAATCTAAGCATCAACACCCACAAACTCTTTGTGTTCTACTCAAGATCGCACCTACACATAGACCTAGCTCATGATGCCAATGTTGGGGAACGTTGCATGGGAAACAAAAAAATTCCTATGCACATGCAAGATCTATCCATGATGATGTGCATCTACTTGAGGGAGAGTGAATCTACATACCCTTGTAGATCGCTAAGCGGGAAGCGTTAAGAAACGCGGTTGGTGTAGTCAAACGTCTTCGCGATCCAAATCGCCGAGCGTCCCGCGATCTCATCACGATCCGTCCCGCGATCCAATCACAATACGTCCCGCTAACTCATCACGACCGTCTCGCGATATTGATCATGGTCCTTCCGATCTAGCGCCGAACGGACGGCACCTCCGTGTTTAGCACACATACAGTTCGATGACGATCTCCGCCTTCCTGATCCAGCAAGAGGGAGTAGAGAGGTAGGCGAGTTCTCCGGAAGCGCCACAACGTTGCAGCGCTGGTCGTGGAGGAATTCCAGCAGGGCTTGGCCTAAGCACCGCTAAAAACCGATCTAGAGGAGAAAACAATCTGGAGGAAAAAGAGGGCAGCACGTGGCAATTAGGGTTATATTTTCCCTCTAAATCCTCTAGTATATATAGAAGGGAGGGAGGGGAGGAGGCTGCCTCAAAACCTCAAGGTTTCGTCGAAATCTTGGTTGTGCATTTCACCTTGGTTGGATGTTTATTGTTGTTGTTTCTCTTGGGTAGACGTGAGTGTTGATACTGAGTACGAGGACCCAGGAGAGTACCACTACGAGGATCCCGCTACTTGTTCCGCTGAAGAACCAATAGGCAAGATCATCATACCCGGATCCTGATACGATTTTTGCTTGCTAGTTTCTCGCTCTTATTATTAAAATTGCACTACCTACCACTTGATATCAACCCCCATGTTGCCATGACAGCCTCTAACCTCCACATCCTAGCAAACCTTTGATTGGCTAAGATACCGCTGCTCAACCCCTCTTATAGCATTTTAGTTGCAGGTGCAGGTTGTTCCATGTGATAACATGGATTTGGATATCACAATATTATCTGTTATTTAATTTAATGCACATATATATCTTGGTATTGGTGGAAGGCTTGGCCTTTTGCTAAGTGATTTGCTCCGCTGTTACCGCCATTAGTTCCTTGTTACCGGTGTTATGTTTTCCATAATTTGCGCTCCTAACATGCTCGGGGTTGTTATGGGAACCCCCTTGTTTATTTGGTTGAGATTAAAACTTGTATGGCAAGACCCAACATTGGTACTACATTTGCTTAACAACTTAATAAAATTTGCATAGGGTCTTGCAAACCCGTGGATAATCAACGCCCGGGCCAGTGCTCCGCATGAGTGTTGGTCCAACCCAGAGCAGCTTATTAACGCCACCTGGGGCAACTCGATGATTGGCGTGGTAACCATCGCTCATCCGTCGTGTCCTGAGAACGAGATACGTGGCTCTTATCGGGTTCGTCAATACGTTGGGAGGTCTTGCTGGATTTCTTTTACCTTTACCGAATGTCTTGCGTGTGGAGTCTGACTTTCTTTGAGTTTTCTCGAGGTGCTGGAATTCCTTTGGAATTACCTATGATGACCGCGAGATCCGCAGTCGAGGCTATTCCCATGGAGTGTGGTTAATTTTGTGATGGATTAGTTGGAGCACCCCTATAGGGTTAAATCTTTCGAAAAGCCATGCCCGCGGTTATGTGGCAACTTGGATATTTGTTTGACACCCGGTTATAGTTAACTTGAAGTAAACTCTAATTAAAATGCACCAACTGTGTGAGTAACCGTGATCGTCTCTGCTCATGAACACGATCCCGTTATCGTCTCTGCTCGTGAACACGATCCGAGAGAGAACACAGTGGGGTTATGATTGACGTAAGTAAGTGTTCAGGATCTCTTAGAGATCAAACTAGATTCGATGATTCATCGTAGGCCACTCATATTTATTTTCATGTTGCGTAAGTTAGCCACCATAAATGCTTAGTGCTGCTGCAAACTAAACAGCACCACATCCCAACCTTTAAGCTTGAATAGTCTCGGTACCCGGGCACATGATAGTTGAGTCCTCTGTGGCTCATAGTTTACTACAACACTCCAGGTGCAGGTTCAAATGAGTTCGTGCAGCATGATCTTATCCAGCTTCAGTGGAAATATGATGAGGAAAGAGGCAGGATGTACATGACGTATCCGGATGAGTAGAGGACCTGGTCGTCATCTTTGGGATAGCTTGATAGTATCATTTGCAACTGTTTTATCGTTTGATTTCGTCCGTAGTCGGACCTTGTGTTCAACTTGATGATATGAATTTGAGTGACATTGTAACTTAACATGTGGCGAGTGTAAGCCAATCTTGTATACTCATCTCTTTCTGTACTGTATGTTGTGATGATACTATTCTTGCTAATGGCAAGAAGTGCATCTATCCCTTGTGAGGCACTCGTGCCTTAAAATGGATAGGAACGCATCTTGGGCATGTCATTTAACCCGAGTGTTCTGCATGTGCAACATTGGCTTGCACCCGTTGTATGTGAACGTAGAGTCTATCACACCTGATCATCACGTGGTTTCTCGACACAATGAACTTTCGCAATGGTGCAGACTCAGGGAGAACACAATTTATCTTGAAATTAAGTGAGGGATCACCTTATAATCCTACCGTCGTCCTAAGCAAAACTAGGTGCATAAGAGGATTAACATCACATGCAAATCATAAGTGACATGATATGGCCATGAACTTGTCCTTTTGATCTCCATTTTGAAAGCACCGGTACGATCTCCATCATCACCGGCATGACACGATGATCTCCATCATCTTGATCTCCATCAATGTGTCACCATCAGGGTTGTCGCGCCCACCATGCTTCTACTACTATTGCTACCATTTAGCGATAAAGTAAAGCATTACATAGCGCTTAATGATTGACACGCAGGTCATACAATAATTTAAGCCAACCCTATGGCTCCTGCCGGTTGCCGTACTCATTGACATGCAAGTCATGATATTCTATACAACACATGATCATCTCATATATCACATATATCTCATCATGTAATTGGCCATTTCACATCACAACATAACCTGCAAAAACAAGTTAGACGTCCTCTAGTTGTTGTTGCAAGTTTTACGTGGCTGCTATGGGTATCTAGCAAGAACAATTCTCAGCTACGCAAAACCACAACAGTGATACATAAGTTGCTTTTCAACCTTCTCAAGGACCGCCTTTGTCGAATCCGATCCAACTAAAGTAGGGGAAGCAAACACCCGCCAGCCATCTTTGTGCAATAAGGTTACTCGTCAGTCGATGGAATCGGTCTCTCCTAAACATACGAACTAAAGTAGGGGAAGCAAACACCCGCCAGCCATCTTTGTGCAACAAGGTTACTCGTCAGTCGATGGAATCGGTCTCTCCTAAGCATACGAGTAAGGTTGGTCTAGGCCACTTCATCCCACAATATCTCTAAACCAAAACACGACCAAGGGAGGAAGCAATCTAAGCATCAACGCCCACAAACTCTTTGTGTTCTACTCGAGATCTCATCTACATATAGACCTAGCTCATGATGCCACTGTTGGGGAACGTTGCATGGGAAACAAAAAAATTCATACGCACACGCAAGATCTATCCATGGTGATGAGCATCTACTTGAGGGAGAGTGAATCTACATACCCTTGTAGATCGCTAAGCGGGAAGCGTTAAGAAACGCGGTTGGTGTAGTCAAACGTCTTCGCGATCCAAATCGCCGAGCGTCCCACGATCTCATCATGATCTGTCCTTCGATCCAATCACAATCCGTCCCGCGAACTCATCACGATCCATCCCGCGATCTCATCACGAACCGTCTCGCGATCTTGATCACGGTCCTTCCGATCTAGCACCGAACGGACGGCACCTCCGTGTTCAGCACACGTACAGCTCGATGACGATCTCTACCGTCTTGATTTAGCATGAGGGAGCAGATAGGTAGATGAGTTCTCCGGCAGAGCGACAGCGTTGCGGCAATGGTGGTGGACGAATTCCATCAGGTCTTTGCCTAAGCACCGCTGAAAACCGATCTGGAGGAGAAAACGATCTAGAGGGAAAAGAGGGCAGCACGTGGCAATTAGGGTTATATTTTCCCTCTAAATCCTCTAGTATATATAGAAGGGGGGAGGGGAGGAGGAAGCCTCAACCCTCAAGGTTTGGTCGAAATTGGAGGTGGAGGAGTCCTACTCCAATCCTATTAGGAGTAGGATTCCTTCTTTCCACTTGGAAACTCTTTCCACCTCTCCACCTTTGGATGTTTTCCTTCTCAAACAACTCCAGCTGCATGGGCCCTTAGAGGAGGCTTCATCCAGCCCACCAGGGGCTGGTTTACCTCCTCCCACAGCCCATGTAGCCTCTTGGGTCGAGACACCCCTCCCGATGGTCCCCCGATACCCTCCCGACACACCCGGTACACTACCAATGAGCCCGAAACTTTTCCGGTCACAAAAACAGGACTTTCCATATATCAATCTTTACCTCCGTACCATTCCGGAGCTCCTCATGACGTCCAGGATCCCTTCCAGGACTCCAAACAACCTTCGATCACCACCATACATAACTCTATACTACCGAAACGTCACCGAACCTTAAGTGTGCAGACCCTGCGGGTTCGAGAACTATGTAGACATGACCGAGACACCTCTATGGTCCATAACCAATAGCGGGACCTAGATGCCCATATTGGCTCCTACATATTCTACGAATATCTTTATCGGTCAAACCTTTATGTCAAGGATTCAGTTAATCTCGTATGTTGTTCCCTTTGTTCTTCGGGATGTTACTTGCCCGAGATTCGATCATCGGCATCTCCATACCTAGTTCAACATTGTTACCAACAAGTCTCTTTACTCGTTCTGTAATACAAGATCCTGTGGCTAATACTTAGTCACATTGCTTGCAAGGCTCATTGTGATGTTGTACTACCGAGTGGGCCCTGAGATACCTCTCCGTCACACGAAGTAACAAATCCCAGTCCTGATCCTTGCCAACCCGACAGACACCCTCAGAGATACCCGTAGAGCACCTTTATAGTCACCCAGTTACGTTGCGACGTTTGATACACACAAGGTACTCCTCTAGTGTCAGTGATTTGCATGATCTCATGGTCATAGGAACACATACTTGACATGCAAAAAGCTGTAGCAATAAACTGACACGATCATATGCTACGTTTATAGTTTGGGTCTTGTCGATCACATCATTCTCCTAATGATGTGATACCATTATCAAATGACATCTCATGTCCATGGCTAGGAAACCATAACCATCTTTGATCAACTAGCTAGTCCATCAAAGGCATACTAGGGACATGGTTTTGTCTATGTATCCACACATGTAGCTGAGTTTCCGATCAATACAATACTAGCATGGATAATAAATGATTACCATGAACAAGGAAATATGATAATAACTAATTTATTATTGCCTCTAGGGCATATTTCCAACACGAGATATGCGGCTCCTGTCGGGATCGTCGACACGTCGAGAGGCCTTGCTGGATTTGTTTTACCTTTCTCGAACGTCTTGGGTTAGGAACTTTGGTCTTCTTCGGGCTATGTCGAGGTCTCGGATTTCCTTTGGAATTTCCTAGGATGATCACGAGATCCGTGGTCGAGGTTATTCCCGTGGCGTGTGGTTAATTTGTGATGGATGAGTTGGAGCACCCCTGCAGGGTTAAATCTTTTCGAAAGCCATGCCCGCGGTTATGTGGCAAACTTGGACACTTTGTTTAACACCCGGTCATAGTAAACTGGAAGTAAACTCTAATAAAATACACCAACTATGTGCATAACCATGACTGTCTCTTCTCGTGAGTTCTCATCCGAGAGAGAACATGATTGGGTTATGTTTTACGTAAGTAGGTGTTCAGGATCAGTTAGTGATCATTACTAGTTCATGTCTGGTATGCATAGACCACCCACTTTACTTTCTCTATTCATAAGTTAGCCACTCAAACTAATGCTTAGTTTCTTGCTACAGCCTCACCACTTAACCATACCTCATACATTAAGCTTTAATAGTCTTGATACCCTTGGAAAAGATATTGATGAGTCCCTATGGCTCAAAGATTACTACAATAACAGTTGCAGGTACAGGTAATCTGATGATTTGACGTGAGCGCGATGCTTGTTTTGATTTGGAGTTCTTCTTCTTCATCGATCTAGGATGGGTTCCAGGCGGCAGCCTGGGATAGCAAGGATGGATGTCATTTTGTCGTTTGTTTTCATCCGTAGTCGGACCCTGCTCTTCTAAATGGTGTTTGGATATGTTGTTGTATTGATGTGATATTGATCTAGCTTGTGGCGAGTGTAAGCCAATTCCATATACTCATCTCTTCTGTAAATGTACTTGTAATAATATCCATTCTTGCAACACGACGAGATGTGCTTCTATCCCTGTCGAGGCCCCTGTGCCAAAATAAGGATAGCATCGCATCTTGGGCGTGACAGAGCCATCACTATGAGCTGCTGTCTGAACAGTTCCTGATGTTCATGGTTATCAGGGATGTCCAAGTCATTGGCTTCCGGGATGTCCTCCTCCTCGATAGACGGAGGTAGTTATCGTCCCTAGAATTGTTGAAGTCATCCGAGTTGCTCTGGTCCTCACACCTTTCCTGACCCTTTGGCGGGTGTTTGGGGATATCGAGGTCGCTACGGTCCCCGGGGTATCTCCGTCCCCGGTGCCGATAAAAGCTTTTCTTCCCTTTTTGCCTTTGGACCGCTTATGCGGTTTCCAGCGCCTTGACGGTGCATTGCCCAACTTGTCGTCGTCATTATTAGGTGTTTTGTCGCCATTAGTAGTTTCCACCATGTAGACTTTGTATGTAGAAGTGGCGGCCCATCACCCGTGTTAACAGGAGTAGGAGCGCACTCCTCTTCATCCATGTATTCTGCCTCCTCGAACGCATAGTCCAGCATGTCGGTTAAATCTTCGACTGTGGCCACCAAGTGGGTGGTGGGTGGGTTAAAAAATTCGTCCCAACCCATACCGCAACCGATCTAAGCACATATCGGGGCTGAATCGTCGGAATTTTCCACCGACGAGATCTGATCTAGGGCTTCGTCGAACGCCGAGAGCTCGATCGGATCATACTATTCAGAACAATTGGAGTTAACCTCTGATGCGGCCGAACGAGAGGAATGCTCGACAAGAACGAGTATCCGGCCTTCCGACACTATTATAGGATCCGGACCAGGAGCTAGAACACCACCATGGTTAACCCCGTTAGCGTGACCGTAGAAGGAACTCAAGGTTGAAGCCTCAGAGTCTTCAGGCGTGTAAAGCAAAAGTCACAAGACCGTTTAGTGACAAGTGGCCCCGAGACTCCACGGAGAACTCTAGGTTCACAAATCTGACCTCTCGATCAGGGGCGAAGCTCTCGACATGGCCTAGATGGCCGGTCGGGTCAGCGTGCAGCACAACACTGCCGAAGGAGAATATTGTCCGGGGATGAAAGTGTCCATGTTGCGGACCTCTTCGTAGATGAAAAGGCAAGACATCGATTCCTCGGGTGCTCATAGAGGAACTCTCAATGAAAGCAGCAATGTCGATGTCAAAACCTGCAGATCTTTGGGAACCCGCGTACGTCCTTGCTCCCTTTGCACCAAAGAAAAGACAGTGCCGCCTGGCGCGCTGGTGCCCACCTGTCCTTCCTTGCGTCACCTTTGACTCCTGAGGCCCGGCACTGCATAGAGATCTCCTCCTCTTGGGAGGGGGCCTGAGGAGGCCCATCCTTGCTGGTCTTGATGCCATTCTTCCTCGCGAGCCCATGGTCCTCGCAAGGGCCTTATCTTGTGTAATGTTGCGCCAGGACATGCTTAGCTGACGAAGTGGGCCATGTCCTAGGCCGTAGGCAAGCAGGACTGGGTACCCCCGTTCCCAGAACACCGAATGTAGCCCATGGGCCCAAGGCACGCCCGAGCTGGCCTCAGGGCAAAGCCCTGAGGATGGTCCGAAGCGCCACGGTCCACAAATGCCTGTGGGGCCAGGACTGGCGCGCGTCATGCGGTCGACGTGGGGCGTCCTCATGGCCACCGCCCGAATCGACAAAAGCCTGAATTCCAACACTGAGCCGTTGTTGCTTTCCTCTTCTGCGTGCTTGCTCTTGCTCCCAGATCCTGGCCTTAGCTGAGAACCCTCCAGATCCGGGGTTGCTTCGTTCTCCCTCCGAATGCCCCACATCGGCAATTCAAAGCTAGAGGCACAGGGTTCGGCCTTCGCTCCCATCTCACCAGTGCTCGCCGAGTCAGCCATTGCCAAGGATGGCGACCTAGTCCTGGTGGTCCCATCGATGGCGGACGGGACCAACGAGCATGGGTGGACCTTGATATGGGGCGGCTCCTCAGAGAGGCGGCACTTATTCAGGTCAGTGTACCCCTTCTTCCTCCATAGCGTCTTCACCTGGCTCTTCCTGCCTTTCTTTCCATTATTCATCTCCATCCTCGATCACTACGGGATCTAGGACCTTCACCTTCAGCCCAACTCCATCCTGCTCTTGTCTGTCTTCGCATTTTATTGTGAGGCCTTTGGTGGCCCTCTTCCGACATTTCTTCAGTTTGCGTGTGCACGACGATGCGCAATGGTCGGCATGCATCTCCTTCATCACGGTCCATAGCAGCAACATGCTCTTAAAGGCCGGGAAGAAGGTGGAGAACTTCCGGCACCATTGGGTCTTCATGGATCCTGGGAGTCCCAACTCCTGCTTGGAGCTGCCGAAGGGGCTACCAGAGAAGACCCCTGCGTGGAGCTCCCCAAAGCTTTCTGACCCCCGAGCCAAGCCCGTCCTAGTGTGGATCTCCCGCAACATTAGCACCAGGAAACTGACTGGGGTATGATAGTGAAGGAGTTCTTGACGGGAGCACCTGGCGCCCCTCCAGTCTCACTCTAGGCCCCTGTGGGACTATCAAGGCAGTA
This sequence comes from Hordeum marinum, assembly GCA_022496015.1. Classification (NCBI taxonomy): domain Eukaryota; kingdom Viridiplantae; phylum Streptophyta; class Magnoliopsida; order Poales; family Poaceae; genus Hordeum; species Hordeum marinum. Next base: position 314,503,716 of record CM039678.1, read on the forward strand.
GCGACAACCTCAGGCTTCCGTCCGTGTGCATAATCCCTAAGGAATTGAGCAGAGCTATGGCAACCCTGCTAAATGGCGACCTCGACGATCTCCCCGAGGCATGCACCCTGTTGTCACGTCACGACGACGTGGCCGCTTCAATTGCCAAGATTCCCGCCTTCAATGAACGGGGGCTCTCCCCAGTCGAGGGCCTTAGCTCTGCAGTGACGGTGTCCTCCGACGACACCTCAGGCGGAGAGGATTCGGAGAAGGCGTCGGACAGCGACCTGGCAGGGGCGTCTCCCCCGTCGCAGAGCGTGCTCCTGTGTGATCTTGAGGACGACGATGATGCTGGTGAAGTTTCTACTGGGGGCTCTCCGCGCCCCACCATGGTTCCCAGGGGGCTCGTGCCATGCAGTCTGTCAGCCTGACCACCCCCAGGAAGCGAGGGGCCGAGTCTCCTTTGGTACACCCTGCCTCGGTAGGAATGGTGGTAGAGATGCCGGCCTCACCCCGTCCGAGTTGCAGCCTACGGGCAGGTGGGTGAGGCCACGTCTGCGGCAATCCCTCCGACGGTAGCGCTGCCGGGTGGTGCCCCTGTCCCCTGCTATGGCGGTGCCCTCCCCGAGGGAGGCGAGGGCGACGCATTTGTCAGAGCAGAGGGGAAGAGGAAGTGGGTCGACTTTCAAGAGTAAGTACCCAGTTCGACCTTGCCTACCCTTCGGTAGCTTGGGTGCTAATGATTCTTCCTTTGCCTGGCAACTAGGAACGTCCCCGCACTGAATACGAGGATGAAGAATGCAGGCATCAAGCCAAAGGCATACTCGAACGCTCCTCCTGTTCCCGTCGTGCCGTCGTCGCCTGATGAGGTGCCTGTGGGTCAGGGTGAAGGTTCGCGAGGCACCCCTCCTGGCAACCACCACGAAGCCCCCGGATCCCCTGATGCCTTGGTGCGGTCGCTCTTGCTCCTGAGGGCATGCTGGTGCCACTGTCCGGAGGGCAAGCTTCCATGGGCCAACTGCCCATGGATTCGTCTGCGTCCGTCTTGACCTTGGTTGCTATGCAGCCTCTGGAGCTTCCTGCTCCTCGTGCTACCGTCTCTTAGGAGGCGTCGCATGTGATCATGTAGGTGACTCCTTTGGAGGAGGCCTTGGTGCCCCGTCGTGTGGTCTTGGCATCCTAGATGAAGTTGGAGATGTCATCGCGGGTGCTGACGATCGCCTCGCGAGCGGGCTTCTAGGGCTCCTCTCCAGGTGGCTCCGGGCCAACGCCTCTGTTGTGGCGTCATGTGGCCAGGCCAAGGCCACCGTGGCGAGGAGCAAGAAGGAGGACGCGTCGGTCAAAGCAGCCCTCGAGGCGGTGCTAGCCGGCACGGCGTCTGCTTAAGGGCGCCGCAATGAGGCGGAATCTTGTTTAAAGGTCCTTCAGGAAGACAAGTCCGCGCTCGACGAAGAACTCCGTGGGCAGCCGGAGGCCCTCGAGACCTGCAAGGCCTAGCTCGCTGACCGGGACTCCGAGATGTCCCAGGCAAAGGACGATGGTGGTGTGGAACGAGGGCGCCTAGATGTGCGGGGAAGGAGGCAGCCCTAGAGAAGGTCCGCTCGAAACCCCAGAAAAGGCTCTAGCTGAGGCCGGGAGGAGATGGGCCGCGTAGCTCAGTGCACTTCCCACGATCGAGCTCAGGCTTCATTGAGCGCTCCACTCTCTCTGCCGAGAAGGGTTTGGGAAACCCTTGGTGGCTCCGGAGAGCATCTTTGTGGAGCTCACTTTGAGGTTCGTCGAGGCGATGGAGGGCGCCATCCCTAAGGTGGAGGGGGTCTTTGATAGCGAGTGTTGCGACCTATTTTCTGAGGCCGCGACATGCGTCTTTAGACATCTTCACCTCCGTGAGCCAGGGTTCGACTTTGACTCTGTGATCCGCCCGGTCGCCCCCGAGGTACGCAGCAGTGCTACGGAAGCAGTGAAGGCTGCCATGGAGACGCTAGTGAATAGGTTCACCCGCAACACCGTTCTATCGCCCCCTGAAACTGCAGAAGCTAGTGGTGAGGAGGACGATGACGATTATATTGATGATGAGTTCTCTGTGGACGGGGCGAGCGGTGGCGAAGGCTCCTCCTTATTGCTCTTCCCTATTTCTTTCCTGCACCATTCGACATGCCTCTTGGAGGCATTAAACTGGTTGTATTCGCAAAAACTTTTAATGATTGTAGTAATTGTCGAACTGCATGATTGCCCTCATCGCCTTGTTTCCTTCTTGCTTGATGTGGTGCTCTGCATCGGCAAGGCCTGGCCCCGCACCTACCTTAGCCGCCATTGGGGTCGACTAGATCACCATGGATGGTCCCAAGGGGTGAGGGGCTACGGGGCCAGTGAGGTCCCTGAGTCGTGATGCTTAGGGGTCCCCCTTGACGTACGAGCAGCCCTCATGAAGCGGATATGGTGAAGATAGGTTTAGCTCAGAATTTTTGAACACCTTTTGCTCTGCGTAGGCAGGGCCCGACCCCGCACATACCTCAGCCGCCATTGCGGCCGACCGGATCACCAAGGACTGTCCCAAGGACTGAGGGGCTACGGAGCTAGTGAGGCTCCCGAGTCACGATGCAGGAGTCCCCCTTGACATATGAGCTCCAATGTCCTCCTTAATGTTTTGAGTTTGAGCACAATGAGCTCTACGTCGGTAGGGCTCGGCCCCGCGCATACCTCAATCACCGTCGGGACCGACCGGATCACCAAGGACGACCCCAAGGAGTGAGGGGCTACCGAGCTAGTGAGGCCCCTGAGTCGCGATGCTCAGGAGTCCCCCTTGACGTATGAGCGGCTCCCATACCTTTCCTCACCAACTTTTCCTGAGAGGGGCGCATGAAGAACAGGTTGGCAGACCTGGGAAGGTGGCGAGTACTAGGCCCGGCCCGGTAGTAGCCCCCATGCAACCCCCTCATGCGTAGATCCCAGGGAATGCAACGAGACGGGGATGCAAGGAGCCTTCCTGAGGTTGGATGTAACCGCTAGGGCACCCTCAGTTGTTTATCCCTAGCACTAGGCGTAGTACTTCCACATTGCGTGGGCATAGCCATTGGTGGGCAGTGCTGACTTCTCTGCCAGCACGGAGTTGTGGCTTCCACATTGCGTGGGCATGGCCATTGGTGAGCAGTGTTGACTTCTCCGCCACCATGGAGTTGTGGCTTCCACATTACATGGGCATAACCATTGGTGGGCACTATTGATTTCTCCGCCAGCATGGAGCTATGGATTCCACATTGCATGGGAGGGAACCCCTCCGCATCCTCCGGGGGCTCCGGGTCTGTAAAGCCCATTGAGTTCATACGCGTGGCATGCACGGTAGAACTGGGAGGTGTATCTAGGATCTCACGAGGGTGCTTTGGCCTCGCGAGGTCCCTACCTAAAGGCGGGTTGCGCCTGGGTCTTCTTGTATATAGCGTTATTTGAGGTCTCGGAGTCTTAATTGTATCCTACACCAAGCGTCCTCCCTAAGGCCATGGGAGGGTCAAGCACCAGTGACCCCAGGAGATGAAGTGAACGTGGCTGGCCTGCCAACCAGAGCTCAGCCACTGGATTTTTTGACGCTGCAGGGATGCACCCGAGCACAATCGTCGTGCCTGTCCTCTCATGAGGCGGCCAATGGTGGGCCTACTCGGGAGTGACGACATTGACGCCGCTAAAATGCCGTGCCGGCAAGGAAAAATGTTAGAAAACAGGTTGCATGCATGGAAAAACTACTGAAATATGAGTAAATATGGCGGCTGCAGGGGTACGCCCTGGTTGCCTCAGGACGATGCGGCCCAGTGGGTGCCCTTAAACAAAATAAGCAAAAAAGGTTACTTGGCATGGATCAACAATATGTCACATGGCGGCCATGGCGCTGAAGAGCCGAATCTGCCGTTGTAGCCTGATCTTGTACCTCCATGAGCGCGGCCCTCACAGGCCCATCGTCTCCCTGGGCCCGGGACCCATGCTTGGCACAAGCATCTCCTCCAACTCTTCATCACATCTCGACAGGCAAGGCGGGAGCATGGCCCAGGCAAGACGCTGGAACGTGACTCCAACGTTTGCCAGGCCGAAGGGCAAGCAGAAGTAGTTGTTCGGATAAGCCCACCCATGGTCGGCACAAGTTGGCCAAAAATGGCCCTGGGATGAGGCCATGTTGATGGCAAGCATGGTGACACAGGCATGCAGATGGCCATCCGGGCCGACGATGGGGACTGCGATTGGTGGCGCAGGGCAACCCCTTCCTTGCCTGGTCTATGCCTCCTGAAGTTCCTTAATCGCCTCAATGACCGACTCTTGTGAGCTTGGCGCCTCGCGCCATGCCCCTGGTTTTGACTGTCGCGCATTAGGATGCGCCTTGAGGTTGTTCCCAAACGCCTCCCTTGTTTGATCGGCCAAGTCGGGTGCCTCCTGGGCAGAAGCCCCCGAGCCTAACCCAAGAGGGGCACCGAGCGCGCCTTACCATGCGATGGAAGGGGTGGCCCCGCCCCCAAATGCAGAGCGCGAGGTTCCACCCTACGTACATCTTCGCGTGGTGGGGCGGCCTCCTCGTCGTCCGAGCGTTCGGCCGCAGCCGCGTGGTAAGCACGGTTGAGGGAGAAGATGACATCCTTCTCATCGCAGGCGATGGTGATGATGCCGCCACTCCACGGCATCTTGAGGATGTTGTAGCCATGATGGGTCGTTGCCCTGAACTTGGTGAGGGCCGGGTATCAGAGGATGGCATTGTATGGGAGGTGGATGTGGGCGACGTCAAAGACGATGGTCTTGGTGCGGTAGTTCTTGTGCCACCGAAAGTGATGGGCATGCATACTTGCCAAATAGGCACTGTGGAGCCATCAGCGTCTCTTGCGAAGGGCTTGGTCGGCATAAGTTGGTCGTACGGTACATGGCATGTCTCTAATGTCTCGATGGAGAGGACATTGAGCCCTGATCCACTGTCGATGAGAATCTTGGTGAAGAGGACGTTGCTGATGGTTGGGGTGCAAAACATGGGAAGATTGCCAGTCATGGCTGACCACCTGAGCTGATCCCTCGAGTCGAAGGTGATGGTAGTCTGGGACCACTTGAGGGGGCGCATGGCCTCGGTCTTGGGGAGAGCCGTGTTCACCTCCCGCATGAACTACTTGAAAATGCAGTTCGAGGCCGGGGCCCGAGTGCCTCCCAGGATGCATGCCACGACCCTGATCTCCTGGAAGCCCCCAGCCCCCTCGTCCTACCTGTCCCCTTCTTTCCTTGTCGGTGGAGGTGCTAGTGGCGGCAGGTTGGCCTCACGAGGGCGATCCCCATGAGGCTGGCCGCGTCGCGACCCCTCTAGAGGGTCATCATGCCAGTGGTCATCCCGAGCCTGATCGCGCCAGCGGTCTTCTTGAGGTTGTTCGCGCCAGCGGTCCTCTCAAGGCCGGTCACGCCATCATAGGCATTGGTCCCTGTTGTCCCAGCGGCCTCTGCTGCATACAAAGTCTAGACCGGTGCGTCTGGGGCGTCCACCGAAGTATTCGTTGCGGACCATCCAGAGCTCCTGGTAGTCGGCGGTGTCGTGGTTGTTTGTGTTGTGGAAGATGCAGGTCGGTCTCCCCCCTGTAGGGTGCTCCTCGCCTTGGTCGCGCTTCGGCTCAGCCTCGGCTACGAGTACCGATGGGGCCTTCCTCCTAGCTTCCTTGTCCTTGATTTTTTTTCTCCTCTGGCTCTACTATCGGAAGCTCATGGAGAGACAGGCGGCCTTCTTCGGCCTTGGCGCACCTGTTCGCCAGGTTGAACATCTCCAGGGCAGAGCACAACTCGTCGTTCATGGCGAGCTCTTCTTTCATCTTGCTGTCCGTGACGCTGCCAGCAAAAGCGGAGATGATGGACTCATCTGACGCCTTTGGGATCTTGACTCGCGTGATGGTGAAGCGTTGTATATACTTATGCAGGGTCTCCCCATCCTGTTGCATCACACGCCGCAGGTCGTTCACAGTGAGCGCGCTTTCGCGGGTGCCTTGGAAGTTGGCGACGAAGCATTTGCGCAGGTCTTCCCAGAAGGTGATGGATCCCACCGGGAGGTTAACGAACCAGGAGAGTGTGCCGCCCTTGAGCACCATGGGGAACAAGCATGCCATGACCTTGTTGTCTTTGCCGGCAGCCCGAACGCTTAGCGAGTAGAGTTGTAGGAACTCGGCAGGGTCCGCGGTGCCGTCGTAGTGAGGTGGTAGATCGGGTTCGAACTTGCAAGGCCATGTGGTTGGATGGAGCTCCGGCATGATGGCGAGGCAGCCCACTGGCTAGACCGGTGCTGCTGCACATGCGGGTGGGACCAGATCTTGACGCTCCTGAGGGGCCACCTCTAGCGGTGCCCGGTCACGACGTTGGTTCGGTAGCATGGGGAGCGTGCACGCATCGACACGCGGTCGGGGCACCACCTTGCAGCTTACTTCATCCCTTGCCCTTGCTCACGGCCTACGGGGCTGGTCGTGCGGGCGCACTTCATGCCTCGTTTTTGGGTCGACATCGTGATGCGGAGGAGGTGGCAGCGCATCATGGGCCTCGTCGTCCACTAGTGAGGGCTGGGGTCAGAGCGAGTAGGAGAGGGCCGAAGCGTTGCCCGTGGCGCTAACAAGCTATGCGAAGTGCTGAAGCCAGTCATTGTAGCGGTCGGGGGTGGGACGGTAGCGAAGCAGCTCGTTCGCCATGGCGAGTGCACCCGAAGCGCGCGCCAGCCTGGGTCGGACGGGGGAGGACGACCCGGTCACCGAGACGATCGACAGAGTGGCAGTGCAGCCGTCGCACTGCACGGTGGGAGGCTAGGAAGAGTCTTGCTATTCGTGGGCGTCCGGGTCCGTGGCGGTGTTAGCCGTAGGCAAAGGGGACCGGCACACGCCGGCACGGCCCACGGGTGCAGTCTGGGCGACATGGACGGCTCAACGCTCGGCGCGGGCTTGACGGGCGTCAACCATCAGAGCGGCGAGGTGGAAGAAGAGCTTGGATCGAGGAATACTTTGGTACTCCCCTTACCTGGCACGCCAAATTTCAGATTTTGGGCTCCGCAAAACCCTTAAGGTTAGAACACTGGGGCATGGGCGAAGGTTCCCTGCAGCCTCACCCTACCTATCTCGCTACTCGATGGTTACTATGGTGAACTCGTTCGATGATGAGGAAGAAGGTGAACACGGACGTTTACCCAGGTTCTGGCCACTGTAAAGCATAATACCCTACCCCTTCCTTGGTGGATTGCCTCTCATGGAGGTTAGGGTGGATGAACTAGTACAGTGAGCTTGAGCCTCGCGAGGGCGCTCAAGAGGTGTCCTTGGCTCTTTGCCTTGTGCTGGTGCATCAAGTGGCTAAGTGCATCGGACACCCGCCAACGGTGCGGCCTAGCTTCTATATATAGAGGTGGCCCGGGTCCTCTTCCCTTATCACAATGGTGAGAAGGGATCCCACAACAACCAATTTTGAACGGGAACATGAGTATGTCCGCGCCCTGTCCAAAGGTGGTCTTCGCCTGCAAAGTAGCTGTTGGTGATGAAGTGGTGCGCTCGGCGATGACATTCGTCCTACGAGGCACATGGCATGGTCTTGTTGCACCAGAAAGGAAACCTTTGGGCGACGCTTTGGGAACCCACATACGTCCTTGCTGCCTTTGCACCAAAGAGGAAACAACATCACCTGGCGCGCTGGCTCCCGCCTGTCCTTCCTTGCGTCACCTTTGACTACTGAGGCCGGGCTCTGCATAGAGATCTCCACTGCTCAGGAGGGGCCCTAAGGAGGCCCATCCTTGCTGGTCTTGATGCAGTTCTTCCTCGTTAGCCCAGGATCCTCACGAGGGCCTTGTCTTTAGTAGTGCGACGCCAGGCCACGCCTGGCTGACGAAGTGGGGCATGTCCTGAGCCGTAGGCAAGCAGGGCTGGGTACCCCTGTTCCCAGAACACCGATAAATGGCTTCATTAGGAGTACAATACCCATCATATAGATCCTCAGGGATTTCAAATGTAGTATTTTGTTCAGCCTTCTTTCCATCCTTCTGAGGTCATTTACCATGTGCCTTTTTCTCCCCTTGATGACTTTTAACTTTTGACGATTCTGAAGATGTGTGCAATTTTTCTGCAAGGAATGGTGCAAATGAGTTAAGTTGATGAGAACCTAGTGATTCATCAGCAGTCATTTTGTACCTGTGAATAGAGTATAAGTGCGAAGAATTACAAGTGGTCATATGTGTTCTCAGAATTTTTTTAAAATACGTCAAGTTGAGGATTTTGACCATAGATGTCTTGAGGAATTTCACTAACTGTTCTTGTCTTAGGTTCCAAAGTTGTGCAAATTTGAGGATCCACACAATTGAGGAATCTTGAAGAAAACCATAATTAGAGAAACACATCAAGGGAATGAAACATATGAGGTGCTTAAGAATATGATTCTTGCAGAATAAACACCTTTGAGGATTTTGAGAAAATCATGAAGATCAAACTAGGGAAGTGACGAGGATATGTACCTAGGGTAGGGTCCTATGAAGGCCCACCTACCCTACCTAAGGACACTACATGGGAGGACTTGAAGATCAATCATGAACTTCCGAGTGGATCCTTGGAGACGTCCAAGGCCACTCGACAGTAATCCAATCGGAGCTCCTCCTCTCACTCGGCAGTCACGTGTCACTCGATAGACCTCGCTTCACTCGACGCCAGAAGACCAAGAGCCATCATCAAGAGCCCAACGGGCAGACGCTGGCTTAATGGCCCTTAATAGCTTTTACTATTTACGTTACCTGTAATGGCAGACTTTACACCCCACGACCAGACCCTTTGATGCGGGGCCATTATGAGGGCAGCGAACTCTATATAAGACGCCCCTCCCCTCCTGCACAAGGGTTAGAAACTATTGTAATCTCAACATTCCACTCGACATAAAGCTCCCGAGCACTGAGACAAAGGCTGTTACCTCCACGAGAGTGGCCTCAACTCATACATCTGTGTGTACACCCTCGCCGTAGCTAGGACTCTGCCCTCTCCATTCGTACCCCTATCATCTACTGTCAGGCTCGTTCCCACGACAGTTGGCGCCCACCGTGGGGCAGGCGTCTAAGCGACTTTCGGCGAGGTTGCGTTTTTCATCCTTCGACATGTCTTCCGGCGGTGTTTTTGCTCTGGGCCACGAGATCCGTTTTGGAGCGCTCACTTTCATCGCCGACGATTCAACATGGCTCCAGGAGGTGCCTCTCGATGTCGAGGCGCTCCCGGTCTGCGGGGCCGCGCATTTTCGCGTGAGCCCGTGCGGCGTGTTGCTACGTCAGCCCTCGACCCCCTACGCATCGGCTCCTTTTGCTGTTCGCGGTCGCAAGCGGTCCGTCCGCTCACGACACCAGCGGTGGGTCGAACACGCAGCGGCGCGTCAAGCTTCTTCGTAGGTTGCAGCACTTGAGCCTGCCGAGTCCCTTCATGGCGTGTTCGAGTTGTATTCCGATCCATCCGACGTGCCTTCCGAGTGCGAGAGCTGCGATCCCGCAGTGGAGGTCTTGATGGTGGGCTCTCATCAGAGCTCATCGCCTGGCTTTGGTCGTGGCAAGCACGAGGCTGGAGGCCCGTCGAACGCGCAGTCACGTTGCAATGAGAAGGTCCTTCATACCCCCATCATCGGCGCGAGCGCCGAGGCCCAGGATTTGGAGGCCGCATGCGTTCGTCTGGAAGAGCTCCAGGCAGAGATTGACGAGCGTGCCCATCCGCGCTCGCCGTGCCCCAGTCAACGTCAGCGATAGCTATTCCCGAGTGGATCTCACGATGGCATTGAGGTATACCGAACTCCTGAGCTTAATGTTGCTGCTGCTGCTAGGATAGCAGATTCCATTCGGCCGTCCTGGTCAGAGGCTGGTAGAGGGCTGTTGCAAATCAGAGCACTGTTGGATGTAGCACAACGTCAAAATTCAGCAGTTTCTCAGTCACGTCACAAGATACACAACAATTCACCCAAGCCAGAGACCGTTCAGTCGGCACACAGTCCTGGATCGCCCTTGCGTCATCAAGGCGGCGGTTTTCATGAAGGGCAAGACAGAGATCAGCATCACCGCGAAGACCACCGTGGAGTGCCCACTCAGCGGAGTGGTCCATAGGCGCCCCGGCACCAGGACGACAGGCACTCCTTCGGTGATGAGTGGGACATGGACTTTGACGCCCGCGCCTACCTTCTTCAGAAGCGGATCGACAAGAGCAGAGCCTACAGAGAAGGACACGATACCGATGTCCCGAGTGGAATCTCAGCTGTAGTGTCTGGTACTGAGTGTTTCAGCAGAACTATACTTTCTGTGGTGATTCCCCCAACTTCAGAATGGCGGCGGGGATCGGAAAGTTTTCTGGTGAAACAAAACCAGAGACTTGGCTAGATGATTATCGAGTGGCTGTGCAGATCGGCGGCGGGAATGACAATGTCGCAATGAAGCATCTGCCCCTAATGTTGGATGATCTAGCTCGAGCTTGGTTGAATCGTTTGGCTCCTTTCAGCATACATTGTTGGGAAGATCTTGCCCGAGTGTTTGTCCGGACCTTTGAGGACATTTGCAAGCGCCCCGTAGGTCTGGTCAACTGACAACACTACGTACAGAAGCCCAGTGAAACAGGACTATATTCAGCGATGGTCCACCCTGCATCATACGGTGGAAAATGTGTCAGAACACCAGGTTGTTTGTGCCTTCAAGGCCGGTGTGAGATACAGAGAGCTTTACTTGAAGTTCGGGCACACTGGTGACATTTCACTCAGCAAGATGATGGAAATTGCCACTCGCTACGCTAATGGCAAGGAAGAAGACTACCTCCGTAGCGGCAAAGGAAAAGCGGTCGCCAACAAGTCTGGCGGCGGCAATAATAGGAAGCAAAAGCGGGGGGCTGAAGACCCAGCTTCGGCAGAGGCAGCAACACTGGAGACTCAGTCGAAGAACAAGGGCAAGGACAAGCCTCAGTATGCCCCCAAGAAGGGGAAGGGTCAGCCAGGAACCGATATCTTGGATCATCCGTGTGTGATTCACACAAAGAAAGATGCAGAAGGCAACCTGATTTTTCCCAAGCACACCACTCGATAGTGTCGAACCCTCATCCAGCATTTCAATGGAGACCAGTCGAGTGGGAATTCTCCTGAAAAAGAAGATGAAGATGAAGAAAAGGAAACATTCCCGGATGTCACTGCTACACTGGTGATCTTTGCTGATGTCAAGAGCAAGAGCCGTCTAAAAGTCATAAATAGAGAGATCAACATGGTTGTGCCAGACACCCCCACCTACCTCAAATGGTCTTAGTATGCTGACACATTCGACCAGACTGACCATCCTGCTCGTGTGGCCACACCCGGTCGACAGACTCTGGTAATTGAGCCGGTGGTGCAGGGGACTCAACTTAGAAAGGTCCTCATGGACGGCAGCAGCGGCCTGAACATTCTCTATGCGGATACCCTGGAGGGGATGGGCATTCCTATGTCCCATCTCAACGAAAGCAGCATGCATTTTCACGGGGTCATCCCAGGAAAGAAGGCCAAGTCACTCGGCTAGATAGCATTGGACATGACATTCGGAGATAGCAAAAAATTCCGAAAAGAAAAGTTGACGTTTGAAGTTGTGGATTTCAAGAGTGCTTACCACGCCATTTTGGGTCGACCCGCTTATGCACGTTTCGTGGCCCAACCATGTTACGTGTATCTCAAGCTGAAAATGCCGGGCCCTAAGGGCGTGATCATGGTCACTGGCAATCGACAGCGGGCCGAAGAGTGTCTCTAGCAAGGGTCCAAGATCGCCGATCAATAGATGGCCATGGTCGAGCTGGAGGAGTACAAGAAAACCGCTGACCCTACTGATTTGCTCCATGCAAAAAAGCCGGCTTCCGAGTCGGCATTTCGGTCGGCAGTGGAAGTGAAGAAGGAGCACATCCACCCGACGGATCCAACCGCTGCCCCGACAAATATCTCGACAACACTCGACAGCAACTAGGAAGCCGAGCTCATCCTGTTCCTCCGTGAGAACTGGGATATCTTTGCATGGAAGCCTGCTGACATGCCGGGGATTCCCAGGGAGCTGGCTGAGCACTGTCTGCGAGTGGATCTGAAAGCCAAGCCTGTCAGGGAGCATTTGCGTCGATCCGTGGCAGAGAAGCGCAAGGCAATCGGAGAAGAAGTGGCCTGTCTCTTGCAAGCCAAGTTCATTCGGGAGATTTACCACTCCGAGTGGCTCTCGAATGTTGTGATGGTGCCCAAGAAAGATAAGTCGTTGTGCATGTGCATTGACTTCAAACATCTCAATAAGGTGTGTCCAAAAGACCATTTTCTGCTCCCCTGCATAGATCAAATTGTTGACTCGACAGCGGGGTGCGAGCGATTATCGTTTTTGGATGCCTATTCTGGATACCATCAGATCCGTCTGTTTGGCCCATATGAAATAAAAACAGCCTTCATCACCCCGTTTGGGTGCTTTTGCTACATCACCATGCCTTTTGGTCTTAAGAATGTCGGTGCTACTTTTATGCGCATGATTTAGAAATGTTTACTCGACCAAATCCCTCGGAAGGTCGAGGCGTACATGGATGACATAGTGGTCAAGTCCCGCAAAGTTTCCGACCTGCTGGCTGACTTGGCCGAGACGTTCGCCAATCTGAGGCGATTCGACATAAAGCTAAATCCGGTCAAATGTACCTTCGGTGTCCCTGGCGGCAAGTTACTCGGTTTTCTCATTTCCGAGCGAGGAATTGACGTCAATCCCGAGAAGATTAGCATCATTACCCATATGACGACTCCCGTCCGAGTGCACGATGTTCAGAAGCTCACAGGTTGCTTGGCAGCATTGAGTTGATTCATTTCTCGTCTTGGTGAGAAGGCTCTGCCCCTGTATCAGTTGATGAAGAAATCCAACACATTCGACTGGACTCCTAAAGCTGAAGCAATGTTTGTTGAGCTCAAATCCCTGCTCTCCACCTAGCCGGTGCTTGCCACTCCTGCCAGCAAAGAGCCCTTGCTCATGTACATCGCGGCCACAAATCAGGTCGTCAATATAGTGCTGACTGTCGAGCGAGAAGAGGAAGGTAAAGCCTATAAGGTCTAGAGGTCAGTTTATTATGTCTCGGAAGTTTTGTCCTCCTCAAAGCAGAGATATCCTCATTATCAGAAGCTGGTGTATGGTATTTACTTATCAGCGAAGAAGGTGGCACATTATTTCCAAGACCATTCGATCTCAGTCATCAATGATGCTCCTTTATCAGATATTTTCAATAATCGCGATGCATCAGGTCGAGTGGCTAAATGGGCAATTGAGCTTGGACACTTTGACATCAGATTCGAGGGCAAGAAGCCAATCAAGTCCCAAGCATTGGCAGATTTCATGGCCGAGTGGATCGAACAACAACAACCCATCCAAGTTCACTCGGCGCATTGGACAATGTTCTTCGACGGCTCGAAAATGTTGAATGGGTTCGGTGCTAGCGTTGTTTTGATATCCCCTAGAGGTGACAAGCTCAGCTATGTCTTGCAAATTCACTTTGATTCCTCCAAAAATGAGGCAGAGTATGAAGCACTTTTGTATGGGTTGTGCATGGCTATCTCACTTGGCGTCAAGCGCCTGATGGTTTATGGCGACTCAGATTTAGTGGTGAATCAAGTGATGAAAGAGTGCGATGTTAGGAACCCTACTATGACTGGATACTGCAATGCAGTCCGAAAACTGGAGAAGAAATTTTAAGGTTTGGAACTTCACCACGTTCCTCGACTGAAAAATCAAGCAGCTGATGAGCTATCCAAGATTGGTTCTACTCGATGGCCTATCCCCAACGGAGTGTTCCTGGTGCATTTGCACACTCCTTCGATTCAAGAGGATCCCTTCACCGAAGAGCCCCCACAAGCTTTAAGCTCCTATGACTCGACTGAAGTTGATGTTCCTGTTGTGATTGACCTGGTCATGGAGGTGCTAGTTATCATTCCCGACTGGACTGTGCCGTACATTGCCTATATCCTCAAACAAGAGCTCCCTGAGGATGAAGCAGAGGCTCGACAGATTGTGCGCAGGTCCAAGGCTTTCACTGTGATGGGATATCAGCTATTCAGAGAAAGTGTGACCGGTGTCACCCAGCACTACATTTCACCCGAGGAAGGTCGAATGATTCTAGACGAAATCCACTCGGGAACTTGCGGGCACCATGCGTCTTCAAGGGAGATCGTCACTAAAGCATACCGAGCTGGTTTTTATTGGCCACGAGCTACTGAAATGGCTAAGGACATTGGTGATCACTGTGAGGGCTGTCAGTTCTATGCAAATCTATCACAAATACCAGCGTCTTCTCTAAAGACAATTCCACTCGCCTGGTCGTTTGCGGTTTGGGGACTCGACATGGTTGGTCCTTTCCAACCCGGAAAAGGAGGATTCACCCACCTATTGGTAGCAGTCGACAAATTCACCAAGTTGTTTGAAGCCAAGCCCATCAAGAAGGTGAATTCCTGCACGACGGTCATGTTCATGAGGGAGATCATTATCCGGTTTGGCATTCCCCATAGCATCATCACGGACAATGGCACTAATTTTGACTCGGAAGAATTCAGGAGATTCTGTAACTCCCAAGGCACCCGAGTGGATTACGCTTCCGTTGCACATCTTCAAACCGATGGGCAAGTTGAGCGGGCTAATGGTCTCATTCTGCAAGGTCTGAAGCCTCGTCTCATGCGTGATTTGGATCATGCCTCTGGTGCGTGGGTAACTGAGTTGCCGTCTGTTTTGTGGGGGTTGAGGACAACGCCTAATCGATTGGCTGGACGAACTCCTTTCTTCCTTGTCTTTGGTGCTGAAGCTATACTGTCGAGTGACTTGGCCCGCAATTCTCCTCGAGTGGAGCTGTATTTTGAGGTTGAAGCCGAATAGGCTAGACAGGATGGGGTAGATCTTCTGGAGGAAGAGCGTGAGATGGCTTTGATCTAGACCACAGCCTATCAGGAAGACTTACGGTGCTTCCATGCAAGGAATGTCAGAAGCCGAGCATTCCACGAAGGAGATTTGGTGCTCCGAGTGAATCAACACCGACCTCACAAGCTTTCTCCTGCATGGGAAGGCCCTTTTGTCGTCACCAAGGTGCTAAACAATGGAGCCTATCACTTATATAATCTCATGAAGCAGATGGATGAGCCACAATCTTGGAATGTAGACCTGCTTTGACGTTTTTACACTTGAGACATTAGTTTTCTAATGTAATAAGAGTACATCATCAATGCAATTCATGCAGTTATTTACTTGGGGATACTCCGAGTGATGAGCAGTCCTCACACTCGGGGGCTTAGCTGTGAAACATGTTTCGCCTAAGTTAAAAACCCTATCGAGTGGATAGCGGTCCATTCACTCGACGGCCTATTTGCGAATCCATCTTCGCTTGGGTTCAAAAAAACCTCATCGAGGCGATGGTAATCCATTCACTCGACAACTTATATATGAATCGACATTCGCCTAAGTTCAAAATACTCCGAGTGATGAGCGATCCTCCCACTCGGGGGCTTAGCTGCGAATACATTTCGCCTAAGTTAAAAACCTCGTCGAGGCGATGGTAATCCATTCACTCGACAGCTTAGATGTGAATCGACATTCTCCTAAGTTCAAAATACTCCGAGTGATGAGCGATCCACACACTCGGGGGCTTAGTTGTGAATACATTTCGCCTAAGTTAAAAACCACATCGGGTGGATAGTAATCCACCCACTCGACAGCTTAGATGCGAATCGACATTCAACTAAGTTCAAAAATACTCCGAGTGATGAGTGATCCTCACGCTCGCGGGCTTAGCTGCGAATACATTTTGCCTAAGTTAAAAACCTTGTTAGGTGGATAGTAATCCATCCACTCGACCACTTAGATGCGAATCGACATTCGCCTAAGCTCGAAAATACTCCGAGTGATGAGCGATCCTCACACTCGGGGGCTTAGCTACGAACACATTTCGCCTAAGTTCAAAACTTTGTCGGGTGGATATTAATCCATCCACTCGACAGCTTAGCTACGAATGGACATTCGCCTAAGCTCGAAATTACTCTAAGTGATGAGCGATCCTCACATTCGGGGGCTTAGCGGGGAACACGTTTCGCCTAAGTTAAAAACCTTGTCGGGTGGATAGTAATCCATCCACTCAACAGCTTAGCTTCGAATCGACATTCGCCTAAGCTCGAAAATATTTTCAGTGATGAGCAATCCTCACACTCGTGGGCTTAGTTGCGAACACGCTTCGCCTAAGTTAAAAACTAACTCAGTCGAAAAAACGATTGAAAGCCAAATACGAATAAAATCCAAAATATAAACCACGGATAAATGTTTCGTACGGAAGCAAATGTGTTCAGACCCAAGGCCTGAACGAAGTTTTGAGGGATACAAATCCACTCGGCATACCGAGGCAAATTAAATTGTTTCTTTAAAACAGAAGTTTTTCAAGCAGACGACGGACTGGCGGGCTCGACGAAGGTGTCCAGGTCAATGCCGTCGGCGATTCTGGTAGCCGCTTCAATGACGGTATCCATGAAGTCCTCAAACTGAAGTTTCTTCGTGTTGACAACCTGAAGCTCCTTCAGCCTCTCCTCCTTCATGTCCTTGCAATGGACCTTGACGAGTGACAACGCCACGTCAGCCCCATGGCGAGCGGCAGATTTCTTCCAGGCCTGCACTCGAATTGGAAGTTCATCCAGGCGAGCCATCATCGAGTTGAGTTCAAGATGGAAGGTGTCCTGAGGCCATAGCTCTTTGTCGATCCTCCCCATTGCAGATTTCAGTCGCACAAGATACGCATGGACGCCCTAGAGCCGGAAATTGAGTTGGAGCATATTTATGGCCACCGCGTCTGCGACAGGAGACTTGGTGGGATCCAGATTGGGATCAACTTCCTCTTTCTCCTTCTCAAAGTCTTGGCAGAATTCTGTTGAAGAATGGAGAATGGGAGGAGAATCGGTGAACGGCAATCCTCAAAGATTTTACAAAGCTTAGTCGACAAAAATACTTACCGTCGAGCAAAATATACATCTTCCTCGAGAACTCGCCCAGATGCTTCTCCAAGACATTGCTCCTCTTGTTTAGCTGTTCGGCCTTTTTGGCAAGGTCCGCGCGCTCCAACTTGAGTTTGGCGTTCTCCTCTTCCAGCTTATGGGTGGCCACCATCTTCTGCTCCGCAGCTTCAGTTTTGTCCTTGTCCACTCGTTGGGCGTCAGCAAGTGCTTTGTCCTTCTCCTCTAGTGCCATCTTCATGGAAACTAAAGAAACAACATTGTTGAGTCACGCTTGGAGTCGACGGTTTTCATTGCGCATGTCTGTTCGAGTGAGAGCACTCGGTTCAAAACATGAAAAGAGGAAGATGGGAATGCTGACAGTCGGCAGTTATTACCTCCCAGAGACTTCAGCTCAACACGTGCCTGCTCTAGGGCATTGTTGGCGACCGCAAGGTCCACCTGCAACTGGTTCTTCTCCTCCCCTATCCCCTTGTACTGCATCCCAAGTTCGCAAGCCGTCTTGAACCAAGAAAAGACAGGAGTTCAATCAGCAAGTGATTCTTGGACAGTCGACTGAGTTATTAAAACGGGCGAATGCCCATGTTGGAAGAATTCAAATAGAAGGCCACTCGACATGTCGAGTGGCTGTAGCGCTCCGCACGCCATAAACAAATTCAAACAGAAATTCCACTCGACATGTCGAGTGGCTCTGGCGCTCCGCATGCCATAAACAAATTCAAACATAAAGTCCACTCGACATGTCGAGTGGCTCTGGCGCTCCGCACGCCGTAAACAAATTCAAACAAAAAGCTATCTCTATTAAGACCCCTATCGATGCAAGCACTCGACAGTGGTCTCGGGGACTACACCCAGTGGGTGCGCTAAGAGCGCCCCCACTAAGACGGTTAACTCTCAATCCGTCGAGTAACTCGTCAGAAAACACACTCGACAAGAGTCAGCCATGTCGTGACACTCAACCCGTCGAGTGATGCACCCACCCTACTCTATAAAGTGCAGTCTATCCATATGCAGTGTCATATCATGGTTTGTAAATAATATCCATGAAACCTGCAAGGTAGCTACGAAGTGGTGTGATTTCAAGGCGAAGTGTATCATGTATACAATAGACTCTAAGACCCCTGCCGATGCAAGCACTCGACAGCGGTCTCGGGGACTACACCTAGTGGGTGCGCTAAGAGCGCCCCCACTCAGACGGTTAACTCTATATATGTCGACTAACTCGTCAGAAAACACAGTCGACAAGGTCGGCCCTATCATGACACTCAACCCGTCGAGCGATGCACCCCCCCCCACTCTATGAATTGCACTCGATCCCTATGCAACGTCATATAATGGTTTCTTAATAATATCCATGAAACCTGCAAGGTATCTATGGAGTGGTGTGATTCAAAGACAAAATGTATCTTGTATACTCTAAAGACCCATGCCGATGTAAGCATTCGACAGCGGTCTCGGGGACTACACCTAGTGGGTGCGCTAAGAGTGCCGCCATTGAGACGGTTAACTCTCGATCCGTCGAGTAACTCGTCTTTAAATACACTCGACATGTCGAGCGACAATAGTACCACGTGTACTACCAATCCTAATCCTACTCGACTACGATCTGATCTATTCGACTGGAGAAAGTTCAAACATTCTACGGCGATCACCCAATGGATGTACAACAGCGAAGAAAAGACAAGAATTCAATCGACAATGGACTTACAATCGAACTTACTCGGACATTGGTGCGGAGGGCTGCACTGACGTCAAAAGCCCGTTTGCTGGCCTCGTACGCCTCCTTGGTCCTCAGCATGAGCTCCTCCGCCTGGATCATGTCTTCCTTTGCAGCTCTGATTTGATCTTCCACGGTGCGATGCAGAGGGAAGGCCATCACAAGTGGGGTCGGCGTGGTCGCTGGGGCAGCTGAGGTAGCCTGAAGTGGTCCAGTCGGAGTCGATGTCACGACGGTCGAGATGGCTGGAGGAGCATGCGACAGAGGCGTTGCAGGCTCAACCCTGGGTCGCGTCGAGTCACCTCTCCTCTGGGAAGACTCCGCAGTTGAGCGCGGAGGTGCTTGCGCCGATGATGCCCTTCGGGTGCAAGTGCGCGAAGTGTCTAGCGGCCCCTTGTCGTCCTCCACTTGAATGACCTCTACAACCACCGACAGCATCAACATCTGCATGTGTCGAGTCCTATTCGGACAAACTAACAACTTTATTACCTCTATGAGAAGTGGCAACGTCAGCGGTGTCAACATCCACCCGTCCTCTCCATCTCGATGAGGCGAGGTCATAGATGTTGTAGCTCTGAAGGATTAAACAGCTTTCGCTCAGATATAACTCAAGACTTCAGTCAACAGAACAATTCGGAAATGAACACTTACGTGGAGACGACATGTACGGCCACCCTCATGCGGGGCAGTGCTTTGCGAGGTTTAGAGATGGCTTGCTTGGGCTGCTTGGCCAGTCTTTCATTCGACTCGATAGTTGAGGGGCGGCTCCGTTTTGGGTTCTTCTCGCTTGGGCCCGGGGCCTTGTCCTTAGCAGCTGCCGGATCATGGAGGG
This sequence comes from Hordeum marinum, assembly GCA_022496015.1. Taxonomy (NCBI): domain Eukaryota; kingdom Viridiplantae; phylum Streptophyta; class Magnoliopsida; order Poales; family Poaceae; genus Hordeum; species Hordeum marinum. The sequence goes on from CM039678.1 coordinate 314,523,206, forward strand.
CCTTGGTGCAGCCTTCACGATGGGGAGGCAACTCGACTTCTTCCTCTTTGCCGGAATCTTCATATTCATCCTTGGAGTCGGAAAGTCCGTCGCCGTCCACGCTGCCGCCCTCGCTCACCACGCCGTCATCCACATGGTTCCCGTTGGGAATGGACGAGTGCATGTTTGTCCATTCCTGCATAATTCAAAAAAGATAGTCAGTCTACAAGTCAATACATCACTCGACGGTATAAATGTATCAGTCGACATCACATGTCTCACCAGGTTCTTCGGTGGGTTTTCAGCCGAGTAAGGCCGGATCCTCTTGGATCCTAAGGGGTTGTCGCAAGCTCGAGTGATGCTTCGAAGCCACTGCTCAACATTCTCCTGTCGAACTTCTTCTGGATGCGTCCTGGTCAAGTCCCCCGGACCTGCGTAGTGCCACATGGTGTGGTCTCTGGCCTGGAGTGGCTAAATGCAATGACCGAGGAACGTTTCAAGCGGATCCATGCCTGTCAACCCGCCTGGATCAGCTGCACCACCGCCTCGTCTAAGATACCTACTTGGACATGCTCCTCATCGGTCACCTTCAGGGACTTGGGGGCAGCTGGTCGGTCAGGCGAAAATGGGGGAAGACCAGTCGACATGTTGGGTGGCGCTACATCTTTGCAATAGAACCAGGTCGACTGCTAGCCTCTGATGAACTCGGGAAAAGTAATGGCAGGAAAGGAACTACGCTGCCTTTTCTGGACCCCTAAACCTCCACACAACTGGAGCACATGAGTCTTCCCATCGGCGGCAAGGGCTTTCTTCACAGTCTGTGATGTGATCATGAAGAGATGCTTAAACAACCCCCAATGGGGAGAGCACCCCAAGAAACACTCACACAAGGTGACGAATGCTGACAAGTACGCCATGGTGTTCGGCGGGAAGTGATGCAGTTGCGCACCAAAGAAATTCAGAAATCCCCTAAAGAATAGGTGGGGTGGCATGGAGAAACCTCTTTCTACATGGGATAGGAGAAGAACTCGCTCCCCGTCGCGCGGCTCCGGCTCGCTCCTCCCCCGGCAGCCTCCAGGCGCCGTCCGCCACCAGCCCGTCGGAGACGAGACCCTCGATGTCGGCACGGGTGACAAAAGAGGTGATAAAATCCCCCTGCATCCACCCCGCCGGCGTGGTGAACCGAGCAGTCGAGGGCTTCTTGCCCTTGAGCTTCGACGTCCCCTTCTTTGCACGCTCCATTTTCTCCATCGCATTCTTCATCATCGGAGCGGCCGCTCTGGTCGAAGGAGAGCGGAGTGCTGCGATGGGGGGCAGAGGAGGCAGAGGAAGAGAGGGAGAATCGGCGGAAGGTACTGTGCAATCCACATCTCGGGAAGCTTTATATGTTGTCGAGTGTCTCACTGACCAGTGGGCCTGTGAGATAACTGCACACGCCAACCGCTGACGGCACCCAATGCGTGGCGAGATGACCACCGCAAGAATCGAGGTGTCATGCCTCCACTTGCCCTGATCATAGCATCCTCTTCGCACATGTGTGCGCTTCCCAAATTTTCGTATCCCAGAGAATCCGGGCCTATCAAAACCGACCCGTCACCTCCCAAGATGCGCTCAATTCACTCGGACACTTTTAAGTCTGAATGGATCCAGGCAAGCGAAGAAGAATTCAATCGGCGTAAATTGCATTGAAGCCCCGAATATCATTCAGAAGATCTCTCATGTCGATCCTAAATAAACGCCAATGCTCAAAGTTCAATCGACGCAAGTTTCATGGAAACCCCAAGTACCATTCGGAGGATTCGATGCATTAACTGAAGGTTGACGTTGATACCTCCTTCCACCACTCGAACCCCGATCCATTCGGGGGATAATGACGAGGATATGTACCAAGGGTAGGGTCCTATGCAAGGCCCACCTACCCTACCTAAGGACACTAAATGGGAGGACTTGAAGATCAAGCATGAACTTCCGAGTGGATCCCTTGAGACGTCCAAGGCCACTCGACAGTAATCCACTCGGAGCTCCTCCTCTCAATCGGCAGTCGTGTGTCACTCGACAGACCTCGCTTCACTCGACGCCAGAAGACCAAGAGCCATCATCAAGAGCCCAACAGGCAGACGCTAGCTTAATGGCCCTTAATAGCTTTTACTACGTATGTTACCTGTAACGGCAAACTTTACACCCCATGACCAAACCCTTGGATGCGGGGCCATTATGAGGGGTAGCGAACTCTATATAAGCCGCCCCTCCCCTCCTGCACAAGGGTTAGCAACTATTGTAATCTCAACTTTCCACTCGACATAAAGCTACCGAGCACTGAGACGTAGGGCTGTTACCTCCACGAGAGGGGCCTAAACTCATACATCTATGTGTACACCCTCTCCGTAGCTAGGACTCAGCCCTCTCCATTCGTACCCCTATCATCTACTGCCAGGCTCGTTCCCACGACAGGCAGTAAAATTATATTGTAATTACCCTAATGAAGAACACGACGAACAGAGAGGTGAAAGCTGAGGAGTTTGTGAGTCTAGATCTCCCGCACCATAACTTGGCGAGGGAAAACATCTACAGCAGTTGCAGAGTGAATATTTTTGCGGCCGACGAGAGTATGACGACGGGGAGATCAAGGCAGTGAAGTTTTTCCTCTCTTGTGACGATGATTTTAGCGGCAGTGCTAGGTCAGAGGTCGAGAGAGAGGGAAGTGACAAGTAACTTGAGCTAGGGGAAAGGAAGGGGGTATTTATAGTAGCAGTAAAGCCAACTGGCACGAATATTTTGGATCAGATTGCCCCTGACCCTTGCTTTCGATGCAACATGTGTCACCCATGTACTAAGTAGTGTAGATAGTGGGGATCGTGGGTTATACAGTTGTGGGAATTGGAACAGTTTGAGCAGCAAGTGTTGAAATCTAAAAAAATTAAAGTTTTCATCCGCGAATTCTTCAGTTGACAAGGACTCAGTGAATACTTTGAACGAGTTTCAAAGTTGAACGCATATAAAGAATTTGTGAACAGACTGGGTTGAGTTTAGCATAGAGGGGGAAGGGGTCCGGTCACATTCACTTGGATGAAAATAAACTTGAAGAATTAGCAATATGTGAATGTTGTTGAGGACAATGAAAACTCATATATATATATATGTGTGTGTGTGTGTGTGTGTGTTTGTATATATATATATAGTCAATGAAGAACATCAGTTTCATAGTTTGAAGAATTTGAAAATTTGAGGAATTTGCAAACTTGAGGAATTTGTAAATTTTGAAGATTTTGCAAAATGACGAAAATCTGAACTTTGAAGAATTTTAACTATGGTTGGTAGCATGACCCATCGTATAAGAATGATGATTTTAGACACCGCATACAATTGTCGTAGGGTTCTAAGAATCAAATTCTTCATTAATTTCTTCACACTTAGAGGGTTATTCTTCATTGATTTGAAGAAAAACGTTACTTCGCGTGTTGCACATCGAAGTCATCTATTTTGCATAAGTGTTAGGATGTCTGTCTTTTAAAAGAATATTCAAAGATTCTAGGATATTTAGCTCACACTGCAACTTGCAAAATCTCTTCTCATCCAAGGGCTTGGTGAAGATATCCGCTAGTTCTTCTCCAGTGTCCACGTGGTCGATGGAGATGTCGCCCTTGAGTACATGATCTTGAAGAAAATGATGACAAATCTAGATGTGCTTTGTCTTGGAGTGTTGAACTGGGTTGTTAGCAATCTTGATAGCACTCTCATTGTCGCATTAGAGAGGCACATTCTTCGTGAAGAGAGGCACAATTCATTGTCATAGGATTTAGTGAAAAGAGTTGGGTCGAGTGAACCGGGTTTGAAGCCTTTCTTCACGAGGAATTCCTTCAGATTGTCATGCCATGTTCGAGGGGCCTGCTTGAGTCCATAGAGAGCCTTGTTGAGTCGGAAGACTTTGTCAGGATGCTTAGAGTCTTCAAAACTTGGGGGTTGAGCAACATATATTTCTTCCTCAAGCTTACCACTGAGGAATGCGCTTTTCACATCAGGTTATATAAGATGATATCATGATGGTTAGAATAAGCAAGCAGTATGTGAATAGCTTCAAGTCTAGTAACAGGTGCAAAAGTTTCATTAATGTCAACTCCCACAACATGTGTGTAGCCCTGAGCTACAAGACGAGCCTTATTCCTCACCACTAGGCCATTTTCGTCTTGCTTGTTGCGGTAGATCCACTTTGTACCTATGATGTTATGCTTGCGAGGATCTGGCCGCTTGACAAGTTCCCACATGTTGTTGAGTGTGAACTGATGCAATTCCTCTTGCATAGCTTGAATCCACTCAGGATCCTTCAATGCTTCAACTTTGGTGGGCTCTATGATAGAGACAAAAGCAAAATGTCCACAAAAGTTAGACAAATGTGAAGCTTTTGAGCGAGTGAGGGGACCTGGTGCATTAATGTAATTGAGGATTTTGTCAATCTATACTTCATTTTCCACCCTTGGATGGCCAAGTTGACGAGGCTGAGGATTTTCTTCAGGTTTATCAGCATGAATGTCTTCATTGGTTAGAATTACTTCCTTAGTAGGTTGAGGTTCTTTAGTGGGTATGATATCTCTATTAGCCTCGAACTTAATGGATTCATCGGGAGACGTTATATCTAGCACATGAGGTAGGTGCTCTCTTTGCGAGCCATTAGTTTCATCGAACTGCACATCTACGGTTTTGACAACCTTGTTGTGGTAGGTGTTGAAGACTGTGTAGGTGTATGAGTCCATTCCGTAACCAAGCATAAAACCTTCATGTGCTTTCGGTGCAAATTTAGAACTGCGATGAGGATCTATAATCCAGCATTTAGCACCAAAGACTTTGAAATAACTCACATTGGTTGTCTTGTCAGTGATGAGTTCATATGAAGTCTTCTTGCAGAATTTGTGAAGATATACCCTGTTGATGATGTGGCAAGCAGTGTTGATTGCCTCAGGACAGAAGCGACTAGGAGTCTTGTATTCATCAAGCATAATGCAAGCCATATCAACAGGAGTCATGTTCTTGCGCTCCACGATGCCATTCTGCTGAGGAATATATGGGGAAGATAGCTCATGAGTAATACCAAGTTCGTCAAGATATTCATCAAGACCAGTGTTCTTGAACTCAGTCCCATTGTCACTCCTGGTGTGCTTGATCTTGACGCCGAAGTTTGTTGAGGCCCTTGAGGCAAATCGTCTGAAGACATCCTGGACCTCAGACTTGGACAGAATAATATGCACCCAAGTGTAACGAGAGTAATCATCAACAATAACAAACCCATACAAACATGAAATATTGGTTAGTGCGACATAATGAGTGGGACGAAACATATCCATGTGAAGCAATTCAAAAGGACGAGTACTGGTCATGATTGTCTTTGAGGGATGCTTGGATTTGGTAATCTTTCCAAACTCACAAGCACCACAGAGATGGTCCTTGAGGAATTTGACACCTTTAATGCCAATGACGTGCTTTTTCTTCACGAGCGTGTGCAAGTTCCTCATACCAGCATATCCAAGTCATCGATGCCACATCCACCCTTCTGAAGACTTTGAAAGTAGGCACGTGGCAGGCTCAGGACTTGCAGAGAAATCAACAATTAACAAGTCTCCTCTCCTAAAGCCTTTGAAGACATTACATTTGTCAGATTCCATGATGACAACACAACGATATTTTCCAAAGATGACAACCATATCAAGATCACAAAGCATTGAGACAAACATGAGGTTGAACCCGAGGGATTCAACAAGCATCACCTTATACATGTGTCGGTCCTTTGAGATTGCAACCTTACCTAGACCCAATACCTTGCCTTTTTCCTTTGTCAGGGTATGTGATATTCTTAAGATGAGATGGGGAAAGTGGTATATCCATCAGTAGAGACTTATGACCAGTCATGTGTGTCTTGGAAACGAACACCTATGGGATCATGGGGATCCCTTTCGGTTCGGCGGGGGGGGGGGGGGCAGGCCGTGCAAAGAGCCGATCTGATGAAAAGCATGCGGGGATCTTTACCCAGGTTCGGGCCACACGGATGCATAAAACCCTACTCATGCTTGGTGATATTGAGAGTGTTCCTAGAGTTCTTGCTACAGGGATGCCGCGACCCACTTCCACGCGTGTGCGCTAGAGGGTCCCTAAAAGTGCAAAAGTTGGAAAGTCCAAAAGTCCTCTACCGTATCACCCTGGGCCTTCTTTTATACTCACAAGGGATCCCAACAGTGGTGTACAGTGCGTACACGGGGTGTACAGAGCTACAGTGCTATCATACCTAACACTGACGCAGTAGGACGGACGCATTTAATGCATTGTCAGGCATCTCTATCTGTCAATGGGATGGGACGGCAGGCCATCCCATCGACACCGCTTAGCTCCCTCCAACGTCGACACCGCGACACGCATCCAGGTGGATTGACACCTGCCCTATACGCTGGCAGGGTCTTGCTGGGGCTTTGCCTTGCTGGGGCTTTGCCTTGCTGGGGCCTTGCTTCACCTGGGGGTTCAATAGTCCTCCCGGCAAGACCTTGTCAGTAGTCTTGAGTTTCCTGTGCTGGTATCTGCTAAGTCCCTGCTGGGCCTTCCTGTCAGGATTGGTACTACTGCCTGTGCACGAGTAAGGCGCACTGGAGAGCCCAAAACTTTAGTGCACCGACAGGTGCCCCCGGGCCTGGGCCACACACTTCGTGAGATGTTGTTGGGCTAGGGCCTATCAGTGTACAGGCATGCGTGGTAGGATATTGTGCTTGTGATCATTGCGCTTGCTGCACTTCTCCATGACGCCCATTGAGTGCGGGACGTGGGATACGTGCGCGGCGCAGCCTTTGTAGCAGCGCGCCCGCGAAATGTTTCTATGTTAGCTTATTTTAGTAAAGAGACCGCCCTGCGCCTTCGCCATAAAAGACAAAATTGCAGAGGTGCTACTCATTTACCTCGTGCCTTCCCCAATCTGAGAACCGTCATCGTCTTCTTCCTCGAGCCTAAAATAGAGCCCCTCCCTCCTATCCACGCCACTACTCTCTCTTCGTTCTCATCCCCGTCGTTCGTTGCCCCCATGCCACCCAAAGCTAGCAAGGGCAAGGAAACAGAGGCCGTCTCAGAGAACAAGATGGTGAGGATGCGGAAAGAGCACACTATCTTTCTGCCAGGGCTCAGTTTGGATATCCTGAAGAAACAATACCGGTGGATGTGGGCAACAAGGACGACGGCGCATCCTGCCACCTGCGTGAGTCCAGGTCCCTCCAGGGACGGCACAGGCAAATACCCTTTTTTGCCGATTACTTTTACTGCAGGCTCTGTCCCCTCTTTTTGGACTTCTTCATCGACCTCATGTTCACCGATGGCTTCCATCTCTTGGATTTCACGTCGAATGCCATGATATCCATGGCAGTTTTTGCCCAACTCTGTGAAAACTTTGCTAGAGTAGTCCCCAGCACTGCTCTTTTCCGCCACTACTTTTACCCGCGCATCCAACCAGGCAGAGCCCTTTCCGGCGCCGTCACTAGGATTCCAAGGCCAGGAACCAAGGAGGTCTACCCTAATGGGGCCTGCTATGATAGGTGGGACGAGTGGTGGGGAAGATGGTGTTGCCCTTCTGTAGAGATGATAGGTGTCGATTTCCTTCGCCAGCGCATCGCTCCTGATGACGAGGAGAAGGTCCTGTCCTTCTGTTTGCCTTGGTAGGCCAAAATAGTGCACGGCGAGGACTGGGGTGCCGTTGACCCTGATGACGAGAAACTTACAGTCGCGACCAACAGGATCCTCCGCCTCAGGGACGCCAGCCTTTTTGTAGAGATGATAGGCGCCGATTTCCTTCGCCAGCACATCGCTCCCCTGCAGAATAGGGGGAGGCCGGCTTCGGATTTCCGGAACGCGGCAGATATCATAAGATTGCGCCCCGTGCTGAACCACAACTTGACCTTTATGCATCACGGGGCCCTCTGCTAGAAGCTATTCAAGAGCGCCCCGGTACCTTAGTTGCTGACAGGCATAGCCCCCCTGTGCAACAATGCTGCCCTAGGGAGAATCATTGTCATGATGCCGGTGTTCGATTCCCATAGCCTCGATGCGTCTTGGATTGAGCCACCTGCCGAGAAGGTGCAAGAATTCTTCGATAATCTGGTGGAAAGGGCCATCCATGGGGAAGAGGGCCTCGTCCACGACACCACCGAGGAGGAGTTGGCATACATCTCCAGCAAGGTGGAGGAAGCAGATATTGCTGTGGAGGCCGGTAGTGCTGGCTTCTTGGAAGATGAAGCCGACGAAGGGGAAACATTCCGGACGAAGGCCTTGCTAGACAGCACGGTATCGTCAGGGAGCAAGGCGGCACGTCCACCCGGGGCTGTTCTGTCGAAGACGCAGCTGAGGAGGAACAGTCTGAGGAGGCTTCGTCCCTCGTGCAAGCAAAAAGGCACGTCCTACAGAGCGCTGCCACCAGGCTCCCCGTCTGCCGAGCTTCTTTGAGGAGCACAGCCTCCAGCAAGGGGTGGCCAGCAAGGCCACGCGGAGCCAGGAAACCCACCGGCAATTTGCGCCTGCCATGGCCAAGCGACCCAGGAGAACCGCTCCACCTCCTCCCACGGGCACCACAGCAGAGGTCGCCTTCGACCTTTAATCCCTTAGGTCAGGGGAAGAAGATGAGGAGTAAGAGTCCTACTGCATCTTTCACTTTTTCCAATTTCTGGATTTTACTTTACTCATTTGGTTTTCTTTGGTTTGCTTCTGCAGGGACACTCGCACAACTGGTAGCAAAGAGGACGAGGACCTCGACGACCGAGGAGTCATCGGCAAGCGCCTCAAGCGTGCCAAGGACGACCGCCATCAGCCCGGAGGCTAGCCCACGGCGTAGCCCTCGACCCAGTCCCTGGAGGAGCCCCCAGTGTGAGCCCATCACTCACTTCCTGTTGGCAAGTGCTGAGGTGTGCATCTTTACTACTGGCATCACTGGACGTGCAGGCGGAGGACGGCGACAGATAGAACCACTGGCAACCGCCCCGAACACGCCGCCCCCATCGTCTACGCCACCCAGAGACGGGTCCCCGGCAAGGACCTCCTCCAGCATGCTTTACCGCGACGAGGGGGAGCCAGGAAGCACATGCACTGGTAGGTCTTCGCCGACGACCGTTGTTGGTGCAGGTATTCTTTGTTATGTTCGTCTCTCTCTTTTTTGTCTTCTTGAACTTTCACCTAAACTTTGCTTGGTTTGTTTTCTTTACCTCCTCATGTTCCACGACGAAGGACATGGACGTCAACACCGACATAGAGGAGACTGCCAAGGACGCCGCCATCGAGGCTGACAGGATCGCTGCCGAGGAGACCACCAAGGGTGCTGCCGCTGAGGCTGTCGAGGCCGCCAAGAATGCTGCCACTAAGGGTGCCAACGCCGAGGCTACCAAGGCTGCCCAGAAGGAGGAGGCCACCAAGAACTCTGTCGAGAAGGCCGGTGGAGAGGCCAGTGGTCGCACTGATGGCATCCCTGCCGTAGGAGCACCATGCGTTACGTCGACCACTAAGCCCTAGCCGCCGGGGAGGCGGTTGTCTAGGACCATCCGCCTCCTCCTAAAGCCCCTTCATCGAGCAGATACTTCAAGGTCGGCGACAACCTGTTCGTCAGCATCCCCGGCACGGCAAGCACTAGGGTGCCACCTGAAGGGGAGTTATTGTTGAGGAAGCCATCACTGCTGCTGGGCTTGACATCGTTGAAGAGCCAAGCTCCGGCAACAAATCTCAAGAGGTGCAGCTCCTATAGACTATGGTCGACAGCTTCCAGAAGCTTCGAGCGCTCCACTGTGCCCGGAAGGAGAAGCTGGACTCCAGGGCGGCAGCCATGGAAGCGGCTGAGGCCAACTTCCAGGAGCGCGTCGAGGAAACCCAGGTCTGGTTCTCCCAAGCCTCCCGCGACCTGAAGACTGGACAGACGCAGCCGAGTTAGGGCTGGAGCCAATTCTTCATGTAGCAGTCCAATGCCGAGCAGGCACAGGAAGAGGCCAAACAACAGGCCGCTGAGAGGATGCTCGCTTGACGAAGCATCGTGTCCTGCTTGATGCCCATGAGGAGGACCTCGCCGCTCGTAAGAAGGTGCTTGTCGAGAAGCTCCACGGCATGGAAGTGGAGCTCGAGGATCTCGTCTCACGGCAGACCCAGGAACTGGAACAGAAGCATAAGGAGGCGCTCGAGGCCCTCACCGTGAACCACACCATCAAGCTAAAAGGGGCTGCCGTTGCAGCTGAAGCTGCCGAGGCCGCCAAGAACTTATAGGAGGAGTGAGTGAAGAAATTGGAGGCCGATCTTGAATATCTCGGCAAGGAGGTCTCGTTGCTTGAGGATGAAAGGGATAAGGCCGTCGCCAGCTTGATGGAGACGCAGGTCGCCCTTTTTGACAGGACCAAGCAGCTCTCTTTGGCCAAGGAGTCCATCAGCGACGTTAATCTGAAGCTGGTCATGCTAACGGGGACCCTCGAGACCGCGAAGGCCCAGGAGAGGTCCTTGGTCAGGGATCTCAATGACGAGAAGGAGCAGGTCGAGAGCGCCACCATCGCCCATAATGACTATGTGCATGGAGTGGAGATCTGGACCGAACAGCTCGTCGATGTTGTGGAGAGGCTTTCCGAGTAGCTGACCGCCATGGGCCTAGAAGGCCCCACATATTCTCCTGATGGCGGGGTGTCCACGAGCGTGAAGGTGACAATGTTCTTTGACAGCCTGCTTGGAGGCTTGGAGCAGCTCCACTCTGACCAGGTGTCCCACTTGGCCAGTGAATCGCGTAAGCTCTTTCAGGTCGTCCTCCGCAAGGTGCTCATCAAGGTGGCGTATAAGAACCCCAAACTCAACCTCACCAACGTCCTCGACCACTTGCCGAAGGACGCAGATGTCAAGGCGCTCGAGGAACTCGTCGTGCCAGGCGTTGAGTGGGTAAGCCAGGTCAAGCGGGTCGAAGGCGATCGCCGGGATTAGCTGCCTCACTCTCGCTACCGCATATGTCAAAAACAATTTATTTTACGTTAGAACATCGGTTTAGCCGATGTAATATTGCTCGTTATGTTTTGAACAATTGTTATGTTATCTCCCTTGCTTGGTTTCTCCATGTATGTGTTCACCCTACGCTTGATTAGAAACTTGCCGCCGTGCATATCTCTGCCGTGAGCGCTAGGTGTGGGACTTTAACTGCTTGCTGGCAAAATTGTCGCCAGCAAGCGACCGTGGTTCTAGCAATGCAGTCACCTAGGCTGTTGAGCAGACTCGAAACAGAATAGGGGCACAACCAATCGCAACAAGGTTCCTTCGTGTCCAGGTTTTCCATCCAGAAGTCGAGATCGCCCAAGTAAAATAATCTTATGGCAAGAATTTACTTGGGGGTTTTGCAACTTATCTTTTGTTGCCGTGCTCCCTCTGGCAAGTTTTTTTTGGGACGTCGCTCATAGGTATCCGTACCATCATTCCCCTCGGTAAAGCTGCACCCGAGGGGTCCTTCTGTCCTTTGAGAAAAAGAGAAAAGAGAAAATATGGATATTGAACCCTGGCGGTCCGTTAGTACTTGTCGGGATTAAGTGGAATGCAACACCTCATATAAACATGCACATAAGCAAACATGAGAATCGATCGGGATTGCAAAACACTTATGTTTATTCAAGTATGCACAGGGTCTGGGCCTGGCTTTGTACCAAGGATTACATGCTTCAACGGCAAGACTTGTACAAAAGGTGGTTGCCAGGGGCCCGGTAATCGCGCCTCATGGGTAGAACTTGCGAAGATGTTCGATATTCTAGGAGTTGCTCATTGGTATGCCATCTTTAGTCTCCAGGCAGACTGCCCCAAGACTGGTGACTCGTACTACCCGATAAGGGCCTTCTCATTTCGACATCAACTTGTTGGAATTCTTGGCGAACTGAACTCGCCGAAGAACTAGGTCGCCTTCCTCGAGATTTCTGGCATTAACTTTGTGGTTGTGGTAGCGGCGCAAAGCTTGTTGGTAGCGTGCAACTCTCACAACAGCCTAAAGACGGTCTTCCTCAAGGAGCGCCGCGTTATCTTGCCGCAATTGCTCTTGCTCAAACTCATCATAAGCGAGCAATCGACGCAACCCGTACATGAGTTCCATGGGGAGAACTGCCTACACCCCATAGACAAGGGAGAAGGGTGTCTGGCCGGTAGCTTGATTTGGTGTTGTTCTGATTGACCAAAGAACCACCGGAAACTCATCAATCCAGTTCCTTCCGCACTTGTACAGCCTATCCAATGTTCTTGTCTTGAGACTTCGCAGCACTTCAGCATTAGCCCTCTCCGCTTGGCCGTTACTCCTCGGGTGGGTAACGGAAGGAAAACAATTTTTTCTACCAAGGTCTTGGACATACTGCATGAAGGTGCGGCTCGTGAACTGTGTGATGTTGTTAGTGATGACCCTATTGGTAACACCAAAGCGGCAAACTAGTCCCTTAAAGAACTTGACGGCTGACTGTGATGTCACCTTTCTCACTGCTTCCACTTTCGGCCGCTTTGTGAACTTGTCAAACACAACGTACAAGTACTCAAAGCCCCCAACAGCGCGGGGAAAGGGGCCCAAGATCTCAAGGCCCAAGACCAAAAATGGCTAGGAGAGAGGGATCGTTTAAAGTACTTGAGTTGGTTGATTTAGTATCTTCGAATGAAACTGGCATGCCTCACACTTGGTTACCAATACTGTTGCATCCTGGAGGGCGGTGGGCCAAAAGAAGCCTTACCGGAATGCTTTCCCAGCAAGGGCTCTCGACCCTATGTGGGAGTCACATATGCCTCCATGTATCTCTGCCAACAGCTTCGGTCCATCTTCCCAGGAAATGCATTTGGGTTTCACACCATTTGTTCTTTTCCTATACAAGACGTTATCTACGAACTGGTACATATTAGACCGGTGGGCTACTCTTTGTGCTTCTTCTTGTTCCCCGAGAAGTTCTCCTGTCTGAACGAAATGGACGATGTGTTGTGCCCATGTCGGAGCATGTGGCTAGATAGGAAGGACCAAAGGCGTATCCTCCGCTGGGTAGCATTTGTCTCGACATCAAGGGCCTAAGGGCCTGCCGGAGTCTACTGCGCCCCGGCAAGCCTGACGAGAGCATATGCTTCTACGGCAAGAGCCGGTGGCCCTGCCGGAGCATAGTACTCACCGACGAGCCTACCGTTCCCTCTGGCAACCTTCTTGTCGGCGGCTTCGGGGAGCTCTACTGGGAAATACTTGTCAGAACTTAATTTTCTTCTCTTCTCTTGCTTGTCATGGCCACGGGCTAGCCGATATTTTTGTTGCTTGGGCTTGCCGCGGTGACCTCCTCGGCCAACACACTTCTTGTCAGACCCCTCGGCACCATCTTGGCCCTTATCCTTGTCTCGCCTCTCGTACTCTGCCTTCTGCTTCTCAGCAAGCTGCTCAACTTGTCGGCAGTCTTGGAGATCGTGTCCCTTGGTGCAATGGATTTTGCAATACTGCTTACCGGAGTCTTCTAGCTTGCGGCCGGCCGCCAGGGCATGGCAGGAGGCGCACCCAGCAACATTGACGGGATCATCAACCTTGCCATTCTTGGTGGCGCCAGGGTTGTCGGATCCTTCGACGTCTAGCACAGTCTTGCCCTACCGCTTCTTGTTCCGTCGCCGGCCCTTCTTTGTCGGGGCAGCGGTGTCTTCATCTTTGCAGTCGAGCTCTGTGCCAACGTCTTTGCCAGGGAGCCTCCTCCCTTCTTCAACCCAAGGACATCTGTCTGCCAAAGCATAAAGCTTGGCAACGTCCCTAACTCTATTCATCGCCAACTCTTCCCGCATCCTGCGGTTGCGCATGTTCTGATGGAACGCGCTGATAACAGTGGCAGGATGAATGTCTGGGATGTTGTGATGCACGCGGCTGAACCTTTGGATGTACTTGCGTAAAGTTTCACCCTCCTTTTGAGGGATGATGTGTAGATCACTTTCTTGTCTAGGAGCTTGATGATCTCCTACGAAGGTGCCAACAAACTCGTGGCACAAGTCTGCCCAAGAGGCGATTCACCCCTCTAGCAAGTGCATCAACCACGACCTAATGTTGGGCTTAAGCACCAACGGGAAGTAGTTGGCGAGTATCTTGTTGTCGCCACCCCCGGCAGCTTGCACCGCAATGGTGTAGATGCTCAGGAATTCTGACGGATGAGTCTTGCCATCATACTTCTCCGAGACTTCTAGATTAAACGTGCGAGAATTGTGCCACTGGACTTGCCGCAGCTCGCGGGTAAACGCTGGACAACCCACCTCCTAAGGTAGGCTGATAGGATACCTTGGCACAGACTTGTCTACAGTGGGCTCCGCGTGCCTATCCGACTGGAGGCGTACATCCCACCACCGCTCGATTGCAGTTAGATCGTCTTTCTTGCCACGTTCTCGAAGAACTTGACGTTGATCGCAGCGTGTCCGTGGGTCGGACGACACCGTCGAGTAGCCATCATGAGCGTAGGTCCGTCGAGACGATGACCAGCGCCGTTGTTATGGAGAAGAATGTGTTGAGGTCGTGCCGCCTCCGGTCTTCTCTCCACTGGCACGAGCTAGCTCGGTGGACCAAAACTTATCCGCGAGGCTGAGGAGGCTCTGAATGGTGGCTCTCCATTCATCGAGCTTCTCCGCAGTCGGCAGGAAGTTTAGGAGTAGCTGTGCCTGCGCCATCGCTTCCTCTGACGTGGTCGGTAACGAATGGCACAAGGAGCGCGAGGTGCTCTGACTCCTACTCATGTTAGAAGGAGCACTGCCGTGGTCCCACATCAGCACACCACTCCCGCCTGCGTGTTGGTGAGCAAGATGGTCCCGCGCATCTTGGGAAGGATGTGCAGGAGCTTTCCCATGGGGACACCAAGAATTGCGGGCGCCTTGGTGCGGCCCTCCGCGCGCGTCCTAAGAAGGGTGCGACGTAGGGGCCGGCGTGGGTGCCCTGTATGATACTCTTCCGTCCTCAGAGTTTTTCGTACCACCCGCAGGCGGTACCACTCTGTCATGAGACCCAGGGGTGCGGGGGTTCCCACCGCCATCATGGGTGTCTTCGTGGCGAGAGTCGCCGCTGGTTTGGCCTTGATCACCGGAGCGTCTCGGAAGTTCCAAACCTCCGCCTCCTCCTCCTCCACTCGCGTCCACACCCTCTCCTATCTGCGCAGATAGAGGGATGGAGAACGTGGATAGACCAGATGCTATTGGGCCCCTCTTCTTGGGAGCCATGGTGATTGTGGGCACGAAGGAATTGGCATGCTGATTACCAGAATGGGTTCGCACAACCTAACGCCCCCTACCTGGCACGCCAAAGATGTCATGGGAATGAACACCTATGGGATCATGGGGATCCCTTTTGGTTTGGCGGGGGCCAGGTCGCGTAGAGAGCCGATCTGATGAAAAGCACCCGGGGTTCTTTACCCAGGTTCGTGCCGCACGGATGCATAAAACCCTACTCCTTCTTGGTGGTATTGAGAGTGTTCTTAGGGTTCCTGCTACACGGATGTCGCGAGCCACTGCCACGCATGTGCGCTAGAGGGTCCCACAAAGTGCAAAAGTCCAAAAGTCGTCTACCGTATCGCCCTGGGCCTCCTTCTATACTCAAAGGGGATCCCAACAGTGGCGTACAGTGCATACACTGGGTGTACAAAGCTACAATGCTATCATACCTAACACTGACGGAGTAGGACAGGCGCATTTAATGCACCATCAGGCATCTCTGTCCATCAGTGTGATGGGACAGGATCCCGTCCCATCAGCACTACTTAGCTCCCTCCAACATCGATGCCGCGACACGCGTCCAGGTGGATTGACACCTGCCCTGTGCGCTGGTGGGGTCTTGGCGGGGCTTCGCCTTGCCGGGGCCTTGCTTCGCCTAGGGGGTAAATAGCCCTCCCAGCAAGACCTTGCCGGTAGTCTTGATTTTCCTGTGCTGGTATCTGGTAAGTCCCTGCTAGGCTTTTCTGCCAGGATGGCTACTACTGCCCATGCACGAGTAAGGGGCACTAGAGAGCCCAAAACTCTAGTGCACCGACAATGTGGTTGGTGCATCCACTGTCGAGGACCCACTCAGCAGATTTTGGAGTTTCCTCCTACAGATAAAGTAGTACAACTGACAAACTCTTATGCTTCAGAGTGAAGAATATGACATCAAATTCATCAGACAAAATTTCATCACACAACATAGTAAGTAAGGAAGTGTATGGATGTGAGAAATGAGGAATTCATTTCTCCATGGTTAGCTTGCATCCTTTCAAGCATTTCCTCAAGTCTCTAGCAAATTCATCAGATGTTCAAGTTCATCTCGAGAACTGATCCTACATAAGAGATTAGTTCAATTTCTTCACCACCAAAATCTGAAGGGGTGGCAAACAATTCATCATTCTGCGAGCACCATATGAGAAAGGAGGCATTGAAGCTAGTACACTTCGTTTCATAGGACGATGGTTAGAGAAATCATATGGATAAGTAGAGAAATTCTTCGTGGACTTATGAACATAATGAGTTGAAGAATAATGTACATATTCAGAACTCTTAGATTTTCCCTACGAAACAGATGCATTAACATGAGAATGATGCGTTTGCCATTTGAGGAATTTGGTCCAAGTGAAGACTTTGGTACATATGAGGAATTTGGTCTGGGATTCCTTTTCTTCATAGGTGGTGTCGTGAGGACATTCACTTGAAGATTTTCCAAGCAGCTCTTGGGTATCTAGATTTTCCTCACAGGTGAACCTTTCCTACAGTTAGTTCCAACAAATCTGGAAAATACTTTTACCATTCTAATATTTGAAGAATTTGTACTTGGACTCAATTAACTCATCAGAGGAATATGAAGTTTCACAAGTAAAGCCAGATAAAGTGGATGGATCTACAGGAGGTCCTTTTGCAGCAACCCATGAGTTTTGGGGCACTGCTCAGTTTCTAGTAGGATCCATCAGCATTGAGTTTGCTCTAAAATATAATACACTCTTTCGTAGGGTTCCTGTTTAGGATCTGCTTTTTGAACACATCGCAAAGTGTTTGATGCCCTTTGAGACTTCTATATGTGCATTTCACATACAATTCCTCCAACCCTGCATTATCATTAGTGATAATTGTGGTATCCTCAAAGGAGGAAGTTGTGACCATGGGCATAGTTGATGAATTTGCAACAATAGAAGCATTCGAACATTCAGATGAAGAATTAGCAGTTTCACGTTTGATGCATTTCAAACAAGTTGGAACAAATTCTTCCTAAGTGGTACTGATCTGTTGAGCCAGCAAGGAATCGTTTTCCCTTTGAAGATCCTCATGAGACACTCTTAGTTTCTCAAGATCTTGATTTCTTTGAACAAATTCATAAGAAAGCTTCTCATGATCGACTAACAGTGCATTATGATAACTTTGAAGGTTATCATACTTTGAATGAAGACTTTTGAGATCATTAGTCGGATTTTTAGTCTGATCCACTTCGTCATTCAACAGATCGTCGCTTTTATCTAGCAGTTTTTGAAGCAGTTCAAGTGCATGTTGTTGCTTCGTGGAAATATTAGCAAGTTTGGAATACTAGGTTTCACATATTCATTAGATTCACCTTCACTTGTTTCCGAGGAGAAGTGATGTTTTTGTACCTTGGAACCTTTTGCCATAAGGCACAGTGATGAAGAAGATGAACTAGGATCAATTTCCTAGGTTTTGAGGAATTTCTTGAGCTCGATGAACATGGGGTCTTAACGAGTGCAATAGCCTTCATTGATGTCCAAGATCCTATCCTAGATCAGATTTGAATTTTGGAGATGACAGATGCCCTTAAACATGACCCTTGATAGGCTTGAGCAGATGATGTTCCTCGTCCAAGCATCAAGTTGAGTGTACTTACGAATGTCCTTGGCATTTGCCATCTTGCATAGGTCAGTCAGTCCAAGTTCAGTAGCAGTCCATAACTCACTGTTCATTGATATGAGATGCTTCTTCATCAGAACTTTCCACCTAGGGTATTCAGTGTCATCAAGGTTAGGACATTCTCTTAATGCCTTGATGGCTTTTGTCACGAAGCAGTAAGTGGGAGCATAGTCACCATTGCTGACGTTAGAGTCGTTGGAGTAGTAATTTTGTTCATCGTTGAAGATGGACTTGCTAACGAAGGTAGTAGCAAGAGCAAGGCTAGTAACACCAGATTCTGATTCCACCTCAGATTCTTCCTCTTCTTCATATTCTTTGAAGATGAGGACTTTGAAGATGAGGACTTTGAAGATTTCTTGTTTTTTCGGATCATGAGAACTGTTGTCCTTGTATTTCTTCTTCTTTGATTCTTTTTCCCAGAGAGGACAGGCGAAGATAAAGTGACTAGATTTCTTGCATTTGTGACAAGTTCTCTTCGTGTAGTCGCTAGATGAGGAATCTGATTTCTTAAAGCCACTTTTTGATGACTTTACAAACTGGCCTCTCCTTCAGAACTTCTAGAATTTCCTCATGAGCATTGCCAGCTCCTGACTTAGTTATTTAGGACCACGAAGGCTACTATCAGATTCTTCGCCTTCGGATGAGGAAATTGCCTTTGCCTTCAGTGCATGAGATCTTCCATAGCTTGGCCCATAGAGGTCTCTCTTCTCAGCTTGTTGGAATTCATGAGTATTGAGTCTCTCAAATATATGAGCAAGATAAAGTGACTTGTAGTCTCCATGCTCTTGAATCATCAAAGCCAGTATATCAAATGAGGAATCAAGAGATCTCAGTAGTTTCTTCACCATCTCGTGGTCGGTGATGTCAGTAGCACCAAGTGCTTGAAGCTTGTTGGAGATATCAGCGAGACGATCAAAAGTTTGCTGAACATTCTCACTGTCGATTCTTTTGAAGCGGTTGAAGAGATTGCAAAGAACATCAACTCAGGAGTCATGTTGAGTGGAAACGCCTTTGTTAACTTCGGACAACCCATCCCAGATAAGCCTAGCAGACTCCAAAGCACTCACCCTGCCATACTAGCCATTGCTCAGATGGCCACAGATCATATTCTTTGCTTGAGAATCAAGTTGCTAGAATCTCTTCGCATCAGCAACGTTGAACGTGGGAGTAATAGAGGGAACACCATTTTCCACAACGTACCAAAGATCGCTTTAAATTAACTCAAGATGAATGCGCATCTTGTTATTCCAGTAGGGGTAGTCCGACCCATCGATGTAGGACAACCTGTGGAAACCTTGATCATACCTGCAGTCGATTTAACTAGAACTACAGGCGGTTAAACCAAAATCACAAAGAACAAGGCAGTACCTGGCTCTGATGCCAATTGAAAGTGTGTTATATCGACTAGAGGGGGCGTGAATAGGCATTTCTTATAAATTCAACACTGAGGAATTTCAACTTGAGGGATTTGAAATGTGATGAGCAACTAGCAGCGGAATAAGTACTCAAGTGCATGAGAACCATAGAAATAACATTGTCATTATGATGAAATAGAGCATGCAGAGATCACAAGTAGCGTTATATAGGATAAGCAGGTGAAGAACAAGCTAATTGAAGAATTTGAGATGAGGAAATTGTCAAAGTCTTTAGTCAAATTCTTTAAACAATAACAATCAATTTCATCAATAGTATATGAGAAAATAGAAGGGTTGAGGAAATGGAACCAGGTAGCTCGATGAAGGCAATGGTTTGATGGCCCAGTTTCAACTGTTGTGATAGTCTTACATCTGGTCTGGAGAGGCCTAGTATTTAAACCAGAGGACACACAGTCCATACCACATTCTCCTTGAGCTAAGCTCACACAGTCCTTGCCCAACACTGATGGTAAGTCTTCAAGGTAGACTTCCAAAACCCTCACAAACTGGTCACCCGCCAATCCACAATTTACTATTGGATGCTCTAGACCATGACATAATGACCGTTTTCAAGATACACACTCTTCAAAGGTAAAAACCGTCTGTTCCACATAGGAACAATATCTTCAGTGATGCTCAATCACTTTGGGTTTGGTGGTTTGGTTTCGGATTTTTTCCTCACTAAGGATTTTCTCTCAAAGTCCTCGAAGGATGGGTTGCTCTCAAATGACAAGTGTCAGTTCTCTCTCGGAGTAGCTATTCAACTAGTGGTTGACGGGGGTGGCTATTTGTAGCCAGGGTGCAACCGAACATGATAAGACATAAATGCACCCAATGGTATGACCGTTGTGTGGATAGGATGATTGGGGACAGTTGGCGCTAAGCACAATAATGGTCGGAACTTTGAACTATGAAAGTCCATCGGGCTTAATATATTCCCCACTTGTAGGCAATTCGCACAGGCAAAATCCTAACTCCTCGGTCAGACCAATTTCCTCAGAGACCAGAAGAACTTTGTCTGTGTCACTGACGAACTTGACTGAATCGTAAGAGATTTCCAAAGGCTTCACTCGAAGGATTGGATAGGATGAGGCTTTTGAGTTGAGAATCAGTTGGAAATTTTCCTTAGTATTACCTCAGCCCCCGGTGTTTCCTATGACTCAAAGAAAGGAAATGAAACTACGAAAACAAAAGTCTTCATGTTCATACTGACTTGTTCACTTTCAAAGTCTTCATGGAATACCAAAGTCTTCACCAAGGTCTTTAGTTGAAGACATTCACTTTTAGGGGTCAATAATCTCCGAATATATCAATCTCTTCATCGACTTATAGAACATGTACTCACAAACACATTAGTTCCTTAACCTATATGTCTTCAATACACAAAGATCACTAAGGGGAACTAGATGCACTAACACAGAGCTGGTCTGAAAAGGATTTATTCGCCCTAGTGCTTCTCCTTGGGGATCACCTATTCTATTTGTGTCAAAGAGGGACGGAACTATTCGACTCTTTGTCGATTACCGTTCTCTCAATGAGGTCACAATAAAGAACAAGTACCCACTCCCCAAGATTGAAGACCTGTTCGCTCAGCTGAATGGAGCTAAGGTGTTTTCCAAGATCGACCTCAGGTCCAGGTACTACCAGTTGAATATCTGACCCCAAGACATTACAAAGACGGCATTTGTAACCCGGTATGGCATGTATGAGTACACGGTCATATAATTTGGGTTAACCAATGCCCCTGCCTACTTCATGTACCTCATAAACAAGGTCTTCATGGAGTACTTGGACAAGTTCGTTGTAGTCTTCATTGATGACATAATGATCTTTTCCAAGTCTGAAGAAGAGCGTGACCAACACTTAAGATTGGTCCTAGATAAGCTTCAAGAGCACCAGTTTTATGCCAAGTTCAGCAAGTGTGAATTATGGATGCATGAAGTGGGATTCTTGGGTCATGTGTTGACTGCAAAAGTATTGTCAGTGGATCCTGCCAGGGTCGAAGCCGTGACGGAATGGCAATCCCCAACCAATGTGAAAGAAGTCAGACGCTTCCTTGGACTCACGGGACACTACCACAAGTTCGTCGAAGGATTCTCGAGTATTGTTTGACCCATGACTCAACTCTTGAAGAAGGACAAGAAGTTCGAAGATACGCCGAAGTGTGAATAAAGCTTCCAAGAGCTCAAGAAGAGATTTACCACAACCCCAGTTTTGGTCACCCCCGATATTCACAAGGAGTTTGTGATATATTGTGACGCATCACGAACCTGGCATGGAGGTGTACTAATGCAAGAAGACAGAGTCATAACATATCTATCTGGACAACTAAGTCCTCATGAAGAGAACTATGCTACTCATGATCTTGAGTTGGCAGCCGTGGTTCATGCCTTGAAGACATGGCAACATTATCGTCTGGTGAAGCGATGTGAGATATACATAGACCACAAGAGTTTGAAGTATATTTTCACTAAAAAGGAATTGAACATGAGGCAATGAAGATGGTTGGAGTTGACCAAGGATTATGACCTTAGCGTTCAATACCACCCCAAAAAGGCTAACGTGGTAGTAGGTGCCTTAAGCAGATAGGCTTGTTTCCTTGAACGCTATGATTAAGGAAAGGCTAGCCGCCTTGTACGAAGAGCTTGAATGCTTCGTCTTAGAACTAGTTGCACCTGGATTCCTCGCCAACCTCGAAGCAAAGCCTACCTTGATGGATGATATTAAGGAAGCTCAGAAGGGACACGAAAGCATTGAACGCATCAAGAGGAAGATCAAGGTAGGCAAGGCCCAAGGATTTTTAATGGATGAACAAGGAGTTGTATGGTTCAGGGATCACATCTACGTACCCAACAAAGAAGATCTCAAGAACTTGATCTTGCAAGAGGCTCGTGACACTCTGTATTTCATCCATCTCGAAGGAACCAAGATGTACCAAGACCTCATGGCAAGATTCTGGTGGCATGGCATGAAACGGGAAATAGGCACCTTTGTTGCTAACTGCGACATATGCCAATGAGTCAAGGCAGAGCATCAGCGACCCAATGGACTATTACAACCTACCAAAGTGCCTGAATGGAAGTGGGAGAAAGTCGGGATGGACTTCATCACCAGGTTACCAAGCTCTAGCAAGGAACGGGATTCCATTTGGGTCATTGTCAATCACCTGACCAAGGTAGCCCATTTCCTGTCAAGACCACCTATGACGGAAGCCAGCAGGCAAACCTCTACATCAACCGCATCATGAGTGTTCATGGAGTCCCAAATGAGATTGTGTAGAATCGAGGAATCTAGTTTACGTCAAGGTTTTGGAAGAAGTTTCAAGAAGCAATGGGAACCAAGCTCTCCTTCAGCACTGCTTTTCACCCCCAGACCAGTGGGCAGATAGAGCGAGTAAATCAGATACTCGAAGCTATGCTCCATGCTTGTGTTTTGGCATATGGCCAAGTGGGAAGGTTTCCTACCATTTGTCGAGTTCTCCTACAACAACAACTATAAGTTGAATCTTCAGATGGCACCATTTTAGGTGTTGAATGGACGTAAGTGTCGTACTCCCCTCAACTAGTCGGAGACCGGAGAAGGACTAGTCTTTGGATCAGACATCCTCCGTGAAGCAGAAGAGAAAGTTGAAACTGTCCAGGAGCGCCTTGAGACCGCCAAGACAAGACAAAAGAGATACGCTGACTCTCACTGCCGAGAGGTCAACCTCAACATCGGAGATTATGCATATCTCCAAGTCACACCCCTTAAAGGGACTAAGTGTTTCCACGTCAAAGGAAAGCTTGCACCAAGATACATTGGCCCCTTCAATATCACCGCAAGATGAGGAGAAGTTGCCTACCAACTAGAGCTACCTTCTAAGCTATCAGATGTGCACAACGTTTTCCACATGTCACAACTTCGGAAGTGTCTCCATGTTCCCAACCGCCCCGACCTCTACAAGGGCATCAATCATCAAGCCATCGACCTTCAACCAGACTTCACTTATTGTGAGAGGCCAGTTCATATTATGGATGAAGCTAAAAATTTCACTCAAAGACACACCATAAAGTACTTCAAGGTCCAATGGAGCAACCACACTCAAGCAGAAGCGACCTGGGAGCGTGAAGATTATCTTAGATCTGAGTTCCCTTATCTTATTAGCGCTTAGCATAGGAATCTCGGGGGTGAGATTCTTGTAAGGGGGTAGGTCTGTCACACCCTGTATTGTATCACTTTTCCATGCTTTGGATTTACAAAATTTGGAACCATTTAAAATTGTTTGAGTGCATATGCTTGATTGATTTGTTTGATGATTGCTGGTTTGGTTGATTGTGTGTGGCACTCTTAGATTCTACTCCTCTCTATACTCATCTTCCTTGATCCCATAATCTTGCCCGATGATCATACCATGTGTGTAGTACCTAAAACTATTTTTATCAAAATTTATTTTTACCAAAAAGAATGTATTCAAATTAGGTTTTCAAAAACCCTTGAGTTGAGGGTTGCACTACAAGTCCTCAAATTGGGTGGATCTTTTTTCCGGAAAGGCTTTATTTGGAACCTACTATGTATTTGACTTCCCAAAATCACAAAATATTAATTTTAAAGATTATTTTAATATTTTATGTAAAGGCTTTTTCTTAAGGCAGAAATGGTCTTTATATGGAAAATATTTAAATGCTTTAAAAATATTTGAGAAAATTTAGGGAAACTCAGTGGACATATATTTTCCATATATATGAATTTCCACACATGGTCATGTTCAAAACCATGGGCAAAACCCCTCAAAACCCTTTCTTCTCAAATCAAGATTTTCAAATATTTCTATAAGAAATATTCTCAATAAATTCCAGGAAAATTCTAGCAAGTCACACATGCCATATGTGATGATCTTGAAAAGTTTCATATCAATCCCACTTGATTTGCTTCACCAAAATATTCCAAAACCCTCTCTGTCTAGAGCCAAATTTGAGAAACTTTACTTTGTGAAGTAGCTCCTATTGATCTCAAACTTTGTGGGCATGTCCCAGACCCCAAGTGATGATGCTACACAAAGTGGTGCATTAAGGAGAATGGCAATGCATGACTGATCTTCAGGAAACTCATTCTATTGATTTCTAGGGTTTTACAAAGTTGCATCGTCAACTTTTCTCAAACCAGCTCAACTCATATGATAAACCCTATTTATACCTTCTATTTCATCTTGTTAAACCTAATGGCAAGGAAACTCAATTTTCTTGTCCAAATCAATATCAAATACCTCTGGTGATTTAGTAAAAACCAGTTTTGACCCTCTTCCACTATTCACCTTCACTTCAAATTTTTACCACAACTTATTAGTGCTGCATTTCTCCTCCAGTAACTTTCTCTAGCCAAGGCTCAATCATTAGGGGGGTAAAACCCTTGTCTTTCCTTCTGGACAGTATAAACAAGAGCTTCTCTCCTCCAATTCCCCCCCCGTCACCCTGGCTCTAGAGCATGCTAGGATCATCTAGCTACCCCGAGAGCTACTAGACAAGGTGGGGCACCCTAGAGCAAGCGGGCAACAGCAAAGCTGGCCATTTGCATGCTCTGGAGTGCGCTACAGTGTGCTCCCACACTATAGCCGCACCCATCTCGAGGCTCTCGACCACCTAGCGATGCGGGGGCTTGTTCCCCCTGGCCCTCCTCGACGTCCGTGACACGGTGGCAGGTCGGCCCCCTCCTCCCTCTCTCCCTTGTCTCCTCCCATGCATGTCCGACGCCATCCAGCTTGGCCAACCACGGTCCTCACATCCATGCACACCACACTCTATTTCCTCTCTCTCCATGGCCTTAGACCACCTCCACAAACACCCACACAAACCCACTCTCCCCCCGTGACCTCTAGCCCCAGGCCCGAGCTCGCCGACACACCCGATCTTGGTGTACTTGTGCCCCTTTATTTAAGCCACCCCGAGTTGTCTCCTCCCCTTTGTTGACCCTCTTCTCCACCGAGTTGACCCCCTGCACCACCAATTTGCCCCCCCCCCCCGCCGAGGCCCATACTCGAGATCAACCTGGTCTTTGCCACGGCGGCACCACCGTCGATCTCTAGGTATGTTCCCTCTCCGGCCCCCATTTTATGTTCCATTGAGTTCCCGTTAGTGCACGGACGCATTTCCCTCCTCCCCCCTCTATTTGATGTGCAGGGAGACAGGGACGTCTTCCACCCAAAACTTCTCCGCCGTGGGTGCTCGTCGCAGGTGAACCAGGCCACCTCTAGCCCTCCTTCCACCTCTCCTTGACCTACGGTGCCCCCGAGTCCATTCCCGCACTCACCTCTCCTTGCCTTCGTCAGTAGCCTCACCAGTGAGCCCCTCTCCGTTTGGTCTAGAGGAGGAAGAAGGACCCGACAGGGGGGACCCCACCTGTCGGCCTCATCCTCGCCTCTCTCTCCCCCCTTGCTGTAACTAGCAGTTGGGCCTCGCGCGTCAGGTTTAAACCTGACGACGCGTGTGGCTCGCTGGCTGGCAAGCTGGGGCGGCCCAGCTGCTGGCCGCCACTAGCCCAGGCATAGTGGCCCTTTTCCTTTTTTCTTTCTATTCTGTCTTCCAAAATTCCATTGCATTAAATAAAATTCCAACCCCAATTATTTTTCCATCATAGAATAATATGTAGTATTTTATAGGGCCCTTTGTAACAAATTTGGAAACATTTTATGTACTGATTTTTTTAAATGCTAGTTTTGAATATTCTAGCCTCTATTGAAAATGATTTTGAAAACCTTTTTCACTACCAAAACCTTAGGGAAATATTTTTAATATTACTTTTAGGATTTTTCAGAATAGAGTCACATTTTTTATGTGGCTTTTGTGCTATGTTTTTGTGATGATTCTTATTTTACCGTTATTAACCGTGACGACAGATTGCGCTTTTGACGAGGGAGTTGGACCCAAAGATTTCAAAGAGCCCAAAGACTTTGTTGACCCAAGGAAGAAGCCCTTTGACCATGTATATGAACCCTTTTAATTGCATGGCATATAACACTTATTTCCATGATGTTGATCATGTTGATGTGGTGACCACTTCGGTGGGTTTGCCTCTGATACTTCACCGTTGATACTTGCATCGTGCATGATCCTACCTTCCTTATGAGGGGTGTGCGGGTGGGAGTTGATAGGGTGCTTAGTAGATGCTACGTAAGTGGGATCGGGAATATGCATGGTGTCGGGAAAAGAAATCATTTCAAGGACTTTTCAAAAAACCCGTCGGGTGCCACTAATGCCCTGAGGGAGATGATGTTGAGTTAGGTAACCACTTGAGAAAGAAGTGTTGTACTGGAGCAAGTGAGTCTGTGTGTTTTCTAAAACGGATTAGATTTAAGATTTGTCGATCGTCCCAACCTTAAATGTACAACCACGATACCCCTTATGGGATGGGGCTTTGTTGATTACTTTGATGGATACTAGCATAGAGCTCGCATTACTAGTGGCGGGAGTGACGTGGTCACTCTTGATACGGGGTCGTGCTAGTAAGGATGATCATGCACTGTCTTCACAGGCACTGGGCACACCGTTGGTCCCTGCATTGATGTTACTTGTGGTATAGATCATGTGGGCTGGGTACCAATCGAGTGGACTCTTTGTTTGTATCGTTAGGGGAAAGACAATGCTCGGGTACTTACCTCGGGTATGGACAATACCGTGAGTCGTGGATTGACACGGAAGTTTCCCGAGTCTTGTGGGTAAGGTGTGCAACCTCTGCATAGTGTAAAAATATTCGAATAGCCGTGTCCATGGTCAAGGACAGTTGGGTGGTGCTGCTTAAACTACATCAAGATGTTCTCACAAACTTGGTGTGTGTGTGTGTGTGTGTGTGGATGACACAAGGAGGATACTTGAGGTAAGTCCGATGACTTCGCATGATTATGAACATGAGATGTTCAACCCCCATATATGATGATAACGGTGATTGGTTCGCATGAATACCTGTCAACGATTGATGCATGCTGACTTAAATTACTTGATCATGTCATTGCACTAAAATTAGATTTCTACAAAACTTACCTAATTAGTGCTATAGCATACATTGTTATACCTTGTTCCAAAACTTGGGTTGCTTGCGAGTACATCCAAAACTCGTTGGCTTGCCGCTGGTTATTTAATTGGCCAGGCATGGAAGAGGAGGAATATGGTGAAGAGTTCGTTGGTGACGAACATGCAAAGTAGGACGCTTCCCAGTTAGAATGCCTGTAGGTTTAAGGCGGATGGCATGGGTTTACGCTTTTGATCAAGATTTCTGCTGCTTGTTATGTTTAAGTGCTTGGCCCTTGCAGCCCTATCTATGTAAGACTTGACCTTCATGGTCTTTTTTTTGTAAGACGCTAAGTATGGATGTAAGACTCTTGTTATTTAGCTTCTGTGTGTTCAGTGAGCATTGATCTCTAGGATCATTGCACACGTGCATTCAGTGATCATGACTTATGAGTCGGGTTCCCCACACCCACACATGAATGGGCCAAGGGGGAAGCCTCTATCGGAACTCATGGGCCTAGAGAGGGAGAGATCTCCAGAGTCTGGTTTGAAAAGCAGGAATTCCCGCCCTTTGGCTGCGGCGATGAAATAGTAGGAGACGACAATCATGCCGAAACAGATGGGACAGTTCCAAAAGTGATGGAGGGAGTAGCGATCATCCACTGGAGTTCCACTGGCGGTGGTTGGTGGATGACGACACGCTCATTGCTAGGAAGAGGATAACCAGCAATGAGAGCCACATCAATGAACTCTTGGGTCACTCAACAACGATAACCACGACAAACCTCATACCTTTGAAAGGTTGAAAAAGTTAACTTCTTAGCTGAAGAAGCAGAACGAAAAGCAGATTTTTGGGGAGGCTTGTGCATGGCAATCATGCCGAGAGTCGCCCTACGCCTGGAGGGACTAACTAGAATCCACTCAGCATCACATTCTTCCTTCCAAATCTTAAACTCACGCCACCAATTTTGTGCCCCTTTGCCCCATAGATGAAAATAACATTTAAATTGCTGACATGAGAAAGACCACAGATTCACAATATGAAACCCAATCTGTTGACAGGAAACTTGGAAAGAAAACACCTTATCCTTGACATAAGTCACAGAACAATCAATAGCTGAGCCTCCAATGGTAGCCTCAAGGGCCGTAGCCACAGAGTCCTCATCAAGATAAAAATCATGTTTGCTTAAAGACACCACTAAGGTAAAAGAACGAGATCCATCCACGGGGTGGATACTAAGTTTAGAATTCCGAAAAACCTCATTAGCAAAAGCCAAACCATTGGAGAAATCCAGATCTAGAGTAGATCATACATTGGACCCCATAAAATTGATGGTCAGGAGGTAGTGCAAAGCACACCGCATTAAAGGGATGGACGGGAATTAGAATCCATCGGCCAAGGAGAGAGATCCTAGGGCAAAACTCTAGAGTTGCCATGGGAGGGTGGGAGAGTAGTCGTCGCCATAGGTTACTGTCTTATCCTCAAAGGATTCATTGGCAGCGTTCGTCCACTTGAAGTCGCCTTGTTTCTTTAGAACCTAATAAAAAGGAATAGCTTTCTCCCCAGGCAGCTTATGAAATGACTCAGGTCTGCGATGCGACCTGCCAGGCGTTGGACCTGATTGATGTTTGCTGGCATGGACAGTGAAGTTACTGCTTTGATTTTGTTTGGGTTAGCTTCGATGCCATGCTCAGACACTAGAAAACCCAATAGCTTGCCTATGGGCACACCAAAAATGCACTTGGACGGGTTAAATTTCATCTGGTATTATCGGGACCCCGATCCTAAGTCATATGAATCCAGACTCTAACATATCACATCACTTTGCGGCCTCATGCACGATAAGCTCCACGTCTGCAGCCTTACCTTAGCCGGGACCATTTGCATCTTTTGGCTCACATATGTGAACATGTCGCTGGCAATGAAACGACAGAGAACCCAGGCCGACATGAGTAGTCATAGAACCCAAGTGGCACATCCGTATGGAAACAGGCATACGTAACCTAGCAATGCAGGTATCGGCCTCAAGCATGTGTAGACGAGTCATAGCAAGCTACAAGGACTCCATTACGCCGTGAGACATAAATGCCACCACTGCACGTAGACGAGTCATAGCAGGCTACAGGGACTCCATTACACTACAAGACATTTCCCCGAAGGGACAGACACAGTAGCAAAGAAGGATACATGCCGGTCAATCAATGTGTCCGGAGCAGTAGAAAGCTACCGTGGCTTAGTGGAAGCACAAAGAGGCAGTCTCTCGTAAAGAGTACTACTAAAGGCACACAACTAGGTGTTGGATCCCATACATATCATTGCACGTCAGACTTACGCGCGACATGCCCGATATGCATAGATAAAGTGATGGCATCACAACACAACCATTCAACAACTTTTATTTAAGAGGCTCGGACGAGCCTTGCATAATATGTTCTTACAGATAGGGGTCATATGACTCGACACTCAAGTCAGACAAACAAGTTCATACAAACCAAGCGGAAGCATAAGCTGTCTGAGTATAGACAGATGAAAGGATAAAAAGGCACATGGCCTGACTATCTACAGCCCGACACAGGGCATAAGGTCATAGTTAGGACACCAGCTATTCGGCATCATCGACATCTAGAAAGAACACACCTGATGGGTTCTGGGTCTCATCTGCAACATTTATTAAGCAAACATGAGTACAAACATACTCAGCAAGTCTTTAAAGCAGACCTAGACTATTCATGCTCATGTATCAACAAGCACTACTGGAATCAGGACATTTGCCGTCTGCCATGGCAGACGGCAAAGGGTAGAAAGCAGACGGCAAAGACCTTTGCCGTCCGCTAGCAGACGGCACAATTTTGGGCCTAGTGAACTCTGACAATGGGGTCCTTTGCCGTCTGCTTCGGTCAAGCGAACGACAAAGATTCTTTGACGTCCGCTTGCAGACGGCAAAGGAACTAGACGGTGTAGTGCTGATGGCGCCACCGTTAGGCGGCTAACAGACCCCAAGCGTTTGCCGTCTGCCCCCCAGCTGGTCTTTGCCGTCTGCCGTGGATGGAAAAGAGGCCGTTGCCGTCTGCCTCCAGCCCCTCTTTGCCATCTGCCGCAGACGGCAAAGAGGCAAAGCGCCCAGCCTGGCAAGAGGCCAACCTTTGCCGTCTGCCTCCAGTCCCTCTTTGTCGTCTGCCGCGAACGGCAAAGAGGCTTCCCAGGTTTACAGGTGGCCGCCACGTGGCATCTTTGCCGTCCGCGGCAGATGGCAAAGGGGCTGTATTGCCACTTTTTATTCTGTTTTTTGTTATATCAAAGCAATTTCAATGCAAATATATGATATATATATATTTCACATAATAAGGCAAACAATAGTCTCATCCAACACATAATAAACTATATCTAACACATATACCGAATCAAATCTGCAAATCATATCCAACACATATACCATATATGATCATCCAACACATATACCAAATCAAAACATACGCAAGTTCCACCATATTACAATAGTTTCAGACTATTCATCCTACAAAATCAAAACAAAAAAGGAAGGACAAGGACTCCATGAACGCAAGCTTCCGTGAAGTGAATCAAATCTGCAAAATTGGAAATAAGGAAGTTAGAAGAAGAAGAAGAGAAGAAGAAGAAAAAGACTAGAAGAAGAAGAAAAAGAAGAAGAAGAAGAAGAAGGAGAAGGAGAAGAAGAGAAGAAGAAGAAGAAGAAGAAGAACTTCTCCTTCTTCTTCTTCTTCTTCTTCTTCTATTCCTTTTTTCTCCTCTTCCTTGTTTTTCTTCATCTTATTCCTTATTTGTGTCATTTTAGAGCTAACCTATGTAAGCACACCATTTTTTTTGCTAACCTAGGAAAAAATAGGTAAGTATAGGTCATTTTTGTGCTAACCTAGGTAATGATGCCATCTTTGGGCCAAATTATGTAAGTATAGGTCATTTGAGAGGTAACTTAGGTAATTATGTCATTTTGGAGAATAATAAGCTAAGTATATGACATTTATGAGGTAACCATGGTTATTATGCCATTTTTGAAACGAATAAGCTAATTATGTCATAAATGGACTAAATAAGCTAATTATGTCATTGTGGAGGATAAGCTAATTGTGCTAAGTTTGTCTAAGTGCTATGTTTGTCTTTGTTTTAGAAAATGAGCCAAGTAAGTGGCATATTAGGGCTTACCGTCCTCGTCATCACGGACGTGAAACACCGGGGGTGCTTGGGTCGTGCGATGCGGCTCCGGAGTTATGTTGTACCAAAGATCATTTGTGTTAGAATGATGACGCTGAAATGTTAAGACTAGTAAATAATGAACATTGAAATGAAACTCACCGTTCCAGCCGTGGTAATGACTGGCATCGGCGGAGGGGTCTGGCCATTCTGTGTGTACATAGTCTGCACATTCAAACATATTGGTTTTTAATGAAAAGAACATGTAGTGCAATATTTGGCTAATATGGAGAAGAAACTTACCACGATGAGGTCGTACATGGCCCGGTTAGACGCATCGTTACGTGTCCTCTCCTCCTCCACCAACTTTGCCGTCCTCTCCTCCAGATCCCTCTTCTCCTCCGTCGCTTGCCGGGCCTGTTCCGCCAGAAGCGCCTGGGTTTTCTCTCTCTCTTTCTGCAGAGCAGCCTGCAACACAAATCGTCGTTAGCATTGTAATCATCTTTTTTCGCACACATTGTAATGGAGGAAAGATATCTGAGTCCGTATGACTAACCTCGATGGCGAGCTCGATTGGCCGTGGACGAGGCGACATCGTAGGATAGGAGCTCATTTGGCACGCCTTGATCTCTCGGAGAGTGCTCGAAGACCATCTCCAACGTCCATCTCCAATGGCTATCGAGCCATGGGGCCTCCCATGTCCAGCTATCATCACCATCTCTAGATCAATAGGATGCTGGCTCGGGTTGAAGTCCTCCCCATTCACCGCCTTCCCCACATCTCTGTACCTCATGAGCTTGTTGTGGGAGGAGATATTGGTGAAGTTCTCGGGATCATCAAGGTCAGACTCAGAGAATGCCTTGACCTTCTTGTATGAGGTAGTATGGGCCATGGCATAGACATTGTACAACTCTGGCACCTCCATCTTATTGTGATGAGCCACAAGAGAGGAACAAAGTATTAATAAAGGGGTCAAGGCTAGCATCAAGAATTAATTGTAGGAATCATGAAGCAAACCACATACCCAGTTGCGCCCGAACTGATATATGTTGGCGTTGCCTTGATGGTGTGGCACACCTCCCATTTGGGCACGCCGTGCCTTGGCGTCATCATGGAGGACTCACCATTGGTCAGAGCACCATTCATTCACCAACGCCTCCCAACAATCCATCTTATCCGCTCACCATCTCGGGGGCACCTAAGTTAATAAAGAGAAATTTGAGAGCTACGCCTATGAATCAAAGGAAGGAAACTAAGTACAAGGCCTCAAGAATAGGTAATTACCTTCATGTACTGCTCCTTGTCTAGAAACTTTCAACGGGACGACGACTTGGCCTTCTTAATATGCTGCGAGGCGTAGTAGTCTCGAACAGCCTGTACCCGAGCCTCGTGCCATAAGTTCTGTAGTAGGCGCTTGCACTCCTGATCGATAAGCTTTGCCACAGCCTCCTCATATCCCTTCTCACACCTATAGAAGGTCTGCAATCAAAAGAGACAACACTGATTAGTACACCGTGCCACTGCCTACCGCGTCGTACCCACCCCTAGGGTCAGCGCTATGCATAGCCTCCAGCATGCTATAAACACCAGAAACTACTTGCAACTCCTTGACTAAGGACTAAGCGACTGATAAGTCGAGAGGGGTCGAGTTACCGAAACCCAATGCATGGTTGTAACTAGTCCTGGATCACAAACACGGAACTCAGTTCCTAAGAACAGTCCCAATGAGACAACCCGCTATGTACTCCTACATAGCCACTCATCGCTACCTTTACCAAATCGGGTTCATCATAAGTTCATCAAATCAGAACAACATTGTTTCACTCAGTTCATCACTCAGTTGAATCAGACCTAACACAACTCTAAGCATAGGAAGCATAGCAGGCAAAGTAAGCTAAGCACATCATGGCACAAGCATCTAACAGGTATGCTAGGTTGCAAGGTTTAGCTATTTACTGTGACAATGACAAGTCATGCATAAGAATAGGTTCATCTATGATGTATGAAAGACAAGTGAACAGTTATCCTAATGCAATAAACAAGAGCAGGAGCGAGAGAGTGGGATGTTATCGAAATGATCAAGGGAGGTTGCTTGCCTTGCTGGGTAGCGGTAAGGTTCTCTCCTTCGTTGGAATACTCGGGGGTATCCTCAGAAGCAGGGCCTACCGCAATGCAGACAAAAAGCAATCAATACACGCAAGTGCAACAATATGATGCATGATCATGGCATGGTAGCATGTTTGGATGAGCTGATGAAACTAATGTTCAAGTTAAGTTGAAATGAGTTTGAACATACGTTCAAAATTGTTCTTCATTTCAAATTCCATAAACTAACCTATTAGCAAATGTCAATGTTCTTCTACATAGGTTGCTCTAACATGCATGATAATAGCACCATTGGATTCATTGGATTTTTCTGATAAATTTTCATATATAAATTATTTTCATCTGATTTACAGATTAATTTATATGAATATTTAAAGTTTTAAACAATTTCTGGAATTATTTTAAAACTGGAAAATGAAATATGACGTCAGCCAGACGTCACTACGACGTCAGCTAGTCGGCTGACCAGGCTAGGTCAAACCTAACGTGCGGGGCCTGCACGTCAGTGACAGGGCCTAAACTTCGTGCCGACCAGGGGTTTGACCCACTCTGGGGCCCACTGGTCAGTGGCAGGAGGCTAACTAATCAGGGGGGGTTAGCCCCTAATGATGGCCACGTCGGCGCCCATCGGAGCGGGGCCGTCGGCGACCATCCGCACGGCGGCGATCCGCCGGAGTTGCGCCTCCGGCGACCATTTGGCGCGCGGAGGGCACCCGGAGGAAGCCCGTGCACGCACGCATCCAGCGCTGTGACAGAGGGGGCTCGGGGGCCACCGGAGCTACGGCTGGCGATGACCCGAGCGGCGGGGAACTTCGGGCAGCAAGGAAACGGCGCCTACGGTGAGGGACAGGCCACTAGAGGAGGGGGAAACGGAGCAGGAGCTCACGACGGGGTTGCTGGGGGAGACGGCGAGCTCGGGGACGCGCGGATGACCTCAAATTGTCAGAGAAACGGCGACGACGCATCATGGAGGGCTTTCGGCTTCTTCTAGCGTCACGAGGGGAACGAGGGGGTCGCTGTGGGGCTGCTGGTGGGCTTAGAAGGGCATGGGGGCGGCTAGAACGACAGCGGCGAGCTCGAGCAGGATTCGTCCATGGCGGCAGGGAGGAAAAAGGGGGAGAGAGAGCTTCGGCGACTGGGAGGAGGAGAAATGGAGGTAGGGCTCGATCTAGACGTGTCCCTAGAGTCTATCCCTCCATCCAGGCGGGCACACGGGCAGGAGGTGGACGGCGCGCGGCGACCACTCGCCCGGCGTCCTTCTGGCCGGGGGTGGAAGAAGACCGGTTCGCCCCTGGTAGGCTGGGCCGGCTTCTTCCCTAGCCCAGGTAAGATTTAATAATTTACTTTTTTGTTTTCTTTTTGTTATTCCATTTCTAACATTTGTTCCATTTTATTTTCAGGCACATATGCTATTTTAAAATATCCCCAATACTTTATATATTGAAGTTTGAATATTTCGAACTTATCCCAAAAGTTTCACGATATATTGAAAATTAAACTAATGATAATGCTTTATTTGGTATTTTCAGTAGCTTTATCATTTATTTTTAAATTGCTTCAATTGTTCAAATATTTAAAATGACCCCTATTATAATCATGTCCATATTTATCAGACATAGGGAACATTTTGTAAGGGCATTTTGGATTTGTTGAATTTTCACCAACTTTGAATTATTTTGATTCAATGTGAGCTTGGGGTTTCTTTTAGTCCCCATTTCATGTTGATGCAAAATTGTAACATGATGCAACACCCATGCTGTCCCATGACATCTAGCTAGGGATGTGACAACTCACCCCCTCTCAAAAGAATCTTGTCCCGAGATTTTGAAGTCGTCAGGAAAAGCGCGGGGTACTCTAGTCGAAGACGATCTTCTCTTTCCCATGTTGCCTCCTTCTCAGAATGATGTGACCACTGAACCTTGAGAAACTTGATGTTCCGTCGCCAAGTCGTACGCTCAGCTTGATCAAGAATACAAACAGGGTATTCTCGATATGTAAGGTTATCTTGGAGATCAAGCACTTCGTGGTCTACCTCACAGACAGGGTCCAAGAAGCAACGCCTGAGTTGCGAGACGTGGAAGACATCATGAACCTTGGAAAGATGCAGCAGAAGTTCCAATTGGTAGGCAAACTCTCCTCATTTAGCAAGAATGTGAAAGGGTCCAATGTAACGAGGAGCCAATTTGCCCTTGATACTGAATCGATGGGTACCCTTCGGAGGCATAACCCGAAGGTAAGCCTTCTCATCAACTTCATAGGTCACAGCCTTATGATGGCGATCATATTGGCTCTTTTGATGAGATTGGGCTGTTTTCAACTTTTCATGAATAATGCGAACTTGCTCCTCTGCACCCTGGATCATATCCGGGCCAAAGAGTTGCCTCTCGCTGGTTTCTGACCAGTTAAGAGGTGTTCGACACCTTTGTCCATAGAGAACTTCAAAAGGGGCCTTGCCCAGGCTTGATTGATAACTATTGTTATATGCAAATTCGGCAAATGGAAGACATTTCTCCCAGTTCATACCGAAAGATATAACAAGAGCTCGGAACATGTCTTAGAGTATATGATTGACTCTCTCAACTTGACCACTTGATTGGGGGTGGAAACCAGTGCTAAAAGATAGATGAGTCCCCATAGCGGTTTGAAAACTCTCCCAGAATCGGGAAGTAAAGATACTTCCGCGGTCTGAGTTAATCTCCAATGGAACACCATGAAGAGAGACTATTTGAGAAACATATAACTCCGCTAGCTGGCTAGCAGTTATACTCTCCCGAACAGGAAGAAAATGAGCCACTTTGGAAAGGCGGTCAATGACCACAAAGATAGCATTATTCCCTCTCTTGGTCCTGGGAAATCCGGTAATGAAATCCATACTGACCTTATCCCATTTCCATTCGGGAATAGCTAAAGGTTGAAGGGTGCCAGCAGGCCTTTGATGTTCTTCTTTCACGCGACGACAAACGTCGCAATTAGCAACGAACTGGGCAATTTCTCTCTTCATCCTAGTCCACCAGAACCTCTGGCGTAGGTCCTGATACATCTTGGTACTACCCGGATGAATTGTGAGAGGAGAATCATGAGCCTCCTTAAGGATCAATTGTCGTAGATGTTGCTTCTTTGGGATCACCAAGCAGTTCTCAAAGAAGACAACACCTCGATCATCTACCGAGAAGCACCTAACATAAACCCTTCTTAATGTTTTTCCTGATCCGAGATATCCTGGCATCATGCTTCCGGGCTTCTATAATTTGATCCGTAAGAGTAGGTTTCTCCACCAGGTTGGATAGGAATCCTTGAGGAACAATGTGGAGGTTTAACTTCTGAAATTCCTCATGGAGAAGTGGTTGACCTTGTTGTAGCATCAGGTTGTTACAATAAGACTTACGACTTAGTGCATCAGCCATGACATTGGCTTTCCCCGGGGTGTAAGTTATCCCTAAGTCATAATCTGTAATCAACTCAACCCACTGTCTTTGCTTGAGATTCAAATCCGACTGGGTGAAAATATATTTCAAACTTTGGTGATCAGTGTAAATTTCGCAACGATTACCCAGAAAGTAATGTCGCCAAGTTTTCAATGTACGGACCACAGCTGCAAGCTCAAGATAACGTGTTG
Source organism: Hordeum marinum (assembly GCA_022496015.1). Lineage (NCBI taxonomy): Eukaryota > Viridiplantae > Streptophyta > Magnoliopsida > Poales > Poaceae > Hordeum > Hordeum marinum. The sequence goes on from CM039678.1 coordinate 314,560,313, forward strand.
GATAATTATCCTCATGTGGATGCAACCGTCGAGATGCGTATGCAATCACATGACGATCCTGCATGAGAATGCAACCTAATCCTTGTCGCGAGGCATCGCAATAGTTAACAAAGTCCTTAGAGAGGTCTGGTGGCACCAGAACAGGAGCAGAGGTCAGTCATCTTTTCAACTCCTGAAAACTATGCTCGCATTGTGGGGTCCACTCGAACTTTTTATCTTTCTTGAGGAGTACAGTCAGAGGTTTCGCAACCTTGGAGAAATTCTCGATGAAGTGGCGACAATAGCTCGCTAAGCCAAGGAAACTCCAAACTTGCTTAACCAATTCAGGTTGAATCCAATCAAGGACGGCCTTAACTCTCTTGGGATTGACAGCAATACCTTTACCAGAGATCACGTGGCCTAGATAGGTCACTTCTGGCAACCAAAATTCACACTTTGATAATTTGGCATACAGACGGTGCTCTCGAAGTTTCATCAATACCAGCCTTAGATGCTCGGCATGTTCCTGTTCGTTCTTCGAGTAGATGAGTATATCATCGAGGTAAACCATGACTAATTTATGCAAATACTCCATGAAGATCGAATTCATCAAGCGAGAGAAGGTGGCTAGAGCATTGGTTAACCCAAAGGACATGACGGTGCACTCGTATTGGCCATAACGAGTAACAAAAGCCGTTTTTGGAATGTCCCTGTTTCTAATTCTTAATTGATGGTATCCCAACCTCGAATCCATGTTGGAAAAGGCAGAGGATCCAACGAGTTGATCATATAAATCGTTGATCCTGGGGAGCGGATACTTGTACTTTATGATGACCAGATTCATTGGCCGATAATCCACAACCATCCGATCCGATCCATCCTTCTTCTTAACGAAGAGAACGGGACAAGCCCAAGGAGAAGAACTAGGTTGGATGAAACCTTTCTTCAAAGCCTTATCGAGTTGGATCTTAAGCTCGGTTAGTTCTAAGGGTGCCATCTTATAGGTTCTTCTAGCTATTAGGACAGTCCTTGGAATGAGCTCTATCACAAACTCAACATCTCTGACAAGAGGAATTCCTGGCGGTTCTTCTGGAAAGACATCCGAAAAATCACGGACTACTGGAATATCTTCTAACTCTAGAATAGGACTAGCATTGAGGGAATAGAGTTGGGGCTTGGTTGTTCGAGTGGATACATTAACTATCTCACCCGATGGATGTGTAAGTTGAACATTCCTGGTATGAGTATCAATGTTAGCGTACTGGGCTTTCATCCAATCCATGCCTAAGATGATATTGTTGTCCGAAAACTTGAGGGCTCTCAAAGTTGCTAGGAAGACTAGCCTATCCACTAGAATCTCATTATCATGGCTCACTCTAGAAGTTTGCCACTTTGAACCAGGAGTCTGGACTACTAAAGGAGTAGGCATATCACAAAAAGACATGTTATGCAACTGTGCATAACTTTCTGAGATGAAAGAATGAGATGCTGGAGTATCAAATAGAACAGATGTTGGATGACTATTGACAAGGAGCATACCTAGGATAATATCAGGATCCTCAATGGCTTCCTCAGCAGAGACATAATTCACTCGTCCAAGAGCAGGAGCTGGCTTCACCTAGAAGGCTTTTCCCGGCTTCCCATGTCCAGCGGGCTTAGCATTATCCTGAGGACAATCACGAGAGTAGTGTCCTGGTTCTCCACATTTGGAGCAGACCACGGTGGCACGGGGAACAACATTGGTAGGCAGACCTCCAAATGGCCTGGCTGGAGGGTTGGGCTGAGCTGGGCGAGGCGCCTGGAAGGATGACCTCGCGGTGTATCTTGGTGGCACAGCTGCGTTGGGCACCCAGACCTGGCGTTTGTTGGAGCCTGAGCCAGATGCGGGGCTGAAGTCACGGTTGTGCTTTCTCGTGGCCTCATAGTCAGTTTGTCCAGACTCGGCACTAATAGCCTTGTTGACAAGAGCCTGGAAGGTTGTGCACTCATGCAGGCGCAAATCTCGACGGAGCTCAGGATTGAGTCCCTTGCGGAACCTAGCCTATTTCTTGGCATCCGTTGAAACTTTCTCTGGAACATAGCAAGCAAGATTGCCAAACTCATGGCTATAGGCATCCACTGACAGTCTGCCCTGGGTGAAAGCACAGAATTCCTCTCTCTTACGATCCATCAGCCCTTTCGGGATGTGATGGGTACGAAATGCTGCACTGAATTCTACACAACTTGGTGCGGGGCCTGCGGGACGCATGGCTTCATAATTTTCCCACCACAGATTGGCGGGTCTTTCCAGAAAGTAGGTTGCAAAGGTCACCTTGTTGGCCTCGGACACATTGGCAGCCCGGATCTTGCAGAAGATGCTAGTCAGCCAGTCATCCGCGTCGACTGGGTTGACCGAATGATGATACTTAGGTGGGCACAGCCTGCCGAAATCATCGAGTGACACGCCATCACTGAGATCATTGCGGGGAGCACACGCTGTGTTCTGTTCAATTCGTTCCAGCAGCCTGTTGGTATCTCTCTTGTTCCTTTCGGCTTCAAGCATCACTTCTGCCAAAGAAGGAGCATGTGGCAGATCCTCTTTCCTTGGCTGGCTTACTTCGCCCTGCTCGGGGGCAGGCACGGGGTTATTCCTAGTTGCCACCATCTTGGGAAAACAAACCCACAACTTAAACATAGAGGACATCAACTCTAAGCCATGAGATAAGGAATGTACTGGACAACATGGCATGCAGGCTAAACATCCAACAACATGGAACATCAACTGCCCTATGAACACCATGATTCATACACACCATGACATAGTTCAGTACAAGCCCAAGCTGAAAACAAACTACAAAGAGATGACACAACTCATCAGAGGCATTACAAGCTTCCTATACATTATCTATCTACACCTCCGGAACTCAACTCTCAACCTCAATCATATCCCACAAGACACTCAGGACTGTGGCAATACGATTACTAACATACTAGTACTAACATCCACGTACTCAAGCATCGCCGTAGCATGCCTCATACAGGTTACCGCCATGACCCGGGAGTTGCACCTAAGGATCTAGAAACACTCTAGCCTGTGATCCCTGGGAACCGTAAGGACATGGATGTGGCCTTGGTCCCCTTGCTGGTGGCAACAGCGGTTCTCAAAGAGGGGTGATGCCTCGAACATCGGGCCAGTCTATGCGTGCTGGCAGATGAGTCCACGATGGGTTCAACATCTCCAAATCTCTATAGCCTGTCTGCACGACAGGTGCCAACTGCGTTAGGGCTATCCAAAGACGTGCATGGGTAGCATAAAGCTCCATGCGAAGGGCACGTGCATCACGATCCCTGTTCTCCAACATCTGAGCGGTCACCTGCAGCCTAGGGTCCTCATGGGAATAATCACAGTAGGATGTGCTAAGATAACCATCCTCTCCTCCCATGGAAGCAGGAACATAATAGAACTCTGTGTTCTGAAGCAGACCATGGTGAAACCTCATGATAGTCAGCATGGTGTAGGAGGCCTCCTGAACTGTCATATCTATGGTGACACCTAGTCCATAAGTCCAGTGAAGCGGCTCTGTAGCTCCAGGATACGATAGATATATCCTAACAGTACATCGATACTGACTCTGGTTGAAATCTCGATATTGTTCCTCCACTGTGTACTCTGGGTACCAACGGTAGGCAACCTCCATCATAACTCTAACCAACATGGCCGTGTGACCCGGTACATGGATGCAGTTGGTCAGACGGACCACCTAATGGGAAGGACAAGGGGGCATCTGAAGCAGAGAATGATGTAAAGACATTAGAGACTCTAGCAAAAATTGGACAGCATAACGACTATAATTTCTCAAAAAGGATTTTGAGACAACTGCAAAAGATTGGAAAAGCATAACCACTCGACTTTCTAGAGTCAAATCTCTTCTCCATTTGTTTGTCACACCAACAATACTTGAGTACCGACATTCTCTTGCAAACAAGCTAGCTATTAGTCCATGGTTAGTAACTCGTCATCCTAAGCAATAGATGAGAAGCCTAGTTCTTATCCCCATAAAAATATGAGAAAGACTCATCATAGAATCACTTGGGAAGAGGAGTAAAAAGAGCCTTACGTTCCCTTCCACAATCAATTCCCCTACTTTTCTATAGTGTTTCAAGACTCAACTTTGACCGGTTTGGCTTGGTAGTCCTACAGTCAGCCAGGCTTCGATAGCAACGCTGTCGGGACCCTGATCCTAAGTCATATGAATCTAGACTGTAACATATCACATCACTTTGTGGCCTCACGCATGGTAAGCTCCACGGCTACAGCATTACCTTCGCTGGGATTATTTGCGTCTTTTGCCTCACGTATTTGAACATGTCGCTGGCAATCAAACGACAGAGAACCCAGGCCGACATGACTAGTCATAGAACCCAAGTGGCACATCCATACGGAAACAGGCATACGTAACCTAGCAATGCAGGTGTCGGCCTCAAGCGTGTGTAGACGAGTCATAGCAAGCTACAAGGACTCCATTAGGCCGTGAGACATAAATGCCAGCACTGCACGTAGATGAGTTGTAGCAGGCTACAGGGACTCCATTACACTACGAGACATTTTCCCGAAGGGACAGACACAGCAGCAAAGAAGGATACATGCCAGTCAATCGATGTGTCTGGAGCAGTAGCAAGCTACCTTGGCTCAGTGGAAGCACAAAGAGGCAGTCTCCCGTAAAGAGTACTACTAAAGGCACACAACTAGGTGTCGGATCCCATACATATCATTGCACGTCACACTTACACGCGGCATGCCCGATATGCATAGATACAACCATGGCATCGGAACATACCCATTCAACAACTTTTATTTAAGAGGCTCGGACGAGCCTTGCATAATATGTTCTTATAGATAGGGGTCACATGACCCGACACTCAAGTCACACAAACAAGTTCATACAAACCAAGCGGAAGCATAAGCTGTCTGAGTATAGAGACATGAAAGGATAAAAAGGCACATGGCCTGACTATCTACAGCCCGCCATAGGGCATAAGGTCGTAGCTGGGACACCAGCTATTCGGCATCATTGACATCTAGAAAGAACCCACCTGATAGGTCTTGGTCTCATCTGCAACATTTATTAAGCAAACATGAGTACAAACGTACTCAGTAAGTCTTTAAAGCATACCTAGACTATTCATGCTAATGTATCAACAAGGGGGTGGTGGAGTTTCTGCAGCAATGCCAGCTTTGACTCATGTCTAACCTACACTACACAATTTTAACTCTTTGTTAAAATTTTAGATATCGCACACGAGTCCACTAAATCCATGACAATACACCACCGTGGATTCACTTCCCTCTTCTAGGAGAGTGCCATCCACGATACTCACACTTGTCTTGATATTTTGATGAGTATCCATTTTATTATCTATGAACAGCATAAGTTATCCAAGTAGTCCATATACGAGGACGCGGCTATTCGAATAGTTTCATACCCTGCAGGGGTGTACTTCTTCACACACGCTCTCACCACTTATTGTTGTGTGCTCATAAAACCATGCACCTATGCAACCTTCAAGCGGAAGCCCAGCGAGGGAGTCGGCCATGGGCGTCAATCACATAAGACCTCTAGCCCAGGCTATCGCCTATTTGAGACTGAACCCGCACGGAAGTCCGGCTGAAGATTCCACTACGGCCTCAAACAATGTGCGCGGGGTTCCCAAGCCCACCATTCGGGTGACCCTTCATACACCGTGCCACTACCTACCGCGTCGTAACCCACCCCTAGGGTCAGCGCTACGCACGGCCTCCAGCATGCTATAAACACCAGAAACTACTTGCAACTCCTCGACTAAGGACTAAGCGACTGATAAGTCAAGAGGGGTCGAGTTACCGGAACCCAATGCGTGGTAGTAACTAGTCTTGGATCACAAACACGAAACTCAGTTCCTATGAACGGTCCCAATGAGACAACCCACTATGTACTCCTACATAGCCTCTCATCGCTACCTTTACCAAATCGGGTGCATCATAAGTTCATCACATCCGAACAACATTGTTTCACTCAGTTCATCACCTAGATGAATCAGACCTGACACAACTCTAAGCATACCAAGCATAGTAGGCAAAGTAAGCTAAGCACATCATGGCACAAGCATCTAACAGGTATGCTAGGTTGCAAGGTTTATCTATTAACTATGACAATGACAAGTCATGCACAAGAATAGGTTCATCTACCGTGTATGACAGACAAGTGAACGGTTGTCCTAATGCAATAAACAAGAGCAAGAGCGAGAGAGTGGGATGTTATCGGAATGATCAAGGGGGGTTGCTTGCCTTGCTGGGAAGCGGGAAGGTTCTCTCCTTCGTTGGAATACTCGGGGGTATCCTTAGAAGTAGGGCCTACCGCAATACAGATAAAAAGCAATCAATACACGCAAATGCAACAATATGATGCATGCTCATGGCATGGTAGCCTGTTTGGATGATCTGATGCAACAAATGTTCAATTTAAGTTGAAATGAGTTTGAACATACGTTCAAAATGGTTCTTCATTTCAAATTCCATAAACTAACCTATTAGCAAATGTCAATGTTCTTCTACATAGGGTACTCTAAGATGCATCATAATAGCACCATTGGATTCATTGGATTATTTGATAAATTTTCATATATAAATTATTTTCATCTGATTTACAGATTAATTTATATGAATTTTTAAAGTTTTAAACAATTTCTGGAATTATTTTAAAACTGGAAAATGAAATATGACGTCAGCCTGATGTCACTACGACATCAGCTGGTCGGCTGACCAGGCCAGGTCAAACCTGACGTGCAGTGCCCACATGTCAGTGACAGGGCCTAAACTCCGCGCTGACCAGGGGTTTGACCCAACCTGGGGCCCACTAGTCACTGATAGGAGGCCAACTAATCAGGGGGGGATTAGCCCCTGATGATGGCCACGTCGGCGCCCACCGGAGTGGGGCCGACGGCGACCATCCACAAGGCGGCGATCCGCCGGAGTTGCGCCTCCGGCGACCATTTGGCGCGTGGAGGGTACCCTGAGGAAGCCCGTGCACGCGCACATCCAGCGCTGCGGTAGAGGGGGCTCGGGGGCCACTGGAGCTACGGCCGGCGACGACCCGAGCGACGGCAAACTTTGGGCAGCAAGGGAACGGCACCTACAGCGAGGGACAGGCCGCTAGAGGAGGGGGAAATGGAGCAGGAGCTCACGACGGGATTGCTGGGGGAGACGGCGAGCTCGGGGATGCACAGACGACCTCGAATCGCCGGAGAAGAGCTTCGGCGGCCGGCAGGGAAGAAACGGCGACGGCGTGTCGTGGAGGGCTTCTGGCTTCTTCTAGCTTCATGAGGGGGGATGAGGGGGTCACTGCGGGGCTGTTGGTGGGCTCATAAGGGAACGGGGGTGGCTAGAACAATGGCAGCGAGCTTGAGCAGGGCTCGGCCATGACGGCAGGGAGGAAAAAGGGGGAGAGAGAGCTGCGGCGACTCGGAGGAGGAGAAATGGAGGGAGGGCTCGATCTGGACGTCTCCCCGGAGTCTATCCCTCCATCCAGGTGGGCACACAGGCAGGAGGTGGCCGGCACGCGGCGACCACACGCCCGGCATCCTTCTGGTCGGAGGTGGAAGAAGACCGGTTCGCCCCTGGTGGGCTGGGCCGGCTGCTTCCCTGGCCCAGGTAAGATTTAATAATTTACTTTTCTGTTTTCTTTGTTATTCCATTTCTGACATTTGTTCCATTTTATTTTCAGGCACATATGCAATTTTTCAATATCCCAAATACTTTATATATTGAAGTTTGAATATTTCAAACTAACCCAAAAAGTTTCAGGATATTTTGAAAATTAAACTAATGATAATGCTTTATTTGGTATTTTCAGTAGCTTTATCATTTATTTTTAAATTGCTTCAGTTGTTCAAATATTTAAAATGACCCTTGTTATAATCATGTCCATATTTATCATACATAGGGAACATTTTGTAATGGCATTTTGGATTTGTTGAATTTTCACCAACTTTGAATTATTTTGATTTAGTGTGAGCTTGGGGTTTCTTTTAGTCCCCATTTCATGTTGATGCAAAATTGAAACATGATGCAACACCCATGTTGTCCCATGACATCTAGCTAGGGATGTGACAAGTATACTCAAAGATTCCCGAATGTCTCCTTGATATCTTACAAGAGTGTTTCCTTCTTATGGGATTTTACCAAGATGTCATCCATGTAGGCACGAACATTCCGCCCAATCTGAGGTTGAAGAAAGTTCTGAACACACCTTTGATAAGTCACCCCAGCACTCTTAAGCTCGAATGGCATGGAGACATGGCAGAACTCACCAAATGGTGTAATAAAGGTTGTCTTCTCTTGGTCTTCGACAACCATCTTGATTTGATGATAGCCGGAGTAAGTGTCCATGAAACACAGTCGTTCACAACCCACCATAGAATCAATGATCTCATCAATACGTGAGAAAGCAAAAGGATCCTTTGGGCATGCTTTGTTGAGATCAATATAGTCAACACACATTCTCCAAGTGCCATTCTTCTTCAGAACTAGCACTGGGTTAGCCAGCCATTCAGGATAAAAAACTTCAATGATAAACCTGGCAGCTAGGAGCCGGGATACCTCTTTCCCAATAGCCTTTCGCCTCTCCTCATTGAACGTCAGAGGTACTGGCGTACTAGCTTCATATTAGGATCCACATTAAGGTGATGCTCAGTGAGTTCTCTTGGGACTACATGCATGGTATAAGTCTTCCATGCAAAGATGTCTCGATTCTCACGGATGAACTCAATGAGCGTGCTTTCCTATTTAGGGTCCAAGCCAGTTCCTATAGTGAACTACTTGGATGAGTCGCCCGGTGTAAAATCTATATGCTTAGTATCTTCAGATGGCCTGGATTTAGGTAGAGGTTCTGACTTGGTGTTGGGTTTCTTGAGAGGGCTCATATTAGCTAGATCTACATTAGCGGTGTAAAACTTTAACTACTCGGTCACGCAAGACGACTCGACATAGGTTGTATCCCCTTCCTCGCATTGCTAAGCTATCTTCCGGCTTCCATCAACGATGATAGTCCCCTTGCATACATGCATTTTGAGCTTGAGATAAATTTAACAAGGTCGCCATGAAGCTAGCGTAAGCCGGCTATCCAAAGAGGGTGTGATATGGGCTCTTTATCTTGACTACCTCAGACATAAAGGGCTTGCACTTGTAGTCATTTTCATGACCAAAAGCAACATCGAGTTTGATCCGCCCGATCGGATAAGCTGACTTTCTAGGAACAATCCCATGAAACACCGTCATGGAGGGTAGTAACGAGCTTTCAGACAGGTTCTTGCGCAAAAGATCTCATAGTACAACATACAGATGCTGTTGCCCCCATCCATAAGGACCTTGGAAAGTGTAGACGCCGACATGAGGCGCCACCACCAAAGCTAACCCGCCAGGGTTGTCAATCCAGAGAGGATGATCTTCCCTGCTCTAGGTGATCGGATGCTTGGACCAGTTCAGGTATCTGGGCACTGCCAGCTCTACCATGTTGACTACACTAATCTTGACCTTGTTGTCACACTTATAGGTGTTGGTGGTGACAACATGATATTGGCTATGACTCAAATACTTTGACTTGCTTGGAGGAGCCCGGTTACCGTGCTAGCACTGAAACTTAGCCCATGTAGCACGTCACGACAGATCTGACCCGACAAGCACGGGCGGGGCTCGGGCCATCTCGATCCCTGTTGCAGAGGTAGTGGCTGCAAGAGACGATTCACAGAACTTGCAAAGAACCTTGGTCTCGTGATTTGGATGAGGTTGAGGCTGGACAGGTTGGCTGCGCCGAGCCGGTTCGACGAGGTTGGCACATATGTCCGGCTCGAGCACCGCCGCACCGATCTGGCTGATGAAGACGTGGATCTTGCCGAAGGGGACCGGGTACCCATACTCAATTGAGTCGGTCTTGGGGGCCCGGCCCTAGTTGTCGATGTAGATCTTGCTTCGATGACTCCTGCTCATATGACCCGTCACGTAGCTCGCAAAACCTAGAGGAGCTCCCTTTGAAAACCTAACCCCATCAGGCGAGAGCGCCACGGTGGGCGCCAACTATCATGGTTTTTTCATGCCAAACGTCCTCATGCATGGACCGGTGTGAGGCCATTGCCGCTGGGTGGTGACTCAAAGAGATAGAACGAGAACGGGAGGCGGGTTTACCCAGGTTCGGCCCCTCCAATGGAGGTAAAAGCCTATGTCCTTCTTTGTGTCTATATTAATGCGGATCTCGATTACAAGGATGTGGGATCACTAACCTAGCTTTAGAGGGTGTCTAATTTGAATCTTTGGTCCCAAGGGCTTGCCTTTATATATAGGTTAAGACCCTAGGGTTTACAATAGAGTCCAAGCCATTACATGGCTCGTAACCTAACAAATCTCTAACATGCATTGAATATCAAGCAAGGAGCCTCCCGGCGTCTTATGCCACATGGGCCTTGAGCCACTACTTTCTTCATGTTTGAGCCGCCTGGTGACTTAGTCAAGAACCGTCTTGTTACCCTGTCTCCATGGCATGACCCCCTGTCAAGCTTTACTCGGGAGCTGCCATCACAATGACCCGGCCTAGTAGGGCGGGTCATACTGCGGGGTTATATCCCTGATCGGATGTGTTCTTGCAATACAACCAAGACTTGTTCCACCCTTTCGGATGACTCGCCAATTTTCAATTAGCGACGAGGCTATTCTTTCTTTTCTGAATAGAACTATGGCCAAGTTCGCAAGTGGGACCATTCTTGGTCTCAGTCTGGCGGTTCCAATAGAAAAATTCCCTAAAGAGGATAACAATTGGCTCTATCTGTAGGTAAACTATGTACAGAACGTGGAATTGACAGATGTTGGTCATTGAATTAGGTGAAATATCCTGAGGGTGGCGATCGAAGAACTGCAGCAGGTCTTTGAAGAATTTTGAGCCGGGGGGTCAAAAGCCCCTGCTTAGATGGTCGGCAAATATGACAATTTCCCCTTGTCGAGGTTGGGTGTAAGGCTCTTCTTTGGGAGCATGCCATTCTATCTCTCTTCGATCCGGCAAGAACCCCTGGCCCACGAGGTTCTCTAAAGTGAGTTTGGATTCTTGGTGAAAGGATCGATATGGTTGACTAGAGAGGGGTTTGAATAGGCAACTAACACTTTTTAACTTTTCTTTAAAAAATTAGGCTTAGCAACAAATAGGTTGGCTAGATGTGCAACTAGGTGAGGAACCTATATGATTCTAATCACAACAAGCACACAAGCAAGCAAGGGATACAACACAATAATAGCTTGCAAGAAGTAAAGGTAAGAGATAACCAAAAGTGGAGCCGGTGGAGACGAGGATGTGTTCAGAGTTCCTTCCCTTGTGAGGAAGTACGTCTCCGTTAGAGAGGTGTGGAGACACAATGCTCCCCAAGAAGCCACTAGGGCAACCGTATTCTCCTCACGCCCTCACAATGCGAGATGCCGTGATTCCATTATTGGTTCCCTTGAAGGCGGCGACCGAACCTTTGCAAACAAGGTTGGGTCTACCTCCACAACTTAATTGGAGGATCCCAATGACACCACGAAGCTTGACCATACTAGAATGTGGCTTCGAGGTGACCTCAACCGTCCAGGGTGCTCAAACACCCAAGAGTAACAAGATCCGCAAGGGATTAGTGGAGGCAATCAAATTTCTCTCGGTGGAAGCGTAGATCGGGGCCTTCTCAACAAATCCCTAGAAAATCAACAAGTTTGATTGGCTAGGGAGAGAGATCGGGCTAAAATAGAGCTTTGAGCAACAATGGAGCTTGGGGAGGGAATAGGTGGTCTTCTTGGGGAAGAAGACCTCCTTTATATAGTGGGGGGTAGGATCCAACCGTTATCCCCACTCTCAGCCTGCGCATTGCAGTACTACCGCACAAGAGCCATGGTACTACCGCAAGGGGTTGCGGTACTACCGCTGCAGGATGCGGTACTACCGTTTGCACGGTACTAGATGCAGGCCGATTGCACTAGGCAACTAGCGGTAGAACCGCAAGAGCAGTACTACCGCACGCCCATACGGTACTACCGCATGGTCGGTAACAACTGGTACGGGAGATGCACAGAAGTAAAAAATTACTTCTGTGCCTACCTCCACCGAGGTTCGAGATGCACAAAAGTCCAGCACGGTAGTACCGGAAATACATCGCGGTACTACCGCAGGAGGGCGGATGTGAAAAAATTATATCTGCGCCTACTACCGCAGGCGCACGCACCAGGGGGTAGCTCCCATGCAGAAAGATCAATTGTCAAGCTCCTCCTCTGATGCGGATGGAATATACTGCTCATCTGCATCATCCCATTGGTAGCTCTACTGCTCCATCCAAGTAGCCTCGGGAGTGATGTCCTTCTCAGACCCACTCGAGATGGTCTCGGCCAGCTTCCTCCGAATCCTCTTGTCATGCTGACGACTCTCCTTCTAAGCAACATGAGTCTGATACTGTCCCTTGGCTTTCATGTAGAACAATGTCTTCATCCTATGTTTGAGCTTCTCGGCCCAAGATGTCTCAATACACTGTGGCTCATACAACTCTGAATTGTCCTCCTCCTCATGTTCGATCTCATCCTCACCAACATCCATATGAGTAGTAGTGGGCCTAGTGGTAGTGTTAGCCCACTTGTCCTTCTAAGGCAGCCGAATGGGCTCATCATGAAGCCATTTGGGAGCATCAAAGTTCTCACCCAGAAAGGTATTATCCCAAGTTGTTCGAATCAAGAGGAACAAGTAGGGCCCATAAATCGGGACCTTAGGATGGAAAACATCAATCCGAAGCTCAGTCCACATAATGTGAGAAACATCAAGGGGTCAAGAATTTGATTTCGTCCTTTCTCATAGAGTAGCAGCATATCCAATAGATAGGAATGCACCTTGTCCTTGTCTCCCATGTGAGGAAAGAGAGTGTTGTGAAAGATCCGGTGCATAACATCGAGGAACGAGTTGAGCACACAAGTTTTCTCACCAGAGGGTAAAGTCATCTCAATATAGTAGTGCATGAGCTTCTCCTTGCGTGCAGGATGTGGGTTGCCGTGCGGGCGCAAACCAATGGGCTCATCACGAACATGCAACAGATCCATGAACTCCTTCCAGTCAGCAAACATACTCTCTCCATTGGTCATCCAAGTCATGGTATACTTCACGTCCAAGTGGAAGTGGATAGAATCAAAGAACAGACCCACAATCTCAAGATCAAAGTCAAGATGTAACGAGATGATTTCCTCGATAGCAAACTGCTCCACAATATTTGGAGACTCACCAAAATATGCCTAGTTCTTCCTCATATGAGCCATGTCAATCCACTGGACAGGAACATAGAGATTCTTCTTGCCCTTGATCACATCTATATGGATGAGATTTTGTTGCTTGGTCCAAAACAATTCATTGCCCTTGGAATGTTCCCTAGGTTTGATATAGGTGTCGATCATCCGCCGAGACTGAAACTTTGCTTGAGGCATGTCTTGCCATTTGTCAACCGGCCCCTTGATCTTGGTTGCGGTTCTCTTAAAACTGTGTTGTAGGGCATTGGACCCCTCAAGAGTATCTTGATTGCGTAGACGCTTTGAACTTGTGTCGTGAGAGGGATTCGAGTGTCTTGAACCGAAACCAGAGCCACCACCTATGACACACAACGCAAACACAAGAGATGGACGAAAAGGAGTCATCGCAAAGACCAAAGCAAACAAGAAAGTCATATAGAAGTGAGAATTGATAGGACAAAGCAAGGTTGCTGGAGATCGAGCGGTAGTACCACAGGTCATGCGGTAGTAAAATTTTACTACCGCTCCGGCCGCGGTAGTACCGCTGCGGGCGGTAGTACCAGGAATAGAGCGGAAGAATTTTTTACATCCGCCCAACAAGCCGTAGTACCGCACCAGGTGTGGTAGTACCGCACGGGGCGGATTTCACACGAAGAGCGGATCTCAAAATCAGATCGTTACTACTGTGGATCAAAGCTACCACGTTGTATCCTACCAATTAGCAATTCTACCGTGCACACACTCTCTAACCATCACCTCACACACATATTTGGCCAAAAATCACATGACCAACTCATATTTCCCCCTAAACCTAGATTCAAAAATAGAGATGCCAAGAGAGAAGAACTCGGGGAAATACTAGGGTCCATGGCAAGAGGACGAGGCAGGGAACGACCCCACCGGTTGGAATGAGAGGAAAGTCACCGGAGACGGAGATTCGGCGAGGTCCTCCAGCTCCTGTTGTGGGGAGGAGAGAGAGAGACGTGAGGGGAACAGATGAATGGGTATGGGGGAGTTTGAACTCCCTGTTCTGGATCTTAACCCCCATGCGGAACTAGCAACACGGTAGTACCGCAGGTCATTGCGGTAGTACCGCTCCTCGAGCGAAGATAATTTTTTACTTTCGTGCTTGTAGTGGTTGTACTGCTCCTCGAGTGGAACTAATTTTTTTCCTTCCGTGCTGGTGGCAGTAGTACCGCTCCTCGAGCGGAACTAATTTTTTACTTTCATGCTGGACACTGTAGTACCATGCCGGGGACGCTACTATGCGAGCACAGGATCAGCCCAACTCCAGCGGTAGTACCATGGCGTACCACCGTAGTACCGTGCTACCCACAAAGTGCAGGTTTTGAGAGAAAAAGCCTTTGCACACAAAATCGAAGGAAATATGAAAGACAAAAAGGCACGACGATAAGTGAATACGCTTCATGCAACAAGAAAAACATATGAAAAATCATGAAAATATGTGAATGAAACCAATAACATAGTCCAAAAGATTAGAGAGGAGAAATGACGACCAAACAATGAACCACTACCTCTCAAGAAGAGAGGGCGGTGGCTCTGGAGCCACCTATATTTAAGTCAATTGGTATGGCACCGCGAAGAATTATCCTTGGGCCCATGACCATAGTCTTTGAATCACAGTAATCATTAGAAAAATGGCGGATGTGAAAGACTTTGATTAGTTTATGCATAATAAGGGGAGGGATAGTTCATTGAGAGAACTAGAGTCCCCCTAAATACATGCCTACACCTAGACAAGATATAGTGATGAGTGTGGTGGGGTGTGCACTAAGGCAAACCTTATTGCTCGAATCAATGATATTTAGATCATGCCTTAACTCGTGAAATCTTTCTTCATCGAGTGGCTTCGTAAATATATCTGCAAGTTGCTCATTAGTGCTAAGATGGATAAGATTGTTATCTCCTTGCTTGGCGTGTTCCCGAAGGAAGTGATGACAAATATCAATGTGATTCGTCTTGCAATGTTGAACCGGGTTGCTGGAGATCATAATGGCACTTTCATTATCACAGTAAAGAAGCACTTTGTCACAACTGACACCATAATCCTTTAAAGTTTGCCTCATCCAAAGAATCTGTGCACAGCAACTGGCAGCATCTACATACTCGGCCCCGGTGGATGAGAGAGAAACACAGTTTTGTTTCTTTGAAGACCAACTTACCAAAGACCGACCAAGAAATTGGTAGCCTTCGGTAGTGGACTTCCTATCCACATGGTCTCCCTCCCAATCCGAGTCAGTATAACCAATGAGATAAAATGAAGCACCCTTGGGATACCATAAGCCAATGCTTGGGGTATGAGCCAAATATCGAAAGATTCGCTTGACAGCCACATGGTGACTCTCCTTAGGTGTGGATTGAAATCATGCACAAATTCCCACACTTAACATGATATCTGGTCTAGATGCACAAAGGTAAAGAAAGGATCCAATTATGGAGCGATATACCTTTTGATCCACAACTTTACCATTGGGATCGCTATCAAGATGGCATTTGAGTGGCATAGGAGTGTTGTCCTTGGGAGGATTGAGCTCATCCATCTTGAACCTCTTGAGCATGTCTTTAGTGTCTTTAGCTTGATTGATGAAAGTTCCTTGACTTTGTTGCTTGAATTCCAAACCAAGGAAGAACTTCAACTCTCCCATCATAGACATCTCAAACTTATTTGTCATCAAAGTGGAAAATTCTTCATTGAAAGCTTTGTTAGCAGAACCAAATATAATATCATCAACATATAGTTGGCATATGAACAATTTCCCATTGACCCTCTTCGTGAAAAGAGTGGGATTGATTTTCCCAATTTCAAACCCACGGTCTTGCAACATCTTGGTAAGGTGCTCCATGCGCATGGGTCTTGCTTAAGGCCATAGAGAGCCTTATCGAGAATGTATACATGATTGGGGAACTTGGGATCCTCGAACTGTGGGGGTTTCTTAACATATACCAACTCCTTAAGAGGACCATTAAGGAATGCACTCTTAACATCCATTTGATATAATTTAAAGTTATGATGAGAAGCATATGCAAGAAACATGTGAATAGATTTAAGGCGAGCAACAAGAGCAAAGGTTTCACCATAGTCGATACCCTCGACTTGGGAGTAGCCTTGTGCCACCAATCTTGCCTTGTTGTGAATGACGATACCGTTTGCATCTTGCTTATTTTTGAAGATCCATTTAGTTCCAATAACATTGTGGTTCTCCATAGGTCTTGGCACCAATCGCCACACCTGGTTGACCTCGAAGTTGTTGATTTCATCATGCATGGCTTCAACCCACTCCATGTCCTCGTGCACATCTTGAACTTTGTGGGGCTCAATGCAAGAAAAAAACGCGTGATGTTCACAAAAGTTTGTTAATTGTCTACGAGTGGTAACCCCTCTCTTCAAGCTGCTGTAGACATTATCCATCAAATTTTGTTGATGTACAAGCTTGGCGGCATTCTTGGCAGCTTGTCTCTCTAAGATTTCCTCCATGGAAAGTTGAGGGACAACATCCCGAGGAGCATCTTCTTGATGATTTTGAGCGCCTTTGTGAGCTTGCTCTTTATCTTGAAGAAGATCTTGATCTTGAGCTTGCTCGGGGACGTGGACTTGATCTTGGGCATTACTTGGTGAGACATCATCGTTAGTAGATTGATCTTACCCTTGATCTTGTCCATGTGGTAGAGGACCTCCATTTTGTTCTTTAGAAGCGTGTGCATCTTGTGGCAGTGATGGTTCCACTTGAGTGGACATTGTCCTTCTCCTTTGGCCACAAGGGGTTCCTCAACGGGTAGGAAGTGTCCCACACCCATTCTCCTTATGGCTTGGGGAGGAATTCATGACCTACATCACAAAGACCACTTTGCTTCACTTAGGGAAATTATTTTCATCAAACTCTATGTTACACGTCTCCTCAATGAGTTGAGTGGGCTTATTGAGGACACGGTAAGCACGAGAGTTTGTAGCATAACCAACAAATATGCCCTCTTTAGATCTAGGTTCCAATTTAGACAAACGAACACCTTTATTGAGAATGAAACACTTACACCCGAACACCCTGAAGTATTTGAGATTTGGCTTGTTACCGTTAAGAATTTCATAAGGAGTCTTGTTCAAGCCTTTTATGAGATAGAGGCGATTGGAAGCATGACAATCTGCGTTGATGGCCTCGGCCCAAAAGTTGTACGAAGATTTGAATTCTGCCATCATGGTCCTTGCCGCATCCATCAATGTCCATTTCTTTCTCTCGGCAACACCATTTTGTTGAGGGGTATAAGGTGTGGAGTATTGGTGCTTGATTCCCTCGTCACTAAGGAACTCATTCAATGTGTAGTTCTTGAATATCGTGCCATTGTCACTACTTATCAATAGAATCTTTGCCTCATGTTGTCGTTGAGCTACATTGGCAAAGTCGATGACAGTTTCCTGAGTTTCACTCTTCCTCTTGAAGAAATATACCCAGGTGTATCTTTAGTAGTCATCCATGATCACCAAACAATACTTTCTTCCCCCAAGGCTATCAAAAGATGGAGGACCAAAGAGATCCATGTGGAGGAGCTCCAAGGGCCTCTTCGAGTAAATGGTAGTCATGGGGTAGTGAGCAGTCTCATGTAGCTTTCCTTCAATACAAGCACCGCAAGCACGATCTTTTGCAAAATTCACATTTGTTAGTCCAAGGACGTGATCCCCTTTGAGGAGACTTTGCAAAGATCTCATATTGACATGGGCTAGCCGGCAATGCCAGAGCCATCCCATATCAACTTTAGCCATTAGGCAAGTCGCGGTCTTAGTGGGTCGCTCCGAGAAGTTAACCACATAGAGACATTTTTCGACATGCCCAACAAAGGCTACTTTAAAAGTATTGATCCACAAAAGGGCCATGGATTCAATACCAAAGAAGCTACTAAAACCCATGAGTGCGAGTTGATGAATAGAAAGTAAATTGTATGCAAGGGTCTCAAGAAGCATAACATTCTCTATGGAGAGTTCTGGAGAGATTATCACCTTGCCAAGACCCAATACCTTTGAAATTTCCTTATCACCAAATGAGACTTGGTTGGCCACGGATGGGTCAGGATGAACGTCCACCACCAAGTCCATGCTTCCGGTCATATGATTTGTCACTCTACTATGGAGCAACCATGACGCTCCTCTGGAAGCAAACCCCTACAAGAGATCAATGTTTGGTTTTAGGTAACCATTCTTTAATGGGTCCTTTCATTTTAGCAACAAGGGTCTTAGGAACCCCAATACACCATTCAATGTACTCATAATAAGAACCAACAAATTTCGCAAAGACATGCCCATCACTAGCACGGCATAAAACATAAGAGGGGTTAAAGTCGCCAGTCTTTTTGGGGTGGGTGGTCTTGCCTTTCTTGGCGTTACCAACCACAACTTTGTCTTTCTTCTTCTCTTGAGGACCATGTCATGTTCTAACAAAAGTTTCCTTGAGAGGTGGAACTTCCTTGGTTTTCACCTTGTTCTTCTTCTTGTTTTTGGGTGCAAACCCATCCCCTTCTTTTGCAACAACTTCCTTTTGATTACTCAAAACGTCATTGAGAGTCTTCTCACCTTGGATACATGTCACCAAACTCTTTTCAAAACGCTCTTTTATCTTAGCATTTTCCTCCACAAGATGTGCATGCTCACAAAAAGAGTTAGTAGTAGATGCATTATCAATTAGAACAAAAGGAAGACATGTGGCAATTTCCTTACTGAGTTTTACTTGGAGTTGATCATGCAACTCCTTAAGAGAGGCATCAGCACACTTCAATGCCTTCTGAGCATTGTCAAGTGTGTCAAGCTCAACCTTGAGTCGATCATGGACAACCCCAAGTGCAACCTTCTTAGACTTGAGCACACGGTTAAGAACAATAGCATGATCATCATATTTACGTAACTTAGCAAGGTCATCATTTTGTGAATCCTCAGGAGTCATATGAAGACCTCGCTCTTCCTCAAGAGGAATAGATAAATCCGCTATCTCGTCCGCATAATCACGACTATGGCCTCTGAACTCCTCAAGATATTCTTCTTGAGAATCAATAGTGAAATTGTCCTCACCAAGTTGTTCCTAGAGAGCAACAAAGTGCTTCTTGGATTCCCCTTGAGTTTACACAAGAATTTGTCAAACTCATTTTTATCCTGTTTCGCCTCCTCATGATCATCCACACAATCTAACAAAGATGGAGTGGAGGAAATAGAAGTCTTAATGTTTGAGGTTTTGGCGTTAGAGGTTACCTTGGTTATACCTTTAGCCATGAGGCACCTAGCGATGTGGTTCTCATTGGGGGCATCGAAGAGTGACCCATTGTTGGGGTAGAGTAAGCAATTTCCATAGATGACATTGCCATTCCTTCACCGTGTGTGTCTTCTTCATCAACATCATCATCCGGGGCGTACTATTCTTGAGCCACCAATACCTTGTGAGGAGCCTTGCTGAAGTTGGTCTTGTTGGGGAAGGACTTGGCCTTATCTTTGTGAATTAGCCTGCCAGCATTGTCTTCCATCTTCTCATATGGGCAATCCACCACAAAGTGACTCACATTTCCACAGTTGTAGTAGGTCCTCACACGTTGCTTGCCCTTTGACCCGTTTGAGTTGTTGTTGGAGAAGTTGGGCCTTGTGTTTCTCTTGTTGCCCCAAAATTGCCTAGACGCAAGAGCCATGTGCTCATGGTAAGCATATTTGGTGTCCTCGGGGCAACCCTCTTCTTCTTCTTCTTCCTCTTAACTGACCTTGGCCTTCAAAGCAAGGTTGGGATATGATTTCTTTGACCATTGCACGCGAGCGAGAGCATTGTCAGCTTTCGTGTTCAGGATGTTCATTGCAATAAATTCATCCAACACATCACTAGAAGAGAAGGTGTGAAAGTCCGGTCTTTGATAGATGACAGCGGACATGGCCTTGTTGTAGGGCATGATATCCTTCAGAAACTTATGCTTGATCCAAGTATCATCCACATCCTTGATCCCATGATCTTTGAGGGCAACGACAAGAGCGGTCACCCTTCTATAGAGCTCAAACGGTTCCTTGCCCTCTACCATTACAAACTCGTCTGACTGATCAAGGAAAACTTCATAGTTTGACCGTTGAATGCTTGAACTGCCCTTGTACATGGAGACAATGTGTTCCCAACACTCTTTAGAAACAGTGAAGGGAAGCAGGTGAGGTAGGTCTTCAGTAGGAATAGTGACTTGGAGTATGAACAAGGTGGAAGAATTTAGCTATTTATCCGCTTGTTCTCTTGGAGTTAGGAAAATCATTCTTAACTAGTTTAGGAGGAGGACCATGATTAACTATATGAGGTGGGTGCACCGGTCCTCCGTAGACCACGGGAGGTGGAAATGAGGCAAAGCTCCCCGACCCATTAATTCCTTGAGAACAATTATCCTTGTCAGCACTAGCCCCCTCCTTACCAGAGTTGACATTCGATGTCGAGTTAGTGGGATTAACCACTTGCACCGCATCGATAGAAACTTTAAGAGTGTCAAGGAATTGTTTGAACATGGATTTGACCTCGGTTGTCATGGAAGATTTGAGAGAGGACAAGGCCTCATTCAAATCCTCGTGAGAGACCGTGTTCACTCCCACGGCCTCGGGAAGTTATCCCACACACTCCTCTTTTCCAGCCATACTCTTCGGGTGGTGAAACACTTAATAAAGAGGTGTGGATCTAATACCAAATGAAAGGATCGATATGGTTGACTAGAGGTGGGGTGAATAGGCAACTAACACTTTTTAACTTTTCATTAACAATTTAGGCTTAGCAACAAATAGGTTGGCTAGATGTGCAACTAGGTGAGGAACCTATATGATGCTAATCACAACAAGCACACGAGCAAGCAAGGGATACAACACAATAATAGCTTGCAATAAGTAAAGGTAAGAGATAACCAAAAGTGGAGCTGGTGGAGACGAGGATGTGTTACCGGAGTTCCTTCCCTTGTGAGGAAGTACGTCTCCATTAGAGCGGTGTGAAGGCACAATGCTCCCCAAGAAGCCACTAGGGCCACCGTATTCTCCTCACGCACTCACACAATGCGAGATGCCATGATTCCACCATTGGTGCCCTTGAAGGCGGCGACCGAAGTTTTACAAACAAGGTTGGTTCTATCTCCACAACTTAATTGGAGGCTCCCAACGACACCAAGAAGCTTCACCACAATGGAATGTGGCTCTGAGGTGACCTCAACTATCTAGGGTGCTTAAACACCCAAGAGTAACAAGATCCGCAAGGGATTAGTGGGGGAAATCAAATTTATCTTGGTGGCAGTGTAGATCGGGGCCTTCTCAACCAATCCCTAGAAAATCAACAAGTTTGATTGGCTAGGGAGAGAGGTCGGGCTAAAATGGAGCTTTGAGCAACAATGGATCTTGGGGAGGGAAGAGGTGGTCTTCTTGGGGAAGAAAACCTCCTTTATATAGTGGGAGGGGAGGATCCAACCGTTATCCCCACTCTCAGCCCGCGCGTTGTGGTACTACCGCACAAGAGCCACGGTTCTACCGCAAGGGGTTGCAGTACTACCGCTGCAGGATGCGGTAATACCGTTTGCACCATAGTGACCAGACGCAGGCCGATTGCACTAGGCAACTAGTGATAGAACCGTCGGAGCGGTACTACCACATGGTCGGTAATGACTAGAACACGAGATGCACGGAAGTAAAAAATTACTTCCGTGCCTACCTCCTTTGAGGTCGGAGCTGCACAAAAGTCTGGCACGGTAGTACCAGAAATACATCGCGGTACTACCGCATGAGGGCAGATGTAAAAAATTACATCTGCGCCTACTATCGCAGGCGCACACACCAGGGCTGAGGACAGCCATACTAGCGCGGGCACTTGCGGTACTACCGCTACCATGAGCGGTACTACCGCTAGCCACTAAAAACTAGCACCATGTAGCCTTCACTTTGCACAGACAAGGAAAACGGACTGGAGCTCCATTGAAGCGAAGGAAAGGTGGTGCAATAAAATAGATGTGTACGTGTTGATTCCACCCAAACCTTTCTAAAGCGGACACCCTCTTAATAGTAAGGCTTTCCTACGACTCAAATCCACCGAAATGAAACATGGATAACAACCGTCTTCAATAAACTCTGAGGGACACCGAATCATCTTGTGGCTAGATATGAGATATATGAAATGCTAAATGCACATGATTAGTCCGCATAAGCATTGTCATGAATCACCAAAACCACTTAGGGAGAAATATGCCCTTACACTTGGGATCTGACCCAGTTGCAGACTTTGACGTTCTTAGGGGACATGGCGGGCTACAAGACTACTAGAAAGGAGATAAGAAAGGGAAGCCAAAGCGCAACATAAACCACCAATTTACGGGTAGATGACACGTGAGATAAATTATTGTTTATACAAAAGAAATATTCAAGCCGACAATGGTCAACAGAAGGAAGTTTAAGCCGCAAGAATCAAGTGAGAGAGCACAAAGGCATATCATATCTACACATGATTTAGCAAAGTTCATACGCGAGTTTCTATAAGAATGGCTGCTATGATGGATCTAAATAAACATAAGAAAGGAAAGCTAAATACGTTCTAGCTGGTGGAGGAACCGAACTAGGGCATTTGAGACTATGATACGTCTCCAACGTATCTATAATTTCTGAAGTATTCACACCATGTTTACAATAATTCTATATGATTTTGGTATGATTTTATTAGAACTAACCCGGACTGACGCTGTTCTCAGCAAAACTACCGTGGTGGTGTTTTTGTGCAGAAATAAAAGTTCTCGGAATGGGCAGGAAATTTACAGAGAATATTTTTGGAAAATATAAAAAAATACTAGAGTGAAGATCTGGGCTAGGAAGTGGATGAGGAGGTCACAAGCTTGCTAGGCGCCGCCACCCCCCTGGCCGCGCCTAGCAAGCTTCTGGGCCCCTCGAGCGCCCCATTGACGTGATTCCAAGGCCACAGATTCCTATAAATATATAAACCATCAAAAAGAAACCTAGATAAGGAGTTCCGCCGTCGCAAGCCTCCAGATCCATGAAAAACCAATCGGGAGCCTGTTACGGCACCCTGCCAAAGGGGGAAACCATTACCGGAGGCCATCTTCATCCCAGCGGTCTCCATGACGAGGAGGGAGTAGTTCACCCTCGGGGCTGAGGGTATGTACCAGTAGATATGTGTTTGATCTCTCTCTCTCTCATGTTCTTGAGATGGCACGATCTTAATTTAACGCGAGCTTTATTGATATAGATGAATCATATGGAGTTTTCCCCTCTTTATCTTCTTGTGATGAATTGAGTTTTCCCTTTGAAGTTTTCTTATCGGATTGAGTCCTTACGGATTTGATAACACTTGATGTATGTCTTGTGATGGGATATCCGTGGTGACAATGGGATGTTCAATTGATCCACTTGGTGTATGTTTTGGTGATCAACTTGCGGGTTCTGTGACCTCGGGAATCTATGCATAGGGGTTCGCACATGTTTTCGTCTTGAATCTCCGGTAGAAACTTTGGGGCACTCTTTGAAGTTCTTTGTGTTGGATTGAACATGATGAATCTGAAATTATGTGATGCATATCATGTAATCAAGCCCAGGGGTACTTGCGGTGACATTGGTCTATCTAGGTGACATTAGGGTTTTTGTTGATGTGTATCTTAAGGTGTTATTTTAGTACAAACTCTAGGACTGTTTGTGACACTTATAGCGATAGCTCATAATATTGATCAGAAAAGATAACTTTGAGGTGGTTTCTTACCCTACAATAATTTCTTTGTTTGTTCTCCGCTATTTGTGACTTTGCAGTGAACTCTTTGTCACACGAGAGGGACTTATATGTGATTCAACTATGTTAATATTGTTGAGAGAACTTGCACTAGTGAAAGTATGGACCCTAGGCCTTGTTTTCAAGCATTGCAATACTGTTTTTGCTCACTTATGTTACTTGATACCTTGCTCTTTTTATATTTTCAGATTACAAGAACCTATATCTACCATCCATATTGCAATTGTATCACCATCTCTTTGGCGAACTAGTGCACCTATACAATTTGCCATTGTATTGGGTGTGATGGGGACACAAGAGATTTCTTGTATTTTATTGCAGGGTTGTTTGAGAGAAACCATATTCATCCTATGCCTCCCGTAGATTTATAAACCTTAGGTCATACACTTGAGGGAAAATTGCTATTGTTCTATAAAACTCTGCGCTTGGAGGCCCAACACGAGTCTACAAGAAGAAGGTTGTGTAGTAGACATCAAGCTGTTTTCTAGCGTCATTGCCAGGGAGGTGAGTGGTTGAAGGTATATATTTAGATCTTGCAATAAAATATTTTAGTTTCTTGTTTTTTACTAGTTTGGTTTTATAAAATAAAACTACAAAAAATGGAATTGAGGTTGCCTCATATGCATCATCTTTTTAATGTCTTTCGTGAAAATGATGGAAAGGAAAATTGTGCTCCAGTGTTAGAAGAAGTTATTAAAATGTTTGGCACTAAATCTTTGAGTGATGAGCATGATTGAAATATTGTTAGTATAAGTTCTCTGAATATTTATGATGCTAATGATATGCAAAGCCACAAGCTTGGGGATGCTATGTTTGATGAAGAAGATAGTTTTAGTCTCCCAAGTTTTGATGAGCAAATTTATTATGATTATGACATGCGTCCTATATATGATGATTTGTGATAAAAATTATTATATAAATAGTAATGACAACCATGAAACCTATTGTCATGAGATTCATGATGCTCTTTTGCATGTTTCAATTATTATTCCTATACGAGCATCATTTAAATCATCATGCCTACCTAAAAGGCATTAAAGAAAAGCGCTTGTTGGGAGACAACCCAACAAATTTACCTTATTTTTTGATGTATTCATATGATTAATCCACTGTAGTAATCATGTTTCGTGTCTTTTATTCCAATAAAGTGCCAAGTAAAGCCTTTGGGATAGTGTGGATACTTGCTTGTTTGATTCTATGCAGAAACAGAAAGCTTTGCGTCCAGTATATGAATTATATGGTTTTACTAGAGGATCCAAAATTCTGAAATTTTTAAAAAACATTATATTCATATTCCTTTAGTTTTCCTAATTTTTCAGAATTTTGAGAGTCAGGGAAGTATGGTGATCATTCAGATCTTTACAAACTGTTCTGTTTTTGACAGATTTCGTTTTCCATGCATAGTTTACTTGGTTCAAGTGTTCCTATAGCTTATATTTTTTAATATAATTTGTGGGAATGATTTAATACAGTAGGTATAATGTGCGAATAATTATGAATCTTTTCTTGACAGGACCTAAGTGAATGATTTATCTTTACTACACTAACCCTTCTCACGAAGTTCCGTTAAGTTTTGTGTGATTGAAGTTTTCAAGTTTTGGTTAAGACATCGATATGAGGAGAACAAGGAGTGACAAGAAACTAAGATTGGGGATTCCCAAGGACCCCCAAGGTAATATTCAAGGAATATTAAAGCATCTAAGCTTGGGGATGCCCCGGAAGGGATCCCCTCTTTCGTCTTCAACACTATCGATATATCTTACATGGAGCTATATTTTTATTCATCACATAATATGAGTTTTTCTTGGAGAGTCATTTTTTTAATCTTTTAGGTGTTATTTATAATCTTTTTTTCAATAAAAAGTTCCAAGAATTGCCTTTAGGATGCTTGAATTGCATGTTTGATGTGTGTTGTGTAAAAACAGAACCTTCTGTTGTAGTGTTTGAATTTTCATATTTTGCTGGAACGCGGAAAGTTTCTGAAATTTTTAAAAAGTATTTTCATATAAATTTGATAGAATTTCATAAATTTTAATTATTGTTTGAGTTACAGAAGTACACTATTATCATAAATTGCTATAGACTGTTCTGTTTGGACAGATTGCTGTCATAGTTTTGTTATCTACTTGTCCTATAGTTTCCATAGCCTATATTGGTAGATATAAATTGTGTAAAGGATATAATACAGTACCTAATTCTTGGAAATTATTATGCAACTTGTATTCACAGTACATGAATTGTTCATTTATTCTTATGTGTACTAACCTATCTCAAGAGTTCTTTTTGAGTTTTGTGTGGATGAAGTTCTTGAGACTAGGTGAAACCGGCATATGAGAGGATTGAACAAGATACAAAAGCTCAAGATTGGGGATGCCCAAGTCACCCCAAATAAATATTTCAAGATCTCTCAATCATCAAAGCTTGGGTATGGTACACATCCCGCCTCTCTTCGTCAACTATCAGTTAGCCTATGTTGAGCCTAAATTTTTATTCGTTCACATGATGCATGATATTCTTGGAGTGCTATTTTTCTTTTGATTGCTGTTTAAATAAAATACTAAGATCTGAAAATCTTTATTGAGAGAGAGATAAAGTCCTCACCTTGCTACTTAATTGTTTGACTACTCATTTATCTTCACATATATGTTTTGGAGTAGTTTTGTCATTTACTCTCGTGCTTCACTTTTATCCTATGAGTAAATGGTTGAATGAATTGAATATCAAAGATATGAAATTATATAAGTTTTATATGCTTATCCCATGGGGAGTAATGAATTCACATATAATATGTATAGGTGGTAAAATTTATTGAAAGTTAGCAAACACCGCATTGGTCAATTGAACCATTCATTAAACAATATTTATGGAAGAGAGATTTCACATATAATTATACTATATTGGACATATTATATGATTGTGAATACCCATTAATTATTTTCAAACTTGAGAAAATTAGTTGAAGTTAGATAAGGAATACAACGTAATGAGTTATGCTTGGGTATATTTGTACAGAAGTTATATTGTTATGGATCCTCCAACATGTGGTGCTTGCTTCCACCTCATATTAGCCAAAACTTCCGCACCAAGTAGAAATACTTCTTGTGCATCCAAACACCCTTAAACCCAAGGTTGTTCCAGTTGAGTCTACCATACCTACCTATATGCAGTATTTACCTGTCGTTCCAAGTAAATTTGCATGTGCCAATCTCTAAACCTTCAAATAATATTCTCTTTTGTATGCCCGAATCGCTCATATAGTAATTAGGGGATGTCAGTATCTTCCATGCTAGGTGGGTTATTCTCACAATATGTGTTGATTCACTATCGTTCACGAGAAAGTGGCTGGTAATAGGGATTCCCAGTCCCGAAATCAAAGAAAAAATGCAAATAATTAAACAAAACTCCCCCAGGAATGTTGTTGGTATGGTTGGTACCCGTGGATTCGGCTCGCCTTGGAGCGTGATTGATTGGTGGAGGGGTAGTAAAAACTTTACCATTCTGTTTGGGAACCGCCTATAATGTATCTAGCATGGAAGATACCGAGATCTCTCCGTTGTTATGGTGACAATGAAAGCATACTGCTCAAAATTATTATTCATCTCTGTTTTAAAAGCTCGAGCTCTGGCACCTCTACAAATCAATGCTTCCCTCTGCGAAGGGCCTATCTTTTACTTCCTAGTACTTACCTTTATGCAAGAGTCTTGGTGATCTTCACCACTTCCTATATTTGGCCTTTTTCTCTTGGCAAGCGTCATGTGTTGGGGAAAGATCCAAGCATATATGGACATTCAAATATATTTAATCATGAAATATTATTGTTGGCAGTTATCTATATGATAAATAAGTTGGGAGGCCAAACATTAAGCCCCTATCTTTCTCTGTGTTTGATGGATGCTATTTGTTCTAAAACTATGCTTTGACTGCTAGCAATCATGGAAGACTATATGATAGTTGAGTATGTGGAATTTGCTAAATCAAAGCTCTTACATAGACCCTTCACGAAAATAAGATGAATTGCAATTGTTTGGTGACTGAAAGCATAGACTGTTAGTCTATACTTTAACATGTGGATAGCTTGTTATTTCATCATGATAAGTTTTATGAGATGCGATAATTTTTATGATACATAATGATGCTAGAAAAATTGATTGGAATTATCATTGTTCAAACTTCTACACTTGCTAGCATTCACACTTCATAAATTATTTCTTTTATCATTTACCTACTCGAGGACGAGCGGGAATTATGCTTGGGGATGCTGATATGTCTCCAACGTATCTATAAATTATGAAGTATTCATGCCATGTTTACAATAATTCTATATGATTTTGGTATGATTTTATTAGAACTAACCCGGACTGACGTTGTTTTCAGCAGAACTACCGTGGTGTTGCTTTTGTGCAGAAATAAATTTCTCAGAATGGGCTGAAAATTTACAGAGAATATTTTTGGAAAATATAAAAAATACTGGAGCGAAGAGCTGGGCCAGGAAGTGGACAAGGAGGTCACAAGCCTGCTAGGCGCGGCCACCCCCTGGCTGCGCCTAGCAAGCTTGTGGGCCCCTCGAGCACCCCCTTGACGTGATTCCAACGCCAAAATTTCCTATAAATATAGAAACCTCCAAAAAGAAACCTAGATCAGAGTTCCACCACCGCAAGCCTCCAGAGCCACGAAAAACCAATCCGAAGCCCGTTCCAGCACCCTGCCAGAGGGGGAAACCATCATCGGAGGCCATCTTCATCATCCCGGCTGTCTCCATGACGAGGAGGGAGTAGTTCACCCTCGAGGTTGAGGGTATGTACTAGTAGATATGTGTTTTATCTATCTGTCTCTCTCTCTCTCGTGTTCTTGAGATGCCATGATCTTGATGTAACACGAGCTTTATTGATATATATGAATCATATGGAGTTTTCCCTCTCTATCTTCTTGTGATGAATTGAGTTCTCCCTATGAAGTTTTCTTATCGGATTAGTCCTTAAGGATTTGAGAACAGTTGATGTATGTCTTGCAATGGGATATCCGTGGTGACAATGGGATGTTCAATTGATCCACTTGATGTATGTTTTGGTGATCAACTTGCGGGTTCCGTGACCTTGGGAATCTATGCATAGTGGTTGGCACATGTTTTTGTCTTGAATCTCCGGTAGAAACGTTGGGGCACTCTTTGAAGTTCTTTGTGTTGGATTTTACATGATGAATCTGAAATTATGTGATGCATGTCGTATAATCAAGCCCAGGGGTACTTATGGTGACATTGGAGTATCTAGGTGACATTAGGGTTTTGGTTGATGTGTATCTTAAGGTGTTATTTAAGTACGAACTCTAGGGATGTTTGTGACACTTATAAGGATGGCTCATAAGATTTATCAGAAAAGATAACTTTGAGGTGGTTTCGTACCCTACAATAATTTCTTCATTTGTTCTGCACTATTTGTGACTTTGGAGTGAACTCCTTGTTGCACGAGAGGGACTTATATATGATTCAACTATGTTAATATTGTTGAGAGTACTTGCACTATTGAAAGTATGGACCCTAGGCCTTGTTTTCAAGCATTGCAATAGCATTTTTGCTCACTTCTGTTACTTTCTACCTTGCTGTTTTTATATTTCCAGATTACAAAAACCTATATCTACCATCCATATTGCACTTATATCACCATCTCTTCGCCGAACTAGGGAACCTATACAATTTGCCATTGTATTGGGTGTGTTGGGTACACAAGAGATTTCTTGTATTTGATTGTAGGTTTGTTTGAGAGAGACCATCTTCATCCTATGCCTCCCACGGATTGATAAGCCTTAGGTCATCTACTTGAGGGGAAATTGCTAATGTCCTACAAAACTCTGCGCTTGGAGGCCCAACACGAATCTACAAGAAGGTTGTGTAGTAGACATCAGACTACTATTAAGAGCATCATTTTTAGATCTATTCACCAAAGTAGAGATGCGGGGAATACAACTAGTCCGTAGATGTTAAAGGAATGGAAAGGTTATAGATCTACAAGTGATGGCTTCGACGAACACGAAGAACATGACATGAACGCAAGTAGCTTCAAACCCTAAATGGAGACGAAACGTACCAGATCTTGTTGAAACCGAAAGGGAGGTGGTGCCGCTCGTTCCGGTGACTGCGTGAAGATCCGGTGGCGTGAGTAGAACGGTTGGAAGGCCCAGGTGATGTCCTCGAACTCCGGTGGTGCTCGTTCGAGAAGAGAAGAGTGAGGAGGAAGAAGAAGGGAAAATGAGTAACGGGCCCCTCCGTGAATATTTATAGGGTAAAAACCTTAAGAGGCAACTAAAATGCACATGAAACAAGGAGATGCAGTAAATATAGAAAAAGTTGACGCCTCGATTTTTGGGATACACGGATACGTGCAAAAGATCCATTCTGATGATATTATGAGTTTCTTGGAAATCTAGCGGGTGACATCACTCATGGGTGGCGTAAGAAAAATTACAAGTCTGGAGGAACCATAAGCAGGCATTTGGAAAAACTAAGAAGACATGAATGCAAAGCAAAAGATAAGATGCCTGATGAAGGTAAGGGAGATTTACATGAATAAATCCAAATCAACCTAGGGCCTAATGTCGGGGATATAACCCCGCGATGTAACCCGTCTATTGGGTCAGGTCAGTGTAATGGCGGCTTATAAGTAATACTCAAGATTGACCGCATCGTGGATAATAAGGCAAGCATGTCGACTTAACAAATAGGCCTCCTAGCGGCCCATTATGTGAAGTCGGTGACTCGGCTCCCAAAAGGTAGAAGACGCCAGAGACTTTCCTTACTTGAGAGATAAGGCAAAGTAGGGTTGTAATAAGTCACGAGTCATAACATGTCCTAGGCTCTTTTAGACCCAGGGCCTCAACCTGTATGTATAAAGGTGAGCCTCTTAGGCCAAGGGGGTTAGTGAGCAACCCTCGAAATCTTGGTTAGCGATTCCGCACCCTTATAATCGAAATCACCATCAATATAGACACAAAAGTAGGATGTGGGCTTTTACCTCCTTTGGAGGGGACGAACCTGGGTAAATCCGTCTCTCATTCCCAATCAACTTCTTCGAGTTGCCACGTAGCGGTGATGGCCTCACACCTAAGTTCTCTACAAGGACATTTTCCGTGACAAAACCACGACACCAACCATGTGTGTAATCGTGATTGTCTCTGCTCGTGAGTTCTGAACCGAGAGAGAACACGGTGGGGCTATGTTTAACGTAAGGTAGGTTTTTAGGATCACTCAGTCATCATTCTAGTTCACTCCCGATTATGCATAGATCACCCCTCTTATTCTTGTACTCATAAGTTAGCCACTCAAACAAATGCTTAGTGCTTGCTACAGCCTCACCACTTAACCATACCTTACACAACAACTTAGATAGTCTCGGTACCCGGGTTAATGAGATTGTTGAGTCCCCATGGCTCATAGATTACTACAACAATATGGGTACAGGTACAGATGAGATCGATCCAGTTGATGCATCCCAGCTCCAGTGGGAGTTCAGCGAGGAATATGGGCGTATGTATGTGACTTATCAGGACATGTAGGGGAGCTACTTGGTCATCTTCCTGGGCTTAGCGAGGTAGAGATCATTTGATTTTGTCGTTGAATTTCGTCCGAAATTGTACCCTGCATTTCTGGATGATGTATGAATGATTGTATGGATTTCCAAGTTAGCTTGTGGTTAGTGTAAGCCAACTCATATAATCTTCTCCTCTTTTACATGTATTGCAATGATTTCTATACTTGTGAAACGATGAGATGCGGTTCTATCCCCATCGAGGCCCTCGAGCCTTAATAGGGATAGTACCGCATCTTGGGCGTTATAGTAACACACATCATTATGCAATCACAAGATGAGTTGAAGACTGAACAGTCCTAGCTAGATATTTTTTTAAGAATCTACATGTTAGAGTACTATTCATATAGCCATGTACCTTTTCGTATTTAACCCATTGTATGAGGGGTTTCTTGCATATTCTACACATATACATGGCGACACATCAAAGGGAAGGTATGCTCAATCGATCCTTTGAGGGGTTTCCTGCACATTCTACACCTAAATATACTAGCCTCTGGCCTTCTAGAAATAAGAGTTGCATATTTCCTAACATGATGTTAGAGCCTAGGTATTTTTTTCTACATGCGCAACTCGTGCTTCTCCCGATCCAATTTCTTGCACATCCGTCGCCTATGCTATCTCTTCTTTCGCCGCCGAAGGTTGTTCCTATCGAAGGTTGTCTTGTCATTGTCTTTGTTCCCAGTGAAGGACGCCTCATCGCTACCACTACTGCTCCCAAGTCCCGGTCGGATCATGCCAGGTCTTCTGCCCGCGATCGAGTCTTCCTCCCGATCGGATCACCCCGCATGTCTTCTGCTCGAGTGCCCGGGTTCCGTTGCCATCCCGCACTAGTCCTGCACCAGATCCTCCGCCAGCCCTCCATCCTAGCCAGATCCCGTTGACAGACCGCCATCCTTGGAAGCTCTCATCGACATACCATCGTGATGACATCGCCAGACGGCCATCCTTGTCGGATTCCGCCATTGTTAGCTCTGCCATTGCCGGATCCCGTTGCCAACTGCCGGTCTGATGTCCTCATCTGTTGCCCGCACGATCACAAGGTGTGGTTTTGTTCGCTACTATTGCATGTTGACCAAAAAACTAGGAGCAATGTCTTCGTTGTCAGGCTTTGTCATATTTCCTCATTGTCCGATGATCTTTGATGGTACCAACTACATCGAGTTTGTTGGCTTCATGCGCATTCATATGAGTGGCCTTCGTCTCTGGGGTGTTCTTTCTGGCGAGGTCTCCAGTACATCATGTCCGGTTCCTCTTGTGGCTTCTACTCTACCAAAGCGATAAATTCTTGCAGCGGATGCTACTCAGGCTGTGAAAGATGCATTTAAGCTTGCTAAGAAGGTTGTTGTTACTGCTTATGATAAGAAGGTTTCAAATTATGAGGAGGCTCTTTCCACCTATCATGAGGTTGTGTCTACTTACACCAAGTGGTTTGATGATGATGGTCACGCCACAGCTATTCTCACTGCTAGTGTTCTGCCTCACTTTGCCTTTGAGTTTCTGGACCTCCCTACAGTGTTTGAGATGTGGATCCATCTCCATCAACGCTATCAACCCTCTGGTGATACCTTGTACTTGTCTGTGGTCCTCTAGGAGCATGCTCTTCAGCAAGGTGACTCCACTATTGATGATTTCTATGCACAAAGTTCTGCTATCTAGCGGCAGCTTGATTCTGTCTGCACTGTTGGTTGTCGTAGTTGTTAGTGTTGCTAGATTGTGCGGGCTGATTTGGAGTTTCATCGTGTCTATGAGTTCTTGTCATGGATCTGTAAGGAGTTTTAGCCCCAGCGCGCTCAGCTATTTGTTGTAGCCGTATTTCTCTCATTGAGGCGCTTTTAGAGATTCGTGTTGAGGAGACTCGTTTACGTGGTGCTGGTTTACTTGAAGTTCCCTCTGTTCTTGCTGCCCGAGTTCTAGTAATGCCACCTGCTGCATTGATTCCTTCTCTCCCCAATGCTCCGCCGCTCTTGCCAATTCCTCCTAGTTGTCAGGGCCACTCTCGTCCTCACTGCGGCTACTACAATCAGGATGGTCATATTGAGTCTTAATGCTTCTAGAAGAAGCATCACATCCATAAGGCATGGACATCATCCTCACGGTCGGTGCAATAGTACAGGGGTAGCCAGTGCTCCTAACTTATGCACAAGCGGTAGAATTAAAGAAACCTGCTAGAAATCAAGACAAGACTCCGGCAAGCTCAACGTGGCAGCCCAAGCCTAAGTTGCGGCGCACCAAGCACACCCCCAACACTTGCCGGGGTCCAAGACGCACTCGCTTCCCAAAAGACCCGGAGGGCCATTCCCTGCAGGCACTCGCTTCCCAAAAGACCCGGAGGGCCATTCCTACGCATGTCACTTATCGATGCGGTGTCGAGCCCTCAGGTAGTTAATCAGCTCTCTCTTAGCATGTGGCGACACATCAAAGGGAACGTATGCTCAATCGACACCTGCCCTGCAGCGTGTCAAGTTCTTAAGCAACGACTAGCCAAGCGGTGACCAGAGCTTGCCGGAGATGCACCCCCGAGCGCCACCTAGGCAGGTGTTCATGGTATTTTGTCCTGAATGCGATAGTTAGGTATGATAGCTATTCTTAGCTATCTAATCGATATATAATGTTCGTTTTTCCATTGTGGTGACCCCTTGCACTATAAAAGAAGGCCCAAGGAAACCTAGCTCAAGGTTGGCAATTCATACCCCGAACACTTGTACTCACGCAGCCGCTCCTGCCGTGGTAACAGTCCTTGCCGGGCTAGGTTCCAGTGTTCTTCGTGTTGCACCAATTAATCCACCGAAAACAAGGAGTAGGATTTTACACTTAGCAGTGGCCTAAACCTGGGTAAAATGTGTGTGCCTTGATTGTTGCGTCATCTCATGATCTCCGCTCTTCGTGCAATGTGACCCCCCCCCCCCCCCCGCTGAACCACAAGGGATTCTTGATCCCATAGGTGATCATGAGCATCTATGCCCCAAAATATTTGGCGCGTCGGGTAGGGGGCATGCATCAATTGCACGAATCCAAGTTCGTGGACAATGAATCGATCTTCATCATCATCTTCTTCAACAATGGACCCAAATAAGAAGCCCACCACGGTCATGCATCCTTCCACTTCAAAGGCTCCCTCGCATGCGGCCGCCAGCGCCGTAGGCGCTGCAGCGGCTGCGGGTGAGGTGGGCATCGTGCAAGATGCGATCGGCACTGGCGGCGCGCCCATCCACCCCATCGCAAACACATATGATGCATGTCCGGTTTAAATATGCAAGCAATGGCAAATCCCATCAAACAACTACTGCACATTAAAGTGAAGCTCAATATGCAACGAGTTGCATATTAACGAAACTCCACGATTGATTATTTAGTTCACTCTCGTTTAGGTACATGACAATATTAAATGTTGTTAAACATGGCAAGAGGTTAAGCATAAACAAACTATATCCCTAGGCATTTTAAATGAGGACAGAAACAACATATAGTATTTCCAAAACAACCTCATCTGCATATTATGACTTTGGTCCAGATATGTCCTAAGCATATTTTATATTTGTTAAATATGAAAATAAAATTTTCCATGAGAGTCTAAACGTTTTTCTAGTCGATTTACATACATGGAACATTTAAAACGAAGCTATGGTCTAAAAGTTATGACACACAGAAGATGAATACGATCTGAATGAAAAATGCATGAAAATGACAATCACAAGCATTCAAACCATGGATGCGGCAAGATATTATACAACTACATGAGATTGTAAGCAACTTTCATATATGGCAAGACCAAAACAGAGCTACGTTTTAACCACAAAAAAACAACACAAGTTTAGGTATAATCTGCCCAAATATAGCAACATGGCATAATGCAACCCACAAATAAACAAGCTACAGCCATCTAAAATGCTCAAGAAGGACATGGTGGTGAAGCCTACATGATTCCTAACAATTAATCTATTCATAGCAAGTTGATTGGAAGCATGGATCAATAGGCAATGAGCTCACAAGAAGACATATTGAACTAAGATATTTTCAGACTTAGTGAAAATCTCAGGTTTTTATGCAGAGCAGTTTTTATCACGAAGGCATATTGACAGCAGTAATACTACATGATATAGGGCATATATTTGCATGAAAATTAAAAGCATACTAATGGACATTATGAACTAAAAATAACTCCATTACACCAACCACAAAGGGGTTCTAGATCACTAGCAAAACTCATGGCAAGACAACAACAAAATATTACAGATTCCAGACTTAGAAATGTTTAGACCCGTCAAAACGGCAGATTGGTTAAGCATGTTGGCAACTAGAAAACAAGAGCTAAACATGGATTATCGTGGGAAACAAAATGACCAGGAGCTAGAGCAAATGTCAAAGTGCATATCTCAAGTTCAAACATAATTAATATGAGGCATGGATTTAATCACACGAAAATAAAAAAAGGGCATCACAACAAAAATAACATGCACACAAACTTACTCAAATGACAAATCTAAATGCACAGATAAATTCAATGGATTTATCCTACCCCAAAATCATGTATAACATGTGGGGTTTTATTATAAAACAAATGACACCACATATATGCGATAATAGGACATAAACCGTTTTAGCAAGCCATGTATGCAAAATAAATGCAACCAACATATCAAATACTTTTACCATGCATGAAAATATGTTATAATTAATCTACACATCTTACATATATTGTTTGATTAATCTCGACGCATGGCTAAGTGAATATACGCAATGCAAAAGCATGACATTCATGCGAATTGAATGCAAACGTCACAATAAGCATTTTTCATGCATGAAAAAGGGATATTAATAATCTACGTTTTTTCTACACATTACACATATACAAAACATTTGGATCCGGTGCACGGTTATCTATTTATGAGCATTATAAAAATCATGCTTTTTCTGCAATGACAGAAACGTCAATGGGCCAAATCTGAATCTGGTCGAACAGCGGTACATGGGCGACATAATCTATATTGCGCTCAGAGCGCGACATAGAGGGGCGATGGGGATCGCCTTGGTCCTCTTGGATGGTCGGTGGGGGAGGGACTGGTCCTTAGCGTGCGCTGGGCTGAGGAGGCGTATGCCCACGACGGCGATCAATGGGCGTGCTTGGCCGTCGTCTCCCTCTCGAACTAGAGGAGGAGGCACCATGGACGCACGGCGGAAGCTTGCGGGAGGATTGCTGGTGTGGATTTCGGCGGGGGTTGCTGGGAACGGGTCTGGCGGCGTCGGATCCGGTCGTCTTCGGCCCGGATCTGGCTGGCGGCGGCGACCTTCTTGCGATGGCAGTGGCAGCAGCTCCTGCATTGGGAGGGCACAGAGAGAGAGAGATGAGACAAGGGAGAGACAGAACTGCAAGAGGAGGAGGACGGGGCGAGGTCCGGCCTGGAGGTCGCCTATGGCGGCGGGGTCCGGCCATGCGCTGTTCCGGCGAGCTCCGGTGGCTTGCTCCAACAGAAGGAGACGGTGAGAAGGTCAAGTCCATCTGTGCGG
This sequence comes from Hordeum marinum, assembly GCA_022496015.1. Taxonomy (NCBI): domain Eukaryota; kingdom Viridiplantae; phylum Streptophyta; class Magnoliopsida; order Poales; family Poaceae; genus Hordeum; species Hordeum marinum. The sequence goes on from CM039678.1 coordinate 314,597,428, forward strand.
GGGAAGGCAGCGGGAGGAGCTCGGGCTCTGGAGGGACTCAGGCACGACGGCGGCTCCCCTCAAGCCTGAGTGGGCCGCGGATGGGCTTCATGGGCCCGGCGGTGCTAGAGGCACTATGGAGGGCGACCAGTGGCGGCTAGGGTTTTGGGTGGCGTGGATTCCGAGGCAGGGTAGGCTAGGGGTGTTTAAATAGGTAATGGGGGGCTAGGTTAGGGCATTTTGCTCCATTTTTGGACCTTCAGATCTTGATCCGATGGTCCAAAAGCGGAGGGGCTATGGTGGGATGTGGAGAGGGGGTGTGGGTTGAGATGAGAGGGAAATGTGAGCCAGTGACACGAGTTTTAAACACACAAAAAACGACCAACGAATAAACCGACGACGATACCGCTACGGGAGACCGTTCGGGTACCAAACGATCTCGGATTGCGATGAAATTTGGCAACTGAATACCTACAATATAAAGAGACTGCATGCCAACTTTCAACCCAATCCGAGGATATTTTACACACACTTTTTAAAACAATATTTATCGGTGTTGCGGGCGCGGGCGTGTGTGGTTGGACTCGAAACGTGTGATGGCAAGACAGAGATAATCGAAGATTATGAACGGATGCAAGTTTCAAAAACTCATGTCAATAAATGTCAATGTTATGAAGATGATACGACTGAGGCGATGATGAATGAGACAACCAGATGAATCGCACGACAAGAATGGAATAAAAGGGGAATCTTCTGGAGCGTCGGTCTCGGGCTGCTACAACTCTCCCACACTACACAAGGATCTCGTCCCGAGATCTTAGAATCAGAAGAGTAATAGACAGAGCAAGAGGAAGAGGTAAAACTTAGTTGCTTCTTTGACAAACGAGTGAAACCACATGAACTTGAAGGATTGCAAGAGAAAAAGAATGATATGAGAAACAAGCAAGAATTCAAAAGAAATTTCGGCATCACTTCTATAGGATAGAGGGACAAAATTTGATAATATAGGAGAACTTGAAAAGAGAACACAACACTCTGGTCAAATGGATAAGCAATAAAGAGCATGATCTTGACAAACGAGATGATGAGTCAAAGAGAGCAACAATACAATGCCTCCGGAAGAAAAGAATAGAAGCTAGATCATTTGAATTAAAAGAAAGGAGAATAAAATGACAACTTCTACCACCATTGAACTTGAGAATCCTTGGATGAATGGAGTTGTTGAAAAACCAACAACGAAATAATAAGCTTGATGTGGGCTTATAGACAACATCTCAAAACTAATGAGGTGACAACCAGACACTAATAGAAACAAAGATTGCTTGGAAGCACAAGATATGCAAAAATTCATTCCCCAAAAGGATATATTGAGAACTTAAATCATTGAAGGCACCTTAATAGCAACCTTTCGTAGGAAATGCTTTAGGTGAAATCCAATCTAGGAGAACTTCAAGAAAGAGAAGATGGGTTTAAATATCTCATTCTTGACAAATTCCCTTCGAGACCCTCATAAATCAAGAATGCTACAATACCATCTGAAAAGATAAAGGAGAAAGAATTGCATTCTGAAATGCAAGAGAAAGAATACTTGAGCTTCTCCAACAAAATCTTGAAGAGCACTTCGACAATGATTTAAATCCTTGACGAGCCACCATGAAGCACCTACATATAGCAAAGAATGATCAAAAGAAACGAAGGTTGAAGTATAAGACACGAAGCCTTGCAATGATTTAGATGAAGCTTCATGGTGAGATACTTGCGAGAGCTAGAACTCCGGAAAAGAATAGATGAGAACACTTGAGATCTATAATTTGATATCATGAAAACTCTGAAAGAATGATGGGAATCACTTTGGTGAAACAAGAATAAGAATTATGTTATGCTTATCCTTCATCAAGTTAAATTGATGACAAGCAACGGATTTGGCATACTACTTATTCTTATTGAAAGATTGAAAAGAGAGATAGAGCACAAACTTGAAGAAGTCTTAAACGAACCACCGGTAATAATTGATACGAATGAGGATGCCAAGAATGAATGGAGATACATGAGAATGAAGAGATCACGATTCTCCTAGCACGAAACTTGACCGAAGCACCAGAATAATTGAGAGATGAACGAAGAGACAGCAATTGAGAAGAATTTGAGAACAAAAGCTGAAACATGAGAGCGAGGAAATCTTTTGAAATGATGGCCTTCGGAGGATCGAGAAATAAAAACAACTCTAAATGCACCGGATAGATATGGGAGGAATTTACTCATGATCGAAAAATTTGAGATGTTAGCAACAACCTGAAACCATGAATCTTCAGAAGAATTGAATAAGATTTAAGAGGAACACTTATTTGGACTTCAATGATGAGAATGATGAAGTGAACACCCCAAGAATTATTGAGATACTCCGGAAGAATGAATAAGGAAAGGTTGAGACAATGATGAAATATATTTACAAGCGATCTTCGAGAAGGAATGTGATTGATGAAATCATTCTTACATCATATTGGAAAGGAGTTGAGGACTTCTCTGGAAAGATTAGAAGACCCAGGTACGATCGCGGGGAAAACCCTGTGGGTTATGAGCCCACTCAAAGAAACCACCCTTTAGATAATTGCTTAGAAAGAGAGATTGAAGTGGTACAAATTAAAACTTTATGAGGTGAGAACCTCGAAATAATTTGAAAGGATTTGAATGAAAATACAAGACTTCTGAGATATCTTCAGCACTCTAGATATAATAGAGAGAGGATGAATAAACAAGAGAGGCTTGGATAAGAATTTCCAAGATGGGAAAGTATTTAGTTATTGCAAATGATATGATGAACACCGAGTGCTTGAATAGAATCCACTGGGGAAGAATAACAACAAGAACAAAAAAATTGAGAATAGATCTCGAAATTCAAACTCCTCAGAATCTCCACAAGAATCACCAGATACAAAATCGAATAAATGATAGGGGAAGCATTGATGAAGAGAATGGCACCTGGACAAGAATTTAATCATAGAAGAAAAAGGGTGGGGAGGGTGGGGAAAACAAAGACAACTTGGAATAGATAAGACGAACTCCAGAAAGAAATATGGGGATTGATCTTGCAAATATTTAAGAGGATAGAATTATCTTGTAGAGAAGCACACCGGTAGCAAAGGAATTGATATGATAACTTGATTGAGCACAATAATTAGCAATCCCATAAAAATATGAGAACACTACTTCGGAAAGATATGAGATCACCAGTTGACATCAAAGCAACTTGAATTACCATACTTAAAAACAAGACAAGGGATGTGGCTTACGAAACAAGCCGGAAACAAATACATAATAGAGATTCTGCCTGATATTTTCGTGGTAAAATTCGCACGGCCTCGATCGTACATTGGATTGTCATATTGGACTGACGCTCGAATATGCTCCCTAGGTGTAGCAAGCTACAAGGTTTGAGGAAGCATACCAAGATTGTCCTCTGTACAAAAGACCGCGAACAAACAAACCACTAGATGTCGAACCCTAACCTCACATCATGATCTGTTGGAACATAACCAAGGTAACAGCTTGAATTCCCACCTAAGAACTCCTGAAATCATTTGGTTATGCAATCGGGTGTTGGGGATACAGGGAGGCAAAATATCTCACACAACTAACAAGCCCTACACTCCAACTGTATCCATCCGTCAACACATAACAAAGAAAACCTCGGAAATCATGTATGTCAGACCTTCATAAAACATCCGATATACTAGATGTGACAATACATCTGATCGCTCTCCCCAGTACTGGGTGGCGCCAACTACTCTCACCACAAAGAGTATAGAAGTGTTTTGATGTCGGCGACCTCTGGTATTCCGGAACTGCCACGATACAAATGTGACAACAACACCTCGGAGCTCAACTCCCCGGGACACTGCCACAACCCTTAAATTTTAGGAGACACCAAGAACAATGTTCTCGTCATAGAGATATCGGAAAGATCCCAACAATACCAGCGTGATCCTAAAAAAATTGAGTGAAAAAGAGAAGAAGAGTAGAATTAAAATTCCTAAGTCATAATTACAAACCAAAGTATAGAAGAAGAGTAAAGAAATCTACTCTCCGATATAACTAAATTAAAAATAGTTTTTATCACTAGTCTCGACTCAGCCAAGTTCAATAAATCAAGGGGGCTCCTCGATCAGTACTGGCTCTGATACCAACTTGTAATGCCCAAGATGTGATCTTATCCTTATTTTGGCATGAGGGCCTCGACAGGGATAGAAGCGCATCTCGTCATTTGGCAAGAATGGATATCATTATAAGTACGTGTATAGAAGAGATGAGTATATGGAATTGGCTTACACTCGCCACAAGCTACACCAAGATCACATCAATACAACACCATATTCAATCATCATACATAAGAGCAGGGGCCTACTACGAACGAAATCAAACGATAAAATGACATCCATCCTTGCTATCCTAGGTTGCCGCCTAGAACCCATCCTAGATTGGTGAAGAAGAAGAACTCAAAATCAAAACTTGCATTGCTCTCACGTCAAATCATCACATTACCTGTACTTGCAACTATTGTTGTAGTAATCTGTGAGCTACAACGACCCAACAATCTCATTTCCAAGGGTATCAAGACTAGCAAAGCTTAATGGGTGAGGTATGGTTATGTGGTGAGGCTGCGGCAAGCAACTAAGCATTTATTTGAGTGGCTGACTTAAGAATACAGAAAGTAAAGTGGGTGGTTTACGCATAACGAACGTGAACTACCAATGATCACTAAGTGATCCTGAACACCTACTTACGTCAAACATAACCCCACCGTGTTCTCTCTCAGATAAGGTCTCATGAGAAGAGACAATCATGGTTACACACACAGTTGGTGTATTTTATTTGATTTTACTTCAAGTTTACTATGACCGGGTGTTAAACAAAGTTTCCAAGTTGCCACATAACCGTGGGCACGGCTTTCCGAAAGATTTAATCCTATAGGATTGCTCCAAATCATCCATCACAAATTAACCACACGCCGTGTTGGAATTCCTAAACCGCGGAATCACCCGTAGTATTTGCGGAATCCCAATGGAAAATCTCAACTTTGAGATAGCCTGAAGTGTCTTCGAAACCCCACAAGCAAGACGTTCGAGAAAGGTAAAACAAATCCAGCAAGGCCGCCCGACGTGTCAACAAACCCGATAGGAGCCGTGTATCTTGTTCTCAGGACAAGACGGATAAGCGAAGCTACAATGTCTGATAGAGATCACCCGAGTTGCCCCGGGTTGGCCCCGCAGGGTGCTCTAGTTTTGGAGCACCTCAGGTTCATGGCACCCTATGCTTTAGAAATGGTGCTCAGTATTATTATGTTGGGAAAATGTAGTACCAATGTTGGGCCTTGCCAGACAAGTTTTATCCTAAGATAAAAATCAAGGGGGTCCCCATAACGACCCCGAGCATGTTAGGAGCGCTCAATATGGAACATAACACTGGTACACAAGTAACTATGGCGGCAAGAGTGGAACAAAACACCGAGCAAAAGGCCAAGCCTTCCACCCTTTACTAAGTATACATGTGCATTAAATTAAATAGCGATAATATTGTGATATGACAAAATATCCATGTTGTCACATGGAAGCAATTGCACTTGCATCTAGAAACGCTATAAGAAGGGCTGAGCAAGCGGTAACATAGACAAACAAAGGTTTACTGGGATGTGAAGGGGTTAGAGGCTTATCATGGCAATGTTGGGAGGCTTGACAAACAAGTTGTAGGTAGCGAGACATAACGATGGAAGCGAGACAACTAGCATATCAATCATACTAGTGGTATCTAGGAAAATGTGTCATCTTGCCTGAGATCCCTCTTGCAAGAAGAATAAATCCATGAAGAAGACGAGCCAACGTAGTCGAACGAATCCTCACACTCCGAATGCTTTCGATACTCTATCGAGAAGGAACAATTCAAAAACAACAATCAACACACGGTACACCACAACATATGCATTACATGATGCGCAAACAAATATGATGCATGTTCGGTTTAAATACGCAAGCAATGGCAAATCACATCAAACAACTACTACAAATTAAAGTGAAGCTCAATATGCAACGACTTGCATATTGACGAAACTCCACGATCGATTATTTAGTTCACTCTCGTTTACGTACACGACAATATTAAATGTTGTTAAACATGGCAAGAGGTTAAGAATAAACAAACTATATCACCTAGGCATTTTTAATGAGGACGGAAACAACATATAGATTTCTGAAACAACCTCATATGCATATTATGACTTTGGTCCAGATCCGTCCTAAGCATATTTTATATTTGTTAAATATCAAAATATTTTATTTCATGAGATTCTACATGTTTTTCTAGTCGATTTACATACATGGTACATTTAAAACGGAGCTACGGTCTAAAAGTTTTGACACACACAAGATGAATATGATATGAATGAAAAATGCATGAAAATGACAACCACAAGCATTCAAACCATGTATGAAGCAAGATATTATGAAACTACACGAGATTCTAAGCAAGTTTCATATATAGCATGACCAAAACGGAGCTATGTTTCAACCACAACAACCAACACAAGTTTAGGTATAATCTGCCCAAAAACAGCAACATGGCATAATGCAACCCAGAAATAAACAAGCACAGCCATCAAACATGCTCAACAAGGACATGGTGGTAAAGACTACATGAGGCTTAACAATTCATATATTCATATCAAGTTGATTAGAAGCATGGATCAATAGGAAATGACCTCACAAGAAGACATATTGAACTAAGCAGCAGTTTTCAGACAGTGAAAATCTCAGGTTTTATGCAGAGCAGTTTTTATCACGAAGGCATATTGACAGCAGTAAGACTACATGCTACAGGGCATATATTTGTCTGAAACTTAACAGCATACTAAAGGACAATATAAACTACAAATAACTCCATTACACCAACCACAAAGGGGTTCTAGACCACTAGCAAAACTCATGGCAAGATAGCAAAAAATATTACACATTCGAGACTAAGAAATATTTAGACCCCTCAAAACAGCACATTGGTTAAGCATGTTGGAAACAAGAAAAAAACACCTAAACATGGATTATCATGGCAAACAAAATGACCAGGGTCTAGAGCAAAAGTCAAAGGGCATATCTCATGTTCAAACAGAATTCATATAAGGCATGGATTTAATCATACGAAAATAACAAAAGGGCATCACAGCAAAAATAACATGCACTCAAACTTACTCAAATGACAAATCTAAATGCATAGATAAATTCTATTGATTTTTCCTACCCCAAAATCATATCTAACATGTGGGTTTTTATTATAAAACAAATGACACAACATATACGCGAGAATAGGACATAAACCATTTTAGCAAGCCATGTATGCAAAATAAATGCAACCAACTGAAAGTGCGTTATATCGGCTGGAGGGGAGTGAATAGGCAATTTTTACAAATTCATCACTTGAGGAATTTCAACTTTGAGGAAATTGAAATGTGATGAATAACTAGCGGCGGAATAAGTACTCAGGTGCATGAGGAGCATAGTATCAGCTTAGACATCATGATGAAATGAAACATGCACGAACAGTGAGTAGCGTGATAAGGATAAGCAGTGATGAACAAGGCAATTTGAAGAATTTGAAGTGAGGAATTTGCGGAAGTCTTCAGTCAAATTCTTCAAACAGTAACAATCAATTTCATCAACAGGTTTATGAGGAATAAGGAGGTTGAGGAAATAGAACCAGGTAGCTTGATGAAGACAATGGTTTGATGACCCAGTTCCAACTGCTGTGACAGTCGTACGTATGGTTTGGAGTGGCCTGGTATTTAAACCAGAGGACACACAGTCCTTACCGTATTCTCCTTAAGCTAAGGTCACACAGTCCTCGCCCAACACTCGTGGTAAGTCTTCAGGGTAGACTTCCAAAACCCTCACAAACTGGTCACCCGGCGATCCACAATTTACTGTTGGATGCTCTAGACCAAGGTCACTTCATGGTCCCCAATTGACTGCAGGAGCACTAGACCATGACGCCTAACCCTCTAGAGGATACACAGTCCTCAAAGGTAACAAGCGTCGGTTCCACACAAGAATTTCTTCAGTGATTCTCAATCACTATGGGTTTTATGGTTTGATTGTGGGTTTTTCCTCACTGATGATTTTCTCTCAAAGTCCTCGGAGGATGGGTTCTCTCAAATGACAAGTGTCAGTTCTCTCTCAGAGAAGGCAAACAGCTAGTGGTTGTGGAGGTCGGCTATTTATAGCCAGGGTGCAACCTGACATGATAAGACATAAATGCCCCCAATGATATGACCGTTATGTGGGTAAGAATGATTGGGGACAGCTGGCGCTAAGCATAGCAACGGTCGGAATTTCGAACTATGAAAGTCCTCAGCTTATCATGATCCTCACTTGTAGGCAATTCGCACTGGCGAAATCCTAACTCCTCAGTGAGATCAATTTCCTCAGAGACCAGAAGACCTTCGTCTCTGTCACTGAAAAACTTGTCTGAACCGTAAGAGATTTCCAAAGGCTTCACTCGAAGAATTGTATGGGTTGAGGATTTTGGAGTTGAGTATTAGTTGGAAATTTTCCTTAGTATTACCTCGACCCCCTTTAACAGTATGGTGTTTCCTATGACTCAAATAATGGAAAAGAAACTACGAAAACAAAAGTCTTCACGCTTCATATTCCTCATTCATATCCTCAAGGTCACACCAACTTCTTCATTTTCAAAGTCTTCACAAAGTCTTCACCAAAGTCTTCAGAAAGTCTTCAGCAAAGTCTTCACTTGAAGACATACATTTTGAGGGGTCGATAACCTCCGAATATATCAAACTCCTCATTGACTTATAGAGCCTGTGTACACTCACAAACTCATTACTGCCTTAACCTATAAGTCTTCAATACACCAAAATCACTAAGGGGCACTAGATGCACTAACACCAACACATCAAATATTTTTATCATGCATGAAAATACGATATAATAAAATACACATCTTACATATATTGTTTGATTAATCCCGACGCACGGTTAAATGAATATGCGCAATGCAAAATCATGACATTCATGCGAATTGAATGCTAATTTCACAATAAGCATTTTTCATGCATGAAAAAGGGATATTAATAATCTATGCTTTTTTCTACACATTGCGCGTATACAAAACATTTGGATCCAGTGCACGGTTATCTATTTATGAGCATTTTAAAAAATCATGCTTTTTCTGCAATAACAGAAACGTCAATGGGCCAAATCTGAATTTGGTCCAACAGCGGTACATTGACAACACAATATATATTGCGCTCAGAGCATGACATAGAGGGGCGATGGGGCTAACCTTGGGCCTCTTGTCCGGTCGATGGGGGAGGGATTGGGCCTTGGCGTGCGCTGGGCCAAGGAGGCGCAGGCCCACGAGGGCGGTTAACGGGCGCGCTTGGGCATCGTCTCCCTCCCGAACGAGAGGAGGAGGAGCCATGGATGCACAATGGTGGCTTGCAGGAGGCTCTCCGGCGTAGATTTCGTCGAGGGTTGATGGGAACGGGCCTAGCGGCATCTGATCCAGTCGTCTCCGGACCGGATCTAGCCAACGGTGGCGACCTTCATGCGATGGCGGCGGCAGAAGCTCCTTCATCGGGAGGACACACACACACACGCAGAGAGAGAGAGATATGAGACCAGGGAGAGAGAGAGAACTGCGGGAGTAGGAGGTCGGGGCGAGGTCTGGCCTGGAGGTCGCCTGCGGCGGCAAGGTCCGGCGATGCGTGGTTCCGGCGAGCTCCGGCGGATTGCTCCGGCGGAAGGAGACAGTAAGGAGGCCAAGCCATCGGCCCGAGGGAAGGCAACAGGAGGAGCTCGGGCTCCGGAGGGACTCGGGCACGGTGGTGGCTCCCCTCGGGTCCGAGCGGGCCACGAATGGGCTTCGCGGGCCCGGCAGTGCTAGAGGCAGTGTGGAGGGTGACAAGTGGCGGCTAGGGTTTGGGGTGGCATAGATTCCGAGGCTAGGTAGGCTAGGGGTGTTTAAATTGGAAATGGGGGGCTAGATTAGGGGGTTTTGCTCCGTTTTTGGACCTTCGGATCTCGATCCGATGGTCTGAAAGCGAAGGGTCTATGGTGGGCTGTGGAGAGGGAGTGTGGTCTGAGATGAGAGGAAAATGTGAGACCGTGACACGATTTTTAAACACACATAAAATGACTGACGAATAAACCGACGACGATGCCGCTACGGGCGACCATTCGGGTATCAAACGATCTCCGATTGCGACGAAATTTGGTAGGCGGCCTACCTACAATATAACGAGACCGCATGCCTACTTTCGACCCAATCCAAGGATATTTTACACACACTTTTTAAAGCAATATTTATCGATGACGCGGGCTTGTGTGAGTGTGTGTGTTTGGACTAGAAACGGGTAACGGCAAGACGGAGAGAATCAACGAATTCGAATGGATGCAAGTTTGAAAAACTCATGTTGAGAAAATGCCGATGCTATGAAGAAGATATGAATGATGCGAGGATGAATGCGACAACCAGACAAATCACACGACAACAATGGAATAAAAGGGGAATCTTCTAGAGCGTTGATCCCGGGCTGCTACACTCTTCCACTAGAGAAACTGAATAAATCCCTCCTCTCTACGATGGCAGACTCGGAGGGAAATTGCAGGTTGAAGCCCCCATGGAATCCCATGATTTGACTAGGAAACTCGTTGTTTACATGGCAGGTACCACGACGGCTCAGAACCCGTCCGCGTCCGGAGCAGCCTTTGGATCTGGCGGGTCGGGCAAGACACCGGCTCAAGCCATGATAGTATTGATGGCTGAGATGGCAAAACTTGTGGAGAGTCCTATCACGGCGGAAACCAGGAAGAGCGTAACACATAATTGACCAAACTAATTGACCAAATGACCAAGGTTCAAACGGAAGTCGACGCTGAGAATGCCAAGATGGCAGAACTACATGCCCGCATACATAATGAGTCAGAACGTCTTAAGGCCGAAGCTTGGAAGTTAAAACATGGAGACAGTCGTCTGATGTGGTCTACCAAAGGAGACATTAGAGTTGGCTGCAACTGAACCTCGAGCCACGGCAACTAATCAATACCCCCCAACAGACGGCAGGGGCTGGGCGGCCGCTCGAAAACCAGCAAAATGAGCCGCCCAAGCAACCGCTGATTCCTTCACCACTAGAGCATTTCCAGACGCCATGGGGTCATTTTTCTAGTCCTGCTGACACTCTGTTGGGTGCAACCCGACATTTGGAATCATTACCCATACTAGGGAACACCCATGTTGATGTTGAGGCTAGGGACGCCATAGAGATGTTGAAAACAACACTGGTGCACCAAGCACACTATTCCTATAACCATGATCGGATGCACTCCACCCCATATGCCAGCCTTAGCAAGAGTCGCCACTTGGAGTCTCCAGCTGTTTCTAGCAGTGGACGCAAGCAACAACTTCAGACTCCCCTGACCCATCCTATTCCACTAGGGGCGCAAAAAATTGTTGATGCGGCTAGGGGAGCACGACAAGTAGAGGCAGAAGAAGCAGCATGGGTGATCCAGCAGCAACCTCCTCAACGAGAAACCAGGACCAATAGTAGGATGATTGGGATACCTTTCTTATCACCGGCTCTTTGTGCCGAGCGTATGCCCAAAGATTTCAATGGACCATGCAAGGTGCCAAACTACACGGCGAATCTTGAGTCAATGGCCTAGATTGAAAGTTATGAGTTGGCAATGAATATGTTGGATGTCAGTGATGCTGTATGAACCTAATACTTAACTATGATGCTGGAGGCACCGGCCAGAACATGGTTGAAGAATTTGCCACCTAACTCCATCAATACCTGGGCAGACCTTAAAGAGGGTTTCATCAAGAATTTTTGGGGGATGTGCAAGAAGCCAATGATGATAGTGGACCTTCAACATTGCGTTCAGCGTGTCGATGAGCCAGCTCATCATTGGACTCGTTGGGTCGTGGAAATCATACACTCGTCAAACAACATTACAATAGCTCAAGTCGTCCTGATCCTAGAAAAGAATTGCCATTTCTAGCCGTTGGTCCAGAAGCTCGAGCAGCTCAAGCGTAAGGTATGGGACATGGGCGACTTAATGGATGTTCTCACCATGTATGCTGAGTCGGACAGTATGAAGGATCCCGGCTCAAAGGAAGATAAGACTAGCAAAGGAAAGAAGGGTCAATGTGGTAAAGGCTAGCGTAATCATGGTGGTAACCAGGGAAATGAGAAAAACATTGGCAAGCGGAAGCAGCCGGATGGCGGGTCAGACTTCGTGGATAATACCAATGTTAACTTAAAAAACCAACGTCATAGTGGCTGCCCTGGAGGGGCATATAATGGGAATACACCTCGTAACTACGAGGAAGCGGTAAAGGAACCGTGTCCCAAACACAGTACCCAGGACAAGCTAGCTACCCACTCATGGGAAAACTTTTATATCATGCAGGAATTTCACAACCAAGCTTTCCAAAATCATCAAGGGGTAATGCTAGTGGACACCCACGTCAACATGGTCTTGGCAGGTCACAGGGCATCCCAGAGCTGGTTTTCAACATCAGGTGAATAATGGCAATGTACAGCATCCTGGCCAAGGAATCAACATAACAGCCAAGGTGGTTTCCAGAGTAATCCCAAGCAGCTGAATAGCGGTCAATACCACTAATACTTGAAAAAAAACTCATAGTTTTTAGATAGATCTACAAGAAGGATAATAGAAACTCTGGGGAGAAAATAACCCAACCTTAGAGCACTGCTTATCTACAGTCATATTATACTTAAGAGCCGCCGTCTCCTTTGCTTTTTGTAATTCCTCCCCCTTGAAAATTGTGTACATACTTCTTTATGTTTCATATATAATAAAGCTGGCACGCCTGAAATTCGGAGTTTTTGTCGTTTCAGCCCACAAATTGAGCATTAGTCTTTATTTTCTAAAACATTGGGCACTTGGGGGCTTCCAACTCATTGAGTTCAGATTTCTCACCCTTGTGACCCGGCAAAGACGTCACAAAATATTGGGCATTTGGGGGCTTCCAACTCATCGAGTTCATCTTTCTCACCCTCTTGACCCAGCAAAAAGAAAAATGCCACATGTGGTTAAACTTGCATGTATGCTTGATGCAACTCCGATCAGGTGACCCCATGTACTCTTAAAAAGTCAATCCTTTTCGGGACCGTGAATTTCTTAAGGTTAAAACATCGGCTTGAGTCACGAGAGAGACGACATATAGAGAGCTAGGATAAATGATGGGTTATCATACCCGCTTCATGGAAGCAAGACTCGGGCTTCAAAAGTCAGTCTTTATGTCGAGCCTCGAAAGCCGACACTTGTTTTACATGCGTACATTATCTTGGCATAGCATCATGGCACAAAGCATCATACATATATATTTGTTTATATCGTGCAAGGCTGGTCTCTGGAACTAGGTTGCACCATAAATTCCTGCTGAGGAATAAGTCTTTAGGATACAACCCTCATTATAGTTTGTTATAACCCAGATTAATGATTAGAATTTCCAAACCGGCTCAGAAGAGCTAGTCTATTTGACTGAGCCTCAAAAGCCAGTCCTTTCTTGTCGAGACTCATTGAGACAGCTTATGAAACAATACTTGATATTGTTAACTATTGTTACTACATAAATTTTCTAGGTACAACATTGTTTTATTACCGGCTCATACATGAGTGCCCGGGTTATCAACCATCGTCATACTATGATTGGTTCAGTATCATTCAAACAAGGCTTAAGCATCGAATGACAAGTTTTCTTGCTATCTCATTATTTGATCCAATTTCTCTGTTTCTGTCAAGAGGACCCTCAATTACTGCAGAGATATTCAAAGACAAGCAAAAAGAGTAGTGCAATCAGCAATCATTAAAAAAGATCAAAAGGATTGAATTTTCTTGGAACATTACATAGATGCAAACATGCACGAAGGCATGACATAATTCTTCAAGAAGTTTTTAAACTACTCTTATTACATACTCTTCTTTGGAGTAACAAAATGTTTATGTTCTGCCCAAACACTTGGGGCTAGGACCACTGGGGGAGTTATTTCAGATATCACTTCTGTGATTTGCCTTGTGTATCGCCCGGGTTAACCTCGGGCTGATCTCTCACTTGAGTCACCTACGAGTCATCTGAAATTGCATCTTTTGGCTCTTCGATCTGAAGATTGTCCATGCCCCATTAGCAATGAGTTAGGGCATGTAATATAGCCTCTTCGTTCAGGGTAGGGGACGGGTCAACTTCAGGAGAAAAAACGTGCTTATGGCGTTGAGGAGTTAGATCCACATGCACGAAGGAGGACGGCTGAATTCGTGAGTTATTCTCATCATAAGCCGCCTGATAGCCTTTTAGCTCCATTCCAGCAACAAGTTGTGTGTCCAACACTCAAGATGTTTTGACACATTTCCGATAGTTAGCGTCACCAAAATCTGAGACATAATCCTTGAGCTTAGGAAACCCTCTGGCCATTTCTATCGGGTCAAGCACTTCTGAATAAGCAAAAGCTCGGCTCAAAGAAGAAGTTTCATCGACTCGGGTAGACGATCTTTTCAATTCCTCAACTTGTTGAGGGATCGTTGATGAGCTACACCGGCTATTTTTTTTTCCATGACGACCTTAATTGCAAGATAGCTTCTAGCGTAAAGTTGCTTGGTCAATGTGTACACTTCCTTCCGCATGAGCAAGTTGTTATCTTGGAGGTTGCATGTTCTTGAGCCTGCAAAACAAATTGAGGCAGGTGAATCAACATACATCTCATCTATCCACATAGGGTTTTTTGGCAAGTTCCTACATAACACTTAGCAAAGATAGCCTGGGTCATAAGGGCGATTTGCCGTTTAAACCCGAATAGCTCTTCTCTGATGGGTTTCAACTGGCCTTCAGCGTTTTCTACACACTCCACCAAAGTAGTTATATTAGCTTTGAAGGATTCTTTTGCTCTTCAAGATCTGCCTTGCTTTTCTTCAACTCCTCCAAAGCGAGACAAAGTTTCTCCTTAGCAATAGCTCGGGCACCTTTTCCTACTTACAAATCTTTCCGCAAGACGGTCATGCTTGACTCGGCAGCATGAAGAGCTTTCTACATAATAAGAGTCATATATTCATTGGTTATAAGCCATTTACAGGATGCATATCGTATGATGAAGAAAGATTAAGAAAAATCTCAAATAGATTGCAAAAATATATATTTGACACTTGGTGGCTAATGTATGCCAGTTTTGTTTTTCCAAAGCAGTGGTACGAAGAAGACCGAGCTCATCTCAACAAGATAAGCCGTCCCTTGGGGGCTACATGTCGAATTCTTAATTCTTATTATCAAATACCCCAAGTAGATGAGCTGGTCCTTGGGGGCTACAGGTTGAATTCTTAATGCTTATTATCAAACATCTGACTCATCTCAGGAAGATGAGCCGGTCCTTTGGGCGTTAGAAAAGGATATGTGAAGTACACAATAAAGAGGAACATACCTCATATTTGTTTTTCATCATGCTGATGAGGCTGACTTCCCTCTCCCGGCTCGTGGCAAGACGGTCCAAGTAACCACCATGTAGTTCTTCAGCACCCATGTACTCATAATTTGGAAGCTCCACCTTGGATTTGCCTTTCTCAGGCAGTGTTGTTTCATCCTTAGCAATAAGTTTTGTCAACACTTTGGAGACCTCAAGAATGGTATAACCCGACCAAGTAATGACAACCTCCTCGTTTTTGTTACAAGGGTCATCCTTAGTTGTCTTTGGAGGACTAGGCGGGTCACAATTCATCACCGGGTCAACTTCAGTATCCACAACATTGGCACTTGCTGGCTCAGGTTGAAAGGGGATGTCAGCTTTGACCTCCTGATGATCTTTAGGCTTATTCGCATGAACTTTAGGGGTAACCAAGTTAGGATTTCTGGCTTAGGGACCTCGGGATTAGTGGACAGCTCGCCAACGTTCCTCTTCTTTGCCTTGGCTGGAGCCCTACAAAACAAGAAGATGGAGTCAGGAATATGCCAAAAGGTTCGTAAAGGCAAGCATGTAACAAAGGAAAAAAATTACCCAGGGTTGATCACAAGGGGTGGTAGTTTGGAGGCGGTAGAGTCGCCTGACGGGTAACTCCTGATAATGGAATCGGAATAATCAAATAGTTGATAATTTAAATCAGCCCCGGGAAAAAGAAGAGGTGGATTAAAAGGTACCTAAGTTGGGCCCTTACGGGTAGCTGGCTTATCGGGTAAGTTGTCTGCAAGATCACCACTACCACTTCGGTTCTTGCGCTTTGTTGCATGTTGAGTTTTCTTTAAACAAAATTGGGACCCAAATAAGCATCTGGATGAGAGAAGCTTACTTTCCGAATAACCTGCCTTGTTATTGTTGGAAGCAAGGATTCTAAGCCGGAGAAAATGGAAATTATCTCAATATCTTTAGTCTGCCTTGTATCAATATCACCCTAGGAAAAGGAGGTGTCAGCTTAATTCAGTAAAGTACAGTTAAAAGAAATTGATTTCTACCTCTGATCGAACGCCGGCTGTCTCTGACTCGCCCATGGGTGATGGCTCTCCAATGACGGCTTTGTCTTTCTTTGAACTTGGAGGGATTTTGCTTTTCTTGGCGGTGGTTTTTGCTTGCTTCTAGCCCCAAAATGAAGACACGACTTATAAAGTTGGGGACGAAAAATAACAATTAAGGATTGAGAATTTTAGAGAAGAAATTATTTATAAATGTCAAACACAAAGTTGTCAAAAGATCCTTACTAGAGGTGCCAAATTCAAAGCATAAAGGGGCTTCAGTCCGTGTTTGTTGCAAGCGGCTAGGCTCTCACCCAACATCTTCTTCACAATCTGATTCACCTCATCGGCATCCAAAGTTATATTTATTGAACCTTTGGGGGTCATTTAAGTTGTCGGAGTAGGCAAGCCATCTCGGCGGCTTAGCGGCAAAATACTCCAAGACACCCAACATCGGGTCAAATCAACCCGAGTTAGTCCATTGGCTATCAAAGTCCTTAGTTTGGGATATATGGGGGTGTGTTGAGCATGTTCTTCTGGAGGATCCCAACCAGGAAGTTCAAGGTCCATGGGAAGCGGTCTGGTCTATAACCCGGCAAGGGGTTCTCATAGACCGGGGCTGTGTTTTGGCAGTAGAACCAAGTTTTATTCCACCCTTTAGGATGGCTTGGTAGCAGGGCAGCAAGAAAGGCCACATCCCGCTGCCTCTGGATTGAAACCCCGCCAAGTTCCAGGCTGAGGCCGTCAGCGCATTCAGTTTGGCGATTGAAATAAAATAATACTCTAAAGAGAGAAATAGAAGGCTCTATTAGTAGATACGCTTGCAAACTACTTGGAATTGACATAGATTGGTAATGGAATTGGGGGCTAGGTATTAAGGGTGAAATTTGAAGAACCACAAGACATCTCAAAAGAATTTTGACCCAGGAGGAGAGAAGCCTCTGTGGAGATGGTCAAGGAATATCACCACTTCTCCCTCACTAGGTTTTGGGATCTCCTCTCCAAGAGCAACATGCTAGCCAACTATTTCCTTGGATGTCAGAATACCCTGATTCTGATGATCTTGAAGTATGGTTTTGGAAACTCGGGAAGGCACCCAGTTGTAGACTTTGGAATGTGACATAATGAGTCGCTTGGATAAAAACAGGGGGCAGTTTAGACATATGTACAAAACAAGATGGTCTAGTCATTCGCAATAGCTAAAGCTGCTGCATGAAAGAGTCAGTGTCTTGGTAAAGCCATTTAACATGTGGCGACTCATAATTATGGAAGCCAACAAAATAAGGGAGACTCATACTAGGTCGAATGACTTCTGATTTTTGCTAAGTATGGGACAAACAGGTCTCTACCAGACTGGTGGAAATTATAGATCTACAAAAGATTCGAAAAGGGAAAAATATTTCGCTAACCCTAAAACGAGAAGCATGGAAACTGCAGCGGTATAATACATAGATTCTTGAGGAAGATACGTAGGTACTATGCAAGAAACGAATCTACCAAATAAAGCCTCTCTATTCTTGTGGTAAAAACTTGTGAAGTCCATATGAGAATGAGCAATGGCGATGAACGGAAAAGGAACTACCAGAGTACTTAGGAACTCCGACGTACTATTATAGATCTAGGAGAAGATGATTTACCTGAAGAAAAGCTAAGACCGATGGAGACGATCACTCGTGCGCTATGAAGGCAATGTGTCACTGCAGTTCCGAAGATGGCCACTGGTGACGAGCTGAGCAGTGGCACTACTGTGATAAGACTTTTGGGCGCGAGGAAGAAGAAGCAAGGAGGACATGGTGAAAGTGAAAGAAAGGGGTCCTCCAGTGAGTATTTAACAAAGAAAAACCTGAAGGGGCAACTTTTAGACATGAAAATAAAGGCAACACAGTAAATCTTGAGAAACAAAGACGCCTCGGTTTTCAGGATATTTGGGTGCATTTACATTCTCCGTGATGTCGTGAAATAGAAGGCGTGGAAAATATGACAAGTCTGGAAGTTTTGTGAGTGAGTGTTTTGAGGATCATGGAGAACAGATGCAGGCAGAAAGTGAGCCGCTAAGACAAGATAAGAAAAAATGACATGAATGAATTCAAATCAATCTAGTGCCTAATATCGGGGATATAGCTCCACAATGTGACTCGCCCTACTGGGCCGGGTCGATGTAATGGTGGCTCTGGAAATATACAGAAGATGGGTCGCATTGAGAAGATAAGATAAACAAGGCGATTACTAAGAAAGCCACCGGGTGGCCCAAACATGGAGAGGCGGCGACTCAAGGCACATAGGGCAGAAGACACCAAAAGATTCCTTGTTTGGGAGGCAAGGCACGTTACAAACATGATAGGTTACGATTCACGATACGACTTGGACTCTACTATAAATCCTAGAGTCTTGACCTGTATATAAAGGCAAGTCCCTAGGGGCGAAAGACTTAAGTTAGATACCCTCGAAAATGGGGTTAGCGATTCCGCACCCTTGTAATCGAGATCTCCATCAATATAGACATAGAGAAGGACGTAGGCTATTACCTTAGTCAGAGGGGCCGAACATGGGTAAACTCGCTTCCCATTCACGTTCGATCCCTTTGAATCGCCATGACGTGGCTTGAGACTTCGTTGGTATTTCCCCAAAGAGGAAGGGGTGATGCAGCACAACGACGGTAAGTATTTCCCTAGGTTATGAAACCAAGGTGTGTGGCTTGAGACTGTGTCGGTATTTCCTCAAAGAGGAAGGGATGATGCAGCACAACGACGGTAAGTATTTCCCTAAGTTATGAAACCAAGGTATCAATCCATAGAGGAAGATCACGAACGCACGTAAACAATATCTTCACACAAATAACAAATACTTCCAACCCGACACGAAAGAGAGGTTGTCAAGCTCTCTACGGTAGTAAGATAGATTAGGTGATGATAGTTTTGGTAAATATATCTCGCAAGAACACAAAATAAAATAAATAAACAAAATGTGCAGCAAGGTATTTTGGTTTTTTGGATTTATATATCTAAAAACAAAAGGGAAATATAGTAGATTGGAAAGCAATATGTTGGAAAAGTAGACCAAGGGTCGTAGGTTTCACTAGGCTTCTCTCATGAGTATAGCGCACGGTGGGTGAACAAATTATTGTTGGGTAATTTGTAGAAGATCAAATAATCATGACAACATCCATGCAATGATCGTTATATAGGCATCACGTCCAAGATAAGTAGAACGGAATGATTCTGCATCTACTTCTATTACTCCACACATCGACCGCTATCCAACATGCATCTAGTGTATTAAGTTCATGAGAAAACAGAGTAATGCAATAAGAACAGTGACATGATGTAGACAGGATCTATTCATGTAGTAATAGAACCCATGTTGTTATCCTTAATTGCAACAATACATGCGTGTCTTGCTACCCCTTCTTTCATTGGGAAAGAACACTACAAGATCAAACCCATCACAAAGCACCTCTTCCCATGTCAAGAAAAATCAATCTAGTTGTCCTAACTAAACCAAATATTCAAAGATGAAATACCAGGCTATAAGTAATCATGCAAATAAGAGATCAAATAAGACTCAAATCATATTCATGGATAGAAACTGATCATGAACTCAAAATTCATCGGGTCCCAACAAACACACCACAAAAGCCATTACATCAAATAGATCTCCAGAGGACCATTGTAATGAGAATCATAGAGGGAGAGGAATCCATCTAGCTACATCCTATTGACCCATAGGTCTATGGTGGACTACTCACGCATCATCAGAGAGGCACCTATCATGAAGATGAACCCCTCCATGATGGTGTTAGATTGGATCTCGAGGTTTTGGAACTTGCGGCGGCTGGAATTATGTTTCGTCGCTCCTCTAGGGTTTTCTAAATATTTGGGAATTTCTAGGGCGAATATTCGGGATGAGGGGGTCCCGAGGTGGGCACCCTCCACCAGGTCGCACCAGGGGCCTCTAGTGCCCTAGTGGAGGGTGGCCACCCTGGGCCCCCTCTCGAGTTGTTCTTTGGCCCATCTCAGCTCTTGTGGTCCATAAAAATTCTCCAAAAGTTCCTGTGGCGTTTGGGCTCCGTTCATACTAATTTTGTGTGAAGTAAAAAACAAGAAAAACAGGAACTGGCACTTTGGCACTATGTCAATTGGTTAGTCCCAAAAATGATATAAAGTTGCTATAAAATGATTGTAAACCATCCAAGATTGATAATATAACAACATGGAACAAGCAAAAATTCTAGACACGTTGGAGATGTATCTGCATCCCCAAGCTTAATTCCTACTCGTCCTCGAGTAGGTAAATCATAAAAACAGAATTTTTTATGTGGAATGCTGCCTAACATGTTCATCATATATTCTTTTCTTTGTAGCATGGACATTTGGACTTTAAATTGTTCAAAGCAATAGTCTAGATTTGACATGAAAACTTTAATACTCAAGCATATCAACAAGCAACCATGGCTTTGAAAATATCAATGCTAAGGCGAGTTATCCCAAGCCCATCATGCTCAATCATTGATCCTTTC
Source organism: Hordeum marinum (assembly GCA_022496015.1). Lineage (NCBI taxonomy): Eukaryota > Viridiplantae > Streptophyta > Magnoliopsida > Poales > Poaceae > Hordeum > Hordeum marinum. The sequence goes on from CM039678.1 coordinate 314,618,435, forward strand.
ATGATACACACTCAAATATTAGCTACACCTAATGCTCAAATATGATCATAGTGCCTCCTAGTTTGTGCTTTATAAGAGAAGATGGAGACTCAAATTGAATAATAAAAATTGCATAAAGTAAATAGATAGGCCCTTCGTGGAGGGAAGTATGGATTTGTAGATGTGCTAGAGCTCAAATGATTAAATTGATAGAGAAAAATATTTGGGATGGCATGCCTTTCCTGTCAACGAAAATGGCCAAGATATTTCAGTATCTTTAAACTCTAGATAAATCATAGGTAGTTCCCAAATAGAAAATAAATTTTATTCCTTTTTCCACCATACTTTCACTTTCCATGGCTAGCCGAATCCACACTTGCCTTCCATACCAACACTTTGCAAGGAATTAATTACTTGACAAGATAAAGTAATTTGTTCTTGTTCATTTTGGGACTGGGCATCCCTATTACCACCGTACTCTCGTGCAATGACAAGTGAATAGACACTCATCTTGAGAATAACACATCTAGCATGGAAAAATATCGTCCACCCCATACCGTTTCATGAGCAGTACGAGCACACAAAAAGGGAAATTTATTTTGAAATTTAGAGATGTCCCATACAAATTTTCTTGGAACGGTAGGGAAGTACCGTATATAGGTAGGTTTGGTTAAATCATATGGCAAAACTGGTCTTAAGGATTTTGGATGCACAAGTAGTATTTCTACTTAGTACAAGTGAAGGCTAGCAAAAGATTGAGAAGCATCCAACTAAGAAACAAAAATCAGATAAGCGAGCATTAAGCATAACTAACACCAAATAATTTACCATAAGTGGGATGTAATTTCGTAGCACAACTATTGACTTTCGTGCTTGCATAGGGAATCACAAACCTTAACATCAATATTCTTACTAAGAATAATTACTCACTAACATAACTCACATATTACTATTGTAATGTCGCAAAACTATTACAAAGAATCAAATTTAATTTGTCCAATGATCTTCATGAAAGTTTTTATTACGTCACTCTTGAATATCTATCATTTTGGGACTAGTTACATGTATTGCAATTGCTTTTGACAAGCTCACATGGAAATAAGTGAAGAACATGAGCATAGAAGTTTCATATCTAAAAATAGTATAAGTGAAGCATGAGAAGGTTTATTCATAATTACTAACTCTCAAAGCAATATAAGTCAAGCATGAGAGCATTTCTTCAAACATGTAAAAGCACGTCGTGATCAAAAACATATAAGTGAAACATAAGAGCAATTCCTTTGCTCAATAGATTGAACTGAATCATAAAGAGCAATTCTAGAAAATCATAATATATTTTTGGCTCTCTAATATAGGTGTGTACATAAAGGATAATAGCAAATAAAGCAAAGATACAAGACGCTCCAAGGAAAACTCATGATATGTGACGAATAAAAATATAGTTCCAAGTAAAATACTGATGGTTGTTAGAAGAAAGAGGGGATGCCACTCGGGGCATCCCCAAGCTTAGTTGCTTATTACTCTTTGGATATTACCTTGGGGTTCTGTAGCATCCCCAATCTAGTCTATTATTACACATTATTCCTTCATCCATCTTGATCTCACCCAAAACTTGAAAACTTTATTCACCCAAAACTTGACAAGATTCTCGTGAGATCCGTTAGTATAATAAAGCAAATTACCACTTTAGGTACTGTTGTAAACCCATTAATATTTTATTATTGCATTATATATAATGTATTATAACTTTACCAAGATTTATACCCCCCTATACAAGCCATAGATTCATCAAAACAAGCACACAATGCAACAAAAACAGAATATGTTTCAGACAGAATAGTCTGTAGTAATATGTACTCTACTCATACTTATGGAACTCTAAAAATTCTTAAAAAATAGGAAAACGTAGAGAATTTATATAGAAATAATTTTTTACAATCTCAACTCAATATCACCTTCCATTAGAAAATTAAAATTCATGTACTGGGAACAAAGTTTATGTTTCAGATTCAGCATTGTTTCTACTCTTTTTATGGATCACCCTAAAGGCATTACTTGGGACAAACACTAAATAAAACATAAAAACACAAAAATAAAAGAATCATAATTGTGCAACAGACTCAAAAATAGAAAGTAAAAGATAAAATTAGTTTATTCATTGGGTTGCCTCCCAACAAGCGCTATCGTTTTACGCCGCTAGCCTTTGCATAACACATAGATTCAAGTATTGTCATCCTTAGTTTCCAACTCCTTAAGCACACAATGAGAACTTTTCAAGGATCTATCATGCATATTTTCAATAACAATACTTCTAGGAATAAGATTGAAATTTTGTTCTTTCCATGAAGGTTGTTTACCATTTCAACATAATTGGGATTAATACTAATCATTTTAAGGTCCCCGTTGTTTCTACTAGAAGAGGTACCCTTGTTCTTAGGAACTTGAATGGTATTGGAATATTTATTAATGGTAGTTTTTTGAATAGCCTTATCGGTAGAGAAAGCAGAACTTAAATTACGAAAGATTTCTTCCAACTTATCAATTCTAGTGGGGCTTTCTTCAATTCTTTTATTGACTACAGTATCCTTACCTTTAATATTTTAAGAGCGTCTCCCGCCTTTGACCCAATATTATTAGTGAGATTATGCATCCTTTTATCCAAATTTTCAATATTTTCCTAGGTGATCATTTTCTTTTCAATAGCATCTAACCTTTTCATAACATGCTCAAGAGTTAAAATTGTTTCATTGACAATGATAGGTGGAAAACCCACCAAATTTCCCATAGCATTATAAGAATACAAAGCGGGACACATCAAGAAATTGACACCGGTAATTGTATCAAGGACGAATCTATACCAAGGGGTGATGTCCACATAAAAACAGCGAAGAAGAACAATGGTAGATTCCTTATGAATAGATCTATTATGAGCATTGCAAATCCTATACCCCCCCCCCTTTGTTTAAAATTAAGAACCTCATTCTCGGGGGTAAACGCAATAACAAAGGAACTAGCCATAGTAAATAGATATGCGAACAAGAGATCTGACGAGAAAAAGGCAAACGAATAAGACAGGGCAAATAAAATGGCAAATTTGTGAAGTGTGGAGAGGGAAACAAGAGGAAAATGGCAAATAATGTAAATTGCAAGGAGATGGGATTTGTGATTAGGAACCTGGTAGATGAGATTACTTCCCCCCAGGAAATGGCACCAGAAATTCCTTTGACGTGGCTTGAGTTTGCGCCGGTATTTCCCCAAAGAGGAAGGTATGATGCAACACAGTGACGGTAAGTATTTCCCTCAGTTATGAAACCAAGATATCAATCCGTAGAGGAAGATTACACATCCATGTAAACAACACCTGCACACAAATAACAAATACTTGCAACCCAACGCGAAAGAGAGGTTGTCAAGCTATCTACAGTAATAAGATAGATTAGGTAATGATAGTTTTGGCAAATAGATCTCGCAAGAACGAAAAATAAAATAAGTGAACAAAAAGTGCAGCAATGTATTTTTGGGTTTTGGGGATTAATAGATCTGAAAACAAAAGGGCAAATAGTAGATCGGAGAGCAATATGTTGGAAAAGTAGACCCAGGGGTCGTAGGTTTCACTAGTGGCTTCTCTCATGAATATAGCGCATGGTGGGTGAACAAATTATTGTTGGGAAATTGATACAAGATCAAATAATCATGACGATATCCAAGCAATGATCATTATATAGGCATCACGTCCAAGATAAGTACATCTAAATGATTCTACATCTACTTCTATTACTCCACACATCGATCGCTATCCAGCATGCATCTCATGTATTAAGTTCATGGGAAAACGGAGTAATGCAATAAGAATACTGGCATGATGTAGACAAGCTCTATTCATGTAGGAATATACCCCATCTTGTTGTCCTTAATGGCAACGATACATGTGTGTCTTGCTACCCCTTCTGTCACTGGGAAAGAACACTACAACATCAAACCCATCACAAAGCACCTCTTCCCATGGCAAGAAAAATTGATCTAGTTGGCCTAACTAAACCAAACATTTGAAGAAGAAATATAGGCTATAAGAAATCATGCAAATAAGAGATCAAAGAAGACTCAAATTATATTCATGGATAGAAACTGATCATGAACTCAAAATTCACCGGATCGCAACAAACACACCACAAAAGTCATTTCATCAAATAGATCTCCAAGAGACCATTGTATTAAGAATCATAGAGAGAGAGGAAGCCATATGATAGTGCCTACGGACCCATAGGTCTATGGTGTACTACTCACGCATCATCGAAGAGGCACCTATGATAAAGATGAACCCTTCCGTGTTGGTGTTAGATTGGATCTCGAGGTTCTGGAACTTGTGGCGGCTGGAATTGTGTTTTGTAGACTCCTCTAGGGTGTTCCAGATATTTGGGAATTTATAGGGTGAATAGTATGTCGAGGGAGGTCTAGAGGTGGGCACCCTCCACCAGGCCGCGTCAGGATCCTCTGGTGCTCCCGGGTGGAGGGTGGCCACCATGACCCCCTCTGCTGGTGTTCTTTGGCCCATCCTGGCTGTCCTGGTCCATAAAAATTCTCCAAAAAATCTCGTGGCGTTTGGTCTCTGTTTGGTACTCATTTACTTCAAGTAAAAAACATCAACTGGCACTTTGGCACTATGTCAATAGGTTAGTCCCAAAAGATGATATAAAGTTGCTATAAAATGATTGTAAAATATCCAAGATTGACAATATAACAACATGGAACAAGCAAAAATTATAGATACGTTTGAGACGTATCACGCCACCCAGTGATGATGGCTTCACACCTAAGTCCTTGCACGAGGAGATCTGCCTTGACAAAACCATGATAGGACCCCCTACCCGAGATCCGTCGGTTTTGACACCGATATTGGTGCTTTCATTGAGAGTTCCTATAACAACCCGAGACCGATGCTCCAGAAGATTTCCGTTTTATTTTATTGTCGCCATGTTTTTTATTTGGTTGTCGCATTCATCATCGCATCATCCGCATTGCATCGGCACTCTGTTGCCATCATTTTTCAAAAGCTTGCATCCGTTCGTAGTTGCCGGTTCTCCTCGTTCTTGACGTCGATCGTTTCTAGACCAATCACACATGCACGCTCCCATGACATCGTTTAATAAATATCTTTAAAAGCGCGAGAAAAATATTCTCGGATTGGGTCGAAAGTTGGTGTGCGGTCTTAATATAGTATAGATAGACCGCCTGTCAAATTTCGTCACAATCGGAGTCCGTTTGATACCCGAACGGTCAACCGTAGTGGCACCATCAATGGTTAATTAACAGACGTTTCGGTTTATAAAATCGTGTCACGGGCCGCAAACCCCTTTCTTCTCTCTACCCAACCTCTCCACGGTTCCCAACTAGCCCACCTAGCCTACCCCTCCGTTTCTGACTGCCCGAACGGAATCCGACGGTTCAAAAACGGACAAAAACCCCTAACCCTAACACATCTGCTATAAAAGGAAGACCCCGACGTCCAAACATGGACCTTCCCTAAACTCCAGCCTCATTCTCTGCGCCGGCCCACCCTACCGCTACCACCTCTACCCGTGTCACCGACCGTAGCCAACCGTGTGCTCCCTCGTCACCCTGGCCTCCTCACCAGCCATCGCGGCCTGCTGAGCCCAAGGGAGGCCCGCCCGAGACCAAAGCACCGCCGTCCAGCGCTGCCTCCCCACTCCCGATCTGGTCTGGATCGAGGGGAGTTGCTCCTTTATTCCTGAGATCCTCCAACCGCCATGCCTTGCCTCCACTTCGGCTGTACGCCGACGAGCCTCCGGCGACCAGCAAGGCCAACTCCGCTGCCCTGGTCTCTCCCTCACCACAGTTGTCTCTCTCACACACACCTCCGCTCTCTCCCTTTGTCCAGTGTAGAAGCTCTGCCCCACCATAGATCTCGACCTCCTTGCCGCTGCCGGACCTTGGAGCATCAGTAATGGGGCCAGCTTGTCTGTATCCAGCCATCATCGCCCCTTCCGTGTGTGCCTCGCCTCAAGCTTGCTAGATCTGGGCGATCCGGTGGAGGGGTCGCCGCCATGGCCTCCTGTTGGTGTGGGAGAATGAGGGAGACGAGCGCCCCACTCGCATCGGCCAGTTGGGCTTCGATCTGCCTCCTCAGCCATCGGCCTAGCACGACCCAATGCCTAGACCCGCAAGCCCGCACCACCCTCTGCCTCACCAGCGCCTGCGTGGGCCACCAAAGTGCCAAGGCCCATCTTGCCTCGTCAGCCCATGCTTGCCAATGGCCCAAGGCCTTGTGGTGAGCTCCACAACACTATCTTGCACTCGTGTGCGCCTTGTATTATGCTGCATCCGATGACTGTTGGACCTCTAGTCATATTCGGCTCGTGTACTATTTTTTTAGTCTGACGAATTCATCATTTATCGAGTAATTACATAATTTTAGAAAACCCATGATTTTTAAATGATAATAATTAATTAACAGTGCATCGTATCAAAATGTTTTATATATGAAAAATGTCTACGATTTTGTGTAGATTAATTATATCTCACTTTCATGCATTATACAAATGATTGACTTGTTGTTTGCATTTAATCTGCACAAATAACATGCTAATAGGTTCCTGCCATAAATTTGCATAATTAATTGTTACATATTTTCTACTTGCACCAATACATATTATATATGTTTTCGGGGTAGACAAATCCATTGAATCCATCTATGCAATTAGTTTTGTCGTTTGAGTAAGTTTGTGTGCATGTTATTTTTGCTATGATGCCCTTTTGTTATTTTTGTGTGATTGAATACATGCATCATATGAATTATTTTTGAACATGAGATATGCCCTCTAACATGTGCACTAGCCCCTGATCTTTTTGTTTGCCATGATAATCCATGTTTAGGTGTTATTTTCTTGTTGCCAACATGGTATAAAAATGTTGTTGTTTTGGTGTGCCTAAACAATTCTAAGTCTTGAATCTGTTATATTTTTTTGCCATGTTGTCGTGTCATTAGCCATAGATCTAGGGCTCCTTTGAGTTTGCCACCATGGAATATTTTGTTAAGCATGCCATGCTCTGTCATGCTGTGCCATTGGGTTGCATTTATAAGGTCGCTTCATAAATATTGTTGTTGTCAAACATGTCAAGTTGTTAAAAATTGTTGCACATGTCTACTCTCTACTCTAATTTTCATTCTGAGAACCTTATTATTTCAAATTGCCATGTTGTCTTGATGATATCCATGTTTCTGTGCATAATTAGACCTTGCTATTATGGAATGATTTGTAGTGCATCATGTCTACTACCATGATGTTAAGTTTCATGCCAATATATGCCCTATAGCATATATTTTTATTGCTGCCAATATGCCTTCGTGAAAAACTGCTCTATTGAAAAACTGTTATTTTCAATAAGTCCTAATCTACTATATTTCATTGCCATCTTGTGAGCTCATTTCCTATTGATCCATGCATCTACTCAATTTGATAGTATGAGATGAATCGTTGTGCATCTTGTAGACTTCATCACCATGTCTTTGTTGTGCATTTCAGGTGGTCGTAGCTTGTTGATTTGTGGGTTGCAATATGCTTTGTTGTTGTTTTTGAGCAGATTATACCTAAACCTTGTGTTGCTTGTTGTGGTTGAACCGTTGCTCCGTTTTACATATGTTGCATATGAAACTTTCATAGAATTTCATGTAGTATCATATTACCATGTTGCATCCATATTTTGAAATGCTTGTGGTTATTATTTTCATGCATTTTTCATTCATGCCATATTATCTTGTGTTGGTCATGTCTGTTAGACCGTAGCTCCGATTTAAACATTATATATATGTAAATCGCCTAGAATGACATATAGAATCATATGGTGCACCTTATTTTTCTTTTTAATAATTATAAAACATGGTTAGTTCAGATCCGCACCAAAATCGTAATTTGCATATGGGGTCCTATTGGAAACACTATATGTTGTTTCCGGCCTCATTTAAAATGCTTAGATATATAGTTTATTTATGCTTCACCTCTTGCCATGTTTATCTAGATTTAATCTTGACAAGTCAATAAACGAGAGTGAAGTAAGTAATTCAAATGTGGAGTTTCATCAATATGCAACATGTTGCATATTGAACTTCACTTAATATGTAATATTCGATTGTTGTGTTTTGGCATGCCTTGCATACTCGTCTGGACATGCATCATATTTGTTTGCGCATCATTTCATGCATATATTGTGGTGTTTATCATGTGTTGATTGTTGTTTACACATTGCTTCTTCTCGGTAGAGTTCCAAAAGCGTTTGGAGTGTGAGGTTTTGTTTGACTACGCCCGTTTGTCTACTTCACAGATTCGTTCTTCTTCCAAGCGGGATCTCAGGCAAGATAACCATTTCCCTGGATACCACTACTATCATTACTATGCTAGTTGTCTTGCTTCTATCATTATGTCTCGTTACCTACCACTTGTATGTCAAGCCTCCCAACATTGTCATGAAAAGCCTCTAACCCCTCCACATCCCAGCAAACCATTGTTTGCTTATGTTACCGTTGCCCAACCCTTCTTATAACGTTGTTAGTTGTAGGTGCAAGTTGTTTCCATGTGCCAACATGGATATTTTTGAGATACCATGATATTATTGCTATTTAAATCTAATGCACATATACACTTGATAAAAGGTGGAAGGCTGGCCTTTTGCTCGGTGTTTTGTTCCACTTTTTTCGCCCTAGTTACTTGTGTTCCGGTTTTATGTTCCATATTGAGTGCTACTAACATGCTTGGGGTTGTTATGCGGACACCCTTGATTTTTGTTTTGGGATAAAACTCTTCTGGCAAGTCCCAACATTGGTACTATATTTGCCCAACATAATAATACTAAAAAAATTTCTTAAAGCATAGGGCGTCATGAACTTGAGGAGTTAATTCAACATAATACAAAGAGGGCTAGTACTAATCGTGTTGGTCCTAAACAGACTCGTGTGCGAGGCCAACCTGGGGCAACTCGGGTGATTTCCATCAGGTCATTGTACGATGTGCTCATCCGATTGTGCCTTGAGAACGAGATACGCGGCTCCTATTAGGATTGTCGACACGTCGGGTAGCCTTGTTGGATTTGTTTTACCTTTCTCAGACATCTTGTGCACGGGATTCCGAGGATACTTTGGGCTATCTCGAGGTTGATGTTTTCCATGCAGCGTGTGGTTAGCTTGTGATGGATGAGTTGGAGCACCCCTGCAGGGTTAAATCTTTCATGAGAGCCTTTCTCATGGTTATGTGGCAACTTGGAAATTTGTTTAACATTCGATCATAGAAAACTTGAAGTAAACTCAAACAAAATACAAGAATTGTGTGTGTAATCGTGACTGTCTCTTCTTGTGAGTTCTGCATCCAACAGAGAACACGGTGGGGTTAGTTTTGACCGTAAGTAGGTGTTCGGGATCACTTAGTGATCATTACTAGCTCACACATGATTATGCATAGGCCACCTTTCTTATTTTATGTACTCGTTAGTTACTCACTCAAATAAGTGATTAGTGCTTACTGTAGCCTCACCACTTAACCATACCTTACCCATTAAACTTTGCTAGTCTTGATACCCTTGGAAATGGGATTGATGAGTCCCTGTGGCTCACAGATTACTACAACAACAGTTGCACTTACAGGTAATGCGATGATTTGACGTGAGAGCGATGCTTGCTTAATTTGGAGTTCTTCTTCTTCGTCGTCGTCGATCTAGGATGGGTTCCAGGACGGCAGTCAGGGATAGCAAGGATGGATGTCAATTTATTGTTTGGTTTTGTCGGTAGTCAGACCCTACTCTTATGTATGATGATTGAATATGTTGTTTTATTGATGTGATCATGATTTAAGCTTGTGGCGAGTGTAAGCCAATTCCATATACTCATCTCTTCTTTACATGTACTTGTAATGATATCCATTCTTGCGAAATGATGAGATGCGCTTCTATCCCTATCGAGGCCCTCGAGCCAAAGTAAGGATAGGATCGCATCTTGGGCATTACAAGTTGGTATCAGAGCCTGTACCGACCTAGGAGCCCCATTGGTTGATCGAACTTGGCCGAGTCGAGTCTAGTGAAAAATTATTTTGAGTCTAGTTATATATGGGAGAGTAGGATTGTTTTTACTCCTCTTCTCTGCTCTGGTAAGGAATCTGACATAGGAATTTTAATTCTACCCCTCTTCTCACTCAAATTTCTGTAGGATCACGCGCGAATTTTAGAACCTCTATGATGTCGTTGTGATCAGGATTTTGTTCTTGGTGCCTCCTGTTCCGAGGAGTATAGCTCCAGGGGTTTCTCCTCACACTCGCTATCATTTAGTTTTCTTAGTATCGCAGGACGAAGATGTTTGAAATTGCTTCAATACTCTTTGTGACCAAAGGAGTTTGGTGTCACCCAGTATTGGGGAGAGCATCCAGATGTACTGCCATACTTAGTATTGTTGTGGTGACAAGGTCTGAGGTAGACGAGTTTCCAAGGCTTCTCTATGTAGGTGCACTAGGACAGAGGTAACCAGTGCGCCTGGCTTATGCACAGGAGGTAGCAGCCGAACCCTTCAACACCGAGCCAAACCCGACAAATGATCAAGACAAACTCCAACAAGTCGGACGCAGCAGCCCAAACCTGGATTGTTGCGCACCAAGCATGCCCCCGGCGCTTGCTGGGGACCAGGACTTGTGCCCCTTCTTGATGACCCGATAAGCCATCCCCCCGGTAGGCGCGGGCCGATCGGCTACCGCTCCACCTCATCACAAGGCCAGTCACTTGTTGATGTGGTGTCGAGCCCCCAGGTGGCTAAGTGGCTCTTGCTAAGCACGTGGCGACACGCACGAAGACAGGTTACGCTTCCTTGACACCCGTCCATAGCCGTGTCCTGCTGAGGCGCAATAGTTAGCTAGAGAGATGGTATAAGCTTGCCGGGGATGCACCCCTACATGCCACCTAGACTAGCAATGATGGTATTTTGTTTTTAATGCTAGAGTTAGGTATGATAAGCTCAGCTAGCTATGTAATCATCAACAATGTCTATTTTCCCACTATGGTTGCCCCTTGTTCTACAAAAGGAGGCCCAAGGCAACCTAGCTTAGGATTCAAACTTTTGAACACTTCTACATGCGTAGTAACTCCCCTAAAGGCAATTGTTATTGGGCTGGAGTGTTGCACGCTCTTCGTGTTCCTCTGATCAATCCACCCACAAAGCAAGAGCAGGGTTTTACGCTTCATAGCGGCCCGAACCTGGGTAAATCACTGTGCCGTCTCACTGTCTCTCCTCTCTGTGCTTACGTCCATGCCCCCCCGCTAAACCACAAAGTGGACGATGGCCCCATAGGTGATTGTGTGCATCTAGCCCCGACATCTTTGGCGCACCACGTAGGGGGAGCTACGTTGGTGCAAATCCGAGATTGTGATCAGTGCGTCGGTCTTCATCATCATCTTCTCCAACAATGGCTCCCAAGAAGAAATCCGGTGCACCCACGCATCCCTCCACTTCGGAGGCTCCCTCGCATGCAGCCAGCGGCGCCGTCGACACCGCTGTCGTCGCAAGTGAGGCGGGCATCGTGGGCAACGCGGCCAGCACAGGCGGCACCCCATCCAGTCCCCCATGGCTAGAGATGTCGGAGAGGAGCAACCATAATAACGGATTGGCGAGCCTAGCCCTGGCGTTGTGGGTGAGGTAAACGACCATTCTTCACCTCCCCACCACTCGGATGGCCGTGGATGCCTCGGAGGCACCCGATCTGGTGCAAGCCGTGATCCTTCAGCTGTGTTCATCACCGGCGAGGCTGCTGGGCATGTGCCTCGTGCAGAACAATACGGAGCACCGAGCAGGGCTGCAAATCCACCGGCTCAGCCTCATACACATCATACGGCCCCGGCAAGCGGCACATGACGTCGAGGACACGGTGACGCTTCTCTTGGTCCCACCAAGAACCAAGTGAACTCGCGGTCCGCCTCTTTCGCCATGCCAAATACAACTAAGGAAGCCATGTCACGTGTCCAGATGCTGCTCAACTTTATGCCGACGACTGATAAGATGGATGAATGGAGAGCCTCCATTCCAAGTTTGATTTCCTTCGTCGAAGCCAACAAGACCTGGCATGCAGAGCCATCGCGGTGTACGCGAACGGCAGCAATAGCTCGGGCCGATGAGCGCATCGAAGGGGCCACACCAATGGTGCCATCCCCTCTGCGACAACAGGCCCAGAGGCAGCCGCAGCAAGCTTTAGATGCCGACGAGCATGACAAGGCGTCCACAGTCTCGTATGGTCTGAGCGAGAGCCGGGATCAATGGCGCATCCTTGAAGACCGGCGGAACGAAGACGCGCGCATCACCATCGAGCAACGCCAAGAAACTCACCGTCAATCCGACAAGCGCAACGGTCCAGACGTAGGCAACCACGCGCCCAGTGCTGGCGGGTACCTTCCTTATGAGGTCAGTTGCCCTTCCTTCACTAGCGAGTTGTGACGGGTTTGCTGGCCATCGACCCGAGCTTTCAAGCCTGAGCTACCTGAGAAATACGACGAGAAGTTGAACCCGACAGAGTTCTTGGGCATATACACAATAGCTGTCCAAGCCGTGGGAGGAAGAAATGAAAAGGTGCTCACCAACTATTTCCCTTTGGCACTTAAGACGAATGTGAGATCGTGGCTGATGCGCCTACTAGAGAATTCGTTTTCATCATGGACTGATTTGTGCAATGAGTTCGTTGGCGCCTTCATGGGTGGTCACCAGGAACCAAGCCAGCCTAGTGATATCCATGTCCTCCCGCAAAAGGAGGGAGAAACTTTGAGGAAGTATTTCCAGAGATTAAGCCGAGTGCATTGCAACATCCCAGAAATACATCCCGCAACAGTAATTGTTGCATTCCATACGAACGTGCGCAATAGGAGGATGCGAGACAAGATGAATATCAAGCTCCCCAAGACTGTCAATGAGATTTACACCTTGGCGAATAAATGTGCTCGAGCCGAGGAAGGAAGGTGACTCCCCAGAGAGGAGGCAAGCGTCAAAATTGACTCTGATGTCGATGATGACATCCCCGACCCGAAGGGAAGAAACATGAAGTGCAAGAAGAAGCGCAGGGGAAAGGCATTACTGGTCATTGAGAGATCCGGAGACCTTAGTGCCGGCAAGAAGGCGAACACTGAAAACCCCAACAAGGGAGCTTCCGCGTGCGTTGATTGCTGGGAGGCTACTGTTGCTGAGAAGACCGGGAAGTCCAACGGGTCACACTGCAAAATTCACCACACCAAAGGTCGTGATCTCCAAGAATGCCGACAAATCGAGCAACTTGTTGAGACGCAGAGGGCCTAGTAGGAGAAGCGTGACAATGAAAAAGGCCAAGACGGTGCTGCCGGGAAAGGCCGTGGCGGCAGAGGAGGCTTTCGTGGCAAAGCCCCGCAGCAAAAGGAGAAACCCTCGAGAGGCCGTGAGCAGAAAGAAACAAACGATATGAGTTAAGATGAGGATCATGAGGAGGATTCATGTGAAAGGGAGTTTCAGAAAGCAACTAAAGTCATGTGCGTTAACGGGGGTCCATCCTTGCACTCCTCTCACCGCCAGCTCAAATAGTGGGCACGCGAGGTCAATGTCGTGGATCCAACTACAAAATCTAGGAAGCAGCTCAAATGGTTCCGCACGCCTATCATCTTTGACGAAGAGATCATCCTGACCGTATCACTAGGGTCGGATGCTTGCCATTGTTGGTTTCCCCAACAATCTGCAACCTCAAGGTGTCCAAGATGTTAGTTGACGGAGGGGCAGGATTGAACTTGATCTCCCCCAAAGTGGCTAAGAAATCAGAGATCCAAGGAATCAACCCCAGCAGGAGTCGACCCAAGGGAAAGATCATCCTGCCGGTGACGTTTGGCGAGGAATTGAACTTCCAAACGGAAAGGATAGTGTTCGATGTGGCCGAGATCCCTCTGCCTTCAACAGAATCCTCGGTCGCTGAGCGTTGGAAAAAAATCATGACAGCATCACACTATGCTTACAATACCCTAAAGATGTGAGGGCCCATTGGGATCATTTCCATCCCATCTGACAAGAAGAATGCAATTATCTGCGTGGACTAGATGTACCATGACGTGGTAGAAGCTGAGGCCATAGAAGTCCCAGCTCCAGCCAAGAAATCGAAGAAGGCTAGAAGGAGCACTAGCAAGGACTTTGGGAAGCACGCCTCTTCGTAATGCACTGCACCCGATGATGACCTACCGGGGAGTCCCACTAGCAAGAAGACCAAGTTCACCTTTCCTGAGACCATGAAAGTTTCGACAAGGGAGGACGGCACTGGTGGTACGTTCACCCTCAGTGCTACCCTTACTAACAAATAGGAAAGCGCATGTCGAGACCCAGATCCTAAGTCATATGAATCCAGACTGTAACATATCACATCACTTTGCGACCTCACGCACGGTAAGTTCCATGGCTGCAGCCTTACCTTAGCCGGGACCATTTGCGTCTTTTGGCTCACGTATGTGAACATGTCGCTGGCAATCAAACGACAGAGAAACCGAGCCAACATGACTAGTCATAGAACCCAAGTGGCACATCCGTACGGAAACAGGCATACGTAACCTAGCAATGCAGGTGTCGGCAAGCGTGTGTAGACGAGTCATAGCAAGCTACAAGGACTCCATTACACCGTGAGACATAAATGTCATCATTGCACGTAGACGAGTCGTAGTAGGCTACAGGGACTCCATTACACTGCGAGACATTTCCCCGAAGGGACAGACACAACAGCAAAAAAGGATACATGCCAGTCAATCAATGTGTCTGAAGCAGTAGCAAGCTACCATGGATCGGTGGAAGCACAAAGAGGCAGTTTCCCGTAAAGAGTACTACTAAAGGCACACGACTAGGTGTCGGATCCCATACATACCATTGCACATCACACGTACGCACGACATGCCCGATATGCATAGATACAACCATGGCATCACAACATAACCATACAACAACTTTTATTTAAGGGGCTCAGACGAGCCTTGCATAATATGTTCTTACAGATAGGGGTCACATGACCCGACACTCAAGTCATACAAACAAGTTCATACAAACCAAGCGGAAGCATAAAGCTGTCTGAGTACAGATAGATGAAAGGGTAAAAAGGCACATGGCCTGACTATCTACAGCCCGCCACATGGCATAAGGTCGTAGCTGGGACACCAGCTATTCGGCATCGTCGACATCTAGAAAGAACCCACCTGATGGGTCCTGGGTATCATCTGCAACATTTATTAAGAAAACGTGAGTACAAACGTACTCAGCAAGTCTTTAAAACAGACCTAGTCTATTCATGCTCATGTATAAACTACGGGGGTGGTGGAGTTTATGCAGCAATGCGAGCTTGGACTCATGGCTAACCTACACTACACAATTTTGACTCTTTGTTTAAATTTTAGATATCACACACGAGTCCACTAACTCCATGACAATACACCACCATGGATTCACTTCCCTCTCCTGGGAGAGTGCCATCCACGGTACTCACACTTGTCTTGATATTTTTATGAGTATCCATTTGATTATCTATGAACATCATAAGTTTTCCAAGTAGTCCATATCTAAGGATGCGGCTATTCGAATAGTTTCATACCCTGCAGGGGTGTACTTCTTCACACACGCTCTTGCCACTTATTGTTGTGTGTGTGCTCATAAAACCATGCACCTCGGCAACCTTCAAGCGGAAGCCCAGCGAGGGAGTCGGCCACGACCGTCAATCACATAAGACCTCTAGTCCAGGCTATCGCCTATTTGAGACTCAAACCGCACGGAAGTCCGGCCTAAGTTTCCTCTATAGCACCAAATGATGTGCGCAGGGTTCCTAAGCCCACCATTCGGGAGACCCTTGGTACACCGTGCCACTGCCTACCGCGTTGTAACCCACCCCTAGGGCCAGCGCTACGCACGGCCTCCAGCAAGCTATAAACACCAGAAACTACTTGCAACTCCTGGATTAAGGACTAAGCGATTGATAAGTCCAGAGGGTCAATTAAGTATCCCAACGTGTGGTAGTAACTAGTCTTGGATTACAAACACGGAACTCGGTTCCTAAGAACGGTCCCAATGAGACAACCCGCTATGTACTCCTACATAGCCTCTCATTGCTACATTTACCAACTCGGGTTCATCATAAGCTTATCACATCAGAACAAATTTGTTTCACTCCAGTTCATCACCCAGATGAATCAGACCTGACACAACTCTAAGCATAGCAAGCATAGCAGGCAAAGTAAGCTAAGCACATCATGGCACAGGCATCTACCAGGTATGCTAGGTTGCACGGTTTAGCTATTTACTGTGACAATGACAGGTCATGCAAAAGAATAGGTTCATCTACCGTGTATGACAGACAAGTGAATGTTTGTCCTAATGCAATAAACAAGAGCGGGAGTGAGAGAGTGGGATGTTATCGGAATGATCAAGGGGGTTGCTTGCCTTGCTGGGTAGCGGAAAGGTTCTCTCCTTCGTTGGAATACTCGGGGGTATCCTCAAAAGTAGGGCCTACCACAATGCAGATAAATAACAGTCTATACATGCAAGTGCAACAACATGATGCATGATCATGACATGGTAGCATATAAGGATGGGCTAGTGCAACTATTGTCCAAGTTAGTTTGAAGTGAGTTTGAATATAGGTTCAAAATCAATCTCCATTTCATATTCCATATATTAACCTATTAGTAAATGTCAATGTTCATGTACATATGTTGCTCTAACATGCATGATAATAGCACCATTAGATTCATTGGATTTTTCTGATAAATTTTCATATATAAATTATTTTCATCTGAGTTACAGATTAATTGATATGAATTTTTGAAGTTTTAAACATTTTCTGGAATTATTTTAAAACTAGAAATTCCTTTTATTACATCAGCCTAACGTCATCATGGCGTCAGCAGGTCAGCTGACTAGGCCAGGTCAAACCTGACGTGCGGGGCCCACACGTCAGTGACACGGGCCTAATCCCTACGTTGACCAGGGTTTGACCCGCATCTGGGGCCCAGTGGTCAGTGGCTGGGGGCTAATTAGCAGGGGGATTAGCCCCTGATGGCCGGCCACGTCAGCGCCCACCGAAGCGGGGCCGGCGGCGACCAAAAGCATGGCGGCGACTCGCCGGAGTTGCGCATCCGGAGGCCATTTGCCACGCGGAGGGCACCAGAAGGTAGCCTGCGCATGTGTGCATCTAACGAAGCAGCAGAGGGGGCTCAGGGTCGCCGGAGACGACGACCACGTCAAGCTTGGCGGTGGCGGCGGCTCGGGCAGGACCGGCTACTGCGCTAGTGGGCATGGGGAAGCAGGGGGAGGGGGAGGAGCACTAGCGGCTCATCCCGGTTCTAGTAGAGGCGACGGTGAGGTTCGGGGGAGGTCCGGACGGGGCGAATCATCGAGGCGGCCGGCGGGGAAGAAACTGCAGTGGCACGTCGTGGAGGGCTCCCGGCGTGTTCTAGCATTACGGGGAGGACGAGGGGTCGCGGCGGGGCTGTTGGTGGGCTCAGAAGGGCACGGGGTGACTAGAACTACGGCGGCGCGGCGGCGACGAGCTCGGCCATGGCGGGCAGAGAGGGGGAGAGGGAGAGGAGAAAGAGGCCACTGCGAGGAGGCCTCGCACTGGTGCTCTCCGAGCCCGCTAGGCCGGCAGCCAGGCAGGGAGGAGGTGGTCGGCATGTGCCCGCGCACGGCGAGCGCACGGCGAGCGCACGCCCCTGTCCTCCTGGCGAGAGGACATCGATGACTGGCACAGGCCAGATGGGCCGGTTCCCCCCTGGGCTTCTTCCTCTTTCTTTTCTTTTCTTTCTGTTTTTCTATTTCTGACTTTTTTTATTTCTTTTTCAGGTACAAATGCTTTGATAAAATATCCCAAATATTTTGTAATATCAAGTTTGAATATTTCAAACTCCAATAAAAAGTATCAGGATATTTTGAAATATAAAGTATTGATAATGCTTTATTTGGCATTTTCAGAGGCTTTGTTATTTATTTTTAAATTGCTATAATTGTTCAAATATTTAAAATGGCCCCTAATATATTCATGTCCATATTTATCATACATAGGGAACATTTTGTATTGGCATATTGAGTTTGTTGAGTTTTCACAAACTTTTAATTAGTTTGATTCCAATGTGAGCTTGGGGTTTCTCTTAATCCCCATTTCATGTTGATGCAAAATTGAAACATGATGCACACACATGCTGTCCTATGACATCTAGCTAGGGATGTGACAGCGCACTCATTGCCTTCCTACGGGCGAATGTCGATGTGTTTGCCTGGGAACCATCTGACATCCCCGATGTTCCCATGGAAGTAATTGAGCACCACCTTGTTGTCTGCCCTCATGCCCGACCCATCAAGCAGAAGGTTAGGAAGCAAGCCTTGGAGAATCAACAATTCATTGTCGAGGAAATCAAGAAACATGAAGCGGCTGGTCTGGTCAGAGGAGTACTGCATCCAATTTGGATATCAAACCCTGTGGTGGTACGCAAGGAGAATGGAAAATGGAGGCTTTGCATAGATGTCACTGACTTGAACAAGGCTTGCCTGAAGGACCCTTTTACCTTGCTGCGCATAGATCAGATTGTCGACTCCACCTCCATATGTGACTTGCTCTCCTTTTTAGATGCCTACTCAGGATACCACAACATATTTATGGCCAAAAAGATGAGGAGAAGACCACATTCATCACTCCCTATGGCACGTACTATTTTGCGTGTATGCCCTTCGGGTTAAAGAGCGTTGGTTCAACCTTCGCCAGAGAAGTTCAGATTAGTTTTGGACCTCAACTTCATAGAAACATGGAAACCTACATGGATGACATCGTAGTCAAGACCAAAAATGAAGCAACTCTCATAAAAGATCTGGGCAAAACTTTTGCAAACTTGTGCAAGATCAACCTGAAACTCAACCCTGAAAAGTGTGTATTTTGTGTCCCATCTGGCAAGCTACTTTGGTTCTTTGTATCTCAACGACTAACAGAAGCTAATCCCGACAAGATCAAAGCGATCGAATAGATACAAGCACCCAAGACCATCAAAGATATCATCCGTTTGACTGGATGTGTTACCGCGTTGAGTAGATTCATCTCCAAGTCCGGTGAGAGCGCCTTGCCATTCTTCAAGATCGTGAAGAAGGACGGCCCGATGAAGGGGACCCCAGAGGCAGATGCACACTTCAAGACCTGAAAAATTACCTTTCCTCTACTCCCACCTTGGTCGCTCCTAAACCACAAGAGCCGTTGCTGCTATATTTTGAAGCGACAAATCAAGTGGTTAGTACAACATTGGTGGTGCTGAGGGAAGCGGATGAAGATCAAGCAACTACTACCAATGCTACCAGGGACGAGATAGAAACATCCGCGGCAGGACTCAATAACGATCAAGGGCGACCTCAACAAAGGGGCGACAGCGGATCTAAAGAGGTGGCGAAGAAGAAAATGGTGCAGTGACCCATTTATTTTGCCAGTTCCCTATTACATGGGGCTAGATCAAGATACTCTAGAGTACAAACGCTGATCTTCGGCCTCATCATCTTCCAGCTGAGGCACAATAGTTAGCTAGAGCGCTCGTATAAGCTTGCTGCGGATGCGCCCCCTCACACCACCTTGACTAGCAATGATGGTATTTTGTCTTTAATGCCAGAGTTAGGTATGATAAGCTCTGCTAGCTATCTAATCATCAGACAATGTCTGTTTTGCCATTGTGTCCCTTGTGCTATAAAAGGACGCCTAAGGCAACCTAGCTTGGGATTCGAACTTTTGAACACTTGTACACACGTAGTAACTCCTAGAAGGCAACCCTTGCCGGGCTGGAGTGTTGCACCCTCTTCGTGTTCATCTGATCAATCCACCCACAAAGCAGAAGTAGGCTTTTACACTTCACAACACCCCGAACCTAGGTAAATCGCCGTGTCGTCTCACTGTCTCTGCTCTTGGTGCTTACGTCCATGCCCCCGCCGAACCATAAAGGGGCTGATGGCCCCATAGATGATCATGCGCAGCTAGCCCCGACACTCTGGTTATTTGTTGACGGATGTGATAAAGTGGACGGGTAGTATTATTGCTAGGAGTTGAGTGACTTATTCAGTAATTACTCTGTGGGGACCCCGACTCATAAGTTGTGATCACTGAATGCACGTGTACAGTGATCCTAGAGATCAATGCTCACTGAACACACAGAAGCTGAATAACAAGAGTCTTACATCCACATTTACCGTCTTACAAAAATAAAGACCATGAAGGTCTAGTCTTACATAGATAGGGCCACGGGGGCCAAAAACTTAAATAGAATAAGCAGCATAAATCTTGATCAAAAGCGTGAACCCATGACATCTTCCTTAAACCTATAGGCATTCTGACTAGGAAGCGTCCTAGTTCGCATGTTCGTCACCAACGAACTCTTCAACATACTAATGTTCTTCCATGCCCGGCCAATTAAATAACCAGTGGCAAGCCAATGAGTACTTTGAATGTACTTGCAAGCAACCTAAGTTGTGGAACAAGTAATAATGATGCATGGCATAGCACTAAGTAGGTAAATTACGGAAAGCTAATTTTGAATGTAATGGCATAATCAAATAACTAGGTAAGCATACATCAACAGTTGGCAGATATCCATATGAACAAGTTACAGATATCATCATAAGCAGGGGTTGAACATCTCATCTCCCATCATTATGCTAAGTCATCGGACTTAGTCAATCCTCAGGCTAAGTCATCGGACTTAGCTCAGGTAACCTCTTTGTCACCAACACACACACTCACACCAAGTTTGTGAAAACATCCGGACATAGTTTAAGAAGGACCTCCAACTGTCCATGAACGCGGACACGGCTATTCGAATAGTTTTACACTCTGCAGAGGTTGCACACTTTACCCACAAGACTCGGGGAACTTCCGTGTCATCCATGACTCGCGGTATATTACATACCCGAGGTAAGCACCCGAACAATGCCTTTCCCATGATGATACTAAACAAAGAGTCCACTCGTTGGTGCCATCCCCCATGATATATATCACACATATCATCCATGAGGGCACACAACGGTGTGCCCGGTGCTTGTAAAGACAGCGCATGGCCTTCCAATCTGGGATGACCCCGTCGTGACAGTGACCACTTCACTCTCGCCACTGGTAGTGCGGGCTCCCTGCTAGCAACAACCATAGTAATCAACAAAGCCTCGTCCCATAAGGGTTATCGTGGTTGCGCATGTAAGGTTGGGACGGTCAGCAGACCTTAAATCTAATCCGTTTTCAAAAACACACCCTCAACTTGTTCCGGGACACCACTTCTTTTGCAAGTGGTCACCCAACAAGTCATCATCATCTCCCTCGGGCATTAGTGGCACCCGACGGGGTTTTCAAGAAGTCTTTCAAATCATCTCTTTATATCTTTCACCATGCATAATCCCGAACCCACTTGCGTAGCATCTACTAGCATCCTATCTACACCCACCTGCATAACCGTCATAAGGTGGTAGGGTCATGCACGATGCAAGTGTCAACGGTAAAAGTATCGGAGGCATCCCACCGAGGGGGGAGCACCCCATCATGGTCAATCATTAAATCAACAAGTGCTATATGCCATGCATGAAAAAGTTTCTGAACATGGTCAAAGGGCTGCTTGCCTGGCTCAACAAATTCTTCAGGGTCTTCAAAGTCTTCGGGTCCAACTCCCTCGTCAATAGCGCAATCTATCGTCACGAATAAAAGCGATAAAAATAAGCATCACACAAAGCTAAATTTAAAATGCTACCCTACTCTGATAAATACTAGAAGCTATACAAAAAATATTTGTCTAGGGTTTTGAAGTTCAAAAGTTTTTCAAAAATATTTAAAACAGCGGCTGATTTTGCCAAATAGGGGTTTTAAAATAAAACAGTATATAAAAGATTTTCAAATATTTTTACAAGTGGCACTAATAAATTCTATGGAATACTTCAAGATTTCTGGTGAAAGAATATTGGGCATTGGATTTATTTTCTGTCATGTGGAATTTTTGGAAGGCAGAGGAAAAAGGAAAGGAGAAAAATGCATTGTGCATCTCGGGCCAAAAACACCCAGCCGAGCCGGCCCAAAAGGAGAACCAGCCCAGGGCAAGACGCTGCGCGCGGCAGGTTTAATTTTAAACCTGCCCGTGGGCCCATCATGGCAACGAGAGAGGAGGGGGTGAGGGGATGACATGTGGGCCCCACCTGTCATCCCTCACCTCACGACAGGGAGCAGGGGAGGCTCACCGGAGGGGTTGCGGTCGACGGCAAGGCCTGCCAAGGGCACGGGCGTGCTCAGAGGAGCGCCGCCTGTCGTGTGGGACTGGAGGGGGTCGCCGGCGCTGAGGGAATCGCCGGAGAGGGGGAAACCATGGTGGCAAGGGTTTGGCTCGGGCTCGAGCTCCTGAGCACGGGGACAAGGGGGCTGGGCACTAGGGAGTGGCTGAGGGGAGGAGAGAGCGAGGGGAGAGCAACGGGAGCTTGGGGAGGCCTTTATATAGGTAGGCACCGGTGCACCGTGGGCGCGGTGTGCCGGTGAGGATGGGGGCGTCGCCACGGGCTACGGGGGCGCCCTGGGCCGTGTCTGTGGAGGTTGTGGACATGGTCCGCGTCCGCAGGCAAGAGAAGGGCAGCTAGGGAGGGTCCAAGGGTGTGCGTGTGCGAGCTCTCCCGCTGGCTGGCTCGGGCGGCACCATGCACAAGCGAAGGTGGCAGCAAAGGACGAGGGAGGAGGGGGCCGACCACCTGCCGTCTTGCGGACGTCAAGGGGCGGCCGGGGGACATGCTCCCGCATCCCCAGGCTGTCGGGTGGCTCGGGATGGGTACAACTATAGTGCGGGAATGCACTATAGCATGCTCCAGAGCATGCCTTTGGCATGTCGTGGCATGCCTGCGTTCTCTGGACGCGCCCCTGCATGTCCACAAGCTTTTGGATGGTCTGGAGATGCTCTAGGAGCTAGGGGAGGCTAGGAGAGAAGGAATTGGGGTAGGGGAGAGGTAGAAAGGTAGATGCCAATGTTGTCCAGGGTGAAAAATGGGGGTTTTACCCCACCTTCCAGTGGCTTATGGGCCTGACATTTTTACTAGAGGTAGCTAGTAACCCTGAGGGGTTGTGGTAAAAGTTTTATGGCAAGAGGAATACTGAAAGGGGTGAAAATAGTGACTTTACTATTTCACCAGAAGGTGTTTGATGGGTGTTTGGGAAATAAAAGTTTACCCACTTACTGGGTTATTCAACAGGGTTAAATGTTAGGTGAAAATAGGCCTAATTACCAAGTTTGAGCTCAAGTGGGAAAAGTTGGCATGGGAACTTTGTGAACCCTATAAACTAATAGAATCAGGTTTGTGTAGATCTAGTTATGCTAAGCTTTTACCCTTGATGCACCACTCAGTTTAGCATCATTATTTGGTGATTAGAGCATGTCCACAAAGTTTGGGGTCAGGGGGAGAAACTTCACAGTGTAAAGTTGTTCAAATTGCAATCTGGACAGGGAGCAATTTTGGATGGTTTGATGAACCAAAACAACTTGGATTGAGCTGAAACTTTGTAAGATCATCACTTATGATAGTGTTGACTTGCTGGAATTTTCCTAGAATTTATTGAGAATATGTCTTATAGAAATATTTCAAAAGCTTGATTTGAACAGAAGGGGTTTTGAGGGGTTTCGCCCATGATTTGAACATGCCCATGTGTTGAAGATCATATATATGGAAAAGATATGTCCACTGAGTTTCCCTAAAAAAATTAAAATATTTTGAAATCATTTAAGTAATTTTCCCTATGAAAAACCATATCTATCCTCAAGAAAAAGCCTTTAATTAAAATATTGAAATAATCTTTAAAATTAATATTTGGTGGTTTTGGGAAGTCATAAATATAGTAGGTTTGAAATAAAGCCTTTGGGGAAGAAGGATCCACCCAATTTGAGGACTTGAAGTGCAAACCTCAATTCAGGGGGTTTTGAAGACCTAATTTGAATAAATCATTTTTGGTCAAAAAAAAATTTGATAAAAAATAGTTTTGGGCACTATTCACATGGCATGATCATTGGGAAAGAGGTTTGGGTCAAGGAAGGAGAGGGATGGAATCTAAGAGTGACATATACTACACTCAACAATCAAACAAGCAAAAAGTCAAACAAGCACAAGCATTGAAAAAGTTTTAATTGGCTCCAACTTTTATAAATCCAAGTATAACAAGTGATACAAAACACAGGGTGTGACATACTTCATGTATCCGTTGGACCAGATTGCATAACCAGAAAATTTTTGGGAGTTCTTAGGTGGGAATTCAAGTAGTTACCTAGGAATATCCTTCCAACAAATGCATAATGGTTATGTATTTGTTTCCGGCTTAATACGAAAGCTCATCCTTTGTTTTGTTGGATGATAATCCCCAAGTGCAAGGAATCATCGTAGCAATTTCCAAAGGTGGAAGTGATAAGTATGGAGTGTTGAACTCACAAGGAGCTAAAGGTAAGATCAATATTCTCAGAAGTCCTATATGCCACAGATACGACTCTACGTACATCGAACGTTTGCTTCCAACTAGAAACGAGAAATGAAACTACGTTATGGGTATGAATAGGATAGCTTTACATGATATTGGAGAACTAAAATATAAATATATGTGTTGTTATCATAATAGTACAATATATTACAAATAGCGAGTGTGGAATAATGATGGGTCGGTGTGCGGAATTATCCTAGGCAATTGTTAACAAGATCGGAAATCATCATTGCAATTTTATATGAGGGAGAGGCATAAGCTCACATACTTTCTCTACTTGGATCATATGAACTTATGATTGGAACTCTAGCAAGCATCCGCAACTACTAAAGATCATTAAGGTAAAACCCAACCATAGCATTAAAGCATCAAGTCCCCTTTATCCCATACGCATCAACTACCTTACTCGGGTTTATGCTTCTGTCACTCAAGCAACCCACTATAAGCGAATCATGAACATATTGCAAGACCCTACAGCGGGAATCCTTCACGTGTGCGTGGCATGGAAGGCACCATAGGATAACACCAAAATAAACATACAACTCAAACCAATCTAGAACATCAATCAACCCAAACGACAAAAGTAATCTACTCAAAACATCATAGGATGGCAACACATCATTGGATCATAATATAGAGCATAAAGCACCATGTTCAAGTAGGTGATTACAGCGGGGTGCGGGAGAGTGGACCGCTAAAAGGAGATGAGGATGGTGATGAAGAAGGTGATGTTGATGAAGACGATCACCGCAGCGATGGTTCCCTTGATGGCACTCCGGCACCACCAAGAGAGAGGGGGAGAGGTTATCCCCCTTGTGCTTCCTCCTCCATGGCCTCCCTCCTCTGTGGGGAGAGCTTCTCCCTCTGTTCCTTGGCCTCCATGGTGTTGATGGCCCCTCCAGGACGATGAAGATGGCCTTCGGTGATGGTGACCCCCTCCGGCAGGGTGCCGGAGAGGGCCAAGATTGATTTTTCGTGGCTCTGGAGGTGTGCGGCGGCGAAAATCTCGATCTAGGTTATGCATCGGGGGTTTTGGAATATTTGAGGATTTATAGAGCTGAGAGGGAGGTCGGTGGACTCTCGAGGGGCCCACAAGCCTGGGGGCGCGCCCTAGGGGGGTGGTCGCGCCCGTGAGGCTTGTGGCCTCCTCGGCCTTCCTCTTCGGTGACTCTTCGCTCCAGTATTTTTTATATTTTCCAAAAATATTCTCCGTAAATTTTCAGCTCATTCCGAGAACTTTTATTTGTGCACAAAAAAAACACGGTAGTTCTGCTGAAAACAGCGTCAGTCCTGGTTAGTTCTAATAAAATCATACCAAAACTATATAGAATTATTGCAAACATGGCATGAATACTTCATAAATTATAGGTACGTTGGAGACGTATCATTGGACTATGGTAATTCGTGTTGCTTCGATGTCAAGGGTGATTTCATGTCTTTTCTAATTGGTGTCCTTATATTTCTATGGGAGTGGTAATCCTTTTGTTCAACCAGAGTTCTCATGAATTCTTTTAACCAGTGTGATTCTCTTCAAGATAATTCTATCCTCTTCGATATTGCAAGATCAATCCTCATATTCTTCTCTGGAGTCTGTCTCATTTGTCGTATGTTGTCTTTGTTTTCCCCCATGCTATTGCCCTTTTTCTTCAATGATTAAATTATCATCCAAGTGCCTATATTTTCATTGATGCTTACTGTCACGCCCAAGATGCGCGCCTATCCATTTAAGGCACGAGGGCCTCACAAGGGATAGATGCGCATCTTGCCGTTAGCAAGAATAGTATCATCACAATATACAATACTGAATGAGAAGAGTATACAAGTTGGCTTACACTCGCCACATGCTAACTTACAATGTCACCCAAATCATAGCATCAAGTTGAACACAGGGTCCGACTACGGAAGAAATCAAACGATAAAAGAAGTTGCAAATGATACTATCAAGCTGTCCCAAAGATCACGGCCAGGTTCTCTACTCATCCGGATATGTCATGTACATCCTGCCTCTCTCCTCATCATACTCCCACTGGAGCTGAGTAAGATCATCCTGCACGAGCTCATCTGATCATGTACCTGGATTGTTGTAGTAAACTATGAGCCACAGAGGACTCAGCTATCATGTGCCCGGGTACCAAGACTATTTAAGCTTTAGGAAGGAAGGGGATGTTTAGTTTGCAGCAGCACTAAGCATTTTATGGTGGCTAGCTTACGCAACATGAAATAAATATGAGTGGCCTACGAAGACGATCGAATCTAGAATGATCCCTAAGAGATCCTGAACACTTACTTACGTCAATCATAACCCCACCGTGTTCTCTCTCGGTTCATGTTCACGAGCAGAGACGATCACGGTTACTCACGCAATTGGTGTATTTTACTTAGAGTTTACTTCAAGTTTTCTATAACCGGGTGTTAAACAAGTATCCAAGTTGCCACATAACCGCGGGCACGGCTTTCCGAAAGATTTAACCCTGCAGGGGTGCACCAACTAGTCCATCACAAATAACCACACTCCGTGGGAATTCCTCGACCACGGATCTTGTGGTCTTCATCGGTGATTCCAAAGGAATTCCAACACCTCGAGAAAACCCGAAGGAAGTCAGAGTCCACACGCAAGACATTCGATAAAGGTAACACAAATCCAGCAAGACCTCCCGACGTGTCGACGAACCCGATAAGAGCCGCGTATCTCAGTCTCAGGACACGAAGGATTGTCCAAACTTCCGGTAGGCCAAACACAGAGTTGCCCCTGGTGGCCACCGGCGGTTGACATTTTTGGACCAACACTCATGTGGAGCACTGGCCCGGGGGTTGATTAAATTATCCATGGGGTTGCAAAGCCCTATGCAGGTTCATTAGTTATAGCAAATGTAGTACCAATGTTGGGTCTTGCCAGACAAGTTTTAAACTCCACCGAACAAACAAGGGGGTCCCCATAACAACCCCAAGCGTGTTAGGAGTGCAAAATATGGAAAACATAACACCGATAACAAAGAACTAATGGCGGTACGAGCGGAACAAATCACTTAGCAAAGGGCCAAGCCTTCCACCAATATCATATATATATGTGCATTAAATTAAATAACAGAATTTATTGGTGTTATCCAAACCATGTTATCACATAGAACAACCTGCACCTGCAACTAAGAATGCTATAAGGGGGGCTGAGCAACGGTAACTTAGCCAATCAACGGTTTGATGGGATGTGGAGGTTAGAGGCTGACATGGAAACATGGGGGCTGATATCATGTGGTAGGTAGCGCAATTGTAACAATAAGAACGAGAAACTAGCAAGCAAAGATAGTATTGGGAGCCGGGTACGATCATCTTGCCTGTTGGTTCTTCAGCTGAACGAGTAGCAGGATCCTCGTAGTGGTACTCTCCAGGGTCCTCGAACTCAGTTTCGACACTCACGTCTACCCAAGAGAAACAGCAAATAAACATCCAACCAAGGTGCAATGCACAATCAAAATGATGCATGATCATTTATGAAGAATTATAACATGGCAATCCAAAACTAGTCATGTTTCACATGCAAAGTTGTTTATTAATGGATCTGGACAGAACCTCGTGTTAAGTAATTTATACATGCATTAACATGGAAAATATGGATGCAGCATGCAAAATCGATGAAAATGCATATAAGGATCGCAAGAAACGGAGCTACGGTTCTCGAGATACGCTCACGACAAGGAACGGAGGCAAAACACAAGATCATCAAAGACCTGGCTAATTCTTGGCATTCCAAGGTAGCCACTGGACAGGTGATGAAAAACCAATCACAATATACTCAATAATCACTCAATTCCATGTAGTATAGCTCCCACAACACACAAAACAACATAGCACTCAACCTGCCACAAAACAGCAACATAGCAATTTGAAAAGCTCACAACTATTGCTACAGAAACTCTACAGCCACAAACAAGACATGTACATAAACTAGACCACACACACACAAATTCATACAACTATGCAATCAGCAAAAGAGCTACACATCACTATGCATGGAGCTGTCAAGTAGGCATGATGAAACAGGTTTTTAGGGACAGTGAAAATTCCAGTTTTCTGGAATCTGGGTTAACAAAGTAGCAAGTTAGCAGCACTGGTTAAATATGCTATAAATCTCCAAATGTCATGAAAATTAACAGGATGGTAGATGGCAACATACAGTACAATTAACTAACACTGAGCATGATCAAAATCCCACCACAGCACTTGCTACAATCCACTCTTCATGGCAAAACAATAACAGCAGAATCTCCAGACTTAGCCATTTCTAAGCAGGATGAACAGTAACAGAAAGTAGCCAACTAAACAGCATGGTTCCCACTGATCTGGTGGCTTAACACTAATAAAAAAAATACAGGGGTGTTCACAGCCCCTTTAACTAGCAATCTCATGTTGGCAAGAACTTAAAAACATGCATAGATTAATTCATAAGAAAAAGACAAAAGGGCATCACAGCTTAAAAATGCAGTTTTGTCAAGTGGCCCCAAAGTCAAATCTGACTTCACAGGTGCATACATGGGTTGATTCTACCCCAAATGCATTACTCATACCCCTATACTTGTTTGTAGCAAGTAGGAGAAAAGCTAGGTCGAAATTCGACCTATATATTATGGGTGACTTATGTCACTTATGCATATGCAAGGGAATGGTCCCAAAATGACATTTAGGCTATTGGTACATGTTGGAAGTGGTTAATTAGCATCCTAGTAACATGTTAACATGGCATAGCATCAAATACAAGGATGAAACTAGCTAGAGGAGGATTCATGCTCATATGCTCAAATAAGGCAAAACCTACACATGGAGCTACATGCACATGGATGAGTGTATGTAGACATACACACACCACTCACACTCACATACATAACATGGCACACCCCATGTGCCAAGCACATATTACATGGTGCACCACACATACTACTCACTAGCACACCTACACATGTATGTGTGTGTGAAACACACACATGCACACACATAGCACCACACTATGCTTGCACTCACCCACTACTCTCATATGTGGGTATGTGCAAGGGCACATACACACATATGACCCACACACACACTCACATATGTTACATGCAAGCACATACATGGGTGTATATGCACATGGGTGCATACACACACACACCACACCAACACACCACAAGTGCATGTGCAAACATGCACACACACACTCACACAACACTAACACACACACACATATGTGTATGTATACACTAGGTGTATACACACATATCCATGTATACATGCAAGGGCACTCACACACCACCATATATACATGACAAAAAAATCAAATACACTACCCTGAATCTACACATACATGCATACATACATACACACAACTTAAGAAAACAAAGAAAGAAAGTAAAAACAAAATAAAGGAAGCAAAAGAAAAGGGGGGAGAAGGGGATCGAACCATAGACCCCCTGCACTCAGCACACACTACCTACCACTACGCTACGGTGCCGATTTCTACCAGAAGGGGGACTGCAGACCTCTAATACACACGCGCACACGCTACCACTGACGAAACTGAAGAAACATAGCACAGCGGCGATGACAGAGCTAACCGCGGCGCGATTCCAGCGAACACACGGGGTCTCCGGCAATGAAGAACAGAGGAAGAACAGAGGGGAAGGAGGAGGAGGAAGAAGAAGGAGATGGCAGCGGCGAGGGAGAAGGAAGAGGGAACCCTATCACGGGGCACGGACGCCAAGGCTTAAATAGGGGCCTCGACGTGCGCGCTAACAGCGACGGACGGCAACGCTCGCTCTCTCGCTGCTCTGCTCTCCCTCTCTGTGCGCCTGACGGAGGAGGACGGGGGTAGGTAGTTGTTAGCTACCTGCTGGGCCTCGTGGGCCACTGGAGGTGAGCCCACTCGGACCTGCTGGCTCTCTCACTCAGGAAAAAAAGGGAAAGGTATTTCCTTTTAAATAAAACAGGTTTAAAGAAAGACATGCTCAGGAAGATAAAAAGGTGTTTAGAGAAAATAAAAAAATTGGGAAGGAAATAATGTGCTCATATTAATAAAAATATCAGGATAATTATTTGCAAAGTTATTTTCATTACTTTAATTAAATCATCCCCTATTTTTAAATAGTTTCAAAAACCCAAATATTTTCTAACAACAAATGATTCACCTCCAATATTCATAAGAACATCAGGGCCACCTCTTGAGCATTTTTAAAGGAATTTTAAAGGAATAGTGTCTCTTAAATCTTTATTAGTTCTGGGATTAATGGTTTCAGCTTCGAGTTATCCTCTCAAATTGTTTCCGACCATGAAAAATCCATCCATATCTATCCGAGGCATTTCTGAGTTGTTTTCATTTCTCGATCCTCCAAAGGTCATAATTTGAGAAGATTTCTTCATTCTTAGCTTTCAAGTTCCGTTGTCAAATTCTTCCCAATTGTTGTCTCTTCATTCGCATCTCATTTATTCTAGTGCCTTGTTGAAGTTTTCTATTAGGCGGACCATGATCTCTTCGTTCTAATGTATCTTCATTCATTCATAGTATCCTTATTCATTTGCAAATTCTTACTTGTGTTTCGTTGAAGACCTCTTCAAGCTTGTGATATCTCTCTTCAATCTTTTCAAGAAGAATAAGTAGTATGCCAAATCCATTGCTTGTCATCAATTTAACTTGATGAAGGATAGGCATAACATAATTCTTATTCTTGTTTCATCTAGGTGATTGCAATCCTTCTTATAGAGTTTTCTCATGCAATCACATTCTCGATTCTAAGTTTTTCATCTTTTCCTTGTCTGGAGTTCCATGTTTTCTCAAGTATCTCGCCGTGAAGCTTCATCTATTTCGGGGAACGATGCACTCGATCACCTATGGGGACACGGGCCCCTTTGTCGTTCGGTAGGGGTGAGGTCGCATGCACAAAGAGCGGAGGTAGTGAGGCAGAACAGCGATGGGGACACTGGTGTTTTACCCAGGTTCGGGCCGCTGAGAAGTGTAAAACCCTACTCCTGCTTTGGTGCATTGATCAGAGGAACATGAAGCACAGGCAAAACTCAAACTCGGCAAGGGTTGCCTTCAAGGGAGCTTCTACGTGAGTACAAGTGTCCAAAGGTCTGAATCTTTAGCTAGGTTGCCTTGGGCCTTGAGGGTGTCCTGGATTAAGGGGTCCCCGAATAACCGACCTATTTCTTATGGGGCGGGCTATGTGGGCTGCAAGGTGAGCATTGGATGATCAAGGGCCCCGTCGCCAGGGTGAAAGCTTCAAGGAGCCGTGGCATGTCCTCCAAGGTGTGGATCGTAGATAGGCATGTTTATCTTTTCGGCATGTAACCGACCATGTGTAAACCCTAGGTACCCCCGGCGTCTATATAAGCCGGAGGGTTTTAGGCTGTAGGGGAGAGAGCAACTCATCTAGGGTTTAGTTGTTTGATCTCGAGGTAGATCGACTCTGTAACCTATACATCATCAATACAATCAAGGGGACATAGGGTATTACTTCCATAGGAGGGCCTGAACCTGGGTAAAACCTTGTCCCCTTCATCTCATGTTACCATCGATTCTAGTCTCACAGCTCGTGACCCCCTACCCGAGATCCGCCGGTTTTGACACCGACATTGGTGCTTTCATTGAGAGTTCCGATGTGATCAATGAAGGAATCGATGGTTCGCCTTGTCACGAGCAATGAGGTCTTCATCCAGGGGATTCTTACCCCCGATCAGACTCTCACAGGCGGCGACATCTTGTCGCACACCGACCCGATTAGCCGCCTTGACCAGATCGGAAATTTTCCCCCTGACCAAAGAATCAAGTTCAGAACCTTAGAGTTCGTCGCTGATTTGCGGGGAGTACTCGCCCTGATGGAACCATCGACCCTTGAGGAGGATCCTGTAAGTCTCGATGCCTTGACATCGAAGACATGAGGCCTCACCACCAATGGAGTCGTCACTCCCGGGCGGTCTAGAACGCCAAATCCGGCTGATGTGACTGGATCCACCATGGCTAAACAGAACACGGATCCGCTTTCACGCAGCTCCGGAACCGCCACGCCGCATATTGACCCTACTCGCTTCAGCAACACACATCCTACCATCGCCTCGTTCTTAAACGAGTTGTTCGATTGGATTGAAACCATGCATAGGGCGGATGAACAGATTACGGTCTATGACTAGCTTGGGATTAAGCCCGACGATAGGGAGATTTACGTCCCCGCGGTCACCCACCTTGTCGCTACCATCGAGTGTCCGGCGGAGGACTCGTCCCAACAATCGGAATTGAAAATAGTCTACACCTCGGTCTCTGATCATCAAGATGTCATCGGCAAACCAGATGCCGGAATTCATTCTAAAACCGGACCATCTTCGGTCCGAGACCTATCACACAGTTCGGAATCTGTGATTCCGAACACCCAACCTGGCATGGAGACGAATTTTTTCCCACCCACCACCCAAGACAATCATTGCAGTATCGCACCAAAACCCGCGTCTTCTGACTTTTGGGATATTAAACAACTACTTGGAGAATCAATCCATCAA
Source organism: Hordeum marinum (assembly GCA_022496015.1). Taxonomy (NCBI): domain Eukaryota; kingdom Viridiplantae; phylum Streptophyta; class Magnoliopsida; order Poales; family Poaceae; genus Hordeum; species Hordeum marinum. Next base: position 314,651,434 of record CM039678.1, read on the forward strand.
TTTTGGGCTAGACTTCTGCTCGCTCAAAGCAGAGAAAAAGGTCTTAGTGAGCAAGAGATAATGGCAACTTTTAGTCGCAATTGCCATGATGAAGGGATTCTTAACACCCTAGCTTCGCGACACGTTCGTGATTTCTCTGAGCTATCTTATTTGGTACAAAAATACTGCACCATGGAAAGCGCTTGGCAATCCAAACGGTTATTTTCGGACCCAACTTCCCCCGAACACTCTAGTGGAGATAAGAAAAAGAGGATACCTCCAAAATGGCCAGCCAGATCCGAACCGGACAAAAAAAGAAACATGCCCATTACAAGGGCCAATAATGTCCTTGACGAACTATTTGATAAACCTTGCCCCATACATTCCGTATGCTGAACACAAGCCTGACTCACAGTCTTAGAGCCTGTTGGGTCATTAGGCAGGTCACAAAAAGCAGTGAGGCCATCCTTGTGGCGCTTCCGAATAGGTGCTCCCCATCGTCGCCCAAATACAATGCCAAAGTACTGACGCCTACGAAACATTCCCCTAGAGGAATAGGAGGAAAAGAGCTCTTAGAGAACTTGAACAGGTCTTCCCTGTGGCAGCAACAAGCGCATGGGCATACATACCCATCACCTTCGGAGATACTGACCAACCGGACATTCTTCCCGGTCATTCACCGGTCGCACTAGTAGTGAACCCCATTATCGATGGCTATAGGCTACATAAGGTGCTAATGGATGATGGGAGTTGTTTAAATCTGATCTACAAAGGCACCCTGGAGAAATGCAGTTCGACCAATCTCCCATCGAACACAGCAACACAACTTTCCGGGGAATTATTCCAGGGAAAGAAGCGCGTTGTTCAGGATGTATCGTCCTAGATGTAGTGTTCGGCACTCCCGAAACTACCGATCCGAAGAACTCCTCTTCCACATCATGCATTTCTCAAGCGGCTATCACACCCTATTGGGACGTGACGTCTTCATAAAATTCCAGGTTGTACCCCATTACGGGTACATGAAACATAAAAGGCCAGGACCAAATGGAGTGATCACAATCTCCAGTGATCCGAATATAGCCCTTCGGGCCGAAAACAAAACGCCAGCACTCGCCCTCGGGGCATTGGCTGAGACCTTCACTATCGAAGAACTTACCGTACTACGGTCAACAGTCGACAAGGACGACGTGATCCTCAACAAAAGGCCCAAACCCACTTCCTTCAAACTCGTAGATGAAATTATCAAGTTCCAAGTGCATCCGACGGACCCCAATAAGACAGCGTCCATAGGAGTTCAGCTCGATCCCATAGCGGATGAGGCACTGCGGGCCTTTCTACAAGAAAATTGGGACATTTTCGCCTGGCATCCTTCCGATATGCCCAGAATCCCACGACGGCTTGCAGAACATAGTCTGAACATTCTTGCGAGCTTCAAGCCCGTCAAGATGACTCTGTGCCGCTTCTCCGAACCCAAACGGCAAGCTATGGGTGAAGAACTAGCTAAGGTGTTAGATGCCAGATTCATTCGGGAGATCAAGCACCTCGAATGGTTGGTAAACCTGGTGATGGTACCAAAGAAAGATAGGTTCGGGCGGTTGTGCGTTGATTTTAAAGACCTTAACAAAGCCTGCCCTAAGGACCCTTTCTCCTTGCCACACATAGACAAGATCATTGATGCCACAGCCAGCCATGACTCGTTGTGTTTCCTCGACGCCTATTCTGGATACCATCAAATTAAAATGAAGGAATTAGACCAAGCAGCAACCGCATTCATCACCCCTACGGGCCATTCTTCTTAGACATGATGCCTTTCAGGCTAAAAAACGCTAGGGCCACATAACAACACATGATCCAGACTTGTCTCGCATCACAGGTCGGTAAGACAGTCGAGGCATATGTCGACAACACGGTAATCAAAACCAAACACGTCAGCCAGTTGATTGACGACCTACGGCAAACCTTTGCCAGCCTATGCAAGTATGACATACGAATCAACCCAGAGAAATGTGTATTTAGAGTTCCTTCTGGTAAACTTCTTGGATTCATTGTCTCCCATAGAGGAATAGAAGCAAATCCAGCTAAAATCCGTGCTCTATCGGACCTTGCCATCCCCACAGAGCTAAAGCATGTCCAAAGGCTGGGTGGGTGTGTAGCAGCGTTAAGCCGCTTTATATCCCACCTCGGAGAGACAGCTTTGCTGCTCTATAAGCTGCTAAAACGGACCAACAATTTCAATGGACCAATGAAGGAGCGGTTGTGTTAGAGGAAATTAAAACAATGCTGGCAACCAATCCCATACTCACAGCACCAGGCGCCGGTGAGCCCTTGTTATTATACATATCGGCTACCAACCAAGTTGTTAGTGCAGTGCTCATTGTTGAACGAGATGAGGAGGGACACAAATTCCGGACTCAGAAGCCAGTCTATTATATGTCATAAGTACTAATGTAGTGCCAGTCCAGATACCCGCACTACCAGAAGATAGCCTACACAGTATTTATGGCATCACGAAAACTCAGACACTACTTCCAAGAGTGTGCGGTAACGGTAGCATCCGAAGTACCCCTGAATGATATAATCAACAAGGGGATGCCATTGGCCGCATAGCCAAGTGGGCCATTGAGCTCCTTCCTTTTGAAATAACCTACAAGCAGCGCCGTGCCATAAAATCACACGTATTGTCAGACTTCATGGCTGAATGGAAAGAGGTCGAGCTCCCTAAGGAATATAGTGCATACTCCCATTGGACAATGTACTACGATGGATCCAAAACCTTGGCTAGACTAGGAGCTGGAGTTATCCTCACATCCCCCACAAGTGATAACATGTGATACGTGTTGCAGATCATGTATGCCGACTCCAACAATGCAGCTGAATACAAAGCTCTCTTACATAGTCTTCGGATGGCGGTATCAATGGGCATACGATGGCTGGAGGTACTGGGAGACTCTAACTTGGCCACCTCCTAAATCAATGGCGAATTTGACGCCAAAAACCCGAAGATGGCGGCATACAAAAATGTCGTCTTAAAAATATCCTCCTGGTTCGAGGAGTTGGAATTTCACCACGTCGCTCGCAACAACAACCAAGCGGCCGACGTACTGGCTCGCATGGGGGCTAAGCATGACCCTGTCCCAAGAAACACCTTCCTAGAGCGTCTCTTTAAGCCATCCATGGTTTGGCAGGACGATCACAATGGCACTAGTCTAGATACGGTGGAAGAGGTTGTTCCCCCTATAAATGAACAAGACGACCAAATCATCGGCGGCTCCGTAATGGATGAACAAGACGACCAAATAATTGGTTTCCTAGATTAAGGGGTCCTTGGATAGCCGACCTATTTCTTATGGGCCGGACTATGTGGGCTGCAAGGTGAGCATTGCATGATCAAGGGCCCCATCTCCAGGGTGAAAGCTTCAAGGAGTCATGGCGTGTCCTGCAAGGTGTCGATCGTAGATAGGCATGTTTATCTTTTTGACATGTAACAGACCATGCGTAAACCCTAGGTACCCCCGACGTCTATATAAGCCGAAGGGTTTTAGGCTGTAGGGGAGAGAACAACTCATCTAGGGTTTATCTCTTTGACCTAGAGGTAGATTGACTTTGTAACCTATACATCATCAATACAATCAAACATGACATAGGGTATTACCTCCATAGGAGGGCCCGAACCTGGGTAAAACCTTGCCCCCTTCGTCTCCTGTTACCATCGATTATAGTCTCACAGCTTGGGACCCCCTAGTCGAGATCCGTTTTGACACCAACAGGCCTCCTTTTATAGCTCAAGGGGAAACCAAAGTGGCAAAACAGACATTGTTTGATGATTAGATAGCCAATAATGTTATCATACCTAACTCAGGCAGTTAGGAAAAAATGCCATAAATGCTAGTCTAGGTGGCATGCGGGGATGCATCCCGGTAGGCTTCTACACCGCTTAAGCAAACTATTGCATCACATCTTGACACGCCTCTGGACGGGTGTCAAGGGGGCACAATCGGTCTTCCAGCGTGTCGACACGTGCTTAACGAGAGCCACTTAGCCACCTGGGGGCTCGACACCGCATCGATAAGTGACTGGCATAGTGATGTAGTGGAGCGGTGGCCGATCGGCTTGCGCTTGCCAGGGGATGGCTTGCTAGATCTTCCTAAAGATGTATGCGCCTCGGTCCCCGGTAGGCACTTGGGACGTGCTTGGGTATGGGACCCTCCTGGGCAGCTGTATTGACCTTTTTGGTGTTTCTTAGACAGCGCAGGTCGCCTGTGCCAGAGCTTTTGGTATTGGATGTTGGTTCTTCATGGTATTAGCTTTCCCCGATAGGCTCGGGCCATTGGCCCGGAGGCTTATCATCCGTGCACAAGTCATGGGGAAATAAACACCCCTATTTGTATACCACAACAGAAGTCCCAGGGCCTGAGCCATATGTGTCGCTTGGCACTTTGGGTTAGGCCCCAAACAGTGCACAGACACGCGTCGAAGAAATGCTGCCCTCATGTCCCACGTCCACTTCGCGTAATTACCGCAGGTCATGGGGTCATGGAACAATAGCCGTTAGAGAGTAAAAAACTTCCAGTAAAAGAAATGGCATTTTTCAAAAATATAGAGAAGAGCCAACCCCCCGTGCGGGTCCCCCAAATAAAAGGGTAACACACAGGGCGCTACTCTTTCGTGTCCGTTTCTCCATCCTTCATCTTCCTCCTCAGGCCAAGAAAACGCTTTCGCCGCTGCCACCCGCCCACCGAGCATTGCTAGATCATTCGTCGCCCCTGGAGAGCCCAAGAGATGGGGCGGAAGACGGGTGTCGTGAAGGGGAAGTAGGCGGTTGCACTGGCGGATCCAATGGCTGAAGAGAGGAAGAGGAAAGCAGAAGAGCTGGAGAGGCGGAGGCAGAGAGATGTGGTTATCTCTCCCTCGAACCTGGATGGCAATGCCTTGATCGAAAGGTATGCCTATATGTGGGGAAGGGAGACGAAGGGGCATGGAGCACTCGTGGTTCTACCAGACAGACCCAAAGAAAAGACACCATCAGATTCGTACCGCTTCTTCTGCATGTACTTTCTCTGTGGACTCTCTCCCCTTCCTCTGGTTTCTTCTGCGCCATGATGGCGGTGTATGGATTTCATCTCTTGCATTTCACGCCCAATGCAATGGCATGCATGGCGATCTTCGCCCATTTGTGCCAGAACTTTGTTGGAGTTGCCCCCAATGTGGATTTGTTCAGACACTTCTTCGTCCCTCGGATAGAAGACAAGTCCCACCGCTCAGGAAACATAGGCTTGATTCCTCGAGGCAAGAGGGAAGATTGGAATTACCTCCTTGGTCAGCATAGCGGAAAGTGGGAAGAGTGGAGGGGCGACTCGTGCTAGATCAAGGATGACAAAGCCCTGACTTTTGCTCGATAAATACTGAATGCGTCGCGCGCGGAAACGACTGGAGTAAGCCGGGCCTCACCAACGACAAGCTCCGCCTGACGCTGAACAGGATTGCCCGTCTCAAAGCTGTCGAGCTGACCATCGAACATGTGGGGAGCGACTTCCTCTAGTGCCACATTGCGCCGCTGTAGAAGAGGGACAGGTTTGCATGGGAGTACAACGTTCCCGCCGACTGGATGCGGTTGTGCCCAGGCCCCACAAACAACCTAACGGTTTACAGCCATGGTTGGTTGTGCAACCAGCTGTTTGGCCGCCTTGGGCCGTACCATTTGCCAGTAGGAGTCGTTCCCTTACACCTCAATTCCACCTGTAACTAGATTATGAAATGGATGCCCGACCGCAACGCTTTCGGGGTCAAGCCCGATTGGGGGCTGCCTACCCTGCATGACAAGATGGAGTGGGTCTCCAGCCTCGAAGAAAGAGCTTCCAGGGCGGAGGACAATCTGACTGCGCCAACCAACATGGCGGAGAAGGTATTGATTGTTGCTCGGATTCCAGTGGAGAAGAAGGATAGAGCCATAAGAGAATGGTCTCCGGGGTAGAGGAAGAGGAACACGGGGATGATGATTCTTCTAAGGAGGGGAGCAAAAAACATGCTCTGGAGGAGGCTGCCCGGTTCGAGTCTGTCGGGGCTGGGGCTTCCCGAGCCGCGGCGACAGGAACCCAAGAGGGGGTTAAGGTGGAGGAGGCAAAGGAGCCAGAAGTGGAGGAAGAAGGGCTCGAAGGTGGCCCTCAAGCTCCAGAGCCAGACCGCCGCCTCCGCGAGCGCGTCAACCGAGAATCAGCAGTCCTTGTGCCTTTGCAGGGCACCGAAAAGACGACCACCAGGGGAGGCGGACATGAAGCAACATGCCGCCAATATCTCCGCCTCTCTCATGCTAAGACTCCTCCTGGCAAGCGACAGAGGGTTATAGGGGACCCAAGCCGTCGTGGTTTTGTCATGGCAGATGTCCTCATGCACGGACTTAGGTGTGAGGCCAACACTGTTGGGTGGCGACTCAAAGAGATCAAACGAGAATGGGATGCGGGTTTACCCAGATTCAGCCCCTTCGATGGAGATAATAGCCTATGTCCTACTTTGTGTCTATATTAATGGAGATCTTGATTATAAGGACGCGGGAACAATAACCTAGCTTTCGAGGGTGTCTAATTTGAGACTTCTGCCCCGAGGGCTTTCCTTTAGGGTGGGTTACACCGCAGGGTTATATCCCCGACATTAAGACCCACATTGATTTGAATTTATTCAAGTCAATTTGTCGTGTTCCATTGGCAGCTCAACATCCATGTTTCTCATGGGCTCCAGAAAATGCCGGCTCACAGGGCTTCCTGACTTGTCATTTTTCAATGCTTGTCCACTAGTGACCTCATATGCTAGAAACTCAGGGGCCTAGTTCGTGACATCATGACGAATCTAACCATGTCCACATTTCCCGAAAATCGAGGCGTGGCTTCCCGAATGTTACTGTGGCGCCTTGATTTTTGTGCCTGTTGTTTCTCCTTTCAGGTTCTTCCTTAAATACCCTCCTTCTTTCACTTTCAACTCGCCCTTCTCGCTTCTTCTTATTCCTTGCGCTTCAAGAGCTTCGCCGAACCATTGCTCATCCACCGCCGGAGACCATCTTCGGGAGTACAACGATGTCGTGCCTCCATTGAGATCACACTGCTCAGCCGAACGCTTGCCTCCTCCGCCACTGATTTCTTCTTCGAGGTAACCTTTTTTCTACTTTAGATCCGTAATAGTTCATCGGAGTTCTTCATGCCTCGGACAGTTTATCTCCGTTCATCGCCATTGCTCGTTCATTTGCAAAACCTCGTGACTTGTACTATCCGAGCGCAACGGTTTGAGTTGTAGATCCATTTTTCGCATAACATCTTCAAACGTTCCTTTAGAATCTACACACTAAGCCCTCGATATTTACCAAGTCATGTACTAGGCTTAGCAAATATTTACCTTTTCTCAACCTTTTGTAGATCCGTAATTGTATCTAGTCTAGTGGAAACTTGTTTTCCTATGCACTTAATGAAAACTAGATGCTTTGTACTCCAGAATGTCCGCCCATATTTTCTGCCGACTTAAGGCCGTAACCCGCCATGCTTCACTTCACTGAATCGAAATGTTGTCCTTATAGGGTGACTCGTCTTTCCATAAAGCTTAGGACCTCTCCCTTAGTCATATGCCTAATCCGCCGCCTTTACTCAATTCAGGTAAGTCGTCATGTCGAAAACAACCTCCTGCAACTGGGTGACCTCCCAAGTCTCTGAAGCCATCCTTCAAGACTACCAAAAACAAGGAGTTTTGCCGCCTCAAGAGACAATCGGTTGGCAGGCTGCCTTTGGAGAGGAATTTCCTAAGCCGGTAGAAGGAGTTGTGATAATATTCTTGGATCATCTTCTTAGGGGCTTTTCTCCACCCGGATCAAATTCATCTGGGGTGCCTTGCATTTCTTCAACCTCCATCCTCAAGACTTGGCTCCCAATTTGTGTTGAATCTATGTTAGTTCCAAGTACTTTGTGAGGTCTATATATAGACAAGGCCTTGTGTCTTCCTTTTTAGGGAATTTTTCTATTTAAACCGCCAGGCGGAGTGCGCCGATGTCCCAAGCCATGAGCTTGGTGGAATCTCCATCCGAAGGAGGAGGGACGTTGTTTTCCCCAATGCCATTTTGCCAAGCCACCCAAAGGGGTGGAACAAGAACTCGTTTCATTGTCCGAACATGGCTCCGGTTGATGAGAATCCCCTATCGGGTTATAGGCCAGACCGCCTTCCCGGGAATATTGAATTTCATGGTTGGGCTTCTCTGGAAGAACGAGATCAACACGCCCATGATTACCCAAAGATGAGGACCTTATTGGCCAACGGGTTAACCGGGATTGACTTGACTCAGTGTTTGGTGTCTTGGAGCATTCTTCCGCTAAGCCGTCGAGGTGGCTTGATGTATACTTACTCCGGCGACTTGGAGGACCCCCAACGATTTAACAACATAACCTTGGACGTCGATGAAGTAAATCAAACAGTGAAGGAGTTGTTAGGCAAAAGTCTGGCTTCTTGCAGCCAAGATGGACCAAAGCCTTTTATGCTCATAACCCGGCACCTCTAGTAAGGGTTTTTGATGACTGTCTTGGCCTTTACAAACGATTTTCTTCCTTGAACCCCTTTAAAACTTACTTGTTATTTTTATCCTCTATTTAACATGCCATGTCTCCATTTTAGGGCAAGAAATGAGCAAAAACCACTGCCAAGAAAACCAAAGTCCCTCCAGCTTCAAAGAAGGACAAGGTAGTCGTCGAGGAGTCATATCCTATGGGCAAGACAGAGATAGTCAGAGTTCACTCAGAGGTAGAGATCACATTCCTTTAATTATGCTTTACCGAATTCAGCTGATATCTATTTTTCTTAGGTGACATTGATATGATCTCGTCTGAAGATGTTGAGGTAATTTCCATCTCCTCCGGCTCAAAACCCTTATCGCCAAGGAAAAGTAGGCGGGTCATTCGGAAAGTACGTTTTTCTCACCCGGGCGCTCATTTGGATCCCAATTTTATTTTGAAGCAAACTTAGCACATGTCTAAGCGCAAGACTCGAAGTGGTACTTATGACTTTGCAGGCGTCTTACCCAACAAGCCGGCTGCTTGTAAGCGCCCATCTCAGGTATGTTTCTACCCGATCTCTTTTTTTAAGGTCAACTTGAGTTATCAATATTTTGCTCATCCTGACTATTACCAGGAGTCACCTCCTTCATGAGGCGACTTAACTGTTATCAAACTGTCGCCCCTTGTGATCAATCATGGGTGAGTCTCTTTTGCTAGATACTCGCCTTTGTGTGTCTTTTGGCACTTTGTTGATAATGATTTCTTGTTTTATAGGGCTCAAGCCAAGGCCAATAAGAGGAGACTTGGCGAGTTGCTCGCCGATCCAAAGCCCCTAAGGCAGGAAATCCTGATTTCTCTGCCCCTGAAACTCAGGCGAGTCATCTTGAGGATCATCAGGAGATCCAGGCTAATGTCACTCCTCAACCTGAGCCAGCGAGTACCAACGTTGTGGGTACTGAAGTTGACCCGGTGGTTTGTCCTGGCCCATCTAGTCCTCCCAAAACAGATGAAGAAACTCCTTGTGACCAGAACAAAGTTGTCATTACCGGGTCAGGTTATGCTGCCCCTGGGTATCCAAAGTGCTGACCGAGATTATTTCTAAGGACGAACCAACACCACCAGAAAAGCGCAAAGCCAAGCTGGAACTCCCAAACTATGAGAGCATGAGCGCTGAAGAACTTCACGTCGGTTATTTGGACCGTCTTGCAACAAGCCGGGAAATGGAAGTCGACCTTGTTAGCATGATGAAAAACAAGTATGGAGAATGTTCCTATTTACTGTGTACTTTGCATATCCTTATCTATCTTCCAAGGGACGGCTCATTTTCGTGATATGAGTTGGGTCTTTGATAACAAGTCTTTGTAGAACTCAACCTGTAGCCCCCATTGTTGGAGATATGCCCTAGAGGCAATCATGTATGATGATATTTCCTATGTGTATATGAATAAAGATAGTCCTTGTACATTATCATTGATGTGTATTAACAAGTGTATGACTTGTTTATGAGACTATGCATCGTATGATGACTGTCCTAAATGGTCCCTTGTCGAAAGGGTTGTGCAGACGCCCAGCCAGTTAGACTAGCATATGACACAATGGATGGTCCGGTCTCATTGACCATGTAGCATTGGATGCTAGCCGGATAATATAAACTCAGAAAGGTCTGGTCAGATTCATTATAGTCAAATCCGAGTCGAGATAAGGTCTGAATTGGACAGACGCAACTATGAGACGTGGCGATAGGTCATCTGTGACTCTCTAGTACAATATATGTTCTATGTCCTAAGACCTGAGATGGTGCATGTACTCGGGATGGTGACAGACTTGCTTTGGGCCGACTAAACACTATCTGTGACTTGGTAGTTACAAAGGCAGGTTTCGAGCTTGTCCAGACCCATGATGCGAGACATGGTCGAGCAAGATGGGATTTGCCCCTCCGATCATGAGAGATATACTCTGGGCCCCTCGGGTGATCCGACCTAGATAAGCATGGCCATGCGATGAGGATTATGACATAATGTGAAGTGTTGGTCAGATTCACCGGAATGAGAAAGAGGTCATGCTCCAACAAGGATGACCATGTCGCCTTCTGCACGACAGCATATATCGTGTGGCAAAGGGAATAGAAATGTGAAGTACAGGTTCACCTAACCAGCTTCATCATACACTTGGAGTCGGCACACCTTGCTAGAGGCTGCTACCGACTGGTCAAGCCAGATGTGAGGTGACTCACGACCAACTAAACAAGAACCTAAGGGGTCGCGCGCTTAAGGGAAGGAACACGTGGGCTTTAGGATTTGTGCAAGACCCAAGAGTTGAGCCCGCGTTGGATGCCTATATATAGTGAAGGTGCAGCACAGCCATCCGGTTGATCGCTTCAACGCCGTCATTAGGGCTTTGCATGTGTTTCAACTAGCCACCTCTACTTGCCGCCGCCGATTGTGTGATCGGACCTAGCAGACCGCCGCACGGTGTTCCTTCTACACGCGCGGATACCATTAGAGGCGGTGCACCTGCGCCACTCCGGTGAACCTGTACATGGGATCCGGCAATCGGCTGTTCGAGGGAGATCAGACGAGGAGGAGATGGACGACACGAACACGCTGCCCCAACTCTACTTCCGCTGCAGGGAACTACGCATCTGGTGGTAACGATCTTTGGTCCATCTCCTTAGCATGTTCTTGGATGTTTTGCACGTAGGAATTTTTTAATGTGCATGCGATGCACCTGCCGTAGAACCCAAGAGTTGTATCAGAGCGAGGTTATAGGATTTGGATTCAGATCGGATGCATATTTGATATGTGGAGGCGGAGGATGAGATCCGTCGTCGTTCATGAGATCGGCTATGTGCACGGTTGATGATATCAACTACACATCGGGATAGATTCCGCCCGCTAGCCAAGACCGCCTTGTGCGTAGAGCCTTGTGTATTGTACACGATCACACAAACCGTTAGAATGCGATTCTATGCATAAGTTTGTTTTGCAGGTTTGATGTGAATAGTATTGCTCATATGTATGTGGTGCATGTGTGTAACTTAACATGACTTGTGTTCATGATTGTCAGCCGGTAGGAGCCAAAGTGATGTCATTATATTGTATAACAACATGTGTGTCGACTCATGATTATGTGTAAATTCATTACTAGTTGTAATAGTTGGAGGACAGAGATTAGGTTTGATGCTTTGGCGTCCTAGCGTGACGCACAAGATGGAGTTCCGCTTTGGTCATCGGAGTAGGAGCCGGCCATGGAAGGACGCCCATGAAGGAGCCATACTATTTCACATATTTATGTTTATATGTGATGGATATTGCTTCTTATTTCTATGCATGTTAGTATGGTAGAAAGATCCCTCATTATTATCAAGTATATTTCCATTCTGGATGTTGCACCTTCGCACGTCAAGTACGGCTGGTAGTGGGCTCGTAAAATTGAGGTGCTACTAGGTGTCCTTGAACTGGAGGGTTCGTGTCGGACACGGACATGCAGTTTGACAAGGCTATCAAAACGGTTATGGACCTTGTGGCAAAGAAGGTTGGGAGCCGGGGTATATGATCCGTACCTAACCGATAGAAGTCGTATAGAGATACGATTAGGAAGGAGTTGCTTAACAAATAGGTAAGTTGGCTAGCAGTGATGCTAAAGCTCACTAGTCGCTTGCGCTAGACGGGTCCTGAATCACCGAGTGTTTGCGGAGGGATGCTGACTTCAATGGGAGCAGTTCTGTTCAAGGCTTGAATTACCCTACATAAACACATTGCTTAGTGATTGCATATTTTCTGTTGTAGATCAATGGCACCACCTTCTCAACCCAACTTTGCATTGAAATCAATTTTGGAAAAGGATAAACTGAATGGAACAAACTTTACCACCTGGTATAGAAATTTGAGAATTGTTCTCAAGCACGATAAAAGGAACATGTTCTAGAGGATCCACTTCCAGAGGAACCTGCCAAGAATGCTAGTGCCACAACCAAAAATGCTCACTAGAAACTCGTTGATGAATCAAGCGAGATCAGCTGCCTCATGATGGCTTGTATGGAGCCCGATTTGCAATGGCATTTCGAAAACATTCAGGCTTTTCATATGATCGAGAGTCTAAAGAGCATGTTTCAGGTGCAAGCTAGGACTGAGAGGTTCAACGTCTGGCAACCATTGACGAATTGTACGCTAAAAGAGGGTGATCCACTGAGCCCGCACGTGATCAAGATGATCGGGTACGTGCAAGCTTTGGATCAGTTAGGCTTCCCACTTGGGGAAGAGTTGTCCACGGATGCAATTTTGGGTTCTCTTCCACCTTTCTATGGGACGTTCGCCTCGAGCTATCATATGCACGACATGGATAAGAAGCTCATTGAATTGCATGGGATGCTCAAGGTAGCAGAGCAAGATATTAAGAAAGGCATGCATCAAGTGCTGATGATACAGAACTCGGCTAAGTCCAAGAAGAGTTTGTCCAAGAAAAAGGGTAAGGCAAAGGGCACAGAGAAGGTTGTCTCATCCGCTGAGCCAAAGTCCGGACCGAACTCAAAGACCATTTGCTTTCACTACAAGGAAGTTGGTCACTGGAAGAGGAACTGTAGCAAGTGGCTTGCTGAGCATGACAAGAAGGTTGGACATGCTTCTTCAGGCAAAGGAACACTTGTTACATATGTTACAAACATTTACCTTGCTGACATACCTAGTAGCTCTTGGGTATTTGATACCGGATCAGTTGTTCATATTTGCAACTTGATGCAGGGGCTAGTAACAACTAGGCGTGTGGCACAAGGTGAGATTGACATCACGGTTGGCGACAAAGCAAGAATTGCTATGTTGGAGGTCGGCACGATGCAGCTCAAGATTCCTTCTTGATTTATTTTGGAATTGAATAATTGTTATTACATTCCCGCACTTAGTCGGAACATTATTTCTGCCTCATGCTTGATGAGTCAAGGTTATGAATTCAATATAAAGGACAATGGTTGTTCATTTTATTTGAATGGAATGTTCCATGGCTATGCACCCATAGTAGATGGGCTATTTATTTTAAATATAGAAACGGAACCAATCTATAATATGAATGTCAAGAGGCATAATCCTAATGAGATAAATCCAACATACTTCTCGCATTGCCGGCTTGGACACATTAGTCTGAAATGCATGAAGAAGCTCCATGATGATGGACTCCTAAATTCGACCTACTTCGGGTCGTTCGAGACATGTGAATCATGCTTGCTAGGCAAGATGACTAAGTCACCTTTTGCAAAGAATTGTGAGAGGGCATCTGAGCTGTTGGAGCTTATACACAGTGATGTGTGTGGTCCAATGAGCACAACGGCCAGAGGTGGCTATCAGTACTTCGTGACTTTTACCGATGACTTGAGTAGATATGGATATATCTATTTGATGAGGCAAAAGTTAGAAACTTTTGAAAAGATCAATGAGTTTCAGAACGAGGTTGAAAATCAGCTCGGCAAGAGGATAAAACTTCTACGATCAAATTGTGGAGGTCAGTACATGAACCAGGAGTTTGATAATCATCTAAAAAGCCAAGGTATAGTACCTCAGCTCACACCTCCGGGTACACGCCGTAGAGAAACAGTGTGTCGAAACATAGAAATCAAACCTTGTTGGACATGGTCTGGTTGATGATGAGCAAATCGGATTTACCCTTGTCATTCTGGGGATATGATCTAGAAACTACAGATTTCACACTTAATAGGGTACCATAAAAATCCATAGACAAGACACCACATGAGATGTGGACTGGAAGAGTCCTAGTTTGTCTTTTCTAAAGATTTGGGGTTGTGAAGCATTTGTCAAGCAATCCATGTCAAACAAGCTTACACCCAAGTCGGATAAATGCATATTCGTGGGATATCGGAGGGAAACCTTGGGATATAACTTCTAAAACTGAGAAGAGAACAAAGTGTTTGTTGCTCGGAACGGTGTTTTCCTAGAGAAAGAGTTTCTCAATCGGGAGGCCAGTGGGAGAACGGTGCGACTCAAAGAAATTCGAGAGCCACTCAGGGAGAACTCGGTTGGTGGTGAATCGCATTGGAGTCGGTCAGAGAACCCGTAGTGGCATCGACACCGGAGCCATGGAGGTTGGAAAGATTGCGTAGAGTGCGTGACGTTTTGTTTCTAGAAAGCAACGAGCCGGCCATGTATGTGGAAGCGATGGTGATCCTAGATTAAGAGGCATGGCTAGAGGCCATGAAATCTGAGTTAAATTCCATGGATTACAATAAAGTTAGGTACTTGGTTGATCCGCCACCTGGCGTAGTTGCCATTGGTTGCAAATGGGTCTTTAAGAAGAAAACTGATGTGGATGGAAATGTTTAGATCCACAAAGCTCGGCTTGTCGCTAAAGGTTATGGACAAGTTCAAGGAATTGACTACGATGAGACCTACTCGCCGGTAGCAATGCTAAAATTTGTAAGGATCATACTAGCTATAGCTGCATATTTCGATTATGAGATATGGCAGATAGATGTCAAAACGGCTTTCCTTCATGGAAATTTAAAAGAGGATGTATACATGATACACCCTGAAGGTTTTGTCGATCCAACTAACGCTGGTAAAATATGCAAGCTCAAGAGATCCATTTATGGATTGAAGCAAGCAACTCGAAGTTGGAACATTCGTTTTGATGAAGTCATCCTTGACCTTGGTTTCATCAAGAATGAAGAGGATTATTGTTTATACAAGAATTCTAGTGGGAGCTTGGTAGTATTCTTGATCTTGTATGTGGATGACATACTGTTGATCAGAAATGATGTTTTATGCTGAACTCTGTCAAGGAATCATTGAATGGCAAGTTTTTGATGAAAGACCTTGGAGAGGCGGTGTACATTTTAGGCATCAAGATCTATAGAGATGGATTGAGGAGGCTGCTTGGCTTGAGCCAGAGCACGTACATAGAAAAAGTGTTGAAGATTTTCAACATGAGTGAGGCCAAGAAAGGGTTCTTGCTCATCTCACATGGCATAAGGCTAAGCAAGACTCAGAGTCCTACGACTTCTGATGAGCGAAACCAGATGAGTAGGATTCCATATGCCTTGGCAATAGGATCCATCATGTATGCCATGCTATGTACATGGCCTGATGTTTCCTATGCAATAAGCTTCACAAGAAGATACCAAGCCGACCCAGGTGAGAGTCACTGGACAGCGGTGAAAACTATCTTGAAGTACCTGAAAATGACTAAAGAGATGTTCCTAGTTTATGGAGGTGAGGAGGAGCTCTACGTAAAGGGTTACGCTGATGCTAGTTTCCAAACCGACATGGATGATTATCGATCCAAAGTGGATTCGTGTATGTCATGAATGAAGGAGCAGTGAGTTGGACGAGTTCCAAGCAAGATACGGTGGCCGACTCCACAACAGACGCCGAATACATTGAGGCTTGTGAAGCCGCAAAGGAAGGTGTTTGGATTCGGAAGTTCCTGGAAGATGTTGGTGTGTTCTCGAGCTGGTCAAAACCGTTGGACCTTTATGGCGATAATTCAGGTGCCATCACACAGGCCAAGGAGCCTGGACAACACCACAAGACTAGGTACATAGACCGAAAATATCACTTGACATGAAATCTCATAGAGAAAGGTGACACCAATTTATGCCGGATTCATACGGATGCAAATGTTGCAGATCCGTTGACTAAGCCGCTTCCACAACCCAAGCATGAGGGGCACGATAGAGCGATGGGCATTTGATGTCTATTTGATTGACTCTAGTTCAAGTGGAATACTATTGGAGATATGCCCTAGAGGCAATCATGTATGATGATATTTCCTATGTGTTTATGAATAAAGATAGTCCTTAGACATTATAGTTGATGTGTATTAACAAGTATGTGACTTGTTTGTGAGACTATGCATTGTATGATGACTGTCCTAAATGGTCCCTAGTCGAAAGGGTTGTGTGGACGAGCAACCAGTTAGACTAGCATATGACACGGTGGATGGTCCGGTCTCACTAACCATGTAGCATTGGATGCTAGCCGGATAATATGGACTCAGAAAGGTCTGGTCGGATTTGATATAGTCGGATCCGAGTCGAGATAAGGTGTGAGTTGGACAGACCCAACTATGAGACGCGCCGATAGGTCATATGTGAGTCTCTAGTACAACATATGTTCTATGTCCTAAGACCTAAGCTAGCGCATGTACTCGAGATGGTGACAAACTTTCGTTGGGCCAAATAAACGCTACTCCGTGGCTGGGTAGTTACAAAGGTAGGTTTCGGGCTTGTCCAGACCCATGCTGTGAGACGTGGTCGAGCAAGATGGGATTTGCCCCTCCGATCAGGAGAGATATACACGAGGCCCCTCGGGTGATCCGACCTGGATAAGCATGGCCATGCGATGAGGATTATGAGATAATCCGAAGTGTTGGTCAGATTCACCGGAACGAGAAAGAGGTCATGCTACAACAAGGACAACATATATCGTGTGGCAAAGGGAATAGAAATGTGAAGTACAGGTTCGCCTAACCAGCTTCATCAGACACTTGGAGTCGGCACACCTTGCTAGAGGCTGCCACCGACTGGTCAAGCTGGATGTGATTTGACTCGCGACCAAATGAACGAGAACCTAAGGGGTTGCACGCTTAAGGGGAGGAACATGTGGGCTTTAGGATCTGTGCGAGGCCCAAGAGTTGAGCCCGCGTCAGATGCCTATATATAGTGGAGGTGCAGCACACCCATCCGGTTGATCACTTCGCACGGTCATTAGGGCTTTGCATATGTTGCCACTAGCCAGCTCCACTCGCCACTGCCAACTGTGTGATCAGGCCTAGCAGTCCGCCACACAGTGTTCCGTCTGCAGGCGTAGATACCATTAGAGGCGATGCATCTGCGCCGCTCCGGCAAACCTGTACGTGGGATCCGGCGATCGGGTGTTCGAGGGAGATCGGACGAGGAAGAGACGGACCATGCGAATGCATTGCCCCAACTCTACTTCCACTGCACGACACTGCTCGTCTAATGGTAACGATCTATGGTCCATCTCTGTAGCATGTTCTTGGATGTTTTGCGCGTAGGAAAATTTTAAATTGCATGCAATACACCTACGGTATAACCAAACACCCAAGGGTCGGCTTATCTCTTTGAAATGAGTCGGGTCTTCTGTAAATTATTGAAGAACTCAACTTGTAGCCCCCAAGGGCCAACTCATCTCCTTGAGATGAGTCGAGTTTTATATTTGCTTTGGAAAGACTTGAATACATTAGCCCCCAAGTGTCACGGATATTGCTCGCAATTTGCTTGAGACTTGATATAATATTTAATTTATAAGTTTGAATCTTGCGCTTTTCTCGTTATCATTGACTATCATGGATCCTTTATGCAAAAAAGCTTTACGAGAAGCCGAGTCAAATGTGTCCGGCTTGAAGAAATATTTAGAAACACGGAAAAGTGCCCAAGCAGCCACGGAAGAAAAACAGTACCTCTCATTGGAGGAACTTGAGAAGACCAAGGCACTTTTTGAAAAGCAAAAAAGAATCCTTTGATGTTCAGAAAGCCGCCTAAGTTGAAGAATGTCACTAAGGGTCAGCTAAAACCCATCACCGCGGAACTGGCCAGGTTAAAGTGACATATTGCCACTATGACTCAGCCCATCTTTGGTAAGTTTCTTGAGGTAATTTTGTCGTTTGGAGATACACTTTCTAGCATTTTTTGACGCTTAT
This sequence comes from Hordeum marinum, assembly GCA_022496015.1. Taxonomy (NCBI): domain Eukaryota; kingdom Viridiplantae; phylum Streptophyta; class Magnoliopsida; order Poales; family Poaceae; genus Hordeum; species Hordeum marinum. The sequence goes on from CM039678.1 coordinate 314,669,598, forward strand.
GTTGTTTTGCAGGCCCAAGGATGTCAAACCTCCAATAGAACATCTTGGTTATGCTGAAGGTTTTTATACTTTAACCGAACAACTCTATACGGGAGGCCGGCTTCCTATTAAAGTTGTGATGGGAGAGAAGGAGCCGATAACACTCATCAAGGATATGTTGAAGGTCCTTTCGACTATTCCCAAGCAAGTTGAAGAGATGAAGAAGTCGGTCGCCTGCTCCGTGCTACTTCTTCTATAAGACGAGCCTTTGCCTACGCAGAAGAGCTTGATCCGGCAGAGATGGCCAAAGGCTTTCCTAAGCTTAAGGATGATGGCACAGCTTTCGACGATGCTTTTATCCGAAGTGTATCTAGATGGCTCGTGTGTTGGCCACGCAACTGGTTCCTGGGATGGGCTTGAAAGGATAGCAAGCGGCTTATGATGCGAGCAATTCGTGAATTCGGCCGCCCACCATCATATCAGTGGATCTGATTCATCAGCATCGTAAGCATACTTTTGCTCCTGAAGTTGACACATCCCCTATTCCGAACGAGGAAGTTGTATTCCACACCTAACTCATTGAAACTGGGACGTGAACAATCTTTAGATTGTAGAGTCAGAAAAGGCAACGGAGGATGACCCGAAGGTGGCTCAGGCGACAGATCGTCCTGAGGTTAACCCAGACGGCGCAGGAGGCAAAGCTCAAGAGTGATGTACAAAACAATTTGAGCCACCTATTTCCTATAGCCCCCATGTGTTGGGCCGAACAGATATTTTGTGACTCTGGACTATGAGCCTGTAATTGGAGTAGTTTAAATAACTTCCTGAAAAAATTATGTCATGCCTTCGTGCATGTTTGATTTGTTGAAGGCGTTTACCCTATGATCCTTTTATCTTTTCATGATGATTGCTTTGTTTTCCTGCTCACCTTGAATATTTCCACCATGTTTTGATGACTTTTTCAGAAAACGAGCTAGGAGAGAAATCTTTAACTATCAAAGCTTCAGGCCTTTGTTTTGATAATACTTAACCGACCATAATATGACGATGGTTGGTAACCCGGACTCTCATGTCTGAGCCAGTAATAAAACAATGTAGTACCTACAAAATCTTATGTGGTAGCAATAATTAACAATATCGAGTATTGCAGTATGAGCCAGCTTAATGAATCTCATCAAGAAAGGACTGTCCTTTGATGCTTTAATTAGATAGGCCAGCCTTTTTTAGCCGGATCAGAAACTCCAATTACTCAATTTTTGGTTAAACCAAAAAGAAACTTGATAGTGTAACCTGATCCAAGGACCAAGATTATGCAAAAATTGTAAACATGTATGTTTGTTATTAAAATAATGTCATGTTATGATGTCACACACTTATCACGGTGTAAAAAATATGCCGGCTTTTGAGGCTCGACATAAAGACCAGCTTTCGAGGCTCGTGTCTTGCTTCGATGAAGCGGGTATGATAACCCATGGTTTATCCTAGATTTCTCCATGTCGGCTCTCTCATGACTCAAGCCGATGTTTTGACCCTAAGGAGTTCAAGGTCCCTGAAAACGGATTGGCTCTTGAGAGTACACGGGGTCAACTGATCGGAGACGCATCAAACATATAGGCAGGTTTAACCACATGTGGCTTTCTTGTTTTGCCGGGTCAAGAGGGTGAGAAAGCTAAACTCGATGAGTTGGAAGCCCCGAAATGCCAAATATAATAATGGCCTTTTTGCCGGGTCACAAAGGTAAGAAAGCTAAACTCAGTGAGTTGGAAGCCCCCAAGTGCCCAAAAAAATACAGACTCAAGCCAAGTTTTGCGGCCGAAACGACAAGAACTCCGAATTTTTGGTAAGTCGGGTTTATTGAAATATAAATAAGTATGTTCATAATTTGCAGGGAGGGGGAATATACAAAAGCAAGGGAGCTGGTGAGTCTAAGCATAATATGGCCATAAACGAGCAGTGCTCTGCGGCCGGCTTATTTCCTTCTTGGTGGCATATGATCTTCTTTGCAAGCCATCCAAGCAATATGATCTTAAACTCAAATACTAATGATATTGACCATTGTTCAGATGCGTGGGGTTGCTTTGGAAGCCACCTTGGTTATTGTGTTGATTGTTCTGGCCAGGATGATGTCCATTGTCGTTATTCGCCTGATGTTGAAAACCAGCAGCTAAGTCGGCCTGTGACCCATCAGTACCATGCTGGCCGGGGTGTCCGCTACCATTACCTCCTGGATGACTTTGGAAAGCTTGGTTACGGAATTCCTGCATGATGTAGCAGTTTTCCCATGAATGGGCAGATGGCTTATCAGGGGTAATTTATTTAGGACATGGTGCTTTGAGCGCCTCTTCATAGTTACGAGGCTTATTCCCATTGTAAGCCCTCCCAGGACGACCATTACGATGTTGGATTTTAAAACCAACATTAGTATTGGCAACGAAATCTGACCCGGCTTCTGGTTGCTTCCGTTTACCACTCTTATTCTGGTGCCGCCACCATGGCTATGCTGGTGAGGGATCACTAGAAGAGTATGTCTAGAGTGGTGTGAATAGACTACTAGCACAAATTAAAATCTACACAAGGTGCAAAGTTAAGTGTTGACAGATTTTAGCAATTATAGCAAGTCTAGCACACCCTACACATGCAAGTCATCAAGTATACCAGCGGAAATTAAAGACATTGCACATGGAAGTAAGGAGTTGAGATAGGGAGATCAAACGCATGACAGACATGAAGATTTTTCCCATGGTTCCGATAGGTGGTGCTATCCTACGTCCACATTTATGGAGTCTTCAACCCACGAAGAGTAACAGTCGCGAGAGTCCCTGAAGGGACCTACACACGGAGGGTTCCACGAAGAAGCAACCTTGACTATACCATGATGGTCTATGTCCACCGAGGACTAGCCTAACACAGGGAGATCTTCACGAAGTAGGCGTTCTCCATGACCTTACAAACTTCTTGGTTCACTCCACCACATGAAGTAGGAGGCTCCCAAGCAACACCTAACCAATCTAGGAGGCACCACCCACCAAAAGGTAATAGGCTCAATAATGTCGATGAACTCCTTGCTCTTGTGCTTCGACATGATAGACTCCTCAACACTCAATCACTCTCTCGCAGATTTGGCTTTGGTGGAAGAGATTGATTGGGTGGAAAGCAACTTGGGGAGGCTAGAGATCAAGATTCATCTAGTTGGAATGGAATGGCATGATCTCAACAAATGAGTAGGTGGCTCTCTCTCAGAAAATCTGATGGGATAAGTGGGGATCTGTTCTGAGTGCTTCTTTTTCGAGTAGGTGGTGGTGAAGGGGTATATATAGGCATCTCCAAAAATCCAACAATTACACCTTAAGTGACCAACTCGGTGACACCAATGTCTGAATCTCGGTGGTACCGAAGTGACCAAAAGGTGACAACTTTTGAATCTCGGTGAGATCGATATATAGATCTCGGTGGTACCGATTAGGTGACCAACGGTCAGATTGCACAACTCGGTGACGCTGATCCAACAAACTCGGTGGTACCGATTTTGTGAATCGACGTATAAGGAAGTTGGCAACCCAAACTCGGTTGCACCAATGTGCTAGGGTTTGGCATGGGTTTGTCTGAGTTTGGGAATCGGTGGCACCGAGTGGGAATTGTTGGTTGCCCCGATTTTGGATATTTTTCTTTGGACACACTTTTGTGGAAGAGCTTGTGGGTGTTTTTGGTGACTATGACTTGTGCACGTTTGAGCATCTTGTTCACCAACATTACCTTACACCCTTTTAATAGTATTGGCTATCCTATGGACTCAAAGTGATTTCTCACAAAGTAAAATGTAGAGTCCTCTTGCTTGAAGCTTTTCCAATGCTATTCCTTCTCCTCCTTCTTCTTGGGGATACTCTCCACACTCCTTAGCCAACCCTCTCTATGGACTTTATCTGAAATACACTAGATGAAAGTACCAGTCCAAGAGAAAATGTATGTTGTCATGAATTATCAAAACCACCAAGGGAGCATATTGTGCTTTCAATCTCCCCCATTTTGGTAATTGATGACGACATATAATCAAAGCTTCAATTTAAGATATGTAGAAATACATGAAGACTTTGAAGGATACATGACTAATACAAACTCCCCCTAGATGTGTGCAATCCATTTTTAAGGATAGTTGCTTTTGAATGCATGAAAACACACATGGTAGGAAGGACAAGAGAAGTCATGTATATCCTGGCAATATGCATCAAATATATGAGAATGAAATGTATTCATGTTCAAGACTCACTCTTGCAAACAATATGTGCAAGAAGCAAGAGGTCATCTTGAACAAGAGTATGATGCATATACTTACCTTGAGGTCCTTGAGCATTTACAGTAGGAACACACTTGAGAAAACAATGTTAGGAAACATAAGTGTATTTGATAGAGAAAATGCAAATGGAACCAAAGGTACCAAGATATGGAGGACATATAAGAGATGATTTCTTAAGAATGATATGTCTCCAAATAAGTTTGTATCATTCTCCCCTAGACACCAATTGTGACACAATTGTGAAAGTTTTCCTCTCTCCCTGAATCATAATACATAGATACTGAGAGTTGGTAGGGCTGAGAGAAAGTCTAAAACATATAAGAATCAAATTTCAAATTTATTCCTCTCTCATCTCCTCAAGAAGTGTTAGTGTGATAAGGGATCCTTGATATTTCTCCCCCTTTATATGATAAGGTTACACTTCTTCTTTTCATGATCATCACTCCCCCTAAAGCATGAATGCTTAGATATCTCCCACTTTGGTGTGAGTATCTCCCCCTTTGTTATGTAAGATTTGAAGCTTTGATATTTCTCCCCCTTTGGCATTAATTTCCAAAAAGGTCACACAAGGGACAGATAAAAGGAATCATTGAATGGGAAGGGAAGGGATCCTACACATATAGGGTCGTTGAGAGTATTATGACCAGGGTTCCTTGAAAATTGTTTTTCTCCCCCTTAAGATCTGAAAAAAATATTCTCCTCCTTTGATGTAGGGATCCTAGATTATTTGAGATTATATCTCTTGAAGTTTTTCCCCCTACATCTTTGGAATCATTGTGTTGATTATAAACTAGAGCACACAAAGTGCATCGAGGTTGGTGGCTCTAGGGCAAAAGAATCAGTGGCACCGATATGTGTTTCTGCAGTAGGACTCCAATATCGGTAGAACCGAGTTTTTGTGATCAGAGGCTCCGAGTTAGAAAACAAAAACTTGGCAACTTTGTCAAATAGAATTTTTCAGATTGTCTCAATTGTGTCTCGAAGATTTGCAATGAATTTTTAGAAATATTTGCAATGAATTTTCAGAAAGATTTTTCAATGAATTTTTAGAAAGATTTTTCAATGATTTTTCATAAATATTTGCAATGAATTTTCATCTAGGATAGAGTTGGATGAAGATGTCAAAGATCAACACAAGAAGGGTTCTCCATTCAGTTCATATGACTAGATGATGGGCGGTGACTAGGTCACCTATATTAGAGTATATTGACTTATGGAGTCAAGAAAGAATATTTGATCATAGGTCATACTCATCGTTAAGCTCAAAATGGGGTTACAATTTTTCGTTTAAGAATTTTAATGTCTTCATATCACTTGAGTGGCTTTATCTCATGACTTGGAGTAAAGCTATATCAAGGATATGAGTACATACCTTTAAGTGATGTTGATGGCATAGCTTGTAGTTGAACTTGATGAGGATGCTCGAAGTTGATGAAGTTCATCTTAAGTTGGGAGCAAGACTTGTTGTTTTCGTTCTCTTTTCACCTACATAGGTTAGTCATGCAAGGAAGAACATAATATATTCAAATGACATGATACTAATTGTGAGTTGATATCAATTAAGAAATATATGTCAAGGATATGTTTAGTTGTCTTTGATACATCTCCAACATATCTATGATTTATGAAGTATTCATGCCATGTTTACAACAATTTTATATGGTTTTTGTATGATTTGATTAGAACTAACCCGGACTAACATTGTTTTCAGCAGAACTACCGTGGTGTCGTTTTTTGCGCAGAAATAAAAGTTCTCAGAAGGGGCTGAAAATTTATAGTGATTTTTTATGGACCAAAAGAGACCTTCGAAGCACAAGAGCCGGGCCAAGAAGTGGATGAGGAGGCCACAAGCCCTCTAGGCGTGCCCTACCCCCCAGGGAGGGTGCTTCGGGCTTGTGGGCCCCTTCGGCACCCCCTTGATGTGAGACCGACGCCAAAAATTCTTATAAATACCCCAACCTCCTAAAAGAACCCTAGATGGGGAGTTCCACCGCCGCAAGCCTCTATAACCATGAAAAACCAATCGGGAGCCCATTCTGGCACCCATCCGGAGGGGGAAACCATGACCGGAAGCCATCATCATACCGGCAATCTCCATGATGAGGAGGGAGTAGTTCACCGTTGGGGCTGAGGGTATGTACCAGTAGTTATGTGTTTGCTCTCTCTCTCTCTCTCGTGTTCTTGAGATAACACGATCTTGATGTACCGCGAGCTTTATTAATATATATGAATCATATGGATTTGTCCCTCTCTATCTTCTTGTGATGAATTGAGTTTTCCCCTTGAAGTTTTCTAATCGGATTGAGTCTTTAAAGGATTTGAGAACGATTGATGTATGTCTTGCTATGGGATATCCGTGGTGACAATGCGATGTTCTGTTGATCCACTTGATGTATGTTTTGGTGAACAACTTGCGGGTTCTGTGACCATGGGAATCTATGCATAGAGGTTGTCACACGTTTTCTTCTTGACTCTCTGGTAGAAAGTTTGGGAACTCTTTGAAGTTCTTTGTGTTGGATTGAACCTGATGAATTTGAAATTGTGTGATGCACATCATATAATAAAGCCCATGGGTACTTGTGGTGACATTGGAATATCTAGGTGACATTAGAGTTTTGGTTGATGTGTATCTTAAGGTGTTAGTTTAGTACGAACTCTAGGGTTGTTCGTGACACTTATGGTTATACCTCATACGATTGATCGAAAAATATAACTTTGAGGTGGTTTTGTACTCTACAGTAATTTCTTCGTTTGTTCTCCACTATTTGTGACTTTGGAGTGAACTCTTTGTCGCACGTGAGAGATTTACATATGATTCAACTATGTCAGTATTGTTGAGAGAATTTGCACTGGTGAAAGTATGAACCCTAGGCCTTGTTTTCAAGCATTGCAATACCGTTTTTGATCACTTTTTTACTTGCTACCTTGCTGTTTTTGCATTTTCAGATTATAAAAACTTATATCTACCATCCATATTGCATTTGTATCACCATCTCTTTGCCGAACTAGTGCACCTATACAATTTGTTATTGTATTGGGTGCGTTGGGGACATAAGAGATTTCTTGTATTTGATTGCAGGGTTGTTTGAGAGAGAACATCTTCATCCTACACCTCCCACAGATTTATAAACCTCAGGTCATCCAGTTGAGGGAAAATTGCTACTATCCTACAAAACTCTGTGCTTGGAGGCCCAACAAAGTCTACAAGAATAAAGTTGCATAGTAGACATCAAGCTCTTTTCTGGCACCGTTGTCGGGGAGGTGGGTACATCAATTAAATCTTTTAGTTTCTTGTTTTTCACTAGTTTGGTTTAATAAAAGAAAACTACAAAAAATGGAATTTAGGTTGCATCAATTGTTTCGTCTCTTTAATGTCTTTCATGAAAATGATGGTTCCGAAAATTGTGCTCAATTGGTAGAGGAAGAATTTATGAAAATACTTGATGAGAATTCCTTGAATGATGAGCATGATAGAAATATTGTTAGTATGAATTCTCTGAATATCCATGATACTAATGATATGCAAAGCCACAAGCTTGGGGATGTTATGTTTGATGAATATGATATTTTTAGTCCCCCAAGTTTTGATGAGCAAAACTATTATGATGATTGCATGCCTCCTACCTATGATGATGTGACGCCCCCCCCCCAATTTCGACCGTACGCTAAACATACACGCAATGCGTACGACCAAGATTAGGGACTCACTAATAAATATCACAACACAACTCTAGACACAATTAAAGTCATAAAACTTCATATTACAAGCCAGGGGCCTCAAGGGCTCGAATACAAAGCTCGACAAGCACGAGTCAGCGGAAGCAAAAAATATCTGAGTACAGACATAAGTTAAACAAGTTTTGCCTTAAGAATACTAGCACAAACATAACAAAGATCGAAAGAGGCGAGGCCTCCTGTCTGGGAACTGCCTATCCTACTGCTGGTCGGCGGCCGCCTCCACATAGTAGTAGGCTCCTGCAGTGGTGTAGTAGTCGTCTCCGGTGTACTCCAACTACGGGGCTCCATCATCTGAATGTAGAATCGTATCGAGGGGGAAAGGGAAAGCAAAGCAGCGGTGAGTACTCATCCAAAGTACTCGCAAGACTGACATCAGAACTATGCTAAGTATGCATCCGTATCAAGGAATGGGGTTATATCTAGGTTGACTGCAGGAAGCAAGGATAGGGGGAAGGCCTAGTCCTATTGAAGACTAGCATCTTCAGCATCTTGCAGCATTAGAAGAGAGTAGACTGGTAACTCACATATAGCAATATTTTATTATAGCAATTTATTAAGTAACCACGCACAGAGATTCTTCCTCGACTCCCTGTGAGGAAGCAATCTCGGAGCCAAACATTCATTTCAATTTAGAGTCACAATTATAGTTATAGTTGGTCAAGGTACATCTCCAAGTCGTCCTGTTACCATGGACACGGCTATTCGAATAGATTATTCATCCCTGTAGAGGTGCACCGCATTTCCAACACGCTTGATCATCTCCGGCCGGACACACTTTCCTGGGTAAAGCTAGCCTCGGGATCCAAAACGTCGTCGCCCCACCTAGGCTCAACGAACAGGCCAGCCCGCCGGTTTATATCCTAAGCGCGCGGGTTCATGGGCCCACTTGCCCTTGCACTCATGCACGATGCGAACATGGCCGTAAGCAGACCTAGTACACTAAGTTCGAGAGTTATACCTTCCAGCCCAATCCAGCGCGCGCCACTCCATTGCTGACGTTTGCAGAGCTTCGATTGATACAACAACGCTGAGTATCCATAACTTCTCCCACGTGAAGGTTTGGTGCGTAAAAGGTCAAACGATCAACTCAGATCAAATACCCAACACATTAGCATTTTATTAATGCGGGGCAAGCACGACCCATAAAGTGCGGTCCCGTCGCCACGTCTCGAGGATGTGTGGCAAAGGCCTCTCTCGCTAGTCCATGCCTCATCGTCTGCCTTTTGGAAGCCTTACCGGCGCATCCCACCACATCTTACGCACGGGTACCCTTGGGGCCAACCCATCTCAAGACTATCGGGAGCTCAGGTCAATCTCAACCAGGGTGGTACCGCTTGTCCCTCCAGTCCCGTCTTTCACATGTAAACAAGGTTAAGTTGAAGTGACTTTGTGTTTATACACCAAGTGGATATCCTAGGAATCACCCTCGATGTATCCCACTCGAGGTATGTGTACGACAAGAGTCGCTATCAATAAATGGGAAGGAGGAATCACCCTCGGTACCCATGATCGATTAGCTACGCTACAGAATTAACACTGGGAGTGCTAAGTGAGGTATCACCATGTTGGAAATATGCCCTAGAGGCAATAATAAATTAGTTATTATCATATTTCCTTGTTCATGATAATCGTTTATTATCCATGCTATAATTGTATTGATCGGAGACTTAGATGCATGTGTGGATACATAGACAAAACCATGTCCCTAGTATGCCTCTAATAGACTAGCTCGTTGATCAAAGATGGTTAAGGTTTCCTAGCCATGGACATGAGATGTCATTTGATAACGGGATCACATCATTAGGAGAATGGTGTGATGGACAAGAGCCAAACTACAAACATAGCATATGATTGTGTCAGTTTATTGCTACTGTTTTCTGCATGTCAAGTATATGTTCCTATGACCATGAGATCATGCAACTCACGGACACCGGAAGAGTGCCTTGTGTGTATCAAACGTCGCAACGTAACTGGGTGACTGTAAAGGTGCTCTATAGGTATCTCCGAGGGTGTATGTTGGGTTGGCATGGATCGAGACTGGGATTTGTTACTCCGTGTGACGGAGAGGTATCTGAGGGCCTACTCGGTAATACAGCATCACAATAAGCCTTGCAAGCAATGTGACTAAGTGTTAGTCATGGGATCTTGTATTACGGAACAAGTAAAGAGACTTGCCGGTAACGAGGTTGAACTAGGTATGGAGATACCGACGATCGAATCTCGGGCAAGTAACATACCGAAGAACAAAGGGAACATCATACGGGATTAACTGAATCCTTGACATAGAGGTTCGACCGATAAAGATCTTCGTAGAATAAGTAGGAACCAATATGGGCATCCAGGTCCCGCTATTGGTTATTGACCGTAGAGGTGTCTCGGTCATGTCTACATAGTTCTCGAACCCGCAGGGTCTGCACACTTCAGGTTTTAGGGTTTTTGGCACTAGAATTTCAGCCACGTGCTACCCGTTCCTCCAGTGCATAGTTTCTCCTCTAGATCGGATTTTTGCACTGCTTAGGCGAAGCCCTACCGGAATAGCTCCACCACCATCGCCAGAGCACCATCACGCTGCCAGAGAACTCTTCTTCCTCTCCGCTCCCTCTTGCTGGATCAAGAAGGCAGAGATCATCATTGAGTTGTACGTGTGCTGAACGCGGAGGTGTCGTCCGTTCGGCACTAGATCGGAAGGACCGTGATCAAGATTGCGAGACGGATCATGATGAGATCGCGGGACAGATCATGATGAGTTCACGGGACGGATCGTGATTGGATCGCGGGATGGATCGTGATGAGATCATGGGATGCTCGGCGATTTGGATAGCGAAGACGTTTGACTACACCAACCAAGTTTCTTAACGCTTCCCGCTTAGCGATCTACAAGGGTATGTAGATCCACTCTCCCTCTCGTAGATGCTCATGACCATGGATAGATCTTGCGTGCGTGTAGGAAAAATTTTGTTTCCCATGCAACGTTCCCCAACAGTGGCATCATGAGCTAGGTCTATGTGTAGATGAGATCTCGAGTAGAACACAAAAAGTTTGTGGGCGTTGATCCTTAGATTGCTTCCTCCCTTGGTCGTGTTTTGGTTCAGCGGTATTGTGAGATGAAGCGGACCGGACCAACATTACTCGTATGCTTACGAGAAACCGGTTCCCTCAACCGCAACTTGTTGCATAGATGGCTTGCGGGTGCTAGTTTCTCTCACTTTAGTTGGATCAGATTCGACAAAGGCGGTCCTTGAGAAGGTTGAAAAGCAACTAGTGTATCACCGTTATGGTTTTTGCGTAGATGAGAATTGATCTTTCTAGATACCCGTAAGAGCCACGTAAAACATACAACAACAATTAGAGGACGTCTAACTTGTTTTTGCAGGGTATGTTGTGATGTGATATGGCCAATTACATGATGTGATATATGTGATGTATGAGATGATCATGTGATGTATAGATTATCACGACTTGCATGTTGATGAGTACGGCAACCGGTAGGAGCCATAGGGTTGTCTTTAATTATTGTATGACCTGCGTGTCAATCATTAAGCGCTATGTAATGCTTTACTTTATAGCTAAACGGTAGAAATAGTAAGCATGTTGGGCGCGACAACCCTGATGGCGACACATTGATGGAGATCAAGATGATGGAGATCATGGTGTCGTGCCGGTGACGATGGAGATCATGTCGGTGCTTTCTAGATGGAGATCAAAAGCACAAGTTCATGGCCATATCATGTCACTTATGATTTGCATGTGATGTTAATCCTTTTATGCACCTTGTTTTGCTTAGGATGACGGTAGCATTATAAGGTGATCCCTCACTTAATTTCATGATAAATTGTGTTCTCCCCGAGTGTGCACCGTTGCGAAAGTTCATCGTGTCGAGACACAACGTGATGATCGGGTGTGATAGACTCTACGTTCACATACAACGGGTGCAAGCCAGTGTTGCACATGCAGAACACTCGGGTTAAACTTGACGAGCCTAGCATGTACAGACATGGCCTCGGAACACAAGAGACCGAAAGGTTGAACATGAGTCATATAGTAGATATGATCAACATGATGATGTTCACCATTGAAACCACCTCAACTCATGTGATGATCGAACTTGAGTTGGTGAATTTGGATCATGTATCACTCAGATGACCGGAGGGATGTCAATTTGAGTGGGAGTTCTTAAGTAATATGATTAATTGAACTCATTATCATGAACATAGTCAGTAGTGTCTTTACAAAATTATGTTGTGGATTACTAGCTCACGCTGTAGCTCCCTTGAATTTCTATATGTTCCTAGAGAAATAAAATTGAAAGATGATGATAGCAATATTGCGGACTCTGTCCGTGATCTGAAGATTGTCCTCATTGCTGCACAGAAGGCTTATGTCCTTAAATGCACCGCTCGATGCGCCAACCCCTTTAGCGTCGTTTGTAGATGTTGTGAACATCTAACAGGCACGTTCTGATGACTACTTGATAGTTTAGTGCGTCATGCATTACGACTTAGAATTGAGGCTCCGAAACGTTTTGAACATCACGGAACATATGAGATATTCTAAGAGTTGAAATTAGGATCTCAGGCTCATGCCCGTGTTGCGAGATATGAGATCTCCAACAGGATTCTTTGCTTGCAATATGAAAGAGAATAGCTCAATAGTTGAGCATGTGCTCAAATTGTATGGGTGCTACAATCGCTTGAATCAAGTGGGAGTTGATCTTCTAGATAAGATAGTGATTGATATAGTTCTCCAAGTCACTGTCACTAAGCTACTAGAACTTGGTGATAAACTATAAAATGTCAGGGATAGAAATAATGATCCCTGAGCTGTTCGCGATGTTTGACACCGCAAAGGTAGAAATCAAGAAGGAGCATCAAGTGTTGATGGTTATTCAAACCACTAGTTTCGAGAAGGGCAAGAGCAAGGAGGGAAACTTCATGGATAGCAAGTCAGTTGCTGCTCTAGTGAAGCAACCCAAAGTCTAACCCAAACCCGAGACTAAGTACTTCGATTATGAGGAGAGCGGTCGCTGAAGCGGAACAACCCTAGATACTTGGTAGATAAGAAGGCTGGCAACGTCGACAGATGTATATTTGATATACGTGTTATTGATGTGTACCTTGCTAGTACTCCTAGTAGCACCTGGGTATTGGATACTGGTTTGGTTGCTAAATGTTAGTAACTCGAAGTAAAAGCTATGGAATAAACGGAGAACTAGCTAACAGTGAGGTGACGATGTGTGTTGGAAAAGTTTCCAAGGTTGATGTGATCAACATCGCACGCTCTCTCTACCTTCGAGATTAGTGACAAAACTAAATAAATGTTATTTGGTGTTTTGCGTTGAGCATGAACGTGATTAGATCGTGTTTATTGAAACACGGTTATTCATTTAAGTTAGAGAATAATTGTTATTCTGCTTACATGAATAATACCTTCAATGGCCATGCACCCAGTGAGAATGGTTTGTTGAATCTTGATCGTAGTAATACACATGTTCATAACATTGATGCCAAAAGATACAAAGTTAGTAATGTTGGGGAACGTTGCATGGGAAACAAAAAAATTCCTACGCGCACGCAGATCTATCCATGGTGGTGAGCATCTACGAGAGGGAGAGTGGATCTACGTACCCTTGTAGATCGCTAAGCGGGAAGCGTTAAGAAATGCGGTTGGTGTAGTCGAACATCTTCGCGATCCAAATCGCGGAGCGTCCCGCAATCCAATCACGATCCGTCCCGTGATCTAATCACGATCCGTCCCACGAACTTGATCACGATCCTTCCGATCTAGCGCCGAACGGACGGCATCTCCGCGTTCAGCACACGTATAGCTTGATGACGATCTCCACCGTCTTGATCCAGCAAGATAGAGCGGAGAGGTAGAAGAGTTCTCCTCAGCGTGACGGTGCTCCGGCAATGGTGGTGGAGCAATTCCGGCAAGGCTTCGCCTAAGCACTGTAGAAATCCGATCTAGAGGAGAAACTATGCACTGGAGGAACGGGTAGCACGTGGCTGAAAAAACTAGTGCAAAACCCTAAAACCCACCAGTATATATAGGAGGAGAGAAGGCGAGCCTTGTCACAAGGGTCAAGGCTCCTTGGATTCGGCCGAACCCACTAGGAGAGGAGGACTCCTCCTCCAATCCTAGTAGGACTAGGATTGCTCTTTTTTTGCCTTTTTCCACCTTTTCCTATTGGGTTTTCTTCTCCAGCCACATGGGCCTTGTGTGGGAGTTTCCACCAGCCCACTAAGGGCTGATATTCACTCTCTCACAGCCCATGAAGCCTCTTGGGTCGAAATACCCCTCCCGGAGGCCTCCCGATACACTACCGGCATTCTCGGTACACTACCAATGAGCCCAAAACTTTTCCGGCGACCAAAACAGGACTTCCTATATATGAATCTTTACCTCCGGACCATTCCGGAGCTCCTCGTAACGTCCGGGATCTCATCTGGGAATCCGAACAACCTTCGGTCACCACCATACATAACTCTATACTACCGAAACGTCACCAAACCTTAAATGTGCAGACCCTGTGGGTTCGAGAACTATGTAGACATGACCGAGACACCTCTATGGTCAATAACCAATAGCGGGACCTGGATGTCCATATTGGTTCCTACATATTGTACGAAGATCTTTATCGGTCGAACCTCTACGTCAAGGATTCAGTTAATCCCGTATGATGTTCCCTTTGTTCTTCGGTATGTTACTAGCCCGAGATTCGATCGTCGGTATCTCCATACCTAGTTCAACCTCGTTACTGGCAAGTCTCTTTACTCATTTCGTAATACATGATCCCGCAACTAACACTTAGTCACATTGCTTGCAAGGCTTATTGTGATGTTGTATTACCGAGTGGGCCCTGAGATACCTCTCCATCACACGGAGTAACAAATCACGGTCTTGATCCATGCCAACTCAACAAACACGCTCGGAGATACCTGTAGAGCACCTTTATAGTCACCCAGTTACATTACGACGTTTGATACACACAAGGCACTCCTCCGATGTCCGTGAGTTGCATGATCTCATGGTCATAGGAACACATACTTGACATGCAGAAAACAGTAGCAATAAACTGACACGATCATATGCTACGTTTGTAGTTTGGGTCTTGTCCATCACATCGTTCTCCTAATGATGTGATCCCGTTATCAAATGACATCACATGTCAATGGCTAGGAAACCTTGACCATCTTTGATGAACGAGCTAGTTCACTAGAGGCATACTAGGGACAAAGTGTTGTCTATTTACCCACACATGTAATGTGTTTCTAATTAATACAATTATAGCATGGATAATAAACAATTATCATGAACAAGGAAATATAATAATAAACACTTTATTTATTGCCTCTAGGGCATATTTCCAAC
Source organism: Hordeum marinum (assembly GCA_022496015.1). Taxonomy (NCBI): domain Eukaryota; kingdom Viridiplantae; phylum Streptophyta; class Magnoliopsida; order Poales; family Poaceae; genus Hordeum; species Hordeum marinum. The sequence goes on from CM039678.1 coordinate 314,684,977, forward strand.
AGTCTCCCACTTGCACTAGAGTCAATAATCTAGCTCACATCACTATGTGATTTACATTGTAATGAATCGAACACCCATGCAGTTCTGGTGTTGATCATGTTTAGCCCTTGGAAGAGGTTTAGTCAACGGGTCTGCAACATTCAGATCCATGTGCACTTTGCTAATATTTATGTCCTTCTCCTCGATGTAATCGCGGATGGAGTTGAAGCGTCGCTTTATGTGTCTGGTCCTCTTGTGAAACCTTGGTTCCTTGGCCAGAGCAATGGCACTAGTGTTGTCACAGAATAGGTTCATTGGATTCAGTGCACTGGGCACTACTCCAAGATCTGTCATGAACTGCTTCATCCAGACACCTTCCTTCGCCGTCTCCGAGGCTGTGATGTACTCCGCTTCGCACGTAGAATCGGCTACCACGCTTTGCTTGGAACTACACCAGCTTACCGCTCCCCCGTTGAGAATAAATATGTATCCGGTTTGCGACTTAGAGTCATCCGGATCAGTGTCAAAGCTTGCATCAACGTAACCCCTTATGACGAGCTCTTCATCACCTCCATAAACGAGAAACATTTCCTTAGTCCTTTTCAGGTACTTAAGGATATTCTTGACCACTGCCCAGTGCTCCATTCCAGGATCACTTTGAAACCTTCTAGTCATACTTATGGCAAGGCTGACATCGGGTCTTGCGCACAGCATTGCATACATCATAGAGCCTATGGCTGAAGCATAGGGATGCCACTCATCATTTCTCTATATTCTGCAGTCACTGGGCATTGAGTCTTACTCAACTTCACACCTTGTAACACAGGCAAGAACCCCTTCTTGGACTGATCCATTTTGAACTTCTTCAAAACTTTATCAAGGTATGTGCTCTGTGAAAGTGCTATTAAGCGTCTCAATCTATCTCTATAGATCTTAATGCCTAATATGAAAGCAGCTTCTCTTAGGTCCTTCATTGAAAAACTCTTGTTCAAATATTCCTTCACGCTTTCCAGCATTTCTATATTGTTTCCAATCATCAATATGTCATCCACATATAATACTAGAAACGTTATAGAGCTCCCACTCACTTTCTTGTAAATACAAGCTTCTCCATAAGCTTGTATAAACTCAAACGCTTTGATCACCTCATCAAAACGCTTATTCCAACTCCGAGATGCTTGCACCAGCCCATAAATGGATCGCTGGAGTTTGCAAACTTTGTCAGCATTCTCTGGATCAACAAAACCTTTTGGTTGCATCATATACAACTCTTCCTCAAGGAAACCGTTGAGGAACGCTGTTTTGACATCCATCTGCCAAATTTCATAGTCGAAATAAACAGCTATTGCCAACATGATTCTGACAGACTTAAGCATCGCTACGGGTGAGAAGGTCTCATCGTAGTCAACTCCTTGAACTTGTGAAAAACCCTTTGCCACAAGTCGAGCTTTATAGACGGTGACATTACCGTCCACGTCTGTCTTCTTCTTAAAGATCCATTTGTTCTGAATGGCCTTTCGCCCTTCAGGTAATACTTCCAAAGTCCATACTTTGTTTTCATACATGGATCGCATCTCGGATTTCATGGCCTCTAACCATTTCTCGGAATCCAGGCCCATCACTACTCCTCCATAGCTCGTAGGTTCATTGTTGTCTAACAACATGACCTCCAAGACAGGGTTGCCGTACCACTCAGGAGTAGTACATGGCCTTGTCGACCTATGAGGTTCAATAGTAGCTTGATCCGAAGCTTCATGATCATCATCATTAACTTCCTCTTCTACCGTCGTAGCTTCCATAGAAACATCTTTCTGCGTTGCGCTACTTTCTGGTTCAAGTAAAGGTTCAATAACCTCATCAAGCTCTATTTTCCTCCCACTCAATTCTTTTGAGAGAAACTCTTTCTCAAGAAATGTTCCATTCTTAGCGACAAACACTTTGCCTTCGGATTTGAGATAGAAGGTATACCCGACTGTCTCTTTCGGGTATCCTATGAAGACGCATTTTTCCGCTTTGGGTTCCAGCTTTTCAAGTTAAAGCTTTTTGACATAAGCATCACATCCCCAAACTTTAAGAAACGACAACTTTGGCCACTTGCCAAACCACAGTTCATATGGCGTCGTCTCAACGGATTTCGATGGTGCCCTATTTAAAGTGAATACAGTTGTCTCTAATGCATAACCCCAAAACGATAGTGGCAAATCAGCAAGAGACATCATAGAACGCACCATATCTAATAAGGTTCGATTACGACGTTCGGACACACCATTACGCTGTGGTGTTTCGGGCGGTGTCAAATGTGAAACAATTCCACACTGTCTTAAGTGACTGCCAAACTCATAACTCAGATATTCACCTCCTCGATCAGATCACAGGAATTTAATCTTCTTGTTACGATGATTCTCAACTTCACTTTGAAATTGCTTGAATTTTTCAAATGTTTCAGACTTGTGTTTCATCAAGTAAATATACCCATATCTACTTAAGTCATCAGTGAAGGTGAGAAAATAACGATATCCACCACGCGTTGTCAATTCATTGGACCGCACACATCAGTATGTATGATTTCCAATAAGTCACTCGCCCGTTCCATTGTTCCAGAGAACGGCGTTTTAGTCATCTTGCCCATGAGGCATGGTTCACATGTGTCAAGTGATTCAAAATCAAGTGACTCCAAAAGTGCATCAGCATGGAGCTTCCTCATGCGTTTTACACCAATATGACCTAAACGGCAGTGCCACAAAAAAGTGGTACTATCATTATCAACTCTACATCTTTTGGCATCAATTTTATGAACATGTGTGTCGTCACTATCAAGATTCAATATGAATAAACCCCTAACATTGGGTGCATGACCATAAAAGATATTACTCATATAAATAGAACAACCTTTATTCTCTGATTTAAATGAGTAACTGTCTCGCAATAAACAAGATCCAGATATAATGTTCATGCTTAATGCAGGCACTAAATAACAATTATTCAGGTTCATCACTAATCCCGATGGTAATCGAAGAGAGAGCGTGCCGACGGCGATCACATCAACCTTGGAACCATTTCCTACCCGCATCGTCACTTCGTTCTTTGCCAGCCTTCGTTTATTCCGTAGTTCCTGCTTTGAGTTGTAAATGTGAGCAACCGAACCGGTATCAAATACCCAGGCACTGCTACGAGAGCTAGTAAGGTACACATCAGTAACATGTATATCATATATACCTTGCTTGTCATTGGCCGCCTCCTTGTCAGCCAGGTACTTGGGGCAGTTCCGCTTCCAGTGACCAATTCCCTTGCAATGAAAACACTCAGTTTGTGGCTTGGGTCCATGCTTGGGCTTCTTTACAGGAGTAGCAACTGCTTTGCCATCCTTCTTGGTTTTACCTTTCTTGCCCTTGCCCTTGACCTTGCCATTTTTCTTGAAACTAGTGATATTATTGACCATCAACACTTGATGTTTTTTCTGGATTTCAGACTCAACGACTTTTAGCATCTCAAACAGCCCGACGACTGACTTGTTCATCCCGTGCATATTATAGTTCATCAGAAAGCTCTTGTAACTAGGTGGCAGTGATTGAAGAACTCTGTCAATGATCGCCTCTGGCGGAAGGGCAATTCCCAAGTCCGCTAGACAAGTTGAATACCCAGACATTCTGAGTATATGTTCACTGATAGACCCGTTCTCCTCCATCTTGCAAGCATAGAACTTATCGGAGGTTTCATACCTCTCAATCCGGGCGTTCTTCTGAAAGATAAACTTCAACTCCTGGAACATCTCATATGCTTCATGACGTTCAAAACATCTTTGAAGTCCCGGTTCTCAGCCATACAATATCGCACACTGAACTATTAAGTAATCTCCAGTACGTGCCTCCCAAGCGTTCTTAACGTCTTCGGAGGTCATGTCGTCTGGTTGGTCACCAAGCGGTGCATCAAGGACATATGATTTCTGGGAAGCCGTGAGGATAATCCTCAGATTACGGGCCCAGTCAACAAAGTTACTTCTATCATCTTTCAACTTAGATTTCTCTAGGAACGCATTAAAATTCAAGGGTGCTACTGTGCGAGCCATTGATGTACAACATAAATATGCAAAGTTTACTTAGACTATTGTTCAAGATAATGAGTTTAGTTAATCAAATTACTAAAGCTCCCACTCAAATTGACATCCCTCGGGTCATCTGAGTGTCACATGATCCAAATCCACCAACTCAAGTCCGATCATCACGTGAGTTGAGTTGGCTTCAATGGTGAACATCATTATGTTGATCATATCTACTATATGACTCATGTTCGACCTTTCGATCTCTTGTGTTCCGAGACCATGTCTGTACATGCTAGGCTCGTCAAGTTTAAACCGAGTGTTCTGCACGTGCAACACTGGCTTGCACCCGTTGTATGTAAACGTAGAGTCTATCACACCTGATCATCACGTGGTGTCTCAACACGACGAACTTTCGCAACGGTGCACACTCAGGGAGAACACAATTCATCTTGAAATTTAAGCAAGAGATCACCTTATAATGCTATCGTCGTCCTAAGCAAAACAAGGTGCATAAAAGGATTAACATCACATGCAAATCATAAGTGACATGATATGGCCATGAACTTGTGCTCTTGATCTCCATCTTGAAAGCACCGGCATGATCTCCATCGTCACCGGCAAGACACCATGATCTCCATCATCTTGATCTCCATCAACGTGTCGCCATCGAGGTTGTCGCGTCCAACATGCTTCTACTACTATTGCTACCGTTTAGCGATAAAGTAAAGCATTACATAGCGCTTAATGATTGACACGCAGGTCATACAATAATTAAAGACAACCCTATGGCTCCTGCCGGTTGTCATACTCATCGACATGCAAGTCGTGATAACCTATACATCACATGATCATCTCATACATCACATATATCACATCATGTAATTGGCCATATCACATCACAACATACCCTGTAAAAACAAGTTAGACGTCCTCTAATTGTTGTTGCATGACTTACATGGCTGCTACGGGTATCTAGCAAGAGCAATTCTCATCTACACAAAAACCATAGCGGTGATACACTAGTTGCTTTTCAACCTTCTCAAGGACCGCCTTTGTCAAATCCGATCCAACTAAAGTGAGAGAAACTCGCACCCGCAAGCCATCTATGCAACAAGTTGCGGTCGAAGGAACCGGTCTCTCATAAGTGTGCGAGTAATGTTGGTTCGGGCCGCTTCATCTCACAATACCGCTAAACCAAAAACCGACCAAGGGAGGAAGCAATCTAAGCATCAACGCCCACAAACCTTTTGTGTTCTACTCGAGATCTCATCTACACATAGACCTAGCTCATGATGCCACTATTGGGGAATGTTGCATGGGAAACAAAAAAAATCCTACGCACACGCAGATCTATCCATGGTGATGAGCATCTATGAGAGGGAGAGTGGATCTACGTATCCTTGTAGATCGCTAAGCGGGAAGCGGGAAGCAACGCGGTTGGTGTAGTCGAACGTCTTCGCGATCCAAATCGCCGAGCGTCCCGCGATCCAATCACGATCCGCCCCGCGATCCAATCACGATCCGCCCCGCGATCTAATGACGATCCGTCCCACGAACTTGATCACGATCCGTCCCACGAACTTGATCACGATCCGTCCCACGAACTTGATCACGATGCTTCCGATCTAGCACCGAACGGACCGCACCTCCGCGTTCAGCACACGTACAGCTTGATGACGATCTCCGCCATCTTGATCCAGCAAGAGAGAGCGGAGAGGTAGAAGAGTTCTCTGGCAGCGTGATAGAGCTCCGGCGATGGTGGTGGAGCAATTCCAGCAGGGCTTCGCCTAAGCACTGTAGAAATCCGATCTAGAGGAGAAACTATGCACTGGAGGAACGGGTAGCACGTGGCTGAAAAAACTAGTGCAAAACCCTAAAACCCACCAGTATATATAGGAGGAGAGGAGGAGAGCCTTGGCACTCGGCCGAACCCACTAGGAGAGGAGGACTCCTCCTCCAATCCTAGTAGGACTAGGATTGCTCCTTTTTTTGCCTTTTTCCACCTTTTCCTATTGGGTTTTCTTCTCCAGCCACATGGGCCTTGTGTGGGAGTTTCCACCAGCCCACTAAGGGCTGATATTCACTTTCCCACAGCCCATGAAGCCTCTTGGGTCAAAATACCCCTCCCGGAGGCCTCGCGGTACACTACTGGCACTCCTGGTACACTATCGATGAGCCCGAAACTTTTCCGGCGACCATAACAGGACTTCCTATATATGAATCTTTACCTCCGGACCATTCCGGAGCTCCTCGTGATGTACGGATCTCATCCAGGACTCCGAACAACCTTCGGTCACCACCATACATAACTCTATACTACCGAAACGTCGTCAAACCTTAAGTGTGCAGACCCTGCGGGTTCCAGAACTATGTAGACATGACCGAGACACCTCTACGGTCCATAACCAATAGCGGGACCTGGATGTCCATATTGGTTCCTATATATTCTACGAAGATCTTTATCGGTCGAACCTCTATGTCAAGGATTCAGTTAATCCCGTATGATGTTCCCTTTATTCTTCGGTATGTTACTAGCCCGAGATTCGATCGTCGGTATCTCCATACCTAGTTCAACCTCGTTACTGGCAAGTCTCTTTACTCGTTCCGTAATACAAGATCGCGCAACTAACACTTAGTCACATTGCTTGTAAGGCTTATTGTGATGTTGTATTACCGAGTGGGCCCTGAGATACCTCTCCATCACACAGAGTAACAAATCACAGTCTTGATCCATGCCAACTCAACAGACACCCTTGGAGATACTTGTAGAGCACCTTTATAGTCACCCAGTTACGTTGTGACGTTTGATACACACAAGGCACTCCTTCGATGTCCGTGAGTTGCATGATCTCATGGTCATAGGAACACATACTTGACATGCAGAAAACAGTAGCAATAAACTGACACGATCATATGCTACGTTTGTAGTTTGGGTCTTGTCCATCACATCATTCTCCTAATGATGTGATCCCGTTATCAAATGACATCACATGTCAATGGCTAGGAAACCTTGACCATCTTTGATGAACGAGCTAGTTCACTAGAGGCATACTAGGGACAAAGTGTTGTCTATTTACCCACACATGTAATGTGTTTCTAATTAATACAATTATAGCATGGATAATAAACGATTATCATGAACAAGGAAATATAATAATAAACACTTTATTTATTGCCTCTAGGGCATATTTCCAACAAGTAATGATAGTACCGCATACCTGTGGCACTGCCGCTAAATGTCATACTGGTATAAAGCGCATGAAGAAACTCCATGCTGATGGATCTGTGGACTCATTCGATTTCGAATCGGTTGAGACATGCGAACCATGCCTCTTGAGCAAGATGACTAAGGACCCTATTTTTCGAATTGATGGAGCGGGCAAGTGGTTTATTGGAAATAATACATGTTGATGTATGCAATCCAATGAGTCTTGTAGCGTGCGATGGATATCGTTATTTTCTTACCTTCACTGATGATTTGAGTAGATATAGTGTATATTTACTTAATGAAACACAAGTCTGAATCGTTTGAAAGGTTCAAGCAAATTCAGAGTGAAGTTTAAGATCATCGTGACAAGAAGATAAAAATGTCTGCGATATGATCGTGGGGGTGAATATCTGAGTTACAAGTTTGGCATACAACTTTAGACAATGTGAAAGTTGTTTCACAACTCACGCCACCTGGAACACCATAGTGCGATGGTGTGTCCGAACGTCATAGTCGTTCTCTATTGGATATGGTGCGTGCTATGATGTCTCTTATCGTTTTGCTACTATAATTTTGGGGTTATGCATTAAAGACAACTACATTCACTTTAAATAGGGCACCATCTCAATCCGTTGAGATGACACCGTGTAAATTATGGTTTGATAGAAACCTAAGCTGTCATTTCTTAATGTTTGGAGATGCGACGCTTGTGTGGAAAAATGTTTTCACCTAATGAGCTCGAACCCAAAGCAGACAAATGCATCTTCATAGATTACCCTAAGAACAGTTGGGTGAACCTTCTATCTCAGATCCGAGCATAAAGTGTTTGTTGCTAAAACGGGTCCTTTTCCGAGAAAAGTTTCTCTCAAAAGAATTGAGTGGGAAGAAGATAGAACTTGATGAGGTTGTTGAACCTTTGTTTCAACCAGAGAGTAGCACAGCCTAGAAAGATGTTTCTATGGAACCTACATCAGTTGAAGAGGAAGTAAATGATTATGATCATGAAGCTTCAGTTCAAGTTACTATCGAACCTCGTAGGTCGACAAGGATGTGTACTGCTCCTGAGCGGTACGACAACCCTGTCTTGGAGGTCATGTTGTTGGACAACAATTAACCAACGAGTTGTGGAGAAGCGATGATGGGTCCGGATTCCGACAAATGGTTAGAGGCCATGAAATCCGAGAAAGGATCCATGTATGAAAACCAAGTATAGACTTTGGTAGACTTGCTCGTTGGACGGCAGGTCGTTGAGTACAAATGGACCTTTAAGATGAAGACAGATGCTGATGGTGAATGTCACCATTTATAAAGCTCGAGTTGTCGCAAAGACGTTTCCGCCAAGTTCAAGGAGTTGACTGCGATGAGACTTTCTCACTTGTAGTGATGCTAAAGTCTGTTGGAATTATGTTAGCAGTTGCTGCACTTTTTAATTACGAAATCTGGCAGATGGATGCCAAAACATCGTTTCCTTCCTTAAGGAATGGTTGTATGAGATACAACCAGAAGGTTTTGTCAGTCCTAAGGATGCTAAAACGTGTGCAAGCTTCAGTGAACCTTCTATGGACTGAAGCAAGCATCTCGGAGTTGGAATATACACTTTGATGAGGTGATCAAAGTTTTTGAGTCTATACAAAGTTTATGAGAAACTTTTATTTACAATAAAGTGAGTGGGAGCACTATAGAGTTTCTCGTAAGCATATGTGGTTGACATATTGTTGATCGGAAATGATGTAAAATTTCTGGAAAGCATAAAAACGGTTGTTTGAAAAGATTTTTTTCAAAGGAAGACCTGGATAAAGCTACCTAATTTTGAGCATCAAGATCTATAGAGATAGATCAAGATGCTTGATGAGACTTTCAATGAGTACATACCTTGACAAGATTTTGAAAGAGTTCAAAATGGATCGGTCAGAGAAAGAGTTCTCGCCTGATTTGTAAGGTATGAAGTTGAGTGAGATTCAAAGCTCGACAACGGCAGAAGAAAGAGAAAGGACGAACGTCGTCCCCTATGTCTTAGCCATAGGCTCTATATAGTATGACATGCTGTGTACCGCACCTGTGTGTGCCTTGCCATGAGTCCGTCAAGGGGTACAAGAGTGATCCAGAAATGGATCACTGGACAATGGTCAATATTATCCTTAGTGACTAAAAGACTAAGGAAATGTTTCTCGATTATGAAGGTAATAAAGGGTTCGTCGTAAAGAGTTACGTCGATGCAAGCTTTAACACTAATCCGGATGACTCTTAGTAGCAATTCGGATACGTATAGTGGATCAGCCATTTGGAATAGTACCAAGTGGAGCATGATAGCAGTGTTTACAGTTTGACATAGAGATTTACAAACTACACACGGATCTGAATGTCGCAGACCCATTGACTATAAGACCTCTCTCACATGCAAAGCATGATCGAGCCCCAAAACTCATTGGGTGTTAGATTCATAACAATGTGAATCACATGGTGATGTGAACTAGATTATTGACTCTAGTGCAAATGGGAGATTGTTGGAAATATGCCCTAGAGGCAATAATAAATTAGTTATTATCATATTTTCTTGTTCATGATAATCGTTTATTATCCATGCTATAATTATATTGATCGGAGACTTAGATGCATGTGTGGATACATAGACAAAACCAAGTTCCTAGTATGCCTCTAATAGACTAGCTCGTTGATCAAAGATGGTTAAGGTTTCCTAGCCATGGATATGAAATGTCATTTGATAACGGGATCACATCATTAGGAGAATGGTGTGATGGACAAGACCCAAACTACAAACATAGCATATGATCGTGTCAATTTATTGCTACTGTTTTCTACATGTCAAGTATATGTTCCTATGACCATGAGATCATGCAACTCACGAACACCGGAAGAGTGCCTTGTGTGTATCAAACGTCGCAACGTAACTGGGTGACTATAAAGGTGCTCTACAGGTATCTCCGAGGGTGTCTGTTGGGTTGGCAAGAATCAAGACTAGGATTTGTTACTTCGTGTGACGAAGAGGTATCTCAGGGCCCACTCGGTAATACAACATCACAATAAGCCTTGCAAGCAATGTGACTAAGTGTTAGTCACAGAATCTTGTATTACGAACGAGTAAAGAGACTTGCCGGTAACGAGGTTGAGCTAGGTATGGAGATACCGACGATCGAATCTCGGACAAGTAACATACCGAAGAACAAAGGGAACATCATACGAGATTAACTGAATCCTTGACATATTCGACCGATAAAGATCTTCGTCGAATATGTAGGAACCAATATGGGCATCCAGGTCCCGCTATTGGTTATTGACCGTAGAGGTGTCTCGGTCATGTCTACATAGTTCTCGAACCCGTAGGGTCTGCACACTTAAGGTTCGGTGACGTTTCGATAGTATAGAGTTATGTATGGTGATTACCGAAGGTTGTTCGGAGTCCCGGATGAGATCCCGGACGTCACGAGGAGCTCCGAAATGGTCCGGAGGTAAAGATTGATATATAGGAAGTCTTATTTTGGTCGCCGAAAAAGTTTCGGGTTTATCGATAGTGTATCGGGAGTGCCGATAGTGTACCGGGAGACCATCGAGAGGGGTATTCTGACCCAAGAGGCTACATGGGCTGTGGGAGGGAGAATACCATCCCTTAGTGGGCTGGTGGAAGTCCCACACAAGATCCATGTGACTGCGAGAGAACACCCAAAGAGATAAGGTGGAAAAAAGGCAAAATAGGAAGAAATCCTAGTCCTACTAGGATTGGAGAAGTCCTCCTCTCCTCCTTGATCCGACCGAACCAAGGGATGGTCCCTTGAGGGTCAAGCCTCCTCCTCTCTTCCTCCTATATATACTGGAGTTTCTAGGATTTTTGGCACAAGAATTTCAGCCACGTTCTACTCGTTCCTCCAGTGCATAGTTTCTCCTCTAGATCGGATTTTTGCAGTGCTTAGGCGAAGCCCTGCCGGAATAGCTCCACCACCATCGTCGGAGCGTCGCCACGCTGCCGGAGAACTCTTCTTCCTCTCCGCTCCCTCTTGCTGGATCAAGAAGGCGGAGATCGTCATCGAGGTGTACGTGTGCTGAACGCGGAGGTGCCGTCCGTTCGGCGCTAGATCGAAAGGACCGTGATCAAGATTGCGAGACGGATCGTGATGAGATCGCAAGAAGGATCGTGATGAGTTCGCGGGACGAATCGTGATGAGTTCGCGGGACGAATCGTGATGAGTTCGCGGGACGGATCGTGATTGGATCGCGGGACGCTCAGCGATTTGGATCGCGAAGACGTTTGACTACACCAACCGCGCTTCTTAACGCTTCCCGCTTAGCGATCTACAAGGGTATGTAGATCCACTCTCCCTCTCGTAGATGCCCATCATCATGAATAGATCTTGCGTGCGCGTAGGAAATTTTTTGTTTCCCATGCAACGTTCCCTAACACACCCTCAACCCTCGATAGTAGCTCTACAATGTCATACTAAAGGGGTGTGCGGTGATGTGAGGGGCCTGGCTCGTCGGTCGGTTGACCGAGTCTTCAGGTCTTCGAGTCGTCGATGAAGAAGCAGGGGCAGCTGGGACTAAGGGGTTATTGGGGATTCATTGATCAACCAATACTAAACAGTTGATATGATGCAGGTATAGTAACAGTTTATCAAAAACAGGCTATGCATTAGTAATAGGAGCTAGCTAATGCAATAGCAAAATCTAATGCAAGAATGAGAGAGAAGAATGGGCGATATCAGAATGCTCAAGGGGGGCTGCTTGCCTTGCCGCTCTGCTAGAAAGGTCCGATCGTCAACTGCGTAGTCGTACCCGGCAGCACCGTTAGTCTTGGGGTCTACCGGAGAGAAGAGGGGAGAAGAAACAATAAATATAAAGCAGACATGCATCACGATGCATGACATGGCAATATGCAGAGCTAGGCATGCACTAACGCAGTAATACACGTCGCGGTCGGTTCAGAAGAATATCTGACGATATTATCCGGGTCTCAGGCAACTACCGGACATATGAAACAGATGAAAAAGTTTCATGTTCGCTATGATAGAAACACCTGACAAAGGAATGGACTACGTATTCGGATTCATGGTATTTTTCTAAACAATTTTCATGTATAAAATATTTTTGTTGGAGTTACGGTTTATTTGCTATGAAATTACAAAATTTTATTAATTTTCTGAATTTATTGGATTTTTATTAATCCGAATGAAAAAGAGTGAATAATTTTATCACCTAGTGCTATTCTAGCCACAGTGTATGATAGTTGGACCAATGGGACTAGGTTATAGCCATGGACTAATATTGCACAAATTTATTATCTAGTTAATTTAATAGGGTGGGCCTAGTTGTCATTGGCACAAACTTTTAATTAGTCTTTTAACTAAAATGGGGCTCACGTGACATGGTATATAGCACTAACTAAACATCTAATTATTTGATGGGGATTAGCTACTAATCTAATCAAGGGCCGGCCCTGGAAGTGGCCAGGCCGGCTGGTTGTGCACTCGCACATGCACTCTGCCACGGCCAAGCCATTCGGCCGGCCGGCAACAGCAGCGAACGGCTGCAGGTAGGTTGTAGCAGCGATGCAGAAGTAGCACAGCAGCATGTGGGCAGCAGCGGGCAGCAACAGGCAACGAAGCAGCAGCGGTGTAGAGCAGCGGGGAGCGGGCACAGGTGAGTGAAGGCGGGTGCGGCCGGACAAGGCGAGCACGTCCGGGCGAGCGCACGCGTGGGCGCAGCGAGCTTCAGGCAGTAGCGGCAGTTAGCACGGGCAGCAGCTAGCGGCTAGCAGCAGCAGTAGCAAGAGGGAGCAGCGCAGCAGCGTACGGCAGCAGCGACGGGGGAAACAGGGCAGCGCGACAGCGGCGGCTGCGGGCGCGTGCGGGCGCAGCCGCACGGGGGCGCGAGCGGCGGGGGGGGGGGGGGGGGGGGGGGGGCAGTGAGCACGCGTAGATGGACGCAGGGCATAGGAACAGCGCGAGCACATGGCTCGGGCTCGGCCATGGCGACTGTAGATCGGGGACGATGGCAAACGGCGACAAATCAAGCGGAAAGGCAGGGGAATCGGTCGAGTGGCTCACTGCAAGCGCGATGGCGAGGTCGGGGAGGCCGGGGGCGGACCGGACCAGCGACAAATGACGACGGAGGTCGACGATGTACGCGGAGAGACGAGGTCGATGGCGAGCGTACAGGTTATCCCTGATCGAGCCCTTAGGCGAGGGCGAAGGAGACGACGCTGGGCGGAGCTCCTCGATGTCTTGGCGCGGCAAGGGGAGGCCCGTGGACGCGGGATCGACGAAGGCGGCGACGACAAGCCCGGGCGTGAGTGAAACGGCGATGGCGGGCGAAGGAGCAGGGGGAATGGGGGCTAGGGTTCGCAGGGGAGAGAGGAGGCTCGAGGCGCGCCTTATCCTCGCCGGGAGTCGCCGGATGGCCGACGCGTGGCCATCGGCGCCATGGACGTGCGCTCTCTGTCCACGGGGGCCTCCGTGAACAGAGGTGGAAGGAGGGAGTGGTGGTGGGCCGAGCCGGTTTGTGTAGCAGTAGGCCACAAGTGGCCAGGGTGGGTTTCTTTTTTATTTCAATTCTTTTTCTGATATCTTTAATCAGTCTCTGTTTTGCATCTAAATTATCTAGCAATTAGGTTTTGTAAACATATAGAACGTGGCCAATAAATAGTGTTGCAATTTTTGACACTGTCACAAAAAGTTTGGCAGCTATTGAAAATGTTTGGAATATTACATAATTCAAAAGGCTTTTAAAATAATAGAATTGGCGTCTGTTAAATATTTTTAGAGGCACCAAAACACTTAGTAAAAAGTTGGTTACAATTTTACAAATGCTTAGGGAATATTTGCAACCCAACCATGAATTTAGTTTTCACATTTGCAAAACTATTTAGTCCACCTTTAATTCAATTTTGAATTTTAAAGAAATTTTTAAAAGGGGTATGATTCCAAAATGATAACATTGTTTAGCAAAACGGATTACCTTAATCTTGCAATCACTGTAGCTTGATTACATAGGTTACTGTAGCTGATAATCCTGGGGTGTTACAACTCTCCTCCTTTGAAAGAAATTCTCTTCCCGAGAATTAAGAGGTAGACATAAGGGGGGAAGCTTGGTTAAGAAATTCTGACGAGTCTTCTCGTTCTTGGCTTCTCTCACCAAACAGGTTGGTCCTTCTTGTAGAGGTATCCATTACTCTGATTCAGGTCAATTTGATGGAGTCGTCATCCTTTCTTCGTGATCTTCATCGTCCTACGAATGCGATTAGAGGGAAAACTCTAGAAGAACGTATCCCTAAAAGGTTAGGAATATGACGAACTCGGGGAAGAAGAGAAGAATCATTCCTCGATTTGTAACTCAGGGAAATCATTGAGAGCAAAAAAATGATGGTCCAAAGTTTCAAACGGGTAGGCAATCTTTCGATGCCCAAACAAAAGGTGATAAGGAGTCCAAAGCAACGAAATAACTATTGCGTCTGAGGCTAGAATAGATCATCCCTTGGACGATGAGTCAAGAATTACATATGAAGTCATGTGTAAGGGATACTTTAAAATCAAAGGTGCACAAGAGAGTCAGGTTTCGATCATGTGGAACTATGGGTTATCGGCCCACCATGTGGGATAAGAGTAGGAAGAGTGGTGACCTCGCACAATCATGGTAGCAAGACCTAAAAGAGGAAATCTTGTCAGTTAATTTGGCAACAAAGTCGGTACCAAGGACACGGAACGAATAGAACCATTTTCCTGCTCGTTGAAACGAGGCAGACCAATAGGCAAAGTTCTCGTCCACCAGCGATTATCGGAATGTCATCAACTATAGTAACTTGGTCTTACTAACAGAATGGTTCACCAAGGTTTTTACCTAAGCAGGGAAGTATTACTATTTAGATCATATAATCTCAAGAAAGATTAAACAGACCAATGGAAAAGAAAATGTGATTATTAGATTAACCAGACCAATGGAAAGGAAAGTGTGTTTATACACAACTATTATGAGTATATCCTTCCCACGGGAAAGCAGAGCACGATATACATGACAGGGCAGCAAATGTGTAACCCTTTGGATAAAAGGGGCAAGGAGAATCATGATGTTAACCCATTCAATGATATTTGGATAATTGATCATGAAACACTTAGCATTGAGCTTCCAATGTTCTTGCATGAGGATCGGCGTACCACGGTCATGCTTCAGGGAAGCATCAACATGGTCATCGGGTAAGATCAGACGTTGGGCACACAAAGGATCCATCAGGAACAACTTATAACATAAGCCTTACAATTTCCTTATGGGAGAAAGGCGAACTTTGTTGAACAAGATACAATAACAATTGGTTCCTCGTCCAGGTGTGCTAGCCATGACATCACCGAACCGGGTTACATAGAGACCAACGTTATAATTCTTGGAAAAACATCAAACCATCATATCCGCTGAGATTCATATATGGTTGGTGTCAGGATACTTCAAACTTAGCCGACCTGAGAAGAAAAGGTGGCAACATAGACCTACGAGATGGTGTTGCAAGAATCTCGGAATGAATGACGAAAGCAGGCCTTAAATCATGAGTCGTATTGCAAGACATATGAACACAATGTCAAGACATTCGTGCCCACGTGGAGTTTTTTTAATGGAATGCAAACATGTTCTGGTTGGGAACCACCATAGTGGATATCAAAGTTCCATGTGTAAGTCTAGGCTAGATGTTACGTAGAACTTTTTTTCCAGATCAAATCAATGAGTGGGTTGACGTGCTAGTAAATACATATGGAGTGAGGTAGCAAATCTATCAAACCATAGAATACTTTGCACATGCATGAATGAATTGGAACGATTCCAGAGGAAGCGAAATAAAATTTTCTCACAATCACGGCGACAAAACGCACATGAACTTAGAGAAAACCACTTCTTTTATCAAACATATTCTTCATGAGATAGGCAAAAAGATAATGCTTTCATGGTTTCCAACACTAGCGTAAATGTTCATCATGAGCCACAAAGAAGAAGAGGTGGCTGATGGGCCCAACAACAACTAGTCGAGAATTCCACAAAAATGGATTCCCACGATTGTGTGAACAAGGTGATAGCATTGGTCAAACCAGATGATATATTGAGGTATGCCCAAGGGAAACATCCACAATTAAACATCAATCGAAAGGTGCACCCCAAAATCCGGACTAAGTACCACGATCAATGATAAAATGTTGATTCAACAACCAACACACTAAGAATGGGCTTATTGTCCATTAACTCCAAGGTAACAGAGTTTCTACGCCACAAGTGTTGAAGTTACATATCACAATCCATTTGTCGGTATTCTGGTTACAAACAACACGGAAACATAAGAAATGAAAGGTGATAGGAAGAAGTATCACTATATCAAGAATTTTTACGACGTGTGCAATTTTCACACCATTCATGGAAAAGATGGTAATGCTCCAAGATAGAACATATCACAAGATGACTGACAAGGAACTTAAGGTTCAACCAAAACAAGAAAAGCATGCGTTTGAAAGGAAGGCAAGAATGCTACTTCCCATCATGAATTTAATTGATATTCTAGGAGATTTCAGAATGTTGATGATGACCACGACACAATTGTCGAGAAGTCTCTTGAAGATGTAATCGATCGGCGATGACATCAAGCAAAGAAATGGTGAAGCGAATGGTTGTCGAGACCACATGTTAGAGTGCTAGCTAAGAATCAGAATTGCCTTTGAAGACAACCAACATGACGTTCAAAGCTCGATGTAAGCTTAATGCACTGTCGGAATTGTGCTTCAGGGATTAAGGACATAGATAGTATGGTCAAGCTTTAGCATGACGATGATGGTGTAGCCTAATAGCTTGCAAAGGAATGACCGAGTACAAACTCTTAAGCAAAGAAGATTACTACAAGTTGTTTAATTGCAAAGCGGACTCGATTCCATTATCGGTGTCCTTGAGTCTCTAACAACCCAGAACACGAGGAAACTGGAACGAGCGAAAGAAAACATAGTTGACGACGAGCTCATAAGAAGTTATGTAGCTCCATGATTTTCTCGATATACCAGGGATAATACCTGGAGGTAGATCAGAATAGAGGGTAGACTAGTGTATTGATCTATGGAAGACAAGCACTTTAACGTGTATGAGGATGAAATCAAAGTAGAACAACCTGGTCAGAACCACGATTGCAAAGGACAAGATCAAAGATATAAGATCAAATCATACAATGAGTGATTATATGAAAGGAGAAGCTTGTATTATAATATCAACATCGTTTCCATGGGCATGAACACAAGGTTGAAGGTCAACTCCCACTTCATCAATGCATCACCTTACATTTACACCTCGCCTTTCATAAGGTTGTAGTTTTGAAAGTTTAACTGGAAAAACACCAGAGAAGAATGACTCGTGAAAACTGTCGGGTTCACACGAATTAAGGAAGGCATAGGTCCAACCCATCGGGGCATCTTAGGAACATATACCACAAACTTCAAGAGTAATTAACACATGCTTGAACATAGATCATGGCTGACAAAAGCATAGGATACATCTTATCAGAGGAAGAAGACACAACTTACCAATGGCATCATGTATCAGGGGAACAACATCACAACAGTTTTGAATGTGAAGGATGATATCGGGTAATAACCCAACAATGGGTCTGGCGATCCACCAAGGACCTGGTGTGAGTATCGATACTCAATCAGAGAGAGAAAGAACGCAAGGCATCAGATCATAAAACATCCAAATAATTTGATGCTTTAAATAACCAAAGGAATTAAGATTTCCAAATTGGTGTATCAGAAACAGATGTTCTAATCAAATACAGGCAAGATGAAAGGACTTAGATGGGCAATTATTCAAGGTTGATTTGTTAGGAACCTACTCATGTTTGGAAAGACGTCTGAGCCGAACGGATAATTTATGATAAACAACTGATTACTGCGTGCATTCACACATAGGTTGAATCAATAAAATCAAATGAAAACCAAAGGATTTACTTAATATTGCTAGACATATGGAATTAACCATAATGCAAGCAGGTGAGAAAGGTCAAGAGCAAAAGGCTACTGAGGATTACGGAAGATCGGATAGTGTTTCAAAGAATTCTATGAAGAACATAATCCAGCGAGGAAGAACGAATCTCTGGTAAGATAATTCGATGTACCTTGTAATAACAAGAGCAACTAGATTGAAAGTAAGAGCGACAATTTCATGTAGTCATCCATAGGGGTTGACGGTGGAATGGAATCGAAAAAGCGATGAGTACAAGTTCTCGGGAGAACATCGGAGAGTATCATCGGAATCTTCTGACGAATCAAACCATCATCTGGAATGAGGGGCTCCCAGGAGGAGGTAGTTACGAGAGCCTTAGGAAGAGCGGTGACCTCTTGCACGATCATGGTAGCAAGAACTAAAAGAGGAAATCTTGTCAGTTAAGCTGGCAACAAAGTCGGTACCAAGGGCGGGGAACGAATAGAATCATTTTCCTTCTCATCGAAACGAGGCGGACCAATAGGCAAAGTTCTCATCCACTGGCGGTTATCGGAATGTCATCAACTATAGTAACTTGGTCTTACTGATAGAATGGTTCACCGAGGTTTTTACCTAAGCAGGGAATTATTACTATTTAGATCATATAATCTCAAGAAAGATTAAACAGACCAATGGAAAGGAAAATGTGATTATTAGATTAACTAGACCAATGGAAAGGAAAGTGTGTTTATACACAACTATTATGAGTATATCCTTCCCACGGGAAAGCATAGCACGATATACATGACAGGGCAGCAAATGTGTAACCCTTTGGATAAAAGGGGCAAGGAGAATCATGACGTTAACCCATTCAATGATGTTTGGATAATTGATCATGAAACACTTAGCATTGAGCTTCCAATGTTCTTGCATGAGGATCGGCGTACCACGATCATGCTTCGGGGAAGCATCAACATGGTCATCAGGTAAGATCAGACGTTGGGCACACAATGGATCCATCAGAAACAACTTATAACATAAGCCTTACAATTTCCTTATGAGAGAAAGGCGAACTTTGTTGAACAAGCTACAATAACAATTGGTTCCTCGTCCAGGTGTGCTAGCCATGACGTCACCGAACCGGGTTACATAGAGGCCAACGTTATAATTCTTGGAAAACATCAAACCATCATATCCGCTGAGATTCAGATATGGTTGGTGTCAGGATACTTCAGACTTAGCCGACCTGAGAAGAAAAGGTGGCAACATAGACCTACAAGATGGTGTTGCAAGAATCTCGGAATGAAAGACGGAAGCAGAGCTTAAATCATGAGTCGTACTCCAAGACATATGAACACAATGTCAACAAATTCATGCCCACGTGGAGTTTTTTTAAAGGAATGCAAACAAGTTCTGGTTGGGAACCACCATGGCGGATATCAAAGTTCCATGTGTAAGTCTAGGCTAGATGTTACGTAGAATTTTTTTTCCAGATTAAATCAATGAGTGGGTTGACGTGCTAGTAAATACATATGGAGTGAGGTAGCAAATCTATCAAACCATAGAATACTTTGCACATGCATGAATGAATTGGAACGATTCCAGAGGAAGCGAAATAAAATTTTCTCACAATCACGGCGACAAAAGCACATGAACTTAGAGAAAAACACTTCTTTTATCAAACATATTATTCATGAGCTAGGCAAAAAGATAATGCTTCCATGGTTTCCAACACTAGCGTAAATGTTCATCATGAGCCACAAAGAAGAAGAGGAGGTGGTTGATGGGCCCAGCAACAACTAGTCGATAATTCCACAAAAATGGATTCCCACGATTGTGTGAACAAGGTGATAGCATTGGTCAAACCAGATGATATATTGAGGTATGCCCAAGGGAAACATCCACAATTAAACATCAATCGAAAGGTGCACCCAAAAATCCGGACTAAGTACCACGACCAATGATAGAATGTTGATTCAACAACCAACACACTACGAATGGGCTTATTGTCCATTAACTCCAAGGTAACAGAGTTTCTACGCCACAAGTGTTGAAGTTACATATCACAATCCATTTGTCGGTATTCTGGTTACAAACAACACAGAAACATAAGAAATGAAAGGTGATAGCAAGAAGTATCACTATATCAAGAATGTTTACTATGTGTGCAATTTTCATGCCATTCTTGGAAAAGATGGTAATGCTCCAAGATAGAACATATGACAAGACGGCTAACAAGGAACTTAAGGTTCAACCAAAAGAAGACAAGCCTGTGTTTGAAAGGAAGGCAAGAATGATACTTCCGATCATGAATTTAATTGATATTCTAGGAGAGTTCAGAATGTTGATGATGACCACGACACAATTGTCGAGAAGTCTCTTGAAGATGTAATCGATCAGCGACGACATCAAGCAAAGAAATGGTGAAGTGGATTTTTTTCAACCACATGTTAGAGTGCTAGCTAAGAATCAGAATTGCCTTTCAAGACAACCAACATGACGTTCAAAGCTCGATGTAAGCTTAATGCAGTGTCGGAATGGTGCTTCAGGGATTAAGGACATAGATAGTATGGTCAAGCTTTAGCATGACGATGATGGTGTAGCCTAACATCTTGCAAAGGCATGACTAAGGACAAACTCTTAAGCAAAGAAGATTACTACAAGTTGTTTAATCGCAAAGCTCACTTGATTCCATTATCGGTGTCCTTGAGTGTCTAACAACCCAAAACACGAGGAAACTGGAACGAGCGAAAGAAAACATAGTTGACGACGAGCTCATAAGAAGCTATGTAGCTCCATGATTTTCTCGATATACCAGGGATAATACCTAGAGGTAGATCAGAATAGAGGTTAGACTAGTGACGGGGATATACCCCATGGTATGACCCAGCCTGGCGACTCACAGGAGACCCGGCCGAAGACATGACATCTTATTAATGACCTGGCCAGGCAACACACAGGATAACCAAGCCCAAGACCCGGCGGGTGAGCCGGCGCCAGGCGGCTCACAAGAGAAGGCCCACAGGAGAAGGCCCACAAGAGAGAAGGATTCCATTAAAGGAAATAAGACCCGGAGTAGGATTCGTGAGAGACGAGTCCTAATCCTACTCCTAGTAGGACTCTATTTGTAAACCTACCCTCTCCACTTATATAAGGAGGGGTAGAGCACCCCTAGAGGGACAAGTTCTCAAGAGACACAAGTCTACAAGTTTAGACAACACAAGAGATTAGAGGCACAAGAGATTAGAGGTAGAAATTAGCACCCTTGTAACCGAGAGATCTTCATCATCATCAATACCAGACAAGCAGGACGTAGGCTTTTACCTCCATCGGAGGGGCCGAACCTGGGTAAAACTCCGTGTCTTCTCGATTCCGATCAACCCCTTCAAGCCGCCACGTAGTTGCGTCTCGCCCCGAATCTAAGTCCGTTCACCCGGACATTTGTCGTGACAAATCCACGACAGTTGGCGCCCACCGTGGGGCGATGCACGGTGGTATTGCGTTCTTGAAGGGATCCCTACAAGGGTCGAGGAACTTGCGATTCATCAGAGGAAGAAGAGACGGCGTGGAACATCCAGATACGAGATTGATCTGGGTTCGAGACGAGAGTTAGGGGTTGTCCGAGCCGCCGCCGCGTTGGACGTTTGTCAAAACCGACTAGAGATGGATTTCGCTGCACAGCCGCGAGAAGCCCGGTTGGACAGGATTTCTGCTACATCACTGTTGTTTGGTCCGACGAGTTGTTGTTATTGGTCCACGCGGATCCATCAAATTACAACTTTTCCGCTGCAACCTGGTCCGCCGAGTTGCAGTTCCAGCATACAAGTTTAAGTCCCAAGGCTGCTCACGCTAATCTCCTGGCATAAAGCAAATTCAAAGTGATCAGTAATAGTACGATTCACGTCACGTAAAGTCAAGACTCATCTACTGGTCCAGATATCTTATTCCTACATCCATCTAAGACATAATACCAGCTGCCAAAAGTTGCTACTCACGGTGGAGTAAACCTGGCCAAAGCTGACTGCTCAACGTGTCAAAAAAAGAGGAGTTACCAAGTTACCCACGTATTGACACGGAAAGCGAAGATCGATGGATATGTTGTTGCGCTAAAAATAAAAATGGAGAGAAGAAGGCCACCACGATTCGGTTTCTGTCTGTTGGCTCGGCATCATGGATGGCCCGGCTTCGCCCTGCCCGCCGCGCTGTTCTCCACACGCACACACGCACTCATGGCCTAGGGCCCGTTCACCTCGCCCTACTGGCATCCGCACGCCTGCGCGCCGGTTCTATCGCCGCGGTCCATGTGCAACCGAGCCGCCATCGCCGCCTTGAGTCGCCGCCACGCCGGCCCTGTCGATGCGGCCTGGTACTGCAGCTACTGCTGCTTGTCACCCTAGGCCGTTGCGCCTCCGAGCCGGCCCTGTCCTGCTCGCTCGCCTCTGGTAGGCTGCCATCTGCGCCGCCCCTGTCCATTGGCCACTGCCGCCACACCATGCCGCCACAGGTCCCGGCTCGCCCGCGCTCGTATTGACCCAGCCTGCTCGCCAAGCTTCCTCTGCGGCGCCGCCTCTACCGCCATTTCCAAGTCCTGGCAAGGCTACAGCTTGTCTCCGCTATGGTTTCTGACCCGTCGTGCTCCGTTTCTGCCGCAGCCTTACTTCGCCGGCTCGTCTCACTTTGCTTGCTGGACCAGCCGTGGGGCGTCCGCGCATCCTTTGGTTGCTGTTGTGTCTCTGTGAGCCACGCATCAGTGTCCGCGTAAAAATATCAGGTGTTGTCTGTTCCATTTATTTTATGGCTTGTAATATTTTTTATGCAGGAAAAATTATGATAAAAAGGGTGTGGCATTGGATCGGAAATATGGAGCTCGCGCCAATATTATCATGCACTGGCATCCGTCCGGGTCGCACTTCTCAACGAGCATCCGTGCAAGCCGCCGCCTCCGGCGTCTGGACTATGTCAACCCGCCACGGACGTGTGCAAGTCGTCGTCTCCGCGGTCAGATTTACATCAACAACGCCGCGGCCATCTCTCGCGACTGCACCGGCTTACAATGCCACGGCCGTCTTTCGCGACTGCACCGGCTTACAATGCCATGGCCGTCTCTCGCGTCCGCGCCGGCTTATGAATACCGTGAGCGACTCACCAACCACACCGACTTACAATACCGCGACTGCCTTCTACGTTTACATCAACGAGCCAGTAGCGCGCGTGCTCAACCGCCGGTATGAGTTGCCCAATGAACGTGGCAAGCAGTCGTATTCGTGGTATGGTTTTCAGCAACAACACCGTGGCAGTCTCTCGCCATCCGCGCTGACTTACAACTCCACCGGCGACTCTTCGTCCACGCCGGTTTACAACGCCACCGGCGACGCTCCATCTGTGTCAGTTTACAACACCGTGTCGTGGCCGCCTCTCGCGACCGTCTCTTGCGATAGCACTGGCTTACAACGCCGTGGCCGTCTCTGGTCACCTGCGCCGGCTTGCAGATGAAGATTCTCAAGCCGCCTCTTCGAGTCAACTTGAGGCTCGGAGGCTACAGACATGGCAAGGTACATTTGGTTGTTTTCAATGAGAAGCCTGGGTCTTTGCAAGATCAAATTTTCCGGCTCATAAATTTGAGTTGAAGTGGTTTGTTCGTCAAAACGGCTGATCTGTCATCCGGCTTTATGCCCTATCAAGCGCTGTTGCAGGGACGCTTCTTGCCTTCGGGTATAGCTTACATCTCCCATGCACATTCTGCTTTTACGCTGTTGCAAGGAGGCTTCTTGCCTTCGGGTATAGCTTACATCTCCCTTGCACTGCCGGCGTTATGCCCAATTAAGCACTGTTGCAAAGAGGCTTCTTGCCTTCGGGTATAGCTTACATCTCCTTTGCACAGCCAGCTGTTATTAAACTGTTGCAAGGAGGCTTCTTGCCTTCAGGTATAGCTTACATCTCCCTTGCACAGTTGGCTTTATGCCTAGTTTGGTTACATTAAGCGATGTTGTTGATGGAGGCTTCTTACCTTTGGTATAGCTTACATGACCCTAAGACAATAGCGTGTACACCAAATTCCAGTTGCTTATCAACTGCGGTCATCGAAGGGGGCTTCTTACCGATGGGTATCGCTTATCTCACCCTAATGGCCGGCTTTATGCCACTTCCGGTTACTTATTAACCGCGGTTGTCGAAGGGGGCTTCTTACCGACGGGTTCGCTTATCTCACCCTAACAACCGGAGTTTACGCCAAAACTCAGTTGCTTATCAACTGTAGCTGTTGAAAGAGGCTTCTTGCCTTCGGGTATAGCTTACATCTCCTTTCAAACAGCCAGCTTTATCAGTAGTCGTGGTTGTCGATGGAGGCTTCTTGCCTTCGGGTATAGCTTACATTACCCATCGACAGCCAGCGTCCGCGCCTACAACTGTAGCTGTTGAAAGAGGCTTCTTGCCTTCGGGTATAGCTTACATTCCCTTCCAACAGCCGGCTTTATCAGTAAGCCGTGGTTGTCGATGGAGGCTTCTTGCCTTCGGGTATAGCTTACATTACCCATCGACAGCCGGCGTCCGCGCCTACAACTGTAGTTGTTGAAGGAGGCTTCTTGCCTTCGGGTATAGCTTACATCTCCCTTCAAACAGCCGGCTTTATGTCATTTTAGGCTAATCATTAGCCGCGGTTGTCGATGGAGGCTTCTTGCCTTAGGGTATAGCTTACATCTCCCATCGACAGTCGACGTCCGCGCATACAATATTCAAACGTTAACAGGAGGCTTCTTACCTTTAGGTACAACTTACATTGCCCTGCAAACAGCCGGCTTTACGCCGCTTCCGGCTCATTATTAGCCGCGGTTGTCGATGGAGGCTTCTTACCTTTAGGTGCAGCTTATATTACCCTACGACAACCGGTTCTCGACAAAGTTCATCTTACGAGAGCCGAGTCATACTACTCCGGTTAACAAGTTTCAAAGTGCTTGGCCGGCTCTAAATTACTGGAGAAGGCGTGACATCTTCAAAGACAAGCGCCGGCTCTAAATATTCAAGATGGATTCATACAAAAGGGGGATCAATCAATAAAGAGCCGGCAAAACAAAAACACGGAGAGACGGAAATATATACATCCAGAGCTGCATTCAAGAAAGGCAGAATTATCCTTAAAGCTATTACAAAGGTGCTCTCAAATGGGAGCTAAAAGGTGGAGCCGTGGATTATCGAGGGGGCTTCCCACCTCCAGATAACATGTCGGCTTATCAAGCTGGGTCAGAGCAAGATTATGAGAAAAGGAGCAATGTTGTGAAAGGTATAAACATCTCCGGGTTGAGCTTCTTCAAGCCGCCCTTACAACAATACAGAATATATCCTGTCTTGTTTATTTTTTGCATGTACCATCTCTTAAAAGATGAGCCACCGTTAAGTGTTTTGCAAGAGCAAATGGATCTTTTAATAGCCAATATGGCTGGATCTTCATGGTTTATCATAACCAGTAATAAATGATTGGGGTTTTTTCAAACCAGCTCAGGAGAAATTATTATTTTGCAAAGAGCCGCCCTGTCAGATATAATGTCGTGTCATCTAATTGGTCGGTTCTCGGATTTCTTTAATTGTGCTCTATAGTAATCTACAACACTCATGGATTTCTCAAAACTTATATTTGCCGGGTTGCACCGCAACCACGAGCAGGAATTTCATGTCAAAGGCAAATGAATTATTCCAGGAGATTCATTCCGGGTTATATTACGACCACGGTCAAAGATTCATTCAACAAATTATGGTGAGACGTATTATTCTCACATAGTCCCGAGTCGCCGCAGGAAGACGACCCGACACTTGGGGGCTACATTATTCAAGTCTAAGTTTATATGAATTATGCAAGTCCCATGTCGCTGCAAGCATGCACCACGTCACTTGGGGGCTAATGCAAGCCGGCGTTCAAATTATTACATTGTCAGCAAGACCCTATTATCTCAAAGAGATGACCCGCCCCTTCTATATTTTTCTAAAGTCCCAGCCCAGTAATTCTTACTGACCCGGCAGTTGGGGGCTACAGTATTCAGTTGTTCCAACAGATTAAGAGATTCAAATTGAAGACCCGACGCATCACATTCTGATGAGCCGGCCCTTGGGGGCTACACCCGCCAAAGCATTATAAGATATAAGGCAATTATAAGTCCCAGGTTGCTACAGGCAGGACAACCCGGCACTTGGGGGCTACACAGTCCAAAATGTTATTTGCAAAGCACCAAGTTATCATGGATTATCTCGGAGCTTGGGGGCTACAGGTAATATGGACATATCAAAAACTTTGAGGAGAATTTTCAAGATATTAAATATAGAGTTCAGTTGTTAGACCCGGCATCACCAACATTTATGACCCGGTGTTATCCAAAGATCATAACCCGCCAGAGTTTATATAAGCCGCCCTGCTTCACAACAATGGAAGTCCGGTTCTACATCAGATGGATTTTCATCCCAATATTTATCAAGTCAACAGGATTCTAGTTAATGACCCGGCATCATCAATGATTATGACCCGGCGGAGATGACCCGCCAAGAGTATTGGAAGCCGACTCAATGGCATATGGGTGTTCTATTCTCAATATTTTTCAAAAGACATTGACAAGCAAGATGATTATCAAGACGACTCATTCATATGGAGAAAAGACCCGGATTTCTGAGAATCCATTTTATAAGCCGGCCAAAGGAGCAAGCCGGTCACTTAACATATTTGTTACTCTTATTTCAGGAGCTTACCATGAATAAATTCAAGCTAACCTGGGGGCCAATGACGGGGATATACCCCATGGTATGACCCGGCCTGGCGACTCACAGGAGACCCGGCTGAAGACATGACATCTTATTAATGACCCGGCCAGGCAACTCACAGGATAACCAAGCCCAAGACCCGGTGGGTGAAAGCCGGCGCCAGGCGGCTCACAAGAGAAGGCCCACAGGAGAAGGCCCACAAGAGAGAAGGATTCCATTAAAGTGAATAAGACCCAGAGTAGGATTCGTGAGAGACGAGTCCTAATCCTACTCCTAGTAGGACTCTATTTGTAAACCTACCCTCTCCACTTATATAAGGAGGGGTAGAGCACCCCTAGAGGGACAAGTTCTCAAGAGACACAAGTCTACAAGTTTAGACAACACAAGAGAGTAGAGGCACAAGAGATTAGAGGTAGCAATTAGAACCCTTGTAACCGAGAGATCTTCATCATCATCAATACCAGACAAGCAGGACGTAGGCTTTTACCTCCATCGCAGGGGCCGAACCTGGGTAAAACTCCGTGTCTTCTCGATTCCGATCAACCCCTTCAAGCCGCCACGTAGTTGCGTCTCGCCCCGAACCTAAGTCCGTTCACCCGGACATTTGCCGTGACAAATCCACGACAACTAGTGTATTGATCTGTGGAAGACAAGCACTTTAACCTATCTGAGGATGAAATCAAAGTAGAACAACCTGGTCAGAACCATGATTGCAAAGGACAAGATCAAAGATATAAGATCAAATCATACAATGAATGATTATATGAAAGGAGAAGCTTGTATGATAAGATCAACATCGTTTCCATGGGCATGAAGACAAGGTTCATGGTTGACTCCCACTTCATCAATGCATCACCTTACATTTTACACCTTGCCTTTGATAAGATTGTTGCATTGAAAGTTTAACTGTCAAAACACCAGAAAAGTATGACTAGTGAAAACTATCGGGCTCACACGAATTAAGGAAGGCATAGGTCCAACCCATCGGGGCATCTTAGGAACATATACCACAAACTTCAAGAGTAATTAACACATGCTTGAACATAGAGCATGGCTGACAAAAGCATAGGATACATCTTATCAGAGGAAGAAGACACAACTTACCAACGACATCATGTATCAGGGGAAGAACATCACAAGAGTTTTGAATGTGAAGGATGCTATCGGATAATAACCGAACAATAGGTCTGGCGATTCACCAAGGACCTGGTGTCAGTATCGATACTCAATCAGAGACAGAAAGAACGCAAGGCATCAGATCATAAAACATCCAAATAATTTGATGGTTTAAATAACCAAAGGAATTAAGATTTCCAAATTGGTGTATCGGAAACATATGTTCCGATCAAATACAAGTAAGATGAAAGGACTTAGATGGGCAATTAATCAAGGTTGATTTGTCGGGAACCAACTCATGTTTGTAAAGACGTCTGAGTTGGACGGATAATTTATGATAAACAACTGATGACTGCATGCATTCACACACATGTTGAATCAATAAAATTAAATGAAAACCACAAAGGATTTACTTAATATTGCTAGACATATGGAATTAACCATAATGCAAAGGTGAGAAAGGTCAAGAGCAAAAGGCTACTGAGGATTACGGAAGATCGAATAGTGTTTCAAAGAATTCTGTGAAGGGCATAATCCACCGAGGAAGAACGAATCTCCGATAAGATAATTCGATGTACCTTGCAATAACAAGAGCAACTAGATATGAAAGTAAGAGCGACAATTGCATGTAGTCATCCATAGGGGTTGACGGTGGAATGGAATCGAAAAAGCGATGAGTACAAGTTCTCGGGAGAACATCGGAGAGTATCATCGGAATCTTCTAACGAATCAAGCCATCATCTGGAATGAGGGGCTCTCCGGGAGGAGGTAGTTACGAGAACCTAATGTTAGAGTTAGTAAAATCTTTAACTCGAAAGAGGAGAGAGATCAGAACCCAGAGTATAGACGAGGAATAAAAGACCCTAATACCACCCGATTGAGATGTGGGCACGTAAGCCACACAACAATGTTAGTAAAAGTTTTTCATGTACTAGACTAAACTTCGGCCAAGGAGTTGGAAAGGGGGCTACCTACATGCAGCATGGCTCTGATACCAACTTGTGACACCCTCCAATTTCGGCCGTACGCTAAACATACACGCAATGCGTACGACCAAGATCAGGGACTGACTAATCAATATCACAACACAACTCTAGACACAAATTAAAGTCATACAGCTTCATATTACAAGCCAGGGGCCTCGAGGGCTCGAATACAAAGTTCGACAAGCACGAGACAGCGGAAGCAAAAAATATCGAAGTACTGACACAAGTTAAACAAGTTTTGCCTTAAAAATGCTAGCACAGACATAACATAGATCGAAAGAGGCGAGGCCTCCTGCCTGGGAACTTCCTATCCTACTGCTGGACGGGGGCCGCCTCCACGTAGTAGTAGGCTCCTGTGATGGTGTAGTAGTCGTCTCCGCATACTCCAACTCTAGGGCTCCATCGTCTGAACGCATAATTGTATGGAGGGGAAAAGGGAAAGCAAAGCAACGATGAGTACTCATCCAAAGTACTCGCAAGACTGACATCAGAACTATGCTAAGTATACATCAGTATCAAGGAATGGGGTTATATCTGGGCTGACTGCAGAAAGCAAGCATAGGGGGAAGGCCTAGTCCTATCGAAGACTAGCATCTTCAACATCTTGCAGCATTAGAAGAGAGTGGACTGGTAACTCACATATAGCAATATTTTATTGTAGCAATTTATTAAGTAACCATGCCTAGAGATTATTCCTCAACTCCCTGCGAGGAAGCAATCTCAGAGCCAAACATTCATTTCAATTTAGAGTCACAATTATAATTATAGTAGGTCAAGGTACAACTCCAAGTCATCCTGTTACCGTGGACACGGCTATTCGAATAGATTATTCATCCCTGCAGGTGTGCACCGCATTTCCAACAAGCTTGATCACCTCCGGCCGGACACACTTTCCTGGGTAATGCCTGACCTCGGGATCCAAAACGTCGTTGCCCCACCTAGGCTCAACAAAGAGGCCAGCTCGCCGGTCTAAATCCTAAGCACGCAGGTTTGTGGGCCCACTTGCCCTTGCACTCCTACACGATGCGAACGCGACCGGAAGCAGACCTACTACACTCAGTCCAAGAGTTGTACCTTCCAGCCCAATCCGGCGCGCGCCGCTCCGTTGTTGACGTCCAAAGAGCTTCGGCTGATACAACGACGCTGAGTACCCATAACTTCTCCCACGTGAAGGTTTGGTGCGTAAAAGGTCAAACGACCAACTCAGATCAAATACCCAACCCATTAGCATTTTATTAATGTGGGGCAAGCGCGACCCATAAAGTGTGGTCCCGTCGCCCCGTCTAGAGGATGTGTGGCAAAGGCCTCTCTCGCTAGTCCACGACTCATCATCACCCTTTTGGATGCCTTACCGACGCATCCCGCCACATCTTACACACGGGTACCCTTGGGGCCAACACGTCTCAATACTGTCGGGAACTTAGGTCCACCTCAACCAGGGTGGTACCGCATGTCCCTCTAGTCCCGTCTTTCACATGTAAACAAGGTCAAGTTGAAGTAATTGTGTGTTTATACACCAAGTAGATATCTAAGGAATCACCCTCGATGGATCCCACTCGAGGTATGTGTATGACAAGAGTCGTTATCGATAAATGGGAAGGAGGAATCACCCTCGATACCCACAGTCGATTAGCTACGCTACAAAATTAACATCGAGAGTGCTAAATGAGGTATCACCCTCGGCACTCGGTAGTAGCTCTGCAGTGCCATACTAAAGGGGTGTGCGGTGATGTGAGGGGCCTGGCTCGTCGGTCGGTTGACCGAGTCTTCGGGTCTTCGAGTCGTCGAGTCGTCGATGAAAAAGCAGGGGCAACTAGGACTAAGGGGTCACTAGGGATTTATTGATCAACCTATACTAAATAGTTGATATGATTGCAGGTATAGTAGCAGTTTATCAAAAACAGGATATGCATCAAAAATAGGAGCTAGCTAATGCAGTAGCAAAATCTAATGCAAGAATGAGAGGGAAGAATGGGCGATATCGGAATGCTCAAGGGGGGCTGCTTGCCTTGCCGCTCTGCTGCAAAGGTCTAATCGTCAATTGCGTAGTCGTACCCGACAGCACCGTTAGTCTCAGGGTCTACCGGAGAGAAGGGGGGGGGGGGAAACAATAAATTTAAAGCAGACAAATGCATCACGATGCATGACATGGCAATATGCCGAGCTAGGTATGCACTAACGCAGTACTACACGTCGCGGACGATTCGAAAGAATATCTGATGATATTTTTCAGGTCTCGGGCTACTACCGGACATATGAAACAGATGAAAAAGTTTCATGTTCGCTATGATAGGAGCACGTGACAAACGAATGAACTACGTATTCGGATTCGTTGTATTTTTCTAAACAACTTTCAAGTATAAAATATTTTCATCAGAGTTACGATTTATTTGCGACGATTTACAAAGTTTTATTGATTTTCTAAATTTACTGGATTATTATTAATTAATCCGAATTAAAAACAGTGAATGATTTTATCACCTAGTGCTATTCTAGCCAGAGTGTATGATAGTGGGACCAGTGGGACTAGGTTGACCCAGTCAACAGTATAGCCATGGACTAATATTGCACAAATTTATTATCTAATTAATTTAACAGGGTGGGCCTAGTTGTCATTGGCACAAACTTTTAATTAGTCTTTTAACTAAAATGGGGCTCACGTGACATGGTATATACCACTAATTAAAGATCTAATTATTTGAGGGGGATTAGCTACTAATCTAATCGAGAAGTGGCCAGGCCGGCTGGTTGTGCACACGCACATGCACTCAGCCACGGCCAAGCCATTCGGCCGGCCGGCAAAAGCAGCGAACGGCTGCAGGTAGGCTGTAGCAGCGATGCAGAAGTAGCACAGCAGCGTGTGGGCAGCAGCAGGTAGCAGCAGCGGGCAGCAACAGGCAACGAAGCAGCAGCGGCGTAGAGCAGCGGGGAGCGGGCGCAGGTGAGCGAAGGCGGGTGCGGCGGGACAAGGCGAGCACGGCCGGGCGAGCACACGCGTGGGCGCAGCGAGCTTCAGGCGGTAGCGGCAGTTAGCACGGGCAGCAGCTAGCGGCTAGCAGCAGCAATAGCAAGCGGGAGCAGCGCAGCAGAGTACGGCAGCAGCGACGGGGGAAAACGGAAGCGCGACAGCGGCGGCTGCGGGCGAGCGTGGGCGCAGCCGCACGGGGGCGAGAGCGCACGGGGGGGGGGGGGGGGGGGGGGGGGGGGGGGGGGGGCGCAGTGAGCACGCGCAGATGGACGCAGGGCGTAGGAACAGCGCGAGCACATGGCTCGGGCGCGGCCATGGCGACTGTAGATCGGGGACGACGGCAAACGGCGACAAATCAAGGGGAAAGGCAGGGGAATCGGTCGAGTAGCTCACTGCGAGTGCGATGGCGAGGTCGGGAAGGCTGGGGGCGGACCGGACCAGCGGCAAACGATGACGGAGGTCGACGATGTACGCGGAGAGACGAGGTCGATGGCAAGCGTACAGGTTATCCCTGCTCGAGCCCTTAGGCGAGGGCGAAGGAGACAACGATGGCGGAGCTCCTCGACGTCTTGGCGCGGCAAGGGGAGGCCGGTGGACGCGGGATCGACGAAGGCGGCGACGACGAGCCCGGGCGTGAGTGAAACGGCGATGGCGGGCGAAGGAGCAGGGGGAATGGGGGCTAGGGTTCGTAGGGGAGAGAGGAGGCTCGAGGCGCGCCTTATCCTCGCCGGGAGTCGCCGGATGGCCGCCGCGTGGCCATCGGCGCCATGGACGTGTGCTCTCTATCCACGGGGGCCTCCGTGAACAGAGGTGGAAGGAGGGAGTGGTGGTGGGCCGGGACGGTTCCTGTAGCAGTAGGCCACAAGTGGCCAGGGTGGGGTTTCTTTTTATTTCAATTCTTTTTCTGATATCTTTAATCAGTCTCTGTTTTGCATTTAAATTATCTAGCAATTAGTTTTTGTAAAAATATGTAACGTGGCCAATAATTAGTGCTGCAATTTTTGACACTGTCACAAAAAGTTTGGCAGCTATAGAAAATGTTTGGAATATTACATAATTCAAAAGGCTTTTAAAATAATAGAATTGGCGTCTGTTAAATTGTTTTAGAGGCACCAAAAAACTTAGTAAAAAGTTTTTTACAATTTTATAAATGCTTAGGGAATATTTGCAACACATCCATGAATTTAGTTTTCAGATTTGCAAAACTATTTAATCCACCTTTAATTCAATTTTGAATTTTAAAGAAAATTTTAAAAGGGGTATGATTCCAAAATGATAACATTGTTTAGCAAAACGGATTACCTTAATCTTGCGATCAATGTAGCTTGATTACATATGTTACTGTAGCTGATAATCCAGGGGTGTTACAGATGATTATGATGATGACATGTATGATATAAAGAGTGATACTAAACATGAAACTTGTTATCATGATTTTAATATTCAAAGTGGTTATGTCTATCAAGTACCTCATGATAATTATTTTGTTGAGTTTGCTTCCACTATTTAAATGAGAAGAAATTTGTTTATGTGGAGAGTGATAAAAATCATATGCTTGTGCATCATGAAAAGAATGTTGTATGTGATAGTTATATTGTTGAATTCCTTCATGATAATTATTTTGTTGAGTTTGCTCCCACTATTTGAATGAGAAGAAATTTTTTTATGTGGAGAGTGATAAAAATTATATGCTTGTGCATCATGAAAAGAATGTTGTATGTGATAGTTATATTGTTGAATTCCTTCATGATTCTACTGAAAATTATTATGAGGGAGGAACTTATGCTTGTAGGAATTGCAATAATACGAAGTTTCCTCTCTATGTGTTCGAATTTTCGAAGATATTCTTGTTTTGCCTTCCTATGCAAGTTGATTCTTGTTCTCATGAATTGTTTGCTCAAAAAATACCTACGAATAGGAAGTGGGTTAGACTTAAATGTGCTCGTCATGTGATTCATGATGCTCTTTTTCATGTCTTAGATATAATTTCCTATACGAGCATCATTGAAATCACTATGCCTAGCTAGGGGCGTTAAACAATAGCGCTTCTTGGGATGCAACCTAATTTTATTTTTATGTTTTGTGTTTTGTTTCTGTTCTTGAATAAATTACACATTATTACCTCTATAGTAATTGTGTTTTAGTTTTAATTAGTGTTTGTGCCAAGTAAGACCTTTGGGATGGTGTACGGTGATAGTTGATTTGATCTTGCTGAAAAATAGAAACATTGACGTCCAGTCTAGGAATTTTATAAATTCACAGAAGCATCGATTGGATCTGAATGTGTTACATAAGATTTATATACAAATTTCCGAGCTTGTCCTAATTAGTCAGAATTTTTAGAGTTATAGAAGTATTCAAAGTTTACAGATTGCTACAGACTGTTCTGTTTTAGACAGATTCTGTTTTCTATGTGTTGTTTGCTTATTTCGATGAAACTATGGGTAGTATCGGGGGGTATGAACCATGGAGAAGTTAGAACACACTAGATATTACACCAATATAAATAAATAATGAGTTCACAACAGTACCTAAAGTGGTGATTTTATTTTCTTATACTAATGGATCTCACGAGTTTTCTATTGAGTTTTGTGTTGTGAAGTTTTCAAGTTTTGGGTAAATATTTGATGGACTATGGAATAAGGAGTGGCAAGAGTCTAAGATTGGGGATTCCCAAGGCACCCCAAGGTAATATTCAAGGACAACCAAGATCCTAAGCTTGGGGATGCCCCGAAAGGCATCCCCTCTTCCATCTTCAATACATCGGTAAATTTACTTGAGGCTATATTTTTATTGACCACATGATATGTGTTTTGCTTGGAGCGTCTTGTATGATACGAGTCTTTGCTTTTTAGTTGGCCACAATCATCCTTGATGTACACACTTTTTGAGAGGGACACACATGAATCGTGAATTTATTAGAATGCTCTATGTGCTTCACTTATATCTTTTGAGCTAGCCAATATGCTCTAGTGGTTCACTTATATCTTTTTAGAGCACGGAGGTGGCTTTATTTTATAGAAATTATCGAACTCTCTTACTTCACTTATATTATTTTGAGAGTCTCTAAACAGCATGGTAATTTGCTTAGGTTATGAATTTAGTTCTAATATAATGGCATCCAAGAGGGATATAATAAAAACTTTCATATAAAGTGCATTGAATACTATGAGAAGTTTGATTCCTTATGATTGTTTTGAGATATAAAGATGGTAATATTAGAGACATGCTAGTGAGTAATTATGGATTGGTAGAATACTTGTGTTAAAGGTTGTGATTCCCATAGCATGCACGTATGGTGAACCGTTATGTGACAAAGTTGGAGCACGATTTATTTATTGATTGCCCTCCTTTGTACGGAGGTCGAGATCGCGCGATGGTTAACTCCTACCAACCCTTCCCCTAGGAGCATGCGTGTAGTACTTTGTTTTCATAACTAGTAGACTTTTGTAATAAGTATGTGAGTTCTTCATGACTAATGTTGAGTCCATGGACTATACCCATTCTCACCCTTCCACCCTTGCTAGCCTCTCTAGTACCGTGCAACTTTCTCCGGAGCATTAAACCCGCCATATACGTTCCTCAAAACAGCCACCATACCTACCTATTATGGCATTTACATAGCCATTCCGAGATATATTGCCATGCAACTTCCACTGTTCCGTTTATGACATGCATAGTCATTGTCATATTGCTTTGCATGATCTTGTAGTTGACATCGTATTTGTGGCAAAGCCACCATTCATATTTTTTATACATGTCACTCTTGAGTCATTTCACATCTCGGACCACCACCGGAGGCATTCATATGAGTCATATTTTGTTCTAAGTATCGAGTTGTAATCCTTGAGTTGTAAGTAAATAAAAGTGTGATGATCATCATTATTAGAGCATTGTCCCATGTGAGGAAAGATGATGGAAGCTATGATTCCCTCACAAGTTGGGATGAGTCTCCGAACTTTTCAAAAAAAGAGGCCAAAGAAGCCCACCCAAAAAATGAGAGAAAAAAGAGAAGGGGCAATGCTACTATTCCTTTTTCCACACTTTTGCTTCAAAGTAGCACCAGGATCTTCATGATAGAGATTCTCCTATTTTGTCACTTTCATATGCTAGTGGGAATTTTTCATTATAGAACTTGGCTTGTATAATCCAATGATGGGCTTCCTCAAATTTTCCTAGGTCTTCGTGAGCAAGCGAGTTGGGTGCACACACACTTAGTTTCTTTTTGAGCTTTCATACACTTATAGCTCTAGTGCATCCGTTACATGGAAATCCCTACTCACACTGATATCTATTGATGGTCATCTCCATAGCCCGTTGATACGCCTATTTGATGTGAGACTATCTCCTTCTTTTTGTATTCTCCACAACCACCATATTCTATTCCACCTTTAGTGATATATCCATGGCTCATGCTCATGTATTGCGTGAGAGTTGAAAAGGTTTGAGATTACTAAACTATGAAACAATTTCTTGGCTCAAACCGGGGTTGTGCATGATATAATACTTTATGTGATGAAGATGCAGCATAGCCAGACTACATGATTTTCTAGGGATAACTTTCTTTGGTCATGTTATTTTGAGAAGACTTGATTGCTTTATTAGTATGCTTGAAGTATTATTGTTTTTATGTCAATATTAAACTCTTGTTTGGAAACTTATGGATCTAAATATTCTTACCACAATAAAAAAGATTACACTGATAAAAATGCAGCTAGCATTCACACTGCATAAATTATTTCTTTTATCATTTACCTACACGGGGACGAGCAGGAATTAAGCTTGGGGATGCTGATACATCTCCAACGTATATAATTTATGAAGTATTCATGCCATGTTTACAACAATTTACATGGTTTTTGTATGATTTGATTAGAACTAACCCGGACTGACGTTGTTTTCAGCAGAACTGTTGTGGTGTCGTTTTTTTGTGGAGAAATAAAAGTTCTCAGAATGAGCTGAAAATTTACGGTGATTTTTATGGACCAAAAGAGACCCCCGAAGCACAAGATCTGGGCCAGGAAGTGGACGAGGAGGCCATAAGCTCTCTAGGCGCTCCCTACCCCCTAGGAAGGGTGCTTCGGGCTTGTGGGACCCTCAGACACCCCCTTGACATGAACCGATGCCAAAAATTCTTATAAATACCTAAACCACCGAAAAGAACCCTGGATGGGGAGTTCCGCCGCAAGCCTGTGTAGCCACGAAAGACCAATCGGGAGCCCATTCCAGCACCCTGTCGGAGGGGGAAACCATCACCGGAGGCCATCTGCATCATCCCGGCGGTCTCCATGACGAGAAGGGAGTAGTTCACCCTCGCGGCTGAGGTTATGTACTAGTAGCTATGTGTTTGATCTCTCTCTCTCTCTCTCTTGTGTTTTTGAGATGAGACGATCTTGATGTACCGCGAGCTTTATTAATATAGATGAGTCATATGTAGTTTTCCCCTCTCTATCTTCTTGTGATGAATTGAGTTTTCCCTTTGAAGTTTTCTTATTGGATTGAGTCTTTAAAGGATTTGAGAACTTGATGTATGTCTTGCGATGGGATATCCATGGTGACAATGGGATGTTATATTCATCCACCTTATGTATGTTTTGGTGATCAACTTGCGGGTTTCGTGACCTTAGGAATCTATGCATAGGGGTTGGCACACGTTTTCGTCTAGACTCTCCGGTAGAAACTTTGGGGCACTCTTTGAAGTTCTTTGTGTTGGATTGAACCTGATGAATCTGAAATTGTGTGATAAATATCATATAATCAAGCCCATGGGGTACTCGTGGTGACATTGGAGTATCTAGGAGGCATTAGAGTTTTGGTTGATGTGTATCTTATGGTGTTATTTTAGTACGAACTCTAGGGTTGTTCGTGACACTTATAGTTATAGCTCATACGATTGATTATAAAAGATAACTTTGAGGTGGTTTCGTACCCTCATAATAATTTCTTCGTTTGTTCTGCACTATTTACGACTTTGGAGTGAACTCTTTGTCGCACGTGAGGTATTTACATACGATTCAACTATGTGAGTATTGTTGAGAGAACTTGCACTAGTGAAAGTATGCACCCTAGGCCTTGTTTTCAAGCATTGAAATACCGTTTTTGCTCACTTTTGTTACTTGCTACCTTGATGTTTTTACATTTTCAGATTACAAAAACGTATATCTACCATCCATATTGCACTTGTATCACCATCTCTTCGCCGAACTACTGAACCTATACAATTTGCCATTGTATTGGGTGTGTTGGGGACACAAGAGATTTGTTGTATTTGATTGCAGGGTTGTTTGAGAGAGACCGTCTTCATCCTACACCTCCCACGGATTGATAAACCTTAGGTCATCCACTTGAGAGAAAATTTCTACCGTCCTACAAAACTCTATGCTTGGAGGTCCAACAAGGTCTACAAGAATAAAGTTGCATAGTAGACATCAGTCTTCTCCCTTCTATCATCAAAGCGAGGTTGTGGATACTTGGTCGTGACAAGATTGCTCAAGATATGAGTTGATGGAAATCTTGTGGAGTGTTTTTCTTGCAAGTACCTACAAAAGGGTTAGATGCAAGACGAGGGAGCATATAATTACAAGATACATGATTTTCATGGTAATAATAACATGGAATGGTTAAGATCATCCCCTTGCATGCATCCGAGTGAGCTTAGCTCAAGTTTGAAGCATAAATGATGTTCAACTCACTCATCAAGTGACAAAACACTTTTTCATCAACTGGCTTAGTAAAGATATTGGCCAATTGCTTGTTAGTCCGAACATGCTTAAGATTAATGTCTCCTTTGGCAACATGATCACGAATGAAATGATGTCGAACTTCAATATGCTTGGTTTGAGAATGTTGCACAGGATTATGACCAATCTTAATAGCGCTCTCATTGTCACAAAGTAATGGCACATTTTTCACATAGATTCCATAATCTTTAAGCGTTTGTGTCATCCATAATAATTGCGCACAACATGATCTGCCAGCAATATATTCAGCTTCAGCGGTAGATAGAGATACCGAGTTTTGTTTCTTGGAGGACCAAGACACAAGAGATCTACCAAGAAATTGACATGTACCCGAGGTGGATTTTCTATCAACCTTGTCACCGGCATAGTCCGAGTCGGAGTAGCCAACAAGATTAAAAGAAGATCCCTTGGGATACAAATGCCAAAGTTTGGTGTACGTATCAAGTATCTCACAATGCGTTTCACAACCTTAAGACGACATTGTTTAGGTGCATCTTGATATCGAGCACACATGCACACACTAAGCATAATATCTGGACGGGAGGCACATATGTATAGCAATGAACCAATCATTGATTGATAAACCTTTTGATCAACCGGTTCACCCTCCTTAGTGCGATCATTGTGTCCCCTAGTGGGCATGGGAGTTTACATACCTTTGTAGTCTTGCATGTTGAACTTCTTGATCAAGTCCTTGGCGTACTTGGTTTGAGAGATGAATGTAACTTCTCTCATTTGCTTGATTTGTAGACCAAGGAAGAATTTCAGCTCACACATCATAGATATCTCATACTTCTCTGACATCAACCTTACAAATTTCTCACTAGATTGTGGATTAGTAGATCCAAAGATAATATCATCCACATAAATTTGTCACACAAATAATTCACCATTAACTCTCTTTGTGAATAAGGTTTTCTCAATTTTACCAATTTCAAAACTTTTTCCAATAAGAAACTTCATTAGGTATTTATACCAAGCACGGGGAGCTTGCTTAAGACCATATAAGGCATTGCGAAGTTTGCAAACATGGTCAGGTTTCTTAGGATTTACAAAACCGGGAGGTTATTTAACATAGACTTCCTCCTCAATTTCTCCATTTAAAAAGGCACTTTTAATATCCATTTGGTAAAGAGTGATGTCATGGTGATTGGCATAATCAAGAACAATTCGAATAGCTTCGAGCCTAGCAACAGGGGCATAGGTCTCACCGTAGTCCATACCTTCGACTTGCGTATATCCTTGGGCTACGATGCGAGCCTTGTTGCGTACAACTTGACCGTCTTTATCTTGCTTGTTCTGAAATACCCATTTCGTGCTGATGATGTTTTCCTTGTCCTTGGTCTTCTCCACGAGTGTCCACACTTAGTTCCTCTCAAAGTTGTTAAGCTCTTCATGCATAGCATTCACCCAATCCGTGTCTTCAAGATCTTGTTCAACCTTCAAGGGTTCAATGCTAGAGATGAAAGAATAATTCTCACAAAAGTTAGCTAAACGAGTTTTAGAGCGAGTGATCCTCCCTGTTTGCGAATCACCAGATATTTGGTTTAGGGGATGGTTCTTGGTCACTTGTGCTCGAACTCGGGGTATCTTTGGTTTGTTGGATGGTGGAGCTTTTTCTTCATCATCTCCTTCATCTTTGTTGTTGTCGAAGTGGTCATCTCCTTGAGGTGGTGCTAAAGGAGGTTGTGGTGGATCTTCATGATGTACTTCCTCCTCCTCTTCATCTTGTTGTGTACCACTTGTGGATGCTTCCATGTCGTTTTGTCGGTAGACGTGATCCGAGGTAGGAGCTTCCACTTGGGTTTATGAAGTACTTTCCTTCACCTCCATGGGACGAATCTTGCCGATGGGCAAATCTTGGATAGCTTCCGAAGGATCTTTGTCACCTACATCATTTGGTAATTGTTCGACTTGCGAACCATTAGATTCATCAAACTTCACATCTACTATTTATTCAACTTTTCGAGTTAAGTTGTTATAGACATGGTAGGTTTGAGAGTTCGGTACATAACCAAGTAGGAAAGCTTCATGAGATTTAAGAGCAAATTTAGCGCGACGATGCTTATCGAGAATGTAGCACTTGGAGCCGAATACTCGAAAGTATCCAACTTGGGGTTTGTTACTCGTGAGAAGCTGGTATGCCGTTTTTACCGAGAATCTTGTGCAAGTAGAGCCGGTTTGTGGCATGACATGTTGTTTCCACGGCTTCTGCCCAAAAGTGTCTTGGGGTCTTGTATTCGTCAAGCATCCTTTTTGCCATCTCAATAAGGGTGCGGTTCTTCCTCTCAATAACTCCATTTTGTTGAGGTGTGTACGTAACCGAGAACTCATGTGAAATACCCTCTTCATCAAGAAAGGTATACACATGGTTGTCCTTGAACTCCGATCTGTTATCGCTTCGAACCTTCTTGATCTTCACTTCAACTTGATTTTGTGCTTTGCATGCAAATTTCTTGAAGATCTTTTGTACCCGTGACTTACCATCAAGAAAGAATACTCACGCAAATTTGGAAAATTATCAACTATAATTAGACCATAAGATCTTCCACCGAGACTCTTGTAAGCATTGGGACCAAAAAGATCCATATGAAGTAACTCGAGTGGTCTCCTAGTGGTCATGATGTTCTTAACCGGACCTACTTGCTTTCCTGCTTGACAAGCTCTACAAAGCCTATCTTTGCCAAAGATAACATCTTTAACACCAAGAATGTGATCGCCCTTGATAAGCTTATCTAGATTGCGCATGCCTACATGTCCTAGCCTTCTATACCATTGCCAACCTTTAGGTGATTTTGCAATAAGACAAGTACGGGGTTGGGCCTTTTTAGTGAAATCGACAATCTATAAATCACCTCTACAAATACCGGTAAAGACAATTTTATGATTATCATGACGAAACACTTGGCAATCTACTTTGGGAAATAGCACATTGAAACCGAAGTCTGCTAGTCTAGATACGGAAGAAGATTGTAGCCAAGGGATTCAACAAGCATCACATTTTGAATAGAGCTATCATGAGATATGGCCACCTTACCAAGGCCAAGTACCTTACCCATAGAGTTGTCTCCAAAGGTCATGTACCTCCGAGGACCTTGATTAGGCATGATCTCTTCGAACATGTCTTTATCTCCAGTCATGTGATCGGTGCATCCACTGTCGAGAATCCACTATTTTCCACCGGACTTGTAATCCTTGAAGTTTGCCATGAGACTTAGATTCTTCATGATCTTTTCATGTTCGATGTCGAACAACTCATCTTCATCATAGTAGCCATGTTCTTCATTGTCATCATTGGGTAGAATCTCCTCCTCATAGAAACCAAGAGATTCGTTAGAATTGTAATCATGACAATGTTCAAGTTTATGAATGTGAATGGCTTCAACAATAATGTTGTTGATAGTTATGACATCTCGTTTAGCACGCATAAGATCATGAAGCTCAAATAGGCATTTATCAAAGTTTGGACCACAAGGCTTCATTTTGTGAAAAGCAACAGTTTTATGAAGAATTTCATCAAGATTACTTAATGAAAGATTCGGATATCGTTTCTCCAAATCATTCCACAAATTATAAGCACATGCAAAGTTCTTCAACTGAGAAAGCACGAATCTTGGTAAACCTCTAACGATAAGATTGACAGTTCTAACGTTACCAATCATGTCAATTTCCTCTTCGTGTGTGGGACGTAATTCATCGATGGGAGACACATAAGTTTTTCAATATGTTTACTCAAATGGAATTTTTCAAATAGATCAATTATAGCATTCTTCCACTGACTATAGTACTCTCCGTCAAGAATGGGCACTCTACAACTCAAACTTTCCACACTAGACACATCCATCTACCTCCACGGCGATGAAACCAAAGCAATGGAGACCAATGCTCTGATACCAATTGAGCGATCACTAGAAGAGTATGTCTAGAGGGGGGGTGAATAGACTACTAGCACAAATTAAAATCTACACAAGATGCAAAGTTAAGTGTTGGCAGATTTTAGCAATTATAGCAAGTACCCTACACATGTAAGTCATCAAGTATAGCAGCGGAAAGTAAGGACATTGCACATGGAAGTTAGGAGTTGAGATAGGGAGATCAAACGCATGAGGGACATGAAGATCTTTCCCGTGGTTCTGATAGGTGGTGCTATCTTACGTCCATGTTTATGGAGTCTTCAACCCATGGAGGGTAATGGTCGCGAGAGTCCACGAAGGGCTCTACCCACGAAGGGTTATACAAAGAAGCAACCTTGACTATACCATGATGGCCTACGTCCACGGAGGACTAGCCTAACTCTAGTAGATCTTCATGAAGTTGGCGATCTCCTTGCCCTTACAAACTTCTTGGTTCACTCCACAAAACGAAGTAGGAGGCTCCCAAGCGACACCTAATGAATCTACGAGGAACCACCCTCCAAAAGGTAATAGGCTCGATAATGTCGATGAACTCCTTGCTCTTGTGCTTCAAGATGATAGACTCCTCAACACTCAATCACTCTCTCACAGATTTGGCTTTGGTGGAAGAGATTGATTGGGTGGAAAGCAACTTGGGGAGGCTAGAGATCAAGATTCATATGGTTGGAATGGAATGGCATGAGCTAAACCCATGAGTAGGTGTCTCTCTCTCAGAAAATCCGATGGGATAAGTGGGGATTTGTTCTGAGTGCTTCTTTTTCAACTAGGTGGTGGTGAAGGGGTATATATAGGCATCTCCAAATATCCAACCGTTACACCTTAAGTGACCAACTCGGTGATACCGATGTGTTAATCTCGGTGGTACCGAAGTGAACAAAAGGTGACAACTTTTGAATCTCGGTGAGACCGACATATTGATCTTGGTGGTACCAATTAGGTGACCAACGATCAGATTGCGCAATTCGATGACGTCGATCCAACAAACTGGTGGTACCGATTTTGTGAATCAAGGTAATAGAAAGTTGGCAACCCAAACTCGATGGCACCGTAGTGGAATCGGTTACATCGATGTGCTAGGGTTTGGCATGGGTGTGTCTGAGTTTGGGAATCGGTGGCACCGAGTGCGAATTGTTGGTTGCATCGATTTGGATATTTGGCTTTGGACGAACTTTTGTGGAAGAGCTTGTGGGTGTTTTTGGTGACTATCACTTGTGCACGTTTGAGCATCTTTTTCACCAACAGTACCTTACCCCCATTTAATAGTATTGGCTTTCCTATGGACTCAAAGTGATTTCTCACAAATTAAAATGTAGAGTCCTCTTGCTTGAATCTTTGCCAATGCTATTCCTTCTCCTTCTTCTTCTTGGGGATACTCTCCACACTCCTTAACCAACCCTCTCTATGGACTTTATCTGAAATACACTAGATGAAAGTATTAGTCCAAGAGACAATGTATGTTGTCATGAATTATCAAAACCACCAAGGGAGCATATTGTGCTTTTAGCTGGCCCTTGTTGCCTTCACCCTTCCTGCCTTTATCAGTTTTATCTTCATATGAGCCGGGATACTTTGTGTCATCTGACTCGGCGTACCTGGTGAGCACATCCATTAAGACACCCATGTCTTGCACCTTTCATTTAAGTCGCCCGAGCTTTAGGAACAACAGCTGGAAGTGGCTATTCTTTTCCTGGATCAAGATGTCTTGAGCCACCCTGATGTTGTCTTATGAATGTATAATCTCCGTGACCTGGCGAGTCCAGTGATGGGCCGATTCATCGACTCGCTGGACGCAATGTTGAAGGTCCAGAATTGTCATTGGCCTTTTGCATGTTCCTTGGAAGTTCTTTATGAAATGCTCTTTAAGTTCCGACCGTGTATTCATGGAGTTGGGTGGTGGGTTTTTCAACCATGTTTGAGTCGGCCCTTCAAACATCATGATCAAGTACTTGGCGCACACGATGTCACTGACATCGAGCATATCCATCGCCAACCCATAACTTCCGATCCAAGCCGCTGGCTCAAGATCCGATGTGTAATTTG
Organism: Hordeum marinum; assembly: GCA_022496015.1. Taxonomy (NCBI): domain Eukaryota; kingdom Viridiplantae; phylum Streptophyta; class Magnoliopsida; order Poales; family Poaceae; genus Hordeum; species Hordeum marinum. Next base: position 314,729,647 of record CM039678.1, read on the forward strand.
GCACCTTATGAGGCCCTTTGAAATCTTTAGGCATACGCTCCGCGCGGAGAGCCAATGAAAGTCGAGGTATCCCAATTGTCCTACTATTGGTCCCAGTGTCTGTTTGCGGAGGTGGCTGTTGGTTCACCTGTGCTGCTGCCTTCGCCTCTGCTTGTCATGTCCTTCTAGCTGCATCAACAACTTCATGTGCTCCTAGTAGTACTGTCTGGGTTGCGAGAGTTTGGCGTTGTTGCTTGCACCCATTGCTAAAGATAGCTAGAGATTCCAAGTGGCGATTCTGACCATGGCTGGCCTACGGGGTGGAGTGCATCCGGTCATGGCTATAGGAATATTGTTCTTGCTGCACCACCGTTGTTTTCAGCATCTCGATAGCGTTCCTTGCCTCAATATCAATAGGGGTGTTCCCCAATATGGGCAATGTTTCCAAATGCTGGGTTGCAGCCAGCATATTGTCAACGGGGTTAGAAAAATGACCCCACGGTGTCTGGAAACGCTGTGATGGTGAAGGAACTAGCGGGGACTGGGGCGGCTCGTTCTATTGATTCGTAAGTGGTTGCCCAGCCCCCGGCGTCTACTGAGGGATGTTGAAGAGTCGTTGTGGCTCGAGGTTTAGTGGCAACCGGTTTTGATGTCTCCTTTGGTAAACTGCCTCGGACGCGTCTCTCTGGCATTCAAGCTGCCAAGCCTCGTCCTTAAGGCGCTCGGACCCATCATGTATACAGGCATGTAGTTCTGTCATCCTGGCATTCTCAGTATCAATTTACCTCTGTAACTCAGTCATCTGGTCTCTCAGCTTGGTCAATTCCATGTTACTCCATTCTTGGTTTTCGTTGTAACGAGACTCTCAACAAGCTTCGCCAGCTCGGCCATCAGATCTGCCATTGCTTGAGCCGGCGTCTTGCCTGACCTGCCTGTCTCGGAAGCCGCTCCAAGCGCGGACGTGTTTTGAGCCGCCGTAACTCGTGCCATGTAAACGGTGACTTGCCTAGTTGACACATGGACTTCCTCGGGGGCTTCGACCTCCAGAGGTTCTCCGAGTCTACCATCGTAAAGGGGATAGATTGACTCAGTTTCTCCCATAGAGGAGTTACCATCTGAGTCACCGAGAACGCCATCGCAGCTTCGCGGCTCATCCCTGAGGGAAACTCCGTGTGTGAAGCCGACAAAAACGTGATGCTGTCCGGCTTCATCCCGACCGAGTCGTACGAGCCGAGCCAACTCGTTAGTGTTGATGTAGAAGTCCAGCTCGGCAGCGGTAGAACCAAACCCATCAAGGGGAATTGGGTGCTCATACATGGACGAGCCGCCTTAGATCCCTCGGATTGGACCGTCGATGCAGATCTTGTCGCGGCGGCTTTTAATTATCTGATCAACCGTGAACTTCTCGAACCCTAGACAGGTTCCCTCTAAGGACTCAATCCCACCGGACTAAGGCCCCACGGTGAGCGCCCACTATTGTGGTTCTATCACGGCAAATGTCCACGTGCAAGGACTTAGGTGTGAGGCCATCACCACTAGGTGGCGACTCAAAGAGATCGAACAAGAAGGGGAGGCGGGTTTACCCAGGTTTGGCCCCTCCGATGGAGGTAATAACACACGTCCTACTTTCTGTCTATATGAATGGAGATCTTGATTACAAGGATGTAGGATCGCTAACCGAGCTTTCGAGGGTGTCTAAATTGAGTCTTTTGTCCCCGGGGGCTTGCCTTTATATATACGTCAATACCCAAGGGTTAACAACATAGTCCGAGTCATACCATGGCTCGTAACCTACCATATCTCTAACACACCTTGCCCTTCAAGCAAGGAAGTCTTCTGGCGTGATCCGCCTTGCGTCCTTAAACCGATGTATCCTTGTCCACGGGCCGCCCAACGGTTTGTTTAGCAGCCGCTCTACCGATCTTGTATTCTTGACATGGCCCACCTTTGAGCATTTGTGAAGATGCCAAAAAGTAAACCCGGCTCAATAGTGCGGGTTACATCGCCGGGTTATATCCCCAACACTAGCCTCCCATCAAGCCCAACTTCTCCACCAAGCTCGCCCCTGCTGGAGGTCCCGGTCCCTTCGCCAAGCCCTACTGCTCCAACTCTGAAAAGGGGAAAAATCAACTTTGCTGTCTTTGTCGTATGAGCTGGGCTCCATGCTCATCGCCTTAGAGTGAGTTACTTAATCATGATTCTTCACAAGGTTTTATGTCCTTGATTTCTTTGACTGATCTTGTATAATTGAATCTGGCTGGGATACGGAGATCCTTGCGCATCGAGCCAAACGGGTCAAATCCGCGGCAGGGCCGGGTTCCACGCCAGGCATGAGCACGGCAGCAGACGTGAAGGAGAATCATGCTGACCTAGTCCAAGCCTCTTCATGAAACACAAGTGTAGACCTCGTCCGTTGGTGGGGATGAGGAAGGGCATCTTCCCACACCTGACAGGGAGATGGGATAGAGCTAGCAAGGAGAAACTCGCCAGGAGGAGCCTTTCCTCCAAGATCTCGTCGACCATCGCCCACGGGAAAGAATCGCTGGCAAGGGCCTCCACCGAAGAGTTCGCCCGTGTTGACGTCACCACCGAAGGGGCGGTGACAGACCGCATGCTAGCAACTGATGTTGCTGGGGAAGGGGATGTCCCTCCACAGCAACCTCCATCGGGTATCCCACTTGCCCACGTTTTCACTTCCCCCTTTCTCTCTCCTTGTGTGCCTTATTGATTGCTGACTTTCATTTTTCTATTAACTGCTCTTGTCCGCAGCTCTGCTACTTGGAGAGACTGAGTTTCTCGAAGAGGTGGCCGGCATCGGGAAAGATGCTGCCAAGGAAGCGACGAAGATTGCTGCCGCAGAGGGCCATGGGTTGGTTGCCGGGGTAGTTTAGGAATCCACAGAGAGAATGGAACCATCCCCCGGCAGCGCATCTAGATCGGACGCAGTCATTGACGAGAAGACTCCTCTTCATTCCATGGGGCCATCCCCTTCGAGCTATCCTCTGGCCTCGGCCCTACAATCTCCCCTGAACAAACTGATGCTGGTCACTGCTCGACTGGGTCCCACAACTCCTAGCTCATCCTTCTCAACGGGTGCAGATATTGATGAGGAAATCAGACGGGGTACTAGCACCGCTGCCTCAGAGGGTTGAAGAAGTCGATGATTCTGCTGAGAGTGCCAAGGACGTGGCTTTCTTGGAATCCATGGCGGCAGGGCTCAAGGATGTGCAGGGCGGGTATAGCCTCAAATGGTAGGCGGCCAAGGAACAACGCGATCTGGCCAAGCTCGTGGACCAGCAGTTGAAGGACAAAGGAAATGAGTTGCGAGAGTGGTACAACCGGTAGGTCCATTCCCTTAAGAGGTAGCATGAGACACTGGCCATGGCCAAAGAGGATGTTGCAGCCTAGGAGGCTCGACTGGTGGAGCGCGGAGCGCTTCTGGACACCGAGGAGACAAAGATCTCCTCCCGGGAAGATGCTCCTAAATCTACCATCAATGGCAAGGACGAGGAGCTGGAGGCCCGCGTTCAGCAACACACCAAAGAGCTGGAGGATGGCCACAATGCAGCTCTCGATGCGATGTCCTTGAAGTCCTCTGCCCTACCCAAGAAGGTGGATGACGAGCTTGCTGCCACATCTGCCACCAAGACCACTCTCGAGGCCTAACTGAGCAAGCTGACGGAAGACCTTGCCAGGAGTAACAAGGAGATTGAGCCCCCCAAACAGGAAGCATGGAAAGCGAAAGCCACTCCGGTTGGGACGCAATCGCAGCTTTCCTCCAAGAGCCAAGGTCTCGATGTTGCCAACGACGCCATTTCCAATATGTAATCCAGGCTTGCCTCTTTGGAGGGGAACATCGAAGCTGCCGGTGCTCGCGAGAAGCTAATGCTGACAGACCTGGCCAACACGCAGTCCTTCCAAAAAGATGCAAAAGATAGGCTGGAGAACTAGATTCAGCAACGCAACCTCTAGATCAAGAGCATGACTGACATCGTCGAGCTCCTTAGTGCACAGATTGCGCATATGGACATGAAGAGCCAGGCCTTCTCCATCGACAAGCACGAAATCCCAAGCATCAAGCTGACACTCTTCTTCGAAGGCCTGATCGAGGGCCTGAAGACGTACGAGGACGACAGGGCTGCCTTATTTGCCAACGAATCCCGGAAGTTGGATCGTGATGCTCTCTTCATGGTTCTGAGCAATCTTGCCTTCTTCCACCCAGAGCTTGACCTCTCCGATGGTTTCAAGAAGCTGCCGCCAGGCGTCGACGCCTCTGCTGCCGCGGAAAAGGTCGGTCCCCTTGCTGACAGGGTCCTCTTAGTCCCAAGGACCCAGGAAGTCGCCGGAGTTAGCCTTGAGTCACTCATGATGCTGTGTTGTCTTGTAATTAAGACACAATATGTATCACATATTAGACCATGCACTATCTTTGCTTTGATGTTTGCTGAACTGATGTCTTTATGTAAATGTAGGCTATCCCCCTTGCTTTCCTGTCGGTATTCGTATAGCTGCTTTCTTTGTGTGCTCTGGTTACCCGCCAACAACATGCTTCCGCGATTGCCTTGAGGAATGGGTCCTTAGCATTCTGCTGGCAAGGACATGCCACTGTGAGTTTTTCCTTGACGACCTTTTGATGTTGCCGCATGTTTTGTTGAGCAGGCTCGAGACAAATCAAAGGCACGAACAAAGAGACAGTAAGGTTCCATCGCGCACAGGACTCGCCATACGAAACCTTGGTAGCTAGGGGGATATATAAATGCAAGCTCTAATGAAAGTTGATATTCATGTTAACTTAGCTTTTGTCATAGTTCCTCCCTCCGTCCCAGCACGTGCCTATTCATGCATATCGTCCCTCCTTCCATTCACGGCCGCCTCTCCTTCTCGCATTTCCCAGCAAATACATGTGCGTGTATCCACTTTTGCCCTGACAAGAAGGGAAAACGGAGAGGGGCAAATAGAAAAACTTGGGAATCCGTCAGTCATGAGTACAATCCACAACATGAGCCTGTCGGATTAAAGTAAACATTCATAACTAATGAAAAACGGGGGAGTAGACATGAACGGTCGAACCTCTCTCCTTTCCTTCACACCCAACGGTCCCACAGCGACCAATGCGCTGGGAGCATTGGCGAACGAGACCTTGACATGGCTTGCTTGTTGGGGCTGCCAACCAATGGATTCGTTGTAGCATTCGGCTCGAGATTTACCCTTGACAGGATAAATGCAGGACCGAGCCGCACGCGAGCTTCTCAATACTAGTGGCACCACCACTAAGCAGAACTGATCACATGCGGGGAAGGAGAGGACAGGGAGGCACAACAGTGTACCTTTTTCTTTGCCTATCGGACCGAGCCGCACCTTCCTAGGATTAGGTGGGCTTGCTTGATGACTGTGATAGGGATGGCGTCACCGCTCAGTTCACCTCCTCCTCAGCCATGGTGTACACTGCGGCTATGCTGTCCACGTGAGGCGCATTAGCCATAGTGCTGACGTCCCTCATCCTCGTCACCGCCATCGTGGCAGTGGCGACACGCGATGGGATCCAGAGAGGAAGAGGCTTAGGGAGTGGCATTGCTCTTCTCCTTCGATGTTCCCGATGGAGGGGATGATGATGAAGACCGATGTGCTGCTCACGATCTCGGGTTCACGCAAACGACGTGCCCCCCTACCTGGTGCGCCAAAGATGTCGGGCATGATGCACTCGATCACCTATGAGGCCACATGCCACTTTTTGGTTCGGCAGGGGTGAGGTCGCATGCACAAAGAGCGGAAGTAGCGAGACAGTGCGGCGATGGGGACGTTGGTGTTTTACCTAGATTCGGGCCGCTGAGAAACGTAAAACCCTACTCCTGCTTTGGTGGATTGGTCAGAGGAACACGAAGCACACACAATGCTCAAACTCGGCAAGGGTTGCCTTCGGGGGAGTTGCTACGTAAGTACAAGTGTCCAAAGGTCCGAGTCTTTAGCTAGGTTGCCTTGAGTCTCCTTTTATAGCTCAAGGGGCAAACACAGTGGCAATACAGACATTGTCTGATGATTAGATAGCCGACGGTGCTATCATACCTAACTCTGGCACTTAGGACATAATGCCATAAATGCTAGTCTAGGTGGCGTGCGGGGATGCATCCCCCGCAGGCTTCTACCACTACTTTAGCTAACTATTGCACCACATCTTGACAAGCCTCTAGACGGGTGTCAAGGGGGCATTATCTGTCTTCCAGCGTGTCACCACGTGCTTAACGAGAGCCACTTAGCCAACTGGGAGCTCGACACCGCATCAATAAGTGACTAGTGTTGCGATGCGGTGGAGCGGTGGCCGATCGGCTCGTGCTTTCCAGGGGATGGTTTGTCGGGTCTTCCTGAAGATGAATGTGCATGAGTCCCCGACAGGCACCGGGGACGTGTTGGGCGTGGTATGGGCCCGTCCTGGGCTGCTGTATTGACCTTGCCGACGTTGCTTAGCCAGCGTAGGTCGCCTCTGTTGGAGATTTTGGTCTTGTATGTTGTTTCTTCATGGTAGTAGCTTTCCCCAGCAGGCTTAGGCCATTGGGCCGGAGGCTTATCATCCGTGCACAAGTCGGGGGGGGGGGGGAATAAACACCCCTATTTGTATACCCCTACAATCTAATCTTGGAAGGTCATAATCTTATTCTTTTCAACCTTCATTTGTTTTGATCATTCTTTTCTATACGAAGGTTCTTCAGGGTGGTTCTTCATGAATGTAATTGTTTCAAGAGTATTCTTCAAGATTCTTGTTGGAGGATCTCAAGTATTCTTTTGTCCTGCATTTCAAAGTGCAATTCTTTCTTCATTATCTTTTGAGATGGTTATATAAAATTCTTGATTCATGAGGAGTCTCGTAGATAATTTGTCAAGAATGAGATATATAAACCCATTTGTCTTGGATTTGTCTTGGTATAGATTTCACCTAAAGCATTTCCTAAGGATTCTTGCTATCATGGTGATTATCAATTATCCAATTTCTCAATGCTATCATGGTGAATGAAATTTTGCATATCTGGTTGCTCCCAAGCAATCTTTGTTTTGCTACTGGCAAGTTTGCACCTTAGAATTTTGAGATGTTTTCCATAAGCCCACAACAAGCTTATTCCTTTTATTGTTGATATTCCAGCAACTCCATTAAATCCTTATTCATAAAGGATGCTTTTCAATTTAATTGTGGTGGAAGTTGTCTTTCTTCTCCGTTCTCATCTCTCCAAAGATTTAGCTTCTCTTTTTTTGTTCCGGAGGCGTTGTGATGTTGCTCTCATCGAATCATCATCTCGTGTTATCAAGATCTTGTTCTTTCCTTGATTGTACATTTTACCGAAGTGTTGTGTCGTCTTGTAAAGTTCTTTCCATCTTCTCAAGTGTTGCCTCTCTTTGCTACCGGAGTCTTGCCCAAATTTCTTTTGAATTCTTGTTTGTTCCTCATGCCATTCTTCATCTCTTGTAACCTTCAAGTTTTGTTGGTCTCACTCATTTTTAAAAGAAGCAACTAAGTTTTACCTCTTCCTCTTGCTCTTTCTCTTCCTCTTCTCATTGTAAGATATCAGGGCAAGATCTCTTGTTAGTGGACGAGAGTTGTAACAGCCCAAAACCGATGCTCCAGAAGATTTCCGTTTTATTCTGTTGTCGTCGTGTGTTTTATTTGGTTGACGCATTCATCATCGCATCATCCACATCATCCGCATTGCATCGGCACTCCATTGCCGTGATTTTTCAAAAACTCGCATCCATTCAGAGTTGCCGATTCTCCCCGTTCTCGTCGTCGATCGTTTCGAGACCAACCACACACGCACGCGCCCGGAACATCGTTTAAAAAATGTTTTTGAAAGCGCGTGAAGAATATTCTCGGATTGGGTCGAAAGTTGGCATGCGGTCTAAATATAGTGTAGCTAGACTGTCTGTTAAATTTTGTCGCAATAGGAGTCCGTTTGATACCCAAACGGTCAACCATAATGGCGCAGTCATCGGTTAATTAGCGGACATTTCGGTTTGTAAAATCAACGCGCCGCAAACCCCTATATTCTCTCTACCCAACCTCTCTACATAGCCCAACCATCCCACCTAGCCTACACCTTCGTTTCTGATCGCCCAATTGGGATCCGACAGTTCGATAACGGGAAAGGTTAGGGAAGGTCCATTTTTGCTAGGGTTAGGTTTTTCCCCCGTTATCGAACTGTCGGATCCCGATTGGGCGATCAGAAATGGAGGCATGTTATTTTTGCTGTGATGCCCTTGTTATTTTCATGTGATTAAATCCATGCATCATATGAATTACTTCTGAACATGAGAATATGCCCTTTGACATGTGCACTAGCCCCTGATCTTTTTGTTTGCCATGATAATCCATATTTAGTAGTTATTTTGTTGTTGCCAACATGCTATAAAAATGTTGCTCTTTTGATATGCCCAAATAATTCTAAGTTTGAAGTCTGTTATATTTTGTTGCTATGTCATTAGCCATTGATCTAGGGCTCCTTTGAGTTTGCCACCATTGAATATTTTGTTATGGATGTCATGTTGTGCCATTGGGTTGCATTTATACGATTGGCATCATAGATATTGCTATTTTCAAACATGTCAACTTGTTAAAAACTGTTGCACATGTCTACTCTAATTTTCACCAAGTTAGAGAACCCGGTCATTTCAAATTGCCATGTTGTGTTGTTGATATCCATGTTTCTGTGCATAATTAGACATTGCTATTATGGAATGATTCGTAGTGCATCATGTCTATTACCATGTTGTTAACTTTCATGCCAATATATGCCTTGTAGCATATAGTTTTATTGCTGCCAATATGCCTTCGTGAAAAACTGCTCTATTTTCACCAAGTCCTAAGCTGCTATATTTTATTGCTATCTTGTGAGCTCATTTCCTATTGATCCATGCATCTAATCAATTTGCTAGTATGAGATGAATTGGTGTGCATATTGTAGACGCCATCACCATGTTTTTGTTGTGCATTTTAGGTGGCTGTAGCTTGTTGATTTGTGGGTTACATATGCTATGTTGTTGTTTTTAGGCAGATTATACCCAAACCTTGTGTTGCTTGTTGTGGTTGAACCGTTGCTCTGTTTTACATATGTTGCATATGAAACTTGCTTAGAATTTCATGTAGTATCATATTATCATGTTGAATCCATGTTTTGAAATGCTTGTGGTTGTCTTTTTCATGCATTTTGCATTCATGGCATATTATCTTGTGTTGGTCATATGTTTTAGACCGTAGCTCCATTTTAAATGTTTATATATGTAAATCGCCTAGAATTACATGTAGAATCACATGGTGCTCCTTAGTTTGTTGTTTAATAATTATAAAAGATGGTTAGTTCAGATCCGCACCAAAATCATAATTTGCATATGAGGTGCTATCAGAAATACTATATGTTGTTTCCGACCTCACTTAAAATGCCTAGATACATAACTTATTTATGCTTTGCCTCTTGCCATGTTTATCAGCATTTAATCTTGTTGAGTAAATAAATGAGAGTGAACTTAGTAATTCAAATGTGGAGTTTCATGAATATGCAACTCGTTGCATATTGAACTTCACTTAATGTGTAGTATTTGATTCTTGTGTTTTGTCATGTCTTGCATACTCGTATGGACATGCATCATATTTGTTTGCGCATCATGTCATGCTTATGTTGTGGTGTTTATCATGTGTTAATTGTTGTTTCCGGATTGCTTCTTCTCGATAGAGTTTGGAGAGCGTTTAGAGTGTGAGGATTCCTTTGACTACGCCCGTTCGTCTACTTCACGGATTCATTCTTCTTCCAAGAGGGATCTCAGGCAAGATGACCATTTCCCTGGATACCAATACTATCATTGCTATGCTAATTGTCTCGCTTCTATCCTTATGTCTCATTACCTACCACTTGTATGTCAAACCTCCCAACATTGCCATGAAAAGCCTCTAACCCCTCGACATCCCAGCAAACCATTGTTTGGCTATGTCACCGTTTGCCTAGCCCTTCTTATAATGTTGTTAGTTGCAGGTGCGTGCTATTTCCATGTGACAACATGGATATTTTTGAGATATCATGATATTATTGCTATTTAAATCTAATGTGCATATATACTTGGTAAAAGGTGGAAGGCTTGGCCTTTTGCTCGGTGTTTTGTACCACTTTTGCCGCCGCAGTTACTTGCGTACTCGTGTTATGTTCCATATTGAGCGCTCCTAACATGCTTGGGGTTGCTATGGGGACCCCCTTGATTATCGTTTTGGGATAAAACTCTTCTGGCGAAACCCAACATTGGTACTATATTTTCCCAACATAATAATAATGAACATCATCATTAAAGCATAGGGCGTCATGATCTCGAGGAGTTAATTCAACATAATACAAGGAGGGCCAGTGCTGATGGTGCTGGTCCTAAACAGAGTCGTGTGCGGGGCCAACCCGGGGCAACTCAGATGATTTCTATCAGGCCACTATACGTTGTGCTCATCTAATTGTGCCCTCAAAACAAGATACGCGAATCCTATCGGGATTGTTGGTATGTCGGGCGACCTTGCTAGATTTGTTTTACCTTTCTAGAATGTCCTGTGCACAGGATTCTGAGGTTACTTTTGGCTATCTCGAGGTTGAGGTTTTCCACCAGAATTTTGAGGAGACCACGGGTTTTCGTGGTTGAGGCTATTCCATGAAGTGCGTGGTTAGTTTGTGATGGATGAGTTGGAGCACCCCTGCAGGGTTTAATGTTTCATGAGAGTCGTGCCTACGGTTATGTGCCAACTTGGAAATTTGTTTAACATCCAATCATAGAAAACTTGAAGTAAACTCAAACAAAATACACCAACTACGTGTGTAATCGTGATTGTCTCTTCCTCGTGAGTTCTGCATCCAAGAGAGAACACGATGGGGTTGGTTTTGACAGTAAGTAGGTGTTCAAGATCACTTAGTGATCATTACTTGCTCACGTCCAATTATGCATAGGCAGCATTTCTTATTTTTTGTACTTGCTGCAGCCTCACCACTTAACCATACCTCACCCATTAAGCTTTGCTAGTCTTGATACCCTTGGAAATGAGATTATTGAGTCCTTGTGACTCACCGATTACTGCAACAACAGTTGCAAGTATAGGTAATGCGATGATTTGACGTGAGGGTAATGCTTACTTGATTTGGAGTTCTAATTCTTCTTCTTTGATCTAGGATGGGTTCCAAGACGGCATCCTGGATAGCAATCATGGATATCAATTTATCTTTTGGTTCCGTCCGTAGTCGGACCCTGCTCTTATGTATGATGATTGAATATGTTGTTGTATTGATGTGATCTTTATTTTAGCTTGTGGCGAGTGTAAGCCAATTCCATATACTCATCTCTTCTTTACATGTACTTGTAATGATATCTATTCTTGCAAAATGACGAGATGTGCTTCTATCCCTGTCGAGGCCATCGAGCCAAAATTAGGATAGGATCACATCTTGGGTGTTACAGTTCTACTGTGAGATTGCTAGAGGGTTGATGCTTCGCCTAATCATCAGCAATCAAGTCTGCAATGGGGACTCCTTCGTCCTTGGGCAGATTTTCGCGTTCGGCAGCCTTATATTGCATGCTGACATGACCGGCCATCTTGGCAGATCGTGAGCTTCGCCCCTAGTCAGGAGATCAGGTTCGGGAATCTAGAATTCTCCTCTGACTCCCGGGGCGATTTGTTCCCTGCTGGGCTCTCCGTATCGTCCGATGAGCCCGGAAGTCCTGAAGCTTTAACTTCGGGTCCCTTGCTCGGCCCCACTCTCGGGTCCATCTCCAACGGAGACACGGCCTTATGTCCGGATCCGATTGTAGTGCCCGAGCACCAGGGTTCGTCTCTTGCCGAATATAAGCCATGCATGTGTACTCCGGAGGTCAGCTCTGAAAGCCCTCAGAAGATTGATCCGGTCAACCTCTCGCTATTAAATGAGGTGCTTGACTGGATCCTATCAATGAAAATCATGGACGACCTAACCTCAACCTATGTTCAGATCGGTCCAAAGGCAGGTCACTAGGAATTTCACGACCCACCCACCACCCACTTGGTAGCCATTGTCGAAGACTTAACCGATATGATGGACTATGCCTCTAAGGGGTCAGAGGACGTGGATGAAGAGATCGGTGCCCCGACCCCTATCAATACTGGGCGGTGGACAGCAACCTCTACCTATGATGTTTATATGGTGGACACCCCCAATGACAAGGACAACCACACCCCTAAGAAGAATGGCAACAAATCCGTTGAGGAGCCGTCAAGAGGCCAGAAACAACGCAAGCGATCCAAGGCGTACAAGGGAAAGGGATCCATCGTGGGCATCGGGGTAAACGACATCCCGGAAGACCTCGGCGACCTTGAAGCCCCCGAGCAACCACAAGAGGACCCGGAGAGGCCTGAGGATCAGCATGACCCTGAGGACCTCAATGATTCCGAGGACGACAACCACCTTCCCCGAGTCGACGAGGAGGACATCCTCAAAGAAAAGACTTCACCATCCCAGAAGACACTCAGGATTAGGAACGGTTCAGGCGGCAGCTCATAGCCACCGCTCGAAGCCTAAAAGCAAAGAAGCAGTAGCTCAGAGCCGAACAGGATACCCTCAATGATAGATGGACAGAGATCATGTTAGCCGAAGAAGGGTACGACATTGAGAGGCCGGATAAAAACAAAAGCTACCCGTGCTGGTGTTTGCTGCCACAATTCGATGACGAGGCCCTGGAGCCTGTATCTCCTAGGCGCACTCAGTACGACCAACTGGACCACCCCCCTCGAGGTCAGGACAAAACAACTATAGAGGCCGAGTATATACCTGCATTACCCCGAAGGAGAGGAAAGGCACTAGTGAAGTCTAAGGATCGACATGACTTACATCAGGACCTTGACTACAGAGTAGGTCACACTTGATGCATCAATGGATCTAGAGGGTACTCCCTCACTAGACGGGATGGACACCAACCTCGGCTTAACCACAACAACAGATATTGGGAGCCATACCGGGCCGAAACAACAGCCGATTTCCAGCATAACATAACCCGGGTCAGAGGCGCTGCCCACCCACTGTGCTTCACAGATGAGGTTATGCAGTATGAATTCCCCAAAGGGTTTAAACACGTAAATATAGAACAATATGACGGGACAACAGACCCCGTTGTGTGGATTGAAGACATCCTCCTCCACATTCATACGGCCAGGGGAGATGATCTCCACGCCCTTAAGTACTTATCGCTAAAGCTTAAAGGACCAGCTCGACACTGGATAAACAGTCTCCCCGAAATTCAAAGCCGACGAATTGGTCAAGCAATTTTGGAATCGGTTCCTGCCCAAGAAGAACTAGATTGTTGATTGTTTGAACGCCGAGGCAATAGCCTCTTTCAGACATAACATCCCGAACGAATGGCTAGCTCATCAGCTCGGCCAAGACAATGTCCACCGTTACTTCACTCATGACCCGCTTTGCGTGGGTGAGGACAATTTTCTAGCTCGTCACGGCCACAACCCGGAAGACCCAGGCACCTCCGACATTTGGGGTGAAAGCGGGAAACCATGGGGGCAATAAGAACAAACGCCACCACAAAAACTGTGATGCCGAGGACGCGACCGTAAATGCCGGTTTCCCTAGCTCAAAATCCGGACCGCGAAAGAAAACCTCTAAAGGAAATAGACACGGACCTACCACATTGCACAAAATCATGGAAATGCATTGCCAGATCCACGACACCCAAGACAAGCCCGCCAACCGCGCCAACCATAATTGTTGGGTATTTAGGCAGGTCGGCAAACTTGCAGCCGAGCAGCAAGGCAAGGGGCCACGTAGCAAGGATGACGAAGAGCCTTGCGGTCCGAACAATCGAGGACAAAAGAAACTCCCTCCTGAGGTAAAAACTGTGAACATGATATACATCACACGTATCGCAAAAAAGGAGAGGAAGCGCGCCCTTCGGGAGATTTACACCATAGAGCTTGTAGCCCCAAATTCAGCTCATGGTTGGCTTGCCGGATCACCTTCAACCGTAGGGATCATACGACCAGTATCCTTCATGGAGGTTAAGCATCCCTTGTCTTATACCCCATCATCAATGGGTACCACCTCACTAGTGTCCTCGTGGATGGAGGAAGTAGCCTTAACTTGATTTACTCAGACACGGTGAAAAAGATGGGACTATATCCGTCAATGATCAAACCCAGTAACACTACCTTTAAAGGAGTAATTCCAGGTGTCGAGGCCCGCTGCGCAGGCACGGTAACTTTGGAAGTAATGTTCGGCTCGCCTGACAGCTTCCGCAATGAAGACTTAATCTTCAACATTGTCCCTTTTCGCAACATCTATCACGCACTGCTCGGTCGTACAACATTCCCCGCTTTAACGTTGTTCCCCATTACGCATATCTGAACCTCAAGATGCCTAGACCCAAGGGTGCATCACTATCAATGGCAATACATAGCGCTCCCTCCGAACTGAGGAACACAATGCAGCCTTGGCAGCCAAATGGCAGTACGCCAACGAAACGTCGAGGCCCCAATCAGCCATCAAGGCACGACAAGCGAGCAAGCGAGCCCGAGCTGAACCTGGTCTCCCGGAGCCATCCCCTTCTCAACACAAATAGGGATACGCTTCCCACAGCACGGCCCGACTACCCATAAGGTATGTTCCTAGAAGGTACAATTTTGCACTCAAAATACTATGGGCGGCTGTGGGGACACACTACCAAAGACCAGTTGTTCGGCTCGACCGAACTACAGTCAAAACGTGTCTTTGGACAAAAAGCAGGTATCATCCAAGACCTCCCAAGCTTAAAGCTTACCCATATTACAGCGACTTCTCAAGACCCCCTCTCCAAGTTCTATTCCCTGATAGCAATCACCTTCAAAGGAGCACCCCCCCTCGAGAGCAAGGGGCAGATGCGCAGCAGGGTCCATGGAGGACATCAAGCCACCCATCGAAGACCCTGGGTAAACCTCTCCTCTATAAAGTTTGTCTTTAAAGCAAAAATACCTCTAATAGTTGCCTTGGCATTATGAATTATAAGAATTCAGCACAAATAAATATTATGCTTTGTGGCCTTTTGCAGTATTTTATCTTACATAAATTGTTTTCCACTCACTGGTGCCAAAGGCAAGACTGTTCGGTACATGTTAGATGCGACCGACTAATAGACCAGGGGCTCGACTAGAACTCACCCCGGGCAACATCCCATCACCATTTTGTGTGTGTTTAGCATCTCGGATATTATGTTCTATGAATCGGTTCTGAATTATGTATTTGATCAATGGTTGGGTTGCCCGACTCCTGTGTTTACCCTCATATGTTCCGCTAGTTCTGCTAAATGGGTAAAGGAAGAACCACTACAATTGTATTTCCAGCTCTCCTGGTCAAATACCTCAGTGGAGAAAGCCGAAAACTTACTGTCATAATACGCAAGAACTGGTCTGCGATCCTAGCCTAAGTGTCAAACTAAGAATCGATGGAGGCTATTCCATGTTATACAAGGGGTTTGTACCTTCACAAACCATGTGAAAATGGTTTCAACCTCGGTTAATCCGACTATCACAAAGTACTGGAGGCTAGTCACTGGCCCCCGCGGTCAAGATCCTACGGCTAAGTGAAAGCACTAAAGCAACATACTCTGATTGCCTCCTTCCCCTCACACACTACCGCCTCCCGGCACCGATACATCAGCTAAGGGTCACAATGCAAAGTTTGAAACACCACGTGTAGTATCTACATGAGGGTTGAAGCCGACGACTGGCAACTTTCAATTCAAACGGCCACACAGGAGTCAAAATAATTAAAAACATGATACATTGGGTACACACATTATAAAGCAAAATAGTCATAAAGTACATGATAGTGCGCTCACTCATAAATTACATGGAGCATTGGTCCTCTATCGCCCGAGCACCATCCATCATGATGGGGAAGTAAAGCTTAGGGTGCCTATGCTCCTTCCCACGAGGCGGGGGTGCGGTAACCATCTCGGATGGCTTCACCCTTGGCCAATGCATCATGGTCCTTGCAAAGGCCATCCGAGCTCCCTCAATTCATAAGGAGAACTTCAGGACTTCAATATGGAGCGCAGCATCGCATAGCTTCTGCACGAAGCCAAAATAGTTGCTCGATAGTGGCTCTACAGGCCACAGCTGGATGCAGAGGTCCTTAATGGCTGGCTCTGCCATCCTATGCAATTCCATTAGCTATTTCATTTTAGAGCTAAGAAGGGAATGAGGCTCGGGGTGTGAAATGGCGCCTAGAATAGTTTCTGCTCAACATCCCCATCCCGAGTCACAAAGTGCCTAGTCGCGTCTGCTGCACTCCTCGGGAGATCCATAAAAGTGCATGAGGAACGCCACACCCGTGTGAGCAAGGCAAACATGTTACCACCAAAGGCACATTGCAGTAAGTGCCGCTTACCATCGACAATCATCCTGACTTGGCGGACATCCGTGTGAGCAAGGCAAACATGTTACCACCAAAGGCACATTGCAGTAAGTGCTGCTTACCATCGGCAATCATCCTGACTTGGCAGAATTCTTCTTTATAGAACTACCAATCTACTCGCTCTGCTTTGAGTTCGGAAGACAACGAGGATAGCTCGGCTGCATGGTTCTTGGTCTTTTTCTCAAGGGCCTCGCACTTAGTGTTGGCATCCTGGAGCTCCTGCTACACCTCATCCACTCGAGCTTTGTGCTTGTCGCTAACAATCTTCATCGACGATAGTTCGGCAACCGCTCAATCGGCCACCGTCTTCTGGTCGACAGCCTCCTGCTTGGCCTTCTTCAACTCTGTTGGAGATATGCCCTAGAGGCAATCATGTATGATGATATTTCCTATGTGTTTATGAGTAAAGATATTCCTTGGACATTATCAGTGATGTGTATTAACAAGTACGCGACTTGTTTGTGAGACTATGCATTGTATGATAACTGTCCTAAATGGTCCCTAGTCGAAAGGGTTGTGTGGACGCACAACTAATCAGACTAGCATATGACGCGGTGTATGGTTTGGTCTCACTGACCATGTAGAATTGGATGCTAGCCAGATAATATGGACTCAGAAAGATCTGGTCGGATTCGACATAGTCGGATCCGAGTCGAGATAAGGTCTGAGTTGGACAGATCCAACTATGAGATGTAGAGATAGGTCATCTGTAAGTCCTAAGACCTAAGCTGGTGCATGTACTCGGGATTGTGACAGACTTGCTTTGGGTCGACCAAATGCTGCTCCGTGAATGGGTAGTTACAAAGGTAGGTTTTGGGCTTGTCCAGACCCATGCTGCGAGACATGGTCGAGCAAGATGGGATTTGCCCCTATAATCAGGAGAGATATATTATGGGCCCCTCGGGTGATCTGACCCTGATAAGCATGGCCATGCGATGAGGATTATGAGATAATCCAAAGTGTTGGTAGGATTCACCTGAACAAGAAAGACGTTGTGCTACAACAAGGATGACCATGTCGCCTTGTGCACGACAACATATATTGTGTGGCAAAGGGAATAGAAATGTGAACTGCATGTTCGCCTAACCAACTTCATCAGACACTTGGAGTCAGCACGCCTTGCTAGAGGCCGCTACCGACTGGTCGAGTCGGATGTGATCTGACTCGCAACCAAGTGTAGGAGAACCTAAGGGGTCGCGCGCTTAAGGGAAGGAACACGTGGGCTTTAGGATCCATGCGAGGCCCAAGATTTGAGCCCGTGTCGGATGCCTATATATAGTGGAGGTGCGGCACACCCATTCGGTTGATCGCCTCGGCGCCATCATTAGCGCTTTGCATGTGTTGCAACTAGCCACCTCCACTTGCCGCTGCCGACTGTGTGATCGGACCTTGCAGTAGTGTTGGTCGGATTCACCTGAACAAGAAAGAGGTTGTGCTAAAACAAGGATGACCATGTCGCCTTGTGCATGACAACATATATCGTGTGGCAAAGGGAATAGAAATGTGAACTACAGGTTCGCCTAACCAACTTCCTCAAACACTTGGAGTCGGCACGCGTTGCTAGAGGCCGCTACTGACTGGTTGAGCCGGATGTGATGTGACCGGCAACCAAGTGTAGGAGAACCTAAGGGGTCTCACGCTTAAGGGAAGGAACACATGGGCTTTAGGATCCATGTGAGGCCCAAGAGTTGAGCCCGTGCCGGATGCCTATATATAGTGGAGGTGCGGCACATCGATCCGTTTGATCACTTCGGCGCCGTCATTAGGGCTTTGCATGTGTTGCAAGTAGCCACCTCCACTTGCCGCTGCCGACAGTGTGATTGGACCTAGCAGTCAGCCGCACAGTGGTCCTCCTACACGCACTTATACCGTCAGAGGCGATGCACTTGCGCCGCTTCGACGAACCTGTACGTGGGATTCGGCGATCGGCTGTTCGAGGGAGATCATGCCGGCTGTTCGAGGGGGTCGAATGAGGAGGAGACGGACTGCACGAACACGCTGCCCCAACTCTACTTGCGCTGCATGACACTGCGCGTCTAGTGGTAACAAATTGTGATCCATCTCCGTAGCATGTTCTTGGATGTTCTACGCGTAGGAATTTTTTAATTTGCATGTGATGCACCTATGGTAGAACCCAACAAACTCGGCCTTGAAGTTCTCAACCTCCGCCTCTATGGCTGCAAACATAATGGGAACCAGAACTTAGGAACAAAAGACTAAAAACGTCAATTAATGAGGGAAACAATGGTCCAAGCAGTATAATCCAAACTTACCTTCCACTTCGTCAAACCATTTGTTTAGGCGGTCAAGCTCCTCATCGGAGCTCTTGAGCCTCTGGTTTAGATCGGCCAGTTCCACTGCATTGGTAGCCACCGCTAAGGATGGGGCCTATGAAACAACTTATGTGAAACAGACTCCCAAGCTGTCGGTTTTTGACCCTTCGCTAAATCGTCTCTAAAACAGTTAGAATTTTGGGGGACACGAAGTGCTTTCGCATTTATTCGTGATTTTAATTTATTTGACCCCCGGGCGAGTTTTTCAAACTCACCCACGGCTCGGTGGCTACTATACCTATAAGGAATGCATAACCTTACAAATAAATTTCTCCTTGTGAAAATAATATTACATGGCTTACCTTGAAATCTGCTAAGAGACCATTGAAGGCCTCCATCAGTCCGCTATCAACAGACTGAATGCCCTGCAAAACCGCACCTATAAGGGCGGGGTGATCTTCGAGGATGGAGGAGCTAGACAAAGCCTTCTCTATCGTGGTTGGCCACCCTGTGGTAGTCCACTCTGTTACGGGCGGCACCGATGGTGGAACTTCTGCTCTCCCTTCTTAGGAAGGTAGGGTTGATGACGTCGGAGGCAAAGAGGTCTCTGAAGCCGTCTTCAGAGGGAGCTTGGATGAATCATGCCACCCCCCTCTTTGCTCGCGAGGAGGGTTTCGACCTCCTGGACTTTGATGGTCGATGTATGAACCTCGATCATAACATCATCGCCCCAAGTGTTCGGCCCAGGAGGGGTCTGGCGGGATAACACCTCCACGGCTTCGTCAGCGGCCTCAGGGGGAGTGGTGTGTGACACAGTCCCGCTCTCCACTAGCTCGGCGAGCGAATAATCCCCCTCTAAGACTACATCGACTGGGAGATCACGTGTTGGGCTACAATATGGAAGGCGTTCATCCGGTTAATAACAAAGCTCAGTATGAATATGTTAGAAGGTGTTCGGATTAAGTACCTCTAGGCTGGGGGCTTGACCCTGGGGTTCCTTTGGGGAACCCTTTTGAAAGCCTCATACTCCTCATTGGAATCCGGGCTATCATCCTGCAAGACCACTTTGGTCCTGTAAGGCCTCTTCGGGGCGGGAGGAGGCAAATGCTCCTCAGCGTCGTCTGACGTTGCCCTCTTCCTTGTTTGGGGGGAGTCAATCCCCCTCCCCCGCCCTCTACTTGCTCTTCCTAGTGAGCAGAAGAGGCCTGGGTCTCCCCGGACTTAGTATCCGAAGGACCTCTTGGGCGAAGGCCCTCTTAGGCCTCTTTCTTTTCGCCTTTCCTTTTCTTCTACTTCTTCTCCATCGTCGAGTATGGTGCCACAACTAGCATCGCTGTCAATAGGGACGACCTAGGGTCTTTGGGTAGGGGGTTGGGCCACTAATCCTCACAGCCTTGTCCAGCCAGCTCAGTGAAGACAAGGAAGAAGGGGTTAAGTTCTTACTAAAAGGCAGAGCTCGGTAATAAAAATAGAAGCCTTGTCATACCTTTGTAGGAGGGGTTTTGACGTCTAGGCCGGTGTCTTCCTCCTTAGCTGGTCACTCCTTCTAGGGCTTGAACAACACCTTCCACGGCTTCTCGTGGGTAGTGTGATAAACTTGGCGCACGGTGGCGAGGTCGTCGATCTTGTAAGACCACATTGGAGTGTCCCGGTGCTGGCAAGGGAGGAGGCCGCGGCGGAGCATAATCTGGACCACGTTGGTGAGTGATACGTCCAATTTTGCATCATGTTTTATTACTGTTATTTATAATGTTTTATGCACAATAATTCTTTGGGGAGTAATTCTAATGCCTTTTCTCTCACAATTTGCAAGTTTTACATCAAGAGGGAGAATGACGGCAACTGGAATTCAACACCCCGTAAAAGCACGCCAGAGATACCTATTATGCACAACTCCAATGATGCTGAAAATTTATAGAGAATTTTATACATTAAATAAGAATTTATGGAGCCAGAGGGGGGCCACCAGGTGGCCACACTCCACCAGGGCGCGTATGCCCCCTACCCGCGCCCTGGTGTAGGGTGGGCACCCAGGACCACCTCCAGAACCCATCTTCTGGCACAAAGTGCCAAAAACCTTTGAAAACCAGAGGAGGACTTTCGGGACAAAGCGCCACTGCCTCGAGGCGGAACTTGGACAGGAGCACTTTTGCCCTCCGGCAGAGTGATTACGCCAGGGGAACTTCCCTCTCGGAGGGGGAAATCGAAACCATCATCATCACAAACAACCCTCTCATCTTGGGGAGGCCATTCTTCATCAACATATTCAACAACACCATCTCCTTTCAAACCCTAGTTCATCTCTTCTGTTCAATCTTTGTACCGGAACCTCAGATTGGTACATGTGGGTGACTAGAAGTGTTGATTACCTTGTGTAGTTGATTTCTATATGGTTTATTTGGTGGAAGATTACATGTTCAGATCCATTATGCTATTCAATACACCTTTGATCTTGAGCATGCATATTATTTGTGAGTAGTTATGTTTGTTCTTGAGGTCACGGGAGAAGTCATGTTGCAGGTACTCATCTGAATTTGATAGGTATTAGATATTTTGATGATATGTATGTTGTGATTCCCTTAGTGGTGTCATGTGAATGTTGACTACATGAAACTTCACCATCCTTGGTTCTAAGGTAATGCATTGTGGAGTAGTTATTGGATGATGGGTTTCTAGAGTGACAGAAGCTTAACCCTAGTTTATGCGCTACTTCGTAAGGGGCTGATTTGGGTCCACATGTTTAATGCTACGGTTAGACTTTGTCTTAATACTTTTATCATAGATGCGGATGCTTGCGAGGAGGTTAATCATAAGTAGGTTTTTAGTTCAAGTAATGTCAGCATTCTGGGAATGAGGGTACCTAGACTTGCCTGCCTACGGCCCAGAGCATGGCCCACTTCATCGACCAAGCATGTCGGGCATGGCCCCACTCAAGACAAGGCCCTCGCGAGGGCCCTAGGCTTGCAAGGAGGAATAGTGACAAGACCGGCAAGGGATGGTCCTCCTTAGGACCCCTCCGGGGCGGTAGAGATCTCTACGCAAGGCCTGGCATCGGGAGTCAAGGGTGACACAAGGAAGGACAGGCGGGTGCCAGCGCACCAGACGGCGCAGTTTCCCCTTTGGTGCAAAGGGAGCAGGGACGTATGCGGGTTCCCGAAGCACCCTCCAAAGGTTTCCATTCTGGTGCAACAAGACCACAACCACCCGCCCCGTAGGGCGGATGTCATCGCTGAGCCCATCCCTGCACCGTCGACAACTACTTTGCAGGCGAAGAGCACCTTTGGGCAGGGTGAGCACGTACTCCTGTCCCCCTTCAAATTTGGCCATTGTGGGATCCCTTCCCGCCATTGTGATAAGGGAAGAGGACCCGAGCCACCACTATATATAGAGGGTAGGCTGCACCGTTGAGGAGGCCCCCCGAATTCATTCCACCACCCATCCATCACCAAGTCGCAGAGGGCCTCGAACACCTCAAGGGGAGCCCTCATGAGCCTCTGAAACATTGTAATAGTTCATCCACACCACCTCCTTGAGAGGCAATCCACCAAAGCAGGAGTAGGGTATTACGCTTCGCAGTGGCCCGAACCTGGGTAAACTGTCATGTTCATCCTCTTCCCCATCATCATGCGAGTTCATTGTTGTGTTCATCGAGTAGCGAGCTAGGTTGGGCAAGGCTGCAGGGGATCTTTGCACACGCCCCTGTGTTCGAATTAAGGGTTTTGCGGAGCCCGAAATCCAACATTTGGCATGCCAGGTAGGGGGCATGTCGAGGTCTTCTCCGAGCTTCGTTCTTCCCAAGCTTCGCTACTCTGATGGCCGGCACTCAACAAGCTTCTCCCGGCCGCGGTGGGTCATCCTCCGTGAACCCCGCTGCAGCAATCGGAGGCCAACCGAGTGGTCAGTACCAAGTCACCAGCATCACCTCCACAGTCACCACCTCTCGTGTCGCTCAAGCACACGACGGGCGCCCGGCGCCCCCGGCACCGGTGGCACACCACACCTGCGTGGGAGACCTCAACGCACACGATGCGCTACTGCTGGCAAGCGAGATGCTTCACCACCGACCAACGCATGGGGGCTTCGACGCATGGGCCGATCACATCGCGGAGCTGGTCACTGTCTCGCAGAGGGCCATCTCCCCTCACTCTTCTTCAAGGCCACATGCGCCAGCCTTCGGAGGCTTGCAAGCCGCGCCTACTCCCCAGCCTGCCGGCAGAGGGACCCCTCCGGCGTCGCACGGGTCCGAGCGAGGCGCGCCACACGCCGTGCTCCTCCTACGAATCCCGGTGACTGGTTTCCGGGCGCAGCCCGACCACGCCCACTAGGCACACAAAGAGAATGACGGGGCACATCGCACACACCGACACGCATCTCATCGTCTTGGTTGGCCCTTAGCAACCTGGGTTGACCAGGCGGGAGCGCGCCATCTGGTGCAGTGAGCAGGTGGTGCAGGCGGCTGGACAAATGAGAAACAGTGGCGAAGGCGCATCAGGTCGCCAAGGGAGCAATCCACACCAGGAGACGCGCGGCCCACCCAATGGCGGTGGCAGAGGTAAGCACCTCCACTCTGAGGCCCGACGCAGGAGGGTCTGCGAGCAACGCACGTGGGGCGGTTTCCCACCACTGCCAGGAGGGACCACCCCCGGCGCACCGACGGGTGGCTCAGGAGGAGGACCGAGCACTTACGTGGAACCCTACGTACCATGCTACATCGTACCGCCTAGCAAAGGGAGGGGTCAGGCGCCCGCCGTAGGCACTAGCACCTCCCAAGAGTAAGGGGCATGTTAGGCGTCCTCCCCAAGCTGGGCCTGGGGGCTTCCATCAGCAGAGCGCCAGGCCTGGGCGGAGCAAGCGGGAGGGCGCCCTCGGGACCACGATGCGCGGTGCAAGCCGGCGCCCCCGCGGGCAAGCGATACTGGGCCAAGATCCCAGGCCTCGGGAGTAATGGTCTGGGGGAGCAGCAAGATACAAGCAGCGCGGGCCACCCGCGACAACTACAGTGCCGACATGGCCTTGAGAGGATGGGCCTCACGAGGCCCTCGAGACCTTGTCCGGACGGCGCACGGGCGCCTCACGGGGCATGCTTCACCAACAAAGCACCCTTATGACCATGTTGATGCATCGTGCTCATGTTTGGGCCTCAGGAGCGCAATCATGTGGTTGCGCAGGGAACGATGCATTCGGGTTAGGGTCGTAAGGGCACGCAACCAAGCAGAGATGCACGGAATGGTTCTTTACGTAGTTGGGAGCCACCAGGCCGTGCGCCTGGAGGCTTGCCCAGCTATCTATGGCTGTGACACTCTCACATAATAATGAGCAGTCTGTATACGCCCGGAGCCCCCTGAGGATGCGGAGGGGTTCCTCCCATGCAATGTGGCAGCCACAGCCCAGAGCTGGCGGAGAAGTCAACACTTCCCATCAATGGCTATTCCCATGCAACGTGGATGCCCTACGCTCAACACTGGGGGAAGACGAAGGCTAGCATAGGGGCCGGACGCATCATTTGTTTGCTTCTTTTTCTTTTTTTGTGTTCAAACTGCCGTTTTTTGGAATGAAGTCTAAGAATTTTGAAAGTTTATATTTTAAAAAAGGGGGCGGGAACTTTGCTCTCAGCGTTTTGCCATACTTGAAATCTCTCTTTCTGAATGGTGTTTCGCAACGAGCCAAATACTCTGCGTCGCCCCAAGGCGCCACAAAGCTAGATGGCGAGGACTTGCCACCTCAGGGGCACGCAATTTTTAGCCGTCGACCCCCGCTCGAGGGCTCTAACCGCAACACGACATCACAGCATGGTGTCCCGGGAGACCCTAGGGCCTCCTGAGGCAGCGCCCAGAGGAACGGAATGGGTGATCTCTCGAGCGTCAAAGGGGGCTCCTGAGCAGCACACCTCAGGAGCCTTACCAGTCATATAGCCACTCTCCCCTCTTGATGCCGTCCTTGGTTATCCGGTCGGCATCAATGGTGTCGGGGCTTGGCCCCATAGCTGTGTCCTTTGTTATCCGGTTGTACGCGATGGCGGTCGGAAATGTGCGGGACTGGGACCTGTCGACATAGAGCGGTTTGAGCATCGAAAAGGGGGCTCCTGGGTAGCATGCCTCAGGAGCCTTACCGGTCATATAGCCACTCGCCCCTCTTGATGTCGTCCTTGGTTATCCGGTTGGCGTCAAGGGTGTTGGGGCTTGACCCCGTGGCTGCATCCCTCCGGGCATACGCCACGACGGTCGGGAATTGTGCAGGACTGGGACCTATAGACGCAGTGTGCCAAAAAGGGCCCCCAAACCATTCAGTAGGTAGGGAGGAAGTATTGCCAGCGTCATACGAAGCTAAGTACACTACCGAACCAAGCAGGAGCCTCTCGGCCTAATAACGGCTCCAAGAACAAGATAAGGATTAAGCACACTAATGTAAGGATGCAGGAACTATGATCACCCCACGTGGCTGCCAAGGCCCCTGAGGAATGAAGCAACAAGGAAGGCAACACATGGGGAGGGGCCCGACCACGACGAGCCGCAAGGCGCAGGACCCGACAGGAGCGACGGTTGCGGGTCGTCTCTCAAGGGGGAGAGCCTCGCGAGGGCCCTACCAGTGGCCGACGCGGGGCCGCACCGATGGCGACGCCAACCCATGACACGACCAGCGAGCAAACAGCGGTTCGAGCAAGAAAGACAAGACGGCGAAGGTAACATGCAAAAGATTAATGCCCAACAAGGCAGAGTTCTTCTTCAAACACTACAGAAACTGGGAAAGTGGAACAAAGGACGTCTAGGGGGAGAAGCCGCCGTCTCCGCCCGTGCCGCTGGCCAACTCGGCGTCGGAGTCCTCCTCCTCGCTGGAGGCGGGCACCTGGATGAACCGCTCCACCATGGCCTCCACATGCGGGCGCACCTCATCGCTGAGGGGGCGTTGGAGCCCGTCAGGCACCGGCTCCCCGACGCGTCGGAGGTCGAGCTGCAGGGCGAGATGGCGCAGGTTGGAGAAGATGAGTGTCAAGGCGAGGTCCAGGAGGTCGCATGCGTTGGACGCGCTGTCCGCGTCCACACAGGAGATGTCGGTCTCCAGCGCCTCCACCACCTTCTGGAAGAACTCAAGGTAGCCCCCGTCACCTCGCACGTTCGGCATCATGGTAGCGTCCCCAACGAACCGGCTCACTCGCCGGCGATGCCTTGGAACTGCTTGGCATGCTGGAACTCCTGTAGCCTGGCATGTGTTGCCTCGTCTTGGGTGGTCTGCACGGTGTCGGCCGCTTCCTGGACCTGGGTCTGGAGGGACACCAGCTCCGCCCAGGCCTCAACCTCGCCCCGGAGGGCGGCTTGGAAGGCGGCCTCGATGGTGGTCAGCTGGGCCTGCAGCGTCTCCACTTCCTCCTGAAGCTCGCCAAGCTTGCGCTTCTTGGCCGCGGGCATCATGGAGGGAAGAGGGGATCATGCTTGGGATGATGGGCAGAAGAACCAAAGAAGAGGGAGGCGGCAGAATACTTACTCGTCGACCAGGGCCCAATGCAGGCGAACCTGCGCTGAACCTGAGGGCCCCCCACCGCTGCCTCCGGGGGACTACGAGGGAGCTGGAGGAGCCACACGCTTCCCTGTGCCCGCACCGTTTCCTCCGTATGCCATGGAGGACGAGAAGATGGGAAGAAGAGAGGGTTTTGTCGGCAGAGCAAAGGAAACAAGGAGAAGCCTCAAGACTGCAATGCCCTTCCCTTGCCATGGGCAGTGCAGATTTATAGGCGTAACCACAACCACGAGGCGTCATGGGAGAGCAGGTGTCGCGCGCCTCCTGGGTGGCGCGAGGCGGTTGGGTCAATGCAGTACCATCCACGTCGCCTCTCCTGCCATCTAAAGGGTCACATCCGTGTGGCCCGAAGCGGCAACATCATTCAATGGGAAGCAATGATGGTCGGCGCTGCACTCGGGCGTTGTGTCAATTTGACTGAGGGTGGAGCCGGACGCCCTTGAGGAGTGGCAGCGCCACCGCCGGGTTTGGCCCGCAGGCGTTTGGGGCCCACGGCGCTTCGGCCGTCCTCCAGGCTTCGCCTGTAAGCCATCTCAAGCGTGCGTTGGGACCGGGGGCTACTCTCGGCATTCTTGGAACGGGGGTACCCAGACATGCCTGCCTGCGGCCCACGGCATGGCCCACTTCATCGACCAAGCATAGCCGGGCATGGCCCCACTCAAGACAAGGCCCTCGCGAAGACCCTAGGCTCGCGAGGAGGAACAACGACAAGACCAGTGATAACCCACAAGTATAGGGGATTGCAACAGTTTTCGAGGGTAGAGTATTCAACCCAAATTTATTAATTCGACACAAGGGGGGCCAAAGAATATTCTCTAGTATTAGCAGCTGAGTCAATTGAACCACACCTGAAAGACTTAATATCTACAACAAAGTATTCAGTAGCTAAGTAATATGGTAGTAATGGTAACTGTGGCAAGGTGATAGTAGCAGTTTGTAGTGATTATGATAGTAGCAACGAAAAAGTAACTTAGAGAAGATCAATATATGAAAATCTCGTAGGCAATGGATCAGTGATGGATAATTAAGTCGGATGGCATTCATCATGCAACAGTTATAACATAGGGTGACACAAAACTAGCTCCAATTCATCAATATAATGTAGGCATGTATTCCATATATAGTCATACATGCTTACGGAAAAGAACTTGCATGACATCTTTTGTCCTACCCTCCCGTGGCAGCGGGGTCCTATTGGAAACTAAGGGATATTAAGGCCTCCTTTTAATAGAGAACCGGACCAAAGCATTAGCACTTAGTGAATACATGAACTCCTCAAACTACGGTAATCAGCAAAAAGAATCCTAGTTATTGTCACCCTGGGGGATGCGGATCATAACTCATAATAGGTGTATACAACTTGCAAGATAGGATCAAGAACACATATATATTCATGAAAACATAATAGGTTCAGATCTGAAATCATGGCACTCGGGCCCTAGTGACAAGCATTAAGCATAGCAAAATCATAGCAACATCAATCTCAGAACATAGTGGATACTAGGGATCAAACCATAACAAAACTAACTCGATTACATGAAAAATCTCATCCAACCCATCACCATCCAGCAAGCCTACGATCAGATTACTCATGAATGGTGGAGAGCATCATGGAATTGGTGATGAAGGATGGTTGGTGATGACGAAGGCGTCGATTTCCTCTCTCTGGAGCCCAAAACGGACTCCAGATCTGGCCACCTGAGGAAGAACAGGCGATGGCAGCGGCTCCGTATCGTGAAACATGATGAACTCTTCTCCTTCATTTTTTTTCTCTCTGAATAGGAATATATAGGAGTGGAAACGAGGTCGGAGGAGCAGCAGGGAGCCCACAAGCCTGCTCGGTGTGGCCTAGGGGGTGGTCGTGCCCACAAGGCTTGTGGCCAGGTGGTGGGCCCCCTGTAGTTGATTCTTTCGCCGGTATTTTTTGTTAGTTACAAAAATAATCCCCCTAAATTTTCAGGATGATCCGAGAACATTTATTTCTGCACAAAAATAACACCAAGGCAATTCTGCTAAAAACAACGTCAGTACGGGTTAGTTCCATTCAAATCATGCAAATTAGAGTCCAAAATAAGGGCAAAAGAGTTTGGAAAAGTAGATACGCTGGAGACGTATAAACCAGCAAGGGATGGGCCTTCTCAGGCCCCCTTCGGACCGGCGGAGATCTCTATGCAAGGTCTGGCCTCGGGAGTCAAGGGTGACGCAAGGAAGGACAGGCGGGCGCCAGTGCGCCAGACAGCGTAGTTTCCCCTTTGGTGCAAAGGGAGCAGGGACATACACGGGTTCCCAAAGCACCCTCCAAAGGTTTCCATTCTGGTGCCACAATACCACAACCACCTGCCCCGCAGAGCGGATGTCATCGCTGATCCCATCCCTGCGTCGTCGACAGCTACTTTGTAGGCAAAGACCGCCTTTGGGCAGGGCGAGCACGTACTCCTGTCCCCCTTCAAATTTGGCCATTGTGGGATCCCTTCCCGCCATTGCGATAAGGGAAGAGGACCCAAGCCACCGTTGTATAAAGAGGGTAGGCTGCATTGCAGAGGAGGCCCCCCGAATCCATTCCACCACCCATCCATCACCAAGTCGCAGAGGGCCTCGAACACCTCAAGGGGAGCCCTCATGAGGCTCTGAAACATTGTAATAGTACATCCACACCACCTCCTTGAGAGGCAATCCACCAAAGCAGGAGTAGGGTATTACGCTTCGCAGTGGCCCGAACCTAGGTAAACTGTCATGTTCATCCTCTTCCTCGTCATCGTGCGAGTTCATTGTTGTGTTCTTCGAGAAGCGAGCTAGGTGTTGGAAATATGCCATAGAGGCAATAAATAAAGTGTTTATTATTATATTTCCTTATTCATGATAATTGTTTGTTATCCATGCTATAATTATATTTATTGGAAACACATTACATGTGTGGGTAAATAGACAACACTTGGTCCCTAGTATGCCTCTAGTGAACTAGCTCGTTAATCAAATATGGTCAAGGTTTCCTAGCCATTCACATGTGATGTCCTTTGATAATGGTATCACATCATTAGAAGAATGATGTGATGAACAAGACCCAAACTACAAACATAGCATATGATCGTGTCAGTTTATTGCTACTGTTTTCTGCATGTCAAGTATATGTTCCTATGACCATGAGATCATGCAACTCACGGACACCGGAGGAGTGCCTTGTGTGTATCAAATGTTGCAATGTAACTGCGTGACTATAAAGGTGCATTACAGGTATCTCCGAGGGTGTGTGTTGAGTTGGCATGGATCAAAACTGAGATTTGTTACTCCGTGTGACGGAGAGGTATATGAGGGCCCACTCGGTAATACAACATCACAATAAAGCCTTGCAAGAAATGTGGCTAAGTGTTAGTCATGGGATCTTGTATTACAGAACGAGTAAAGAGACTTGCTGGTAACGAGGTTGAACTAGGTATATAGATACCAACGATCGAATCTCGGGCAAGTAACATACCGAAGAACAAAGGGAACATCATACGGGATTAACTGAATCCTTGACATAGAGGTTCGACCGATAAAGATCTTCATAGAATATGTAGGAACCAATATGGACATCTAGGTCCCGCTATTAGTTATTGACCATAGAGGTGTCTCGGTCATGTCTACATAGTTCTCGAACCCGCAGGATCTGCACACTTAAGGTTTGGTGACGTTTTGGTAGTATAGAGTTATGCATGGTGGTGACCGAAGGTTGTTAGGAGTCCTGGATGAGATCCCGGACGTCACGAGGAGCTCCGGAATGGTCTAGAGGTAAATATTAATATATAGGAAGTCCTGTTTTGGTCGCCGGAAAAGTTTCAGGCTCATCGGTAGTGTACCGGGAGTGCCGGTAGTGTACTGGGGGACCATCGGGAGGGGTATTTCGACCCAAGAGGGTACATGGGATGTGGGAAGGTGAATACCAGCCCTTATTAGGCTGGTGGAAGTCCCACACAAGGCCCGTGCGGCTGGGAAGAAAAGCCCAAAAGAAAAAAGGTGGAAAAAGGCAAAAAGGAACAAATAAGGAAGGAGTCCTAATCCTACTAGGAGTGGAGGAGGAGGACTCCTCCCTCCTTGGTTCAGCCGAAGCCTAGGGATGGCCCCTTGAGGGCCAAGCCTCCTCCTACCCTCCTCCTATATATACTAGTGGTTTTGAGGGTTTTTGCACAGGATTTTCTGCCACGTGCTCCCCTCTTCTCCAGTGCATAGTTTCTCCTCTAGATCGGTTTTCTGTAGTGCTTAGGCGAAGCCCTGCCGGAACAGCTCCACCACCATCGCCGAAGCGCCATCCCGCTGCCGGAGAACTCTTCCACCTCTCCACCACCTCTTGCTGGATCAAGAAGGCGGAGAACGTCATCAAGCCGTACGTGTGCTGAACGCGGAGGTGCCGTCCGTTCGGTGCTAGATCGGGACGGATCGTGATTGGATCACGGGACGCTCGGCGATTTGGATCGTGAAGACGTTCGACTACATCAACTGCGTTTCTTAACGCTTCTCGCTTAGCGATCTACAAGGGTATGTAGATCCACTCTCCCTCTCGTAGGTGCTCATCACCATGGATAGGTCTTGCGTGAACGTAGAATTTTTTTTGTTTCCCATGCAACGTTCCCCAACAGTGGTATCAGAGCTAGGTCTATGTGTAGATGAGATCTCAAGTAGAACAGAAAGAGTTTGTAGGCGTTTATGCTTAGATTGCTTCCTCCCTTGGTCGTGTTTTGGTTCAGCGGTATTGTGGGATGAAGCGGCCCGGGCCAACATTACTCGTACGCTTACGAGAGACCGGTTCCATCGACTGACGTGTAACTTCGTTGCACAAAGATGGCTGGCGGGTGTCTGTTTCTCCTACTTTAGTTGGATCAGATTCGACTAAGGCGGTCCTTGAGAAGGTTGAAAAGCAACTTATGTATCACCATTGTGGTTTATGCTTAGGTTCGAATTGTTCTTGCTAGATACCCGTAGCAGCCACGTAAAACATGCAACAACAATTAGAGGACGTCTAACTTGTTTTTGCAGGGTATGTTGTGATGTGATATGGCCAATTACATGATGAGATATATGTGATGTATGAGATGATCATGTGTTGTATAGAATATCACGACTTGCATGTCAATGAGTACGGCAACCGACAGGATCCATAGGGTTGTCTTTAATTATTTTATGACCTGCGAGTCAATCATTAAGTGCTATGTAATGCTTTACTTTATCGCTAAACGGTAGCAATAGTAGTAGAAGCTTGGTGGGCGCGACAACCCTGATGGCAACACGTTGATGGAGATCATGGTGTCGTGCCAGTGATGATGAAGATCATGCCGGTGCTTTCAAGATGGAGAAAAGCACAAGTTCATGGCCATATCTTTATCCCTCACTTAAATTTCAAGATGAATTGTGTTCTCCCCGAGTGTGCACCGTTGCGAAAGTTCGTCGTGTCGAGACACCACGTGATGATCGGGTGTGATAGACTCTACGTTCACTTACAATGGGTGCAAGCCAATGTTGCACATGCAAAACACTCGGGTTAAACTTGACGAGCCTAGCATGTACAGACATGGCCTCAGAACACAAGAGACCGAAAGGTCGAACATGAGTCATATAGTAGATATGATCAACATGATGTGTTCACCATTGAAGCCACCTCAACTCACGTGATGATCGGACTTGAGTTGGTGAATTTGGATCATGTAACACTTGGATGACCTGAGGGATGTCGATTTGAGTGGGAGCTTTAGTAATTTGATTAACTAAACTCATTATCTTGAACAATAGTCTAAGTAAACTTTGCATATTTATGTTGTAGATCAATGGCTCGCGCAGTAATACCCCTGAATTTTAATGCGTTCCTAGAGAAAGCTAAGTTGAAAGATAATGGAAGTAACTTTGTTGACTGGGCCCGTAATCTGAGGATTATCCTCACGGCTTCCTAGAAATCATATGTCCTTGATGCACCGCTTGGTGACCAACCTGAAGACATGTCATCCGAAGACGTTAAGAACGCTTGGGAGGCACGTTCTGGAGATTACTCAATAGTTCAGTGTGCAATACTGTATGGCTTAGAACCGGGACTTCAAAAACGTTTTGAATGTCATGGAGCATATGAGATGTTCCAGGAGTTGAAGTTTATCTTTCAGTAGAATGCCCGGATCGAGAGGTATGAGACCTCCTATAAGTTCTATGCCTGCAATGGAGGACAACGGGTCTATCAGTGAACATATACCCAGAATGTCTGGGTATTCGACTCGTCTAGCGGAGTTGGGAATTGCCCTTCCGCCAGAGGCGATCACTGACAGAGTTCTTCAATCACTGCCACCTAGTTACAAGAGCTTTGTGATGAACTATAACATGCACGGGATGTACAAGTCAGTCGCCGAGCTGTTTGCGATGCTAAAAGTCGCTGAGTCTGAAACCTAGAAAGAACATCAAGTGTTGATGGTCAATAAAACCGCTAGTTTCAAGAAGAATGGCAAGGGAAAGGGCAAGGGCAAGAAGGGTAAAACCAAGAAGGATGGCACAACAGTTGTCACTCCTGTAAAGAAGCCCAAGCATGGACCCAAGCCAGAAACTGAGTGCTTTCATTGCAAGGGAACTGGTCACTAGAAGCGGAACTGCCCTAAGTACCTGGCTGACAAGAAGGCGGCCATCAACAAACAAGGTATATATGATATACATGTTATTGATGTGTACCTTACTAGCTCTCGTTGTAGTGCATGGGTATTTGATACCGGTTCAGTTGCTCACATTTGCAACTCAAAACAGGAACTACAGAATAAATGAAGGCTGGCAAAGGACAAAGTGACGATGCGCGTGGGAAATGGTTCCAAGGTTGATGTGATCGCCGTCAGCACGCTCTCTCTTCGATTACCATCAGGATTGGTGATGAACCTGAATAATTGTTATTTAGTGCATGCATTAAGCATGAACATTATATGTGGATCTTGTTTATTGTGAGAGGGTTACTCATTTAAATCAGAGAATAATGGTTGTTCTATTTATATGAGTAATATCTTTTATGGCCATGCACCCAATGTGAGGGGTTTATTCATATTGAATCTTGATAGTGATGATACACATGTTCATAACATTGATGCCAAAAGATGTAGAGTTGATAATGATAGTACCACTTTCTTGTGGCACTGCCGTTTGGGTCATATTGGTGTAAAACGCATGAGGAAGCTCCATGCCGATGGATTTTTGGAGTCACTTGATTTTGAATCACTTGACACATGTGAACCATGCCTCATGGGTAAGATGACTAAGACGCCGTTCTCTGGAACAATGGAACGGGCAAGTGACTTGTTGGAAATCATACATACTGATGTGTGCAGTCCAATGAATGTTGCAGCGCGCGGTGGATATCGTTATTTTCTCACCTTCACTGATGACTTAAGTAGATATGGGTATATTTACTTAATGAAACACAAGTCTGAAACGTTTGAAAAGTTCAAGCAATTTTAGAGTGAAGTTGAGAATCATCGTAACAAGAAGATTAAATTCCTGCGATCTGATCGAGGAGGTGAGTATCTGAGTTATGAGTTTGGCAGTCACTTAAGACAATGGAATTGTTTCAGCGTAATGGTGTGTCCGAAAGTCGTAATCGAACCTTATTAGATATGGTGCGATCTATGATGTCTCTTGCTGATTTGCCACTATCGTTTTGGGGTTATTTATTGGAGACAGCTGCATTCACTTTAAATAGGGCACCATCAAAATCTGTTGAGACGACGCCATATGAACTATGGTTTGGCAAGAGTCCAAAGTTGTCGTTTCTTAAAGTTTGGGGATGTGATGCTTATGTCAAAAAGCTTCAGCTTGAAAAGCTGGAACCCGGAGCGGAGAAATGCGTCTTCATAGGATACCCAAAAGAGATAGTCGGGTATACCTTCTATCTCAGATCCGAAGGCAAAGTGTTTGTCGCTAAGAACGGAACATTTCTTGAGAAAGAGTTTCTCTCGAAAGAATTGAGTGGGAGGAAAATAGAGCTTGATGAGGTTATTGAACCTTTAGTTCAACTAGAGAGTAGCGCAGCACAGAAAGATGTTTCTGTAGAGCCTATGATAGTTGAAGAGGAAGTTAATGATGATGATCATGAAACTTCGGATCAAGTTACTATTGAGCCTCATAGGTCGACAAGGGCGCGTACTGCTCCTGAGCGGTACGGCAACCCTGTCTTGGAGGTCATGTTGTTGGACAACAATGAACCTACGAGCTATGGAGGAGCGATGATGGGCGCGGATTCCGAGAAATGGTTAGAGGCCATGAAATCCGAGATGGGATCCATGTATGAAAACAAAGTGTGGACTTTGGAAGTATTACCTGAAGGGCGAAAGGCCATTTAGAACAAATGGATCTTTAAGAAGAAGACGGACGCGGACAGTAATGTCACCGTCCATAAAGCTCGACTTGTGGCAAGGGTTTTTCACAAGTTCAAGGAGTTGACTACGATGAGACCTTCTCACCCGTAGCGATGCTTAAGTCCGTCAGAATCATGTTAGCAATAGCTGCTTATTTCGACTATGAAATTTGGCAGATGGATGTCAAAACAGCATTCCTCAATGGTTTTCTTGAGGAAGAGTTGTATATGATGCAACGAGAAGGTTTTGTTGATCCAGAGAATGCTGACAAAGTTTGCAAACTCCAGCGATCCATTTATGGGCTGGTGCAAGCATCTCGGAGTTGGAATAAGTGCTTTGATGAGGTGATCAAAGCGTTTGAGTTTATACAAGTTTTTGGAGAAGCTTGTATTTACAAGAAAGTGAGTGGGAGCTCTATAGTGTTTCTAGTGTTATATGTAGATGACATATTGCTAATTGGAAACAATATGGAAATGCTGGAAAGCGTGAAGGAATATTTGAACAAGAGTTTTTCAATGAAGGACCTAGGAGAAGCTACTTTCATATTAGGCATTAAGATCTATAGAGATAGATCGAGACGCTTAATAGCACTTTCACAGAGCACATACCTTGATAAAGTTTTGAAGAAGTTCAAAATGGACCAGGCCAAGAAGGGGTTCTTGCCTATGTTACAAGGTGTGAAGTTGAGTCAGACTCAATGCCCAGCGACTGCAGAGGATAGAGAAAAGATGAGTGCCATCCCCTATGCTCCAGCCATAGGCTCTATCATGTATGGAATGTTGTGCACAAGACCCGATGTCAGCCTTGCCATAAGTATGGCCGGAAGGTTTCAAAGTGATCCTGGAATGGAGCACTGGGCGGCGGTCAAGAATATCCGTAAGTACCTAAATAGGACTAAGGAAATGTTTCTTGTTTATTGAAGTGATGAAGAGCTCGTCGTAAAGGGTTACAAGGATGCAAGCTTTGACACTGATCTGGATGACTCTAAGTCACAAACCGGATACGTATTTATTCTCAACGGGGGAGCGGTAAAATGGTGCAGTTCCAAGCAAAGCGTGGTAGCCGATTCTACATGCGAAGCGGAGTACATCGCAGCCTCAGAGGCGGCGAAGGAAGGTGTCTGGATGAAGCAGTTCATGACAGATCTTGGAGTAGTGCCCAGTACACTGAATCCAATGAACCTGTTCTGTGACAACACTGGTGCCATTGCTCAGGCCAAGGAACCAAGGTTTCACAAGAGGACCAGACACATAAAGCGACGCTTCAACTCCATCCGCGATTACATCGAGGAGAAGGACCTAAATATTTGCAAAGTGCACATGGATCTGAATGTTGCAGACCCGTTGACTAAACCTCTTCCAATGGCTAAACATGATCAACACCAGAACTGCATGGGTGTTCGATTCATTACAATGTAAATCACATAGTGATGTGAACTAGATTATTGACTCTAGTGCAAGTGCGAGACTGTTGGAAATATGCCATAGAGGCAATAAATAAAGTGTTTATTATTATATTTCATTGTTCATGATAATTGTTTATTATCCATGCTATAATTGTATTGATTGGAAACACATTACATGTGTGGGTAAATAGACAACACTTGGTCCCTAGTATGCCTCTAGTGAACTAGCTCGTTAATCAAAGATGGTCAAGGTTTCCTAGCCATTGACATGTGATGTCATTTGATAATGGGATCACATCATTAGAAGAATGATGTGTTGGAGAAGACCCAAACTACAAACATAGCATATGATCGTGTCAGTTTATTGCTACAGTTTTCTGCATGTCAAGTATATGTTCCTATGACCATGACATCATGCAACTCACGGGCACCGAAGGAGTGCCTTGTGTGTATCAAATGTCGCAACATAACTGGGTGACTATAAAGGTGCATTACAGGTATCTCCGAGGGTGTCTGTTGAGTTGGCATGGATCAAGACTGGGATTTGTTACTCCGTGTGACGGAGAGGTATATGAGGGCCCACTCGGTAATACAACATCACAATAAAGCCTTGCAAGCAATGTGGCTAAGTGTTAGTCACGGGATCTTGTATTACGGAACGAGTAAAGGGAATTGCTGGTAACGAGGTTGAACTAGGTATACAGATACCAACGATCGAATCTCGGGCAAGTATCATACCGAAGAAAAAAGGGAACATCATACGGGATTAACTGAATCCTTGACATAGAGGTTCGACCGATAAAGATCTTCATAGAATATGTAGGAACCAATATGGGCATCCAGGTCCCGCTATTGGTTATTGACCGTAGAGGTGTCTCGGTCATGTCTACATAGTACTCGAACCCGCAGGGTCTGCACACTTAAGGTTTGGTGACATTTCGGTAGTATAGAGTTATGCATGGTGGTGACCGAAGGTTGTTCAGAGTCCCGGATGAGATCCCGTACATCACGAGGAGCTCCGGAATGGTCCATAGGTAAAGATTAATATATAGGAAGTCCTGTTTTGGTCACCGGAAAAGTTTCGGGCTCATCGGTAGTGTACCGGGAGTGCCGGTAGTGTACCGGGGGACCATCGGGAGAGGTATTTCGACCCAAGAGGCTACATGGGCTGTGGGAAGGTGCATACCAGCCCTTAGTGGGCTGGTGGAAGTCCCACACAAGGCCCATGTGGCTGGGAAGAAAAGCCCAAAAGAAAAAAGGTGGAAAAAGGCAAAAAGGAACAAATAAGGAAGGAGTCCTAATCCTACTAGGAGTGGAGGAGGAGGACTCCTCCCTCCTTGGTTCAGCCGAAGCCTAGCGATGGCCCCTTGAGGGCCAAGCCTCCTCCTACCCTCCTCCTATATATACTAGTGGTTTTGAGGGTTTTTGCACAGAATTTTCTGCCACGTGCTCCCCTCTTCTCCAGTGCATAGTTTCTCCTCTAGATTGGTTTTCTGTAGTGCTTAGGCGAAGCCCTGCCGGAACAGCTCCACCACCATCGCCGGAGCGCCGTCCCGCTGCCGGAGAACTCTTCCACCTCTCCACCACCTCTTGCTGGATCAAGAAGGCGGAGATCGTCATCAAGCCGTACGTGTGCTGAACGCGGAGGTGCCGTCCGTTCGGTGCTAGATCGGGACGGATCGTGATTGGATCGCGGGACGCTCGGCGATTTGGATCGTGAAGACGTTCGACTACATCAATTGAGTTTCTTAACGCTTCCCGCTTAGCGATCTACAAGGGTATGTAGATCCACTCTCCCTCTCATAGATGTTCATCACCATGGATAGGTCTTGCGTGAACGTAGGAAATTTTTTGTTTCCCATGCAACGTTCCCCAACACTAGGTTGGGCGAGACTGCACGGCATCTTCACACACACCCCTGTGTTTGAATCTTATGGGTTTTGTATAGCCCGAAATCCGACAAGTAAGAACAGAACCTTAGCACTGGTCCACTCACATATCAAATTATCAAAGTAGCAAACACAAATCAAACCAACATGATGAAAGTGACTAGATGAGATTTACGTATACTCTCAAGAACACTTTGCTCATCATAAGAGATACTTTTGGCTTGGCCTTTGACACAAAAGGATTGGGATTCCTTGCTGCACCTTACCTATTGTTACCGTTACTTTCTCATTACAAATTACCTTGCTATCAAAACACTTGCTACTTACAATTTCAGTGCTTGCAGAAATTACCTTGCTAAAAACCGCTTAACATATCCTTCTGCTCCTCGTTGGGTTCGACACTCTTACTTATCGAAGGGACTACGATTGATCCCCTATACTTGTGGGTCATCAAGACTCTTTTCTGGCGCCGTTTCCGGGGAGTGAAGCACTCTTGGTAAGTGGAAATCGATAAGGAAAAACTTATACTACGTGTTTTAATTTAGTGTCCCTTATGACTATGGAAAGTAATCCTTTGAGGGGTTTGTTCGGGGTATCTTCACCTCGATCGGAACCACAATTAGTCATCCCTCAACCTACATCACCTACTAAAAATATTGGATATGAAATTTCTTTTGGGTATGTTAGAACAACTGCTAGCTAGTCCTTATGCAGGAGATGGAATTGAACATCCTAGTATGCACCTAATACACGGGAAGAAATTTGTGGACTATTTAAGCTTGCAGGTTTATCCGGAGATGAAGTTAAGAAGAAGGTTTCCCTTCATCTTTGTAGGTAAAAGCATTGACATGGTATAGGCTATGTGATGATATTGGATCATGGAACTGGAATCGTTCGAAATTGGAACTCCACCAAAGGTTTTATCCTATGCATCTAGTTCATCGTGATCGGAATTATGTATATAATTTTTGGCCTTGTGAAGGAGAAAGTATTGCTCTAGCTTGGGGGAGTCTTAAGTCAATGTTATTTTCATGCCCAATCATGATATTCCAAGAGAAGTTATCATTCATAATTTTTCTGCTCGGCTTTCTCAAAATGATCAAACCATGCTCGTTAATTCTTGTACTGGTTCTTTTATGAAGAAGAATATTGAATTCAAGTGGGATCTCTTGGAAAGAATTAAATGCAACTCTAAAGATTGGAAACTCGACGAAGGTAATGAGTCAGGTATAAAGCTTGAATTTGTTTGTGTTAAATCTTTTATGAATACCGATGCTTTTCACAAGTTTAGCACTAAATATGGACTTGACTTTGAGTTAGTAGCCTCTTTTTGTGAATCATTTATGCTCATGTTGATCTTCCTAAATATAAGTGGTTTAAACACAATCCCCCAATTAAAGAACAAATTAAAGAACCGGTCATAGCTAAAGAAGAAACTATCATTTACAATGTTGATCCAGTTGTGCCTATTGCTTACATAGAGAAAGCACCTTTCCCTGTTAGGATAAAGGAACATGCTAAAGTATCAACTGTGGTTCGTAAAATTAATATTAGAGCACCTAAGACCTCTTAACAAATTAAAGTATAACCTAGTATTGCTATGGTTAAAGATCTCTTGGTAGAAAATATTGATGGGTGTGTCATTTACTTATGTGATGAAGGTTCTATAATTGCTAAACCCGATGAAAAAGACAAACATAGACCCGTGCTTGGCTTGCCTATTGTCTCGGTCAAAATAGGAGATCATTGTTATCATGGCTTATGTGATTTGGGTGCTAGTGTGAGTGTTATTACTTTTACCTTATATCAAGAAATTATGAATGCCATGTCACCTGCTGAAATAGAAGATATTGATGTTACTATTAAACTTGCTAATAGATATACCATTACACCACTTGGGATTGTTAGAGATTTTGAAGTCTTGTGTGGGAAAATAAAATATCCTACTGATTTTCTAGTTATTGGTTCCCCACAAGATGAGTATTGTCCCATTATCTTTGGTAGACCTTTCTTGAACACTGTTAATGCTAAGATAGATTGTCAAAAAGAAACTGCCAGTGTTGAGTTTGGTGATGTGTCTCATGAGTTTAATTTTTCCAAGTTTAGTAGTCAACCTTGTGATAGAGAATTACCTAATAAGGGTGAAATAATTGGTCTTGCTTCTATTGTCGTTCCTCCTACCAATCCACTAGAACAATATTTGCTAGACCATGAAAATGATATGCACTTTTGTGAAAGAAATGAAATAGATAAAAATTTCTTTGAACAACAGCCTCTACTGAAACACAATTTGCCTATTGAAACTCTTCGAGGTCCTCCTCCACCCAAAGGTGATCCTATGTTTGAACTTACACAATTGCCGGACACTCTGAAATATACTTATCTTGATGAGAAAAAGATATATCCTTTTATTAGTAGTGCTAACCTTTCAGAACATGCAGAAGAAAGATTATTGAGAATTCCGAGGAAGCACCGGGCTGCTATAGGATATACTCTTGATGATCTTAAGGGCATTAGTCCCACTCTATTTCAACACAAGTTTAATATGGAACCTGATTCTAAACCCGTTGTTGATCACCAACGACGATGGAATCCCAAAATGAAAGAAGTGGTAAGACCTGAAATTTTAAAGCTTCTGGAAGCAGGTATAATATATCCCATAGTTGATAGTAGATGGGTGAGTCCCATTCGTTGTGTCCCTAAGAAAGGAGGTATTACAGTTGTTCCTAATGATAAAAATGAGCTTATTCCGCAAAGAATTGTTACTAGCTATACGATTGTATTTGATTTTAGAAAATTAAACAAAGCTACTAGAAAAGATCATTACCCCTTGACATTTATTGATCAAATGGTTGAAATATTATCTAAGCACACGCACTTTTGTTTCTTGGATGGATATTCTGGTTTCTCTCAAATACGTGTGTCGCAATCTCATCAAGAGAAAACCACCTTTACTTGTACTTTTGGAACCTATGCTTATAGACGTATGCCTTTTGGTTTATGCAATGCTCCTGCTACCTTTCAAAGATGTATGACTGCTATATTCTCTGATTTTTGTGAAAAGATTGTGGAGTTTTTCATGGATGATTTTTTCGTTTCCAGAACTTCTTTTGATGACTGCTTAAGCAACCTTGATCGAGTTTTGTAGAGATGTGAACAAACTAATCTCGTCTTGAGTTGGGAGAAGTGCCACTTTATGGTTAATGAACGTATTGTCTTGGGGCATAAGATCTCTGAACGAGGTATTGAGGTGGATCAAGCTAAAGTTGATGCAATGGAGAAAATGCCATGTCCTAAAGATATCAAAGGAATTTGAAGTTTCCTTGGTCATGCTGGTTTCTATAGGAGGTTTGTTAAAGACATCTCAAAAACTTCTAGGCCTCTTACTAATCTTTTCCAAAAGTATATTCCCTTTGTTTTTTATGATGATTGCATGCAAGCCTTTGAAACACTAAAAAAGCCTTAACCACTGCACCTATTGTTCAACCACCTCACTGGAACTTGCCTTTTGAAATTATGTGTGATGCTAGTGATTATGTTGTTCGTGTTGTTCTAGGACAAAGAGTTGATAAGAAATTAAATGTTATACATTATGCTAGCAAAACTCTAGACAGTGCCCAAAGAAATTATGCCACTAATGAAAAAGAATGTTTAGCAGTCGTGTTTGCTTGTGATAAATTCAGGCCTTACATTGTTGATTCCAAAGTTATTGTTCACAATGATCATGTTGCAATAAATATCTTATGTAAAATAAAGATGCTAAACCTAGACTCATTAGGTGGGTTCTCTTGCTTCAGGAATTTTATTTACATATCATTGATAGGAAGGGAGCTAACAACCCCGTAGCTGATAACTTGTCTAGGTTAGAAAATATTCTTGATGACCCACTACCTATTGATGATAGTTTTCATGATGAAAAACTAGCTGCAATAAATGTTTCTCAAAACACTCTATGGTATGATGACTACGCTAATTACATTGTTGCTAAATATATTCCACCAAGTTTCACATACCAACAAAAGAAAAAAATCTTCTATGATTTAAGACATTACTTTTGGGATGACCCACATATTTATAAACAAGGAGTAGATGCTATTTTTAGACATTGTGTACCTGAGAATGAACATGAACAAATTTTACGAAATGTCATTCCGAAGCTTATGGAGGACATCATGCTGGCGATAGAACTGGTCATAAGGTATCACAATCTGGTTTTTATTGTCCTACTCTCTTCAAGGATGCTCGTAAGTTTTTCTCGTCTTGTGATGAATGTCAAAGAATTGGTAATATAGGTAAGCGTCAAGAAATGCCTATGAACTATTCACTTGTTGTTGAACCATTTGATGTTTTGATTATATGGGACCTTTTCCTTCCTCTAATGGGTACACTCATATTTTGGTTGATGTTGATTATGTCACTAAGTGGGTAGAAGCTATTCCAACTAGTAGTGTGGATCATCGTACTTCCATTACAATGCTTAAAGAAGTTATTTTCCCAAGGTTTGGAGTCCCTAGATATCTAATGACTGATGGTGGTTCACACTTTATTCATGGTGCTTTCCATAATATGCTTGCTAAATATGATGTTAACCATAGAATTGCATCACCCTATCATCCTCAATCTTGTGGTCAAGTTGAACTTAGCAATAGAGAAATTAAATTGATAATACAAAAAATTGTTAATAGGTCTCGAAAGAATTGGTCTAAGAAATTAGATGATGCACTTTGGGCCTATAGAACATCATATAAAAATCCTATGGGTATGTCTTCATACAAGATGGTATATGGGAAAGCTTGTCATTTGCCTCTGCAATTACAACATAAAGCATTTTGGGCTATCAAAGAACTAAACTATGATCTCAAACTTGTCGGTGGAAAGAGGTTATTTGATATTAGCTCATTACATGAATGGAGAACCCAAGCTTGTGAAAATGCCAAGTTATTTAAAGAAAATGTTAAAAGATGGCATGACAAAAGAATCCAAAAGTGAAAATAAAGGGTTGGAGAATATGTTCTTTTGTACAATTCTCGTTTCAGATTTTTTGTAGGAAAACTTCTCTCCAAATGGGAAGGACCCTATGTTATGTAAGAGGTTTATCGCTCTGGAGCTATTAACATTAATAACGCCGAAGGTACTAACCCGAAGGTGGTCAATGGACAAAGAATTAAACACTATATCTCAGGTATGTTGAAAGCAATGTTATTAAAACCATGATACCGGAGGAACACATAAAAGAAACCTTCCG
The DNA here is from genome assembly GCA_022496015.1 of Hordeum marinum. Classification (NCBI taxonomy): domain Eukaryota; kingdom Viridiplantae; phylum Streptophyta; class Magnoliopsida; order Poales; family Poaceae; genus Hordeum; species Hordeum marinum. The sequence goes on from CM039678.1 coordinate 314,772,719, forward strand.
GAACACTCCAGAATCGTGAAAATGAAGAGGTATGTGATATGTTGAGTAAATAGTCTCTGAAAAATCTGCAATTTTTTTTATCGATTTGGATTATTTATGAATTTTAGGAAATAAAAAATAAATCGGAAGGTATCCGAGGAGCGCACGGAGCACCAGGGCACGGTTGCCATCCGTGGCGCGGCCTGGTGAAGCGTGCCCACCTCAGGAACCTTCCTGACTCTGTTTTCCTCTCGTTTGCTTGGTTGCCAAGAATAAAACTTCTTTATATATACCCTCGACTATTTTGACAACCGCATCGTGAGATTTTCTTCTGTTCTTGTTTCCCGTTGTTTTCTTGTTAGATCTAAATCCCCATGGCTTCCTCAAGTTCTCCCAAGGATAAGTTCTTCAAGAAGGTTATCAACCCATATCTGCCGGAGGTGATGAAGCACCCTCAAACAATTGAGATGCATGAGGGGGAGCTCCACATCCAGGATGTTTAGGTGCCCAACAGGACTGGAAGCGTGGAGGCTAGGCTGGACGCAGTGGAGCAAGACATCTTCAAGTGCAAAGGGATGGTGGAGCGTGGACTTACTATGAATCACTCCATGATCACATAATTTACCCATGATCACATGGTGGATGGCTAGTCCATGAAAGACATCGTATTCAACTTCAACGAACAACTTAACTTTCTACAGAGTCAAATTTTTGATCTCCAAAATCAAGTTTTGAGTATAAGGCGAGATTTAAAGGTATAAGCTTAGCTGCGAATTACAGGACTCCAGGGACTCATACCTCAACTTTTGATGGTGAACCCTTGCCCTGGAAGCCGGAGGATAAACCTACTACCGTTTCATCACCACCACCAAAGGAGACCTGAGTACACGAGTATGGGCACTCCCCTTGGCTTGGCCCAAGCTTAGGGGAGGTGTCACGGTATCATATCACCATCACTTTTACCTTTTGCTTTCTATTTTCGATCTTTAGCCTTTTCATGATTTAGTTGAATAAAAGTTTAGTATGATCTATTCTCGGGTGCTAATTTCATGATCTATCTATCAATGTAATCGAGTGAGAGTTATCTTGATAAAAGAAAATAAATGAAAAGATCATATGCTAATCTTATGGTGAGTAATGACATCACAATAAAGAAATGTATAAGTGGTGAAATTTATCGGAGATTGAAGAACATAGTATTAGTCAATGATGCAATTCATGAAAGAATTAATTAGCGTAGAGAAGATTCACATGCAAATATACTATCATGGACATCTTTCATGATAGTGAGCCCACGTTAAATATTATATGCCAAAATTGTTGATGTTGGACAAGGAAGACAACGTAATGATTTATGCTTGTTCATATTCACATAGAAGTTATATTGTCAAAGATCCTTTAACATGTGGTCTTTGCCCAATATTTAGTGTAAGAGAAAATTGAGTGTTGCACGAACTTGTGATGGCAAAGTAATAAAAGAGACGGACTGTATAATAAAGGTTGCTATCACAAGAGGCAATGTAACATGACGTTCTTTTGCGCTAAGGGATTTAGCATACAAACTAAAAAGCGCATGACAACCTCTGCTTCCCTCTGCGAAGGGCATATCTTTCACTTTTATGTACTTACCTTTATGCAAGAGTCAACGTATTCTTCCCTATTCCTTTTATTTTTCTCCTTTGGCAAGCATCATGTGGTGAGAAAAGATCTAGGCACATATGACCAGCTGCATATGAGTGAGCATGAGTTATTATTGTTGACATCACCCTTAAGGTGAATATGTTGGGAGGCAAACTATAATCCCCTATCTTTCTTTGTGTCCGGTTGAAACTTTTTGTCCATGGGTATGCTATGAGCGTTAGCAATCACAGAAGACTAAATGATGGTTGAGTATGTGGACTTGCCAAAAAGGCTCCTACATGAGACCCTTCCTGGAAATATGATGAATTGTAGTTGAAAAGTTGACTAAGAACATAGTTTGTTGGTTGCCAATAAGGTTTATGATTTATACTTCCATGTTGTGATGAATTGTTACTTTCTCATAAGAAGTTACATGATGCCCATATAAAATAAAAGTTTTATGAGAAAGTTTTATGTTAGTTTTGTCGTTGTTATAATAATAAGTATGATGCTACTATGTCTGTATTTTGTTTTTATCGACACCTATCTCACAAACCACGTGGACATATTCTTCGATATCGGCTTACACTTGAGGACAAGCGAGGTCTAAGCTTGGGGGAGTTGATACGTCCATTTTGCATCATGTTTTATTACTTTTATTTATAATGTTCTTATGCGTAATAATGCATTGGGGAGTAATTATAATGCCTTCTCTCTCACAATTTGCAAGGTTTACATCAAGAGGGAGAATGCAAGCAACTGGAATTCAACACCCCGAAAAAGTATGTGAGAGATACCTATTCTACACAACTCCAATGAAGCTAAAAATTTACGGAGAATTTTTATACATTAAATAAGAATTTCTGGAGCTAAGAACTACCGGAGGGGGGCACTAGGTGGCCACCCTCCACCAAGGCGTGTATGCCCCCCTACCCACGCCCTGGTGGAGGGTAGTGTAACGCCCAAGATGCGCTCCTATCCTTATTTAGGAACGGGGGCCTCGACAGGGATAGAGGCGCATCTTGTCGTGTCAAAATGCAGTAAACATTGCATACATGTATGAAGAGATGAGTATATGAGTTGTCTTACAATCATCACAAGCTAAATTACAAGTTCACACAATTATTCAAGCATCATACATAAGACAGGGTCCGTCTACGGACGTAAACAAATGAAGAAAAGAAGCAATGTAAAGTTGCCTTGCTATCCCAAGGATCACGACCATGGCCTCTCTACTCATCGGGGTACGTGACATACATCCGGCCATGTTCTTCATCGTACTCCCACTAGAGCTGAGTCACATCTTCTGACACATACTCATCAACACGTGCACCTGTATTGTTGTAATCTATGAGCCACAGGGACTCAGCAATCATGTAACCCGGGAACCGAAACTATGTAAGCTTTTGGGTTTGGAAGGGGTAAGTGTTGAGTTTGTAGCAAGAACTAAGCATGTATTTGGTGGCTATCTTACGAGAACATGAATGTAAATATGGTGGTCTACGAAATACGATCGAGAACTACCATGATCACTAAGTGATCCTGCCTACTTACGTCAAACATAACCCCACCGTGTTCTCTCTCGGTTCATGTTCACGAGCAGAGACCATCACGGTTACGCACAGAGTTGGTGTATTTTATTAGAGTTTACTTTAAGTTGGCTATAACTGGGTGTTAGACAAAATATCCAAGTTGCCACATAACCGCAGGCATGGCTTTCCGAAAGATTTAACCCTGTAGGGGTGCTCCAACTAATCCATCACAAATTAACCACATGTCGCGGGAATAACCTTGACCACAGATCTCGTGACCATCCTGGGCAATTCCAAAGGAAATCTGACACCTCGAGATAGCCCGAAGAAGATCGGAGTTCCTCACGCAAGACATTCGAGAAAGGTAAAACAAGACTAGCAAGACCGCCCACGTGTCGACGAACCCGATAAGAGCCACGTATCTCATTCTCAGGACACGACCGGGTGAACACTACGTACGGATGCCTGATAGAGATCCCTCGAGTTGCCATGAGGTGGCCCGCAAGCGGCTCTGGGTTGGACCAACACTCATGAGGAGCACTGGCCCGGTTGTTGATTAATTATTCACGGGGTTGCAAAGCCGTGTGCATTTTTTTAATTAAGTTGTTAAGCAAATAGTACCAATGTTAGGCCTTGCCAGACAAGCTTTAATCTCAAACGAATAATCAAGCGGGTCCCCATAACAACCCATGAGCATGTTATGAGTGCAAAATATGGAACATAACACCGGTAACAAGTAAATATGGCGGTAAAAGTGGAACAAAACACCGAGAAAAAGGCCAAGCCTTCCACCTTACCAAGATATATATGTGCATTAACCAATAATATTGTGATATCTCCAGATATCCATGTTATCACATGGAAACAACATGCACCTGCATCTAAGAATGCTATATGAGGGGCTGAGCAGTGGTAACTTAGCCAAACAAGGTTTGCTAGGAAGTGGAGGGGTTACAGGCTATCATGGAAATGTAGGAGGCTTGACATGCAAGTGGTAGGTAACACAAGTGAAACGATAAGAGCGAGACATCTAGCAAAGCAAAAATAGTGTCGGGATCTGGCTATGATCATCTTGCTAGTTGGTTCTTCAGAGGGACAAAGAGCTGGGTCCTTGTAGTTGTACTCTCCTGGATCCTCGTACTCAGGTTCAACACTCGCGTATACCCAAAGAGAAATAGCACAAAATAAACAAGCAATCAAGGTACAATGCACAAACAAGTTGATGCATGATTCCTATGAAGAATTTAACATGGCAATCCTAAGCTAGTCATGTTTCTCATGCAATGGTTAAGTTATTAGAATTCTGGACAGACACTCATGTTAAGTTGTTTGAACATGCATGATCATGGCAAAAATGGATGCTTCATGCAAAATCGATGCAAATTCATATGTAAAACGTAGGAATCAGAGTAACGGTTCTCACGCTACGCTCACGACAAGGTACGAAGACAAAATACAAGACAAGGAAGGTCATGGGCTATTCCTTGGCATTCCAAGGATGCCACTGGTTAGGAAATGAAAAACTAACCACAATAGAGCCAAATATCAAGCAAAGCAATGGAGCATAGCTCCCACAAGCCACAAGCCAACACTACACACATCATGTACAAAAAAAATAAGATAGCAAGTTGCATAGGAAATAACTAGAGCTACAGGATGTCTCCAACCACAAAGAAAGTATGTATAGAAATTACCTAACATGCTTAACAAATCATCCAACTATACAAACTTGAAAGGAGGCAAGAATCACTAGCAATGAAGCTCACAAGAAGGCATGGTGAAACAGATTCTAGGAACTTAGAGACAATCACAGTTTTCTAGAATCTGAGTTATCCTGATAGCAATTTGATAGCAGAAAACAATGATGCTAGAGACCACCTCATGGCATGAAAATTAATAGGATGGTAGAGGACAATATCTACTACAAAACACTAGCACTGAGCTTGAGCTAAAACTCAACAGAACACTTGGTAGCATCCCCTAAACATGGCATAAAAATATTTACAGCATCTCAGACTTAAAATATTTAGCATGTTAAAAACAGCAACATTTACTTAGCTACTTTGGAGCAAGAAACCCACTTACATACAAGCTTATCATGTCAAAAGAAAATACCAAGGCATAATACTCACAAAACTCTACCACTTACATGTTGACACAAATATCATAGCATGCATGGATTTATTCATACAAAAATAACAAAATGGCATATTGGAACCAAATGACATTTTGCAAAACTTGCTCAAATGGCCAAACAAACAGCATCATTGCATTCCTTGGGAATTTCTACCCCAAAATCTTGTACCACACTCATATCTTTGCTTTTGAAAAACTCCCAAACCCTAGCTCGAAAATTACATGCCAGCACTTATAAGTTAAAAATTACCCTAATTGAACATTGCCAAAAATGGCCATATCCACAAATGTACATATACCAGAAATGGTATTAATACTAAAACAGAGGGAAAATAGAATAAATAAATAAAAGAGAAGGAGGGGGTCCCACCTGGCAGTGAGCCAGGGGCCCCTGGTGGGTATGGCAAGTTGGCCAGGCCCACTGTCATACACACACTCACACACAGAACCACATACACACATACAGAGGCACACAGGGATCCCCACGTGGCCACACCGGATCCCCACAACCCATAGAGCACACACACAAAAATTAAAAGGGGGCGAGGGGGATTCGATCCCACGACCCCCTGGTCAACCGAGCGAGGGGAAACCACTGCGCTAGGTGGGGGAACTCTGCTAGACAGAGGGCACGGGTCTTTTGAACTAACCCCAGGCGGCTGGCTCCCTTCTTCTACTACGCCACAGGGAACAACGGCAGCGACGGCGGCCACCTCCAACCACCTCCGGCAAGTACGACCACCGCCGGGGGCTACGGGAAGCCCTATGGTTCCATTACCGGGACCTAACAGAGGGCCTACAGCTGCGGCAGGGGAGCTCGAGCACGAGCTTGTGCTCGACTCTCCATGGCGGACGTGAGCAGGGCGCAGGGCTGCGGTGCGACAGGAAACGCGCGGTGGGACGTGATGCAGCAGCACGGCGAGCGCGTGGGGCTAGCGCGGGACCTAAGCACAGCGGGGTCCTAACAAGAAGGCCCAGGCTTTCTTTACTAAAGAACATCTTCAGAGACGGAAACGGGAGCACGGGGTGCACGACTAAGCCATGGCTGGATCTACGTGTACGAGATGCTAACGATGCAACGGGCGAGGGGAAAGGAAGGAGGGATCATACCACCCTACCTAGGGCATGAAGGGGCAGAGCAGGGCACGATGAGGCGATGGAGGCGAGTAGACGAAACCCAACGCATCTCTGGTCCGAATTGAAGGAGAAGAAGAGGTCGAGGACATTGAAGCTCTCGACCATGGCGCTCCCTTGGTCAATGGGGACGAAGATGGAGCAACGGGGGCACCCTTCCCGCGCACCAGATCGACGGAGACACACGAGGAGGCTATCTCCAGGCATGAGTTGTTGCTCGGCCGGAGCACGGCGGGCGCGGCAACGACATGAGGTGTAGCTACCTTACCTGGCGGCGGTGATGTGAGGGAAAGGGAGGAATGGGGATAGGGGAGATGCTAGGGCACCGAAGACATGATTTATAGGGCGCCCGGAGCTACACCGGCCATCAAATCGAACCAGAGGTCGACATGGATGTTGCCGATCTACTATCATACAGGAGGTGGACGAAGCGATCGCTGGGGGGCTCTGCCGGGCTACACTACTGCGCTTGGGCTACTAGGGGAGAGTTGGGCCGCGAGGGAAAATGGGCCCCTCTCACCCCTGGCTCTCTCTCTCTCTCCAAAATAGGAGTTTGCTTATTTTTAAAACAAAAACAAAACAAACAAAACCCAAACAGCTAGGAAAGAGATCTTGTGAAAACAAAAATAGATTGGGACTCACTAAATAATGCCTTCTTTAACATATATGGACTTGGCATTTTTAGGACAAACAAATTAATTCACTTATAGTGTAAAACATAACCTATTTGTAAGATTTGGAAAAAATGACAAGGCAAAACATGGTTGAGAGCAGACTAACAAATAATAGTAGAATATTTTGGAGGGGATCAACATTTTTCAGGAGGTGAACCAACTAGTAAAATCATCACAAGTTGCATATGTTAATAAAGAGAGAGAGTTGGGCACTGTATAGAGTTTATAGAAAATGAGGTGTAGAACCTTAAGCACACACCAACACATCCATGATCCTAAAACACACATGGTACTTCAACCATACCACAACCACATCACCACAACCTTGGTGCACACAAAACAATATGATGATGAATGATTATGATGCCATGATTCAAGAATGACATGAAGCAAAATAATTATCACAAAACATGGAAGGTCCACATGAGATACATAACATATCTCATCTAGGGTTTAAGAACTCATGTGAATTTGATAGGTGTTCCATATTTTGATGATATGTATGTTGTTATTCCCTTAGTGGTGTCATGTGAACGTCGACTACATGACACTTCACCATCCTTGGGCCTAAGGGAATGCATTGTGGATTAGTTATTAGATGATGGGTTGCTAGAGTGACAGAAGCTTAAACCCTAGTTTATGCGCTACTTCGTAAGGGGCTGATTTGGGTCCACATGTTTAATGCCATGGTTAGACTTTGTCTTAATACTTTTCTCATAGTTGCGGATGCTTGCGAGGGGGTTAACCATAAGTAGGTTGTTAGTTCAAGTAAGAACAGCACCTTAGCATCGGTCCACCCACATATCAAATTATCAAAGTAGCGAACACGAATCAAGCCAACATGATGAAAGTGACTAGATGAAATTGCCATGTACCCTCAAGAACACTTTGCTCATCATAAGAAATACTTTTGGCATGTCCTTTGCCACAAAAGGATTGGGCTACCTTTCTGCACCTTACTTATTGTTACCGTTACTTGCTCGTTACAAATTACCTTGCTATCAAAACACTTGCTACTTACAATTTCAGTGCTTGCAGAAATTACCTTGCTGAAAACCGCTTATCATATCCTTCTGCTCCTCATTTGGTTTGACACTCTTACTTATCGAAAGGACTATGATTGATCCCCTATACTTTTGGGTCATCAGTCAGTTCGATTTTTGCCTCTACCATTTGTGAGATGCGCTTCTGCAATGACTTCACCTTCACGGCCGATCCGTAGTCGAGGTCTTAACCCACGAGTTTAGCCTCGCGAGGGGCCTAGATCCGAACTCGGAGGGCGTCGTCCAGTCTGTGCCTCGTGGTTCGATGATGTAGAATCATTCTCTCTGCCAAACATTGACAGTGTCGACGTAGCTACGTTCCGGCCACTCAACCCACGGGAGTTTGCTGATCACCGCCCCTCCATAATCGGGGTGCTGGCCACTGACTCTCTTTGGCTTGACGTTGAAAATCTTAAGTCATAGGCCAAAGTGCGGCTGGACCCGCAGGAAGGCCTCACAAACAATGATGACGACCGAGATATGCATGAAGGAGTTCAGGGGAAGATCATGAAAGTCTAACCATAGAAGAACATTAAGCCCTCACGAAGGGGTGAAGCGGAAAGCCCGGTGCCCAGATGAAATGGGGAATGAATACCACCCTCTTGCTCCCCTGCCACCCCACCTCACCATCCCCGAGCCCTATGAGGCCGCAGACGACCTCGCCGCACTCGCCCGCACCTCCACAACCACCTGCCCGAGCCCCGGACCCCCTGGAACATCGTAGTCATTGACCTCGCCGGAGTCCGAACCGCCCCAAGCTCGTGTCGCTCGTCACCGTCGTCCCGAGGCCCCTCCGACGCCACCATCGCCTTCGCCGTGCTCCCCTGCGTCGAACGGAGCCAACGCCATCGCCGGAGACCCCCTGGAGTCGACGCTCGCTTTGATCCCGAGCCGTCGCCATCGCCGGAGCCCTCACCGGCGACCTCCATCCACGGTGAGCACCCTCCCCCGTCCGATCCCGAATCAACGGCACAGATTAGAATAGCCGTACCCCTTCGGTTTTAGCTAAGTGAACTGGCCAGTTTTTTTTTCAGTTTAAATTTAGCCGAAGCGTTTTCTTTAAGTCGCGGCCGTTCGCTCGAAACACTAGATCACCCGCAACCGCAACCAATCAGGAAACGACACGTGTACCCCCTGTCCGTTAGAAACCTTTTTTATTTTTCTGTTTTAATTTCAAAAACAGAATAGTTTCAGATTTGTTTTGCTTATATCTTTTATGTTTTTAACTATTTTAAATTGATTCTTTTTGCATTAGGTCACAATTTTATTCTAGTTTCTTTATATGCCAAGTTTGACCATGTTTGAATAATTAAATTTGAATTTAAACAGATTTGCTTTAAATTTTGTTTTCTGAATAACTTGAGTTTTAAAATGGATTTTTGATTGATTCTTTTTCCTACTTGTCACTAGTGACCATAGCTATCATTTGGTAGAGTTTGAGAAATTTTAGAGTAATTATAAATAGAATTTTCAAACAAAACAGAATCTGTTTAGTTTCCTATTAGTTTAATTAAATTGATTTACTTTGTTTTATTTTGAAAATCTGAATATGATTTACATTATGTTTTAGATTTCATTTAGTTCTGTTGTTCTAAATTTAGGATTTATATTTGCTGTTAAAAAAATAATAATAATTTGCTTAGTTTATTACTATGTTGTTATAGGAACATTATATTTTTAACTAAGCATAGTTAGTTAGTAATAGTTTATTCCAACAAAGTTTTATATAATTAAAATATGTTTTCTAAGAAAAAGTTTTTAGTAATCTTTTCTGTTAAGAAATCTTGTTAATAAAAATGGTTTAGTTTTACTCTATTATAGGAAACTATATTCTCTATCATTAGGTAATGTTTTATAAAACAACTTAGTTTTAGTAGAGATTATTTTCACAAAGTTTTAGATGATCTAATTCTGTTTTGTAACAAATATATTTTATTAATTATTTTCTGTTAACTTAGTTGTTTCATAATTTGTTTTCTCTTAGTTTATGGTTGTGCTTGTAGTTAAGTTCATTAGACAAACACTCTTGTTGTTTAGGATAATGTTTTCATAGTTTTACTTGTTCTTCAAAAGTAATTCTTTTCGCTAGTAAAATATTTACTAAAATCCTTTTGCTATATTTTACTTTGTTTTTGTTTTGTTACTAGTAGTTGTAGAGGAAAACTACCTTAGTTGTTTTTATGAAAACTTTCTTGGCTTTGAGTTTTGTCTTAAGTGTTTCCTTCATCAACCTTGTTGCTTTTGTTCTTGTGTTACATTGTGATTGTCAGTTTTGATTGCTAGAAGTGTTTGCTTATGAATGCAATGGTTGTTATATAGATTTCTCATCGGAGAGTGACGAATAGTCTATCAAGTTATTTCTGAGAGCGATCTTTATCTTCATCAACAGTACAGGCAAGTTCACCTTGACCATCTATTTCATACCTATGTTTTATTGCATGTAGTGACATCATTCAGCACATCCCTCCTGTAGTGTTATTGAAATTCTTGTAGTTGAGTAGAATGCATGAGGTAGGAACCCACCACTGGTTACTAAAGCCCCGGGAACGTTAGTTACTTTTATGCTATGCTAAAGTAGACGGGGTTTGGTATGAGCGTTCGTGAGTGGTGTGAAGAAGGACTCTACGTCAAGAAGACAACTTCATGAAGACATTTTCAAGTCCTGCATCTTCAAGTCCTCAAGACTTCAAGACTCGAGAAGACAAGTTTTCAATACACACTACTGGGTGAAGGATGGTTGATTGGGCATCCCTGGAGAAACCAGTGGATGGCCGGGATGCATGGAGAAGCGCCATGACATCTTGCGGAAAGCTTCACCCAGACTCAAAGAGAAGGATGAATACTTCATGCCCGGAAGCTTACCTGTGTAGCCACAAGTCATTATGGGCTCTGGCTTGGTTGATCTTTGTTGTGACTCTGCTGGGCAGTGCTACGAGATGTAGTCGACGTTAGGATTGGATGGGCACTGTCGGACAGTCAGGGAAACACTCTGAAAGACCATGTTTCTTTCATCCTGTTCTCAAACACCAGGCAGTGCGAGGACTTACCAGGAGGGAAAGAATCTTGTGGGTAAAGTACACAACACTCTGCAGAGTTAAACCTAATCGATTAGCCGTGTCCCCGGTTACGGACAATTTGAGCTTCTAGACTTGGATCTATCTCTGAACTCTCAACACTGGACTGATAACTTAATGGTGGGCAACTTAAGATACTTGTGGGTATTGAGACATTGGTTGGCGGAACCATGTCATGATAGGTAACTCTATAGTGAAATTCCTGATATTCCTTTTGTTGTAGGAAAATAAAATCAGCTTTTACGCAAAAACTTAGACACAGAGCCACAAAGCCTTTGCATATAGAATAGTCTTTATTCTTTTGTTCTACTATGGTGATCTTGCCGGCATATTCAAAATGCTGACCTACACGGCTGCAACGTCTTATGTTGCAGATACTCTTCTACGACGGGTAAGAGTACGATTCAGGGTTACGGTCCGCACTCAACTTGTCGTTGGTGTTATTGGGACTCCACTCCCGTTGACTGTATCTGCTGCTATTTTAAGGTATATATCAGTTTTACGTTAATTACATGTGATTGCACTTTGATATATACATTGATGTACCGTGTGTGCCAGCATACTGATCCAGGGATGGCACAGAAAACACAGAGGCTTGACTCGTTTTGAGTCGGGTCGCTACAGGTTATCAAAAGAGGCACTGTTCACACTCAAATGTTTGGCCTTCGAGGCTAAGCAACAGATGTTGTTTCGAAAACAGGGTTTCACTAGTAACCAAACTGGAACCAGCCGAACATAAGGGGGAGGAAAAGAAATCACCTCGCAAACTGGAGACTTTGGATGCACGGAGCTAGTAGATGTCGTGAACCCCGGCGTTGGAGGCTAGTTCGGGGGTGTCAGGCCTCTAGGACCGGGGGTACCCAGGCCCGTCTGCATGTGGCCCAGGAGGTAAGGGTTGCTTGACGCGCTGGGTGGCCCACCTACGAGCTTCAAGGACAAGGTCCTCACAAGGGCCCATGCCTCGCGAGGCATGCGGTAGCATCATCAACAAGGGCCTCACGAATTTTCTCTGCGGTGCTGACCCCGACGTCCTCAGGAGGCGGGTCCATATGGAGTTGGCTTGACGAGGCCTTACAACCCTGAGCCCGCACATGGGTGACGCATGTCGTCCCAAGTTGTGCCAGGAGTCGTGCCAGCAGGCGTGATAGAGAGAGTTTCCTCTCTGGTGATAAGGGTGCAGCGCCAGCTCGCGGGTTCCCAAATCAACACCCAAAGGTTTCCCTTCCAGTGCAAGAAGACCAGGATCTAGGGCTCGGCAGGACGGAGGTCATCCCCGAGCCCACAGGCGTGTCGCGGCAAGGAGCTTTAGCAGGCGAAGACCACCTTTTGTCAGGATAGGTTGCAATCTTGTTCCCCTTCAAACTTGCCGTTGTGGCAAACCTTCCCACCTTGTATTTTCGGGGGAAGAGAACCAGTGTCAATATAAGAGAGGGAACCGGCCACCATAGAGAGCGAGACACTTTGGTTGGCAAGAACACGCCCTGTACTCATCTTCTTCCTTAAGCAATCCACCAAGCGGGAGTAGGGTCTTACACCACGAGGTGGCCCGGACCTGGGTAAACTGTCTGCGTCCCTTGTCCATCTTCCTTAGCATGAGCCGCCATAGGGTATCCCTGAGGTTGCAAAGTAGAGCAAGGTGGGAGAGCGAGCTCACCCTAGAGTTCCAACCTTCTTGTGTCTGTGGAGACCCATTTCCGACATTTGGTGCGCCGGGTAGGGGTTGCGCAACCGCTTTCCAGCTCCGTCTAAGCTTCGCCCGCGCCGACCCGATGGTTGACACCCGCCATGCACGCGCCCAGCGCCCGACGCCGAGCGGTCACCACGGCCTCCTTGTCACGCCCGCTCAGGCCTGCGTTCACGTGGGGGGACCTGAACGTGCAGGACGCGCAGCTCATAGCGAGTGAGTTGCTCCGCCACCGCCTGACGAACGGGGGCTATGACTCCTAGGCGGACCACAATTTCGAGCTTGTCACCATCGCCGAATGATGACCCCACAGGGTCCCAGCCCGAAAGGCCTGAGCAAGGCCCGCCTCGCGCCATCCTCCTCCTCCTTCGGATCCTAGTGGCCGGCTTTGGTCCTTCACCCGGCCCCAGCGGTGATGCGCCCGAAGGAGGCGGAGGGATGTTTTTTTGTTGGAAATATGCCCTAGAGGCAATAATAAATTAGTTATTATCATATTTCCTTGTTCATGATAATCGTTTATTATCCATTCTATAATTGTATTGATCGGAGACTTAGATGCATGTGTGGATACATAGACAAAACCATGTCCCTAGTATGCCTCTAATGGACTAGCTCGTTGATCAAAGATGGTTAAGGTTTCCTAGACATGGACATGAGATGTCATTTGATAACGGGATCACATCATTAGGAGAATGGTGTGATGGACAAGACCCAAACTACAAACATAGCATATGATCGTGTCAGTTTATTGCTATTGTTTTCTGCATGTCAAGTATATGTTCCTATGACCATGAGATCATGCAACTCACTGACACCGGAGGAGTGCCTTGTGTGTATCAAACGTCGCAACGTAACTGGGTGACTATAAAGGTGCTCTACAGGTATCTCTGAGGGTGTCTGTTGGGTTGGCATGGATCAAGACTGGGATTTGTTACTCCGTGTGACGGAGAGGTATCTCAGGGCCCACTCGGTAATACAACATCACAATAAGCCTTGCAAGCAATGTGACTAAGTGTTGGTCATGGGATCTTGTATTACGGAACGAGTTAAGAGACTTTCCGGTAACAAGGTTGAACTAGGTATGGAGATACCGACGATCGAATCTTGGCCAAGTAACATACCGAAGAACAAAGGGAACATCTTACGGGATTAACTGAATCCTTGACATAGAGGTTCGACCGATAAAGATCTTTGTAGAATATGTAGGAAAAAATATGGGCATCCAGGTCCTGCTATTGGTTATTGACCGTAGAGGTGTCTCGGTCATGTCTACATAGTTCTCGAACCCACAGGGTTTGCACACTTAAGGTTTGGTGAAGTTTTGGTAGTATAGAGTTATGTATGGTGGTGACCGAAGGTTGTTTGGAGTCCCGAATGAGATCCCGGACGTCACGAGAAGCTCCGGAATGGTCCGGAGGTAAAGATTAATATATAGGAAGTCCTATTTTGGTCGCCGGAAAAGTTTCGGGCTCATCAGTAGTGTACCGGGAGACCATCGAGAGGGGTATTTCGACCCAAGAGGCTACATGGGCTGTGGGAGAGTGAATACCAGCCCTTTGTGGGCTGGTGGAAGTCCCACACAAGGCCTATGCGGCTGGGAAGAAAAGCTCAAAGAGAAAAAGCTGGAAAAAGGCAAAAAGGCAAAAATAAGGAGGAGTCCTAGTCCTACTAGGATTGGAGGAGGAATCCTCCAATCCCACTAGGTTCGGCCGACCCAAGGGCTGCCTCTTTGGCAGCTAAGCCTCCTCCTCCTCTCCTCCTATATATACTAGAGGATTTTAGGGTTTTGACACAGATTTTTTAGCCACGTGCTGCCCGTTCTTCCAGTGCATAGTTTCTCCTCTAGATCGGATTTCTGCAGTGCTTAGGCGAAGCCCTGCCGGAATAGCTCCACCACCATTGCCGGAGCACCGTCACGCTGCCGGAGAACTCTTCTACCTCTCCGCTCCTGCTTGCTAGATCAAGAAGGCGGAGATCGTCATCGAGCTGTACGTGTGCTGAACGCAGAGGTGTCATCCGTTCGGCGCTAGATCGGAAGGACCATGATCAAGATCGCGAGACGGATCGTGATGAGTTCGCGGGATGGATCGTGATGAGTTCGCGGGACGGATCATGATTGGATCGCGGGACGGATCATGATGAGTTCGCGGGACGGATCGTGATTGGATCGCGGAACGGATCGTGATGAGATCGCGGGACGGATCATGATGAGATCGCGGGACGCTCGGCGATTTGGATCGCGAAGAGATTCGACTACACCAACCGCGTTTCTTAACGCTTCCCGCTTAGCGATCTACAAGGGTATGTAGATCCACTCTCCCTCTCATAGATGCTCATCGCCATGGATAGATCTTGCGTGTGCGTAGGAAATTTTTTGTTTCCCATGCGACGTTTCCCAACAGTGGCATCATGAGCTAGGTCTATGTGTAGATGAGATCTCGAGTAGAACACAAAAGGTTTGTGGGCGTTGATGCTTAGATTGCTTCCTCCCTTGGTTGGATTTTTGTTCAGTGGTATTGTGAGATGAAGCGCCCGGGCCAACATTACTCGTACGCTTACGAGAGACCGGTTCCCTGGATCGCAACTTGTTGCATAGATGGCTTGCGGGTGCCAGTTTCTCTCACTTTAGTTGGATCGGATTCGACAAAGGCGGTCCTTGAGAAGGTTGAAAAGCAACTAGTGTATCACCATTGTGGTTTTTGTGTAGATGAGAATTGTTCTTGCTAGATACCCGTAGCAGCCACGTAAAACATGCAACAACAATTAGAGGACGTCTAACTTGTTTTTGCAGCGTATGTTGTGATGTGATATGGCCAATTACATGATGTGATATATGTGATGTATGAGATGATCATGTGATGTATAGATTATCACGACTTGCATGTCGATGAGTACGGCAAGCGGCAGGAGCCATAGGGTTGTCTTTAAATATTGTATGACCTGCGTTCATTAAGCGCTATGTAATGCTTTAATTTATCGCTAAACGGTAGCAATAGTAGTAGAAGCATGGTGGGCACGACAACCCCGATGGCGACACGTTGATGGAGATCAAGATGATGGAGATCATGGTGTCATGCCGGTGACGATGGAGATCATGCCGGTCCTTTCATGATGGAGATCAAAAGCACAAGTTCATCGCCATATCATGTCACTTATGATTTGCATGTGATGTTAATCCTATTATGCACCTTGTTTTGCTTTGGACGATGGTAGCATTATAAGGTGATCCCTCACTTAATTTCAAGATAAATTGTGTTCTCCCCGAGTGTGCACCATTGCGAAAGTTCTTCGTGTCGAGACACCACGTGATGATCGGCTGTGATAGACTCTACGTTCACATACAACGGGTGCAAGCCAGTGTTGCACATGCAGAACACTCGGGTTAAACTTGATGAGCCTAGCATGTACAGACATGACCTCGGAACACAAGAGACCGAAAGGTCGAACATGAGTTACATAGTAGATATGATCAACATGATGATGTTTACCATTGTAACCACCTCAACTCACGTGATGATCGGACTTGAGTTGGTGAATTTGGATCATGTATCACTCGAATGACCGGAGGGATGTCAATTTGAGTGGGAGTTCTTAAGTAATATGATTAATTGAACTCATTATCATGAACATAGTCAGTAGTGTCTTTGCAAATTATGTTGTAGATTACTTGCTTGCGCTGTAGCTCCCTTGAATTTTTATATGTTCCTAGAGAAATAGAGTTGAAAGATGATGGTAGCAATATTGCGGACTGGCTCCGTGATCTGAGGATTGTCCTCGTTGCTGCACAAAAGGCTAATGTCCTTAATGCCCCGCTCGGTGCGCCAACCCCTCTAGCGTCATCTATAGATGTTGTGAACATCTGACAGGCACGTTCCGATGACTACTTGATAGTTTAGTGCATCATGCATTACGGCTTGGAATTGAGGCTCCAAAACGTTTTGAACGTCACGGAATATATGATATGTTCTAAGAGCTGAAATTAGGATCTCAGGCTCGTGCCCGTGTTGTAGTGACCCGACCTGAAAGGTCGAATCTCCGGTGTTGTTGTACCATCCCAAGATCATGCTGGTACACACACGGTACATCAATGTATATATCAAAGTGAAATCACACAGCTTTATTAATCGAAAATCTCATATCGAGTTCTTTATTACAATAAGAATTACAATAAAGTGGTTGAAGGCCAACTCATGAGAATAACTAATCTTGCGGAAGCTTCAAAGGTAGTTGAGTCCATCTGACTCCAAGGGCATCTCACCGAGCGTAGAGCGTATCCTCACTCCTGGTCGGAAAAGTACTCTGCAACATGATACATTGCAGCCGTGTAGGTCAGCATAATGAATATGCCGGCAATGTCACAAAAGAGGGGTTGTAAAGTAATCATCTAATCTATATGGCGGCAATGTCACAAAAGAGGGGGTGGCCGATCCGGAGTGATCTCGGGGAGTAAAGGTTGTGGGCCGGCCGGTTTTCTAATTAAAACGTTTAAATCCGTTTCCTTTTCTATTGTTCCAGAGCGTTTAAAACCATTTAATGCATTCAAATCATTTCGAAACATAGGGAATATATATATCAAAATGATCAGGGGAATAAATGCTATTTAATGAACATTTTTCCTCTATCAAAATGAATACTAAAAAAATTATTTTTCAGAAAATGCATAATTGATTTTAAATTCTTTTGAGATAAACTTTCAAATAAACCCCTGGTTTTATTGTTCAAATAATTCACCAAGTTGCCCCTGGTGTGTAGTGTCATGTTACTCCTCTTTTTTTTGAATAATTCCAGAGATTTTCAAATAAGTGAAACAAGTAAATGGAGAAAATGAAAGTGGCCTTTTAGAAATCCAAAAGAAGAACTTCAACAATTCACTTCATTCAAACAATATGATGATGATGCATAGCTATATTTCATAACATTCCAAAATGAAATTTTGGGATGTTACAAACCTACCCACCTTAAGATGAACCTCGCCCTCGAGATTCGGGTTGGCTAGAAAATAGGTGCGGGTGGTCTCTACGAAGATCTTCTTCACGTTCCCAGGTGGCTTCTTCCTCGGTGTGGTGACTCCACAGAACCTTACAAAACTTGATGGTCTTGCTACGGGTAACTCTGTTGATAGTCTCGAGGATTCTGACAGGCTTCTCCTCGTAGGTTAGGTCACTGTCAAGTTGTATGGCCTCTAGGGGCACTGTGTCTCTCAAAGGAATATCAGCCATCTCAGCATGGCATTTCTTCAGCTGGGAAACATGGAAAACATCATGAACTCCGGATAATCCTTCCAGCAATTCCAGCTTGTATGCAACTTCGCCTGTATGTTCAAGAATTTTGTAGGGGCCTATGAATCTGGGTGCTAATTTTCCTTTAACACCAAACCTCTTGATTCCTCGAAGTGGGGACACATGAAGGTATTCTCGGTCTCCCACTTCATACATCACCTCCTTGCGTTTGTTATCCGCATAGCTTTTCTGCCTGGATTGGGCTATCTTGAGTCGGTCTTGAATCAGTTTGACCTTTTCTTCAGAATCTCGGATAAGATCGGGACCAAAAAGTTTTCGGTCTCCAACACCATCCCACATCAATGGTGTTCTGCACCTCCTTCCGTATAAAGCTTCAAAAGGGGCCATCTTCAGACTGGTCTGATAACTGTTATTGTACGAGAACTCTGTGTAAGGTAAGTTGTCATCCCAACTAGACCCATAGTCTAGCGCACAAGCTCTCAACATGTCCTCCAAGATCTGGTTGACTCTCTCAGTCTGTCCATCGGTCTGCGGATGAAAAGCTGTATTGAATTCCAGCCCTATACCCAAAGTTTCGTGTAACTGATGCCAAAACTTTGAGGTAAATTGTGTTCCTCTATCTGACACGATACTCCTCGGAACTCCATGCAGACATACGATCCTGGTCATATATAACTTGGCTAACTTAGCACTGGTATAGGTGGTCTTCACCAGGATGAAATGAGCCACCTTGGTCAAGCGATCGACCACTACCCAGATGGAATCATAACCTGAATGGGTCCTGGGTAATCCTGTGATGAAGTCCATAACAAGCTTATCCCATTTCCACTCGGGTATCGGCAAAAGTTGGAGTAACCCTACTGGTTTCTGATGTTCCGCCTTTACTTGCTTGCAAACATCACATACCGCAACATGTTCGGCAATATCCTTCTTCATACCTATCCATCAGTAACTTTCCATCAAATCCAGGTACATCTTGGTGTTGCCTGGGTGTATCGAGTAGGGTGAATCGTGGGCTTCTTGAAGTATCAACTTCCTGAGCTCTGGGTCATTGGGCACATAGATTCGGTTCTCGAACCATAGAGTACCTTGTTCATCTTCATGAAAGTCTTTAGTTTTTCCATCCTTCATTCTCTGCTTTATCTCAGCTACCTCCCTGTCCGATTTCTGGGTTTCACGAATTCTTTCGGTCAAGGTGGACTGGATCTCTAGTGTGGCAACATATCCTTTTGGAACTATCTCTAGCCGAAGCTCTCTGAGATCATCGAACTCCTGGGGTAATCCTCCTACTATGAGGGTGTTCACATAACTCTTCCGACTCAAAGCATCTGCTACCACGTTTGCCTTTCCTGGATGGTAATGCAGTCTCATGTCATAGTCCTTGATTAACTCTAGCCATGTCCTCTGTCTGAGGTTCAACTCCTTCTGTGTGAAGATATACTTTAGGCTTTTATGATCAGTGTAAACATCACAACTATTTCCGATAAGGAAATGTCTCCAGGTCTTGAGTGCGTGCACTACGGCTGCTAGTTCCAAATCATGGGTGGCATAGTTCAACTCATGGGGTCATAACTGTCTGGATGCATAGGCTACAACTTTTCCCTCCTGCATGAGTACTCCTCCAAGTCCTTGACGTGATGCGTCACAATAAACCTGGAAGTCCTTCCGAATATTTGGCAGAATCAATACTGGGGCTGTGACCAAACGTTTATTCAACTCCTGGAAACTAGCTTCACATTCCTTAGTCCAAATATACTTAGACTCTTTCTTCAACAATTCCATCATGGGTTTGGCAATCTTTGAGAAATTCTCAATGAACCTCCGGTAATATCCGGCAAGTCCGAGAAAACTGCAGATCTCCTTAACTGAGGTGGGTGACTTCCACTCAGTGACTGCTTCAACCTTAGTGGGGTCTACTGCTATTCCTTCTCCGGAAATAACATGTCCAAGGAATCCGATTTCCGTCAGTCAGAATTCACATTTACTGAATTTGGCATATAACTGATGCTCTCTAAGCTTCTCCAGAACTAAACGCAAGTGTTCCTTGTGTTCTTCCTCGCTCTTGGAGAATATCAAAATGTCATCGATGAACACCACGACAAACTTGTCCAGATATTCCATGAACACTTTGTTCATCATATTCATGAAGTAGGCAGGAGCATTAGTCAAACCAAAAGACATGACTGTATACTCATATAAGCCATACCTTGTGGTGAAGGTTGTTTTGGGTATATCCTGTTCATGAATTTTCAGTTGGTGATACCCTGATCGAAGATCGATCTTGGATAATACTTTGGCTCCTACTAGCTGATCAAACAAGTCATTAATCATCGGCAGAGGGTACTTGTTCTTGATAGTCACCTCGTTCAATGCACGATAATCGACTACCATCCTCAAGGTTTTATCCTTCTTCTCCACCAAAAGAACTGGGGCTCCCCAAGGTGAAGAACTTGGGCGAAAATATCCCTTATCCAATAGCTCCTTAATCTGCTTCTTGATTTCTACTAAATCAGTTGCGGGCATCCGATAGGGTCTCTTGGAAATTGGGGTTGTTCCTGGTAGTAACTCTATCAGAAATTCAATCTCTCTATCTGGTGGCATGCCTGGTAATTCCTCCGGGAATACATTTGGAAAGTCTTGTACCACCGGCACTTCCTCCTGAACAACTACTGTGAGGGAATTTAACCGAGCACTCATCTATGTGCGTCGTGATACATACTTAATCCTCTTGTTCTCCGGGGTGGTGAGTAAAATAGACTTGCTGGGGCAATCAAGGTTTCCTTCATACTTGGTCATCCAATCCATGCCTAGGATTACATCCAATCCCTGGGATTCTAAGATGATGAGGTTGGTGGGAAAAACATGATTCCCTATATGGAGTTTCAACGCGTGGCATCCTATCCCTGCCATCACCATACCTCCTGGGGAATTGACCTTAATGGGTTGACTAAGGGCTCTGGTGGGTAAACCATACTTTTCCACAACTACCCTTGATATGAATGAATGAGTTGCACCTGAATCAAAAAGTACCATAACTGGACGTGAATGCAATAAAAACTTACCAACCACGGTCTCGGGCTGATCATAGACTTCTTCCACATCAATGTGGTTCGCCTGAGCATGGGGAAAAGGATTTGGCTTCTTAGATGCGGAGTTGCCGTTGTTGTTGCCGTTTCCATTCCCCTGCTTGTTCTGAGGACATTCAATGGCATAGTGCCCTGTCTTCTGGCACTTGAAACAGGTGATATGGTTCAGATCCTTCTGAGCTGGAGCGGGACGGTGCTGGTTGCCATTCCCACTTCCATTGTCGTTCTTGAAGGTGCCATTGTTGGGACGATTATTCTCATTTCCTCCATGGTTGTGCACGTGATGAGTGTGTCCTCCATACTTACCGGTCCCTAATCCGGTATTTCCTGAGTACGGGGAGTAGTGGGGCTTCTGTTGAGCTCCAGAGTTAGACTTCCCCTGTCCATACTTCCTCTTGCGGTTTTCGATTTGTTGTTGCTTCCCTTCCAAGATGAGGGCCTTGTCTACCAGCTCTTGGTAGTTGTTGAAAGTAGCCACCATCAGCTGCACGCTCAACTCATCGTTGAGTCCTTCCAGGAACTTCTCCTGTTTGGCTGCATCATCGGCCACATCTCCTGGTGCATAACGAGCCAACATGCTGAATTCATCCACATACTGGTCCACGGAGCGACTTCCTTGGCGTAAGTTGTGAAACTCACGCTTCTTCAGACACATGGCTCCAGCTGAGACATGAGCGGTGCGGAAAGCTAGCTTGAACTGCTCCCAAGTCACACCAGCAATGGGGTACGTGGTGGTGTAGTTCTCCCACCATGAAGCTGCAGGCCCCTCAAGTTGATGGGCGGCAAAGCGCACCTTTTCAGCCTTAGTACATCCAGCGGTGGTGAGTTCCCTCTCCATCTTGCGGAGCCAATCATCTACCACAATGGGCTCAGTGCTGCTGGAGAAAGTTGGTGGATTCAGCCTCAGAAAACGAGTGAGGTTGTCGCCCTGAGGTGGAGGGTGGTTGTTGTGGTTGTTGGTCTGGTTCTGGATCAACAGCTGCATCAGGGCATTCTGCTGCTGGAGGAGTTGTGTGAGTTCCGGCGGGAAGGTGAAATCGGGCTCACGTCGCGGAGGCATCTTGCTGTTTTCAGAGGGGTGAGAATTAGAATAGAACAAGGACCTAAAAGAAAATTTCACTACCCATATGCAATGCAACAAACATATCACACCAAACACTCATTCATTTATTCAACTCAAGGTTCAAACATCGAGATACAAGTCTCCATATCAAACTAAGCATCGACCTACGCTTTAACGTTGAAAATGAAAGATACATGGGGGGCATAACTAAAGTTCTCCTCAAAAGTACATGGTCATGGGTCCTCCGGTGACACTCTCCTCATAGTCATCATCGTTGCTGATCAAAGGAGCCACGTCTCCCTCTGGGTGAAGATTTTCCCCCATGTCCAGTTGTTCCTCCAGAGTTGCAATGCGAGTGTTCAGCTTCTCGATCCTCTCTAAGAAATCCTTCACTTCATGCTCATGCTCGTACTTGGCTTCCCGTAGGTCAGCTTCGAGGTCAATTTCGCGGTTCATCAGCCTCTTGATCGTCTTCATGTCTGCACGTACCCGAAGCTCTAAAGTCCTGATGTGAGTTTCCAAAGTCTGGATATAGGAAATGGTGGAGTCTCCAGTGGGAATGTGTATGATATTTCCATTGGCATCCCTACGACAAACCATGCTGAGTCCTGGCGAAATGGGACCACCCCTGTATTCCTCCTGAATACGTCCGAGGGCATGGTGAATCGCCATGTCCCTCCCAAGAATCTAGCTGGGTGCCACAAACTTGAAGTCGATGGGTTCCTTACGATTTCCAAAGGTCTTTCCGGGGATGTGCACCTCGATCCTGTAGCGACCGTCTTGTGGAGAAGACATGATAGGAGTCCCGGTGATGCTTGGCAAAGCGATCCTTACGTCCCTGATGATCTTCACCAGTTCCTTGCCAAAGGGCATCGTCGCGTCAGGCTGACAAAACTCCGTGATCAAAACTGGGGTGAAGGTGGCCATCTATAAATTTTGAAATAAATCGGAGGGAAGTCAGAAATGAACAGATAAGAGTATAAGAATTTTAAAGAAAAAAGAAAAAAAATCCTAATGCTTTTCCAATCCTAGCGGTTACGTCCTACGGTCAGCGTGTGCTCTGATACCATTTCTGTAGTGACCCGACCTGAAAGGTCGAATCTCCGGTGTTGCTGTACCATCCCAAGATCATGCTGGTACACACACGGTACATCAATGTATATATCAAAGTGAAATCACACAGCTTTATTAATCAAAAATCTCATATCGAGTTCTTTATTACAATAAGAATTACAATAAAGTGGCTGAAGGCTAACTCATGAGAATAACTAATCTTGCGGAAGCTTCAAAGGTAGTTGAGTCCATCTGACTCCAAGGGCATCTCACCGAGCGTAGAGCGTATCCGCACTCCTGGTCGAAAAAGTACTCTGCAACATGATACGTTGCAGCCGTGTAGGTCAGCATATTGAATATGCCGGCAATGTCACAAAAGAGGGGGTCTAAAGTAATCATCTAATCTATATGCATATTTGGCAGGTGGGGTAGTAAGTTTTTGCATAAAGCCAATTTTTCCTGCAACAAGAGAGGGCAAAATATTATTACTACAATGTTGGTTGATTAATGAGATGGTTCCACCAACCAATTCTCATACCCAAGTTGTCATTAATACCCACATCAATATAATTGTTTGTGTTGAGAATTCCAGATAGTTTTAGTTCCTTTGGCTCAAACTGTCCATGACCGTGGACACGGCTAACCGATTAGGTTTGGGTACTCTACAGAGTTTTGCACACGTTCCCCACAAGATTTGATCGCCTCCGTTGGATTTCTCGCACTTCAGGGTGTTTAGGAAACGGATGACCAAAACATGGTCTTCTAAAGGGTTTCCCTGAGACTCTGTTGGTGCCCATCCTTTCCTACCGTTCTTCTACATCTCGTAGCACCGCCTGTCCAGGGTCACCAGGATATCCAACCAAGCCAGAGCCCATAATGGCTTGTGGCTGTGCAGGTAAGCCTTGGGTCTTGAAGCATCCATCCATCTCTTTGTGCCTGGGTGGACCTTTCCACATGAATACTAGCACTTCTCCAGCAACATCTAGGCTAACCACTGGTTTCTCCAGGGCGTCGTTCAACCATCATCCATCCAAAGGTATGTTGAAAACTCAGAGTCTTGAGGTTTTGATCATCTTGCAGATCTTGAAATTATTATCTCACAACTCTCATGAATCACACAACCAACCCTGTCTACTAATAGCATAGCAAAATTAAATCAACGTTTCCCGGGGCCAATGTGTCAAATGGTTGAGGGGTGCCTACCACATGATACTACATCAAGTAACCAAGTTTCCAAATTACCTACTTTGCATGCAATTGGGGAGATGGTAGAACTAGTGCAATAAAAACATGGGTAAACATGATCAAAGTGACTTGCCTTGCTGACGATCCTCGTACTCAAGTGACTCTAGATAACAAGCTTCGCACTCCGTATGATCTAACGAATCAAACAAAACACACAATAAGCATAACCACAATACAATTCATACAACAGCAAGGTAAACAAATACTTCAACAAACAAATAGCACAATCAAAAGGACGAATCACTCAAAGTATAAGACTCTAAAAATTTTGGTGTCAAATCTCTACTAAGACATAACAAGACAAAAAAATTGATTTGAACGACTAGCCATTTAGATAACAGAAAAATAAGTACAAAATTTTATTAGAAAACAGAAAGTATTTCATTATAAAAAATTTGTGCAAAAAGAGTTACTACAACATTTTTCTAAAAAATACTAAAGGTGAAAACAAGATTTACCTATTTAAACTAGAGCACAAAACAAAATAAATATTTTTATTAACAGAAAATAATTCAACTAATGTTGAACAACATAACTAAAGAAACTACAATAAAAAGTTAAACTAAAACAAAATCAAAGTAAACTAAAATAAAATAATTCAAATAAACACTAAGAAGAAACTAAACAGAATCTGTTTTTACAAAAAAACTAATTTAAAATATCTTAAAAATCTCAAACAGTGCTGGATGATAGGCCTAACTAATACAAAATAGTGGCAAAAAGAATCACTCAAAAATAAATTTTAAAACTCTAGTAATACAGATTTTAGTAATTTAGGCAAATTTGGTTAGATTCAAAATTTGAAGTTCAAATTTGAAATATAAGACTACAGGATGAAACTGCATGAAATTTGCGACCTAATGCAAAAAGAATCAATTAAAAACACTAATTACTTAAAAGATATAACAAAAATAAAATCAGAACACATTCTGTTTTCTAAAACAGAAAGAGCAAAAGAAAAAAAATTAGCTAACGGACAGAGGCTACATGGCGGCTTCCTATTGGTCGAAAGAGCGCGCGTGCGGGTGTTTGCGGCGAATAACCGAACGTTAGGGGATACCGGTTCGGGGTTTAAGTGATCTAATCTAACGCGTCGGATCTGGATCGAACGGTCCAGGGGGGTGCGGTGGCTTAAAAAGGGGGTGTCGAGGTTTTCGGCGAGGTCGACGGTGGTCGGACGTCGGGGGTGGTCGGAGATGGTCGTGCGGTGGTCAGGGGTGGCGTCCGAAGAGCTCAGACGACGGCGACGAAGATCCAGCGTCGAATGATGGCGTCAGACGGGGCTGGGGACGACGGAGGCGACGGCCAGGAGCTTTGGGGGTTTCGGGTGGAGTTAGAATCCCGGCGAGGTGGTGCGGTGGCGTTCCGGCGAGGGTAGAGGGGGTTGGGGGGAATGGAGTGCGGAGAGGCGGGGCTACTTATAGGCCAGGTGCGGGGTCGGGAGAGGGAGAGAGGAGTGAGATCCTGCTCGAGATGGATCTCCGGCGAGGTGAGGGGCGCGAGAAGGGAGATGAGCGATGGAATCTCGCTAGCAGTCAGGGGTCCCATGCGACAGTGAGAGAGCGGGCGATGTTAACGCGTCGGTGGCCGATCCGGAGTGATCTCGGGGAGTAAAGGCTGTGGGCCGGCCGGTTTTCTAATTAAAACGTTTAAATCCGTTTCCTTTTCTATTTTTCTAGAGCGTTTAAAACCATTTAATGCATTCAAATCATTTCCAAACATAGGGAATATATATATATATATATCAAAATGATCAGGGGAATAAATGCTATTTAATGAACATTTTTCCTCTCTCAAAATGAATACTAAAAAAATATTTTTCAGAAAATGCATAATTGATTTTAAATTCTTTTGAGATAAACTTTCAAATAAACCCCTGGTTTTATTGTTCAAATAATTCACCAAGATGCCCCTGGTGTGGAGTGTCATGTTACTCCTCTCTTTTTTGAATAATACCAGAGATTTTCAAATAAGTGAAACAAGTAAATGGAGAAAATGAAAGTGGCCTTTTAGAAATCCAAAAGAAGAACTTCAACAGTTCACTTCATTCAAACAATGTGATGATGATGCATAGCTATATTTCATAACATTCCAAAATGAAATTTTGGGATGTTACACGTGTTGCGAGATATGAGATCTCCAACAAGATTCTTTGCTTGTAATATGAAAGAGAATAACTCAATCGTTGAGCATGTGCTCAGATTGTCTGGGTGCTACAATCGCTTGAATCGAGTGGGAGTTGATCTTCCAGATAAGATAGTGATTGATATAGTTCTCCAAGTCACTGTCACTAAGCTACTAGAACTTGGTGATGAACTATAAAATGCTAGGGATAGAAATAATGATCCCTGAGTTGTTCGCGATGTTTGACACCGCGAAGGTAGAAATCAAGAAGGAGCGTCAAGTGTTGATGGTTAGTCAAACCACTAGTTTCGAGAGGCAGGAGCAAGGAGGGAAAAGTTCATGGATAGCAAGTAAGTTGTTGCTCCAGTGAAGCAACCCAAAGTTGAACCCAAACCGGAGACTAAGTGCTTCGATTATGAGGAGAGCAGTCGCTGAAGCGGAACAACCCTAGATACTTGGTAGATAAGAAGGTTGGCAACGTCGACAGAAGTATATTTGATGTACGTGTTATTTATGTGTACCTTGCTAGTACTCCTAGTATCACCTGGGTATTGGATACCGGTTCGGTTGCTAAATGTTAGTAACTCGAAATAAAAGCTACGGAATAAACGGAGCACTAGCTAAGGGTGAGGTGATGATGTGTGTTGGAAATGTTTCCAAGGTTGATGTGATCAACATCACACGCTTTCTCTACCTTCGGGATTAGTGACAAACCTAAATAAATGTTATTTGGTGTTTTGCGTTGAGCATGAACGTGATTAGATCGTGTTTATTGCAACACGGTTATTCATTTAATTTAAAGAATAATGATTATTCTGTTTACATGAATAATACCTTCAATGGTCATGCACCCAGTGAGAATGGTTTGTTGAATCTTGATCGTAGTAATACACATGTTCATAACATTGATGCCAAAAGATACAAAGTTAATAATGATAGTACCACATACTTGTGGCACTGCCGCTAAATGTCATGTTGGTATAAAGCGCATGAAGAAACTCCATGCTGATGGATCTTTGGACTCATTCGATTTCGAATCGGTTGAGACATGCGAACCATGCCTCTTGGGCAAGATGACTAAGGACCCCGTTTTCTGGTTTGATGGAGCGGGCAAGTGATTTATTGGAAATGTTACATGTTGATGTATGCAATCCAATGAGTCTTGAAGCATGCGGTGGATATCATTGTTTTCTTACCTTCACTAATGATTTGAGTAGATAATAGTGTATATTTACTTAATGAAACGCAAGTCTGAATCGTTTGAAAAAGTTCAAGCAAATTCGGAGTGAAGTTTAAGATCATCGTGACAAGAAGATAAAATGTCCGTGATATGATCGTGGAGGTGAATATCTGAGTTACGAGTTTGGTGTACAACTTAAGACAATGTGAAAGTTGTTTCACAACTCACGCCACCTGGAACACCATAGTGTGATGGTGTGTCCGAACGTCATAGTCGTGCTCTATTGGATATGGTGCGAATTATGATGTCTCTTATCCTTTTACCGCTATCGTTTTGGGGTTATGCATTAGAGACAACTACATTCACTTTAGATAGGGCACCATCTAAATCCGTTGAGACGACTCCGTGTGAATTATAGTTTGATAGAAACCTAAGCTATCATTTCTTAATGTTTGGGGCTGCAACACTTATGTGAAAAAGGGTTTTTCACCTAATGAGCTCAAACCCAAAGCGGACAAATGCATCTTCATAGAATACCCTAAAGACAGTTGGGTAAACCTTCTATCTCAGATCCAAGCATAAAATGTTTGTTGCTAAAACTGGGTCCTTTCTCAAGAAAGAGTTTCTCTTGAAAGAATTGAGTGGGAGGAAGATAGAACTTGATGAGGTTGTTGAACCTTTGTTCAACCAGAGAGTAGCGCAGCGCAGGAAGATGTTTCTGTGAAGCCTACGTTAGTTGAAGAGGAAGTGAATGATGATGATCATGAAGCTTAGGATCAAGTTACTATCGAACCTCGTAGGTCAACAAGGACGTGTACTGCTCCTGAGCGGTACGACACCCCTGTCTTGGAGGTCATGTTGTTCGACAATGATGAACCTACGAGCTATGGAGAAGCGATGATGGGCCCGAATTCCAACAAATGGTTAGAGGCCATGAAATCCGAGAAAGGATCCATGTATAAAAACCAAGTATAGACTTTGGTAGACTTGCTCGTTGGACGGCAGTTCGTTGAGTACAAATGGATGTTTAAAATGAAGACATACGCTCATGGTAAATGTCACCATTTGTAAAGCTCGACTTGTTGCAAAGAAGTTTACGACAAGTTCAAGGAGTTGACTGCGATGAGACTTTCTCACTCGTAGCGATGCTAAAGTCTATTAAAATTATGTTAGTAGTTGCTGCACTTTCAATTATGAAATCTGGCAGATGGATGTCAAAACATCGTTTCCTTCCTTAAGGAAAGGTTGTATGAGATACAACCAGAAGGTTTTGTCAGTCCTAAGGATGCTAAAAGGTGTGCAAGCTTCAGTGATTCTTCTATGAACTGAAGCAAGCATCTCGGAGTTGGAATATACACTTTGATGAGGTGATCAAAGTTTTTTGAGTCTATACAAAGTTTATGAGAAACTTGTATTTACGATAAAGTGAGTGGGAGCACTATAGAATTTCTGATAAGTATATGTGGATGACATATTGTTGATCGAAAATGATGTAGAATTTCTGGAAAGCATAAACGGTTGTTTGAAAAGAATTTTTCAAAGGAAGACCTAAACAAAGCTACCTAATTGTTGAGCATCAAGATCTATAGAGATAGATCAAGATGCTTGATGAGACTTTCAATGAGTGCATACCTTGACAAGATTTTGAAAGAGTTCAAAATGGGTTAAGTCAGAGAGAAGTGTTCTCGCCTGCTTTTTAAGTTGTGAAGTTGAGTGAGACTCAAAGCTCGACCACGGCAGAAGAAATAGAAAGGACGAATGTCGTCCCCTATGCCTTAGCCATAGGCTTTGTATAGTATGCCATGCTATGTACCGCACCTGTGTGTGCCTTGCCATGAGTCCGTCAAGGGGTACAAGAGTGATCCAGGAGTGGTTCACTGGACAGCGGTCAAGATTATCCTTAGTAACTAAAATACTAAGGAGATGTTTCTCGATTAGGGAGCTGATAAAGAGTTCGTCGTAAAGAGTTACGTCGATGCAAGCTTTAACACCAATCCGGATGACCCGTAGTAGCAATCTGGATACATATAGTGGAGCAGCCATTTGGAATAGTACCAAGTGGAGTGTGGTAGCAGTGTTTACAGTTTGACATAGAGATTTGCAAAGTACATATGGATCTGAATGTCGGGGACCCGTTGACTATAAGACCTCTCTCACATGCAAAGCATGATCGAACCCTAGAACTCATTGGGTGTTAGATTCATAACAATGCGTATCACATGCTGATGTGAACTAGATTATTGACTCTAGTGCAAGTGGGAGGTTGTTGGAAATATGCCCTAGAGGCAATAATAAATTAGTTATTATCATATTTCCTTGTTCATGATAATCGTTTATTATTCATGCTATAATTGTATTGATCAGAGACTAAGATGCATGTGTGGATACACAGACAAAACCATGTCCCTAGCATGCCTCTAATGGACTAGCTCCTTGTTCAAAGATGGTTAAGGTTTCCTAGACATGGACATGAGATGTCATTTGATAACGGGATCACATCATTAGGAGAATGGTGTGATGGACAAGACCCAAACTACAAACATAGCATATGATCGTGTCAGTTTATTGCTACTGTTTTCTGCATGTCAAGTATATGTTCCTATGACCATGAGATCATGCAACTCACTGACACCGGAGGAGTGCCTTGTGTGTATCAAACGTCGCAACGTAATTGGGTGACTATAAAGGTGCTCTACAGGTATCTCCAAGGGTGTCTGTTGGGTTGGCATGGATCAAGACTGGGATTTGTTACTCCGTGTGACGGAGAGGTATCTCAGGGCCCACTCGGTAATACAACAACACAATAAGCCTTGCAAGCAATGTGACTAAGTGTTGGTCACAGGATCTTGTATTACGGAACGAGTAAAGAGACTTGCCGGTAACAAGGTTGAACTAGGTATGGAGATACCGACGATCGAATCTTGGCCAAGTAACATACCGAAGAACAAAGGGAACATCTTACGGGATTAACTGAATCCTTGACATAGAGGTTTGACCGATAAAGATCTTCGTAGAATATGTAGGAACCAATATGGGCATCCAGGTCCCGCTATTGGTTATTGACCATAGAGGTTTCTCGGTCATGTCTACATAGTTCTCGAACCCGCAGGGTCTGCACGCTTAAGGTTTGGTGACGTTTCGGTAGTATAGAGTTATGTATGGTGGTGACCGAAGGTTGCTCAGAGTCTCGGATGAGATCCTGAACATCACGAGGAGCTCCGGAATGGTCTGGAGGTAAAGATTGATATATAGGAAGTCCTATTTTGATCGCCGGAAAAGTTTCGGGCTCATCGGTAGTGTACCAGGAGTGCCGGTAGTGTACCGGGAGACCATCGGGAGGGGTATTTCGACCCAAGAGGCTACATGGGCTGTGGGAGAGTGAATACCAGCCCTTTGTGGGCTGGTGGAAGTCCCACACAAGGCCCATGCGGCTGGGAAGAAAAGCTCAAAGAGAAAAAGGTGGAAAAAGGCAAAAAAAGGCAAAAATAAGGAGGAGTCCTAGTCCTACTAGGATTGGAGGAGGAATCCTCCAATCCCACTAGGTTCGGCCGACCCAAGGGCTGCCTCTTTGGCAGCCAAGCCTCCTCCTCCTCTCCTCCTATATATACTAGAGGATTTTAGGGTTTTGGCACAGATTTTTTAACCACGTGCTGCCCGTTCCTCCAGTGCATAGTTTCTCCTCTAGATCGGATTTCTGCAGTGCTTAGGCAAAGCCCTGCCGGAATAGCTCCACCACCATAGCTGGAGCGCCGTCACGCTGTCGGACAACTCTTCTACCTCTCTGCTCCCTCTTGCTGGAGCAAGAAGGCGGAGATCATCATCGAGTTGTACGTGTGCTGAACACGGAGGTGCCGTTCGTTCGGCGCTAGATCGGAAGGACCGTGATCAAGATCGCGAGACGGATCGTGATGAGTTCGCGGGACGGATCGTGATGAGTTCGCGGGACGGATCGTGATGAGTTCACGGGACGGATCGTGATGAGTTCGCGGGACGGATCGTGATTGGATCGCGGGACGGATCGTGATGAGTTCGTGGGACGGATCGTGATTGGATCGCGGGACGGATCGTGATGAGATCGCGGGACGCTCGGCGATTTGGATCGCGAAGACATTCGACTACACCAACCGCGTTTCTTAACGCTTCCCGCTTAGCGATCTACAAAGGTATGTAGATCCACTCTCCCTCTCGCAGATGCTCATCGCCATGGATAGATCTTGCGTGTGCGTAGGAAATTTTTTGTTTCCCATGCAACGTTCCCCAACATTTTTTTCTACCACAACGTGCGCACCCATGACACTCGAGACTGCCGAGCATTCATGCCTTCTCACAGCAAGTGTGCCGGCCAGTGCTCAGGCCGCGACGCCCATGGCGCCGGCCGTGAAGGCCACCACAACGGTAACAGGAGGGATAGCCGTGCTGGCAACTCTCACCAAGGCTGGTGCGAGCATCCTCGTGACGACAGAGAGCAAGGTCGACTTCAATAGGACGCTCGACATGGGCGGCCTCGTGGGGCATGCCTCCAAGACAGCGAGGCCTCGCCGCCACCATCGTGGCTGCTTGGGGGAGTGGCAGCAGCTCGGGTGATGAAGGGCACGGGGGAAACCAAGGGCCTCGCATGGTGGTCTGCATCCTTGGCAGGTCCCAAGCTCTCTTGTCCAACCACCGGCTAGGACATCTCCCCCATGCGGTGAGCAACGCCCCTCGGGGACCTAAGGCCGAGCGGCCTTTCAGATGGCCTTTACACATCGTCTCCTTCGACTCCAAGGATGGCCCGAAGTCCATGGCCACCGTTGGCGCGCTTCCCCTGCTATGTACTCCCATCATCTATAACGTATCAGTCACCAAGACCATCGTCGATGGGGACGCCGGCCTCAACGTGCTCTCCGCGGAGACCTTCGAGACCCTCCAGGTGCTATATAGTCAGTTGGTGCCCACTTAGCCGTTCTTCGGTGCCGCCTGCGGCCCCACTGTCCCCCTGGGGCAGGTTCGCCTCTTAGCCACCTTCGTCACGTGTGACAACTACCGCATTGAGCTCGTCGACTTCGACGTAGCATGCATCGGCCTTCTATACAATGCGATCCTGGAATACCGGGCCCTAGCCCGGTTTATGGCGTTTATCCACCATGGTTACAACGTCCTTAGGATGTCGGGCCCTAGCGGCAACATCACCATCACCTGTGACGAGAAAGACGCGGTCCGTTCCCTCGAGCAGGCCTACAGGGTTGACGCGGCTGAGCATTCAGACGATGAGGGGAATGTCGGGCCTCGTGAGGTCGTGCC
Source organism: Hordeum marinum (assembly GCA_022496015.1). NCBI lineage: Eukaryota > Viridiplantae > Streptophyta > Magnoliopsida > Poales > Poaceae > Hordeum > Hordeum marinum. The sequence goes on from CM039678.1 coordinate 314,805,866, forward strand.
ATTGAGGAAGAGGCAGCTACTACCCGCTCCAGTTCTCGCCACGGCAAAGAATGCGTTGTCGAGCACCGTGGCGTGGACCCCATGCTGGATGCCGGTGTCGGCCTCCTCTCGGCGTACGAAGGCACGCCCCGTGCCCCCCTCAGGCTGGGCTCCGGTGCTTCCGCCTGGGAAGCGCCTAGCTTAGCCGGTAAGACGATTGGGGTGCACGGCCCCACTCAGAGGTGTGTCCCGACACGCGCTCCTAGAAGCAAGGAGTACGGCGCTGATACGTCTCCAACGTATCTATAATTTTTTTGCTTGTTCCATGTTGTTATATTATCAATCTTGGATGTTTTACAATCATTTTATAGCAACTTTACATCATTTTTTGGGACTAACCAATTGACATAGTGCCAAAGTGCCAGTTGTTGTTTCTGCTTGTTTTTTACTTCACAAAAAATCAATACCAAAGAGAGCCCAAATGCCACGGGAATTTTTGGAGAATTTTTATGGACCAGAAGAGCCAGGATGGGCCAAAGAACACCAGGAGATGGGGACATGGTGGCCACCCTACTCCAGGGCGCGTGAGAGGCCCCTGGCGCGGCCTAGTGGAGGGTGCCCACCTCGGGACCCCCTCAATAGACTATTCGCCCTATAAATTACCAAATATTTGCAAAACTCTAGAGGAGTCAACGAAACACAAATCTAGACGTCGTAAGTTCCAGAACCTTGAGATCTCTAACACCACCACGGAGGGGTTCATCTTCATCATAGGTGCCTCTCCGATGATGCGTGAGTAGTCCACCATAGACGTACGGGTCCGTAGGCAGTAGCTCGTTGGCTTCCTCTCTATATGATTCTAAAGACAATGGTCTCTTGGAGAAATATTTGATGTAATAACTTTTGTGGTGTGTTTGTTGGGATCGGATGAATTTTGAGTTCATGATCAGTTTCTATCCCTTAATATGATTTGAGTCTTCTTTGATCTCTTAGTTGCATGATTAGTTATAGCCTCGTATTTCTTCTCTAAATCTTTGGTTTAGTTAGGACAACTAGATCGATTTGTATTGCCATGGGAATAGGTGCTTTGTGATGGGTTCGATCTTGAGGTGTTCTTTCCCAGTGATAGAAGGGGCAGCAAGACGCGCATGTATCATTGCCATTAAGGATAACAAGATGGGGTCTATTCCTACATGAATAGATATTGTCCACATCATGTCACCCTTCTTATTGCATTACTCCTTTTTCCCATGAACTTAATACACTAGATGCATGATGGATAGCGGTCGATGTGTGGAGTAATAGAAGTACATGCAGAATCATTTCGGTCTACTTATCTTGGACGTGATGCCTATATAATGATCATTGCCTGGATATCGTCATGATTATTTGATCTTCTGTCAATTCCCCAAAAGTAATTTGTTCACCCACCATGCGTTATACTCATGAGAGAAGCCACTAGTAAAACCTATGGCCCCCGGGTCGACTTTTCCAACATATTGCTTTCTGATCTACTATTTTTCCCTTTTGTTTTTAGATCTATTAATCCAAAAGAAACCCAAAAATGCCTTGTTGCACATTTTGTTTACTTATTTTATTTTTTGTTCTTGCGAGATCTGTTTGCCAAAACTATCATCACCTAATATATCTTATTACCGTAGAGAGCTTGACAACCTCTCTTTCGCGTCGGGTTGCAAGTATTTGTTATTTGTGTGCAGGTGATGTTTACGTGGGTGCGTGGTTTTCCTCTACGGATTGATACCTTGGTTTCATAACTATGGGAAATACTTACCATCGGTGTGCTGCATCATCCCTTCCTCTTTGGGGAAATACCGACGCAGTCTCAAGCCACGTCAAAGGAATTTCTGACGTTGTTGCCGGGGAGGAAGCAATCTCGTCTACCAGGTTCCTAATCACAAATCTCATCTCCTTGCAATTTACATGATTTGCCGTTTTCCTCCCGTTTTCCTCTTCCCCACTTCACAAACTTGTTGTTTTATTCGCCCTCGTCTTCATTTGCCATTTTTCCGTTTGATCTTTTGCTTATTTGTCACCATGAGTGATTTTGGGAATAGAAGAAACAGATGATGGCAGGACTCCTAAAATTGGACGTTCTGGTAATCTAGATTTTAAAACTTCTGTTTTGGGGCAAGGGAACATTATAGGAAAAGGAACTATCCAGGAATTTTTGAATTGTGTTGGAAACTTGACTCTTACTTAAAAAGAACTAAAACTTATGTGGAAGATATCTGAGCATTAGTTCTGAAACTTGAAATAGATTTATCCACACACATCCTACCTTGCAAAGATTGTTTTATGAGCTACATGTTTTAAAGGATCCTAAAGCAAAAAAGTTAGCTACCCTTGTTCTCATGAATTAATTGATTACATGGTACGAGAAGCTAGGGAATTTTTTGATCATTTTGGTAAGAGCCATGAAAAACCTGTAATAGATGAAATCTTGTATGAAAGCAATTACATGTTGAGACATTTCCTTGTGAATAATAATTTTTTTGATGAAAATCGTAGAAAGGAAGTTCTCGTTTTAGATATGATCCAACAAACTTTTAATGATGTTAATCAAAAATACTCTTGGATTGTAGCCGGTAATCAAAGAGGATACATAGATGGACAACTTGATAGTCATAAAATTTCTATGGATAATGTGTTCCAAGTTGTATTTACAAAGTCTTTTTATGAAAAATCATCTATGAAGAAAAATAAGAAGGATAACAATACTTGAAATTATGCGTTATGCCTAGCTAGGGGCGTAAAACAATAGCGCTTGTTGAGAGGCAACCCAATGAATAAATTATTTTTATCTTTTCCTTTCTGTTTTTGACTGTTTGCACAATTATGATTATGTTACTATTGTGTTTTTATGTTTTATTTTGTGTTTGTGTCAAGTAATGCCTTTAGGATTATCCATTAGATGAGTAGAAACAATGCTGAATCTGAAACAGAAATTTTGTTCCCAGTGCACGAATTTTCATTTTTTACTGGACTATGATATTGAGCTAAAAGTTTAACACAGTATTTATATACAAATTATTTATGTTTTCCTAATGTTCCAGAATTTTTAGAGTTCCATAAGTATAGGTAGAGTACATATTACTACAGGCTATTTTGTCTAAAACAGATTATCTTTTCGTTGCATTGTGTGCTTGTTTCGATGAATCTATGGCTTGTATCGGGGGGTATAAGTCATGGTAAAGTTAGAATACAGTATATATAATGCAATTATAAAATATGAATGGGTTTACAACGGTACCTAAAGTGGTTATTTGCTTTATTATACTGACGTATCTCACGAGAATTTTGTCAAGTTTTGTGTGATTGAAGTTCAAATTTTGGGTGAGATCACGATGGATGAAGGAATAAGGAGTAAGAAGAGCCTAAGCTTGGGGATGCAACAGAACCCCAAGGTAATATCCAAAAGAGTAACAAGCAACTAAGATTGGGGATGCCCCGAGTGCCATCCCCTCTTTCTTCTAACAACCATCGGTATTTTACTCGGAACTATATTTTTATTCGTCACATATCATGAGTTTTTCTTGGAGCATCTTGTATCCTTGCTTTATTTGCTTTTATCCTTGTTGCACACACCTATTTGAGATAGCCAAAAAATATGCTATGATTTGCTAAAATTGCTCTTTATGCTTCACTTAAATCTATTGAATAAAGAAATTGCTCTTATGCTTGACTTGTATCTTTTAAGCACGGCGTGCTTTTACATGTTTTAAGAAATGCTCGCATGCTTCAGTTATATTAATTTGAGAGTTAGTATTTTGAAGAAACCCTCTCATGCTTCACTTATACTATTTTGAGAGATAAAACTTGTATGCTCATGTACTTCACTTATTTCCATGTGAGCTTGTCAAAAGCAATTGCAATATATGAAACTAGTCCCAAAATGATAGATATTCAAAAGGAATATAGTAAAAACTTTCGTGAAGATCATTAGACAAATTAAACTTTATTCTTTGTAATAGTTTTGATACATGAAAATAGTAATATGTGAGTTATGTTAGTGAGTAATTATGCTTAGTAAGAATATTGATGTTAAGGTTTGTGATTCCCTATGCAGGCACGAAGGTCAAAAGTTGTGCTACGAAATTACATCCTACTTATGGTATATTATTCGGTGTTAGTTATTCTTAATGCTCGCTTACGTGATTTTTCATTTCTTAGTTGGATGCTTCTCAATCTTTTGTTAGCCTTCACTTGTACTCGGTACAAATACTACTTGTGCATCCAAAATCGTTAAAACCAGTTTTGCCATATGAGTCAAACATACCTACCTGTATAAGGTATTTCCATGTCGTTCCAAGAAAATTTATATGTGACATCTCTAAATTTGAAAATAAATTTTCCTTTTTGTGTGCTTGTACCACTCATGAAACGCTAGGGGGTGATCGATATTTTCCCATGCTAGATGTGTTATTCTCAAGATGTGTGTTTATTCACTTGTTATTGCATGAGAGTACGGTGGTAATATGGATGTCGAGTTCCAAAATGATAAATGAAAAAAATACTTTATGTTGTCACATAATAAATTCCTTGGAAAGTGTTGGTATGGAAGGCAACTGTGAATTCGGCTAGCCATGGAAAGTGAAAGTATGGTGAAAAAAGGAATAAACTTTATTTTCTTTTTGGAAACCGCCTATGATGTATCTAGCATGGAAAGATATTGAAATCTCTTGGTCGTTTTCGTTGACAGGAAAGGCATGACACCCAAAAAGAATTTCTCTATCAATTTAAACACTTGAGCTCTGACACCTCTACAAATCCCTACTTCCCTCTGTGAAGGGCCTATCAATTTACTTTATGCGATTTTTATTTTTTTTATTTGAGTCTCCATCTTCTCTTATAAAGCACCAACTATGAGGCACTATGATCGTACTTGAGCATTAGGTGTAGCTAATATTTGAGTGTGTATTGTGAATGTATCAATTATTGAGCATGATGGGCTAGGGATAACTTGCTTTAGCGTTGATATTTTGAAAGACATGGTTGCTTGTTGATATGCTTGATTATGAAAGATTTCATGTCAAAACTAGACTATTGCTTTGAACAATTTAAAAGTCCAAATGTCCATGCTACAGATAAAAGAATATGTGATGAACATGTTAGGCAACATTCCACATCAAAAATTCTATTTTTATCATTGACCTACTCGAGAACGAGTACGAATTAAGCTTGGGGATACTGATATGTCTCCAACGTATCTATAATTTTTGCTTGTTCCATGTTGTTATATTATCAATCTTGGATGTTTTACAATCATTTTATAGCAAATTCATATCATGTTTTTAGACTAACCTATTGATATTGTGCCAAAGTGCCAGGTTGTGTTTTTGCTTTTTTTACTTCACGGAAAATCAGTACCAAATGGAGCCCAAACGCCATGGGAATTTTTGGAAAAATTTTATGGGAGGGAGCAGGGAGGTGGAGATGATGTTCGCGCAGGGAAGGAGCGGCGATGGCAGATGAATGGGGGAACTTTGTAGTGATGGTTCCGCCATCGAGAATGAGGGTTTTCTAGGTGGAGGCACGGTTCTCGAGGTGTATGGGGAAGTGAAGGCGACGTGCACCTCATCACGCGTCGTGTGTCCAGCCTGGTCCATAGGCGGTTAGGACCTGCGGCGTTTCGCTCTCCCAGCAAGCCATGGGCCCAGGGGCTACTGTCGGGCCCCTGGGACCAGGAGTACCCAGGCCCGTCTGCCTGTGGCCCAGGAGGTAGAGGCTGCTTGAGGCAGTGGGTGTCCCACCTACGAGCTTCAAGGACAAGGTCATCGCGAGGCACGTGGCCGAATCATCAATGAGGTCTCTCTGTGGGACTGACCACGACACCCTCACGAGGTGAGTCCGTTTGGAGTTGGCCTAACGAGGCCTTACACCCCTGAGCCCGCACATGGGTGACGTGCGTCGTGCCAAGTGGTGCCAGGAGTCGTGGACAGAGAGACTTTCCTCTCTGGTGATAAGGGAGCAACGCCAGCTCGCGGGTTCCCAAAGCAACCCCCAAAGGTTGCCCTTCCGGTGCAAGAAGACCAGGACCAAGGGTTCGGCACGAAGGAGGTCATCACGATCCCACAGGCGCGTCATGACGAGGAGCTTTAGCAGGAGAAGACCCCCTTTTGTCAGGATAAGCTGCAATCCTGTCCCCCTTCAAACTGGTTGTTGTGGAAACCCTTCCCGCCTTGTATTTTCGGGGGAAGAGGACCAGGGTCAATATAAGAGAGGGAACCGGCCACCATAGAGAGGGAGACACTTTGTTTGGAAAGAACACGCCTTGTACTCATCTCCTTCCTCAAGCAATCCACCAAGCAGGAGTAGGGTCTTACACCGCGAGGTGGCCCAAACCTGGGTAAACCGTGTGCGTCCCTTGTTCATCTTCCTTTGCGTGAGCCGTCGTAGGGTTGCCTTGAGGTGTTGAAGTAGAGCAGGGCAGGAGAGCGAGCGCACCCCAGAGTTCGAACCTTCTTGGGTCTATGGAGCCCTGATTTCGACAGGGGGATACTGAGGGAGTACGGGACTAAGAGATCCTCGGGACTAAGGGCTCATCTCTCATGGGCCGTCTTGGTGGGCCGCTCTGTGGCTATTGCGGGAATACCGGACTGTGAGGCGACCCCATGTTCAAGAAGGAAAGCTCCAAAGACTTGGCGTGTCCTCCAAGTCTTGAAGATAAGATCGGTGTATCTATCCCCGATTTGAAGTTGGTCATGTGTAACCCTAGATACCTCTGGTGTATACATAAACCATGGGGTTCAGCTCGTAGGGGCAGGTTGACTCATCTAGGGTTTTAGCTCATTCGATCTCGAGGTAGATCAACTCTGCAATCCTGATTCACATCAATACAATCAAGTAGGACGTAGGGTTTTACCTCCTCAAGAGGGCCCGAACCTGTGTAAACATTGTCTCCTTAGTCTCTTGTTACGCACCGATCCCAGGTCCACAACTCGGGACCCCCTACCTGAGATCCGCCGGTTTTGACACCGACAATCGTCACCTTCTTAAGACGGCCCATGCATTGATGATTGTTGCCTCTCTTATGCCTCATTTTTGGGCTGAGGTTGTCTACGCCTCTGTCTCTTCCTCCTACTAACTCTACTTCTCCACCTCTTGCCGATTCGCCGCCAACATCTCCCAGGGTTACTTCACCTTGCATGTCACCAGATTTTGTACCTTCATCCTCGGTAACTTCTTTGTCTCCATCCCCTAATTCTACCTCGATGATTCCTCCTCGCATTCTTCCATCTTTGCCTCGGTATTATACTCATCGTTAACGTAATGTGGGTGTGTCTATGGATATGTCGTCCTCCTCGTCCCAGCCTACATAGGCTTGCGTCCTCGTCCGCTTCCACATGTTGATCGCCTTGGTTTTCCAACCGTTGGTGCTGCTATTCTTGAGCCGACTTCTTATCATGAGGTTGTTGTTCATCCCGAATGGCAGTTAGCGATGGCAGCGGAGATTGCTTCTCTTGAACACACCGGTACGTGGGATCTTGTTTCTCTTCCTCTAGGTGTTCGTCCCATCACTTGTAAGTGGGTCTACAAGGTTAAGACTCGCTCCGATGGTTCTCTTGAGCATTACAAAGCTCGTCTTTGTGGCTCATAGCTTTCCGAAGGAGCATGGTAATCACGACGAGACTTTTGCTCCTGTGGCCCATATGACCACTATTCGTACACTTCTTGCCGTGGCCTCTACATGTCACTTGTCTGTTTCTCAGCTTGATGTTAAGAATGCCTTTCTTAATGGTGAGCCATGTGAGGAGGTATACATGCAGCCACAACCTGGGTATTCTGTTCCTGATGGCATGGTACGCCGTCTCCATCGCTCTCTCTATGGCCTTAAGCAAGCCCGTCGTGCCTAGTTTGAGAGTTTTGCTTCTATGGTGACTGCGGCTGGTTTTTCAGTGAGTGCTCATGATACAGCATTGTTTGTTCACCTTTCACCTCGTGGACGGGCTCTCCTTCTCTATGTCGATGACATGATCATCACTGGCGACGACCCCGAATATATTGCCTTTGTAGAGGCTCGTCTTAGTGAGCAGTTTCTTATGTCTAATCTTGGACCTCTTCGCTACTTTCTTGGGATTGAAGTCTTCTACCTATGGTGGCTTTTTTATATCCCAGGAAAAGTATAGGCATGATCTTCTTGCTCGTGCTGCTCTTACCGATGAGCGCATTGTTGAGACTCACATGGAGTTCAATGTACACCTCTGTGATATTGATGGTGAACCCTTGTCTGATCTGACATGTTATCATCATCTTGTTGGGGGTCTTGTCTATCTAGTTGTCACTCGTCCGGATATCCCTTATCTGGTTCATATTCCGAGTCAGTTTGTCTCTACTCCATTTCGGTTCACTATAGTCACCTTCTCCGTGTTCTCCGATAACTTCGGGGCACAATCTCTCATCGTGTGTGTTTTCCTCACTCCGGTTCTTTACAACTTTAGGCCTATTCAGATGCTACTGGGCTAGTGATCCCTCAAATCGCCGTTCACTTTCTGTTTACTGTGTTTTTACTGATGGTTCTCTTATTGCCTGGAAGACAAAGAAACAAACTGCATTTCCCTGTTTGAGTGTAGAGGCTGAGTTGGGAGCTATGACTCTTTTAACGGTAGAGATGACTAGGTTACTGTGGTTACTTCAAGATTTAGTGTGTTCCTGTCACTACACCTACTCTGCTCAGGTGCTATTAGTATTGCGCGCGATTCTGTGAAGCATGAGCTCACCAAGCATATTGGTGTTGATGCTTTCTATGTGCGCGTTGGTGTGCAGGATCGGGTTATTGCTCTTCAGTATGTGCCTTCAGAGTTATAGTTGACGGATTTTCTGACGAAGGCACAGACTAGAACCCAGCATGGCTTCCATCTCTTCAAACTCAATGTTGTTAATCCACCATAGCCCTAGCCATGGGCAGCCCGGCCTGGCCCGACCTTGCCCACGGGCCGGGCTCGGGCCTAGATTTTGAGCCCGGTGGTCGGGTCGGGCTCAGGCCCGATGAAAATGAAGATTACACCTACGTCGGGACGGGCCTGTCAGGACGGGTCGGGCTTTTTGGGCTCTGGTCGGGCTTGGGCCCAAAAAATAGCCCGACGACCGGGCCGAGCGAGGCTTGGGTTTTTAGCGCCAGGCTTTTTTTGGGCCGGCCCGGGGTATGGCCAGGTATAATCCACCATGATTTTGAGGGGATGGTTAGAGTACTATTTATATAGCCATGTAGCTTTTCATATTTATCCAATTGTATAAGGAGTATAGCATGTAACTTTTCGTATTTATCCCATTGTATAAGAAGTTTCCTGCATATTCTACACTTGTACGTGTATATATATACTGATCTATGACCTCATAGAAATACAAGTTACATATTTCCTAACACTACAGTCCTATCTAGATGGGTACTGCTCAGTTGACATATTTACTTGCCCAGCCACTGCCATCAGGTTCCATATTTTAACTTCTCTATGTGCTTGCAGCTTATTGGACACCAGCGACGTTCATGCTTGGATAGACATATATATTGTGCAGTTAGTTATTCTAGACCTCCTTATTTTACAAATAAGGTTAAAAAAACGGCATCTTCATGTTTAAAGCAGCAATTATCGTCTACATCACATGCAATGGTATATTTATTCTGCTTCTTGTGTTTACAAACAGCATATCAAAAAATATTGCTGGCAGCTTAATGTTCAAAGCAGCTATTCTATTCATAAGGGAACCACTTGAATGATCTATTCCTCTTCGTTATTTTGGATGATACAAAACCATACTGCAGAGGCTTATGACGCTTTTAGCTTCTGTCTCGGCAAATGAAATGCCCGTTCGGACTCCCTCCACTCCACGACTCCGCGCCGGAGCGGAGCGACATCCAACGATAATTCACAGAGTTGGCAAAGCGCTGCTTCGCGGACTCCGCTCCGCGGATCATTACCGAACAGGCACAAAATCAGGGTTTTTATTGCCACCTGAAAGTGTTTCAGCTTTTATATTTGCATATCTGGAGCTGAACTGGAAGATATAGCAGTTTCCTAGCCTAACAAGTCCTGCTTGTCATCTAATATCCTACTTGCTTCCCCAATTGCAAGGATTAGCTCAAGTTGCTTTTCCTGTTGTTCCTGCAAGATATATTACCGGGAAACTTCAGCAAAAGGTGCAAAACATATCTAATTCCATACAGGGGAATGCATTCACTGGAGAATGAACAAAATACGGGAGAAAACATTACAGTCATACAGAGTTACTGTCACATGCGATGACTGGTACCAGTCCTAAGACCAATGAACTTCATTGGTACCAGTCTTAAGACCGATGAACGTGACAATGTCTGGGGTACATCTCCAAGGAGCGAGGATTGGCTGGCCATGGTGCCGGCGATGAGAGAAGGTTGGGGATGAGGATTGGATTTTTACTATTTATTTTCGTTCGACAGATAATCTGTATGACAACGTTAGCTATGGTTATCCCTCAGATAGTTGTATGGACAGGGATATGGACGCCACTTGTTTTTTTAGCCTTCTTAAGGCATTTATTAAATCTTACATGTCTAAGGTCTCTTGGAATAGTAGCTCATAGGTACTCGCCATTCATGACTCATGCACGGATCATCCTCGCAAGCTTCTTTCTCCTGACTTGCCAGCAAACTTTGTGCCTATAATTCAGATCCTACGCTTTGCTGCCTGATGAACCTTCCTCATCCATAGATCTGCCCAGATCTCGAAACGTTCCCATGGTCGGCGCCAGCTATCGAGGTATTTTACGTCAATACTAACAGCAGCTGAGGGGACATTACGTTTGGAAACCAAGGGGTCTTGGACAAAGAACACAGAGACACAATATATACCCAGGTTCAGGCCTCCAAGATGGATAAAATCCATACTTGCTGCCTTGCTTCTCCTTTATATATGAAAATCTTCACATGGTGTAGGCTAAACTAGGCGAAAGGGGCGGATCTCCTTAGAGCAACTTCAACTTCAACGGGCCGACCCAAACGGACGGCGGATTTATCCGTTTTTTATCCGTTTGGGTCGACCGCCCACGCGGCGTCCGCCCTCTTTAACGTTTGGATCGGCTGCGCGTTCAAGGTGCGGACCCATATATGCCGGCGTGGCCGGCTGGCCGCCCTTTTTGAACACATAACACAAATTTTGCATTTGCTACATACATATTTTGCATTAATTTCACAAACCAAACATATAGTCCACAATAAAAAATAGCATGGTTTCAACCAAATAAATAACATAGTTTTACAAGCCGAATAAAAACAAAATAGTCTCACATAGTTTTGCAAGCTGAATTAAAGAGATGCATCTATTGGTTGCCAATATGAGCCCACGTATGCACAACCAAATCATTTTGCAATTGCATGTGAGTCTTTCAATAACGCATGTCGTGATGAAATTGGACGAACTGTTCAAACGTTGCCGCTCCTCCATGCTCAGACATAACATTCTCACCCTGATACTGAAACCCTTGATCGTAGAGACGTTTCGGGGCTCATCTTCTACGATTATATTGTGCATGATCACACGTGCAGTCATCACCTCCACGGTTTCTTCGTGTTCCAAGTTTTTGCAAGATACCGAACGATGCCCATCGAGATTGCAAAACACCAAAGGGACGCTCGACGTCTTTCCTAGCACTCTCTTTCCCTTGGACAAATCTTTTCCTGTTCTCTTCGACGGGATTGAGATTGTCTACAAACTGTCAAACAACTTGTGGGCGTCGACAAAGGAGCCGGCCGGCCGCTCCTCCATGCTCAGACATAACATTCTCACCCTGATACTGAAACCCTTGATCGTAGAGACGTTTCGGGGCTCATCTTCTACGATTATATTGTGCATGATCACACGTGCAGTCATCACCTCCACGGTTTCTTCGTGTTCCAAGTTTTTGCAAGATACCGAACGATGCCCATCGAGATTGCAAAACACCAAAGGGACGCTCGACGTCTTTCCTAGCACTCTCTTTCCCTTGGACAAATCTTTTCCTGTTCTCTTCGACGGGATTGAGATTGTCTACAAACTGTCAAACAACTTGTGGGCGTCGACAAAGGAGCCGGCCGGCCGCTCCTCCATGCTCAGACATAACATTCTCACCCTGATACTGAAACCCTTGATCGTAGAGACGTTTCGGGGCTCATCTTCTACGATTATATTGTGCATGATCACACGTGCAGTCATCACCTCCACGGTTTCTTCGTGTTCCAAGTTTTTGCAAGATACCGAACGATGCCCATCGAGATTGCAAAACACCAAAGGGACGCTCGACGTCTTTCCTAGCACTCTCTTTCCCTTGGACAAATCTTTTCCTGTTCTCTTCGACGGGATTGAGATTGTCTACAAACTGTCAAACAACTTGTGGGCGTCGACAAAGGAGCCGGCCGGCGAAGGGAGTCGCGCCGCCCTCGGACCAGCTAGCTATCCTGGCGGCGTCAGACGAGTGTGTCGGCGTCCGACGAGCGTGTCGGTGTCAAGACAAAGGAGCTGGCCGGGGGGCGGCGAGGCAGCTTCTTGACCGCGGCCTCGGTAGTGTAGAGGGAGCGGGGCGACGTGGGAGGTGGCAGCGTTGTAGGTGACGGCACCAGCACTGGAAATATGGGCGGCACGGTCGGCGCGACGAGGAGGATGGTTTGTTGCTGGAATGAGAGAGGATGGCCAATGTGCCACCGACTAGTGGGCCATGGGGGAGTAGGAGAGCGAGCGCGCGCGTCAGTCTCGTGTCCGACGCAAATTCGGCTCAAAAATGGGTCGGGAATGGATCGACGTGCGGACGAAAAGCGGACACGCGTCCGTTTGGGTCGGCGTTTTGGGCCGACTTTTCTGTCCTCGCCGACCCAAACGGATGCGCACGGACGAAATGGTTCGCCGTGTTGGGAGTTGCTCTTATTCAGTGCCCCTTGTATAGCTCCGGTTATGGCAGACTTCATGTCAGTGCACGACGGCGTACATGGTTAGGAGTCGGACGTGGTGTTGGTTTACAACACGTATCGTTCTATCATACAGTGTTTTCCTTATCCTTAGTGTAGTCCGACCAAAAGTCTCCATAAGCAGTAGCACTTCTACTTGGGTCGGTGTGCTGTTCTGGCGCCTTGCGGGACATTGGAGTGTGATGAGGGCTAGGCCGTGGATAATTTGACTAAACATCGACCAATAGAGATAGTAATAATAAACTATGTTGAAATGAGTACGAAATGGTCTAAAAAGCAAGTGTGCATACTTCTCTGCAAAAAGTTGGTAAGAGATGTCACCTGCATTGCGTATAGAACCTTTTGTATCGAACCAATTTCTTTCTCAAGAAGATTTTCTTGCGCTGCTAGTATTCGCATGGCTTCTGAATTCTTTTCGGCTAATGTTGCTATCTGCAAGAACATAAAAATTTAAGTAATTTGCTGTCTGCAAGAACCCAGAATATTAAGTAATCAAGCCAAATATATGCAGACAAAAATCAAGCACATGTCAGGTAAAATCAAGATAAAATTGAAATTATCCGCCCTCCAAATCTTACCAGGCCTGGAGGGAGGTGGGATTCCTTGAACTGATCTCTGGTAGCATGGCGTGGACTAGGTATGCTCAGCTGTTGCTAGATGCAGTTATTGAAAGAACCGGACTTAGTGTCCAATGATGATAATTGCTCAAATTTCCAGGATGCAGTGTACGAGTGTACAATCTTTATAACAAGAAAGCACGAGGCACAACTAACTTACTGATTATGAATAGTCATACAAAGATCTTAATGCACAGTTTGCATATATAGACTGAACAATTCATAGGGAAATGCTATTACGACCGAGCTTGGTAATGTTCTGTTAGACTGTATATTGTACAACAACTGTAATTGTATCTGTATTGTACCTCTTGGTACCCTATATAAAGTGATAGGCCACGCACCAGATGCGTCGAGCCAGTTTCCACCAAATCACGGTTTAACATGGTATCAGACTAGGTTTAGACAACCCTAGCCGCCGCCCCCTGTCCTTGGCCGCCGCCGCCTCCTCGGTTGCCGCCCCGCCGCCAAGATCTCCATCGCCATGAGCTCCTCTGGCGCTCCCTCGGCCTCTTCCGCTGCCCTGCCCGCCTCCGCAACCTCACCCGCGGTGGCGCCATTCATCCCGCCCCAGCTTGCGGCGATCCTCGTCGCCAGCACCACGAGCCAGATGACCGCGTCCACCACCTCGCGCCCTTTGTACCCCGGCTCGTCGCAGTTCGCCCCAAGGTTCTTCCCTCCGCCGCCGTCCTACGTGTCCGTGCGGTCACAGCCACCGGCGCCCGGGTCTCGGCCGAGAATCCGGCGTACCGCGCCTGGGTCGCACAGGACCAGGCCATCCTGTCTGCGCTCCAGTCCTCCCTGACGGAAGGAGTTGCTGGACTGGTGGTGTTCGCCGCCACGTCCCTCGACGTCTGGGCGACGAAGGCGGACAGCTTCTCGGCTCACTCCTCGGCTCGCGCGTCGGCCCTTCGTAAACAACTCCTCAAGTGCAAGAAGCTCGACTCCTCTGCACACGTCTACTTCAACAAGATCAAGACGATCGCCGACACCCTGTCCGCTATCGGGGAGCCGCTTCATGATACGGAGTTCACGTACTTCGTTCTTCGGGGCCTCGATCACGACTACAACAACCTGGTTGAGGCGGTACGGGGTCATGACACGCCCCTGTCCCCCCGGGACTTGTATGCGTGCCTCCTCTCCACCGAGCAACGCGTTGGCGCCCGCCATGCCGAGATGCAGCTGAACGACCCTCAGGCCCACGCCGCCTACCGTGGTGCTGCTACTGGTGGCCATCGTCCACCTCGCCCTACTGCTGGCCCGCCCATGGGAGGTGGTGGCCGCCAGCCTCCTCCATCGCTGCCGTCCCGTGGCCCTCCTGTGACCACCGATCGCCGCGGCCGCCCCAACGTCGACTGCCAGTTGTGTGGCATCCACGGGCACTATGCCTCTCGCTGCCACCGTCGCTTCAAGAAGGATTTCCTTGGCATCGGCAACGACAGGCGCGGCAACGAGAAGCAAGACGCCATCGCCGAACAGAGTTCCGCCGGCCATCCCGGCGGTACCTACCCCGGCGGAGGCGGGTACACGCCGTCGTATCCGATCGACCCCGCCTGGTACTTCGACACAGGTGCCACGGAGCACATGACCAATGAGGCTGGTCGGGTCCAGGCGCAGGAGCCCTACCGCGGCCGTGACAAGGTCCGCACCGCTGATGGTTCAGGTATGCCCATTACTCATGTTGGTCAGGCCTCTCTTCTGTCTAGTTCCTCTCGTTGCCTTCGCCTTCGTAATGTCCTTCGCATCCCACTTGTCACTCGTCCATTACTATTTGTTCGTAAGTTCACTTATGATAATGATGTGTTTTGTGAATTTCACCCGTTTCATCTCTTTGTTAAGGATCGAGCCACACGGGAGGTTCTACTTAGAGGTCGCATCCATCAGGGCCTGTATGCGTTGGAGGCGCCATCCCTTCCGGAGGTCTTCAGTGTTGTTCACACGTTGACGTCCCATTGGCATGCCCGGCTTGGTCATCCCGCGTCTCCCATAGTTAGCCATGTTTTGCATCAACATGAGCTCCCTACGTCGTCTAGTCATAAAAATTTAGCAGTTTGTGATGCTTGTCAACAGGGCAAGAGTCATCAGTTACCGTTTGTGTCCTCATCTCGAGTTGTTACTACTCCATTAGAGCTTGTGTTTTCGGATGTATGGGGCCCTGCCCAAACCTCTGTCAGTGGTCATAAATATTATGTCAGTTTCATTGATGCCTACAGTCGCTTTACGTGGCTTTATCTACTCAAAAGCAAAGCTGATGTGTTTCATGTGTTTTTACAATTTCAATTGCATGTTGAGAGACTCCTATAGCATAAGATCATTCATGTTCAGTCAGATTGGGGGGGGGGTGAATATCGCAACCTCAATTCTTTCTTTAATAAGCTTGGGATATCTCATTGTGTTTCATGCCCACATACACATCAGCAGAACGGTGCCGTTGAGCGCAAGCACCACCACATAGTTGAAACTGGCCTTACACTTCTTGCTCATGCCTCCGTGCCCTTTCGGTTTTGGAGTGATGCTTTTACCACTGCTTGATTCTTAATCAATCGAAACTCCTACTCGAGTATTAAATATGAAGACACCGCTTGAACTGTTGTTTAATGAACTCCCTGACTACTTTTCTCAAGGTTTTTGGCTGTGCTTGTTGGCCGCACCTTCGGCCCTATGACAGTCGCAAGCTTGAGTTTCGCTCCAAAAAGTGTGTCTTCCTTGGGTATAGTGCTCTTCACAAAGGCTACAAATGTCTCCATGTTCCAACAAATAGAGTCTATATTTCCCGTGATGTCGTGTTCGACGAAAATCCGTTTCCTTTTTCGAATATGCCATCTTCCCCGTCCTTGTCATCATCCACTAATGTCTCTTTTATTTCGCCTGATCAACTTGAGGATGTTGCATATTCGCCTGTGTTATTACCTAACCACGGTGCAGGTACCGAACGTGGCGCTTGCCTCGAGCTCCTTCCCGAACCGGAGTCGCCCGGACCTGCTTCTGATGACTGCGACGTCGATCGCTGCATGAGACATGCAGCAGGCGCGCGTCCCAAGGCCTCCTTCTTGGCTCCGCCTGGCCCAGCCGCTCCGTCGCCCGCGCGGTCGGCTGGCTGTGGGCCTCCTATGCCTCCCGCCTCGCCTGTGCGGTCTTCACTGCCCGCGTCGCCACCGCCCGCCTCACCTCGGCCGGCCTCGCCTGCGCTCGCCTCGCCCGCATCAGCTTCCCCGCCTGGGCCGGACTCGCCAGCGTCCGCCTCGCATGCGGCCTCGCCGCTCGGAAGCCCATCTCCTGCACCATCGCCTACCTCTCCCGACGAGGTAGCTGATGACCCGCCTCCAGCTCCTGTGCTTCTTCGGCCGCATACACGCAGCCGGAGCGGTATTCACCGGCCCAAGGAACGCATTGATGGCACTGTTGCATGGATTGCTGCCTGCTTGGCTCAGGCGCAGTCCGATCCTACCGCGGAACCCCGACACTATCAAGCAGCGATGAGTATTCCTCACTGGCGTGCTGCTATGGACCTCGAGATTCAGGCTCTTCGTCAGAATGGCACCTGGCAGTTGGTCTCTCCCCGTCCAGGTATCAACGTCATTGATTCCAAATGGGTCTTCAAGGTCAAACGCCATGCAAATGGTTCTATTGAGTGGTACAAGGCTCGGCTGGTTGCTAAGGGCTTCAAGCAACGATATGGCCTTGACTACGAGGATACCTTCAATCTTATTGTTAAGCCAACCACTATTCGACTGCTTCTGTCACTCGCTGTCACACGAGGTTGGTCCCTTCGTCAATTGGATGTTCAGAATGTGTTTCTGCATGGTGTTCTTCAGGAGGAGGTCTACATGCGTCAGCCCCCTAGGTTTGTTGACCCTGATCATCCTCAGCATCTCTGTCGCTTGGTGAAAGCGTTGTATGGTCTCAAACAGGCTCCTCGTGTTTGGCATGCTCGCCTGGGTTCTGCGCTTCGTGCTCATGGGTTTGTGCCCTCCACTGCTGATACTTCAATGTTTATTCTTCAGCGACCGGAAGTTACTATGTACATTCTGGTCTATGTTGATGATATCATCCTTGTCAGCTCCTCTGTTGCAGCTCCTCTGTTGCGGCGACTGATCGTCTGGTTCTGGCTCTCAGTTCTGATTTTGCTGTCAAGGATCTGGGCAAACTTCACTATTTTCTTGGCTTGGAGGTCACATATCCACAGGATGGTCTTGCTCTTTCTTAGCAGAAGTACTCTCAGGATCTCTTGCGGCGTGCTGGCATGTTGGAGTGCAAGGCTGCTACTACTCCCACGTCCTCCACTGCGACTATTTCTACTACTGATGGGACTCTCCTCTCTGCTGATGGTGCTACCGAGTACAGAAGTCTTGTTGGGGCTCTTCAGTACCTTACCATCACACGGCCTGATATTTCATATGCAGTTAACCGTGTCTGCCAGTATCTTCATGCCCCTCGAGAGCCTCACTTGACTGCCGTCAAGCGTATTCTGTGTTACGTTCACTCCACTGCCTCTTATGGACTTCATCTCCGGCCGGCGCCCTCTAGTGTGCTCTCGGCCTTCAGTGATGCGGACTTGGCTGATAACCCAGATGACAGGCGATCCACGGGGGGATATGCAGTATTCTCTGGTCCTAATCTGATCGCATGGAGTGCTCGGAAACAGGCTACAGTTTCTCGGAGTAGCATTGAAGCTGAGTACAAGACGATTGCTGATGCCACTGCTGAGCTTATTTGGGTCCAGTCCCTTCTTCGAGAATTGAAGATCTCTCACAGTCGGACTCCTGTCCTTTGGTGTGACAACATCGGCGCCACATACCTCTCATCGAATCCGGTATTTCATGCCCGAACGAAACACATCAAAGTTGATTATCATTTTGTGAGAGAACATGGTGCACAGAAGTTCCTACAGATCAAGTTCATCTCCTCCAAGGATCAACTTGCTGATATCTTCACCAAACCGTTGTCTCTTCTTTTGTTCATAGGTTGTAGACGCAATCTTAACTTACTGAGTACCTCAGGCCACAGTTAAGTTTGAGATAGGGTGTTAGACTGTATATTATACAACTGTTGTAATTGTATCTGTATTGTACCTCTTGGTACCCTATATAAAGTGATAGGCCACGCACCACCAGATGCGTCGAGCCAGTTTCCACCAAATCACGGTTTAACATGTTCACTAACTAATCTGTAATCATCATCTTTGGCAGCAGTATATTTACACTCGTACTAAAATCGAAGCAAAAATTTCATGGATAATGTACCTCACTGATAGGATCCCTCAGCGTGCTCCGCAGCACTCTAAACCTGACGCCGAGCTTCTCCACTGTTCTTGACAGCACTACAACGGTCGCCAACACACCCCGCACGCTGTCCTCCACCTTCTCGACCCTCCCCACCAAATCCACACCACCTGTGGCCGATGCGCCGCCACCCACGCCCACCCGGCAAAGTCGCTCCCATTGCTTCCGCCGGACCAGGATCCCGATCGCTACCGCCCCCACCAAGAGAACATACTGCATGACGAACATCATCCCGCTCGCTAGAGCAGCGAACGGCTTGACTGGACCGCCCCGCGCGACGACAAGGCGGACGGCGCAAACCGCAGAGCAGATGGCTGGCGGCGCGAGGCAGAGCAGCTCCGCGCCCGAGAGGAGCGCGTCGAGGGTGGAGCCAGAGGGCTCGGCGCCTCCGCGGATGGATTCGTCTGCGAGAATGAGGAAAACTTTTAGCTCTAACTGAGGCGAGGCATGTGATCCACCAGGTGAGCTGTGTGTGTGGTGTGCGGGTTACCGGACGAGCGGGCGCGAAGCGGCGTCAGCCATCGGGGTACGGGAGCCGGCGAGAGGCGAGGTGGTGGCGGGGAAGGAGAGCAAGTGAGACGGACGTGGGTGCCGAGCGGGAACGGGAACGCGCGGAGCGGCGGGAGGTGAGTGTGGTGCGGCATCAGCAGGGCGACTCTGTCGGGGAGGTCGTGCCTGTGTGGGCGTCGCGAACGGTGCGGCTGACAACAATCAGGGGCAAAGAAACCGATCCGAGTAAAACGAAGCTCTCTCGTATTCATGGGAGCACATCGGCCATTGGATCCGTTTATTTGGCGATATGGACGTCGGATCTCGGTTTGGGTGGATGCGAGTCGTTGGATGTTTTGTAAGAGTGTGTTTGGTTGCTGTCATCAGATGAAATGTCACGATTCGTTTTGTTTCAAAAGCCCATTCTCATGTTCGGTTAGTAAAAAAAATCGAAACTAACCGGTCCCAAAATAAAAGAAAATATTTTGTCTATACGTGGAACTGAGTCATACCTCCGATTCGAGCCTTCGACAGGGAACGACCCTCTTTTCCCTTGCATGACCCCAAGCCCTACCCTCTCCCGTCTCCCTGCTCAGCGCCGCCACCCTCCCGCATCTCTCCCTCCCTCTCGACCTGCCACCCTCCCGCTCATCTCTCCTCGCTGCCACCCTCCCGCACCTCTCTAGCGCCGGCTCCCCCTCCTCCCCTTCATCTCTCCTTTATGATGGGGCATATCGGGAGGGGGGGTGGCGACGACCTAGCACGTAGTGGCAGCATCGGTGACCCAGCAGGCAACGGCAGCATCGGTGACCCAACGGGCATCGGCGACCTATAGGCAGCGGCGACGAACTAGCATGGAGAGGAAGGAACAACTGGAGGTGCAATGAAGGAAGGAGCCAAGGTACGGTTCCATTCCCTTCTCTTTATATACATGTTGATGCTCACGGATTGATGGATTATTTTTTGTTTGTGCAATGTTCTTCCTCTATTTCTTCTATACATTGTTGTGTCGGTCCATGGTTATAAGTAATTGGTAGCCATATTTTAGTACGTAGTATTGTAGATGGTCAAGATGAACAAAAGAAAGAGCATGGCTAGGGGAGGAGTTGTTTTTGTTGCACTAGCTACAATTGCAGTCATTGTTCGGGCTATAATAAAGAATAGGAGACCACGTATTACCTATAGCCCAATGCATGAAAGAGATCGAATCAGATTTGACTATCTAAACCAAAAAAATTCGGCAAAGCCGTGTGTTATGCAAAAACATGCTAAGGTTTGAAAGAGATGTGTTTTTCCCCTTGTGTGGCATATTGAGGGAACATAAGTTGTTAGAAGACAGTCCACATCTTAGTGTGGAGCAATAATTGGCGATGTTTTTGCATACAATTGGGCATAACCTTCGGAATAGGGTTATTTCAGCCAATTTTGGTAGATCATACGGCAGCATCTATTTTAGAAAGACTCTTCATGCCATAGGCGAGCTTCGTAAAAATTACAGAAAATCATCGATTTGACCCATATTTTCAGGTAATTTCATAAACTATACTTAGCTATCTAGGTTATATGATATGCAATTTAATGTTGGTCACCATATAGGATTATATTGGAGCTATCGATGGTACACATGTGCAAGCAGGTTTTACCAAAGATGTGAAGCATCCTTTCCATGGTAGGAAGGCTTTTACCACTCAAAATATGATGGCAGCAGTAGACTCTCACCTCCGCTTCACATATGTGTTGGCTGGTTGCGAAGGGTCTGCACACGACGCGACCATTTTAGCCGATGCATTAACTCGCGAGAAAGGTTTATAAGTACCACCTGGTAAGAAGTTGACCTAGATAGAAATTGTTATTGCCTTATGAAACCATTGTAACCAATCTTTGTTTTGATTTTTTAGGGGAGTACTACCTAGTTGATGTTGGTTATGGAGTCAAGCCTGGGTGCTTACCACCTTTTCGTGGCGTGAGGTGCCATTTGAATGAGTGGGGCAACAATCCGATCCAAAATGACAAGGAGCTATTCAATCTTAGGCACTCATCTCTACGGGTGACGGTAGAGAGGGCTTTTGGATCTCTGAAGAGGCATTCAAAAAATTTAGATGATGCCAAACCATTCTTCACTTTCCCGGTCCAAGTCTATATTGTTATAGAATGTTGTGTTCTTCATAATTATCGATAAGGATCAACTAGGGATCCAAGGGTTTTGACCAATCTTTCATGGAAAACAATAGAACCAATAGATAATTTGTTTGTTGAGCAGATTAAATCTACTCCACAAACATCAGAACAGATTCTTGCGAATCAGCAATCAAAACAAACGATAATGGCGTCCCCGACATGGGATCTTTTTCATGTCTATTCTTAACTCCATAATTCAACCCCCTATTACAATGGTCGACGGCTAGCTTATATAGGTAAACCCTAAAGAAAAAACTATTCGGATTGGACAGGCCCAAAACCGAGTTAAAATAACACAACTAAAAATAAAAGTCTATGGCCCATGGCATGGCCTAGATATATAAATCACTGTTCGGCCTAATAAATTAAACCGAAACAGAACAACCAATTATTGTGAGCCACTCCTATTTAACCTTGCCGAAACACATTGGTGGTGTTCCAAAATTGGGCTTCACCTCATCTGTAGGAGGAATTGCAAAGCAGAAAGGTCCAAACTTCAGAATACTAAGAGGTGGTGAAATAACAGGAGTAGTAGATATCCTCCCCTCATCAATTATGCAATATCACAAGGGACGCAGAATTCATTATGCCGGAAGTGACATGGACCACCCAACCAATTCGAACATCAAGGCAACAATTAAGTGACAATAGGGCCTTGGTAGACCATAGGCTACAAATTGCCGCCTAAATGTGGGAAGACAGGCAACTAATGTATGCAAATTTATGAGTGAGTTGCACTATGTATTAGTAATGTTCATGCAACTACTTTTGCATTTATTTTATGGTTGGACATATTGTGGTATTTATTATGTCGAACAATGTATTTGGGATGATTTCATCCATTTTATTGCAACATTTCCATGGCTAGGCGGAATGTAACTTATATATCATGTGTTTGTGATTATTTCATCCTTTTTATTACAACATTTCCATGGTTGGGCAGATTGAAACTTTTATATCATGTTTTTGTGATGCTTTAACCCATGCTTTTGCAAATTTTTGATGGCTGGACAGAAATGGATAAAATTTAAGTTACCGTTGCAAGTGGAAACTCTAGGAAAAGTGGGGTCATCATATGGACCACTTCCATGACCAACTCTATGTTAGGTTTTTTGGATGACATTGTTGCTAAAGGGAACATAACTTCTAGTGGATTCAGGGAGACATATCACAAGCAATGTGCTATTGTTTTGAACGAGCAATTCAAGCTAGCTATCACCTCCGATCAAGTTATAAACCATCTCAAGAAGTGGAGGAAGATCTGGGGGTAGGGTTGCCAATTTGAAGAATTTAAGTGGAGCTCTACGGGATGAAGATACTTGCACAATTAGGATCAAAGAAGAACAATATGTAGGTCATTGTATGATAAGCTTCTTAAACTATAAACAAAATAATCCCAATTTCTGCCTTCATTATGCTAATGACTTGCAGTTTTTTGTAGACACACAAATCCGATGCTCCCTGCTTGAACAATCCAACTAAACACTATCATGCCATGGCGACCACTTTTGGAACAACTGAGGTAAAGGGATGAATGCAAGGTCTGGAAATGATCTCCTTTCTATTGACGTTGATGATGAGGAGAATGGTGAGGTGAATGGTGAGATGAACACATCACTACAAGTTGGTGAGTCTAATCACCCCAAAGGACCTCCCGGAAAAGAGGGCTAAGGTAGTGAAAGTTCTAGTGGATCCACTAGGTGCCATTCTCAAAGATGAATTTAAACTCGTGGCTACAACACTTGTGAAATCTAGTGGAGATGATGATGATATACCCGATGACCTTTGGGATGCAGTCGCCGATTTAAAAGAATTTGATGTAGAGCACATTGCCCACTACTATGCTCATCTTGTTGACAACCCCAAGACCGCGAGAGCCTTCATGAAACTTTCTGAAACCAATAAATCTGTTTGGGTGAGTAGGTATGTGAAAAAGACCTTCTAAATCCGATATGGTTCTATTGTTGTCAAGTATGTGAACTTTACATGTATGGTTGTAATGCCATTTGGTTGCTTTTGGATATTTGGTATGTGAACAACATATCTGGTTGTAGTGCACGTTGCTTTGGATTGTATGTGAACCAAGACATGTATTGGCTGATTGGTATTGGATGTGCCAAAAGAAATTGCTACGTGATGATATTATTGCTAAAAATTGTGTTCTATGTCAATATATATATTTATGTTATTTTTGTTCAAAATACAAATGAAATGTTGTCGAAATTTTTATTTTTTGTCATTCCATTCTTCCAAACCAAACACTAAAAGGGAACCAACCCATTCTACTTTTTTGCACCTACCAAACACAGGAACGGAGTCGACCCGTTCCTCTGGAATGAAACCATTCCATTCCATGACAGTTGGTTCCTCAACCAAACACACCCTACATGAACCTAACCTATGTTTTCTCATATTTTTACAGATGCAGTGGTGGGCAATTTGATGGTTTGGCTGAGGTAGAATGGGAATTTCATGTAACATGAAAGAGGCAACACCGCCCGACATAGGAAACCTAGCCACCGCATCGTCCCGTCTCATTTGTCTCTCACTCTCTTGATCTCATCTCCAAACCCTAACACTCGCTCGTACACTCACACCCTCCCCTTCTCTGTGCTCAAGAGGAGATGCACAATAACTTTGTCATCGGAGGGAAGCACCTTGCAATGGGGGAGGATACAACCATAGCCCAAGATCAAGGACGTCGTCCTTGACGACACGCACGCGGTGGCCTGAATACCATGTCTTGCGAAGAGAGAGGCAAGCCTGCCCCTTCTCCATAAGTATCAACTCCTACATGACCCTCTCTCTTGAATTTGTTGTTGACACCCTTATATTTTGCCCAATGGTGTCCACCGCCCGAGCGACGAGGTGGAGCTGCCACTGCCACTGGTGAAATTGGTGGTTCCCTGATGTTATTCAAATGTAGATTATTTGTTGTTCCATAAAATTGTTCAAATGTCATGTCATTCTGTTCACAATACAATGATCTCACCGTTATATTCCTAATCGTATCAATCGTGCACTACATCGATCCTAAATTTGTATCAGCCACATCATTTTTACATCTTTTGACATTAGTATGTCTTCATGTTTCAA
The DNA here is from genome assembly GCA_022496015.1 of Hordeum marinum. Taxonomy (NCBI): domain Eukaryota; kingdom Viridiplantae; phylum Streptophyta; class Magnoliopsida; order Poales; family Poaceae; genus Hordeum; species Hordeum marinum. The sequence continues at coordinate 314,830,438 of CM039678.1, forward strand.
TGGCCCGGATGTAAAAAAATCTTTCATCAACATATTCTGCAAGCTAACTATTGTGCTCATCCAGAACACTACATTAGTGTTTTTCATGCAAGAATTGCCACATACACATTTCCCGTTGGTATGGTCCGAAATGCATTGCTTGCATGCTATATTATTTTGTTTTGGTATGTTTATGTATATTGACATGATCACTAAAGGGAAATGTTCCCTCCCGACAGGCCGGTTGAAGTTTCAGCCGGACTCGTGCTACGCATATGATCGATATGGATTGCACGCGTTGGATCCACCTTTTCTTAGGCCCACGTACCCCCAACCTTATCTGTTCAATGCGATTTTTCTTCTCCTATTTGTCTTCTCCACCCATTCCTCGCCTTATCTGCTAACACACCATCCGGTCATGCGCACAGGTTTGTGGCGCTGCTGCTGCACATGCCGAACCATAGCTTCCCACCGTTGCAAGGCAGTACGGAGACATGATGAGGTGACGTTGCTTTTTCTCTCCCTCCCGCAATGCCTCCTATTGCTCTGACCAAGGGGATGCCGGCCCGGGATGCTACGGCCCGCCGGCGTTGATGTTGGAAGTGTTGTCCCCGGCCGCAGGCAGACCTGGCCATGGGCAGCCCGGCTCGGCCCGACCCGGGCGGTCCGACCTTGCCCATGGGTCGGGCTCGGGCCTAGATTTTAAGCCCGGTGCTCGGGTCAGATCGGGCTCGGACTCGATGAAATTGGAAATGACACCTAATCGGGCCGGGTCTGTCGGACCGGGCCGGGCTTTTTTCGAATTCGGACCCAAAAACTAGGCCCGACCCGGCCGGGCCGAGCTGGCTCGGTCCTAAGTTTTTAGCATCGAGTTTTTTTGGTCCGGCCCGAGATCTGTCGAGATATACCCGTCGGTGTGTTGGAGTTAACCACGACAAGAGTATACGTCTTGCCGTATAGTGTACCTGTGTCCATGTTGGATTCCATGTCATCACCCGAGTCGGTTTGGTATAAGTGTCTTGGATGCGTATATATATATGTGTGTGCCTACCTTGTAACTTGTACTGTGAGCTGAAGATCAAATTAATACGAAATATTAACAGGATCGATATGGTCCTGTGGCAATATCTCGGCAACTCCGTGCACTTTGTTCCCGCGGGATTGATCAAAGCCTTGCGTATAGCTAGCTAGCTAGACTAGCTTTACGTAAGAGAAAATCCATCCAGCTGCTTGGTGTTCCTACGCTTTGTATTGCGTCAACCGGCAGCTGCACGAAGTACTCGACGAGTGTGTTGTCGGGCGTGTGCCAACAATTGGTATCTAGAGCCAGATTAATCTTTTAGTAACGAGAGATCATGTCGGAGGATAAGGCCAAGCAGCTGACGGCGTACTCCGGTGTGGCTAAAGTATTTGTTGCCCCGGCGAGTTCGTCGTATCCATGGTTTGATTACGAGAACTTCGAGGTCTGGAAGGCCTTGATGGAGTATGGTTTTCGCGCCAACAAGTTGTGGGACGCAGTCGATTCAGGAGGCGATGCTTTCAAGAAGGAGGGAGCGGAGCACCGGAAGGATCGGCAAGCGGCGTCGGCGATTTATTCGGTGATGCTGATGGATGTCCTACAACACCTGATCGCCAAAGAAACGGCGAAAGATGCGTGGGATACCTTGAAGCTCATGTTCGAGGGACACACCCGCGTCAACCAAGTCAATCTTCAAACTCTCGTAAGGAACTATGAGACTTTGGTCATGGGCGACAATGAGTCCGTGGACGCGTTCACTTTATGGGTAGCTACTCTCGTCAATCGGATCCGTGAACTTGAAGAAAACCTGACGGAGGACTCGGTTGTCCGTCGGTTCTTGCGCGCGGCTCCTCCCCGATACCTGCAAATTGTCACGGTAATCGAGCAGTGCGTCGATCTCGCGACTCTCTCCATCGATGACCTCGTCGGACGCTACAAGGCTCACGACGAGCGTATGCGGTACAGTCTCGGGGACGAGAGGAACGATGAGCTTGTCATGCTCACGCGGGCTCAGTGGCAGGCACTAGACTCAAGAAGAGAAGGTGAGGGCTCTAGCAGTTATCCTCGCCAAGATCATGCGCCAAATGAACAAAGTCATAAGAACGCCAATGACGGTGCTCCGAAGAAGAAGTTCGACAAGCATAAGATCAAGTGTCACAATTGTGGCGTCATGGGGCACTTCAAGTCGGAGTGCAAGAATCCCTCGAAGGAGAAGGCACTCATGGCCCAGCAAGGAGATGAAGGTGACATGATGTTGATGTGTGAACTCGTGGACGAGAAGGATCCAGTTCTTCAAGTGTCGGCTAAAGAAATTGGTGCGCTCCGTGAAGAAAAAGTTTGCTCTCAAGATCATGGTTCGGAAACTCGTGTTGATGCTACGGATGTGGGGGGTGATTCCGAAGATTACGTCATTGATACGGGCGTAAGTGCTATCTTTGCTGGAGCGAAAGAAGCGATCATCGTGTGCGCTCGGCCGTGGAGAAGCGGCCTTGTTACAGACATGAGGAGTGATTCCAAACTCATGTCGAAGCTACTGATGCAAGACGTAATTCTGAAGTTTGTGTCGATGTTACAGACACAGATGGTAGTTCTGTTGACGATGATGCAAAAGCAGACATGAGCGCAATAGCTAGCAATGGCAACTGTGACCCATGTGATACGTTTGGGATGCAGGAAGGAGATGGACCAGAAAGGCCAAAGAACGGCAGTAACTACCCAGTCCACCGCTTGTTTCCCATGTTACATAGCTTAGTTTTTATTTGATTTTATTTTATATCCACTGCTTGTGGATTTGTACATATGACTTTCTTTTGCATTTTTATAATAAATTGTTGTGGGACCAAGCCCTGCAGTTTCCATTAAAAAAAACAGCAGTAGCTGCCCAGTTCGGGGCGAAGCTGCTGGTGGCCTGCGTGGAGGATCTTTAAGTGGTGGAATGGATGTGCTTGGCTCATCAAGAGAAGTTCCACTAGACTGCAACTCAGGCGTGAAGGCTGCCCAGCGTGGCCCAGAGGGAGAAGGAGGCCAATCTGCATTGGTGCCTAGTTCAAGTGAAAAGTCAGCAAGCTCAACTCGTGTTGGAATTTTTGCTTCGCCAAATGAAACGCACGTAGCAGAAAACAACACGTTGTCTCCGACAGTAATGGAGGAAAGGACACCATCACCTATACCCATAAAGCTACAGCCGGTGTTACACCCATATTCGGAGAATAATCTCCGAACGATTGACCCGGTAAAGATCAAAGGGAGTGGGCAAAGGTGTCTAGCAATTTCCGAGGAACCAGCAAATTTCGAAGGCGCAAATACGAAGGAGTGTTGGCGTCATGCTATGGAAGAAGAGTTGGGGTCGATCCACGACAACAATGCATGGGAGCTTGTGGATCTTCCCAACAACGAAAAAGCCATGGATCTCGAAGGGAGTTGTGTGAAGCACAAAGCAGGCCTAGTGGGGAAAGGATACATGCAATATGAAGGTGTGAACTTCGAAGAAGTGCTATTTCCCATTGCACAGATGAAATCGGTGACATTACTCATTGCTCTCGCGGCTCAAGAATCATGGAAGATACATCACATGGATGTAAAATCCACTTTTTTGAAATGTGAGATAGAAGGAGATGTGTATGTGAATCAGCCATTGAGCTTCATCAAAGAGGGAGAAGAACACAAGGTATTGAAGCTACACAAAGTCCTGTATGGGCGACGACAAGACCTTTGGGCATGGAACGTCAAACTTGATCGGACTTTGATTTATTTTGGTTTTGAGAAAGCCCCACTAGAGCATGCAATGTACAAGAGAGGTGAAGGAAGGGATCGTCTACTAGTTGGCATCTACGACGACGATCTATTGATAACTGAAGCAGATGGAGAGGTGTTTGCAAAGTTCAAGCTGCAAATGAAGGAGCTTTTCAAGATGGATGACCTAGGGCTATTGAGTTACTACCTCGGGTTCGTGGTGAAGCAAAAGCCGGAAGGGATCACGCTATGTCAGGAGGCATATACAAGAAAGGTACTTGAAAGTCGTGGCATGAAAGATTGCAATCCAATTAATGCTTCGATGAAAACTCGTCTTGAGCTGAGCAAGAAGAAGATGGTGAAACTACTCGGCTACAGTGGTAGTAATAAGGAAGGAATTGTTGATGACCGTAAGTGTACCTCGGACGTGACATATTTCCTTGGTGGAAGCGTAATAAGCTGGCTATTACGAAAGCAGAAAGTGGTGACATTGACTTCAAGCGAAGCAGAGTGTCAAGGTGTGTGGCTAGAGAGGCTACGCGGTGATCTCATGGATCGAGATCTGGAAAAGTGGTGCTAAATGTTGACAACGAGTCTATATTTTTTCTACGCGAGGATCCAGTGTGGTGTGATAGGAGCAAGCACATTGATACAATGTATCACTATATAAAGGACTGGGTGGAAGAAGAGAAGACAAAGGTCAACTACAATCGCACCGATGATCAGCTGGCGGACATCCTAACCAAGGCTTTGGATCGAGACAAGTTCTTTGAGATGCGAAGAAGGATTGGCATCGAAGCTGTAATGTAACGACGTCATGTTTAAGAGGGTGATTGTTGGAGTTAACCACGACAAGAGTATACGTGTGTGTCCTTGCCGTATACGTGTACCTGTATCCGTGTTGGATTTCAAGTCATCACCCGAGTAGGTTTGGTATAGGTTTCTTGGATGCGTATATATATGTGTGCCTACCCTTTTAACTTGTACTGTGAGCTGAAGATCAAATTAATACGAAATATTAACAGGACCGATACGATCCTGTGGCAATATCTCGGCGACTCCATGCACTTTGTTCCTGCGGGGTTGATCAAAGCCTTGCGTATAGCTAGCTAGCTAGATTAGCTTTACGTAAGAGAAAATCTATCCAGCTGCTTGGTGTTCCTACACTCGTGTATTGCGTCAACCGGCAGTTTCACGAAGTACTCGACGAGTGTGTTGTCAAGGTCGGGCCTGTGCCAACAGTGTGGATACTAGGAGCGGGTGCTGGGCTGCTGGGTATCCCCGACGGTGATGCTACTACTGACATGGGTGGTTGCTACAACCTCACGTCGGCGAGCTTCAACTGGCACGGGCGGGTGCTACATTCGAGGACCGGCAAGCTACAACCCAACAATGGTGTAGGTGCTACAACCTCACGCCAACAAGCCGCAACCAGTGCGGACGAGTGCTACATCCGGTGGCCCGGCAAGCTGCAATCATCACATCAACAAGCTACATCCGCTAGCTAGCAAGCTGCGGCAGACATGGGGAGGTGCTACAACCTAACAATGGCAAGCTGCAACTGGCACTGGGAGTGCTACAACCGGTGTCTAGCAAGCTGCAAGCACACAACAACGAGCATTAACCTGGTGGGTCACCATGCCAGCGACGGAGACCATGTCGGTGGGGTGCTACAACCTTGGTGGTGAGTTTGCTACAACAGGCATGGGCGGGTTTTACATCCTGGGGCCGGCAAGCTACAAGCCAACAATGGCCTATGTTTTCATCGGTTCAGCTTTGCGTCTTCGCCTTCTTCGTCATTGGTGATGCTATTTGTGTCCATTCTCCTTGCTTCGTTGTTAGGCTTGCGGTTTGTTCTACCCATTGGTCAAGGTTTGGGTGTTATTTGTCATTTTTCTTGCTGATGATATGTTCTTCTCTCTCATCGCTCTTGCCATTCCCTTCTTGTGTTCGCAAGCGTTCTGGTTTTCATCTTTGTTCTTTTCTGCTTGTTGCTATGTTAGAAATATGCTCTAGAGACAATAATATTATATTATTATACTTCCATATTCATAATTAAGAATTTATACTCGATGTTCACATGAAAGTTTAACAAGGGACTAGATAGCTCGAAAGTAGGATTTGCTCCTCCAATAGTAGAGATATATTCATAGGGCCCTCTCACTGTGGCAACATCCATCATCATCTAGACATACACAAGTGATTGTATCACGTCGATGTTGGAACACATTAACAAGGAAGAAGAACAAAACCGGTAACATGGACAACTGTATAGTGAGCATGCGCATGGCTCAAGAGGATACCGATGCATCTTTGGTTGTGTAAACTATCGCGAAGCAAAGGTAATATCACATGGTAATGAAAGGTTCACTCAAATATAATTTTTGTACTCATAGGGATCAATATATACGTCCACAGTTCCGCTATCAATCATTGAACGAAGGGGTTTCATTCATATCTATGTGGTACCGAACCTACAGAGTCACAAGCTTAAGGTAATCCTGCTAAGTATTAGTAGCGTGGGAGTAATCGAAACATATTTGTGAAATTGTTTCATTAGTATTCGAAATAGTTTCGAGAGGATCCTCAAGCGTTCTGGGTCACCAGAAGGGTTTCGGAGACTATCGGGAAATACCGGGTATTATTTATAAATAATATATAGGTAGAAAATGTTTTCAAAGATGTTAAATTAATAATAAAAGGATCTAATAATAGTTAGGGGGCTTTTATATTTAATTCAGTATCAATGGGCCTTGAAAGTCCAAATGGTGGAAGGAGAATTGGGCCACTTGGGCCCAATAGGTGGAGGTGCCCCCTTCCTCCTTGTGGAAGGAAGGGGCGAATTGGAGGGGGTTTCCCCCTCCTTGGGGAAAGAGGAGTTTCCTCTCCTTGAGGTGCCCCCTATCTCCCTCTTCAACCTACATATAGAGGGTTTTGGCACTTTTACACACAAGTTTTGAAGCCTCCTCTAGTCTTGTAGTTCTATTTCTAGTTGTTCATAGTTGATCAATTAGAGCCTGACCTAGATCCTCCGATCCTTAAAATGCCAAGTGGTGGAAGAAGATTTGGGCCACTTGGGCCCAATAGGTGGAGGCGCCCCTTCCTCCTTGTGTAAGGAAGGGCCGAATTGGAGGGGTTTTCCCCCCTCCTCGGGGAAGGCGGTGTGTGTGTGTGGGGGGGGGGGGTCCTCCCCTTGTGGTGCTCCGTCTCTCCCTCCCTTCAACCTATATATGCTAGAGGGTGTTGGCACTTTAGACACAAGTTTTGAAGCTTCCTCTAGTCTTGTAGTTCTAGTTCTAGTTCTAGTTGATCCTAGTTGATTAATTAGAGCTTGACCTAGATCCTCCAATCCTCATAATTAGAAGCCCAGTTTGGTTCCAATATCCTCCATCTAATTCTTCAACGATGATTAGCTCTCGACGGCGAAGTGCTACCAGATTATGAAGACCGTACGCATGCAACTTGTAAAGTGATCGTCCTGTCGGTCTTACGTTCGATGGATCATTCATGAGCGGTTCACGATCGTTCATCTACGGCTCGAGGGTTCATCGATGATCTACACCAACTCATATTCTTCCACTACAACTCGGAGTTGGTAATGATACGATCCAGACCATTACTGTATCTTCATAATGTTCCTGATTGATCGTAGGGCGTTTTTCTACTATGTTTCCCAACAATGGTTTCAGAGTGATTCTATCAGTACATACAGATTGCGATCTAGATCACATGTGGATGTGAGGGTTGGATGTTCTTGCTATGCTTCCCTTGAGTGTTGCTTCCATTCAGTTCATTGATGACATGATATAGCTTTGTACAATGTTCTAACAATCAATCGGCTCTAGATGACGACAATCTGCTAACAGTTCTTTGGGCTTCATCATAGTCAAGAATAGTGAACTATCGCAAACACAAGAGAGCAATGAAGATGTTCGATCATCTAGGGGGGCATGTGTAATGACGAAGTTTAATGTGGGGTTAGAGATTTTTAATAAAGTCTCTTCCTTCACACACCCCAAAAGTTAATCTAGCAACAACGACCATCACCTTAATGATGGACATATGTAGCTAGTGTTATCCTGAAACCCTAGAAACCACGTAATAAAAATATGCCAAACTGAGTAGGGGATGTCTAACTTGGTTTTGCAGGATTGCATGGGATGTGGTATAGCCTACGTCATGATAATTCATTTATGTATGAGATGGTTATATGTTGTAACATTAAGTGACCTATGTGTCATCATACATCATGATGGATGGAGCCAAATTGTCATGGTTTTATCACAGCAGATGTCCTAGTGAGAGGACTTTGGTTCGAGGCCATCACTAAGGAGGTGAGCTCGAAGGGGTTGATCGGAATTGAGAGACAAGGGTTTACCCAGGTTTGGCCCCTCGGAAAGAGGTAAAAGCCCACGTCGTGCTTTGTGTTGTATTGATGGGGTATCGATTACAAGGGAGCGAGTTCGCTTGACCTAGCTATCAATGAGTTGTTTCGTACCCTAAGCTGTCATAGGGGCTCACCTTTATATAGGTAGGTCAAGGCCCTGGGCTTACAAGAGTCCGGACCGGCTTATACAAAGTAGCCGGTCTTGTCTCTAAGTCGCCTTGCCTTCATGGGCAAGCCGTCTTCCGGGTGGCTCACGCGCCCGGGTCTTGCGCCGTCTTCCGGCTCTGGGCCTCCATCTAAGCCCATCTAACGAGTCGCCTCTTAGGCTTGTCTTAATCCTTATGGCCCACTTAAGGCCTTTTGATTATGAGCCGCCAGGTATGACCCAACCCCTCCTGGGTGGGTCACACCATGGAGCTATATCCCCAAGATCAGGCCCCATATTGATTTGAACATGTTCATGTTAATCTTCAGACCATGCGGCGACAAGTCTCACACCCTTGTTCACCTAAAAGTAAAACTTTGTAACCCGCCATGATGGCACATTGGATGTGTTCAAAAAATATTCCGTGATGTCACAACAAATCTCCTCACTAAACGGTCAACCCGAAAATCAAGGTGTCCTCCTTGGTCAATCATCATCGTGTCTCCTCGATTCTCGTGCGGACTATTGTTGTCCCATTTCATAAATAGGCAGGGGAGGGGGCCCGTTTCTTTTTCACCTCTCCATCGCCACTGTCTGCCTCCTTCTTCTTCCTCCAGCGCCTATGCAACTGAAGCTCTGCCGCCGTCGTCGGTCGTTCCTCATCTTCTCCGACAAGGGCCGCTGCATCAACCTAATTGGACTAGAGCTTGCCGACATTAGCCATCTCTTCCGCACCCGTCAGGTACTTTTCTTCTTCCCATCGTAGATCTACCTTAGCTCATCATAGTTCCTCTATGTCTGTCGCCGCTCGCCGGAGTGCTCATTGTGGATCGGTAAAGAGAACACCTTTCAGGCTCCAAGCACCAGTATTCTGACGCGGTACTCCACTTAATATGAATCCCCACTCATCGTAGATCAGAACTCGGATAGAAACCCACACATAAATTGCTTCTTCTTCCGCTACCTATTTTAGGTTTAGAATATTTTTCATTATATCCTCACCTGTAGATCTTGTAAATGTTGTTGTAGTTGATAGAGTCTGTTTGTCAATACTTAGCAAAAATTCTCAGCACTAGCTGTATTTTTAACCCGCCGTTGTATTTCCAGCTCATTCTGTAGCAACTTTAACTCGCCTTGGTCTCACAACATATGGTGGCTTAGAATACTGACGTAATCCGCTAAACACCATTGCCGTCTTAGCTTTATCTCCCCTTACTGCGAGGTTTTTCTCAACCCGCCACAACCTTGCACTTTCTCATAGAGTTTAACCCACCGCCATGGACAAAGCCCCCACTTCATGTGACTGGGTCGCCTCCGAAGTTACCGAAGCATCATTAAAGGAATTCGTGACCATGGGATCCTTCTCGGTTCAAGATTTCATTCATTGGCACGTTCCCAGAAAAGATGTCAAACCCATACCTCGCGAAGGGGAAGTAGTCGTGTTCACAGACCATCTTCTCCGTGACTTTTCACCGCCCGGGTCAAAGTTCTTCCGGGATGCTTTACACTTCTACAAGCTCCATCCTCAAGACATTGGCCCCAACTCTGTCTCAAATTTGTGTCAGTTTTCAAGTCCTTTGCGAAGCTTATCTACAGGAAGAACCCATAGTGGACCTCTTCAGAGATGTTTTTCTATCTGAACCGCCAAACCGAGTTGGCAGCTGGGCCGAGTCTCGAGCTTGGAGGCATCTCAATCCAGAGGCGGAGAGATATGGCCTTCCCTGCAGCCATCCTGCCCAGTCATCCCAAAGACTGGAACCTGACTTGGTTTTACTGGAAAGACACCTCCATGGCTGGAGAGAATCCGCTATTGGGTTATTGTCCTACCCGACTCTATACCAAGACTAAGCTTCCTGAACGGATGAACGTCGCGGAGCGTGTTAAGTATGCTCCGGCTTTCTTAAAGATTTCAGCCCTGCTGGCTAATGGATTAACCGGCGTGGACTTGACCTGCTACTGGGTCAGCTAGAGGATCATGCCGTTGAGCCGGCGTGACAAGTTGATGTGCGAATATTCTGGTGAAGTGAGCGATCCGATGCGCTTCAACCGGACCCCTTTGAATGAGAAGGACCTCAACACCATCGTGAAGTCTCTGCTTGGAGAGCCCCAGACTACATGTAACCAGACCGGGTTGAAGCCGTTCTGCATTCTCAACCCGGCTCTAGAGGTAAAGATCCTTTGAAGAAATTGTTGCTTGTGACCTCTCAATTATGTGATTCATACTCTTTCCGACCCTTCTCTGACCAATATGCAGGCAAAATCCAATTTCTAGAAGAAGAAATACACCCCCGCTCCCAAAAAGAAAGCGAAGACGACCAAGACCCATGCTATGAGTACGACAGGTCGCAATAAGAAACCGTCCGCTGCGGAACTGCATGAACTTGATGAATCGGAGGTAGAACTTGACTCCCTTGGTATTCTCTTTATGCAACTCATTGACAATGATTACTCACAGGAGGAAGCAGAAACAAGTCATGCTGATACCACAGAGGTAACCATCATCTCCTCTGACTCAGAACTTTTACCAATAAAGAGAATACGGCGGGCTATACGGAAGGTAAAGTGCTCACGTCTTTTTTCTCATTTGGATTCCAACTTTCTTTTGAAGAATCGGCAAGATGACCATAGACGTGAGACCCGTAGCACTGACTCTAAAAGACCTTTTAGCCGGCTTACCAAATCAGTCGACTCCTCAAAAATGGCACAACGAGGTACTTCCTTGACTTAATTCTTTTCCTCTGCATGTTAATCTTGTGTTTGTAGCTCATTTATGTTTTACAATGCTTATCTTTCCAGGATTCGCCTCCTTCCTCTGGCGACTCAACTGCCACAAAGCTGCCTCCTCTTGTCATCAACCCAGGGTGATCATTATTATATCTTTCTCCATATATTAATATTCCACCCTTGCTTATGATGTATAATACCATCTTTGTTCATAGAGCTCAAGCCAAACGAAGGAAGGTGAGTGGGTCAGCTGATACTCCTGAAGTTGAAGAGTCATAGATCCCCGGGTCAAGTGCTCCTGAAGCTCATGTTGAGCCCTCTCAGGCTAGCAAATATGCTTATACCGAGGTTCCTCAGCATAATGAGCCGATTGTTATGGACACTGAGGCTCCTGAGGCCCATCCAGAAGCTGACCCTAAGTCGCCCAGCCCCCAGCCAACGACTGAAGACGTGGCTTCTCATGAAGAAGTTATTGTTACCGAGGCGGCTTACAAGTCTCCAGCTCCCTCCATTGTGCTATCCAAGCATGCCAAGGAAGACTAAGCGGATCTATTAAGGAAGAGAGGATTCAATTTGATCTTCCAAACTTGGAGAAGTTATATGCTGATGAGTTGCATTCTGGCTATCTAAGCCGTCTTGCTGCAAGCCGGGACATGGAGGCCAGCTTGGTCACCATGATGAAGAAAAAACATGAGGTATTCCTCTTGCTTTGTCTTTCCATATATACTTAAGTAGCCCCCAAGAGCCGGCTTATCTTGCCAAAGGTTGGCCGGTCTTCACTCTGTTATAGATTTTTGATGAATCGCCATGTAGCCCCCAGGGGTCGGGTCATTATGTAAATAATGAGCTGACACTCAACATAGAATAAGAGCCAAGTGTATCCCCCAAGGGTCGGGTCATTATGTAAATAATGAGCCGACACTCAACATAGAATAAGAGCCAAGTGTAGCCCCCAAGGGTCGGGTCATTATGTAAATAATGAGCTAGCACTCAACATAGAATAAGAGCCAAGTGTGGCCCTCAAGGGCCGGCTTATCTTCTTGAAGATGACCCGAGTCTTATCTGAATTGTAACCCTTAGAGAGAACTGATACACATTAGCCCCCAAGTGCCAAGTATATTGCGTGCAATCTGCTTGAGACTTGTAATGCTTTCCTCATTGCCCCTAAATGCTTGTCATATACTTTCTTTGGCGACTTAAAATGAAAATAATCCAGCTCTTGATTACTATACAGGAATCCTTACACACAACCGTGTCTAACTTGGCTGACCTGAGAAAAGACCTGGCTTCGCAACAAAATGCTCGTGCTGAAGCTGAAGAGAAATTACGGCTCTCTGTCATAGAGCTTGAAAAAGTCAAGGTGGACTTCGAGGCTTATAAATAAACTGTGGAAACAGAACAAGCCGCCCTAACCAAACGGGCAGAAGATGCCGAGGGGCAATTGCAACCCGTCGCGGAGGAGCTCAACAATGTGAAAGGTCATATAACCCGGATGATTGGAGCCGTCTTTGGTAAGTGTTTGTTAACTATCAACATTACTTGTAAAAGAATCTCCTCTACCTTTCACCAACTTAACCCGAGCGGTTTGTAAAATTTAACTTGGACAACTTATAAATTTTTTCTTGCTTGGAGGTGAACGAAGTCACCAACTTTCTGATGACAGACAGCTAAAGCTGAAAGCTTTATATTCTCTTAATGAGTAGATGTATGCCGGATCCCTTTGTACCATTAAAGTTATGATGACTGTGAGGGGCATGTCAAAGTTCATGAAAGGTGTGCTAGAGGCCCTCTCCACCATCCTGAAGCAGATAGAGGAGCTGAAAAGATCAGCCGCCCGAAAAGATGCGATGGGTGCCTTGAGTCGGTCACTTGCTTACGCACCGAAACTTAACGCGACAGAGATGATGGATGGTTTCCCTCAAATCAAAGATGACGACTCGCAATTCAGTCAAGAAGACTATGTTCGATGCATGAAGGCATCCCGAGTCTTAGCAAGCCGGATGGCCGTAGAAGCTGACATGTCATCTTATTAGGCGGCTTATTGTGAAGAGAACAAACAAGTTCGAGGGCCTACTTTCGAAGAAAGAGGCTTGATTCCTCAACGCCGTAAGCATCTCTTTGCTCCTGATGTTGACCCATCTCTCCTTTTGCATGACGAAGCTGCATGCAAAGCTTTAATAGACTACAACCGGGATGTGGAAAACCTTCAGATCAAGGACCCCGAAGACTCGGCGCAAGATGACCCGGCGGCGAGTTAAGTAAAGAACCGGCTCCATATGAAGGTAACCCGACCCTATGTGTCATGCGGGGTTACGATTTGCTGTAAAAAGCTTTATGTTTGTAGATTTTGGGCTCCTTGGTAGCCTTGTAGTAGGAGTAGTTAAAGCGGATTGCCTTGGTCGTGCCTTCGTGCACGTTTTGGAATTTGAATAGCTCTTAAAACTTATCCGTCTTTCCTTTAACCTGGCTATGATCATATTTTCTGATACTTAGTTGCAGCTTATCACAAGAAACATGACCTGCAAAATAACAAGACAGAAAATATATTCTCTATCATTGTTAAGGCAGCTTTTAAAGGCACAACCCAAAGAGGTTAACTCTTATTTATACTCTTTTCTTAAAACTCAAGCTTTATTTTTCAAAAACATAGGCATGACTACCAAACTCATATGCCGGCTCTCAGATGACACAGATTCGTTGTTTTAACCTTAACTAGTTCAGGGTCTTTAAAAAGATTGTGTGTTAAGAGCACGACGAGCCATATAGTGGAGAGACTACAGGAGATCATGAGTACCCCCAAAACCCGTAAGTCGGCTCTCACGTGACATAAATCCATCGTTTTAACCTTAAACAATTCAGGGTCTTCAAAAAGATTGGCTATAGAAGAGTATGAACGGGCCACATAGCGGAGAGACCACATCTGACATGTGAGTTTATCCTAGATTTCTGTAAGCCGGCCCTCTTGTGACCAAGCCACCGTTTTAAACTTAATCAGTAGAGGGTCTCATTGCAAGATTGACTGTCAAGGTCATTGAACAGTTCAGGGTCTTTATTGCGAGACTAACTGATAAGAGTTCGGCGGGTCACATGGTGGAGTGGCAAGTTGCAAACTGGCAGGTTTAACCTGAGTAAGGCTTAAAAGCCGGTCAAGAGGGTATGAAAGCTAAACCCAGTGGGTGGGAAGCCGCCAAGTGACCTATTGAATTATCAACTCTTTTGCACAATCTTGTTGCACGAAAAATGGCAGAGGCCTCGAATTATGGGGATGCCAACTTTATTATATGAAGAAGGTATATACAATGACAGATGTATGTACATTGATTAGAGCCAATGACTCAAGTATAGTAAGGCCGAAGATGAGCAATATTCCACGACATGTTGGTCTCTTGCCCGGAAGTGCGTGACTCATTGCTCACACGTACATCGATGAGGTAGTATAACCCATTGTGAAGATTCCTGCTGACCATGAGAGGTCCTTCCCAAGGGGGGGATAACTTGTGCATATCCGTCTGGTCTTGAATCAAAGGTAGCACCAAGTCGCCTTCTTGGAACGTCCGGGTCTTGACTCTACGGCTGTGATAGCGATGCAGGTCTTGCTGATAGAATGATGATCGTGCTGCTGCAAGATCCCTCTCCTCATCTAAAGCATCTAGCGCGTCCTGACACACTATCTTGTTTTCAGTTTCAACATAAGCCACCACTCTGGGCCAGTCATGGCGGATATCACTTGGGAGGACAACTTCTACACCATAAACCATGAAGAAAGGCATATAGTGTGTAGAACTATTGGGGGTGGTTTTAATACTCCAAAGAACTGAAGGCAACTCCTCCTCCCAACAACCCGGCGTTCTCTCCAAAAGTACCATAAGCCGGGGGTTTATTCCTCTCAAGATTTCTTGATTCGCACGTTCTGCTTGCCCATTGGACTGAGGATGAGCCATGGCTGAAACATAAGCCGGATGTGTTCACTTTCACAAAATGCCTTCATGGATCCCTTGGATAAATTTGTACCATTGTTAGTAATTATACTATGAGGGTAACCAAAACGAAAGATCAACTTCTTGACGAATTGAACTATTGTGGCTGCATCACACTTGATGACCGGCTCTGCTTCGACCCACTTGGTAAACATGTCAACAACCCCCAAAAGGTGGGTCTTCTTATTCTTGGACCTCCTAAAAGGCCCAACCATATCAAGCCCCCATACCACAAATGTCCAGGTAATAGGAATCATGCGCAGCTCCTAAGCCGCCACGTGGGCGTGTTGTCTGATTTTTTGACAGCCGCCGCACTTTGTAACTATGTCCTCCGCATCTTTATGAGCCGTCAACCACAAGAAACCATGTCGGTAAGCCTTGGCCACTAAAGATTTTGAGCCAGCATGATGACCACAATCACCAGAGTGTATCTCATGTGAAATTTCCTTGCCTTCTTCAGGACAAACACAACGCTGAAAAATGCCGGTCACACTGCATCGATGCAACTCGCCATTGACAATAGTCATGGACTTAGACCACCTCACGATGTGCTGCGCCATGGTCTTGTCCTCGGGTAACTCGCCGCAAGTCAAATGTGCCAGATATGGCAACGTCTAATCAGGAATAGCATGGAGAGCCGCCACCAATTGTCCCTCCAGGTCAGGCACAACCAGATCCTCCTCAGAAGGTAACTTGATTGATGGGTGATGCAAAACATCTAGGAAACATTAGGTGGCATCGGCTTGCGTTGAGATCCCAGTCTTGATAAAGCGTTAGCCGCCTCGTTTTTGCAATGATCAATATGGTCCACCTGATACCCTTTGAAGTGATCGGCAATGATATAAACTGCCTGACGATAACCCGCCATACGTGGGTCCTTAGAATCCCAGGTGTCGGACACTTGCTGAGCCACCAGCTCTGAGTCGCCCAAACATTTGACCCGGCTGAGATTCATCTCCTTAGCCACACGGAGACTATAAAACAAAGCATCATATTCAGATGCATTGTTTGTACAAGGAAACATTAGCCTCAACACATAACAAAACTTGTCACCTCAAGGGAAAGTTACACCACTCCAGCCCCCGAGCCTTCCAATTTCCTGGACCCATCAAAGTGGATTGTCCAGTATGTATTATCCAGCTTCCCCTCAGGTGCCTAGCTCTCCGTCCAGTCATTTATGAAATCCACCAAGGCTTGAGATTTGACGACAGTCCGAGGTACATACTTCAAATTAAGGGGTCCAAGCTCGAGTGCCCACTTAGCAATCCTGCTGGTGGCCTCCCTGTTTTGAATAACATCACCCAAAGGCGCAGAACTGACCACCGTGATCGGATGTCCAAGGAAATAATGCTTCAACTTGCGATTCGCCATGAACACCCCATATGTCATCTTCTACCAATGCGGGTACCTCTGCTTGGACTCGATCAATACCTCACTGACATAGTAAACCGGCCATTGAACTGGTATTCCTTTCCTGCTTCTTTGCGCTCCACAACCATAGCAGCACTGACATCCCTGTTTTTAGCCGCCACATATAATAGTAACGGCTCTTTCTCCACGGGGGCAGCCAGAACCGGCGGCTCAACCAACTGCTTCTTGAGCGCCTCAAATGCCTCATCAGTAGCATCACTCCAGACAAAGTCATATGTCTTCTTCATCATCTAATACAAGGGGATAGCCTTCTCACCGAGGTGGCTTATGAACCGGATTAAAGCAGCAATACGACCCGCCAGGCATTGGACATCATTGATGCACGTCGGTTTAGACAATGAGGTGATGGCCTTGATTTTGTCCGGGTTAGCTTCGATCCCCCTTTCCGAGACCAGAAAACCCAGGAGTTTGCCTACAGGAATAATAAAACACATTTGGCTGGGTTAAGCATCATATTGTAAACCCGCCGATTATCAAAAGTCTCCTTCAAATTGTCAAGTAAAGTTTCCTTCTTCCTTGACTTGACCATGATGTCATCCACATAAGCATGGACATTGCGCCCAATCTGATTATGAAGGCAGTTCTGTACACAACGTTGATAAGTCGCATGTGCACTCTTAAGTCCAAAAGGCATGGACACATAGCAGAAATCCCTAAAAGGCGTGATGAAAGAAGTCTTCTCTTGGTCTTTTACTGCCATCTTGATCTGATGGTAACCCGAATAAGCATCCAGGAAACACAAACTCTCACAACCCGCCATGGCGTCAATGATGTGGTCAATGCGAGGAAGAGCAAACGGATCGACCGGACAAGCCTTATTAAGATCCATGTAATCCATAGACATGCGCCACATGTTGTTCTTCTTGAGCACAAGCACCGGGTTGACTAACCATTCTGGGTGAAAGACTTCCACAATGAACCCTGCCGCCAAGAGCCGGACTATCTCTTCCCCAATAGCTTTGTGCCGCTCCTCACTGAAACGTCGAAGAAATTGGTTGACCGGCTTAAATTTAGGATTCACATTAAGATGGTGGTCAGCGAATTCTCTCGGTACACCCGGCATGCCAGAAGACTTCCATGCAAAGATGTCCCGATTCTCATGGATGAATTTGATGAGCGCGCTTTCCTATGTGGGGTCCATATTAGCCCCAATAGTGACATGCTTCGATGAGTCGCCATAAGTGAAATCCACCAATTTGGTATCTCCTGCCACAAACTTTAGCGGCAGCTCAGACTCTGTGCTAGGCTTTCTCAATGGAGTCATATCTGTCGGGTCAACATTATCCGTATATAACTTGAGCTCTGCCTCAACACAACTTGACCCTGCATACGTAGTGTCGCCCTCCTCACACTCAAGAGCTATCTTCCGATCACTGTGCACCGTGAACGTCCCTTTCAGAGTCGGCATCTTGAGCTGTGATGTCTACTACGCAACTTTATTCTTGTGGACTTTGTTGGGCCTCCAAGCGTAGAGTTTTGTAGGACAGTAGCAATTTCCCCTGAAGTGGATGACCTAAGGTTTATAAATCCGTGGGAGGTGTAGGATGAAGATGGTCTCTCTCAAACAACCCTGCAATCAAATACAAGAAATCTCTTGTTTCACCAACACACCCAACACAATGGCAAATTGTATAGGTGCACTAGTTCGGCGAAGAGATGGTGATAAAAGTGCAATATGGATGGTAGATATAAGTTTGTAATCTGAAACTATAAAAACAGCAAGGTAGCAAGTAACAAAAGTGAGCAAAAACAGTATTGCAATGCTTGAAAACAAGGCCTAGGGTTCATACTTTCACTAGTGCAAGTTCTCTCAACAATACTGACATAGTTGAATCATATGTAAATCCCTCACGTGCGACAAAGAGTTCATTCCAAAGTCACAAATAGTGGAGAACAAACAAAGAAATTATTGTAGGGTATGAAACCACCTCAAAGTTATCTTTTCCGATCAATCGTATGAGCTATCCCTATAAGTGTCACAAACAGCCCTAGAGTTCGTACTAAATTAACACCTTAAGATACACATGAACCAAAACCCTAATGTCACCTAGATACTCCAATGTCAGCACGAGTACCCATGGGCTTGATTATACGATATGCATCACACAATTTCAGATTCATCAGGTTCAATCCAACACAAAGAACTTCAAAGAGTGCCCCAAAGTTTCTACCGGAGAGTCAAGACGAAAACGTGTGCCAACCCCTATGCATAGATTCCCAAGGTCACGGAACCCGCAAGTTGATCACCAAAACATACATCAAGTGGATCAACAGAACATCCCATTGTCACCACAGATATCCCATCGCAAGACATACATCCAAGGGCGACCCTGGGTTGGGGCAAGAAGTGTGACACCCTAGGGCCCGGCCTGATGAGGGCCCCCGATCCTGTGCATCCATACACTACACTAGGTATATACTATATGGCCAATATCTATTAAACAATTGCACCGAGCAAGACACCGGTGTAATAGAAAAGGCCATCATTCTTATAGCCATAGCCTAATCTAACTCACTACTAGAGTTACATACCGGAATGTGAGGAGGCAGCCAGCTTCTCTTCGATCCAGTTGTCACCGATGTTTCTTCTCTCTAGGCTCCCTTCTCTCTTTGTGTCTTCTCATTCCCCATCCCGCTCCAGCGCTCCTATTCCCAAAGCAACATCATGGCTAGCAAATTAATGAATAGTATTTCCGTTGTAGTAGCTGATTTCTTTGATCCACTATTAATTTCTCCATCTCACTTCCCTATGAATTTCCTATAAGTATTCCCATCGAGTGGGTAGCATCACGCGACACTTCATCGGCCCAGTTTCTTTGCTTATTGTAATTTTCTTGGGTCAACAGCTCACAATGTTCTTCTAATTTCTGAGTCCTTTTCCAATTCATCTATGTACTGTATTTATGGTTTTGTAGCGATTCCCTCTTTGATCTTCTCTTCGTGTACACGCTGCTCATTTGAGGATACGGGGACCATAGCCAGATCTGATACGCTTGAGTTTGGATAGCTGGATTTCTTCCATTTTACGTTCAATGAATTCAGGTGTTTTCACTCCTTTCTTGTAAGATGTTGCCTAAAAAGCATTTGTCTTGTGTTCTCCGGTGTTAGGAATCCTATCTTCATCGGTATATAAGAATTAATACTTTGTTTGTTGTTGCCAATACATGCATGTGCCAAGACATGCATGGGATATTATTCATTAATGAAATTTTCTTTTGGATTGAAAGTTCTAGGAAATTAAATTTCCAGAGAAACTTTTGTGCTTTATATCAACATATAATTTATTTTCCCCACTAGTGGGCCCACTTTTTAAGTTTGCCCCAGGCCTCTGAAAAGTCAGGGCCGGCCCTGCATACATCAAGTGTTCTCAAATCCTTTAAAGACTCAATCCGATAAGAAAACTTCAAATGGAAAACTCAATTCATCACAAGAAGATAGAGAGGGGAAAACTCCATATGATTCATCTATATTAATAAAGCTTGCGGTACATCAAGATCGTGACATCTCAAGAACACGAGAGAGAGAGATCAAACACATAGATATTGGTACATACACTCAGCCCCGAGGGTGAACTACTCCCTCCTCGTCATGGAGACCGCCGGGATGATGAAGATGGCCTCCGGTGATGGTTTCCCCCTCCTGCAGGGTGCTAGAACGGGCTCTCGATTGGTTTTTCGTGGCAATAATACAATACAATACAATACGTGCCTCGCTACCCCTACTTTGTCACTGGGTGAGGACATCGCAAGATTGAACCCAAAACTAAGCACTTCTCCCATTGCAAGAATTACCAGTCTAATTGGCCAAACCCAACCAATAACTCGAAGAGACTTGCAAAGATATGAAATCATGCATATAAGAATTCAGGAAAGGCTCAAATAATATTCATGGATAATCTAAACAAAAACCCACAATTCATCGGATCTCGACAAACACACCACAAAAGAGTATTACATCAGATAGATCTCCATGAAGATCATGAAGAACATGGTATTGAGAAGCAAAGAGGGAGAACAAGCCATCTAAATACTAGCTATGGACCCGTAGGTCTGTGGTGAACTACTCATGCATCATCGGAGGGCAATGGAGTTATGTAGATGCCCTCCATGATCGAATCCCCCTTCGGAAGATTACCGGAAAAGTCTCCAAGATTGGATCTCTCGGGAACGGAGGCTTCTGGTAGCGGAAAAGTGTTTTCGTGGCTCGTTCTGATAATGATGGAATATTTGGGAATTTATAGGCCGAAGATTAGGGTTAGGGGAGCTGCCATGGGCCCACAAGCTTTCCTGGCACGACCTACCCCCTGGCCGCGCCCCTAGGGCTTGTGGCCCCACGATGGCTCCTCTGCCTTGGTTCTCAAGTCTTGTAGTTTCCTTTCGTTCTAGAAAAAATCATTCCGAAGGTTTTATTCCGTTTAGACTTCGTTTAATATTCCTTATCTGCGAAACTCAAAAACAAGGAAAAAACATAAACTAGCACTAGGCTCTAGATTAATAGGTTAGTCCCAAAAATAATATAAAATAGCATATTGATGCATATAAACCATCCAAAACAGATAATATAATAGCATGGAATAATCAAAAATTATAGATACGTTGGAGACGTATCAGCATCCCAAAGCTTAATTCATGCTCGTCCTCGAGTAGGTAAATGATAAAAACAGAATTTTTGATGTGGAATGCTACCTAACATATTTATCCATGTAATATTATTTATTGTGGCATGAATATTCAGACCCGTAAGATTCAAAACAATAGTCTAATATTGACATAACAACAGTAGTACTTCGAGCACACCAACAAGGTAGTCGTGTCCTGTTGAAATAACATGTCCTTAGAAAGTCATCCCTACAAAATCATATGGTCTAGCTATGCTTCATCTTCCACACAAAGTATCTAAATCATGCACAACCCCGATGAACAAGTCAAGCGATTGTTTCACACTTTTGGTGTTCTCAAACCTTTTCAACTCTCACGCAATACATGAGCGTGAGCCATGGATATAGCATTATAGGTGGAATAGGATATGGAGGACGTGCAAGGGAAAAAGGACAAGATAGTCTCACATCAACTAGGCGTATCAACGGGCTATGGAGATGCCCATCAATAGATATTAATGTTAGTGAGTAGGGATTTCCATGCAACAAATGCACTTAGAGCTATAAGTGTATGAAAGCTCAAAAAGAAAACTAAGTGGTCGTGCATAATGAATATCCACTAGTTATATGAAAGTGACAAAATAGGAGACTCTCTATCATGAAGATCATGGTGATACTTTGAAGCACAATTGTGGAAAAAGGTAGTAGCAATTGTCCCTCCTCTCTTTCTCTCATTTTTATATGTTTTTTGGTGGGCTTCTTTGGCCTCTTTTATTTTATTTGTTTGGGCTTCGGTGGCCTCTTTTATTTTTTGTAAAGTATGGATACTCATCCCAACTTGTGAGGGAGTCATAGCCTCCATCATCCTTTTCTCTCACGGGACAATGCTCTATTAATGAAAACTTATCACACTTTTATTTACTTATAACTCAAAGAAAAAGAAATTACAACTCGATTCCTATGACAAAATATGACTCTATATGCAATATGAAGTGAGGATGCAAGTCATAGAAAAACTACATGATGGAAGTTGCATGGCAATATATCTCGGAATGGCTATGGAAATGCCATAATAGGTAGGTATGGTGGATGTTTTGAGGAATATATGGTGGTTGTTTTGAGGAAGGAGGGTTTGGTGTACCGGCAAAAGTTGCGCGGTACTAGAGAGTCTAGCAAAGGTGGAAGGGTGAGAATGCGTATAATCCATGGACTCAACATTAGTCATAAAGAACTCACATACTTATTGCAAAAGTCTATTAGTTATCAAACAAAGCATTAGACGCATTCTCCTAGGGGAGATGTTGGTAGGATTTAACCATTGCGCGCTCCCGACCCTCACACAAAGGTCGGCAATCATTAAACAAATCATGCTTTGACTTCGTTACATAATGGTTCACCATACGTGCATGCTACGGGAATCACAAGCTTTAACACACGTATCTCTTCCAATTCACAACTACTCACTAGCATGACTCTCATATTACCATCCCTATTATCTCAAAACTATATGCAAGGAATCAAACTTCTCATAGTTTTTAATGCACCTAATATGAAAGTTTTTATTATACCCCTCTTGGATGCCATTATATTAGGACTAAATTCTTAACCTAAACAAATTACCATGCTGTTTTAAGAAAATCTCAAAACAATATAAGTGAGGAATGAGAGTTCAATAATTTCTATAAAATATAACACCACCATGCTCTATAAAGATATAAGTGAAGCACTAGAGCAACATTGCCTAGCTCAAAAGATATAAGTGAAGCACATAGAGTATTCTAACAAATTCACGATTCAGCGTGTCTCTCTCAAAAGATGTGTGCAGAAAGTATGATTGTGGAAAACTAAAAAGCAAAGACTCATATCATACAAGACGCTCCAAGCAAAACACATATCATGTGGTGAATAAAAATATAGCCTCAAGTAAATTTACCGATGGATTGAAGACGAAAGAGGGGATGCCTTCCGGGGCATCCCCAAGCTTAGGATTTTTGGTATCCTTGAATATGAATTGGGTGCCTTGGGCATACCCAAGCTTAGGCTCTTGCCACACTTTATTCCATAGTCCATCAAATCTTCACCCAAAACTTGAAAACTTCACAACACAAAACTCAACATAAAACTCATGAGATCCGTTACTATAAAAAGATAAATCACCACTTTAGTTACTGTTGTGAACTCCTTATTTATTTATAATTCTGTAATACCTAATGTATTTTAACTTTTCCATGACTCATACCCCCAGATACGACCCATAGATGCATCAAAATAAGCAAACAACAAAAAGAAAATAGAATATGTCAAAAACAGAACAGTCTGTAGAAATCTGTAAACTTCGAATACTTCAGGAACTTTAAAAATTATGAAACATTAGGAAAATAAGGTAAAATTTTATATAAATCTTGTGTAAAAATTTTAGATCAATTCGACACTGAAAATATTTGAAAATTTCTGGACTGAGCGCAAAAGTTTCTATTTTTCAGCAAGATCAAATCAACAACTACCATAGATCACCCCAAAGGTTTTACTTGGCTCAAACACTAAATTAAACACACAAAAAACAATTAATATAGAATTAATAATGTGCCAAACACACCCAAACAGAAGCAGAAAGCAAAATAAAATTGATTTTTCTCCCAACAAGCGCTATTGTTTAACGCCCCTAGCTAGGCAAAACGCAATAGATCTAGGTATTGTCATCTTTGGTATGCAATCCATAAGTAGCTCTCATGATAGATTCATAAGGTAATTTTATTTTATTTCTAGGAAATTGTTCCATGCCTTTCCTTAATAGAAATTGGAATATAATATTCCCTTCCTTCATATCAATAATTGCACCAATCGTTCTAAGGAAAGGTCTACCGAGAATAATGAGACATGTAGGATTGCAATCTATATCAAGAACAATGAACTATACATGCACATAATTCCTATTTTCAACAATAATAACATCATTAATTCTTCCCATGGGTTTCTTTATAGTGGAATCCGCAAGATGCAAATTTAAGGAACAATCATCAAATTCACGGAAACCTAACACATCACATAAAGCTTTTGGAATCGTGGAAACGCTAGCACCCAAATCACACAAAGCATGGCACTCATAATATTTAATCTTAATCTTAATAGTAGGTTCCCACTCATCATATAGCTTTCTAGGTATAGAAACTTCGAAGTCAAGTTTTTCTTCAAAAGCTTTCATCATAGCATAAAAAATATGTTTAGTGAAAGCTTTGTTTTGATTAAAAGCATGAGGAGAGTTCAACATGGATTGCAACAAGGAAATAAAATAAATTACGGATCAGATATCATGATAAAAGTCCTTGAAATCCAAAAGAGTGGGTTCATTATTATTTAAAGTTTTGACCTCTTCAATCCCACTTTTGTCAATCTTACCATCAAGATCTATAAACTCCGTATCATTGGGATGCCTTTTAACTAAAGTTGACTCACCTCCAGTCCCATACTTATCAATATTAACATTGGAAAAAAATATTCAATAGGAGTCACATCAATCACTTTAAGATCTTCATCAATATTCAGAGATTCTGGCTTTGCGGCCATCTTATTGACTAAAGTAGCTTGTTTATCAGAGATTTGGCCTACTAAGTTTTCCAGGTGAGTGAATTGAGATTTCAAACCATAAAACTCTTTAGACATATCATAAAGTTCCTTATTCTTGTACTCCCACATAGTTTTTTGTTATTTAAGTTCAGTCTTGAAAAACTATTGTGATCGTATTGAAGCGACATGAAGCTTTTAACGTTATCCTCAATATCTGCCAACTTTCTAAGATAAGGATCAAAGCCGTTGGGTTGAGCCATATGACAAACCAATTTGACACACAAGCAAGCAAAGAGAAAACGAAAATACGAATGAAAAAGGGCGAATAAAAAGGCAAATCTTTTTGGTATTTTCTGAAAATCGTTTTAGAAGTGGGGGAGAGGAAAACGAGAGGCAAATGGCAAATAATATAAATACAAGAGATGAGTTTGTGATGGGTACTTGGTAGGCTTGATGTAGATATCCCCGCAACCAAACCAGAAATTGGCGAGTTGAAGAGAGAGTTCTTATCTTGACTTGCTATGTATCTCCCCGACAACGATGCCAGAAATCCTTCTTGCTACTTCTCAAGCATGCGTTGGTTTCCCGTGAAGAGGAATGGTTTGATGCAGCAAAGTAGCTAAGTATTTCCCTCAGTTTTTGAGAACCAAGGCATCAATCCAGTAGTAGATACAAGAGAGTCACCAATAGATGTACCTGCACAAAGAATCAAACTCTTTCACCCAACGCTATAAAGGGGTTGTCAATCCCTTCACGCTTACTTGCAAGGATGAGATCTAATAGAGATAGATATAATAGGATGCTTGAACGGAAAGTAAAACTAAATGTAAAAATAATGCAGCAAGTATTTTTGGTATTTTTGGTTTTAGATCTGAATATATAATATGGAAAATAGACCCGGGGGCCATAGGTTTCACTAGATGGCCTCTCTCATGATGGCAAGTATTACGGTGGGTGAACAAATTACTGTCGAATAATTGATAGAAAAGCGAACAATTGTGAAGATATACAAGGCAATGATTATGCATATAGGCATCACTACCGTGACAAGTAGACCGAAACGATTCTGCATCTACTAATATTACTCCACACATCGACCGAGTCCTGCCTGCATCTAGAGTATTAAGTTCATGAAGAACAGAGTAACGCATTAAGTAAGATGACATGATGTCGAGGGATAAACTCAAGCAATATGATGAAAACCTCATCTTTTTACCCTTGATGGCAACAATACAATACGTGCCTCGCTACCCCTACTTTGTCACTGGGTGAGGACACCGCAAGATTGAACCCAAAACCAAGCACTTCTCCCATTGCAAGAATTACCAATCTAGTTGGCCAAACCAAACCAATAACTCCAAGAGACTTGAAAATACATGAAATCATGCATATAAGAATTCAGGAAAGACTCAAATAATATCCATGGATAATCTGAACATAAACCCACAATTCATTGGATCTCGATAAACACACCGCAAAAGAGTATTACATCGGATAGATGTCCATGAAGATCATGAAGAACATGGTATTAAGAAGCAAAGAGAGAGAAGAAGCCATGTAGCTACTAGCTATGGACCCATAGGTCTATGGTGAACTACTCACACGTCATTAGAGGGGCAATGGAGTTGATGTAGATGCCCTCCGTGATCGAATCCCCCTTCGACAGATTACCGGAAAAGGCTCCAAGATTGGATCTCTCGGGAACGGAGGCTTCTGGCAGCGAAAAAGTGTTTTCGTGGCTCGTTCTGATAATAATGGAATATTTGGGAATTTATAGGCCGAAGATTAGGGTTAGGGGAGCTGTCGTGGGCCCATAAGCTTGCCCGGTGTGGCCTACCCCCATGGCCGTGCCCCTAGGGCTTGTGGCCCCACGGTGGCTCCTCTCCCTTTGTTCTCAAGTCTCGTAGTTTCCTTTCATTCTAGAAAAAATAATTCTGAAGGTTTTATTCCGTTTGGACTCCGTTTAATATTCCTTATCTGCGAAACTCTAAAACAAGGAAAAAACAGAAACTGACACTAGGCTCTAGATTAATAGGTTGGTCCCAAAAATAATATAAAATAGCATATTAATGCATATAAACCATCCAAAACAGATAATAAAATAGCATGGAACAATCAAAAATTATAGCCGGGATGATGAAGATGGCCTCCGGTGTTGGTTTCCCCCTCTGACAGGGTGTCGGGTCGGGCTCTCGATTGGTTTTTCGTGGCTATAGAGGCTTGCGGCGGCGGAACTGCCAATTTGGTTTCTTTCTGGGGTTTTGGTATTTATAGAAACTTTTGGCATCTGTCTCATGTCAAGGGGACTCTTGAGGGACCCACAAGCCAGGGGGCGCACCCTAAGGGGGGCCTTAGGCTTGTGGCTGCCTCGGGACTCCTCTCCGGTAAATTTTTGCTCCAGTACTTTATATATTTTCCAAACATATTCTCCATAAATTTTCAGCCCATTCCGAGAATTTTTATTTCTGCACAAAAACTGACACCATGGTAGTTCTCGTGAAAACAACATTAGTCCGGGTTAGTTCTAATAAAATCATACCAATATTATAAGAATTATTGTAAACATGGCATGGATACTTCATAAATTATAGATACGTTGGAGACGTATCAACATCCCCAAGCTTAATTCCTGCTCGTCCTCGAGTAGGCAAATGATAAAAGAAATAATTTATGAAGTGTGAATGCTAGCAAGTGCACAAGTTTGATCAATGATAATTCCAATCACTTTTTCTAGCATCAATATAAATTGTAAACAGTAGCTCATCTCATAAAACTTCTCATGATCGAGTAACAAGCTATTCACATGTTAAAGTATAGGCCAGAAAGTTTCTTGAAAACTAACAAACTATATTCCTAGTCATCGAACAATTGCAATTCATCTTATTTTCAGGTAGGGTCTATGTAAGAGCTTTGATTTAGAAAATTCCACATACTCAACTATCATATAGTCTTCCATGATTATTTACACTCAAAGAATATTTTTAGAACAAATAGCATCCATCGAACAAAGAGAAAGATAGGGGATTAATGTTTCACCTCCCAACTTATTTATCATATAGATAATTGTCAACAATAATAATTCATGATCAAATATATTTGTATGGATATATGTGTCTAGATCATTCCCCAACACATGAATCTTGCGAGGAGAAAAAGGCGAAATATAGAAAGTGGTGAAGATCACCATGACTCTTGCATAAAGGTAAGTACTAGAAAGTAAAAGATAGGCCCTTTGCAGAGGGAAGGAGAGGTTGTCATGTGCTTTTTGTTTTTGGATGTGCAAACCCTTAATGCAAAGGAACGCCATGTTGTATTGCCCTTTGTGATAGCAACATTTGTTATGCAGTCCGTCGCTTTTAATTTCTTTACCATCACAAGTTCGTCCATCGCTTATTTTCCCTTACAATAAAAGATCATACATATTTAGGAGCAGTTTTTATTGCTTTTTGCACCGATGAAAATTTGCTTGAAGGATCTTACTCAATCCATAGGTAGGTATAGTGGACTCTCATGGAAAAATTGGTTTAAGGGTGTTTGGATGCACACGTAGTATTTCTACATGGTGCGGAAGTTTTGGCTAGTATCGGGTGGAAGCAAGCACCACATGTTGGAGGATCCTTGACAATATAACTTCTATACAAATATACCCAAACATAACTCATTAAGTTGTTTTCCTTGTTCATTTTTAACTGATTTGCTCGAGTTTGAAAATAATTAATGAGATCACAATCATAGAGATGTCCAAGATAGTATATTTATATGTGTAGTCTCTCTTCCTTCAATATTCTTTCATGAATTGTTCAAGTGACCAATGCGGTGTTTGCTAACTTTTAATAATTTTTACCGCCTATACTTATTATGTGTGAAGTCATTACTCCCCATGGGATAAGTATATGAAGCATATTTAATTTCATATTTATGATATTCAATTTATTCGACCATTTACTCATAGGATATAAGTGAAGCACGAGAGTGAATGACAAACTACTCCAAAAACATATAAGTGAAGATCAATGTGTAGTCAATTATTTAAATATCTATGTGAAGATTCTCTCATATAAGAATTCCATATCTTAAGTATTTTATTAAATAGCAAGCCAAAGAAAAATAGCACTCCAAGAATAGCACGCATCATGTGAACGAATAAAAATTTAGGCTCAACATAGGCTAACCGATAATTGTTGATGACGAGAGGTGGGATGTGTAGCATACCCAAGCTTATATGCTTGAGACTTATTGAAATATTTACTTGGGGTGCCTTGAGCATCCCCAAGCTTGAGCTTTTGTATCTCGTTTAATCCTCTCATATCATGGTTTCACCTATTCTCAAAAACTTCATCCACACAAAACTCGAAAAGAACTTGTGAGATAGGTTAGTACTCATAATAATAAATCAACTCTTTATGTACTGACAAGACAAGTTGCACAATAATTTTCAAACATTAGGTACTGTATACTATTATTTCCACAATTTATATCTACCAATACAGGCTATGAAAACTATAGGATAAGTAGATAACAAAACTATGACAACAATATGTCCAAACAGAATAGTATGTAGCAATCTATTAAACCAGTGTACTTATATAACTCAAAAAATTAGTAAATTTTAGGAAATACTAAAACATTTAGATTAAAATACGTTGTAAAAGATTCAGAAACTTTCCACGTTCCAGTAAAATAGGAAAATTCAAATACTACAGCAAAAGTTTCTGTTTTCACACCGCATATATCAAACATGCAATTCAAGCATCCTGAAGGCAATTGTTGGAACTATTTATTGAAAAACAAGATTATAAATAACACCTAACATAAAATAACAAAATATAATGATGCTCCAAGCAAAACACAAATTATGTGATGAGTAAAAATATAGCTCTAATTAAGATATACCGATAATGTTGAAGACGAAAGAGGGGATGCCTTTCGGGGCATCCCCAAGCTTAGGCGCTTGAGTATTCCTTGTATATTAAATTGTGGGTACCTTAGGAATGCCCAATATTAGGTTCTTTACACTCCTTGTTCTCCTCATATCAGTGTCTCACCCAAAACTTGAAAACTTCAATCACACAAAACTTAATGGAACTTCGTGCGAAGGGTTACTGTAATAAATAAAGATCATTCACTTAGGTACTGTCAAGACAAGATTCATAATTGTTATCACATAATACCTAATGTATTCTATCATTCCCATAATATATATCACTTAATATAAGCTATGGGAACACTAAAACAAGCAAACCATGCATACAAAACAGAATCTGTCAAAAAACAGAATAGTCTGTGAAGATGTGTAGTATAACCATATTTACCTGTCTCTAAAAATACTGAACAATTAGGACAACCTGAAAATTTTGTATATCAAGACTTTGTAAATATTTCAGATCATTATCACCCTCCAGTAAAAAACAAAAATTCCTATACTGGAGTCAAAAGTTTCTGTTTTGGTTCAACATCAATTCTACTCATCTTGTGAGTCATCCCAAAGGCTTTACTTGGCACTTTATTGAAATAAAAGACAAAAAACATGATTACTAAAATAGCTTAATCATGTTAATACACAAAAACATAAAGGAAAAGTGTTGGGTTGTCTCCCAACAAGTGCTTTTCTTTAATGCCTTTTAGCTAGTCATGATGATTTCAATGATGCTCATATAAGAATAGTATTTGAAACATGTAAGAGAGCATCATGAATATCATTACAAGCATATTTAAGTCTAATCCACTTCATATGCATAGGTATTTTGTGATCAAACAATTTGGGGGAGCAAGAACCAACTAGCATAGGAAGGCAAAACAAGTGCAACTTCGAAACTTTGAACACGTGGAGAGGAAACTTGATATTATTGCAATTCCTACAAGCATATGTTCCTCCCTCATAATAATTTTCAGTAGCATCATGAAGGAATTCAACAATATAACCATCACATACAACATTCTTTTCATTATCTACAAGCATATAAAATTTATCACTCTCCACATAAGCAAACTTCTTTTCATTCATAATAGTAGGAGTAAACTCAACAAAAATAACTATCATGTGACGCTTGATTGACATAACCACATTCAATATTCAAATCATGATAACAAGTTTGATGGTTGTAATTACTCTTTATAGCATACATGCCATCACAATAATCATCATAGATAGGAGGCATGCCATCATCATAATAGTTTTGCTCATCAAAACTTGGGGGACTAAAAATATCATATTCATCGAACATAGCATCCCCAAGCTTGTGGCTTTGCATATCACTAGCATCATGAATAATCAGAGAATTCGTACGAAAAATACTTAAATATTGCTCATCATTCAAGGAATTCCCATTTTACATTTTCATAAATACTTCCCCTACCAACCGTGCACAATTTTCCTTTCCATCATTTTCACAGAAGACATTAAAAAGACGAAACAATTGATGCAACCTAAACTCCATTTTTTGTAGTTTTATTTTATAAAACTAAACTAGTAAAAAACAAGAAACTAAAATATTTGATTGCAAGATCTAAAGCTATACCTTCAAGCACTCACCTCCGCGGCAATGACTCCAAAAAAGAGCTTGATGTCTAGTATGCAACTTTATTCTTGTAGACTTTGTTGGGACTCCAAGCGCAGAGTTTTGTAGGACAGTAGCAATTTTCTCTCAAGTGGATGACCTAAGGTTTATCAATCTATGGGAGGTGTAGGATGAATATGGTCTCTCTCAAGCAACCCTGCAATCAAATACAAGAAATCTCTTGTGTCCCCAACACACCCAACACAATGGAAAATTGTATAGGTGCACTAGTTCGGTGAAGAGATGGTGATAAAAGTGCAATATGGATGGTAGATATAAGTTTTGTAATATGAAAATATAAATATCAAGGTAGCAAGTAACAAAAGTGAGCAAAAATGGAATTGCAATGCTTGAAAACAAGGCCTAGAGTTCATACTTTCGCCAGTGCAAGTTCTCTCAACAATACTGACATAGTTGAATCATATGTATATCCCTCACGTGCGACAAAGAGTTCACTCCGAAGTCATAAATAGTGGAGAACAAACGAAGAAATTATTGTAGGGTAGGAAACCACCTCAAATTTATCTTTTTCGATCAATCGTATGAGCTATCCCTATAAGTGTCACAAACAGCCCTAGAGTTCGTACTAAAATAACAACTTAAGATACACATCAATCAAAACCCTAATGTCACCTAGATACTCCAATGTCACCACGAGTACCCATGGGCTTGATTATACGATATGCACCACACAATTTCAGATTCATCAGGTTCAATCCAACACAAAGAACTTCAAAGAGTGCCCCAAAGTTTCTACTGGAGAGTCAAGACGAAAACATGTGCCAACCCCTATGCATAGATTCCCAAGGTCACGGAACCCGCAAGTTGATCACCAAAACATACATCAAGTGGATCAATAGAACATCCCATTGTCACCACGGGTATCCCATCGCAAGACATGCAACAAGTGTTCTCAAATCCTTTAAAGACTCAATCCGATAAGAAAACTTCAAAGGGAAAACTCAATTCATCACAAGAAGATAGAGAGGGGGAAACTCTATATGATTCATCTATATTAATAAAGCTCGCGGTACATCAAGATTGTGTCATCTCAAGAACACAAGAGAGAGAGAGATCAAACACATAGATATTGGTACATACACTCAGCCCCGAGGGTGAACTACTCCCTCCTCGTCATGGAGACCGCCGGGATGATGAAGATGGCCTCCGGTGATGGTTTCCCCCTCCTGGAGGGTGCTAGAACGGGCTCTCGATTGGTTTTTTGTGGCTACCAAGGCTAAAAACGATGGAACTCCCCATATAGGTTTCTTTCTGGGGTTTTTGGTATTTATAGGAATTTTTGGCATCGGTCTCACGTCAAGGGGACTCTCGAGGGGCCCACAAGCCAGGGGGCAGGCCCTAGGTGGGCGCCCCTAGGCTTGTGGCTGCCTTGGGACTCTTCTCTGGTATCTTTTTACTCCAGTGTTTTTTATATTTTGAAAAATATTCTCCATAAATTTTCAGCCCATTCCGAGAACTTTTATTTCTACACAAAAAACTACACCATGGTAGTTCTGTTGAAAATAGCGTCGGTCCGGTTTAGTTCTAATAAAATTATACCAAAATTATATAGAATTATTATAAACATGGCATGAATACTTCATAAATTATAGATAAGTTGGAGACGTATCAAGTTGCAAGTAGACATAACAAGGCCTGGCCATGAACTTAGCAAAAGCCGGCCGCCCAAACAGGGCATGATATGGACTCTTAATTTTAACCACCTTGAACCACAAGGTTTCCACTCTATAATTATATGCATAACCAAATGCTACCTCAAGAGCAATCTTTCCCACTAGATAAGTAGACATGCCCGACACAACACCATGGAAGACCGTGGACGACGGCTTAAGAGCTTTCTTAGTCAATTCCTTCCGGCGGAAGGTATCATAGTACAAGATGTTGATGATGTTGCCACCCTCCATCAGTACCTTTGTGAATTTGTAACCTCCCACATGAGGTGCCACCACGAGTGCTAAGTGTCTCGGGTTATCAACCTGCGGCGGGTGATCCTGCCCGCTCCATGATATTGTATGTTCAGACCACTTTAAGTATCTTGGAAGAGTCGGCGCAGCTGTGTGAACCGCCCTCTTATCTAGCTTCTGGTCTCGCTTATCCAGACTTGTGGTGAAAACGTGGTATTGGCCTCCACTAAGCTGCTTCGGGTTACTCTAGTACCCTAACAGATTGTTCTGCTATTGACCATCATTGCTAGGCTGCTGATGGTGACCACCTTGATTGCCTTGCCCCTGATATCCTGAACCTGCGGCACCGCCATTGAAGCCTGGACCCTGAGATCTGGATCGTCACCCTCGAGACGGCCCATTGCGGCCACCGCGATGCTGTTTGAGGCTATAATTTCGAAACTCTCGCATGATATAAAAATCTCTCCATGCATGACCGGACGGCCTGCCAGGTTGACTGTGCTCCAGGTAGGGCTTGTTGAGCATCTCTTGCTTGTTAAAGGGAGCCTTAGACTTATTGAAAGGTGGTTTGCCGTTTCCGTTAGCACGATTATTTCCAGTACTGGTGTTGGCTACCAGATCTGACCCGCTGCACGGGTTGTTTCTCTTATCACCATTGCCAGGGTTGTTATTTCCTGCCCCATTTTGCTGCTGGCCCTTACCACGACCGTTCTTCTTGCCCTTAGCTGATTTCTCCTCATCATACCTTGGGTCCTTAGTGGTATCTGAATATGCATACTTGGTGAGAGCCAACATGAACTCACCCATGTCTTGACAGGAGCGCTTTAGCTGCCCGAGCTTCTGCTTAAGGGGTAAGAAGTGACAGTTTGTCTCTAAAATCAGGACTGCCTGCAACGCCGAGATGTTCTCAGATGAGTGGATAACTGTCGAAACCCACTGGACCCAATGATGGGCTGACTCATCTTCATGCTGCACACAATGATCAAGATCAACAATTATCATAGGCTACTTGCATGTTCCCTGGAAGTTCTTGATAAAACGTACTTTAAACTCGGCCCAAGACGCAATGGTATTGGGGGGCAGACCCTTTAACCATGTACGAGCCGGTCCTTCCAACATCATGATGAAGTACTTTGCACAAACCGCCTCAATGGCGTCCAATATCTCCATGGAGATCTCATAGCTCTTGACCCAGGCCTCTGGGGGGTAAATCGGATGTGTAATTAGGCACATTGCGCGGCCGTTTAAAGTCCTTACACAAGCGCTCATTGCATAACGCCGTTGTCAAGCAAGGCACACCAACACCCCTAGATGAAATTCTAGCTCCCACCGAGGTTGAAGGGGTTACCGGAGACGGCTCAAGAACCTCTGGGTTATTTGTCACTAGTGTCCCTCCTCGATGGGCTCTACCTCTATCCACAATGTCATGGGCATTGGCACGGGGCGGGTCATCACGGGGCGGGTTACATCGTCGCTCGCTGCTAGAGACCGCTGGCGACTCTATGCGTCGGCTGTAGCTACGGCTCGAGATGGGGGTTGAATGCACCCGGCTCTGGCTGTAGGCATACTTGTCCTGTTGAGCCACTGCTATCTATAACAACTGGATGGCATTTCGTGCCTCTTCAGCGAATGGCATCCCCTCCGTAAGAGGGAGCACATTAAGCCTAGCAGCTGTCGCCACCATGTTATCCACCGGGTTAGAATAATGACCCGACGGGGTCATAAGGTGCCACGGCGGAGTCTGATCGCTCTGGGGTGGGTCTGGCTGTCGTGGTGCCTCCACGGCCCGAGTTATGGCTAGCAGCACATTTGGTGCTGCCCTAGGGGTGTTAAAGAGATTTTGGGGCTCAAGTTGTAGCGGGAGGCAAACTTGGGTCCTCCTCCGTAGAACCGCCTCGGATGCATGCTGGTCCAGATCAAAGCGGAGGGCCTTTGTCCTCAAATGCTCTGACTCAACATTCATCTGATCTTGCAATATGTTGATATCCTCTTGCGCCTTGGTCATCAACGTAATTATCCGACTAATCTCTGTATTACGCTCTTCCTAATTCTTAGTTGCAACCCCGGTTCCCATTAAGGTTGTTAACTCCTTCATCAGATCCAACAAAGTTTGAGCCGACGACGTCTGTGCCGGCGGCCTGGAAGACCCGGGACCTGGCACCGTCTCGGCCGCTGCTCCTGACGTTGTGCCGTTCTGAGGCGGCGTCATGCCTGCCATAAAGATGGCGACTCGGCTTGGCGGGGCGTAGGGCTCCGTAATACTATCTCCACTGGTATAGCCCCCAAGACCACCATCATGAAGCTGGTAGATCAACTCCGCCTCTCCGCTTGAGGACCCATCATGTGGGAGGATAAGGGTCTCTCCTCCTTACACAGAGTCTTCACACCTTGCGTAAAGCCGACGAAAACGCTCCCTTGCCTGGATTGAACACGGGCGGGTTGCGTACGCAGGGCCTGCTCGACGAGGTCGGTGCAGATGGCCGACCCAGGCTCAGATCCGTCGATCTATCTAATGAAAATTTGAATTCCGTCGAAGGGGAGTCAGTACCCGTACTTGATTGAGTCGGCCTCGGGGCTCCAGCCTGCATCGTCGTTCCAAAGCTTGACGCGACGACTCTCAGTCGTCATGCCAACGGCATATCCCTCGATCCCTGGGAGAGAGCCCTTCGAGAACTCCACACCACCGAGCGCTAGCCCCATGGTGGGCGCTAACTGTCATGGTTTTGTCACGGCAAATCTCCTAGTGAGATGACTTAGGTTCGAGGCCATCGTCAAGGTGGAGAGCTCGAAGGGGTTGATCGAAATCGAGAGACAAGGGTTTACCCAGGTTCGGCCCCTCGGAAAGAGGTAAAAAGCCTACGTCATGCTTTGTGTTGTATTGATGTGGTATCGATTACAAGGGAGTGGGTTCGCTTGACGTAGCTATCTATGAGTTGTTTCATACCCTAAGACGCCACAGGGGCTCACCTTTATATAGGTAGGTGAAGGCCCTGGGCTTACAAGAGTCCCGACCGTCTTATATAAAGTATCTGGTCTTGTCTCTAAATCGCCTTGCCTTCCTGGGCAAGCCGTCTTCCGGGCGGCTTACGTGCCCGGGTCTCGCATCGTCTTCCGGCTCTGGGCCTCCATCTAAGCCCATCTAACGAGTCACCTCTTTGGCTTGTCTTCATCCTTCTGGCCCACTTAAGGCCTTTTGATTATGAGCCGCCAGGTATGACCTGGCCCCTCCTGGATGGGTCACACCATGGATCTATATCCCTAACACAAATGATTGTCACTTTAATGACCTACATGTCAAACTCGTTATTTTATTGTCGAGGGACATGACAGACATGCTAAGGAGGACCCTAGAGCAAGGTGGCTTCGCCAGGCACAGAAGATCATGATGGTTGTTGAAGAATCATCCCGAAGCATCATCCCTAGCGCCTAGGGCTATACCATATCATGCTATTATGAATTATCTGATATGTTATTCCTTTTTGTTGCTTGCAC
Organism: Hordeum marinum; assembly: GCA_022496015.1. Lineage (NCBI taxonomy): Eukaryota > Viridiplantae > Streptophyta > Magnoliopsida > Poales > Poaceae > Hordeum > Hordeum marinum. The sequence continues at coordinate 314,866,967 of CM039678.1, forward strand.
CCTTGACTGCGTAGTAGTCAATTATTAGGGTGATCTCTCACACACAGAATCAAATTAAAAAGGTGATCTTCCGAGTGTTGGTTCTGTCTATAACATGCAACATTCCGAAGTGCTCATGTCCATGTGAGCACACGTGGTCTGTGAGGTGTAAGGCGGATAGATGGTCAGACCATGTAGCAGATAACACTTGGTTGTCTTCAAGTTCTGGCAGAATAGTTCTGAGCTCGGAGCACGAAGCATCAAAATATGAACAAGAGTCATATGGAGATATGATCGGCAAATGATTGTCTGCCAATCAAAATTCTGGTTGTGTGTGATATCCACATCAATGGCTGAGAATAAGATTAGGGTCTTGAATCACTTAAAATCAATTACGAGAGATATTGTTTTCAGTGGGAGCATAATAATGAATTAACTAAGTTTAGTCACTAGTGCAGTTAATTATGAACACCATCTATGCGTAGTTTGCATTATAGTTGTAGAATAATGGCTCACGGTTCCACCTTTTTTGTTGAAATTGATTAATTGTTTTCATTACCTGGTTGAATCATTATGATTGGTAAACGCAATGATAGGATCATCCTCTAGAGTGCCAAGAAGGATTTTCCCCTACTACATGCTTACAATAATCTCACGCTGATGCTATGGATGACGAGACTCACATCTTTCAATTCAAAAGGCTAGAATTTCATTACATTTTGCTTGCTTCCAAGAAACCCAAGCTTAAAAATGTTCGGGATAGTTATGTGATATTCTTGGAACTGAAAATTATTTCTAGAAACAAATAAAGGATAAAAGATAGTTGATATCTACAGAAGTGTTTTGTTTGCAAGTTCTTGTGGAATGTACAACTATGTTTAACCTTGAGATGCATAGGACATGAAAGAACACGAGTCATGAGTTGATGGTGAGAACTCAAAAGAGAAAGAAAAATTCTGAAGGATATAATAAGACGTACATGCCTAGGGATGTTTGGGGTTCACGCCACTCTTAAAGTTGGATGTTTCTTTTGTGACTAGAAGAAATATTGGAAGTAAAACTAGAAGTTAAAAGGCAGAAAGAAAGAAGACTGGAATTGGAATGTACAACTTAGGTATGAATGTCATACAAGTTATGAGATCAAGAAAAAGTTGGTCCAGTAATAGCAACTCTTGGGAATTATTATTAAATTGTTGATCACTAAATTCTTTGGTATTGTGGTTAAAAGGTGATCACAGGGATATCAACTTGATTGCATGTTGTTGCAAATCGATGCAAGAAATACTATGACCTAAATGATCAAACAAATAATGAGCTTAAAATATCTGATGGAAATTTTGTAAAAGTTATAGTATGCCCCAACAACATATTACGTTCGTAATTTACTGTCATAATTCATTTTAGAGTTTTGTACACTCTAGCCCATTGCATAGAAGTTGTAAGGAGGTTGTTCATGAAAGAACAATAGTTGTTCGATGTTATGAACAAAAGGCCATACACCTATTGTGAATAGGATGTTTGTTATGAATATCTATGATAAAATTGACTGTCCAAAACTCTCACACTAAATGTCGCAAGACTAAAGAAATACCACATATATGTGGCACTGCATTTAGTCACATTGGAGAAACCCGCATGGAGAAATTCCATAGTGATGGATTTGAAGTCATCTGATCTTGTATGATGTGACACTTGTAACTTTCATTCAAATAGTGAAGTAAACTAAAATACCGTTCACAGGCCATAAAGAACGGACATAAAATAATTGGAAATATACATATTGATGGATGTAGTCCAATAAGTGTTGTATCAAGCAATGAATTTATCTATCTTCAAGGATAACTCAAGTAGATGCTTATATTTACTTATTGGGATATAAATCTAGATCCTTTCAAATGTTTCAGAAGGTTTTCTAATGAAGTAGGCATTATTGTAACAAGAGAGTTATATTTCTAATATTTGGATTGCAAAAATAAAAATTGAGTTACAAGTTTAGCAAAAGTCTAATGGGCTATATATGAAAATAATTTTATAGCTTGCATCTCCTAGAACACTACTAAGAGTAGATTTCATCAAGCAATGTATGACATAGTGAGATAAAAGATGCCATTAATCAAATTTGTCAATCTACTTTTAATGTGATGCCTTAGATACTGTTGCTTTTAAACTGAAAAGAGAGCCATCAAAAATGTTGAAATGACACCATATAAGATATGAAATCATAAGTGCTACTTTGTTGGTTATCCCAAATAGTTGTGTATTCCTGTATCACAACATTGAGGCAAAGTGTTTTGCCACAAAGTGCGGTAATTTTGAAGAAAATGTTTTCTGCAAAAGAGTGAGTGGGAGGATAGAGCAACTCGACAAGATTACAATATCTTTGTAATCATATCAAAGAAAAGAAACACTAGAAGTGGTTCTAGAATTTCGTACAGTGACTGATGTGAAAGCCTCTACATGATATGTAGAGACTTCGTTTGAACTTGCGGCTAAACTATATAGGCTGAGGAAAATTTGTGTAAACCTTCGTGGTGCGCAGACAAAATATTGTTGAAACAAACAATGAGCCTAGGATACATGGGGAAGCGTTGATGAGTCCTAAGTCCGGAAATGACTATATGCTGAAATAATCTGAGATATTATTCATACACCTGAATAAAGTTTGGAACTTGATGAACCCTCCGGAAGACTTAAGAGTCTAATATATAATGTTGGATCTATAAACTGACAAGATAAAAAAGTTTTAAAGCTTGGCTTGTTGCAAATAGTTTATGACAAGATCAAGGAAATGACTTTAATGAGATTGTATCATCATAGCAATACTTAAAGCCAGTTTAGGTTAAACAAGGAATTAATAAATATTTCTATTATGAGATATGATAGATGGATGTCAAAATTATTCCCATGAGATGGATATAGAACTAAGTTGTATATTTGATACAGTCCAAAGGTAATTTTGTCGATCGAAAGGAAGTTATTAAGTGAGCAAACTTCAAAAAATACTATACTAGATTGAAGCAAGCATAGTAGGAGTTGGGATCTTTGTTTTGATGAAATGTTAAAATAATTTGATTTCATCAAGGAAACAAAAGATACATGTATTTGCAAGAAAGTAAGTGGGAGCATGTAAATATTTCTAAACATTGTATAGGGTTTCTATTTTACGGGTCCGATGGTGTTAGTTGGGAGAACGTGTTACAAGATCGTTTACCGTACTATCAAGGGGGGGGGGTCTTGAGTGAGTAGCTTGATCTACTGTTCGTTGAGAGATCAAACCATTGCATCCTTGGCATCATATTTCTTGGTTCCTATTTGTTTTTTATCTATGTGAGATTTTAAAGTTTGTCTTCATCTTCTTGTCAAAATCAAGTTCATAAGAAAACAGAGTTCATATGCATCATCTTTGCATTTTTGGTGTTGGAGATTTTGCCGCTTCATATTTGGGTAAGGTTTGCTTCCTTGTCCTATTGGAATTTATTCTCCATTAATAGTTCTCAATTTATCTAGACATCGTTGGATAGTACTCGTCGTCTTCTATCCAGCAAATCTGAGTTTGCTTATTTCGGAGTCTGTTTGCAATAGTTATGGCTATTTTAGTCATGGAGGATCCATCTCTTCTCTTTGGGTAAGTTTTGAGCACCCGAGCGGTAGTACTGCTTAGTAGCACGGTAGTACCGCTTGCAATACATCCACTATGGACTGCCATAGTAATACGTCTCCAAAATATCTATAATTTTTTATTGTTCCATGCTAATATATCATCATTCTAGGATAGTTTTTGGGCATTTATTTACCAATTTATAATATTTTTGAGCACTAACCTATTGACCTAGTGCCCAGTGCTAGTTGTTATTTTCTGTGTGTCTTTGACTTTTCAGGTTATAGTACCAAACGAAGTCCAATTGCCACGAATCTTTTTGATGATTTTTTCTGGACCAAAAGAAGACCTGGAAGCTTCTGGAGGAGGTTGGAGGAGCTACGAGGGGCCCACAAGAAAACAGGGCGCGCCACAAGGGGGGTGCCCTGATGGCTTGTGCCTCCCTCGGGCGCCTCCCAATGCCCCTCTCTAGCCTATAAATTCACATATACTGATATACCATAAAACCCCAAGAGGTGCGCCCAAAAGACTTTTCCCCCTGCCGCATGTCTTTGTTCCAACGGGAGGCCATCTACACCTCCGTTCCGACACCCTATCGGAGGGGTGATCAATCATGGAGGGCCTCTTCATCAACCTTGCCTCCCTCACCATGATGTGTGAGTAGTTCAAAACAGACCTACTGGTCCGTAGATAGTACCTAGATGTCAATCTCTCTCTCTCTCTCAATCTTGATTACAATGTTCATTGCATCTTTGCCTTGATCTATCCGATGTAATCCCTTTGTATGGTGTGTTTGTTGGGATCCGGTGAATTATGAGTTTATCTTCAAATTATTCCTGAAAAATATTTGAGTCAAACCTGAATACTAAGATTCTTATTTGTGCGATCATCATAGCTTTGTAATGTTGTCCGATCTATTGAGATAGTTTTGCCAACTAGAGTGATATTCCCTCGATGGGAGTGGTGCGTGTAGTAGGCTCCACCTGACGAGTTTCTATACCCCAGTGATAGAAGGGGATACGTTGCGTCTTTGTGTTGCTGCTACTAAGCATCAAACAATGGGGTTTATTCATATTGATTGAGTTTACTTTGTCTACATCATGTCATTCTTCTCCAAGCATTAATCTGTTTTACTTAATACTCTAGGTGCATGCTAGATAGCGGCTAATGGGTGGAGTAATAGTAATAGGTGCAAGCAGGAGTCGGCCTATTTACTTATGGACGTGATGCCTATATACACATGATCATTTTCGTGAAAATCATATAACTATTCTCTTTTCTATCAATTGCCCAAAGGTAATTTGTTTACCCATCGTATGTTATTCCTATGAGAGATTCCACTAGAGAACTCTATGACCCTTGGGACTATCCACTTATATATTCACAAACGATATCATTACCTTGTTGTTATTTTTTTCTTTTATTTTATTTTGCAATTTACAATTATCTACACAACTCACTTGCTTGCAAATAATGAGATCAAGTGGATTGACAACCCTCTTGCCTGCGTTGGGTGCAAGTTGTTTATTCTTTTGTGTGCAACCACTGAAGATGGCTGAGGATTGGTATACCTATTGGTTCGATAAACTTTGGTTTCATAACTGAGGGAAATACTTACCCACTTTGTGCTGCGATAACCCGTTCCTCTTCACAGAAAACCCAACACAAATCACGAGTATCGGGAAGGATTTTTGGCGCTGGTGCCGGGGAATATCATCACCAACTCTCAAGTAACTTCACACAAATTTTCATTAACTCGTTATTCTTTTTATTTTTGTTATATTTAGTTTGTATGATAATAGTAAAAAATACAAAATAATTATCTTTGCTATTTACTAGTTTGCTTCATAGTATGATTCACTTGCTAGTTTACTTGTCTTGCTTGTCAATTTGCTTGTTCGGTCACCATGTGTCAAGATACTACTAAGTTGTGTGATTTCTCAAATACTAATAATAATGATTTAATTACTACTCCTATACCACCTGCCACTAGTGTTGAGGCTTTTGATATTAATGCTGCATTGCTAAACTTGTCATGAAAGATCAATTTTCGGGAAGTCCTAATGAGGATCTCGCATCACATATCAATACCTTTGTCGAATTATGTGATATGCAAAATAAAAAGGATATGGATAATTATATTGTGAAATTAAAATTATTTCCTTTTTCACTAAGAGATAGCTAAAGCTTAGTTCTCATCTTTACCTCATAACAGTATCGGAATGTGGGACAAGTATAAAGATGCTTTTATTGCCAAGTATTTTCCTCATGCTAAGATCATCTCCCTTAGAAATCCAATACTGAATTTTAAACAGAAAGATCAATAGCATGTTGCACAAGCTTGGGAGAGAATTAAATTAATGATAAGAAATTGTCCAACTCATGGCTTAAACTTGTGGATGATTATCCAATTTTTTTATGCTGGACTAAACCTTGTGTCGAGAAATCTTCTGGATTTTGCTGCACGTGGTACCTTTATGGATGTGACCTTGGGAGAGGCCACAAAACTTCTGGACAACATTATGACAAATTATTCTCAATGGCATACCAAAAGAGCTCCAACTAGTAAGAAGGTAAATTATGTTGAAGAAATCTCTACTTTGAGTGAAAAAGTGGATGCTCTTATGAATATGGTTGCTAGTAAAAATACTAATGTTCATCCCAATGATATGCCTTTGTCTACTTTGATTGATCAAAATAATTATGCTATTGATGTGAACCTCATCTCGCGAAATAATTTCAATAATAATGCTTATAGAGGAATTTTCAATGTTAGGCCATATCCCGTAATTCCTGTAACAACTATGGAAATTATTATGTTAAATTATGGAAATTTTCTACAAATACTAATAGTATACCTTCTGAACCTGAGAACACAATTAAAGAATTTATTAATTCTCAAAAGGTTTTCAACACTACGGTAGAAGAAAAGTTGCATGTGATTGATACTTTGCCTAGAAACATGGATAGAATTGCTCTTGATGTTGAGAATCTTAAAAATAAGTCTTTGCCACCCAAGCATGATTTTAATGAGACTATTAAACATATCCAATTATCTATTAATGAAATTAAGTAGAGGGCCACTAGTTGAGAGCTAAGCGGGAATTCTTAGAAAAAGCTCTTCCACCCAGTTTTTACCGGAATCACAATGAAGATATTAAAATGATTGGTGTTTCTCCTATTGAATCTTTGTTTACTTCTATGAATATGAATGATAAAGGTACTAGAGATGAGTCAACTTTAGTTGAGGAGCGTCTCGTTTGCTTGGAGAGTGATGATTTTAATGCTAAAACTTAAAAAGTGGGTTTGGAGAGGTAAAAACTTTGACTAGTGATGTGCCCACTATTTTGGATTACAAGGACTTTAATTATGATAAATCATCTTTAGTAGAATTTGTTTCCTTGCATCAATCCATTATTATCTCACCCAATGCTTATGAACAAAACAAAGCTTTTACCGAACATATAATAGAAGCTATGATAAAAGCTTATGATGAGAAACTTGAGCTCGAAGTTTCTATTGCTAGAAAATTGCATGATGAGTGGGAACCTACAATCAAAATATATCACCGAGTTGCCTAACTATTAGGAGACAAAGAGACTCGGTGAGACCGACAATTTCCGATCGGTTGTACCGAGGTCAAAAACCTAGATCAACTTAGTGAAGATTGTGGAGTTGGTTACACCGAGATTCACAAAGAGGTTTTGGAATGCAGCTCTTGTCGACATGGTACTCCGAGTGCTCCTCACACAAAGGGATCGAGAAGTGGTTGTTCAAGTTTTGTGATGTAGCATGAATAGAACTTGAGACGAGGAATCATAGATAGCTAGAGAGGGGTCCTGGGCATTCTTGTACATCCAATTGGAAAAAGAAAATCAAAAGTCAAATAGCAACAATTGGATATCCTCGAATGAGTAAAGATATGCAGACCAACATTCTCACACAATAAGATATCCAATGAAATGATCGCAAACATGCATAGACATTCTAGCATCTATCAAGCACTTTGGCAATGATGTAGTCATCTATATATGAGTATATTAACTTAGGATCCAAGTAAGAATACTTGATCATAGGTCATACTCATCGTTTAAGCACAAGTGGGCTTACCACTTTTACATAAAGCTTGTTAATGTTCTCAAATTCTAAGAGATAGTTTGACTCAAGTCTTAGAGTAATGCTCCCCCTTGATGTGACATCCCCCCTAATAGGGATAAACTAACCTTGGGTTTTTTGTAGAAGACTTAATGTGGGTGATGTAGTAGTGGATGCTCATGTTTGATGACGATCATCATGAGTTGGGAGCAATCCCCTGTGTTTCTTACTCTTCTCACCTATATGGGTTAGTCCCAAACCAAGAGACAAATACAAAGATATATGTGGACATGGAGAGCAAAGCATACATTATGATGTACATGGATTCATTTATTACCTTGTCCCTTGCTTACCTATGAGGGAATGTGCGACTCCTTGAACTATTGCATAATGTTGATGTTGATTGCATCTAGTTCTTGTCAATAATGAATACGAGTGAATTTCATAGGCCCTCAAGAACTTCACTAGTTCTTCTTCTTGGGGAGCCACATCAAATTGATGGGAATCCTTGGTGTTGAAGTGGCACTTGTAGAAGTTGAGATTGTAGAAGCCTTTGGAACCCACTTAACCAAAGCTTGGGATTCATCTTCATATGAGTCAATTTCCTCTTGAAGCTTGTCCTTGCCTTTGAGTTTGTGATCTTGTGGTGGAAGGTGATCTTGAGCTTTTGTTCCCTTGGGAAGAGTATGTTCATACTTCTCCCTTTGAGGAACAAACTTGGGCTTGGGGTATGGACCTTATTCACGTTCAACTCCATTAGTGTTGAAGTAGCCAATACCATGGTTCTTACGGTATCCTCCATGCTTGCGTACAATTTCCTCAAATTGCATACACTTGGCAAGACTTCTGTAGATACCTCTCTGTATAATCCCTTTCAATAGTTAATTTTCTTGCTCAAGTGTAACTTGGCTAAGAGAGTCATTAGTGGGATCAATAGAACTACTAGAAGAATTATCATTGGATTTTATCATTTTTATTGCTACTAGTTGAAGAACCTTTCTTGCCTTTGTTACTAGTTTGCTTAGCCTTAACTTGTGGAACGAATGTAGACAAGAGAAGTCGTTTGGCTAGATAAGAGGAATTCTTCTTTCGAAGATCGTCATCGATAGCTTTAAGAAATTCATGCTCTAGCTCCAAATTGAGCTTCTCGAAGCAGAGCTTCCCATGTGTCCTTACAATCTCTCTATGATCTTGTAGAGTAGACTCGTGGGCTAACTTAAGAGTGTTTAGTTCTTGAGTTAGTTGCTCTATTTCCAAATTATCATCATCACACGACTTATCTTTACTAAAGCGATTACTAACAAGTTCATCTTGACTAATATAACTAGATTTGTCAAATAGCAAGTCATCATCTCCTAGCAAGTCATCCTCATCACTATTGAAATCAAATACTCGGGGTGTGATACCTTGGTCACTTAGCCAGGAAGCAATTTCCACTCCCTTCATTTGGTGAATCAAATATGTCGTAGGGGTTGGAGGAAACGAGTGCAAATCCGGCAACACCTTCATCTTGACTATAGTCAGAGTCGGAGTGATAGCTTCTCTCGGAGTGGTGGTTTTTTTGAGGCATTAATCAGTAGAAGAGGCTCCTACCATGATATATTAAGGGAAAGCAGTTTTACATCATAAATACAAACCCCCAAAAGGGCTTGATAGCCCCACAAGGTGGGTGTAATGAAAAGAGCAAGAAAAAAACTAGTGAGAAAGAAAGTAGTAGAAGACCTAGAAAAGACCTAGGAAGGATGTAAAAGATGTGTAGAGATTACAAGGAGAGGGCAAGGAGTGTAATGTGGTCCCAAAACTCTTTGTTAACTCTATACTTTATCCACAAGAGAACACTCTTGGTCCTCTTTCTCCAAGCTTCCAAAGAGATCACTCTTGGTCCTCTTTCTCCTTGTTAACTCTATACTTTAGCCACAAGAGATCACTCTTGGTCCTCTTTCTCCAAGCTGCCAAAGAAGGTTGGATGCCTCTAAAGATTAAATTATTGCGCTCTTTCCAAATGTTCCAGGCAACAATACCAAAGATTTCCATGAAAAGATCCCTAGTGAAGCTTTGTTTGGCCACTTGGATTTCTTGAAGTCGAGGCAGCAAGCTATCCCATGTCATTACAACATGAGTCCAACAAGTAGTGTTGAACGGGCATAGAAAAACCAAATGATAAATTGTTTCCTCCGTGCCAGATCCACACAAAACACAATTGAAACCATCATTAGTGTGAAAGTGCTTCCTCTTGAGCAAGTTCCTAGTATTCAATCTGTTCACCATGAGAAAGCATAGAAAGAACTTAAGTTTCATTTGTAGTTTAGAACTCCAAATCCAAAGGATTGGTGCAGGAGCAACAATGTCTTTGTGACAGCTGAGATAGAACTTGCTGGAAGAATATGCCAAGCCCCCTTGAAACAACCAAGAGTCAGATCCTCCCTCCTGATCCAAGGAGTTTGGTTTAAGAGATTGAATTTGTTGAAACTCAAAAAATGCTTCAGGAGAGAGAGGCAGGTGGAACAAATCTGACAGATTAGAAGAGGAGAAGAATGTGGCCACCGAACAATCTTCCATCTTAACAAATGAAAATAAACATGGGAAACGATCAGCCAAAGGCGCAATATTCCAATTGTCATGCCACATTGCCACATCATTCCCATTCCCAATCACAGTGGTGGAAAAACCTCTAAAGACAGGCATTAACTTGCATATTTTCTTCCACCAGAAAGAGCCACAACCTGCGGAAGCATGAGGTATGGCATTTGTGTAATACGTATTCCAAATTAGGCTGGCCCATGGGAGATTTTCTCTGTTATAGAATTTGCTAAGAAACTTTAGCAACAGAGCTTTGTTTTGGACAGTGATGCTTATTACTCCCAAACCGCCAGCTGACTTGGGGCAGCAGACTCTCTTCCATGCCACTAAAGAGTTACACGAAGTTCCTTGATCAGATTTTTTTGTCCAAATGAAGCGCCTTCTGACCTTATCAAAGTAGTTAATGAATTTGGGATTCAGCTGCAGAGTGCACATTACATAGTTCAGCATGGAAGTGGCAAGAGAGTTAACTAAAGTGATTCGAGAATCATGACATAACAAGGAACAAGTGCTAGATAATTTCCTATCCACCCAGTCCACCAGAGGCAACAAGTCACTCATTGACGGTTGAGTAGTTCCCATAGGCAAGCCAAGATAAGTGAAAGGCATTTTGCCTACATCACAACTAAATGTAGCAGCCAGGGATGATATACTATCATTATCCACGTTAATCGGAACCATGATGGACTTATGAAAAATTATTTTCAAACCCGAGGAGATGGCAAAGTCATGTAGAACCTTCTTCAAATGAGAACACTGCGAGGGACAGGCCGGAAGAACAATGATTGTATCATCTGCATACTGTATGATGGGGAATTTACCTTGCCTGGGGATTGGTTTGTGCAAATAACCAAGCTCAAATTCTCTATTGATCACGTATTGTAACAGCTCAAAAGCCAGCACAAACAGAAGAGGTGAAACAGGATCACCTTGCCGCACCCCCCTTTTGCAATGAAAGGATTTACTTGGGATGGCATTAAGCAAAATAGAGGAGTGTCCTAGGGCCAGGAGAGATTTAATCCAATTGATCCATCGTACATCAAAACCCAGTTTTTGCATCATGGTAAGGATGAGCTCATGCTCCACTAGATCAAAAGCTTTTTCAAAATCTAATTTTAGGAGGACAATTCCATTTCCAGATTGCTAACACTGATGGATGAATTCAAAGGTCCATGCCAGGCAATCTTGGATAGATCTCCCTTTGATAAACCCATATTGATTCTCATGAATGAGTTGCAAAATAACCTTTTGAAGATGATCAGCCAATAACTTAGTAAGCAGCTTGAGGCAACAGTTGAGCAGAGAGATTGGCCGGTAGTCATTCACCGTGGAAGGGTTTAGCTATTTGGGAATAAGAATTATGAGAGAAGCATTGAGACAATCCAATGAAAGATTACCTTCCCAAAAATGCATACAACGGTCATAAAAGTCCTCTTTAATGGTATCCCAACATGCCTTTAAAAAACACCCATTAAATCCATCCGGCCCTGGAGATTTATCACTTGGCATTTTATGAACTGCTTCATCAATTTATTTACGTGAAAAAGGAATGGAGAGAGCATCTAGGTCCTGATTGGCAGAAACTAGAGAGTCCAAATTAAAATTCATATCAATAGGGATTGAAGTTCCAAGCCTTTCATGAAAGGCACACAACAGAGCAGCCGCTTTACTCTCATGATCATCCAAAATAACATCATTAGGCAAAGTTAGCGTGGCAATGGAGTTGGATCTGTGTCACTGAGTCGCCATACGATGAAAAAATTTAGTAGGCTCATCACCATATTTAATAAATCTAGATGTACATCAGGTGAGCCAATATTGTTGTTTATACGCCAGCAAGCGAACAATATGGTTTTTAAGAATGAGACGGAAGTTCCATTCTTGGATGTGAAGCTGCCTCTGCTCCTCAATGCTATTAATGAGCTGCAATGCAGTTTCCGAGTTAGAAAGCATAAGAGACAGTTTTGAGAGTTGCTTACTCCACTATTTCAAGGCATGGCAAAGTTGAGAAAGTTTGGTGTTTAGTCATCTCGCCGGATCCACAACACGTGGTGGAATGTTCCAAGCTTGTTGTACCACCTCTTTAAAACCCGGATGTGATACCCAAAAAATTTCAAACCTAAAGAGCTTTACACGAGGGAAGTAAGATTGTACCGAAAATAGACAGGGGACGTGATCAGAAACCGGCCTAGCCAATGCTTTAATAGAGGTGCTTGGATACGATGACGTCCAGTGATTCGAATTTCTGAAACCAATCCAATTGCTCAAGAGTTGGATCTATTTGCATATTGCTCCATGTAAAGGAAGCACCCTAAAGAGGAATTTCCACAAGACTAAGCACTTAGATAATATCATTAAACATGATCATGTCAGAAAAATCCCCTCCTTGCCTGTTTCTATTCGTGGAGTATCTCATAAAATTAAAATCGCCAAGAAGGACCCAATCCTCTCTGGAGCCAATATTGAGATCATAAAGCCGTGAAACAAAAAATCTCTATCACCTCCTTCACAAGGGCCATAAATATCGGCTAACGTCCAGGTGGCCGATGAGTGTACAGATTTAAAAGAAATAACGAAGGCCCATTGTAACGATTGTAACACCGCGCCTGAAAACAACGCACTATTCTAAATAACCAAGAGCCCACCTGAGTTCCCAATTGAGGGGACGAACGCAAATTGGTCAAAGCGCCTAGGACAAAATTTACATAAATAGGAGTGATCAAGGTGCTCGTTGGTTTCCTGAATGCAAATAATGGAACAACCGGAATTATCAATATGAGAGCGAAGCGCCGTATGCTTTTTATCGGCCCCAATACCATGAATATTCCAACAAATAATATTCCAAGGCCTAAAAGACTGGTTCATATTGCAAGGATAGACCAGTCACAGGAAAACAAAAGGGTGCTCATAAACAATAGCCAACTCTAAAAGTTCAGAAAACTAAAAAGTAACAAAAGGTGTCTGTAGTAAAGTCTTCAGAGGCGCAAAAGAACATCAATCCTGAGCTTGATCAAAAACCCTTGGAACCAACAACTTCTCTTCCTAGAGCTTAGAAGCTGGAATTCCGCACTCCATTGCACCAAGATGTTGTAGTCGAGTCACTGAGAGAGGTTCGGGAATAGATGAAGAAGGAGTTGGGTCCGGTACAATCATCACCACAGCAGGAACGATCGAAGACTTACGCTTGCGGACATCAGAGGGCTGTGGCACTCTGAACCCCCTGTACGTGTTGGATCTACCACTACGACGGACCTCAGACGTCATGATCAGAGTGGGAGCCCTCTTATACTTCTTCTTGGGTGTAACAACAATTGCAGTGGCTGGGGATTCGACGGCAGCAGACACAGGCCTAGTCTGAAGAACCTCCACTTCCACAGGATCCATCAAATCTTTCTCTGAAACAATGGGAGGAAGCGACAAACAGACACCTGGAGAATCATCAAAGCAAAGCTTTCTGGCCACTTTCCTGACAGTGCGCTCATACACATCATATCGATTCATGATAGACTGAACATTGAGAAACCTGACCAAACTAAAGGGTAGAGGGGGCAGCTGCAGACACTTAGGATTCATGAACAAACCAGGCCTTGAAACAGCTCTGAGCACTGAGAGCGGAACACACATGGAGGCAGGAGGATCACATTCCCTAGTATTGAGGGTGCAACAGTTGACCTGGACAACAAGATCTTCCTCCATGGGAGATGCCTCCCTAGAAGCCGAGGCAACCACTAATTCATGGTAAGCCGAGAGTGGGTTGTCCATAATATTGCCGTCGGGAACCAGCCCATGAGAGAAATGAACACCCTGCTCCCTCAACAAACGCTGAAAGTTGATCTGTCCTCTGGAGGGAATGAACAGCGGGGAGGGAGGGACATGGAGCTGGTGAAGCTAAGCATTGTTTCCCCCAGCAGCACCCACCCCCTGCGGGAACACAGCATTGCATGCTAACCAAGCCTGAAGACGAGTTTGAAACACTTGCTCAGCAGTGGTATGCGTCCCAAATAGAGGATGCGCATCGCCATTAGGAGGGAGCGGGTCCTCCCCATCTAGTGGCACATCATGCATAAAGATGTTAGCATCATCAAACCGAAGAAGAACAACCGGGACAGTCCACATTCTTCTCTGACCACCCATCTGACGCATAACAAAGTCTTTGGGCACCAGAGCAGGGCCCATGATCTAGGTCTGCACTAAAAACACCAAGAACGGCTCCCTTGGACTGTACCACGACAGTAATTTACCAAACTGAGACACTGCTTTATCCACCCAAAATTGAGTCTGATAATCTTGAGGGAAGGCAAGCAGCAACACCCAAGTGTATCTTCCTAGCACTGGCATACGCATATTGATTGCCTCATCATGCTTCACAAACATCGCTTCAACCTCCTCATACAGCATATACGTTTTACCCAACACAGCATCACAAAGTAGAGGAGTGCGAAGACAAAATAAACCCAAGCCCAGCGGCGAATCCTCAAAAAAGTGCAGAGCGTAGCCATCGTGATTCAACATACCAGCAAGAACAAAACGAGCTTCCGCCCGCAGATGAACCGGGATGGCAGTGCTTGTCTCCGTGATGAGGAAGCGATCGTGGTTGAGAGGCGGGTGACCGCTGAGCGCCAGGTCAGCACGAGCCTTCCGATCCGCCAGCCCATGGTCCACCGTCATGTCATGGGGGAGGAAAGCAAAGGGGTTGACAGGAAAGTTAGCCATGGTGCAGGAAGCAGAGGACACTAGATGCAGGGAGGGGTGATGAACCACGGTAGCTGAAGATTGTTTAATAGAGGAAGCCTTGGGAATCCAAACCTTCTCCCTTGAGAATCACAAACGTTTGCAACCAACGATCTAATGGCCATAAAACCAGCAATATTGGCAACATGTAGTCCCATGAAACGTAGGAGACCAATGGCCCACCGACAGGCATTTAACACAAAACACGTAAGAACGAACTGCACCCGAGGCCGGCAGAAAGATTGGAACAGAGCCTATCGGTTTAAACTGATCCTCCGTGATCTTCTCAAACCTGATCTCCTCCAACAGCTGGCACGATTTTCTAATATGGCCAATCTCACCACAATTAAAACATCTTCATGAATCCTGACATGACGACGCCAAGTGCCCAAAAGAAAGGCATTTTGAACACGCATTATAGTGACAATCCACATATTTGACAATCTCTGAATCTGAATAATCCACATGAGATAAATCTTAATAAGCTCAAAATCGAAAGCCAATTGAAAGTTCAAATCCCGTTGTCGGATAGAAGATCCAAACATTCTGGGCTTGAATAAAGGTGGATTCGAAGGGGAGGACCAAGCACTGAGACAAAATGAAAGGCTGCCAATATTGAAAGGGAGAGCTAAAATTGCCTCATCAGAAGAAGAACTCAAATGATCACACCAATTAAAATTATCCAAAGAAGCCTGATCATCGACCTTATAATCAATCTAAGAATCTTTAGAGTGAAAAGTTGATATCCAATCACAGGAAGTACCAGAAGGAGAAGAGCCAGATTGTAAACAGGCATTCACAGCCACCGCTTTACGTGCAATAATCTCCTCTTCACAAAAGATATTCGGGGGGATATTACATAAATATTTCTGCTTGGGATGGGATCTACGAGAACCAGAACTCCAACCAGCCTCAACGTGATGATTCACATGGTCAACAGAAGGCCATGATCCATGAAACAAGTGAAAGGAGCAACGAAAGGCATGTCCCGAAAAACCCTTAAGAGAGCGAATAAAATTCCCAACATGATTGGATGCCACTGAAAACCGAAAATGATGATCCGATAAAAGAAGGACCCTAAAGCCCTTGATGTTACCTCCCAAACAAGAACAGAGCGCCATGGCCACCAAATCCGTATCAAGATGAAATGAGGAGTAGTGGAAAACGACCACAAGAAAGAATTTTGGAGACGAGAGGGATCCATCAAAATGGATCGGATATTTGAAACGCCTACGCACCTGGGCAGCCACTCTCTGGCCATGGGAGAAGTCCCAATCAATAATGGAGTCCATCCTAGAAATCTAGAGGGAGCCATTGGTGGCCTCCACGGTGAGGTGGGAGAGGGTGGGAGGAGGGTGGGAGGGAGGAGCCATCCGGGGGTTGACCAGTTCCCTTGCAATGAAAGCACTCCCTCGGAGTGGTGGTCGGAATCAGAGACGGAAACCAGTTCACCAACATGAGCTTGATGTCTTTTTATTGAGTAGCTCTTGGTATACTTGTCTTTCTTCTCTGAATCCCTACTTCTCCTTGAGGGTCTTCGTTCATAACGATCATCTCTACTCCTCTCTCTGTGAGGTGACTCATCTGTGGAGCTCTTTCTTCTAGGTGACTCTTCCCTTATTTGGTTGGGGGACGTGCACTCATTGGAGTATTGTTTGTGTCTTCCACAATTTTAACAATTCCGGTCACGACTAGATGAACGCTTCTCTTCACATCTTGAGTTGGAGTTCCTCTCTTTGCCTTTACTCTTGTAAAACTTGTTGAATTTCTTGACCATGAGGCTTATCTCTTTATTGGTAACAAGGTTGTCGCTTGAGGTAGCGGGAGCATCACTTGTGGCTTTGTAAGCACCGCTAGACTTGTTGTGAAGCTCTTCCTAGTCTTTGAGTGACATATCATGAGCAAAAATCCTTCAATCACTTCCGTAGGTTTGAGATCTTTGTAGTTTGGCATCATTTGGATTAAGGTGCACACGGTGTCGTCCTTTCCATCCAAAGCTCTAAGTATCTTCTTGATGATGAATTTGTCGGTCATTACTTTGCTTCCTAAGCCGGCAATCTCATTGGTAATGAGAGCTAGCCTAGAATACATCTCTACGACTCCTTCACCATCCTTCATCTTGAACTTGTCAAGCTGACTTTTAAGCACATCCAACTTAGATTCTCTGACGAAATCGGTACCTTCGTGCATATCAACCAAAGTATCCCAAATTTCCTTTGCATTCTCAAGACGGCTGGTTTTGTTGAATTCTTCAGGGCATAGGTAGTTGAAAACAATGTCACATGCTTGAGTATTGTATTACAACATCTTCAATTCTTCCATTGTTGCTTCACGATCCAGTTCCTTTCCATCACCAAAGAATTCACCTTGCAAGCCAACATGAACAACATCCCTAACGGCGGGGTTATGACCATGAATATGCATTTTTATGTTATGCTTCCAACTAGCAAAATATGTACCATCAAAGTAAGGACCTATACGGTGATAATTTCCCTCGCTAGACGCCATACTCTCCTAGGCTGTGAAACCAATGCAATGGAGACCAAATCTCTGATACCACTCGTAGGATCGAAAGTAGGTTTAGAGGGGGTGATTAGACTACTTGACCAAATAAAAGTTCTACCTTTTCCCAATTTTAGTTGTGGGTAGATTTTAGCAATGATAACAAGTCAAGCACACCCTACACATGCATGTCTATGAGTATAGCAGCGGAAAGTAAGACAAGCACATAGAGGTGAGGGATACAAGATCAAACGCAATTATTGACATGAAGATTTTTCTCGTGGTTCCGATAGGTGGCGTTATCGTACATCCATGTTAATGGAGTATTAAACCCATGGAGGGTAATGATACATCTCCATCGTATCTATAACTTTTGATTGTTTCATGCCAATATTCTACAACTTTCATATACTTTTGGCAACTTTTTATACTATTTTTGGGACTAACATGTTGATCCAATGCCTAGTGCTAGTTCTTGTTTGTTGCATGTTTTTTGTTTCGCAGAAAATCCATATCAGACAAAGTCCAAACGGGATAAAAAATTACTGAGATTTTGTTTGGAATATATGTGAATTTTGGGAAGTGGAATCAATAGAAGGTGGTGGCCGAGGGGCCCACAAGCCTATTAGGAGTGCCCTGGGGGGTAGGGCGTGCCCTGAGGGCTTGTGGCTACCCCTTAGGTCGGTTGGAGCTGTCCTTCGGCCACAAGAAAGATATTTTTATAAGGAAAATACCCTCAAAACTTCAGCCCAATAGGCGTTACGAATCTCCGGATATTTAAGAAACGGTGAAAGGCCAGAATCCGGGAGCGCAGAAACAGAAGGAAACAAAGAGAGGGATCCAATCTCGGAGGGGCTCTCGCCCCTCCGCCACCATGGAGGCCATGGACCAGAGGGGAAACCCTTCTCTCATCTAGGGGGAGGTCAAGGAAGAAGAAGAAGGAGGGGTGCCACCGTGAGAGAGGGGGAGAGAGTCCCTCCTGCTCAAAACAGCCACCTTTCCCCTCATCATGCCACCGGGAGGGGGCTCTCTCCCCCTCTCTCCCAGTGGCACCGAAACGCCACCGGGGCCATCATCGTGACGAAGATCTACTCCAACAACTCCGTCATCTTCACCAACACCTCCATCACCTTTCCCCATCTATCTACAGCGATCCACTCTCCCGCAACCCGTTGTACCCTCTACTTGAACAAGGTGCTTTATGCTTCATATTATTATCCAATGATGTGTTGCCATCCTATGATGTCTGAGTAGATTTTTGTTGTCCTATTGGTTGATTGATGATCATGATTGGTTTGATTTGCATGTTTATTATTGGTGCTATCCTATGGTGCTCTCCGTGTCGCGCAAGCGTGAGGGATCCCCACTGTAGGGTTTGCAATATGCTTATGATTCGCTTATGGTGGGTGGCGTGAGTGATAGAAACACGGACCTGAGTAAGTAGGTTGTTTGCGTATGGGAATAAAGAGGACTTGATACCTTATAATGCTATGGTTGGGTTTTACCTTAATGATCTTTAGTAGTTGTGGATGCTTGCTAGAGTTCCAATCATAAGTGCATATGATCCAAGTAGAGAAAGTATGTTAGCTTATGCCTCTCCCTCATATAAAATTGCAATAATGATTACCGATCTATTTATCAATTGCCTAGGGACAATTCCGCAAGTCCTACCACCATTTTTCCACACTCGTTAAACTAAATTAGTTGTTTCTTTATCTAAGCAGTGTCTAGTTTTTATTTACATGTTCTTTATTAACTTTCAAACCTATCCTATCACACCTACAAAGTACTTCTAGTTTCATACTTGTTCTAGGTAAGCGAACGTCAAGCGTGCATAGAGTTGTATCGGTGGTCGATAGAACTTGAGGGAATGTTTGTTCTACCTTTAGCTCCTCATTGGGTTTGACACTCTTACTTATCGAGAAAGGCTACAATTGATCCCCTATACTTGTGGGTTATCAAGACCTTTTTCTGGCGCCATTGCTGGGGACCAATAGCGTGGGGTGAATATTCTCGTGTGTGATTGTTTGCTTTATCACTAAGTAGATTTTATTTGCTGTTCCTAGTTGTTTTCTATCTTTAGATATGGGCAGGAAATGCAAAATACCAAAAAAATTAGATGTACTTGCTGCTCCAAAAGTTGAGAACCACTAGTGTTCCGTACTACTCAAGAATATTATTTGGATCATCTTCGATCCGTTTGTGCTCGTGTTGAAACCCCAACTAGCTTAGTTGAGGGAAAATGATTAAATGATCATGCTTATTATGTGTGACACCTCTTATCTCAAAAACGGAAACTTTTATGGCATGATATTAATAGTTTGCAATGCTATGCTTGGAATTTATGCGAAATTTATGATTTGACTTGTTGTTCTGAAGACCCTAAAAAACACCTTCCCTATCAATGTGAGTTTAAGGATAATGGAATCGTATCTTCTTATGCCAAGGGTGTTTATAATTACTATGATATTGAGCAAATTGAAGAATTTGTTGCTTTTAAGGGTGCTTATGAAATTGCTTCTTTGATTGAAAAGTATGATGCTACTCTTTACAAATCTAAAAGTTTTCCCATACTTAAATATTGCTATGAAAACTATGCTTCTAATGCTTATGTTAATCCATATATTGAGGACTCCTCCGTTGTCCAGGAGGAGACTAATATTTTGCAGGAATCTATGGAAGAAGAAATAGCTGAAACTATGAGCTCATTAGATGAAAAAGATGAGGAGGAGAGCAAAGAACAAAAGGAGGAAGAGAGGATTAGCTACCCATGCCCACCTTCTAATGAGAGTAACTCTTCAACTCATGCATTGTTTAATTTCCCTCCGTGCTTGCCGAAGGATGAATGCTATGTTGATTGCTATGATCCCTTGGATTCATTTGAAATATCCCTTTTTGATGAACTTGATGATTGCTATGCTTGTGGCCATGATGCCAATATGAAAGATGCTTGTGGAGATGAACTTGCTATAGTTCCTTATGTTAAGAATGAAATTCTTCCTATTGCACCCACGCATGATAGTCCTATTATCTTTTGGAATTCTCCCAACTACACACTATCGGAGAAGTTTGCACTTATTAAGGATTATATAGATGGGTTGCCTTTTACTATTACACATGATGATTTTGATAGATATAATATGAATGTGCTTGCTGCTCCTACTTGCAATTATTATGAGAGAGGAACTACATATCCACCTCTCTATGTTTCCAATATGATAAAATTGCAAGAAACTGCTTATGCTATGTATTGGCCTTTACTTTGTGTGCATGAATTGTTCTTTTATGACATGTCTATGCATACGAAGAGAGTTAGACTTTGTTGTTTCATGATATATGTTATTTTGTGCTCAATACTAAATTACAAATCATTTTTAATTAAAATTTGCTTTGGTATACCTTGGGATCCGGGTGGATCCATTACTTGAGCACTTTATCCCTAGCTTAATGGCTTTAAAGAAAGCGCTGCCAGGGAGACAATGCGGAAGTTTTAGAGAGTCATTTAATTCTGTTGTATGCTTTTATATAGTTTAAAAACAAAAAAATAAATAGGGGAATCTAAAATGTTTTCAAAAAGAAAAGTGAAAGTGAGAGAGACGAGCATTGTGAAAGTGGGAGCTAGCCTTGAACTTTGTTCATGCCCATGGAAACCTTGTGAATCTTAATTACAGAAACTTTTCAACAAAAATAATGATACCCTTGTATAAATCCATTGTATTATAAAAATAATGTGCCAAGATTTGCCTTTCGGATGATTAGATTGCTTGTTTGGTGTGTGCAGTGCAAAAACAGAAACTTTGGCTGTAGTGCGTGAATTTTTTTTACTGGAATGTCAAAAGTTTTTGAAATTTTTACATAGTACTGGTATGCATTTTTTTCCTAATTTTTCAGAAATTTTAGAGTTACAAAAGTATGGTGAATGTTCAGATTGCTACAGACTGTCCTGTTTAAGACAAATTCTGGTTTTGATGCATTGTTTTGCTCGTTTTGATGAAACTATCGATTGTATCAGTGGTATAAGCCATGGAAAAATTATAATACAGTAGATACAATGCAAAAACAAAATATTAATTGGTTTTCAACTGTACTTAAAGTTGTGATTTGCTTTATTATACTAACGGATCTGACGAGGGTTTTGTTAAATTTTGTGTGATTGAAGTTTTCAAGTTTTGCGTGAGATCACGATGGATGAAGGAATAAGGAGTGGAAAGAGACTAAGCTTGGGGATATCCAAGGAACCCCAAGGTAATATTCAAGGACTCCCAAGAAACTAAGCTTGGGGATTCCCCAAAAGGCATCCCCTCTTTCTTCTAACAACCATCGATAATTTTACTTGGAGTTATATTTTTATTCGTCACATGATATGCGTAAATCTTGGAGCGTCGTGTGCTTTTTATTTTTATTTTAATATTGCACCATGCTGGTATGAGATAGTCCTTGGTCTATTTATAGAATGCTTCATGCACTTCACTTATATCTTTTGAGTATGGCTTTATAGAATGCTTCATGTGCTTCACTTATATCATTTGAAGTTTGGATTGCATGTTTCTCACACGTAGAAAACCTCCATTTGTAGAATGATATTTTGCTTCACGTATATTTGTTAGAGCGTGGGCATATCTTTTCTAGAAAGAATTAAAACTCTCATGCTTCACTTATATCTATTTATAGAGTTAACAGGAGTTGGTCATTCACATGGCTAGTCAAAAAATCCTACATAAAACTTGTAGATCAATGAATATGATATGTTTGATTCCTTGCATATACTTTTGAGATATGAAGATGGTAATATGAGAGTCATGCTAGTGAGTATAAATGTGTTGAAGTTTGTGATTCCCGTAGCATGCACGTATGGTGAACCGTTAGGTAACGAAGTCGGAGCATGATTTATTTAATGATTGTCAACCTGTGTGTGAGGGTCGGGAGCGCGCGATGGTTAACTCCTACCAACCTATCCCCTAGGAGCAAGCGTCTAATGCTTTGTTTGATAACTAATAGATTTTCGCAATAAGTATGTGAGTTCTTTATGACTAATGTTGAGTCCATGGATTATACGCACTCTCACCCTTCCACCTTTGCTAGCCTCTATAGTACTGCGCAATTTTCGCTGGTGCATCAAACCCACCTTCCTCAAAACAGGCACCATATATTTTCCTCAAAACATCCACCATACCTACCTATTATGGAATTTCCATAGCCGTTCCGAGGTATATTTCCATGCAACTTCCACCATTCCATTTAGTATGACATGCACTATCATTTTCATATTGCTTTGCATGATCGTAAGACAGCTTGCATGATGTTTTCATGGCTTGTCCGTTTTTTGATGTCATTTGCTAGGCTAGATTGCTACACATCCCCGTATCCTACCGGAAGCATTCATATAGAGTCATATTTTTGTTCTAGGTATCGAGTTGTAAGTAAATAAAAGTGTGATGATTTTCATTATTAGAGCATTGTCCCGTGTGCGAAAAGGATGATGGAATCTATGATTCCCTCACAAGTTGGGAGGAGTCTCCGAACTTTACAAAAAAATAAAAAAGGCCAGCGAAGCCCAAATAGAAAAAAGAGGTCAAAGATGCCCACCCAAAAAATATAAAAAGAGAAAAAAAGAAGAAGAAAAATGAGAGAAAGAGAGAAGGGACAATGCTACTATCTTTTTCCACACTTGTGCTTCAAAGTAGCACCATGATCTTCATGATAGAGAGTCTCCTATTTTGTTACTTTCATATAGATAGTGGAATTTTCATCATTTTCACGACCACTTACTTTTCTTTTTGAGCTTTCATACACTTATATCTCTAGTGCACCCGTTGCATAGCAATCCCTACTCACCCACATTGATATCTATTGATGGGCATCTCCATAGCCCATTGATACGCCTAGTTGATGTGAGACTATCTTCTCCTTTTCCTCATCACCTCCACCATATTCTATTCCACCTATAGTGCTATATCCATGGTCGTATCTATAATTTTTGATTGTTTCATGCCAATATTCTACAACTTTCATATACTTTTGGCAACTTTTTATACTATTTTTGGGACTAACGTATTGATCCAGTGCCTAGTAGCAGTTCCTGTTTGTTGCATGTTTTTTGTTTTGTAGAAAATCCATATCAAACAAAGTCCAAATGGGATAAAAACTTACGGAGATTTTTTTGGAATATATGTGAATTTTTGGAAGTGGAATCAACAGAAGGCGGTGCCCGAGGGGCCCACAAGCCTGCCAGGCGCGCCCTGGGGGATAGGGCGTGCCCTATGGGCTTGTGGCTACCCCTTAGGTCGGTTGGAGTTGTCCTTCGGCTGCAAGAAATATATTTTTATAAGGAAAATCTCCTAAAAACTTCAGCCCGATTGGAGTTACGGATCTCCGGATATTTAATAAACGGTGAAAGGCCAGAATCTGGGAGCACAGAAACAGAAGGAAACAGAGAGAGAGATCCAATCTCAGAGGGGCTCTCGCCCCTTTGCCGCCATGGAGGCCATGGACCAGAGGGGAAACCATTCTTGCATCTAGGGGGAAGGTCAAGGTAGAAGAAGGAGGAGGGGGGCTCTCTATTCCTCTCTCCCGGTGGCACCAGAACGCTGTCGGGGCCATCATCGTGACGGCGATCTACTCCAACAACTCCGTCATGTTCACCAACACCTCCATCACCTTCCCCCATCTATCTATAGCGGTCCACTCTCCCGCAACCCGCTGTACCCTCTACTTGAACATGGTGCTTTATGCTTCATATTATTATCCAATGATGTGTTGCCATCCTATGATGTCTGAGTAGATTTTTGTTGTCCTGTTGGTTGATTCATGACCATGATTGGTTTGAGTTGCATGTTTTATCATTGGTGTTGTCCTATGGTGCTCTCCGTGTCGCGCAAGCGTGAGGGATCCCCGATGTAGAGTTTGCAATATGCTTATGATTCGCTTATGGTGGGTGGCGTGAGTGTTAGAAACACAGACCCAAGTAAGTAGGTTGTTTGCGTATGGAAATAAAGAGGACTTAATACCTTATAATGTTATGGTTGGGTTTTACCTTAATGATCTTTAGTAGTTGCGGATGCTTGCTAGAGTTCCAATCATAAGTGCATATGATACAAGTAGAGAAAGTATGTTAGCTTAAGACTCTCCCTCATATAAAATTGCAATAATGATTACCGGTCTAGTTATCAATTGCCTAGGGACAATTCTGCAAGTCCTACCACCACTTTTACACACTCGTTAAACTAACTTCGTTGTTTCTATATCTAAGCAGCCCCTAGTTGTTATTTACGTGTTCTTTATTATCTTGCAAACCTATCCTATCACACCTACAAAGTACTTCTAGTTTCATACTTGTTCTAGGTAAAGAGAATGTTAAGCGTGCGTAGAGTTGTATCGGTGGTCGATAGAACTTGAGGGAATATTTGTTCTACCTTTAGCTCCTCATTGGGTTCGACACTCTTACTTTTCGAGAAAGTCTACAATTGATCCCCTATACTTGTGGGTTATCAAGAGGTAACGGTTGCAAGAGTTCACAGAGGGCTCCACCCATAAGGGTCCACGAAGTAGCAACCTTGACTATTCCATAACAGCTTCCGTCCACGAAGGACTAGCTTGACTATGGGTAGATCTTCACGAAGTAGGCGATCTCCTTGCCCGTACAATCTTCTTGGTTCAATTCCACAACACGAACTAGGAGGCTCCTAAGCAACACCTAACCAATCTAGGAGGCACCACCCTCCAAAAGGTAATAGGCTTGATAATGGTGATGAACTCCTTTCTCTTGTGCTTCAATATGATAGACTCCTCAACACTCAATCACTCTCTCACAGATTTGGCTTGGTAGAAGAGATTGATTGGGTGTAAAGCAACTTGGGGAGGCTATAAATCAAGATCAATATGGTTGGAGTGGATTATCTTGATCTCAACACAAGGGTAGGTGGTTCTCTCTCAAAAATTTGGATATGTGAAGTGGGGAACAATTCTGAGTGCTTCTCTTGCGAGTGGGTTGTGGTGGAGGGGTATATATAGGCATCTCCAAAAATCCAACTGTTATAACATTATTGACCATCTTGGTGAAACCGATGCAAAACTTGGTTGTATCGATCTTTTCAAAATGTGGCAACTTTTGGAATCTCGGTGGTACCGAAGTTAGTGGCCGAGGCAGTTTCCAAGACTCGGCGAGACCGAAACACAAAACTCGGAAATTCCGATTTTATGAAATCAACTAACAGAATCATGGTCACTGAATCTTGGTTACACCGATGTGAACTCGGTTGCACCGAAGAGCTAGGGTTTGGCTAGTGTTTTGTCTTAGGTTTTAACTCGGTGTAGCTGATGTGGAATTCTTGGTCACACTGATTTTGTGTGGTAGGGTTTAGACAGAGTATTTTGTGGGAGAGCTTGTGGGTGTTTTGGTGGCTAGCACTTGTGCACGTGGAGCAATTTGTTCGCCAACAATACCTTACCCCCTTTTAATAGTATTGGCTTGCCTATGGACTCAAGGTGATTTCTCACAAAGTAAAAAGAGAGTCTTCTAGCTTGAAGCTTTGCCAATCCATTTCTTGCATCTTGGGGTATCTCCTCATAATTTATAGCCATCCCATCATTGGACTTATCCTGAAATATGCTTAGTGAAAATATCAGTCCAATGACATATATGTTGTTATTAATTACCAAAACCACCAAGGGAGCAGGTGTGCTTTCAATTACCCCACTTCAAGAGCGCTTATCTGCTTGCCTCTCTATGTATTAAGTTTATGACAAACAGGGTAATGCAGGGAGAACAATGACATGATGTAGATAAAGTAAACTCGAGCAATATGAATAAACCCCATCGTTTATCCTTAGTGGCAACAACACAAGGACACAACTTTTCCCCTTATGTCACTGCGATATAGGAACTCATCGGGTTGAACCCACTATAATGCACCTCTCTCACTGAAGAAAGATCAATCTACTTGGCCAAATCAAATCAATATATCAAAGAGAATTAGGAAGCTATGATGATTGTGCAATTAAGAATCATAATAATTTTAGAGAAGACTCAAATGCTTTTCATTAACAATCTGAACATAAACCCACAATTCATCGGATCCCAACAAACGCACCGCATAAAAGAGTTACATTGGATGGATCAAAGTGAAGATGCGACGATCATTGTATCGAAGATGAAAAGAGAGAGATAGCCATCTAGGTACTAACTACGGACCCATAGGTCTGTGGTGAAGTGCTCACACATCATCATGAGGGCAACAAGGTTGATGAAGAGGCCGTCCGAGATTGATCCCCCCTACGGCAGGGTGCCAGAACGGAGCTCCAGATGAGATTGCAATGGAACAGAGACTTGCGACGAAAGAAAAAGTGTTTTGGGATGGCGTCTGTTATTTTGGAATATATGTTAATTTATAGGCCAGAGAACGGGGTCAGAGGGGACGCTGGGGAGGCACAAGCCATCAGGGTGTGGGCAGCCCCCTGGTCGCACCCTGTTGGCTTGTGTCACCCTCGTGTGGCCTCCGGTCTTCTCCTCAAGCTACCAGATCTTCTTTTGGTCCAGAAAAATCATAAAAGGTTTCAAGGCAATTGGACTTCATTTGGTACTATAAAGCTGAGAAGTAAAAAACACGCAGAA
The DNA here is from genome assembly GCA_022496015.1 of Hordeum marinum. Taxonomy (NCBI): domain Eukaryota; kingdom Viridiplantae; phylum Streptophyta; class Magnoliopsida; order Poales; family Poaceae; genus Hordeum; species Hordeum marinum. The sequence continues at coordinate 314,894,062 of CM039678.1, forward strand.
AACAACAACTGGCACTCGGCACTAGGTCAATAGGTTAGTGCTCAAAACCAATATAAATTGGTAAGTAATTTCTCAAAAAGTATCCTAGAATGATAATATAATATCATGGAGCAATCAAAAGTTATAAATACGTTGGAGACGAACGTATCAATGATCCTCTCCATGTACTCTATGCTGATTGGGGCTCTGCCTACGGTCATCTGTGTAAGGCCGCCTATTGTCGAATGACCGCTAACCGAGTGAACTACCCCTCGGAGTGGGCATTTGACTGCGATGGTGGTCGTTGCGCCTTTGACCTCCGTACTGACCTCTCGAAGAAGGAGATCGTCGGAGTCTCCATGGTCCGAGCGGGCTATGGGCTGACTATGCCGTGTCCGCCCGTACAGACTTGCCATAGACGTGGTTGTGCAACTACGACACCATGAAGTTTTGCTCTAGGGAAGTCTTCAGAAGTGTCTGAATATGTTGAATGCCTTCCACAACTGCTGAATCAAACGACTCAATAGTGATCCGAGTGGTTGCAGTAAAGTTCTACAGAGGGGTGCGCATCACGTGGTAATTATGCAGGTGGTCGTTTGGATACAATCGCCTACGGTTGCGGCTAGAGCTGGGTTGCTCTCTAGCCGCACAGTTGTTGAGTGACTTCTGGAGCTGCTCGAGATGCTCGTGCTCAGCCAAGGTGGCCTGACGTGTGGCCTCCAAGGCCATCTCCTCTAGGGTCGTCCCAGTGATGGGGGTAAGCAGGGCATGCTCGTTCCTTCGCCTAGGATCCTCCTGACTGAGGGGCTGGGGGATGTAGGCGTCATCGGCTATGTCGTCGTGGCCGTCCATGCCATGCCCGTGGGAGTTGACCGTGGAGACCTAGGGGCTCCTCCCAGGGGCTCCTCTTGTCGTATCGGCCATCAGAACTTCTGTAATAGGTTCGCTGCTCTCGCACCCAGGTTCGTCGGAGGAACCATCACACGAGGAAGGGAACAAGCTGAGGGTGGGCTCGTCAGAATCGAGCATAGCCACCTGCCCGGCCGTATCTTGAAGAGCCACTTCAAGCTTGATCCAACACTGAAGCCGTGAGCCCTTTGAGCACTTGTGATGGACCACAACGGAGTGAGGGAAGCCGACCGGTATGGGACCACCGGCTGCCAATGAAGGACTCCGTACGCCGTCGCGCTGAAATGTGCCTCACTATGAGCGAGAAGTGCATCTGTATCCAGTAGAGCTTCCTACAGCCACGCCAAATCATCGGTGATGAAGCTGAGGGAACCGAACGGAATCTCTCCATCGATTGTCATCATGATGACTGGGAAAAAATGAATCTCCACCTACGCTGGATTTTAATAAATGCGTAGCCCCACGATGGGCGCCAATTGTCGTGGGAGTGATCCTAACAATAGTACTAGGGGGTATGAATGAAGGGCAGAGCCTAGCTATGGCATTGGTGTAACACTCGAATTTTATGAGTTCGGGCCCCTCTCGGAGGAGGTTAAGATCCTATGTCTCGTGCCCAGAGGCTTGTGTTTTCTCTGGTGTGTGTGAATACAATAGGGTGTTGGACCGTTGCCATGGAGCTCAAGTTAGGCTTATATAGGGTGTGCTTGGATCTATTGAGCGTCATTCCAAGGGTGAATGCCATTATGGAGGCATTTTCCAACAGTCCTAACTACGGTCGTTACTGGTAACATTAGTCTTGACTGCACTTCATGTGTTATGTTAAGCCCCTCGAATGTTGCAGCGCTCACGTCGTTGATATGTCCATTTTGCATCATGTTTTACTACTGTTATTTATAATGTTTTTATGCATAATAATGCCTCACGGAGTAATTCTAATGCCTTTTCTCTCACAATTTGCAAGGTTTACATCAAGAGGGAGAATGTCGACAACTGGAATTCAACACCCTGAAAAACACGTCAAAGATACCTATTCTGCAGAACTCCAATGAAGCTGGAAATTTACGGAGATTTTGTATGCATTAAATAAAAAATATAGGAGCTAAAGACTACCGCAGGGGGGCACCACGTGGTCACCCTCCAAGAGGGCGCGCCATGCTCCCTAACGCGCCTTGGTGGAGGGTGGGCACCCAGGCCCACCTCCGGATCCCATCTTGTGGTATAAAATCCCAAAAACCTAAAAATAAGAGGAGGACTTTCGGGACGAAGCGCCGCTGCCTCAAGACGGAACTTGGGTACGAGCACTTTTGCCCTTCGGCAGAGGGATTCCGTCGGGGGAACTTTCCTCACAGAGGGGGAAATCGAATCCATCGTGATCACCAACAACCCTCTCATCTTGGGGAGGCCATTCTTCATCAACATCTTCAACAACACCATCTCCTCTCAAATCCTAGTTCATCTCTTGTGTTCAATCTTTGTACCGAAACCTTAGATTGGTACCTGTGGGTGACTAGTAGTGTTGGTTACCTTGTGTAGTTGATTACTATATGTTTTATTTGGTGGAAGATTATATGTTCAGATCCATTATGCTATTAAATACACCTCTGATCTTGAGCATGCGTATTATTTGTGAGTAGTTACCTTTGTTCTTGAGGTCATGGGAGAAGTTGTGTTGCAAGTAATCATGTGAACTTGATATGTGTTTGATATTTTGATAACATGTATGATGTGATTCCCTTAGTGGTGTCATGTGAACGTCGACTACATGACACTTCACCATCCTTGGGCCTAAGGGAATCCATTGTGGAGTAGTTATTAGATGATGGGTTGCTAGAGTGATAGAAGCTTAAACCCTAGTTCATGTGCTACTTCATAAGGGGTTGATTTCGGTCCACATGTTTAATGCTATGGTTAGACTTTGTATTAATACTTTTCTCGTAGTTGCGGATGCTTGCGAGGGGGTTAATAATAAGTAGGTTGTTAGTTCAATTAAGAACATCACCCTAGCACTGGTCCACCCACATATCAAATTATCAAACTAGCGAACACGAATCAAACCAACATGACGAAAGTGACTAGATGAAATTCTTGTGTACCCTCAAGAACACTTTACTCCTTATAAGAGATAGTTTTGGCCTGTCCTTTGCTACAAAAGGATTGGACTACCTTGCTACACCTTACCTGTTGTTACCATTACTTGCTCGTTACAAATTGCCTTGCTATCAAACTACTTGCTATTTACAATTTCAATGCTCGCAGAGATTACCTTGCTGAAACCCGCTTATCATTTGATTCTGCTCCTCATTGGGTTCGACACTCTTACTTATCGAAAGGACTACGATTGATCCCCTATACTTGTGGGTCATCAAGACTCTATTCTGGTGCCGTTGTCGGGGAGTGAAGCGCTCTTGGTAAGTGGAAATGTGTAAGGAAAAACGTATACTACTTGCTGAAATTTACTGTCACTTGTTACTATGGAAAGAAATTCTTTGAGGGGTTTGTTTGGGGTATCTTCACCTCGACCAGAACCACAATTAGTTGCCCCTCAACCTATAGCACCTACTGAAAATATTGGTTATGAAATTCCTTCGGGTATGTTTGAACAACTGCTAGCTAGTCCTTATGCAGGAGATGGACTGAACATCCTCATATGCTCCTAATACATGTCAAAGAAATTTGTGGACTATTTAAGCTTGCAGGTTTATCTGGAGAAAAATTCTTTGGGTATGTTAGAACAACTGCTAGCTGGTCCTTATACAAGAGATGGAACTGAACATCCTCATATGCACCTAATACAAGTGGAAGAAATTTGTGGACTATTTAAGCTTGTAGGTTTATCCGGAGATGAAGTTAAGAAGAAGGTTATCCATTTATCTTTGAAGGGAAAAGCGTTGACATGGTATAGGCTATGTGATGATATTGGATCATGGAACTGGAATCGTTTGAATTTCGAATTCCACCAAAAGTTTTATCCTATGCGTCTAGTTCATTCTGATCAGAATTATTTATATAGTTTTTGGCCTCGTGAAGGAGAAAGTATCGCTCTAGCTTGGGGGAGGCTTAAGTCAATGTTATATTCATGACCCAATCATGATATCCCGAGAGAAGTTATCATTCGGATTTTTTATGCTCGACTTTCTCATAATGATCAAACCATGCTCGATACTTCTTGTATTGGTTCTTTTATGAAGAAGACTATTGATTTCAAGTGGGATCTCTTGGAAAGAATTAAACGCAACTCTGAATATTGGGAACTCGACGAAGGTAATGGGTCAGGTATGAAGCTTGAATTTGATTGTGTTAGATCTTTTATGAATACCGGTGCTTTTCACAAGTTTAGCACTAAATATGGACTTGACTCTGAGATAGTAGCCTCTTTCTGTGAATCATTTGATGCTCATGTTGATCTCCCTAAAGAGAAGTGATTCAAATATCATCCCCCTATCAAAGAAGAAATTAAAGAACCGGTCATTGCTAAACAAGAAACTATCATTGACAATGTTGATCGAGTTGTCCCTACCGCTTACATAGAGAAACCACCTTTCCCTATTAGGATAAAGGAACATGCTAAGGTATTAGCTGTGGTTTGCAAAAGAAACATTAGAGCACCTAAGCCCTCTGAAAAAATTAAAGTAGAACCTAGTGTTGCTATGCTTAAAGTTCTCTTGGTAGAAAATATTGATGGGCATGTCATTTACTTCTGTGATGAAGTTGCTAGAATTGCTAAACCCGATGAAAAAGACAAACATGGACCCGTAGTTGGCTTGCATATTGTCTCAGTTAAAATGGAAGATCATTGTTATCATGTCTTATGTGATTTGGGTGCTAGTGCGAGTGCTATTCCTTTTACCTTATATCAATAAATTATGAATGCATAGCACCTACTGAAATAGAAGATATTGATGTTACTATTAAACTTGCTAATAGAGATACCATTACACCACTTGGGATTATTAGAGATATTCAAGTCTTGTCTGGGGAAATAAAATATCCTACTGATTTTCTAGTTCTTGGTTCCCCGCAAGATGACTTTTGTCCCATTATCTTTGGTAGACCTTTCTTGAACATTGTTAATGCTAAGATAGACTGTCAAAAAGAAATTGTCAGTGTTGAGTCTGGTGATGTGTCTCGTGAGTTTAATTTTTCCAAGTTCAGTAAACAACCTCGTGATAGAGAATTACCTAGTAAGGATGAAATAATTGGTCTTGCTTCTATTGTTGTTCCTCCTAATGATCCACTAGAACAATATTTGCTAGACCATGAAAATGATTTGCACTTTCATGAAAGAAATGAAATAGATAAATTTTCTTTTAACAACAACCTCTACTAAAACACAATTTGCCTATTGAAACTCTTGGAGGTCCTCCTCCACCTAAAGGTGATCCTGTGTTTGAACTAAAACAATTGCCTGATACTTTGAAGTATGCTTACCTTGATGAGAAAAAGATATATCATGTTATTATTACTGCTAACCTTTCAAAACATGAAGAAGAAATATTATTAAAAATTCTGAGGAAGCATTGGGCTGCTATTGGATATACACTTGATGATCTCAAGGGCATTAGTCCCACTCTATGTCAGCACAAGATTAATATGGAACCTGATGCTAAACCCGTTGTTGATCACCAACGATGATTGAATCAAAAGATGAAAGAAGTGGTAAGAACTGAAATATTAAAGCTTCCGGAAGCAGGTATAATCTATCCTATAGCTGATAGTAGATGGGTGAGTCATGTTCATTGTGTCCCTAAGAAAGGAGGTATTACTGTTGTTTCCAATGATAAAAATGATCTTATTCTTCAAAGAATTGTTGCTGGCTATAGTATGGTAATTGATTTTAGAAAATAAAATAAAGATACTAGAAAAGATCATTATCGCTTGCCTTTTATTGATCAAATGCTTGAAATATTATCAAAGCACACACACTTTTATTTCCTAGATGGATATTCCGGTTTCTCTCAAATACCAATGTCACAATCTGATCAAGAGAAAACCACCTTTACTTATCCTTTTGGAACATATGCTTATAGACGTATGCCTTTTGGTTTATGAAATGCACCTAATTCCTTTCAAATATGTACGATTGATATATTCTCTGATTTTTGTGAAAAGATTATGGAGGTTTTCATGGATGATTTTTTTGTTTATGGAACTTCTTTTGATGATTGCTTAAGCAACCTTGATCGAGTTTTTTAAAGATGTGAACAAACTAATCTCATCTTGAATTGGGAGAAGTGCCACTTTATGGTTAATGAAGGTATTGTCTTGGGGCATAATATCTTCGAACGAGGTATTGAGGTGGATCAAGCTAAAGTTGATAAAATTGAGAAAATGCCATGTCCTACAGATATCAAAGGTATTCGGAGTTTCCTTGGTCACCCTGGTTTCTATAAGATGTTTATTAAAGACTTCTCAAAGATTTCTAGGCCTCTTACTAATCATTTGCAAAAGTATATTCCCTTTGTTTTTGATGATGATTGCATGGAAGCTTTTGAAACACTAAAGAAAGCCTTAACCACTGCACCTACTGTTCAACCACCTGATTGGAACTTGCCTTTTGAAATTATGTGTGATGCTAGTGATTATGCTATTGGTGTCATTCTAGGATAAAGAGTTGATAAGAAATTAAATGTTATCCATTATGCTATAAAAACTCTAGGCAGTGCCCAAAGAAATTATGCCACTACTGAAGAAGATATTTTAGTAGTCGTGTTTGCTTGTGATAAATTCAGACCTTACATTATTGATTCCAAAGTTATTGTTCACACTGATCATGCTGCTATAAAATATCTTATGGAAAAAAGATGCTAAACCTAGACTCATTAGGTGGGTTCTCTTGCTTCAGGAATTTGATTTACATATCGTTGATAGGAAGGGAGCTGACAAACCCGTAGCTAATAACTTGTCTAGGTTAGAAAATATTCTTGATAACCCAATACCTATTGATGATAGTTTTCCTGATGAACAACTAGCTGCAACAAATGTTTCTCAAAACACTCATGGTTGCTGACTATGCTAATTACATTGTTGCTAAAAAAATATTCCACCTAGTTTCACATACCAACAAGGAAAAAAATCGTCTATGACTTAAGACATTACTTTTAGGATGACCCACATATTTATAAAAAAGGAGTGGATGGTATTATTAGATGTTGTGTACCTTAGCATGAACATGAACAAATCTTATGGAAATGTCATTCTGAAGCTTATGGAGGACATCATGTTGGAGATAGAACTGCTCATAAGGTATTACAATATGGTTTTTATTGGCCTACTCTCTTCAAGGATGCCCGTAAGTTTGTCTTGTCTTGTGATGAATGACAAAGAATTGGTAATATCAGTAAGCGTCACGAAATGTCTATGAACTATTCACTTGTTGTTGAACCATTCGATCTTTGGGTTTTTGATTATATGGTTCCTTTTCCTTCCTCTAATGGGTACACTCATATTTTGGTTGTTGTTGATTATGTAACTAAGTGGGTAGAAGCTATTCCAACTAGCAGTGTGGATCATCATACTTCCATTAAAATGCTTAAAGAAGTTATTTTCCCAAGGTTTGGAGTCCCTAGATATCTAATGACTAATGGTGGTTCACACTTTATTCACGGTGCTTTCCGTAAGATGCTTGCTAAATATTATGCTAACCATCATCACCCTATCATCCTCAATTTAGTGGTCAAGTTGAACTTAGCAATAGAGGTAACTAAATCGGAGGTGGGCCTGAGTGCCCACCCTCCACCAGGGCGCGTTAGGGGGCCTGGCGCATCCTGCTGGAGGGTCGCCACCTGGTGGCCCCCTTCGGTAGTTTTCAGCTCCAGTATTTTTAATTTAATGCATAAAAAATCTCCGTAAATTTCCAACTTCGTTGTTGTTCTGCAGAATAGGTATCTTTGACGTGCTTTTTCAGGGTGCTAAATTCCGATTGCCAGCATTCTCCCTCTTGATGTAAACCTTGCAAATTGTGAGAGAACAGGCATTATAATTACTCCCCGAGGCATTATTATGCATAAAACATTATAAATAATAGTAGTAAAACATGATGCAAAATGGACGTATCAACTCCCCCAAGCTTACACCTCGCTTGTCCTCAAGCGAAAGCCGATATCGTAGAACATGTCCACATGGTTGGAGAGAGAAGTGTCGATAAAAACAAAATACGGACATAGTAGCATCATGCTTATTATTATAACAGCAACAAAACTAACATAAAACTTTCTCATAAATTTCATTTCATAGCGGCATCATATAAATTCTTATGAGCAAGTAACAAGTCATCACAGCGTGGAAGTATAAAGCATAAACCTTATTGGAAACCAACAAACTATGTTCTCAGTCAATTTTGCTTCTACAATTCATCATATTTTCAGGAAGGGTCTCATGTAGGAGCCTTTTGGCAAGTCCACATACTCCACCATCGTTTAGTCTTCTATGATTGCTAATGCTCACAGCATACCCATGGACAAAAAGTTTCAACCGGACACATAGAAAGATAGGAGCTTATAGTTTGCCTCCCAACATATTCACCTCAAGGGTGATGCCAACAATAATAACTCATGCTCACTTATATCCAACTGGTCATATGTGCCGAGATCTTTCCTCACCACATGATGCTTTCCAAAGGAGAAAAGTAAAAAGGAAGAGGGAAGAATACTTTGATTCTTGCATAAAAGTAAGTACATAAAAGTAAAAGATAGGCCCTTCGCAGAGGGAAGTAGAGTTTGTCATGCTCTTTTTAGTTTGTATGCCAAATCCCTTAGCGCAAAAGAACGTCACGTTGCATTGCCTCATGTGATAGCAACCTTTATTATGCAGTCCGTCGCTTTTATTACTTTGCCATCACAAGTTCGTGCAACGCTCAATTTTCTCTTACACTAATTGATCCAACACTTTTTAGAAGCAATTTTTATTGCCTTGATGCACCGATGACAACTTACTTAAAGGATCTTGTTCAATTCATAGGTAGGTATGGTGTACTCTCAAACATGAGTTTGGGTTTGGGTTTTTGGATGCACAAGTAGTATCTCTACATAGTGCAGAATTTTTGGCTAGCAAAGATATTGGGCAAGCACCACATGTTAAAGGATCTATGACAATATAACTTCTATGTGAATATGAACAAGCATAAATCATTACATTGTCTTCCTTGTCCAACGTCAGAAATTTTGGCATATAATATTTAATGGGGCTCACAATCATAAAAGATGTCCATGATAGTATATTTGCATGTGAATCTTCTCTTCCCTAATTAATTCTTTCATGAGTTGCATTATTAACTAATTCTATGTTTCCCAATCTCCAAGAAATTTTACCACTTACACTTTTGTTTATTGTGATGTCATTACTCACCATGAGATTAGCATATGATCTTTTCTCATTTATCTTTTTTATCATGATTGCAACAAGAAAGTAAAAGGGGTACAAGCTCAAACTAAACTTTATTATATAACTCTTACTCGATTACATAGATAGATAGATCACGAAACTAGTACTCGAAAATAGATAATACTAAAATTTTATTCAACTAAATCATGAAAAAACTAAGGATCAAAAAAAGGTAGAAAGTGATGGTGATACGATTCCGGGGCACCTCCCCCAAGCTTGGCTCAAGCCAAGGGGAGTGCCCATACCCATGTACTCAGGTCACCTTTGGTGGTGAAGATGGTGAAGGTGGTGGCGATGAAGCGTTATTCTTCTCTGCCAGTTTATGCTTGAGGATGAAATTCTCTTCCCTCAAATCATCATTCTCTTGCTCCAGTTTCAATGTCCTCTTGCATAGAGATACCTTGCTCTCCTGCAGAAAACAAGAAGGGATAAAAGGAGAGTTGGGTGTGCCCCTACCATTAGGGAGGCTTGAATTCTTGAACTCCACGTGCATATCTCCAAGCTGAGGTTGCGGGGGTTCATCTTCATCCGAGCCACCGATGGCCCAACGTCTTCTAATTACTCCAGATCGGTGTCTTCTTCTTCTCCGAAGTCCACAAGTAGGAATAAATGTACCCAAAGATCTTTGGATCAGCAACATAATTGGACACATAGCTCTCTCCCTTAGAATCTTGGGACAACATATTTTTAGGTCTGCCAAGAAAACAAGACGAAACAAGAATAGAAGAAAATCTCGCGATGCGGTTGTCAAAACAGTTGGGGGTATATATAGAGAACTTTTATTCTTGGAAACCAAGCAAACAAGAGGAAAATGGATTCGGGTAGGTTCCCGAGGTGGGCACACCAGGAGGGCGCGTCGGGGATGGCAACGGTGCCCTGGTGGGTCGTGCCCTCCTCGGTTACCTTCCTGTTTATTTTGTATTTCCTAAAATTCATAAATATTCAAAAACCACCTCCGGAGCCCATCTTCTGGTATAAAATTCCAAAAAACCTAAAAATTAAGAGGAGGACTTTTGGGATAAAGCGTCGTCGCCTCGAGGTGGAACTTGGGTAGGAGCACTTTCGCCCTCCGGTGGAGCGATTCTTCCGGGGAACTTCCCTCTCGGAGGGGAAAATCGAAGCCATCCTCATCACCAACAACCCTTTCATCTTGGGGAGTCCATTCTTCATCAACACCTTCAACAGAACCATCTCCTCTCAAACCCTAGTTCATCTCTCGTGTTCAATCTTTGTACCGGAACCTCAGATTGGTACATGTGGGTGACTAGTAGTGTTCATTACCTTGTGTAGTTGATTACTATAAGGTTTATTTGGTTAAGATTATATGTTCAGATCCATTATTCTATTCAATACACCTCTGATCTTGAGCATGCATATTATTTGTGAGTAGTTACCTTTGTTCTTGAGGTCACGAGAGAAGTCATGTTACAAGTAATCATGTGAACTTGATATGTGTTCGATATTTTGATGATATGTATGTTGTGATTCCCTTAGTGGTGTCATGTGAACGTCGACTACATGACACTTCACCATCCTTGGGCCTAAGGGAATGCATTGTGGAGTAGTTATTAGATGATGGGTTGCTAGAGTGACAGAAGCTTAAACCCTAGTTTATGCGCTACTTCGTAAGGCACTGATTTGGGTCCACATGTTTAATGCTATGGTTAGACTTTGTCTTAATACTTTTCCGGCATCGGAGGACGACTTATATAGAGCATACTTCCACCAGTCAAGCGCCATCTTTAGGGTCATTAATGCTAGTAACTGCAGGGGTTACTAGAAACTGCTAAGTTAACTACAGTCGTTATAGGCAACGTGGTCTTTACATTATTTAAGGCGTATTAAGTCCCTAGAATGTTGCTACTCCCACGACGGTCCTGCTCCTTTCCATCCGAGTGCTAGGGACGGTGCCAAGTGGTTGGTAACATCCGAGTGACTTTCAAGGAGCCGAGTGCAACTTGCATATTCGCACGAGTGTCAAGGTGAACCAAGGACTTCCATGAACTTGTAGGACCCCTGAGGTGTCCTAAAATAGAGGTATGTGTCCCTATCTAGGGTAGGTGACCTCGTAAATAGCCCCCGAATCAGATGAGTCTCAGGAGAACGAGTGTCCTGCATGTCGTGATGCTGGAGCCGTCTCGGGGATGTTTTGAAATGGGTCGGGTCGTTTCCCACTCGATGTTCGAGCCGCAATCGATTCAAGGTTTTATACTTGCCGAGTGGCCTGCACGGCCTCAATGTCTTGGGCCATTCGGCTCATTGTAGATCATCTCTCGGGGGAGATGACCCTTAAGCCTAGAGATGCCATCATTAGAACTTTCGTCTGATCTTCATTCATAGGTTCCAGAAGTGTTTGGAGATCTTCCCGAGTGCTCGACAAGATTCTATCCACTCGGTGGAAGCTTGTCCAGTCATTAGTCACTCAACAAATAGTGGTGCATTAGAACATCACGATGAACGCGGAGTCCACACGAAACATGACGTCGCAAAATCTCCGGCGATTTCAAAATCACGGGGAAGCGCGCACACGCGATTGTGATGGTTGTGTCAGAAACATGGGAGAGGTGGCCACGACGCCTCGATTTCCACGTCGCCAATTTTGCCACGTGTCCCCACTACTCTACCCTAAACATTTGGCGGATCTAGGCTCGCCCGTTGATTGCGTGGACTTTCCAAATGCAACGACTAGAAATCAGTCGAGTCGCAATATAAAAAGGGAACCGGGGGGAGGTAAGGAAGAAGCATCTTCTCTCCCTCCTCTCGATCTCCACTGTTGCTCCACCGAGAGCTCCGCAAGCGCCACCGCATCACCGATTCGCCACCAGCCCTCGCCGGGGATGTCAAGGAATGCCACCGCGAAGGCCGAGAGGGCGAAGAGGACTTCACGCGACTCCTCCTTGAGCGCAGGCGCCCCAGATGGATTCGTCTAGGGCGACTGGTTGGCATCCCGAGTGACCGCCGACCGATTGAGGGACTATGAGAGCCAAGGTCGCCTCGCTCCAATGAGTTGGAGGCTACCAAAGAAGTGAGAAGTCAAGCCTATGCCACGCAGAGGTGAATGGGTACTTCTCACCACTCATATCAACTGAGGGTTTCCGCTCTTGCCCCATCCTTTCTTCTGAGCTTTCTTGAACTTATTTGGGGCTCAATTGCACCATCTACCTCCCAATTCCATCATGTACTTAGCTAGCTTTGTTTCTCTATGTGAGAACTTCCTTGGTTGTCACCCGCATTGGGTTTTTCTCAAACACTTGTTCACTTGCTGAGTGATGACAGTGAAGAAACCCACTCTCTAGGAAGAGAAAACAAACATAGTCAGTTGTGTGGGGGGTTTGGGAATCCAGTTAAGGGGCAAAGATAGCTTTCCTGAGATGAACTTTCTCGATACGGTCAAGGGTTGGCAATCCACGTGGTTTTACTGTGAGGATGCCTCAGTCAGTGAAGGTCGGTCGGGTCTCCCTCCATATTCCACAGAACGCATTCGGCGGCTTCCAATGCTGACCATATCCAAGGAGGATAAGGTCGACGTAGACTTTCTCGTCATTGCACTAGTGGCCCTGGTAAACCAGGGCGTTAGTGGGTTAGACTTGTTGGAGGTCTTCTTCCAGAGAAGGATCTAGCCGCTTCAGGCTAGGGTTAACCCCTTGTGGCAGTACTCAGGTCCGAGTGATGTCACTCGCACGCACCCGGAGGAGCTCAGCACTGAGGCCGTGGCAAAAAACTGAAGGCCATAACTCCAACTCGGGACAACCCCAGAGGGTCGAGGCGTGTGCCCCCGTATTTGGCTCACCACCCACTGAGTGAGGTAGAATGCCACCATTAATTTCGAGTGATGTAATTTTCCTTTGGTAAATTTTGATTGTTGCAACCTCCATTTCAGTAGGGTTACACGGACATGGTGAGCTTGCACTAGTAGAAAACAGATCTTTCGTCCCAAGCATTAGTCCCGGTCTGGTTACGAGCCGGTACTAAAGACGGTATTAGTCCTGGTTTGTGCCGACTCCAACGGCTAGGAGCAGGGCAACCTTTAGTACCGGCTCGTGAGCGATCTTTAGTACCGGTTCGTGTCATGAGCCGGTACTAAAGGGGGCGTGGCAGGCTTTTGATCAGACTTGGGCCCTGCGTGCACCTTTAGTACCGGCTGGTTACACCAACCGGTACTAAAGGGCAACCTTTAGTACCGGCTAGTGTCACCAGGCGGTACTAAAGACGTCCTACATATACGCTTCGTCCGCAGTCGATCAAAGGGGCTCTCATTTCTCTGTTTTCTCCCCTGTTCTTCTTCTTGCTCGAAGCTCATCCTCCATTTTTCCAAGGATTTGTCAAGATTTAAAGGCACCCCATCTATCCAAGTGTTCATAAAGGTTAGAAACTTTGCTCCTTCATCTCTCATTGCTAATTAGCTTGTGGTATGCTCAAAGATATGTGATTTGTGGGTTTTAGCTATATTTTGGAGGAGTGATATCATTATGTGGGAGTTTATTTGATTTATATGCAATTTGAGCTCAAATTAACTTGTTAGGTTGCATATGTGTAGGTGTGGTTTATTTGGTGCCTTCCCATCCCCGGTCGTCCTAACCACCGTCGATCGTCCGCACCGTCTCGTCGCGGCATCGGCCACCTTGGTGAGCCTCTTGTTCTTATTAAAACCTTTAAAAAAAATATTTGTATGATTTAGATAGTTGCGTGTACGATTACTTACTTGTATTATTGTTAGTTATTCTATAGTGTCATGGTTATGGTATCCGCCCACATCGGCCCTCATCCAGTCTATGATTCAGATGTGGTATGTCATTATCTTTTATAAATATTTCACACATCATCTAATGTCTATGAAAATTAATGATGCCACCAAATTGACGTAGATGTTTTTATCTATAGGAAGTAGTTGAACCAGAAATTCCAACCAACTATGCAATTCTGCTCGAGAAATTAACACAAGCTGAAAAAGAAATTGATCATTTGATAGAAAAATTGAAAAGAATTGAAGATGAGAAGATGGGATTGGAGTTGCATGTTGCCGATATCGTCGATGATCACAAGAACAAGATGGGTGGAATGGGCTTGAAGCTTAGAAAGATTAGAAAATATGCCATTGATAAAGAGGCTTGGTATCATTATGATGTTGGCTCAATTGTTACTTTAGTTGCGATTATGATCGCATTTGTTGTTGCATTTACATGTTTTAGATAGTTGTATGTTGTTTTATGAGATGTATGTATGAACTATAAGTATCTATTATTTGCAGTAATAACATTTGGTCACTGCTAGCTCTACTTTTGGTTGTAATGTGATGATGAAGTTGTATTAATTTGGTCACTTCGATGTTGTGTAGTGAACATGAGCCGGCAATGGATGTACAATGACCGACTAAGTCCAGGGTTTCTTAATGGCCTGGATGATTTTATTCGTGTGGCTGAGGCAAACAAGCAGAATGGTTTCATGTGTTGTTCATGTCGTGACTGTAAGAATGATAGGAATTGCTCTACCTCAAAAACCCTTCACTACCACCTGCTGAAGTCCGGTTTCATGTCCAGCTATAGTTGTTGGACCAAGCACGGAGAAAGAGGGGTTGGAAGACAATGAAGAAGAAGAGGATGATGACAACTATCCTTTCGCTGATACAACAATGGGGGAAGCTGAAGAAGAGGCATCAATGGGGGAAGCTAAAGAAGAGGCATCAGATGAGCCCGCTGATGATTTGGGTCGGGTCATTGCTCATGCAAAGAGAAAGTGCAAAAATGATAAGGAGAGGTTGAAGTTGAAACGCATGTTAGAGGATCACAAGAAATTACTGTATCCAAATTGTGAAGATGACCAGAAAAAGCTGGGTACCACACTGGAATTGCTGCAATGGAAGGCGAAGAATGGTGTAACTGACAAGGGATTTCAAGAATTGCTGATAATGATAAAGAAGATGCTTCCAAAGGATAACGAATTACCTGAAAGTACGTACGAAGCAAAGAAGGTTGTCTGCCCTCTAGGATTAGAGGTGTAGAAGATACATGCATGCCCTAATGACTGCATCCTCTACCGCGGTGAGGAGTACGAGAATTTGGATGCATGCCCGGTATGCGGTGCACTGCGCTATAAGATCCCCCGCGATGACCCTGGTGATGTGGAGGACGAACGCCACAGGAAGAGGGTTCCTGCCAAGGTGATGTGGTATGCTCCTATAATACCACGGTTGAAACGTTTGTTCCAAACAAAGAGCATGCCAAGTTGTTGCGATGGCACAAAGAAGAACGTAAGAAAGACGGGATGTTGAGAGCACCTGCTGATGGGTCGCGGTGGAGAAAAATTGAGAGGGAGTTCGAGGACTTTGCAGCTGACGCAATGAACTTATGGTTTGGTCTTAGTATAGACGGCATGAATCCTTTTGGGGAGCAGAGCTCCAGTCACAGCACCTGGCCCGTGACTCTATGTATCTACAACCTTTCTCCTTGGTTGTGCATGAAGCGGAAGTTCATTATGATGCCAGTGCTCATCCAAGGCCCTAAGCAACCCGGCAACAACATTGATGTCTACCTCAGGACACTAGTTGATGAACTTCTACAGTTGTGGAAAAAACCAGGTGTACGTGTGTGGGATGCGCACACACAGAAGGAAAATGACCTACGAGCGTTGCTATTTGTAACCATCAATGATTGGCCTGCTCTTAGTAACCTTTCAGGACATACAAACAAGGGATACAATGCATGCACGCACTCTTTAGATGATACTGAAAGTATATATTTGGATAAATGTAAGAAGAATGTGTACCTGGGACATCGTCGATTTCTACCGATCAAGCATATCTTAAGAAAGGCAGGCGACCATTTCAAAGGTGAGCTAGATAACCGGAAGAAGCCTGGCCTCCGTACTAGTGAATATATATTTGATATGGTCAAGGATTTACAGGTAATCTTTGGAAAGGGTCCTAGCGGACAATCTGTTCCGAGTGACGCCAACGGACACGCACCCATGTGGAAGAAGAAATCTATATTTTGGGAACTTGAATATTGGAAAGCCCTAGAGGTCTGCAATGCAATCGACGTGATGCATGTGACGAAGAATCTTTGTGTGAACCTGCTAGGCTTCTTGGGCGTGTATGGAAAGACAAAAGATACACCGGAGGCACGGGAGGACAAGCAAAGAATTAACGAAAAAGACAGCATGCCTCCAAAGTAGTATCAAGGTCCTGCCAGCTATGCTCTTACGAAAGAATAGAAGGAAATCTTTTTTGAATGACTGCTTAGTATTAAGGTCCCGTCTGGCTTCTCGTCGAATATAAAGGGAATAATAAATATGGCAGAGAAAAACTTTCAAAATCTAAAGTCTCATGACTGCCACGTGACTATGACGCAATTACTTCCAGTTGCACTTAGGGGGCTTCACTAGAAAATGTTCGATTAGCCATTGTGAAGCTATGCGCATTCCTCAATGCAATTTCTCAGAAGGTAATCGATCCAGAAATCCTACCAAGATTACAGAATGACCTGGTCCAATGTCTTGTCAGTTTTGAGTTGGTGTTCCCTCCATCCTTCTTCAATATTATGATGCATGTTCTAGTTCACCTAGTCGAAGAGATTAACATTCTGGGTCCTGTATTTCTACACAATATGTTCCCCTTCGAGAGGTTCATGGGAGTCTTAAAGAAATATGTTCATAACCGTGCTAGGACAGAAGGAAGCATCGCCAAGGGATATGGAACAGAGGAGGTTATTGAGTTTTGTGTTGACTTGTTCCTAACATCAAGCCGATTGGTCTTCCTGAATCGCGGCATGAGGGGAGACTGGGTGGAAAAGGCACATTAGGAAAGAAAGAAGCAATAAATATGGACGGGCATTCTTTCACTCAAGCACACTACCCGGTTCTACAAAATTCCACCTTGGTGACTCCATATATGGAGGAACACAAGGATATTGTACGGTCCAAGAACCCGGAGCAGTCTGACCCCTGGATTGAACGTAAACGTATGGAGACTTTTTCCGGTTGGTTGCAAACAGAGCTCATCAATGACAATGATGTTCCAGATGAACTATACTGGTTGGCCAAGACACCAAGTTTGACTATAACAACTTTCAAAGGGTACGGCATAAATGGGAATACATTTTACACGATCGCCCAAGATAAAAAGAGCACCAACCAAAACAGTGGTGTCCGCTATGATGCAACTAACTTTCAAGACACATATTATGGTTACATAGAGGAGATATGGGAACTTGACTATGGACCTGATCTTAAGGTCCCTTTGTTTCGGTGCAAATGGGTCAAATATACTCAAGGCGGTGTACAGGTAGACCCGCAGTACGGAATGACAACGGTGGGTCTCAACAATCTTGGATACACAGACGACTCATTCGTCCTAGCCAATGATGTGGCTCAGGTTTTCTATGTGAAGGACATGTCTAGCAAACCGAGGAGAAAAAAAGCTAAGGAAGCGAATACATCATACGATGAGCCAAAGCGCCACATAGTTCTTTCAGGGAAAAGAAACATTGTGGGAGTGGAGGACAAGACAGACATGTCAGAAGATTATGAAAGGTTTCATGAAATCCCTCCCTTCAGAGTGAAGACTGACCCAAGCATCCTGTTAAATGATGAAGATTCTCCATGGTCACGGAGCAATCATAAGGAAGGGACAGACACGCAGAAAAAGTCTTACACCGCGAGATCCCACTCTAGGATGTGACCGGCTTCACCGTCATCACTTTCTATGTGAAGGACATGCATGCATTTTCCAGCATGGTATCTTTGTAACAGTGTTTGCCGTAACCCTCTCGACTCTTTAGAAGTTGCTATGTGGGTGAAATTACGATGTCATGCCAAGTTAGAACCTTTTCAGAGTTCATTTGTATTGCTTTTCAAATTCAGGGTCATTTAGCTCAAAATAAATCATTAAATGCATGAAAAATATCGAATGAAGTCAGAAAGAGTTGAAAATTGATGATGTGCCTTTGAATGGTGCATATTGAACACACAAAAATTATGGAGTTAAAATAAGTTATTAAAAATGAAATCCCTTTGTAATAGATGAGTTTTCGTCCGAAACCCTCATACTTCGAAAGAGATTGTCCAATTTGTACACCAAGTGCATCCAGTTATTGTCGTAACCCTCTCAACTCTTTAGAAGTTCCTATGTGGGTGAAATTATGATGTCATGCCAAGTTACAACCTTTTCAGAGTTCATTTGTACTGCTTTTCAAATTTAGGGTCATTTAGCTCAAAATAAATCATTAAATGCATGAAAAATATCAAATGAAGTCGGAAAGGGTTGAAAATTGATGATGTGCCTTTCAATGGTGCATATTAAACACACACAAAATATGGAGTTAAAATAAGTTATTAAAAAAGAAATACCTTTGTAATAGATGAGTTTTTGTCCGAAACCCTCATACTTCGAAAGGGATTGTCCAATTTGTACACGAAGTGCATCCAGTTTTTGCCGTAACCCTCTCAACTCTTTAGAAGTTTCTATGTGGGTGAAATTATGATGTCATGCCAAGTTACAACCTATTCAGAGTTCATTTGTATTGCTTTTCAAATTTAGGGTCATTTAGCTCAAAATAAATCATTAAATGCATGAAAAATATCAAATGAAGTCAGAAAGGGGTGAAAATTGATGATGTGCCTTTGAATGGTGCATATTGAACACACAAAAAGTATGGAGTTAAAATAAGTTATTAAAAATGAAATCCCTTTGTAAGAGATGAGTTTTCGTGCCAAACCCTCATACTTCGAAAGAGATTGACCAATTTGTGCACGAAGTGCATCCAGTTTTTGTCGTAACCCTCTCAACTCTTTAGAAGTTGCTATGTGGGTGAAATTATGATGTCATGCCAAGTTACAACCTTTTGAGAGTTCATTTGTGCTGCTTTTCAAACTCAAGATATGACATTTCAAATGTCATTTAATCAAATTGTCTTATACAGCAGTTTAAGTTATTCAAACATGCATGAAAACGCCATAAACAGAATCTTTATATTTTTCTGATATTTTTTCATATATTATTTATTTCCATTGGAGTCATAGTTTTTTTCTATGATTTTTTAAAGTTTAGGTTTTTGTTTTGAAAATAATAACTAATATAGAATTAAAAAACCTTTAGTACCGGTGCCACGCACCGGTACTAAAGGTCCACCGCCCCGCGCGTTTTTGGGGAGGACCTTTAGTACCGATGCGTGGTTCGCATCGGTACTAAAGACCCCTTTAGTACCGGTGCAAGCCACGCATCGGTACTAAAGGTCCTCCACATATAAATAGTGGAGGCCTCGTCCCGGTGCGAGCCACACACCGGAAGAAGCTCATCCGCGCGCCGCCAGGCTGCTGGAAATTGCCGTCGCCGCCGCTCGCCGCCTCGACGCCGCGCGCCGCCCCAACGCCGTGCGCCGCCCCAACACCGTGCGCCGCCCCGACCCCGCCGCCCCAACGCCACGCGCCCCCCCCAACGCCACCGCCCCAACGCCGCCCCGGCAGCGCCCTCACCCAACTTCGGCTCCGGTGAGTGCCCGGCCGCCCCCTCCATTATTCCTGTTTTTTCTGTTAATTTAGTTAGTTTAGGTTTAGGTTTAATTTAGTTAGGTTAGGTTTAATTTAGTTAGTTTAGGTTTAAGTTATTTTAATTTAGTTTCTTAGGTTAATTATTAGGTTAGTTAGTTTAGTTTAGTTAGTTTAGGTTTAATTTAGTTTAGGTTTAATTTAGTTTAGGTTTAGTTTAGTTTAGGTTTAATTTAGTTTAGGTTTAGTTTAGTTAGGTAGGTAGGTAGGTTGTCCTTAGTTTATTAGGGTATGTGTTAATTTTGTTAGATGCTAAGTGTTATTTAATTTGTTAGATGTTAAGTGTTAATTTTGCTAAGTTTTATTTAATTTGTTTTCATAATTAAGTGTTTCTTCTCGACGTCGACGATGCCGATCCCGCATCCTCGTCGTCGAGTCGCCAGAGGAGGTCACTTGCTTGAGCCGAGGGGCCCTGTTAGGGATTGGGCTCCGTCGGGCTGGTATTGGGAGGTGTTGCCTTCCGGGCGGCGCAGCTTGGTGAGGAGCCAGCCCGTCGTTGACCCGGAGGTTCTATGGTGGCGGCCGCATAGGCCACGGAGTTTTTAGGGGCTTGAGTCCCCCGCGGAGGTGGTACAGTACCATGTCAGCAAGGAGAACGAGCACGTTCGTCCCTACATGGCAGCTTTGGAGGCCAGGTCCGACAATACCTGGCAGATTCTTTAGGGATCTCACTGCAGCTATGTTCCTGTGATGGTTCCTTCTCTTTGGGTGTCCATCGCCCGCCCCGATATCCGCCGGGCGCTAGGGTTCTAGCTAGATCGATATATTAGCTACTATATATGTATTATTATGATGTATTAGCTAGATCGATGGATTAGCCGATGTATTAACAATTATCCGTGATTATGAGATGCGATCTTTTCTAAGAACTACTATATATGTATTTGATGATGCATTATTAATTAACTATCAATTATTTTGCTTCTTGAATGCATGCTAATTTGAATACTAATTTGTTTTATCTATATTATTATGGATTAGTTATTAAGCTATGGACAATACCGGTAGAGCTCATGAAGAGGACATCTTCGACATGCTACGCTCCTTCGAAAACCAAGCGGACCTTCTGGGTGAATCACATGATGATGACGGCTCACAATATCTGAACGATTACGGTGATGGATGTGAGGTCGAGGAAGAACAACTTATGTTCCAAAATCCGGAACAACTAACAATGTCCGGCGAGGTATATACACATATTAGCCACTGGTGATCATTACATGTGTATTAATTGAGTTGTATATATATATTAACAAATCTTTTTTCTTTTAATTATCAGCCCTCCGGATCGAGCCAATCTAGTAGAAAGGTACGAGGCGGTGCCAAAATATTGGACGGCAACGTAAAGCTCAATCTTGATGCTTTCATACATGATGGCGCACCGACTCACCCTGAAGCCAATACCAAGACATTTGTGCGTCAATGCGGAGTGGTTGTTAGGGATGGAGTCCCGATCACAATGCAAGAATGGATTCAACCAAACAACCCAAAACCAGGAGTGAATTATGTCGATACAAGAATTAAAGATACCCTTTGGCGAGATCTCATGGAGCATTTCATCCTACGAGATTCTCTCTCAAAACGCCAAAGGGACAAAGTCAAGGAGTTTGCTCTCCATAAGATGGACAGCGCGTTCCAGACTTGGAAGAAAAGATTATGGACCGAGTACAACGCTAGAGGCCAGAAGGCACCCGAATTCATAGGAATATACGAGAAGGTAAGGAATCACTGGGACGCATTTATCAAGTACAAGACATCGGAAGCTGCTATGGAGAAGTCGGCAAAGAATAAGATAAATGCGGAGAAAAAAAGTATCACCATAAACTAGGGACAGGTGGATACAAGTCAGCCATTCCTAAGTGGGATGCATTAGAGAATAAGATGCATGCGGAAGGGATCACTCCAGTAACCTTCCACTGGCCCCAGAGGTGCAGGAATTGGTTTTTTGCGCATGGGGGAAAGTTGGACCCAGCAACAGGGAAGATTATTGCACTGGCCAGTCTAAAGCATGCATCAAATGAGTTGATTGATGCAATAAAAGCTGCCCAAGAAGGACGGTTTCACCCCGATAGAGAGAACGACGAGCTTACACGCGCCCTCAGGAATCCCGAACACGGAGGACGAACACGAGGCGTGGGCGTTTTTCCGTGGTACGAGGGGTTTGCGGGATGGAAGGACAGTTATAAAAGCCGTTCGAGAAAAAAGAAGGTGGAAGCAGACCAACTTTCAAAGTTGGAACAGAAGTATGAGCAACAGCAGCTGCGGATACAGATACTGACCCAACAAAGGGAAACTCCGCAGCAGGAGGCAGGGGAACCCGTCCCATCTACACTGCCGAAAAGCAGCATGGGTTCCACGGGGGCACCACCGAGTCACACCCCCGTGGATGATATCACCGATAAGACACCTTGTGAGATAATCCAGAAAATGAAGAACATACCTGTACGGGGCGCGACGGGATATGCTTTACCAAATACACCTGATGTTCTCTGTCATTGCAATCCGTTCCAGCTCGGTATGCTCGTGTCGCGGTGGACGTAATAGAGCCAGGATAAGATGAACTATTGCTTGACATCCCTGGAGGTGAGGGGGAGTCCACATTGGCAGTAGCTGGCCGTGGTCTCATTCATGGAGTAAGGACTGCATCATCTTTCCACAGTCGGCGCTAAGGCCACCGGCTCCTCCGAGTATCGATGTCCAGCGCGAGGGATCCCAGCCAGAGGCATCGGAGCGCCAGCAGTCCTCCCCACCTCGCCAGCAGTCCTCCCTACCTCCCCAGCAGTCCTCCCCACCTCGAGAGGCGTCCCACCTCACCAGCAGTCCTCCCCACCTCGCCAGCAGTCCTCCCAACCTCGGGACGGAGAACGACACGAGTCCATATCGTTGATATCGATCTCCGCCATGCGAGCCGACTCCACCCCAGCAGCGGTCCCGCCAGCAGGGCTCCCAAAAGAGGAAGGCCAGTAGCAGTCCTCTTCGAAATAAAGCAAAGAAGAAACCCGAGCCTCCGGCCAAAAGGAAGCTGCCTTATGACATGACACCAGAGGAAAACAAAATTGAAAGTGATCGCCAAGTGAAAGCCTTTTTTGCGAAGAAGACCGTGCCGCCAAAGGAGGTAATACCCAAGGAAGTCCAAGAGCACTTTATGGAACACTTTATTGATCGACCCC
This sequence comes from Hordeum marinum, assembly GCA_022496015.1. Classification (NCBI taxonomy): domain Eukaryota; kingdom Viridiplantae; phylum Streptophyta; class Magnoliopsida; order Poales; family Poaceae; genus Hordeum; species Hordeum marinum. The sequence continues at coordinate 314,917,038 of CM039678.1, forward strand.
CGACATATGTCGAGCGTATGCTGACAGACTATGAGCGACAAATTCAGAAGGCAAGTGAGCAGAGAAGTCGGCCCAGCCCAAGGAAGAAGTCGGGAAGTACGACAGCAACGACAGGTGCTACTACTAGCGGGAAAACAGTTCCCCAGCTCGGAGAACAATCCAAGCAATCGATCTCTCCGCTCAAGGTGAGTACCAATCGAAGCAAGAAATCGATCCAACTAGTCGACGTGCAAGGCAACCCAATCGACCTCAAAGAAGCAGAGGCTGTGGGTCTCACTCTTGGCCAAATCCTTGGCACCGAGGAAATCCGTGGGTACGGTGCAACTGAGTACGCAATGCAATATGCCGTCGGAAAACCACTTGTCACACCTGAGCAGTACAAGGAACTACCAACTGCGATGCGACGGTTGCATGATTGGTACCTGCCTGAAGCAAAGCGAGGGACGACATCAGTCATGGTCAAAGTAAGAAAATAGCATTACGTCAATGCATGTGACATATGTCTTGAATTCTCAGAACTTTTCCAGTTATACCACATGGACTCTATCGACAAAACTCTCGTCAGTTGTTATTCTCTGTAAGTGATTTATATCTTTAATAATTTAAGTCTCTAGCTAAGATATCGTTCATTGTCTTATCCTCACTATATATGTTCTTGTTTATGCTATTATGCAGATTGAAGATGTGGGAATTGAAACAAGAGGGAATCGATGACACTGGGTTCATCGACCCAAGTACCGTTAATGGTCATGTGGTAAAACATTATGCCAAGGACATAGAAGATCTCTTGGAAAATTTTCTAGAGGCACTAATGAATACCAAATCTACTATAATATTTCCTTACATCATGGGGTGAGTGTTTACTCTCTTATATACTACTCATTCTATTTTTGCTTACTAGCTCGCTGTCAAGTGTAGTTGATGAGTTATATGCATGCCTGCTTAATTATATAAACTTCTGCGCAGAGACCACTATATCCTCCTAAATATTATTCTCGCGGATGGACTTGTTCAAGTGTACGACTCACTAGATACACTAGAAAAATCATACGTGGACTTGTTTTTTATGATAGAACGGTAATTTCAATCTTTATCGACCTCGCTTTCTTTCATTATTTCCTGATATCAAAAGTAATTATAATTACTCTTTCGTTCTTTTTCTTTGTCGCGTAGTGTTTGGAAAAAGATGATAGAAAAAACCCATCACGGTCGTCAATGGAAACCGAAGCTGAAGTGGAAAAAGATGCAGATAATTAAGTAGTACTACTAGGTCCGCGCATCTCTGTAATTCTAGTTTCAATACCATTATCATGCTTGATTATTAATTATCTTATTGAATTCTATTCTTTTGCAAAGTGCGCGAAGCAGCCACAGGGGACAAATTTATGTGGATACTTCCTCTGCGAGAACATTCGCATCCAGACCGAAGGCCATATACATCGCAGAGGAGCACGTGAAAGACAGCTCCAGGTTTGGCAGATGATGTCGAAGCTCTCAGTCAAGAAACGCTTTGTAGCACTTCAAGAGGAATTTGCGGCATTTCTTCTTCAACATGTCATTGATGTAAACGGAGAGCACTATTACTTACCGCCGCCTCAATAATGCTAGCAAATCAGTAGTAGAAAACTAAGATTTCATATAGTCCCGGCCGGGTTTTGGGCCTTAAGTTATAAGTCCAGAATATATATATGGATGTGTAATTCCATTTGTATATACACTGTGTATGAGATATTGTATATAATATTACATATATATATGTATATATTATATATATTATATATATACATATATATATGCATCAACTTGTGTAATTAATGTTTACGGTATGTAGCACCGTAAAATAAATTTGAAATGAATGGAAAATACAATAAATAGAGAGGAAAACTAAAACCTAATTAAAAGCGGAAGAAAACATAACACTTAGTACCGGGTGGTATCACCAACCGTACTAAAGGTCCTCCACCACCAGCCCACGCAGGCAGCCACGTGGTGGGCCTTTAGTACCGGTCCATGGTCCAACCAGTACTAAAGGTCTGGACCTTTAGTCCCGACCCTTTAGTACCGGTTGGGGAACCGGTACTAAAGGCACATCCCGACCGGGACTACTGATCGACATTCTACTAGTGATTGATACCTATTGGTGCCAACGCGACTGCATACGTGGCCAGCGACAACAAGCGCCATGGTGCCTCGGACAACGAAGAAGAGTATGAAGATGAAAGCGATGATGAAGAGGACGAGAAGGAGTTTGAACCGTGCGATGAGGTGGAATCTTCTCCTTCAGAGGAGGTGCTTCCCGAGACCCGTTCGAAGGCCCGCCATGACCCTGGAATCCATGGAGGCCGCATGGGTGGCCTGGGTGCCACCAAGCCCTCCGTGAACATCCCTCCCACTCGAACTTCGAAGCGCAGGCGTAACGAACCTGTCGCATCCCGAGTGAAGACTACAAAGCAGGCAAAGGTATCCACGAGCAAACCCCGGAAGGCGACACAGCCCAAGACCAAGATGAACATGCCGGTGGATTCCACATAAGTATCTTCATACCGATTGATGTTTCAAATGGTTGACCGATTAAGATAAACACCCCGAGTGACTTTGATTGCAGGGCCGACACTTCGTCTGCCTCGCTGGGGGAGGATAAGGCTAATACTAATGCAACCACTTCAAAAGGTATCACTTGACTTTGCCTATTTGTGAACATGGGGTCCTTAGTCTCTCCCCTGGGCTCATTTCCAAATGATTGTTGCCTGATTGTAGAGCCGCATGAGATGATCCAGATTGACGCGGACGAACATGTTGACCTGCCGAATCCCGCTAGTGATGCATACGTCATGATGCAAGGTACCTCGCCTGTCCAGGAGCCGCCTCGAGCCCGAGGAACTCCGTCAAGGGCAAGATTAATACTCGGAACTCCTCCTCTGACTCCCCTTGTGACCAACATCATCAGTCTGCAACGTGTCTCGGAGGACCAGGTGGGACCAAGCAAGGAGGCGCCGATCCAGCTGAAGTTAATGAATGACAAGCTGAAGGAGGCCCGCAATGCTGGCGAGGCTTTGGAGAGGACTATTCGAGTAAGTACTCTCGTAAGTACCTTCTTTAGACATAATATTTGCATTGAAGATGTTTTTAGAATCCTGTAGAATCCTGAGTGTGTTTATGTAGAGTCCCGAGTGGATTTACGTTAGGAGTCTTGAGTGGGTTTATGTACACCCACTGGGTGGTTGAGGTAGTACGATCCAAACAATGAGATACTTGTCGAAGAGGATACGGTGATGGTCCATGGACCAGAGCCTCTCAACGTTGACCGTGGGGGTGTAGAACCAGTAGTTCTCCAGTGGGAGTGTGTTGAGCACACCCACTAGGTGTAGTCCCCGAGGTTGTCGTCGACTGAAGCAGCCGACGACAGTCTCAAAGTCTGAATGTTGAAGTAGTAGGATCCGAATGATGAGATACTTGTCGAAGAGGATGCGGTGATGGTCCATTGACCAGAGCCTCTCAACGTTGACCATCAGGGTGTAGAACTGGTAGTTCTCCAGTGGGGGCGCACTGAGCGCACCCACTAGGTGTAGTCCCCAAGGCTAGCGTCAACTGAAGCAGTCGACTACAGTCTCAAAGTCTGGATGTTGAAGTAGTAGAATTCGAATGATGAGATATTTGTCGAAGATGATGCAGTGATGGTCCATGAACCAGAGCCTCTCAACATTGACCGTCGGGGTGTAGAACCAGTATTTCCTCGGTGGGGCGCGCTGAGCGCACCCACTTGGTGTAGTCCCTGAGACTGGCGTCGACTGAAGCAGTCGACGACAGTCTCAAAATCAGAATGTTGAGGTAGTAGAATCTAAACGATGAGATACTTGTCAAAGAGGATGTGGTGATGGTCCATGGACCAGAGCCTCTCGACTTTGACCGTCGGGGTGTAGAACCGGTAGTTCTCCAGTGGAAGTGGGCCGAGCGCACCCATCGGGTGTAGTCCCCGAGGTTATCATCGATTGAAACAGTCGGCGACAGTCTCAAAGTCTGAATGTAGAAGTAGTAGAATCCGAACGATGAGATACGTGTCGAAGACGATGCGGTGATGGTCCATGGACCAGAGCCTGTCGACATTAACCGTTAGGGTGTAGAACCGGTAGTTCTATAGTGGGGGTGCGTGATACGTCTCCAGCGTATCTATAATTTTTGCTTGATCCATGTTGTTATATTATCAATGTTGGATGTTTTATAATCATTTCATAGCAACTTTATATCAATTTTTGGGACTAACATTGGCATAGTGCCAAAGTGCGAGTTGTTGTTTTTGCTTGTTTTTTACTTCGCAGAAAATCAATACCAAACAGACCCTAAACACTACGGGGATTTCTGTGGATTTTTTCTGGACTAGAAGAAAGGAGATGGGCCAAACAAAACCAGAAGAGGGGACCCAGGGTGACCACCCTCCACCAGGGCGCGCCAGAGGCCCCTGACGCAGCTTGGTGGAGGGTGGGCACCTCGGGCACCCCCTCAACCGACTATCGAGCCTATAAATACCCTCAAGATCCAAAAACCCTATGGGAGTCGACCAAACACAATTCCAACCTCCGCAAGTTCCAGAATCCCGAGATCCAATCTAACACCATCACGGAGGGGTTCATTTTCTTCATAGGTGCCTGTCCGATGATGCGCGAGTAGTCCACCATACACCTACGGGTCTGTATGTAGTAGTTAGATGGCTTCCTCTCTCTCTATGTTTCTCAATACAATGGTCTCTTGGAGATCTATTTGATGTAATGACTTTTGCGGTGTGTTTGTTGGGATCCGAAGAATTTTGAGTTCATGATCAGTTTCTATCCATGAATATGATTTGAGTCTTCTTTGATCTCTTATTTGCATGATTACTTCTAGCCTCGTATTTCTTCTTCGAATCTTTGGTTTAGTTAGGCCAACTAGATAGATTTTTCTTGCCATGGGAAGAGGTGCTTTGTGATGGGTTCGATCTTGCGGTGTTCTTTCCCAGTGACAGAAAGGACAGCAAGACACGCATGTATCGTTGCCATTAAGGATAACAAGGTGGGGTATATTCCTACATGAATAGATGTTTTCTACATCATGTCACCGTCCTTATTGCGTTACTCCGTTTCTTCATGAACTTAATACACTAGATGCATGTTGGATAGCGGTCGATGTGTGGAGTAATAGAAGTAGACGCATAATCATTTCGGTCTACTTATCTTGGACATGATGGCTATATAATGATCATTGCCTTGATATCTTCATGATTATTTGATCTTCTCTCAATTGCCCAACAGTAATTTGTTCACCCACCATGGGCTATACTCATGATAGAAGCCACTAGTGAAACCTATGGCCCGCGTGTCTACTTTTCCAACATATTGCTTTCTGATCTACTATTTGCAACTTTTGTTTTCGGATCTATTAATCCAAAAAAATATCTTGGTGCACTTTTTGTTTATTTATTTTACTTTGTGTTCTTGCGAGATATATTTGCCAAAATTTTCATTACCTAATATATCTTATTCTTTGTGTTCTTGCAAGATCTATTTGCCAAAAATATCATTACCTAATCTATCTTATTACCGTTAAGAACGTGACAACCTCTCTTTCGCGTCGGGTTGCAAGTATTTGTTGTTTGTGTGTAGGTGTTGTTTACGTGGATGCGTGATCTTCCTATACGGATTGATACCTTGGTTTCATAACTTAGGGAATACTTACCGTCGTTGTGCTACATCATCCCTTCCTCTTTTGGGAAATACCGACGCAGTCTCAAGGCACGTCAAAGGAATATCTAGCGCTGTTGCCGCGGAGCAAGCAATCTCATTTACCAGGTTCCTAATCACAAATCTCATCTCCTTGCAGTTACATTATTTACCATTTGCCTCTCATTTTCCTCTCCCCCACTTCACAAATTAGCCGTTTTGTTCGCCCTGTATTTTTCGTTTGCCTTTTTCTCGTCAGATCTCCTGTTTGCTTGCAATCTTGTTTGTGTAGTCACAATGACTCAAGAGAACACCAAGTTGTGTTATTTTTCCAATACCAATAATAATGATTTTATTATCACTCCTATTTCTCCTCAAGCCACTAGTGCAGAGTCTTGTGATATTAATGTCGCTTTGTTGAATCCTGTCATGAAAGATCAATTTTCCGATACTCCTAATGAGGATGTCGCGTCCCATCTAAATACCTTCGTGGAATTATGCGATATGCAAAAGAAAAAAATATGTGGACAATGATATTGTGAAGTTGAAATTGTTTCCTTTCTCTTTGCGGGATCGTGCAAAAAGTTAGTTTTCCTCTTTGCCTCGCAATAGTATTGATTCTTGGGATAAGTGCAAGGACGCTTTTATTACTAAGTATTTTCCGCCCGCGAAAATTATTTCCCTTAGAGCCCAAATCATGAATTTTAAGCAACTTGAGCATGAACATGTTGCACAATCTTGGGAAAGAATGAAGTTGATTCTAAGAAATTGTCCTACTCATGGTTTAAATCTTTGGATGATCATACAATTTTTTATGCGAGATTGAATTTTGTCCCTAAAAATATTTTAGACTCCGCCGCGGGTGGTACTTTTATGGAAATTACTTTGGGTGAAGCTACCAAATTACTAGATAATATCATGACAAATTATTCACAATGACATACCGAAAGAGCACCTACTAGTAAAAAGGTTAATTTGGTAGAAGAAATTAGTACTTTGAGTGAAAAGGTTGATGCTCTTATGAAGTTGGTTGCTATTAAAAATTCTCCTCTTGATCTTAACGATGTGCCTTTGTCTACTTCGATTGAGCAAAATAGTGATTCCATAGATGTGAATTTCATCTCGCGAAACAACTTCAATAACAATGCTTATAGAGGTAATTTTAATCCTAGGACTTTTCCTGGAAATACTCTAATAATTATGGTAATTCCTATGGAAATTCTTATAATAATAATAGGAACACCTCTGCTCTTGAGAATATTTCTAAAGAATTTATCAATTCTCAAAAGTCTTTCAATACTACGATAGAAGAAAAGTTGAATAAGATTGATGGTATGTCTATAAGCATTGACAGAATTTCCAATGATGTTGAAAATCTCAAGTTGCATGCTTTTCCACCTAAGATCAATGAATCAATTAAGGCTTTGTATGTTTCTATGGATGAAAGTAAGAAAATAACCGCTATGCTTAGAGCTAAAAGAGAATTTTTAGAAAAAGCGTTTTCTAGCGATTACTTTCATAACAAGGATGAAGATCTTAAAATTATTGGTCTTTGATCTATTGGTTCCTTGTTTAGTAATGTTAAAATTTATGATAAAGGGACCGAAGAAGAGTCAACTTTAGCTAGAGCGCGTCCCAATAATTTGGAGGGTGAAAATCTTGATGAAAATTTTGATAAAAGTGGGTTTGGAGAGGTCAAAACTTTAACTAGTGATGTGCCCACTATTTTTTATTACAAATACTTCAATTATTAGATTTGCTCCTTGGTTGATTGTATTTCTTTTCTGCAATCTATGATAAAGTCACCCCATTCTTATGAACAAAATAAAGCTTTTACTAAACATATCGTTGATGCCATGACGAAATCCTTAGAAGAGAAGTTGGAATTAGAGATTTAAATTCCTAGAAAATTACATGATGAGTGGGAACCTACCATTAAAGTCAAGATTAAAAATTATGAATGTTTTTCTTTGTGTGATTTGGGTGCTAGTGTTTCCATAATTCCGAACTCTCTATGTGATGTGCTTGGTCTTACCAATATTGAAGAATGTTCTCTTAATTTGCACTTGGCGGATTCTACTATTAAAAAATCTTTGGGAAGAATTAATGATGTTCTTATCTTTGCAAATAGGAATTATGTTCCCATTGATTTTATTGTTCTTGATATTGATTGCAATCCGTCTTGTCTTATCATACTTGGTAGACCGTTTTTACGCACTATAGGTGTCATGATTGATATGAAAGAAGGCAATATTAAGTTTTAGTTTCCCCTTAGAAAGGGCATGGGACACTTCCCTAGGAAAATAATTAAGCCACCATATGAATCAATCATGAGGGCCTTCTGTGGAGTGCAAACTAAGGATGACAATACGTGAATCTGTGTGTTATGCCTAGCTAGGGCGTAAAACGATAGCGCTTGTTGAGAGGCAACCCAATGAATAAATTGTTTTTATGTTTTGCTTTCTGTTTTTTAGTGTTTTGCAAAATTATGATTCTGTTATGATTGTGTTTTTATGTTTTATTTAGTGTCTCTACCAAGTAATGCCTTTAGGATGATTAATAAGATGAGTAGGAACAATGTTGAATCTGAAACAGAAACTTTGTTCCAGTGCAAAAAAATCATTTTTACTGGAACGTGATATTGAGCTAAATTTTAACACAGTATTTATATACAAATTCTTTATGTTTTCCTATTTTTCAGAATTTTTAGAGTTTCATAAGTATGGGTAGAGTACAAATTACTACAGACTGTCGTGTGTGAAACATATTCTGTTTTCGTTGCATTGTGTGCGTGTTTTGATGAATCTATGTTTTCTATCCGAGGGTATAAGTCATGGTAAAGTTACAATACAGTATGCATAATGAAATAATAAAATATGACTGGGCTTACAACAGTACCTAAATTGGTAATTTGCTTTATTATACTAACGGATCTCACTAGAATTTTGTTAAGTTTTGTGTGATTGATGTTTTCAAGTTTTGGGTGAGATCACGATGGATGAAGGAATAAGTAGTTAGAAGAGTCAAAGATTGGGGATGCTACATCACCCCAAGGTAATATCCAAATAGTAACAAGCAACTAATATTGGGGATGCCCTGAGTGGCATCCCCTCTTTCTTCTAACAACCATCGGTATACTACTTGGGACTATATTTTTATTCGTCACATATCATGAATTTTTATTAGAGCGTCTTGTATCTTTCCTTTATTTGATTTTATCCTTGCTGGAAACACCTATTTGGGAGAGCCAAAATTATTCTATGATTTGTTAGAATTGCTCTTTATGCTTCACTTGAAACTTTTGAGCAAAGGAATTGCTCTAGTGCTTCACTTATATCTTTCTAAGCATGGCGTGCGTTTACATGTTTGAAGAAATGCTCTAATGCTTCACTTATATTAATTTGAGAGTTAGTAATTTTGAAGAAATCTTCTCATACTTCACTTATATTATTTTGAGAGATGAAACTTATATGCTCATGTTCTTCACTTATATCCATGCGAGCTTATCAAGAGCAATTGCAACATATGAAATTAGTCCCAAAGCGATAGATATTCAAGAGGGATATAATATAATCTTTCATGAAGATCATTGGAAAAATTAAACTTGATTCTTTGTAATAGTTTTGAGACATGACAATAGTGATATGTGAGTTATGTTGATGAGTAATTATGCTTACTAAGAATACTGGTGTTAAGGTTTTTGTGATTCCCTATGCAAGCATGAAAGTCAATAGTTGTGATACGAAATTACATCCTACTTATGGTGCATTATTCAGTGTTAGTTATGCTTAATGCTCGCTTATGTGATATTTCATTTCTTGGTTGGATGCTTCTCAATCCCATGCTAGCCTTCACTTGTACTAAGTATAAATACTACTTGTGCATTCAAAATCCTTAAACCAAGTTTTTCCATATGAGTCCACTATACCTACGTATATACGGTATTTCCATATCATTCCAAGCAAATTTGTATGTTCCATCTCTAAACTTTCAAAATAAATTTTCCTTTTTGTGTCCTTGTACCGCTCATGAAACGGTAGGGGGTGATCGATATTTTTTCATGCTAGATATGTTATTCCCAAGATGAGTGTTTCTTCACTTGTCATTGCACGAGGGTATGGTGGTAATAGGGATGCCGAGTCTCAAAATGAAAAAGAAAATAAATTTACTTTATGTTGTCAAATAATAAATTCCTTGGAAAGTGTTGGTACGGAAGGCAACCGTGGATTCGGCTAGCAATGGAAAGTGAAAAGTATGGTGGAAAAAGGAATAAACTTTATTTTCTATTTGGAAACTGCCTATGATGCATCTCGTGTGGAAAGATATTGAAATCTCTCAGTAATTTTCGTTGATAGGAAAGGCATGCCACTCAAAATATTTTTCTCTACTAGTTTAAACACTTGAGCTCTGGCACCTCTAAAAATCCCTACTTCCCTCTACGAAGGGCCTATCTATTTACTTAATGCAATTTTTATTTTTCAATTTGAGTCTCCATCTTCTCATATAAATCACCAACTAGGGGGCACAATGATCGTACTTGAGCATTGGGTGTAGCTAATATTTGAGTCTGTATTGTGAATGGATCAATGATCGAGCTGTTGGAAATATGCCCTAGAGGCAATAATAAAATGGTTATTATTGTATTTCCTAGTTCATGATAATTGTCTGTTATTCATGCTATAATTGTGTTAACCGGAAACCGTAATACATGTGTGAATACATAGACCACAACGTGTCCCTAGTGAGCCTCTAGTTGGCTAGCTCGTTGATCAATAGATGGTCACGGTTTCATGACCATGGACATTGGATGTCGTTGATAACGGGATCACATCATTAGGAGAATGATGTGATGGACAAGACCCAATCCTAAGCATAGCACAAGATCGTGTAGTTCGTTTGCTAAAGCTTTTCAATGTCAAGTGTCGTTTCCTTAGACCATGAGATTGTGTAACTCCTGGATACCGTAGGAATGCTTTGGGTGTGCCAAACGTCACAACGTAACTGGGTGGCTATAAAGTTACGCTACGGGTATCTCCGAAAGTGTCTGTTGGGTTGACACGAATCGAGAGTGGGATTTGTCACTCCGTGTGACGGAGAGGTATCTCTGGGCCCACTCGGTAAGACATCATCATTATGAGCTCAATGTGACTAAGGAGTTAGTCATGGGATGATTTATTACGGAACGAGTAAAGAGACTTGCCGGTAACGAGATTGAACAAGGTATGGGGATACCGACGATCGAATCTCGGGCAAGTACCATACCGATAGACAAAGGGAATTGTATACGGGATTGATTGAATCCTTGACATCGTGGTTCATCCGATGATATCATCGTGGAGTACGTGGGAGCTAACATGGGTATCCAGATCCCGCTGTTGGTTATTGGCCGGAGAGGTGTCTCGGTCATGTCTACGTGTCTCCCGAACCCGTAGGGTCTACACACTTAAGGTTCGATGACGCTAGGGTTATAGGGAAATAGTGTACGTGGTTACCGAAGGTTGTTCGGAGTCCCGGATGAGATCCCGGACGTCACGAGGAGTCCCGGAATGGTCCGGAGACGAAGATTGATATATAGGAAGTGAGGTTTTGGTTACCGGAAGTGTTCCGGGTGTCTCCGGTAGTGTACCGGGACCACCGGAAGGGTTCCGGGGGTCCACCAAGTGGGCCCACCTGCCCCAGAAGGTTCCATGGGCCAAGAGTGGGAGGGAGCCAGCCCCTAGGTGGGCTGGTGCGCCTCCCACCCCAGCCCAAGGCGCAGCAAGGGTGGAGGGGGGCAAACCCTAGGCTTAGATGGGCCTTAAGGCCCACCCTAGGGCGCCTCCACCTCTCCTTGCCCTGGCCGCCGGCCAGATGGGTTTCTGGAGGCTGCCGCCACCCCTAGGGTTCCACCCTAGGGCGCAGAACCTCTCCTCCCCTCCTCCTATATATAGTGGAGGTATTTGGGGCTGCACAACACACGAGTTCATCTCCTCCCTGGTGCAGCCCTACTTCTCCCTCTCCTCGCTTCTCCGTAGTGCTTAGCGAAGCTCTGTCGGAGTACCACGCAGCTCCACCGCCACCATGCCGTCGTGCTGCCGGAGCTCTCCCTCAACCTCTCCTCCCTCCTTGCTGGATCAAGGCATAGGAGACGTCACCGGGCTGCACGTGTGTTGAACGCGGAGGTGCCGTCCGTTCGGCACTTGATCGGATCTACCGCGATCTGAATCGCTGCGAGTACGACTCCATCAACCGCGTTCTAGCAACGCTTCCGCTTAGCGATCTTCAAAGGTATGAAGATCCAATCTCTCCCCGCTCGTTTGCTGGTTTCTCCATAGATAGATCTTGGTGACACGTAGGAAAATTTTGATTTACTACTACGTCTCCCAACAGTGGCATCAGAGCTAGGTCTATGCGTAGAAACTATGCACGAGTAGAACACAAAGCAGTTGTGGGCGTCGATTTTGTTAATATGCTTGCCGTTACTAGTCTTATCTTGATTCGACAGTATTGTGGGATGAAGCGGCCCGGACCAACCTTACACGTACGCTTACGTGAGACCGGTTCCACCGCCTGACATGCACTAGTTGCATAAGGTGGCTAGCGGGTGTCTGTCTCTCCCACCTTAGTCGGATTGGATTCGATGAAAAGGGTCCTTATGAAGGGTAAATAGCAATTGGAATATCACGTTGTGGTTTTTGCGTAGGAAAGAAACGTTCTTGCTAGAAACCTATAGCAACCACGTAAAAACTTGCAACTACAAATTAGAGGACGTCTAACTTGTTTTTGCAGCATATGCCTTGTGATGTGATATGGCCAAAGGATGTGATGTGATGCATTGTGATGTATGAGATTGATCATGTTCTTGTAATAGGGTTCACGACTTGCATGTCGATGACTATGACAACCGGCAGGAGCCATAGGAGTTGTCTTATATTATTGTATGACCTGCGTGTCAATCATAAACGCCATGTAATTACTTTACTTTATTGCTAAGCGTTAGCCATAGTAGTAGAAGTAATAGTTGGCGAGACAACTTCATGAAGACACACTGATGGAGATCATGATGATGGAGATCATGGTGTTGTGCCGGTGACAATGATGATCATCGTGCCCCGAAGATGGAGATCATAGGAGCAAGATGATATTGGCCATATCATGTCACTATATTGATTGCATGTGATGTTTATCATGTTTACATCTTATTTGCTTAGAACGACGGTAGTAAATAAGATGATCTCTCAATAAAATTTCAAGAGAAGTGTTCACCCTAACTATGCACCGTTGCTAAGGATCGTTGTTCCGAAGCACCACGTGATGATCGGGTGTGATAGGTTCTAACGTGGCCTCGAAACACGGAAGACCGAAAGGTCGAACATGAGTCGTATAGAAGATACGATCAACATGAAGATGTTCACCATGATGACTAGTCCGTCTCACGTGATGATCGGACACGGGCTAGTTGACATGGATCATGTGTCACTTAGATGACTAGAGAGATGTCTATCTGAGTGGGAGTTCATTGAATAATTTGATTATGTGAACTCGATTATCATGAACTTAGTCTAAAAATTGCCTTTAATATCTATATTGTAGATCCAATGGCCAACGCAAATGTCAACCTCAATTTCAACGCGTTCCTAGAGAAAACCAAGCAGAAAGATGATGGAAGCAACTATGCGGACTGGGTCCGTGGCTTGAGGATCATCCTCATAGCTTTCAAGAGATTGTATGTCCTTGATGCACCGCTAGGTGACCCACCCATTCTCCCAGCGAACCAAGACGTTATGAACGCTTGGCAGTCGCGCTGCGATGATTACTCCCTTGTTCAGTGCGGCATGCTTTACAGTTTAGAATCGGGGCTCCAAAAGCGTTTTGAGCAACACGGAGCATATGAGATGTTCCAAGAGCTGAAATTGATTTTCCAAGCTCATGCCCGAGTCGAGAGATATGACAACTCCGACAAGTTCTTCGGCTGTAAGATGGAGGAGAACCGTTCTGTTAGTGAGCACATCCTCAAGATGTCTGGGCTTCACAACCGCTTGACTCAGCTGGGAGTTAATCTCCCGGATGACTCAGTCATTGACAGAATCCTCTAGTCGCTTCCACCTAGCTACAAGAGCTTTGTGATGAACTACAACATGCAGGGTATGGAGAAGTCCATTCCTGAGTTGTACTCGATGCTGAAATCAGCGGAGGTCGAGATTAGAAAGGAGCATCAAGTGTTGATGGTAAATAAGACCACTAGTTTCAAGAAAGGCAAGGGTAAGAAGAACTTCAAGAAGGACGGCAAAGCTGTTGTCGCGCCCGGTAAGCAAGTTGCCGGGAAGAAGAAGAACAAGAATGGACCCAAGCCTGAGACTGAGTGTTTCTATTGTAAGGGTACCGATCACTGGAAGCGGAACTGCCCCAAGTATTTAGCAGATAAGAAGGACGGCAACATTAAAGGTATATGTGATATACTTGTTATTGATGTGTACTTGACCAGCGCTCGTAGTAGCTCCTGGGTATTTGATACCGGTGCAGTTGCTCACATTTGTAACTCCAAGCAGGAGCTGCGGAATAAGCGGAGGCTGGCCAAGGACGAGGTGACGATGCGCGTCGGGAATGGTTCCAAGGTCGATGTGATCGCCGTCAGCACGCTACCTCTACATCTACCTTCGGGATTAGTTTTAAACCTTAATAATTGTTATTTAGTACCAGCTTTGAGCATGAACATTGTATCTGGATCTCGCTTGATGCGAGATGGCTACTCATTTAAATCCGAGAATAATGGTTGTTCTATTTATATGAGAGAAATGTTTTATGCTCATGCCCCGCTGGTCAATGGTTTATTTTTGATGAATCTCGAACGTGATGTTACACATATCCATAGTGTGAGTACCAAAAAGTGTAAAGTTGATAACGATAGTCCCACTTACATGTGGCACTGCCGTCTTGGCCATATTGGTGTCAAACGTATGAAGAAGCTCCATGCTGATGGACTTTTGGAGTCACTTGATTTCGAATCATTTGACACATGCGAACCATGCCTCATGGGCAAGATGACCAAGACTCCATTCTCCGGAACAATGGAGTGAGCAACTGACTTGTTGGAGATAATACATACCGATGTATGCGGTCCAATGAGTGTCGAGGCTCGCGGTGGCTACCGTTATGTTCTCACCCTCACTGATGACTTGAGCAGATATGGGTATGTCTACTTAATGAAACACAAGTCTGAAACCTTTGAAAGGTTCAAGGAATTTCAGAGTGAGGTAGAGAATCAACGTGACAGGAAAATAAAATGCCTACGATCTGATCGTGGCGGAGAATATTTAAGTCACGAGTTTGGCACACACCTTAGGAAATGTGGAATTGTTTCACAACTCACGCCGCCCGGCACACCTCAGCGAAATGGTGTGTCTGAACGTCGTAATCGCACTCTATTGGATATGGTGCGATCTATGATGTCTCTTACCGACTTACCGCTATCATTTTGGGGATATGCATTAGAGACTGCCGCATTCACTTTAAATAGGGCACCGTCTAAATCCGTTGAGACGACACCGTATGAATTATGGTTTGGAAACAAACCTAAGCTGTCGTTTCTAAAAGTTTGGGGATGCGATGCTTATGTGAAGAAACTTCAACCTGAGAAGCTCGAACCCAAAGCGGAAAAGTGCGTCTTCATAGGATATCCCAAAGAGACTATTGGGTATACCTTCTACCTACGATCCGAGGGCAAAGTCTTTGTTGCCAAGAATGGATCCTTTCTCGAGAAAGAGTTTCTCTCGAAAGAAGTAAGTGGAAGGAAAATAGAACTTGATGAGGTAATTATACCTCCACTCGACCCGGAGAGTAGCGCAGCACATGAAGTTGTTTCTGTGGAGCCTACACCGGATAGAGAGGAAGTTAATGATGATGATCATGAAGCTTTAGATCAAGTTGCTACTCGAAGGTCCACTAGGACACGTTCCGCACCAGAGTGGTACGGCAATCCTGTCCTAGAGATCATGTTGTTGGACAACGGTGAACCTTCGAACTATGAAGAAGCAATGGCGGGCCCGGATTCCAACAAATGGCTTGAGGCCATGAAATCCGAGATAGGATCCATGTATGAGAACAAAGTATGGACTTTGGTGGACTTGCCTGATGATAAGCGAGCCATTGAAAACAAATGGATCTTTAAGAAGAAGACTGACGCAGACGGTAATGTGACCGCCTATAAAGCTCGGCTTGTCTCTAAAGGTTATCGACAAGTTCAAGGAGTTGACTACGATGAGACTTTCTCACCCGTAGCGATGCTAAAGTCAGTTCGAATCATGTTAGCAGTTGCCGCATTTTATGATTATGAGATCTGGCAAATGGACGTCAAAACGGCATTCCTTAATGGCTTCCTCAAGGAAGAACTGTATATGATGCAGCCGGAAGGTTTTGTCGGTCCTAAAGATGCTAACAAGGTATGCAAGCTCCAGCGCTCCACCTATGGGCTGGTGCAAGCATCTCGGAGTTGGAACATTCGCTTTAATGAGGTGATTAAAGCGTTTGGGTTTGTACAGGTTTATGGAGAACCCTGTATTTACAAGAAAGTGAGTGGGAGCTCTATAGCATTTCTTATACTGTATGTGGATGACATGCTGATAATGGGAAATAATATAGAACTCTTGGAAAGTATAAAGGCCTACTTGAATAAGTGTTTTTCAATGAAGGACCTTGGAGAAGCTGCTTACATATTAGGTATTAAGATCTATAGAGATAGATCGAAACGCCTCATTGGTCTTTCACAAAGCACATACCTTGAAAAGATATTGAAGAAGTTCAATATGGATCAGTCCAAGAAGGGGTTCTTGCTTGTGTTGCAAGGTGTGAGATTGAGTACGACTCAATGCCCGACCACGGCAAAGGATAGAGAAGAGATGAGTGTCATCCCCTATGCTTCAGCCATAGGCTCTATCATGTATGCCATGCTGTGTACCAGGCCTGATGTGAACCTTGCCATAAGTTTGGTAGGGAGGTACCAAAGTGATCCCAGAGTGGAACACTGGACAACGGTCAAGAATATCCTGAAGTACCTGAAAAGGACAAAGGACATGTTTCTCGTTTATGGAGGTGCCGAAGAGCTCGTCGTAAAGGGTTACGTCGATGCTAGCTTCGACACAGATCCGGACGACTCCAAGTCGCAAACCGGATACGTGTATATTTTGAATGGAGGGGCAGTGAGCTGGAGCAGCAGCAAGCAAAGCGTCGTGGCAGCATCTACATGTGAAGCGGAGTACATAGCTGCTTCGGAAGCAGCAAAGGAGGGAGTCTGGATGAAGGAGTTCATCACCGACCTAGGAGTGATTCCGAATGCGTCGGGCTCGATGACTCTACTCTGTGAAAATTATTGGTCTTTGCTCTATTGGTTCCTTGTTTAGTAATGTTAAAATTTATGATAAAGGGACCGAAGAAGAGTCAACTTTAGCTAGAGCGCGTCCCAATAATTTGGAGGGTGAAAATCTTGATGAAAATTTTGATAAAAGTGGGTTTGGAGAGGTCAAAACTTTAACTAGTGATGTGCCCACTATTTTTTATTACAAATACTTCAATTATTAGATTTGCTTCTTGGTTGATTGTATTTCTTTTCTGCAATCTATGATAAAGTCACCCCATTCTTATGAACAAAATAAAGCTTTTACTAAACATATCGTTGATGCCATGACGAAATCCTTAGAAGAGAAGTTGGAATTAGAGATTTAAATTCCTAGAAAATTACATGATGAGTGGGAACCTACCATTAAAGTCAAGATTAAAAATTATGAATGTTTTGCTTTGTGTGATTTGGGTGCTAGTGTTTCCACAATTCCGAACTCTCTATGTGATGTGCTTGGTCTTACCAATATTGAAGAATGTTCTCTTAATTTGCACTTGGCGGATTCTACTATTAAAAAATCTTTGGGAAGAATTAATGATGTTCTTTTCTTTGCAAATAGGAATTATGTTCCCATTGATTTTATTGTTCTTGATATTGATTGCAATCCGTCTTGTCCTATCATACTTGGTAGACCGTTTTTACGCACTATAGGTGTCATGATTGATATGAAAGAAGGCAATATTAAGTTTTAGTTTCCCCTTAGAAAGGGCATGGGACACTTCCCTAGGAAAATAATTAAGCCACCATATGAATCAATCATGAGGGCCTTCTGTGGAGTGCAAACTAAGGATGACAATACGTGAATCTGTGTGTTATGCCTAGCTAGGGCGTAAAACGATAGCGCTTGTTGGGAGGCAACCCAATGAATAAATTGTTTTTATGTTTTGCTTTCTGTTTTTTAGTGTTTTGCAAAATTATGATTCTGTTATGATTGTGTTTTTATGTTTTATTTAGTGTCTCTGCCAAGTAATGCCTTTAGGATGATTAATAAGATGAGTAGGAACAATGTTGAATCTGAAACAGAAACTTTGTTCCAGTGCAAAAAAATCATTTTTACTGGAACGTGATATTGAGCTAAATTTTAACACAGTATTTATATACAAATTCTTTATGTTTTCCTATTTTTCAGAATTTTTAGAGTTTCATAAGTATGGGTAGAGTACAAATTACTACAGATTGTCGTGTGTGAAACAGATTCTGTTTTCGTTGCATTGTGTGCGTGTTTTGATGAATCTATGTTTTCTATCCGAGGGTATAAGTCATGGTAAAGTTATAATACAGTATGTATAATGCAATAATAAAATATGACTGGGCTTACAATAGTACCTAAATTGGTAATTTGCTTTATTATACTAACGGATCTCACTAGAATTTTGTTAAGTTTTGTGTGATTGATGTTTTCAAGTTTTGGGTGAGATCACGATGGATGAAGGAATAAGTAGTTAGAAGAGTCAAAGATTGGGGATGCTACATCACCCCAAGGTAATATCCAAATAGTAACAAGCAACTAATATTGGGGATGCCCTGAGTGGCATCCCCTCTTTCTTCTAACAACCATCGGTATACTACTTGGGACTATATTTTTATTCGTCACATATCTTGAGTTTTTATTAGAGCGTCTTGTATCTTTCCTTTATTTGCTTTTATCCTTGCTGGAAACACCTATTTGGGAGAGCCAAAATTATTCTATGATTTGTTAGAATTGCTCTTTATGCTTCACTTGAAACTTTTGAGCAAAGGAATTGCTCTAGTGCTTCACTTATATCTTTCTAAGCATGGCGTGCGTTTACATGTTTGAAGAAATGCTCTCATGCTCCACTTATATTAATTTGAGAGTTAGTAATTTTGAAGAAATCTTCTCATACTTCACTTATATTATTTTGAGAGATGAAACTTATATGCTCATGTTCTTCACTTATATCCATGCGAGCTTATCAAGAGCAATTGCAACATATGAAGTTAGTCCCAAAGCGATAGATATTCAAGAGGGATATAATATAATCTTTCATGAAGATCATTGGAAAAATTAAACTTGATTCTTTGTAATAGTTTTGAGACATGACAATAGTGATATGTGAGTTATGTTGATGAGTAATTATGCTTACTAAGAATACTGGTGTTAAGGTTTGTGATTCCCTATGCAAGCACGAAAGTCAATAGTTGTGATATGAAATTACATCCTACTTATGGTGCATTATTCAGTGTTAGTTATGCTTAATGCTCGCTTATGTGATATTTCATTTCTTGGTTGGATGCTTCTCAATCCCATGCTAGCCTTCACTTGTACTAAGTATAAATACTACTTGTGCATTCAAAATCCTTAAACCAAGTTTTTCCATATGAGTCCACTATACCTACGTATATACGGTATTTCCATGTCATTCCAAGCAAATTTGTATGTTCCATCTCTAAACTTTCAAAATAAATTTTCCTTTTTGTGTGCTTGTACCGCTCATGAAACGGTAGGGGGTGATCGATATTTTTTCATGCTAGATGTGTTATTCCCAAGATGAGTGTTTCTTCACTTGTCATTGCACGAGGGTATGGCGGTAATAGGGATGCCGAGTCTCAAAATGAAAAAGAAAATAAATTTACTTTATGTTGTCAAATAATAAATTCCTTGGAAAGTGTTGGTACGGAAGGCAACCGTGGATTCGGCTAGCAATGGAAAGTGAAAAGTATGGTGGAAAAAGGAATAAACTTTATTTTCTGTTTGGAAACTGCCTATGATGCATCTAGTGTGGAAAGATATTGAAATCTCTTAGTAATTTTCGTTGATAGGAAAGGCATGCCACTCAAAATATTTTTCTCTACTAGTTTAAACACTTGAGCTCTGGCACCTCTAAAAATCCCTACTTCCCTCTACGAAGGGCCTATCTATTTACTTAATGCAATTTTTATTTTTCAATGTGAGTCTCCATCTTCTCATATAAATCACCAACTAGGGGGCACAATGATCGTACTTGAGCATTGGGTGTAGCTAATATTTGAGTCTGTATTGTGAATGGATCAATGATCGAGCTGTTGGAAATATGCCCTAGAGGCAATAATAAAATGGTTATTATTGTATTTCCTAGTTCATGATAATTGTCTGTTATTCATGCTATAATTGTGTTAAACGGAAAACGTAATACATGTGTGAATACATATACCACAACGTGTCCCTAGTGAGCCTCTAGTTGGCTAGCTCGTTGATCAATAGATGGTCACGGTTTCATGACCATGGACTTTGGATGTCGTTGATAACGGGATCACATCATTAGGAGAATGATGTGATGGACAAGACCCAATCCTAAGCATAGCACAAGATCGTGTAGTTCGTTTGCTAAAGCTTTTCAATGTCAAGTGTCGTTTCCTTAGACCATGAGATTGTGTAACTCCTGGATACCGTAGGAATGCTTTGGGTGTGCCAAACGTCACAACGTAACTGGGTGGCTATAAAGGTACGCTACGGGTATCTCCGAAAGTGTCTGTTGGGTTGACACGAATCGAGAGTGGGATTTGTCACTCCGTGTGACGGAGAGGTATCTCTGGGCCCACTCGGTAAGACATCATCATTATGAGCTCAATGTGACTAAGGAGTTAGTCACGGGATGATTTATTACGGAACGAGTAAAGAGACTTGCCGGTAACGAGATTGAACAAGGTATGGGGATACCGACGATCGAATCTCGGGCAAGTACCATACCGATAGACAAAGGGAATTGTATACGGGATTGATTGAATCCTTGACATCGTGGTTCATCCGATGATATCATCGTGGAGTACGTGGGAGCCAACATGGGTATCCAGATCCCGCTGTTGGTTATTGGCCGGAGAGGTGTCTCGGTCATGTCTACGTGTCTCCCGAACCCGTAGGGTCTACACACTTAAGGTTCGATGACGCTAGGGTTATAGGGAAATAGTGTACGTGGTTACCAAAGGTTGTTCGGAGTCCCGGCTGAGATCCTGGACGTCACGAGAAGTCCCGGAATGGTCCGGAGACGAAGATTGATATATAGGAAGTGAGGTTTTGGTTACCAGAAGTGTTCCGGGTGTCTCCGGTAGTGTACCGGGACCACCGGAAGGGTTCCGGGGGTCCACCAAGTGGGCCCACCTGCCCCGGAAGGTTCCATGGGCCAAGAGTGGGAGGGAGCCAGCCCCTAGGTGGGCTGGTGCGCCTCCCACCCCAGCCCAAGGCGCAGCAAGGGTGGAGGGGGGCAAACCCTAGGCTTAGATGGGCCTTAAGGCCCACCCTAGGGCGCCTCCACCTCTCCTTGCCCTGGCCGCCGGCCAGATGGGTTTCTGGAGGCTGCTGCCACCCCTAGGGTGGAACCCTAGGGCGCAGCACCTCTCCTCCCCTCCTCCTATATATAGTGGAGGTATTTGGGGCTGCACAACACACGAGTTCATCTCCTCCCTGGTGCAGCCCTACTCCTCCCTCTCCTCGTTTCTCCGTAGTGCTTAGCGAAGCTCTGTCGGAGTACGACGCAGCTCCACCGCCACCACGCCGTCGTGCTGCCGGAGCTCTCCCTAAACCTCTCCTCCCTCCTTGCTGGATCAAGGCGTAGGAGACGTCACCGGGCTGCACGTGTGTTGAACGCGGAGGTGCCGTCCGTTCGGCACTTGATCGGATCTACCGCGATCTGAATCGCTGCGAGTACGACTCCATCAACCGCGTTCTAGCAACGCTTCCGCTTAGCGATCTTCAAAGGTACGAAGATCCAATCTCTCCCCGCTCGTTTGTTGGTTTCTCCATAGATAGATCTTGGTGACACGTAGGAAAATTTTGATTTACTACTACGTCTCCCAACACGAGCATGATGGGCTAGGGATAACTTGCTTTAGCGTTGATATTTTGAAAGATATGGTTGCTTGTTGATATGCTTGAGTATTAAAGTTTTCATGTCAATACTAGACTATTGCTTTGAACCATATGAAAAGTCCAAATGTCCATGCTATTAAGAAAAGAATATGTGATGAACATGATAGGCAGCATTCCACATCAAAAATTCTGTTTTTATCATTTACCTACTCGAGGACGAGTAGGAATTAAGCTTGGGGATGATGATACGTCTCCAACGTATCTATATTTTTTGCTTTTTCCATGTTGTTATATTATAAATCTTGGATGTTTTACAATCATTTTATAGCAACTTTATATCAATTTTGGGGACTAACCTATTGACATAGTGCCAAGTGCCGGTTGCTATTTTTGCTTGTTTTTTACGTCGCAGAAAATCATTACCAAACGGAGACCAAACGCTGCGGGATTTTTGTGTATTTTTTTCTCGACCAGAAGAAATCAGATGGGCCAAACAACACCAGAAGAGGGGGCTCCGGGTGGCCACCCTCCACCAGGGCAACCTAGAGGCCCCTGGCGCGGCCTCGTGGAGGGTGGCCACCTCGGGCACCCCCTCAACCGACTATCGAGCCTATAAATTCCATGAAAATCCAAAAAATACTAGGGGAGTTGACGAAACACAATTCCAACCGCCACAAGTTCCAGAATCTCGAGATCGATTCTAACACCATCACGGAGGGGTTCATCTTCTTCATAGGTACCTCTCCAATGATGCATGAGTAGTCCACCATAGACCTATAGGTCCGTAGACAGTAGCTAGATGGCTTCCTCTCTCTTTATGTTTCTCAATACAATGGTCTCTTGGAGATCTATTTGATGTAATGACTTTTGCGATGTGTTTGTTGGGATCCGAAGAATTTTCAGTTCATGATCAGTTTCTATCCGTGAATATGATTTGAGTCTTCTTTGATCTCTTATTTGCATGATTACCTATAGCCTCGTATTTCTTCTTCGAATCTTTGTTTTAGTTAGGCCAACTAGATAGATTTTTCTTGCCATGGGAAGAGGTGCTTTGTGATGGGTTCGATCTTGCGGTGTTCTTTCCTAGTGACAGAAAGGACAGTAAAACACGCATGTATCGTTGCCATTAAGGATAACAAGGTGGGGTATATTCCTACATGAATAGATGTTTTCTACATGATGTCACCGTCCTTATTGTGTTATTCTATTTCTTTATGAACTTAATACACTAGATGCATGCTGGATAGAGGTCGATGTGTGGAGTAATAGAAGTAGATGCATAATCATTTTGGTCTACTTATCTTGGACATTATGGCTATATAATTATCATTGCCTTGATATCTTCATGATTATTTGATCTTCTCTCAATTGCCCAACAGTAATTTGTTCACCCACCATGTGTTATACTCATGAGAGAAGCGACTAGCGAAACCTACGGCCCGCGGGTCTACTTTTCCAACATATTGCTTTGTGATCTACTATTTGCAACTTTTGTTTTCAGATCTATTAATCCAAAAAAAATACCTTGCTCACTTTTTGTTTATTTATTTTACTTTGGGTTCTTGCGAGATCTATTTGCCAAAATTACCATTACCTAATCTATCTTATTACCGTTGAGAGCGTGACAACCTCTCTTTCGCGTCGGGTTGCAAGTATTTGTTGTTTGTGTGCAGGTGATGTTTACGTGGGTGCGTGTTCTTCCTCTATGGATTGATACCTTGGTTTCATAACTAAGGGGAATACTTACGGTCGTTGTGCTGCATCATCTCTTCCTCTTTGGGGAAATACCGACGCAGTCTCAAGCCATGTTAGCGATCTGAGCGCATCCACTGGGTGTGATGACCCACAAGTATAGGGGGTCTATCGTAGTCCTTTCGATAAGTAAGAGTGTCGAACCCAACGAGGAGCAGAAGGAAATCACAAGCAGTTCTCAGTAAGGTATTCTCTGTAAGCACTGGAATTATCGGTAACAGATAGTTTTGTGGTAAGATAATTCGTAACGGGTAGCAAGTAACAATTGTAACAAAGGTGCAGCAAGGTGGCCCAATCCTTTTTATAGCAAAGGACAACCTTCGACAAACTCTTATATAAAACAAAGCACTCCTGAGGACACATGGGAATTCATGTCAAGCTAGTTTTCATCATGCTCACTTGATTCGCGTTTGCTACTTTGATAATTTGATATGTGGGTGGACCGGTGCTTGGGTGATGTCCTTACTTGGACAAGCCTCCCACTTATTATTAAACCTTCCCGCAAGCATGCGCAACTACAAAAGAAGAATTAAGATAAATCTAACCATAGCATGAAACATGTGGATCCAAATCAGCCCCTTACAAAGCAACGCATAAACTAGGGTTTAAGCTTCTGTCACTCTAGCAACCCATCATATACTTATTACTTCCCAATGACTTCCTCTAGGCCCAAACAATGGTTAAGTGTTATGTAGTCGACATTCACATAACACCACTAGAGGAGAGACGACATACATCTCATCAAAATATCGAACGAATACCAAATTCACATGATTACTTATAACAAGACTTATCCCATGTCCTCAGGAACAAACGTAACTACTCACAAAACATATTCATGTTCATAATCAGAGGAGTATAAGTTATGATCAAGGATCTGAACATATAATGTTACACCAAGTAAACTAACTAGCATCAACTACAAGGAGTAATCAACACTACTAGCAACCCACAGATACCAATCTGAGGTTTTGAGACAAAGATCGGATACAAGAGATGAACTAGGCTTTGGAGAAGAGATGGTGATGATGAAGATGTTGATGGAGATTGACCCCCTCTCGATGAGAGGATCGTTGGTGATGACGATGGCTTCGATTTCCCCCTCCTAGAGGGAAGTTTCACCGGCAGGATCGCCCTTCTGGAGCTCTAGACTGGTTCTGTCCAAGTTTCGCCTCGAGACAACGGCGCTTCGTCCCGAAAGGTTTCTTATGATTTTTTTCCCGACGAAACCCTCCATATAGCAGAAGATGGGCACCGGAGGGCTGCCAGGTGGGCCACAAGCTCGCTAGCCGCGGCCGGGGGGGCAGCCAGCAGGCATGTGGCTCCCTAGTGGGCCTCCTAATGTATTTCTTTCGCCCAATATTTTTTACATAGTCCAAAATAATTCTCCATAGATTTTTAGGACTTTTGGAGTTGCGCAGAATAGGTATCTCAGATTTGCTCCTTTCCTAATCCAGAACTCCAGCTGTCGGCATTCTCCCTCTTCATGTAAACCTTGTAAAATAAGAGAGAAAAGGCATAAGTATTGTACCAGAATGTGTAATAACAACCCATAATGCAATAAATATCAATATAAAATCATGATGCAAAATGGACGTATCAACTCTCCCAAGCTTAGACCTTGCTTGTCCTCAAGCGAAAGCCGAAATCGATAAATATGCCCACATGTTTAGAGATAGATGTGTCGATAAAAATAAAATATGGACATGAGGGCATCATGATCATCTTTAGAACAACATTATATTGACATATAATTTCTTATGCTAAAGTAATAATTCATTCACAATGGCAAAGTATGAATCAACAACTCTATATAGAACTGACAAACTATGATCTCGGTCATTGAAGCAATTCCAATTTATCATAACGTGGGAAAGAGTCAATATAAGAGCTTGTAAAGCAAACCCACATACTCAATCATCTTTTAGTCTTTCACAATTGCTAACACTCACGAGGTACCTATGAGTTCAAAGTTTCAACCGGACACAGAGAAAGATAGGGGCTTATAGTGTTGCCTCCCAACTATTTACCTAAAGGGTAAAGTCAACAGTAATAACTCATGCTCACCCACTTCCGAGTGGATATATGTGCCTAGATCATTCCCCAACATGTGGCACTTGCTAGAAGATAAAGGCAAAAATAACGAAGGTGATTGAGATCACCATGACTCTTGCATAAAGGTAAGTACTAGAAAATAAAGTAACAGATAGGCCCTTCGTAGAGGGAAGCAGAGGTTGTCATGCGCTTTTATAATTGGATGCACAATCTCTTAATGCAAAAGAACATCACTTTATATTGCCCCTTGTGATAAAGAACTTTATTATGCAGTCCGTTGCTTTTATGTCTTCCCTATCACAAGTTCGTATAAAGTTTATTTTCCTCACACTAATAGATCACACATATTTATAGAGCAGTTTTTATTGCTTGCACCGATGATAACTTACTTGAAGGATCTTATTCTATCCTTAGGTAGGTATGGTGGACTCTCATGGCAAAATTGGGTTAAGGGTGTTCGGATGCACAAGTAGTATCTCTACTTGGCGCAGGAGTTTTGGCTGATATGAGGTGGAAGCAAGCGACACATGTTGAGGGATCTATAACTATATAACTTCTATTAGGAAATAAGCAAACATAACCCATTATGTTATCTTCTTGTCCAACATCAACTTCTTAGCATATAATATTTTAATGAGTGCTCACAATCATAAAAGATGGCCAAGATAATATATTTATATGTGAACCTCTCTTTCTTTATTACTTCCTTTTAATTGCCCCAATGACCAACAGCTATGTTTGTCAACCCACAACAGGTATCAATCGACATGCTTTTTGTATGTGAAGTCATCACTCCCCATAAGATTTTCATATGTACTCTTTGCTTTTATTCTACACTTCTTTCTGCTTCATCTTTCTCAAGATTAAGGTCATACCAAGCAAGGCCCTCAACTCAAAAGCACTTTTCATTATATAACGCACAGACTTGCTTACATGGGAGTAATCATAAAGCAAAGACTCAAAACTAGATCACATGAAAACTTTATTCTACTAGATCAAGATATAACCAAAAGGATTGAACTAAGAAAAGATGATGAAAAAAATAAAAATAAAAATAAAAATAAAAACAAAAACAAAAACGAAAGATGTGATGGTGATACGATACTGGGGCACCTCCCCCAAGCTTGTCACAAGCCAAGGGGAGTGCCCACACCCATGTGTTTAGTTGTCTAGCTTCAAAGGTGATGACGTGGGAGTCGTTGATGAGGTTGGAAGCTTGTCCTCCATAGTTTTGGTTTTGTAGGTCGTAGATATGGGCTTGGAGGTGCTCGATTCTCACGTAAAGCTTGAAGATGTGATCCACAACGTCATTGGCGTCCAGCTTATGTTTATGGGTAAACTCCGCGATCATCATCTAATTAGCATCGAGTCCCCGTTCCACCATCCCTTGGCACTTGATGACCTACTGCTCCATTGCTTCGAGCCTTGTCTCCATGCTTTCGGTTTTCTTTGGCCCCTCCACATCACGGATGTGCAGCACCCCCTCACGCACCTCAATGGTTCAAGGGTGTTGCAGCACCTCCGCAAGGTAGGGGTTGATGGCCTTCTTGGAGAACTTGTCCTTCAAAACACTTGGGGATGCCATGTTGACCTAAATCTGCCGCAGAAACATCTCAAAAGAGAAAATGGGAGGTATTGTCGTGATACGAGAGTCAAAACCTTCGGGAGATTATATAATGAATTTTTACCGACCCGAAGGAGTATGCCACAAGAAAACAGAGTCCGGGTGGTGCACGAGGTGGCCACAAGCCCAAGGGGGCGGCCAGGGGGGTGGCCATGCCGAGCAGGCTTGTCGCCTCCTCGTGCACTATTCGGAATACTTTAAATTTTCCTAATTTTTTAAATATTCCAAAACAGATGAAAATTGCCACAGAAAAGGTTTTGGAGTCTTTTTACTTACCGTACCATGTACCCATTCCTTTTCGGAGTCTGAAACGTTATGGTAAGTCTCCCTAATGTACTCCTCCGGAGTTATGGTATTGATGATATTGGTTTCAATATTTATGGGAGTACGTGAGATATAATGTTTGATTCTTTGACTGTTCACCACCTTCGGGTTTGTGCCTTCGGCGTTGTTAATCTTGATGGCACCGGAACGGTATACCTCTTCGATGAGGTAAGTACCTTCCCATTTAGAGAGAAGTTTTCCTGCAAAAAAATCTTAAACGAGAATTGTATAGCAAGACATGATCGCCTACATAAAATTCACGCTTTTGTATCCTTCTATCACGACATCTCTTAACCTTTTCTTTAAACAACTTAGCATTCTCATAGGCTTGGGTTCTCCATTCATCAAGTGAGCTAATGTAAAATAACCTCTTCTCACCAGAAAGTTTGAAATCATAATTGAGCTCTTTGATTGCCCAATAAGCCTTATGTTCTAGCTCTAGAGGTAAGTGACATGCTTTACCGTAAACAATCTTTTACGGAGACATACCATAGGATTTTTGTAAGCAGTTCTATAAGCCCACAATGCATCGTCAAGTTTCTTAGACCAATTGTTCCTAGATCTATTAACAGTCTTTTGCAAAATCAATTTAATCTCCCTATTTCTCAATTCTACTTGACCACTGGACTGAGGATGATAAGGAGATGCAACTCTATGATTAACATCATATTTGGCGAGCAATTTACGAAAAGTACCATGAATAAAATGTGAACCACCACCGGTCATCAAATATCTAGGGACTCTAAATCTAGGGAAAATAACTTCTTTAAGCATTTTAATAGAAGTGTTATGATCAGCGCTACTAGTTGGAATAGCTTCTACCAACTTAGTGACATAATCAACAACAACTAGAACATGAGTATACCCATTAGATTATGGAAAAGGCCCATAATAATCAAAGCCCCAAACATCAAATGGTTCGATAACAATAGAGTAATTCATAGGCATTTCTTGACGTCTACTAATATTACCAATTCTTTGATATTCATCACAGGATAAGACAAACTTACGAGCATCCTTGAAGAGAGTAGGCCAATAAAACCCATATTGTAGTACCTTGTGTGCAGTTCTATCTCCAGCGTGATGTCCTTCATAGGCTTCGGAGTGACACTTGCGTAAGATTTGTTCCTGATCATGCTTAGGTACACAACGTCTAATAATATCATCTACTCCTTCTTTATAAAGATGCGGGTCATCCCAAAAGTAATGCCTTAAATCATAGAAGAACTTTTTCTTTTGTTGGCATGTGAAACTAGGAGGTATAAATTTAGCAAAAATGTAATTGGCATAATCAGCATACCAAGGAGCATTATGTGAAGTATTCACGACAGCTAATTGTTCATCGGGAAAGCTATCATCAATAGGTAGTGGGTCATCACGAACCTTTTCTAACCTAGACAAATTATCTGGCACAGGGTTATCAACACCCTTTCTATCAATGATATGCAAATCAAATTCTTGTAGCAGAAGGACCCACCTAATAAGTCTAGGTTTAGCATCTTTCTTCTCCATAAGGTATTTAATAGCAGCATGGTCGGTGTGAATAGTTACTTTGGAATCAACAATATAGGGTCTAAACTCATCACAAGCAAACACAACTACTAGAAATTCCTTTTCGGTAGTAGCATAGTTTCTTTGAGCACTATCTAGAGTTTTACTAGCATAATGGATAACATTTAATTTCTTATTGACTCTTTGTCCCAGAACAACAACAATAGCATAATCACTAGCATCACACATAATTTCAAAAGGTAGGTTACAGTCGGGTGGTTGAATAACAGGTGCGGTAATCAAGGCATTCTTAAGAATTTCAAATGCTTCTACGCAATCATCATAAAAAACAAACGGAACATATTTTTGCAAAAGGTTTGTGAGAGGCCTAGAAATCTTAGAGAAGTCTTTGATAAACCTCCCATAGAAACCAGCATGACCAAGGAAACTTCTCATACCTTTGATATCCGTAGGGCACGACATTTTTTCAATAGCATCAACTTTAGCTTTATCAACTTCAATACCTCTTTCGGAGATCTTGTGCCCCAAGACAATACCTTCATTAACCATAAAGTGGCACTTTTCCCAATTCAATACAAGATTAGTTTCTTCACATCTCTGCAGAACTCGATCAAGGTTGCTCAAACAATCATCAAATGAAGTTCCGTAAACGGAAAAATCATCCATGAAAACCTCAAGAATCTTTTCAAAAAAGTCAGAGAATATAGCCATCATACATCTTTGAAAGGTAGAAGGTGCATTGCATATATCAAAAGTCATATGTCTATAAGCAAAGGTACTGAAAGGGCAAGTAAAAGTGGTCTTTTCTTGATCCTCGCTTGATACAGGTATTTGAGAGAAACCAGAGTAACCATCTAGAAAGCAAAAATGAGTATGTTTGGATAATCTTTCTAGCATTTGATCAATAAAAGGTAAAGGGATCTTTATTTAATTTCCTAAAATCAATTACCATTCTATAACATGTAACAATTCTTTGCGGGATCAATTCATTTTTATCATTAGGAACAACGGTAATACCTCCCTTCTCAGGGACACAATGGACGAGACTAACCCATCTACTATCAGCAACAGGATAAATTATACCTACCTCCAGAAGCTTCAGTACTTCTTTTCTTACCACTTCTTTCATCTTAGGGTTCAATCGTCGTTGGTGATCAATAACTGGTTTGGCATCAGGCTCCATATTAATTTTATGCTGGCATAGAGTGGGACTAATGCCCTTAAGATTATCAAGAGTATATCCAATAGCAGCACGGTGCTTCCTCGGAGTTTTCAATAATCTCTTTTCTTCATGCTCTGAAAGGTTAGCACTAATAACAACATGATATATCTCCTTTTCATCAAGATAAGCATATTTCAACATATCGGGTAATTGCTTGAGCTCAAACACGCGATCACCCTTGGGTGGAGGAGGATCCCCATGTATTTCAACAGGTAAGTTGTGTTTCAAAATAGGTTGTTGCTCAAAGAAAATTTCATTCATTCCTCTCATTCATATGCATGTCATTTTCATGGTCTAGCAAATATTGTTCTAAGGGATCAGTAGGAGGCACGACAATAGAAGCGAGACCAATAATTTCATCTTTACTAGGCAATTCCTTGTCATGGGGTTGTCTATGAAATTTAGAGAAATGAAACTCACGAGACACATCCCCAAAGCTCGAAGTAACTATTTCCTTCTCACAATCAATCTTAGCATAACAGTATTCAAGAAGGGTCTGCCGAATATAATGGGACAAAAATTATCTTGTGGGGAACCAAGAACAAGAAAATCATTAGGATACTTTACTTTCCCACACAAGGCTTCAACATATCTAACAATCCCCATTGGTGCAATAGTGTCTCTATTAGCAAGCTTAATAGTAACATCAATATCCTCTAGTTCAACCGGTGCAATATCATGCATGATTTCTTTGTATAAGGAATAGGGAATTGCACTTACGCTAGCACCCATATCACATAATCCATGATAACAATGATCTCCTATTTTAACAGAAACAACAGGCATGGCAACAACTGGTCTATGTTTATGCTTAGCATCAGGTCTAGCAATTCTAGCAGCTTCATCACAGAAATGAATAACATGCCCATCAATATTATCAACCAAGAGATCTTTAACCATACCAATACTAGGTTCAACTTTAATTTGTTTAGGGGATGCATGTGTTCTACTCTTACAAACCAGAGTTGAAGCTTTAGCATGTTCCTTTATCCTAACAAGGAAAGGTGTTTTCTCGATGTAAGCAGCAGGGATAACGGGATCAGCATTGTAAGTAATAATTTTCTATTCAACTTTAATAGGTTCCACTACTTTCACTTCAATGGGAAGATGATATTTAAACCACTTGTCCGTAGGAAGATCAACATGAGTAGCAAAAGATTCATAGAAAGAAGCTACTATCTCAGAGTCAAGTCCATATTTAGTGCTAAATTCACGAAAAGCATCGGTGTCCACGAAGGATTTAACACAATCAAACTTAAAATTTATACCTGACTCCTTACCTTCGTCGAGTTCCCAATCTTCAGAGTTGCGTTTTCTTTCCAATAAATTCCATTTGAATTCAGTATCTTTCTTCATAAAAGAACTCGCACAAGAAGTATCGAGCATGGATTGATCATTACGAGAAAGTCGAGCATAAAAATTCTGAATAATAATTTCTCTCGAGAGCTCATGATTGGGGCATGAATATAACATTGACTTAAGCCTCCCCAAGCTTGAGCGATCCTTTCTCCTTCACGAGGCCAAACATTATATATATAATTCCGATCATGATGAACAAGATGCATAGGATAGAACTTCTGGTGAAATTCCATTTTCAACCGGTTGTAGCTCCATGATCCAATATCATCACATGTCCTATACCATGTCAATGCCTTCTTCTTCAAAGATAAAGAAAAGACCTTCTTCTTGACATGATCCTCGGGCAGACCTGCAAGGTTAAATAATCCACAAACTTCATCCACATAGATTAGATGCAAGTCAGGATGTAGTGTTCCATCCCCTGCATAAGGATTAGCTAGCAGTTTCTCTATCATACCCGAAAGAATTTCATAATAAATATTTTCAGTAGGTTCAGTAGGTTGAGGGACAACCCTTTGTGTTTCTGGTCGAGGTGAAGATACCCCGAACAAGCCCCTCAAAGTATTACTTTCCAAAGTAACAAGTGACAGTAAATTTCAGCACACTATATAAATTGTTTCCTTACCAAGTTCCACTCACCAAAGGAGCTTCACTCCCCGGCAACGGCGCCAGAAAAGAGTCTTGATGACCCACAAGTATAGGGGATATATCGTAGTCCTTTCGATAAGTAAGAGTGCCGAACCCAACGAGGAGCAGAAGGAAATGACAAGCAGTTCTCAGTAAGGTATTCTCTGCAAGCACTGAAATTGTCGATAACACATAGTTTTGTGATAACGTAATTCGTAATGGGTAGCAAGTAACATTGTAACAAAGCTGCGGCAAGGTGGCCCAATCCTTTTTATAGCAAAGGACAAGCCTGGACAAACTCTTATATAAAACAAAGCGCTCCCGAGGACACATGTGAATTCATGTCAAGCTAGTTTTCATCATGCTCACTTGATTCGCGTTCGCTACTTTGATAATTTGATATGTGGGTGGATCGGTACTTGGGTGATGTCCTTAAATGGACAAGCCTCCCACTTATTATTAATCCCTCCCGCAAGCATCCGCAACTACGAAAGAAGAATTAAGATAAATCTAACCATAGCATGAAACATGTGGATCCAAATCAGCCCCTTACGAAGCAACGCATAAACTAGAGTTTAAGCTTCTGTCACGCTAGCAACCCATCATCTACTTATTACTTCCCAATGCCTTCCTCTAGGCCCAAACAATGATGAAGTGTTATGTAGTCGATGTTCACATAACACCACTAGAGGAGAGACAACATACATCTCATCAAAATATCGAACGAATACCAAATTCACATGATTACTTATAACAAGACTTATCCCATGTCCTCAGGAACAAACGTAACTACTCACAAAACATATCCATGTTCATAATCAGAGGAGTATAAGTTATGATCAAGGATCTGAACATATAATGTTCCACCAAGTAAACCAACTAGCATAAACTACAAGGAGTAATCAACACTACTATCAACCCACAGGTACCAATCTGAGGTTTTGAGATAAAGATCGGATACAAGAGATGAACTAGGGTTTGGAGAGGAGATGGTGCTAATGAATATGTTGATGGAGATTGACCCCCTCTCAATGAGAGGATCGCTGGTGATGACGATGGCTTCAATTTCCCCCTCCTAGAGGGAAGTTTCACCGGCAGGATCGCCCTTCCAGAGCTCTAGATTGGTTCTGCCCAAGTTTCACCTCGAGACGGCGACGCTTCGTCCCGAAAGGTTTCTTATGATTTTTTTTCTCGATAGAACCCTCCATATAGCAGAAGATGGGCACCGAAGGGCTGTCTGGTGGGCCACAAGCTCGCTAGCCGCGGCCGGGGGGCACGGCCAGTAGGCTTGTGGCTCCCTAGTGGGCCTCCTGATGTATTTATTTTGCCCAGTATTTTTTTTATATTCCAAAATAATTCCCCGTAGATTTTTAGGACTTTTGGAGTTGCGTAGAATAGATATCTCAGATTTGCTCCTTTTCCAGTCTAGAACTCCAGCTTCCGGCATTCTCCCTCTTCATGTAAACCTTGGAAAATAAGAGAGAAAAGGCATAAGTATTGTACCAAAATGTGTAATAACAGCCCATAATGCAATAAATATAAATATAAAATCATGATGCAAAATGGACATATCAGGGTGTAGTCCTCGAGGCTGCCGTCGACTGAAGCAGTCGACGATAGTCTCAAAGTCCGAATGTTGAAGTAGTAGGATCTGAATGATGAGATACTTGTCGAAGAGGATGCAGTGATCGTCCATGGACCAGAGACTCTCGACGTTGACTGTCAGGGTGTAGAACCGGTAGTTCTGCAGTGGAGGCGCGCTGAGCACACCCACTAGGAGTAGTCCCCGAGGCTGCCGTCGACTGAATTAGTCGACAGTTGTCTCAAAATCCGAATGTTGTTGAAACTCTTCATTGTATCCGATTGTGAACTCTGATGTTCTTTTCTATCGTTGTTGTCGAATGCAGGGTGTGCGCAAGATCGGATCTCACTATAAAACTCTTGAGGAGGAGGTGCAGGAGCTGCGCCGTAACCTTGAAGCCGAGAAGACCAAGTGTACATGTCTGGAGCAGGAGAAGCTGACACTCGGAGGTAATCACATCTTGACACATTACTTTGAGTTCGATCTTTTTCCTTGTCCGACTAAGAGTACTTTGCCAGATGTACGTAGTGAAAAACTTCAGCTTGCTAAGCGGCTACGGGCTTCCATTTCTATAGAGATTATGAAGGGGGGCATGGAAAAGAAGGACCAAGACTTGGCATTTGCTCCTAAAGATGCCAGTCGAAAGGCGAAGGATGCAGAGGACAAGCTGAAGGCGTTCGAGAAGTGGGAGGAAGAGAAGAAGGCGTTGGAGAATGTCGCCAAGAGAAGCACTCAAGAGGTCATTGAGGCCAAAACAAAGCTGAAGGAAGTCATGACCAAGAAGGCTGAGCTGGAAAAGCTCGTCGAGGACTACTGCGGAGAAATGAATGAGAGGCTTAAAGGTATGCACTCGACTCGATTGAACTCTGAACTTTTTCCAACTTATCATTCTTCCACCCTTGA
Organism: Hordeum marinum; assembly: GCA_022496015.1. Taxonomy (NCBI): domain Eukaryota; kingdom Viridiplantae; phylum Streptophyta; class Magnoliopsida; order Poales; family Poaceae; genus Hordeum; species Hordeum marinum. Next base: position 314,951,863 of record CM039678.1, read on the forward strand.
CTCCTTTATTGAATGCTCGTCAAACCTATGCCTGTACTTAGAGGAAGAGACCTCCAAGATTGAGAAGGAGCTAGATCCGAGTGTTGGGATTCTCCATGATAGTGCAGTGCTTGCGATGCTTCGGCTTGACGAGCACACCCAGGAGGTGGCCAGCTTCCTCAAGTGACCGCGTGAAGCGGTCCAGGAGATCGACAAAGAGTCTGCCCCCAAAGAAGAGCTTTCGAGTGACTTAGAAGTCCTCATGAACCGACTGAGGGATGTGCCACGCCGAGTCCAGTCATGGAAGAAATCAGCAGCTTGGGCCGGAGCAGATATTGCCCTTTCCCTTGTCCATGTGCACTACAGATGCATGGACGAGGAAAAGCTGAAGTCATCGAAGGTAGTCAACAGAAAGAACACCAAGATCGACGACTTCATGGAGACTTTCATGCCCGAGGCTACTCGGATCACGGACATCATCAACTTGGACACCTTTACCGACGTAGTGTCTCTGCCATTGTCCGACTGATCTCCGAACAAAAAACTTTCAATCATATTTGCCTCGATATGCCGAGTGGTTCTTGTACTGATACAGTCACCGCAACTTTGCGGTTTGGGTTATCTGCACTTTTGCTTCGAACTTTGTGACATTTGAATGCCTTTAGTTGATCGTTCTGAATGCTTGTTTGAATTTCTATCGAATGCGGACGAAGTTCCTATTCGGCATAATCTTTGACTTAGGCGATACAGGATCACAGCTAAGTCCTCGAGTGTGGAAGAAGCCCTAGACAGCGAATGGCCAGGTGAACAGAATAGTCTTCAGAGCCGATGTTGGCTTGTGTGTTTGGTTTTTGTAAAATTGGCATCCAACACGAAGATCTACCATGTCTTTTGTTGTTGCATTGGCTCGAGGCCAATAGAAACATGCACGAAATGCCTTTGCGACCAACATCCGAGATGACGCATGATGGCCACAGGTTCCCGAATGAATGTTGTGCAGGATCTGTAATCCTTCTTCTGGGGATATGCATCTCTAAGCCACACCAGTAGTGTTTTTCCTGTACAACTGATCTCCCATCACTTCAAAGGATTTGGATCATCGGACGAACCTTCGGGATTCCTCTTCATCTTCAGGGATCTCTTGCCGGAGCAAGTACGCTAAATACGGTTGGGTCCACTCGGGACTGATCACCAACATCTCTTGGACGAGATCCACTACAGCTGGGATGTCTACTTCAATCGGATTTGAGGGATCGATTGCTTGCGGGGTCTCTTTGGTGAAAGGACCTTCTTTGATCGAAGGGGAATGAAGGTGTTCAAGGAATACATCCTTCGGCATGACTTTCCGATAGGAGCCTATTTTATCCAGGTCATCAGCTGCCTCATTCTTCGCTCGGGGGATATGATGCAGCTCTAAACCTTCGAAGTTCTTCTCTTGGTTTTAGACTGCGTTGCAATATCCAGTCATGACAGGACTCCTTATGTCCCATTCCTTCATCACTTGGTTGACGATGAGGCCCGAGTCACCGAATATCATCACGCGTCGGATGACGAGTGCGATAGCCATTCGGAGCCAATAGAGGAGGGCTTCGTACTTGACCTCATTATTGGACGAGTCGAAATGGATTTGTAGGACGTAGCTCACTCGGTATCCTCTGGGGGGAATGATAACTACTCCAGCTCCGGACCCTTGGAGCGTCTTAGATCCATCAAAGAACATGGTCCAGTGTTCAGGGACACTCGACGCTGGTTGTTCCTGCTCAATCCATTCTGGCAGAAAATCAACAAGGGCTTGCGACTTGATCGCCTTCTTAGCTTCAAACATGATCTCCAACGGGAGGAGTTCAATCGCCCACTTCGCCACTCAGCATGTGGCGTCTCTGTTATTTAGGATTTTCGAAATAGGAGCGTGGCTAATAACTATGACCGAGTGCTCTTGGAAGTAATGAGCTACCTTATTGACGGTGAGGTAAATGCCATAAACCAACTTCTAGTAATGCGACTACCTTTGTTTGGAGGGAGTCAAAACTTACGAAATATAATACACATGCCTTCGCACCTTGAAGGTTTTTTCCGATTCCTCATGCTCCACAATGAGGAGAGTGTTGACCACTTGGCTAGTAGCAGTGATGTACAAGAGCAAGGCTCTCGGCTACCCACAGCAGCTAACACCGGCTTGGTGGAAAGCAACGCCTTAAGCTGATCGAATGCGACTTGTGCTTTGGAGCTCCATTCGAACATGTCAGACTTCTTCATCAATAGGTAAAGAGGCAATGCTTTCTCACCGAGACAAGATATGAATCTACTCACGGCCGCGAGGCATCCCGTGAGTTTATGAACATCGTGCAAGCGGATAGGTTTCTTCATTCGAATGATTGCTCCAATTTTATCAGGATGAGCATCAATTCCTCGTTCAGAAACAAGGAAACCGAATAGCTTACCCAAAGGGAATCCAAATGTGCACTTTGGAGGATTGAGTTTTATTTGGTAGCATCAGAGGTTTTCGAAGGTCTCGGCGAAGTCTGCTAGGAGGTCGGAACCTTTCCTAGACTTAACCACGATGTCGTCCATGTAGGCTTCAACGTTCCGATTGATTTGTTCCTGCAAGCATTTCTGAATCATGCGCGTAAATGTTGCCCCATCATTTTTAGACCAAATGGCATCGCGATGTAGCAGAAACACCCAACTGGGGCGAGGGAAGTTGTTTTTATTTCATCTGGTCCATACATTCGGATTTGATGGTATCCGAAGTACGCATCTAAGAACGACATGCATTCACATCCAGTGGTGGAATCTACTATCTGATTCATGCCCGATTGAGGTGCTTGAAGCCGATACACATTAGGAGGGACTTGTCCTTCTTAGGTACCAACACTGGGTTGGCAAGCCACTCGGAATGGAAAACTCCCCGAATGAATTCGATAGCTAGGAGCCGAGCGATCTCTTTGCCAATCGCCTTGCGCTTCTCGACGGAGGATCGAAGCAAGTGCTCTTTGACTAGCTTGATCTTTGGATCCACTCGGAGTCGATGCTCAGCCAGTCCCCTGGGTACCCCGGCATGTCTGACGGCTTCCATGCGATGATATCCCAGTTCTCACGGAGGAACTAGATGAGCTCGACTTCCTATTTTTCACCGAGCGGTGTCGAGATGTTGGTCGGAGCTGCACTCGGATCATTGGGATGAATGTGAACCTGCTTGGTTTCGCCGGCCGAATGAAAGGCTGATTCCGTTGCCGGGCACTTGGACTTGAGTAAGTTTTCAACATCCACCGCTTTCTTGTAGCCGTCAAGTTCAGCTACGAGGACTTGTTCATTAGCAATTTTGGAGCCCTGCTGGAGGCACTCCTCGGCAATTTTTCGATCACCGGTTACTATGAGCACACCATTCGGTCCTGGAATCTTAAGTTTAAGATAGACGTAACATGGACGTGCCATGAAACGTGCGTAGGCAGGCCTACTTAGGATGGTTTGGTAGGTACTCCAAAAGTTCACCACTTCAAATGTTAGGCGTTCCTTCCGGAAGTTCTTCTCTCCTCCGAATACAACATCCAGAGCAATCTGACTGAGTGACTCAGCCTTCTTCCCAGGAATGACTCCATGGAAATGCATGTTACTCTTACTCAGTCAGCACATCGGAATGCCCATTGCACTTAGTGTATCCACGGTATGATGTTCCAGCCTTGAAGGCACACACAACCTGATGCTCAGTTACGTTCTCTACCGTGTTGTGCAGCGTAGTCCATCGCTGAATATACTCTCGGAGAGTCTCATTGTTCTTCTCGACACGGTGCTACAACTCAGTCAGACCACCTAGACACTTGTACATGCCTTCATTTGGTTCCTATCCACCATCTTTTGCGTGATGGTAGACCCCGCGTTGAGCAGCGGGGGCCGCTGTCCAGCTTCCTCATAACCTTGGGGCCAAGGGGGAGTCCGATTGCGATCTTCTTCATAGTGACGGTTGTCATAGAACGGCCACTTGCCATACGAACCACCTCTCGGAGGAAGAGTTCGACTGACGTTGCGCTCATCACACCAACACCCTCCGTATGGACCTCTCGGAGGAGGAGGAGAGTGTACGCATTTCCCGTACGTGTGCGGGCTATGAGCAGACTGTTGGAAATATGCCCTAGAGGCAATAATAAAATGGTTATTATTGTATTTCCTTATTCATGATAAATGTCTATTGTTCATGCTATAATTGTGTTAACCGGAAACCGTAATACATGTGTGAATACATAGACCACAACATGTTTCTAGTGAGCCTCTAGTTGGCTAGCTCGTTGATCAATAGATGGTCACGATTTCATGACCATGGACATTGGATGTCATTGATAACGGGATCAAATCATTAGGAGAATGATGTGATGGACAAGACCCAATCCTAAGCATAGCACAAGATCGTGTAGTTCGTCTGCTAAAGCTTTTCTAATGTCAAGTATCGCTTCCTTAGACCATGAGATTGTGCAACTCCCGGACACCGTAGGAATACTTTGGGTGTGCCAAAGGTCACAATGTAACTGGGTGGCTATAAAGGTACACTACGGGTATCTCCGAAAGTGTCTGTTGGGTGGGCATGAATCAAGACTGGGATTTGTCACTCTGTGTGACGGGGAGGTATCTCTAGGCCCACTTGGTAAGACATCATCATAATGAGCTCAATGTGACTAAGGAGTTAGCCACGGTATGATGTGTTACGGAACGAGTAAAGAGACTTGTGAGTAACAAGATTGAACAAGGTATAGGGATACCGACGATCGAATCTCGAGCAAGTATCATACCGGTAGACAAAGGGAATTGTATACGGGATTGATTGAATCCCCGACATCGTGGTCCATCTGATGAAATCACCGTGGATCATGTGGGAGACGACATGGGTATCAAGATCCCGCTGATGGTTATTGACCGGAGAGGTGTCTCGGTCATGTCTACGTGCCTCCCGGACCCGTAGGGTCTACACACTTAAGGTTCGATGACGCTAGGGTTATAGGGAAATAGTGTACGTGGTTACTGAAGGTTGTTCGGAGTCTTGGATGAGATCCTGGACATCACAAGGAGTTCCAGGATGGTCTGGAGATAAAGATCCATATATAGGAAGTGAGGTTTTGATCACCAGAAGTGTTTCAGGGATTACCGATAACGTACTGGAACCACCGGCAGGGTTCCGGGGGTCCACCAAGTGGGGCCACCAGCCCCAGAGGGCTGCATGGGCCGCAAGTGGGAGGGAACCAACCCCTAGGTGGGCTGGTGCACCCCCCACAAGGGCCCAAGGCACAACAAGGGAGGAGAGGGGGCAAACCCTAGGCTCAGATGGGCCTAAGGCCCACCTAGGGCGCCGGCCTCCCCTCTCTCCCTCTGGCCGCCGCACCAGATGAGATCTAGGGCTGCCGCCGGCCCCTAGGGTGGGAACCCTAGGGCACAACCCTCCCTCCTCCTCCTCCTATATATAGTGGAGGGTTTTGGGGCTGCTAGACACACGAGTTCTCTCTCTCTCGGCGCAGCCCTACCCTTCCTCTTCCTCGTTCTCTGTAGTGCTTAGCGAAGCCCTGCTGGAGACCACGCAGCTCCACAGGCACCACGCCGTCGTGCTGCCAGAGCTCTCCCTCAACCTCTCCTTCCTCCTTGCTGGATCAAGGCGTAGGAGACGTCACCGGGCTGCATGTGTGTTGAACGCGGAGGCGCCGTTGTTCGGCGCTAAGATCGGAATCCACCGTGATCTGAATCGTTGCGAGTATGACTCCACCAACCGCATTCTAGTAACGCTTCCGCTTTGCGATCTTCAAAGGTATGAAGATGCACTCTCCCCACTCGTTGCTAGTTTCTCCATAGATAGATCTTGGTGAACACGTAGGATTTTTTTGCTTTACTACTACGTCTCCCAACGGTGGCATCATGAGCTAGGTCTATGCGTAGAATCTATGCACGAGTAGAACACAAGTTGTTGTGGGCATCGATCTTGTTAATTTGCTTGCTGTTACTAGTCTTATCTTGATTCGGAGGTATTGTGGGATGAAGCGTCCCGGACCAACTTTACACGTACGCTTATGTGAGACCGGTTCCGCCGCCTGACATGCACTTGTTGCATAAGGTGGCTAGCGGGTGTCTGTCGGTAAATAGCAATTGGCATATCACGTTGTGGTTTTGGCGTTGGTAAGAACCGTTCTTGCTAGAAACCTATAGCGGCCACGTAAAAACTTGCAACTACAAATTAGAGGACGTCTAACTTGTTTTTGCAGCATATGCCTTGTGATGTGATATGTCCAAAGGATGTGATGTGATGCATTGTGATGTATGAGATTGATCATGTTCTTGTAATAGGATTCACGACTTGCATGTCGATGAGTATGACAACCGGCAGGAGCCATAGGAGTTGTCTTATTTTATTGTATGACTTGCGTGTCAATCATAAACGCCATGTAATTACTTTACTTTATTGTTAATCGTTAGCCATAGTAGTAGAAGTAATAGTTGGCGAGACAACTTCATGAAGACACGGTGATGGAGATCATGGTGTCGTGCCAGTGACAGTGATGATCATGGTGCCCTGAAGATGGAGATCAAAGGAGCAACATGATATTGACCATATCATGTCACTATATTGATTGCATGTGATGTTTATCATGTTTACATCTTATTTGCTTAGAACGACAGTAGTAAATAAGATGATCTCTCAATGAAATTTCAAGAAATGTGTTCGCCCTAACTCTGCACCGTTGCTAAGGATCGTTTTTCCGAAGCACCACGTCATGATCGAGTGTGATAGGTTCTAACGTTCACATACAACGGGTGTAAGCCTGATTTACACATGCGATACACTTAGGTTGACTTGATGAGCCTAACATGTACAGACATGGCCTCGGAACACGGAAGACCGAAAGGTCGAACATGAGTCATATAGAAGATACGATCAACATGGAGATGTTCATCATGGATGACTAGTCCGTCTCACGTGATGATCACACACGGGCTAGTTGACGTGGATCATGTATCACTTGGATGACTAGAGAGATGTCTATCTAAGTGGGAGTTCATTAAATAATTTGAATTTGTGAACTTAATTATCATGAACTTAGTCTAAAATTTGTCTTTACAATCTATATTGTAGATCCAATGGCCAACGCTAATGTCACCCTCAACTTCAACGCGTTCCTAGAGAAAACTAGCTGAAAGATGATGGAAGCAACTATGCGGACTGGGTCCGTAGCTTGAGGATCATCCTCATAGCTTCCAAGAGATTGTATGTCCTTGATGCACCGCTAGGTGACCCACCCATTTTCCCAGCGGACCAAGACGTTACAAATGCTTGGCAGTCATGTTGTGATGATTACTCCCTAGTTCAGTGCGGCATGCTTTATAGTTTAGAACCGGGGCTCCAAAAGCATTTTGAGCAACACGGAGCATATGAGATGTTCCAAGAGCTGAAACTAGTTTTCCAAGCTCATGCCCGGGTCGAGAGATACGACGTCTCCGACAAGTTCTTTAGCTGTAAGATGGAGGAGAATAGTTCTGTTAGTGAGCACGTACTCAAAATGTCTGGGTTGCACAACCGCTTGACTTGGCTGGGAGTTAATCTCCCGGATGACTCGGTCATTGACAGAATCCTCCAGTTGCTTCCACCTAGCTACAAGAGCTTTGTGACGAACTACAACATGCAGGGTATGGAGAAGTCCATTCCTGAGCTGTACTCGATGCTGAAATCAGCGGAGGTCGAGATAAAAAAGGAGCATCAAGTGTCGATGGTGAATAAGACCACTAGTTTCAAGAAAGGCAAGGGTAAGAAGAACTTCAAGAAGGACGGCAAAGCTGTTGCCGTGCCCGGTAAGCAAGTTACCGGGAAGAAGAACAAGAATGGACCCAAGCGTGAGACTGAGTGCTTTTATTGCAAGGGTACCGGTCACTGGAAGCGGAACTGCCCCAAGTACTTAGCGGATAAGAAGGCCGGCAATGTTAAAGGTATATGTGATATACTTGTTATTGATGTGTACCTTACCAGCGCTCGTAGTAGCTCCTGGGTATTTGATACCGGTGCAGTTGCTCACATTTGTAACTCCAATCAGGAGCTACGGAATAAGCGGAGACTGGCAAAGGACGAGGTGACGATGTGCGTCGGGAATGGTTCTAAGGTCGATGTGATCGCCATCGGCACGCTGTCTCTACATCTACCTTCGGGATTAGTTTTAAACCTTAATAATTGTAATTTAGTACCAGCTTTGAGCATGAACATTGTATCTGGATCTCGCTTGATGCGAGACGTCTATTCATTTAAATCTGAGAATAATGGTTGTTCTATTTATATGAGAGAAATGTTTTATGGTCATGCCCCGCTGGTCAATGGTTTATTTTTGATGAATCTCAAACGTGATGTTACACATGTTCATAGTGTGAGTACCAAAAAGTGTAAGGTTGATAACGATAGTCCCACTTACATGTGGCACTGCCGCCTTGGTCATATTGGTGTCAAACGCATGAAGAAACTCCATGCTGATGGACTTTTGGAGTCTCTTGATTTCAAATCATTTGACACGTGCGAACCATGCCTCATGGGCAAGATGACCAAGACTCCGTTCTCCGGAACAATGGAGCGAGCAACTGACTTATTGGAGATAATACATACCGATGTATGCGGTCCAATGAGCGTTGAGGCTCGCGGTGGCTACCGTTATGTTCTCACCCTCACTGATGACTTGAGCAGATATGGGTATGTCTACTTAATGAAACACAAGTCTGAAACCTTTGAAAGGTTCAAGGAATTTCAGAGTGAGGTAGAGAATCAACATGACAGGAAAATAAAGTGCCTACGATCTGATCGTGGCGGAGAATATTTAAGTCACGAGTTTGGCACGCACCTAAGGAAATGTGGAATTATTTCACAACTCACGCCGCCTGGCACACCTCAACGAAATGGTGTGTCTGAACGTTGTAATCGCACTCTATTGGATATGGTATGATCTATGATGTCACTTACTGACTTACCGCTATTATTTTGGGGATATGCATTAGAGACCGCCGCATTCACTTTAAATAGGGCACCGTCAAAGTCCGTTGAGACGACACCATATGAATTATGGTTTGGAAAGAAACCTAAGCTGCCATTTCTAAAAGTTTGGGGATGCGATGCTTATGTGAAGAAACTTCAACCTGAGAAGCTTGAACCTAAAGCGAAAAAGTGCGTCTTCATAGGATATCCCAAAGAGACTATTGGGTATAACTTCTACCTTAGATCCAAAGGCAAAGTCTTTGTTGCCAAGAATGGATCCTTTCTCGAGAAAGAGTTTCTCTCAGAAGAAGTAAGTGTGAGGAAAGTAGAACTTGATGAGGTAGTTGTACCTCCACTCGAACCGGAGAGTAGCGCAGCACCGGAAGTTGTTTCTGTGGAGACTGCACCGGCTGGAGAGGAAGTTAATGATGATGATCATGAAACTTCAGATCAAGTTACTATTGAACATCGAAGGTCCACTAGGACACGTTTCGCACTAGAGTGGTACGACAACCCTGTCTTGGAGATCATGTTATTGGACAACGATGAACCTTCGAACTATGAAGAAGAGATGGCGGGCCCGGATTCCAACAAATGGCTAGAAGCCATGAAATCCGAGATAGGATCCATGTATGAGAACAAAGTATGGACTTTGGTGGACTTGCCTGATGATAAGCGAGCCATAGAAAATAAATGGATCTTTAAGAAGAAGACTGACGCGGATGGTAATGTGACCATCTATAAGGCTCGACTTGTCGCTAAGGGTTATTGACAAGTTCAAGGAGTTGACTATGATGAGACTTTCTTACCCGTAGCGATGTTGAAGTCTGTTCGAATCATGTTAGCAATTGCCGCATTTTATGATTATGAGATCTGGCAAATGGACGTCAAAACGGCATTCCTGAACGGCTTCCTTAAGGAAGAACTGTATATGATGCAGCCGGAAGGTTTTGTCGATCCTAAAGATGCTAACAAGGTATGCAAGCTCCAGCGCTCCATCTATGGGTTGGTGCAAGCATCTCGGAGTTGGAGCATTTGCTTTAATGAGGTGATTAAAGCGTTTGGGTTTATAGAGGTTTACGGATAACCCTGTATTTACAAGAAAGTGAGTGGGAGCTCTGTAGCATTTCTCATATTATATGTGGATGACATACTGATAATGGGAAATGATGTAGATCTTTTGAAGAGCGTAAAGGCCTACTTGAACAAGTGCTTTTCAATGAAGGGCCTTGGAGAAGCTGCTTACATATTAGGCATTAAGATCTATAGAGATAGATGGAAACGCCTCATAGGTCTTTCACAAAGCACATACCTTGATAAGATATTGAAGAAGTTCAATATGGATCAGTCCAAGAAGGGGTTCTTTCCTGTCTTACAGGGTGTGAGATTGAGTATGACTCAATGCGCGGCCACGGCAAAGGATAGAGAAGAGATGAGTGTCATCCCCTATGCTTCAGCCACAGGCTCTATTATGCATGCCATGCTGTGTACTAGACCTGATGTGAACCTTGCCATAAGTATGGTAGGGAGGTACCAAAGTGATCCTGGAGCGGAACACTGGACAACGGTTAAGAATATCCTGAAGTACCTGAAAAGGACCAAGGACATGTTTCTCGTATATGGAGGTGCCGAAGAGCTCGTCGTAAAGGGTTACGTCGATGCTAGCTTCGACACAGATTCGGATGACTCCAAATCACAAACCGGATATGTGTATATTTTGAACGGAGGGGCAGTCAGCTGGTGTAGCAGCAAGCAAAGCGTCGTGGTAGCATCTACATGTGAGGCGGAGTACATAACTGCTTTAGAAGCAGCAAAGGAAGGAATCTGGATGAAGGAGTTCATCACCGACCTAGGAGTGATTCCCAATGCGTCGGGCCTGATGACTCTATTCTGTGACAACACTGGAGCTATTGCCCTTGCCAAGGAGCCCAGGTTTCACAAGAAGAAAAGACACATCAAGCGCCGCTTCAACTCCATCCGTGATTACATTCAGGAGGGAGATATAGATATTTGTAAAGTACATACGGATCTGAATGTCGCAAATCCGTTGACTAAACCTCTCTCACAAGCAAAACATGATCAACACCAGAACTCTATGGGTGTTCGATTCATCACAATGTAACTAGATTATTAACTCTAGTGCAAGTGGGAGACTGTTGGAAATATGCCCTAGAGGCAATAATAAAATGGTTATTATTGTATTTACTTTATCATGATGATTGTCTATTGTTCATGCTATAATTGTATTAACCGGAAACCGTAATACATGTGTGAATACATAGACCACAACATGTCCCTAGTGAGCCTCTAGTTGGCTAGCTCGTTGAGCAATAGATGGTCACGGTTTCATGACCATGGACATTGGATGTCATTAATAACGGGATCACATCATTAGGAGAATGATGTGATGGACAAGAACCAATCCTAAGCATAGCACAAGATCGTGTAGTTCGTCTGCTAAAGCTTTTCTAATGTCAAGTATCGCTTCCTTAGATCATGGATTGTGCAACTCCCGTATATCGTAGGAATACTTTGGGTGTGCCAAACGTCACAACGTAACTGGGTGGCTATAAAGGTACACTACGGGTATCTCCGAAAGTGTCTGTTGGGTTGGCATGAATCGAGACTGGGATTTGTCACTCCGTGTGACGGGGAGGTATCTCTGGGCCCACTTGATAAGACATCATCATAATGAGCTCAGTGTGACTAAGGAGTTAGCCATGGGATGATGTGTTACGGAACGAGTAAAGAGACTTGTCGGTAACGAGATTGAACAAGGTATAGGGATACCGACGATCAAATCTCGGGCAAGTATCATACCGGGAGACAAAGGGAATTATATACGGGATTGATTGAATCCCCGACATCGTGGTTCATCTGATGAAATCATCGTGAAGCATGTGGGAGCAAACATGGGTATCCAGATCCCGCTGATGGTTATTGACCGGAGAGGTGTCTCGGTCATGTAGGGTCTACACACTTAAGGTTCGATGACGCTAGGGTTATAGGGAAATAGTGTACGTGGTTACCGAAGGTTGTTCGGAGTCCCGGATGAGATCCTGGATGTCACGAGGAGTTTTGTAGTGGTCCGGAGGTAAAGATTCATATATAGGAAGTGAGGTTTTGGTCACCGGAAGTGTTTCGGGGATTACCAGTAACGTATCGGAACCACCGGAAGGGTTCCGGGGGTCCACTAAGTGGGGCCACCAGCCCCAGAGGGCTGCATGGGCCGCAAGTGGGAGGGAACTAGCCCCTAGGTGGGATGGTGCACCCCCCACAAGGGTCCAAGGCGCAGCAAGGCAGGAGAGGGGGCAAACCCTAGGCTCAGATGGGCCTAAGGCCCACCTAGGGCGCCGGCCTCCCCTCTCTCCCTCTAGCCGCCGCACCAGATGGGATCTGGGGCTGCCGCCGGCCCCTAGGGTGGGAACCCTAGGGCGCAGCCCTCCCTCCTCCTCCTCCTCCTATATATAATGGAGGGTTTTGGGGCTGCCAGACACACGAGTTCTCTCTCTCTCTCTCTCTCTCTCTCTCGGCGCAGCCCTACCCTCCTCTTCCTCATTCTTTGTAGTGCTTGGCGAAGCCCTACCGAAGACCACGTAGATCCACCGTCACCATGCCGTCGTGCTGCCGGAGCTCTCCCTCAACCTCTCCTTCCTCCTTGCTGGATCAAGGCGTAGGAGACGTCACCGGGCTGCACGTGTGTTGAACATGGAGGCGCCGTTGTTCGGCGCTAAGATCGGAATCCACCGCGATCTGAATCGCTGCGAGTATGACTCCACCAACCGCGTTCTAGTAACGCTTCCGCTTTGCGATCTTCAAAGGTATGAAGATGCACTTTCCCCACTCGTTGCTAGTTTCTCCATAGATAGGTCTTGGTGAACATGTAAGATTTTTTTTGATTTACTACTACGTCTCCCAACACAGACTATACCGTGTCTGCCTGCACTGACCGACCGTGAATCCGTAGTGACGACTGCGAAACTTCTGAATTCTATTTTAGTGCGGTCTTCAGCAGAGCTTGGATCTGCCGAATGCCTTCACCAGCTGTCGACCTAGATGGATGAATAGATTCAGTGATTCGAGTAGCTGTAGGTAGGTTCTCTAACGGTGTGCGCATCACGAGACTTTGGACATTCAACTGCTCTGGAACAACGGATGCCTCGGGTTGTTGGAACTCGGTCTGTCCCGTGCCGCTCGCTCGTCGAGCGACTGCTGGAGGCGCTCGAGTCATTCGCGTTCGGCCAAAGTGGCCAAGCGTGTAGCCTCCAAGACCAACTCTTCCGAAGTGGTCCCCATGATCAGAGTGAGGAGGAGTTCGTCGTCCCTCCTCCTATCTTCCCGCCGCTCCCGAGTGAGAGGCTAGGAAACGTAGCTGCTTGTGTCGCCACCATGGCGATCACCATCGCGACCGTGAGGACCACCACCCGAGTACCAGGGAGGCCTGTTGCCGGTGGTGGTGGCCATCAAGACTTCAAAAACGTCTCCGCTGCTCCCGAACTCCGACTCATTGGACAATTCACCCCCAAGGAGGGGAACAAATTGACGGTGGGCTCGTCGGAATCGAGCACATCCACTTGGGCGACCGACGACTGGCGAGCCATGACGTGCTCGACCCACAGCTGCCACCGAGAGCGTCCGGAGCGCTTGCAGCAACCTCCAGAGCTGGGAACGGACGAGGAGCTGTAAGGCTCCGACGGCTACCGAAGGAGGACGCCGTGCGCTGCTCCTCGTGCGGGGAACGAGTCGGGATCCAGCAGTGCCTCGTGCAACCAAGCGGAACCATCGGCGACGAAACGCAAGGTGCCGAAGAGAATCTCACCGCCGAGTGCCGACATGGTGAACGAAAAAGGTTTGAATCCACTTACGCGGAATCCGCTAGACCCTTCGCCCCAAGGTGGGCGCCAACTATCACGGGAGTAATCCTGACAATAATACGGGGGTACGAATGAGTAGGGGGAAGCCTAGCTATGGAATAAGTGTCACACTCGGAATTTACGAGTTCGGACCCCACTCGGAAGTGGTAACAGTCCTACGTCTCGAGCCTTGGGGCTGTGTTTTTCTTTGTATGGGTATCTGATTACAAGGAGTTTGTAACCCTTGTTTTGACGTCGGAGGACGGCTTATGTAGAGTACGCCTCCACCAGCCGAGTGCCATCACTAGGGTCATTAATGCTAATAACTGCAAAGGTTAATAGAAACTGCTAATTACATGTAACGTGTGTTGGAAATATGCCCTAGAGGCAATAATAAAATGGTTATTATTGTATTTCCTAGTTCATGATAATTGTCTGTTGTTCATGCTATAATTGTGTTAACCGGAAACCGTAATACATGTGTGAATATATAGACCACAACGTGTCCCTAGTGAGCCTCTAGTTGGCTAGCTCGTTGATCAATAGATGGTCACGGTTTCATGACCATGGACATTGGATGTCGTTGATAACGGGATCACATCATTAGGAGAATGATGTGATGGACAAGACCCAATCCTAAGCATAGCACAAGATCGTGTAGTTCGTTTGCTAAAACTTTTCAATGTCAAGTGTCGTTTCCTTAGACCATGAGATTGGGTAACTCCCGGTCAAGAATATCCTGAAGTACCTGAAAAGGACAAAGGACATGTTTCTCGTTTATGGAGGTGCCGAAGAGCTCGTCGTAAAGGGTTACGTCGATGCTAGCTTCGACACAGATCCGGACGACTCCAAGTCGCAAACCGGATACGTGTATATTTTGAATGGAGGGGCAGTGAGCTGGAGCAGCAGCAAGCAAAGCGTCGTGGCAGCATCTACATGTGAAGCGGAGTACATAGCTGCTTCGGAAGCAGCAAAGGAGGGAGTCTGGATGAAGGAGTTCATCATCGACCTAGGAGTGATTCCGAATGCATCGGGCCCGATGACTCTACTCTGTGACAACACTGGAGCTATTGCCCTTGCGAAGGAGCCCAGGTTTCACAAGAAGACAAGACACATCAAGCGCCATTTCAACTCCATCCGTGATTACATTCAGGAGGGAGACATAGATATTTGTAAAGTGCATACGGATCTGAATGTCGCAGATCCGTTGACTAAACCTCTCTCACGAGCAAAACATGATCAACACCAGAATGCTATGGGTGTTCGATTCATCACAATGTAACTAGATTATTGACTCTAGTGCAAGTGGGAGACTGTTGGAAATATGCCCTAGAGGCAATAATAAAATGGTTATTATTGTATTTCCTAGTTCATGATAATTGTCTGTTGTTCATGCTATAATTGTGTTAACCGGAAACCGTAATACATGTGTGAATATATAGACCACAACGTGTCCCTAGTGAGCCTCTAGTTGGCTAGCTCGTTGATCAATAGTGTTGGAAATATGCCCTAGAGGCAATAATAAAATGGTTATTATTGTATTTCCTAGTTCATGATAATTGTCTATTATTCATGCTACAATTGTGTTAACCAGAAACCGTAATACATGTGTGAATACATAGACCATCACATGTCCCTAGTGAGCCTCTAGTTGGCTAGCTCGTTGATCAATAGATGGTCACGGTTTCATGACCATGGACATTGGATGTCGTTGATAACGGGATCACATCATTAGGAGAATGATGTGATGGACAAGACCCAATCCTAAGCATAGCACAAGATCGTGTAGTTCGTTTGCTAAAGCTTTTCAATGTCAAGTATCATTTCCTTAGACCATGAGATTATGTAACTTCCGGATACCGTAGGAATGCTTTGGGTGTGCCAAACGTCACAACGTAACTGGGTGGCTATAAAGGTACGCTACGGGTATCTCCGAAAGTGTCTGTTGGGTTGACACGAATCAAGACTGGGATTTGTCACTCCGTGTGACGGAGAGGTATCTCTGGGCCCACTCGGTAAGACATCATCATAATGAGCTCAATGTGACTAAGGAGTTAGCCACGGGATGATGTGTTACGGAACGAGTAAAGAGACTTGCCGGTAACGAGATTGAACAAGGTATGGCGATACCGACGATCGAATCTCGGGCAAGTACCATACCGATAGACAAAGGGAATTGTATACGGGATTGATTGAATCCCTGACATCGTGGTTCATCCGATGAGATCATCGTGGAGTACGTGGGAGCCAACATGGGTATCCAGATCCCGCTGTTGGTTATTGGCCGGAGAGGTGTCTCGGTCATGTCTACGTGTCTCCCGAACCCGTAGGGTCTACACACTTAAGGTTCGATGACGCTAGGGTTATAGGGAAAAGGTATACGTGATTACCGAAGGTTGTTCGGAGTCCCGGATGAGATCCCGGACGTCACGAGGAGCTCCGGAATGGTCCGGAGGTAAAGATTGATATATAGGAAGTCCAGTTTTGGTCACCGGAAAGTTTTCGGGCTCATCGGTAGTGTACCGGGAGTGCCGGGAGGGTGCCGGAGGACCCCCGGGAGGGGTGTGACGACCAAAGGACCACATGGGCTGTTAGATAAAGTGTGCCAGCCCTTATTGGGCTGGGCAAGACTTTTGCTAAAGGCCCATGCGGCTGGAGATAAGGAGATGAGGCAAAAAGGATTTAAAAGGAGGAGATCCACCTCCCTTGTGAGAGGTGGACTCTCCCTTTAATTCAGCCGGCCATCTCCTCTTTGGAGTAGAGGCCAAGCCAGCCCTCCACGTCCCTCCTCCTATATATACTTGAGGTTTTGGATGTTTTGAGACAGGATTTGATCTCTCTCTCTCACGGCGAAGCCCTACCTCTCTTCTTCCTCCTCCGCAGCGCTTAGGCGAAGCCCTGTCGGAATACCTTGCTACTCCACCACCACCACGCCGTCGTGCTGCTGTTGGAGCCCTTCCCCAACCTCTCCTTCCTCCTTGCTGGATCAAGGTGTTGGAGACGTCACCGGGCTGCACGTGTGTTGAACGCGGAGGTGCCGTCCGTTCGGCACTTGATCGGATCTACCGCGATCTGAATCGCTGCGAGTACGACTCCGTCAACCGCGTTCTTGTAACGCTTCCGCTTAGCGATCTTCAAAGGTATGAAGATGCAATCTCTCCCCTCTCGTTGCTGGTTTCTCCATAGATAGATCTTGGTGAACGTAGGAAAATTTTGATTTACTACTACGTCTCCCAACAGTGGCATCATGAGCTAGGTCTATGCGTAGAATCTATGCACGAGTAGAACACAAAGCAGTTGTGGGCGTCGAGTTTGTTAATTTGCTTGCCGCTACTAGTCTTATCTTGATTCGGCGGTATTGTGGGATGAAGCGGCCCGGACCAACTTTACACGTACGCTTACGTGAGACCGGTTCCACCGCCTGACATGCACTAGATGCATAAGGTGGCTAGCGGGTGTCTGTCTCTCCTACCTTAGTCGGATCGGATTCGATGAAAAGGGTCCTTATGAAGGGTAAATAGCAATTGGCAAATCACGTTGTGGTGTTGACGTAGGTAAGAAACGTTCTTGCTAGTAACCTATAGCAGCCACGTAAAAATCTTGCAACTACAAATTAGAGGACGTCTAACTTGTTTTTGCAGCATGTGCCTTGTGATGTGATATGGCCAAAGGATGTGATGTGATGCATTGTGATGTATGAATTGATCATGTTCTTGTAATAGGATTCACGACTTGCATGTCGATGATTATGACAACCGGCAGGAGCCATAGGAGTTGTCTTATTTATTGTATGACCTGCGTGTCAATCATAAACGCCATGTAGTTACTTTACTTTATTGCTAAGCGTTAGCCATAGTAGTAGAAGTAATAGTTGGCGAGACAACTTCATGAAGACACAATGATGGAGATCATGATGATGGAGATCATGGTGTCGTGCCGGTGACAGTGATGATCATGGTGCCCCGAAGATGGAGATCATAGGAGCAAAATGATATTGGCCATATCATGTCACTATATTGATTGCATGTGATGTTTATCATGTTTACATCTTATTTGCTTAGAACGACGGTAGTAAATAAGATGATCTCTCAATAAAATTTCAAGAGAAGTGTTCACCCTAACTGTGCACCGTTGCTAAGGATCGTTGTTCCGAAGCACCACGTGATGATCGGGTGTGATAGGTTCTAACGTTCGCATACAACGGGTGTAAGCCAGATTTACACACGCGAAACACTTAGGTTGACTTGACGAGCCTAGCATGTACAGACATGGCCTCGGAACACGGAAGACCGAAAGGTCGAACATGAGTCGTATAGAAGATACGATCAACATGAAGATGTTCACCATGGATGACTAGTCCGTCTCACGTGATGATCGGACACGGGCTAGTTGACATGGATCATGTATCACTTGGAAGACTAGAGAGATGTCTGTCTAAGTGGGAGTTCATTAATTTGATTAAGTGAACTTAATTATCATGAACTTAGTCTAAAATTGTCTTTACAATCTATGATGTAGATCCAATGGCCAACGCGAATGTCACCCTCAATTTCAACGCGTTCCTAGAGAAAACCAAGCTGAAAGATGATGGAAGCAACTATGCGGACTGGGTCCGTAGCTTGAGGATCATCCTCATAGCTTCCAAGAGATTGTATGTCCTAGATGCACCGCTAGGTGACGCACCCGTTCTCCCAGCGGAACAAGATGTTATGAACACTTGGCAATCACGCTGCGATGATTACCCCCTTGTTCAATGCAGCATGCTTTACAGTCTAGAACCGGGGCTCCAAAAGCGTTTTGAGCAACACGGAGCATATGAGATGTTCCAGGAGCTGAAACTGGTTTTTCAAGCTCATGCCCGGGTCGAGAGATATGATGTCTCCGACAAGTTCTTCAGCTGTAAGATGGAGGAGCATAGTTCTGTCAGTGAGCACATCCTCAAGATGTCTGGGCTACACAGCCGCTTGACTCAGCTAGGGGTTAATATCCCGGATGACTCGGTCATTGACAGAATCCTCCAGTCGCTTCCACCTAGCTTCAAGAGCTTTGTGATGAACTACAACATGCAAGGTATGGAGAAGTCCATTCCTGAGTTGTACTCGATGCTGAAATCAGCGGAGGTCGAGATCAAAAAGGAGCATCAAGTGTTGATGGTGAATAAGACCACTAGTTTCAAGAAAGGCAAGGGTAAGAAGAACTTCAAGAAGGACGGCAAAGCTGTTGCCGCGCCCGGTAAGCAAGTTGCCGGGAAGAAGAAGAAAAATGGACCCAAGCCTGAGACTGAGTGCTTTTATTGCAAGGGTACCGGTCACTGGAAGCGGAACTGCCCCAAGTATTTAGCGGATAAGAAGGACGGCAACATTAAAGGTATATGTGATATACTTGTTATTGATGTGTACTTGACCAGCGCTCGTAGTAGCTCCTGGGTATTTGATACCGGTGCAGTTGCTCACATTTGTAACTCCAAGCAGGAGCTGCGGAATAAGCGGAGGCTGGCCAAGGATGAGGTGACGATGCGTGTCGGGAATGGTTCCAAGGTCGATGTGATCGCCGTCGGCACGTTACCTCTACATCTACCTTCGGGATTAGTTTTAAACCTTAATAATTGTTATTTAGTACCAGCTTTGAGCATGAACATTGTATCTGGATCTCGCTTGATGCGATATGGCTACTCATTTAAATCCGAGAATAATGGTTGTTCTATTTATATGAGAGAAATGTTTTATGCTCATGCCCCACTGGTCAATGGTTTATTTTTGATGAATCTCGAACGTGATGTTACACATGTCCATAGTGTGAGTACCAAAAAGTGTAAAGTTGATAACGATAGTCCCACTTACATGTGGCACTGCCGTCTTGGCCATATTGGTGTCAAACGCATGAAGAAGCTCCATGCTGATGGAATTTTGGAGTCACTTGATTTCGAATCATTTGACACATGCGAACCATGCCTCATGGGCAAGATGACCAAGACTCCGTTCTCCGGAACAATGGAGCGAGCAACTGACTTGTTGGAAATAATACATACCGATGTATGCGGTCCAATGAGCGTCGAGGCTCGCGGTGGCTACCGTTATGTTCTCACCCTCACTGATGACTTGAGTAGATATGGTTATGTCTACTTAATGAAACACAAGTCTGAAACTTTTGAAAGGTTCAAGGAATTTCAGAGTGAGGTCGAGAATCAACGTGACAGGAAAATAAAATGCCTACGATCTGATCGTGGCGGAGAATATTTAAGTCACGAGTTTGGCACGCACCTTAGGAAATGTGGAATTGTTTCACAACTCATGCCGCCCGGCACACCCCAGCGAAATGGTGTGTCTGAACGTCGTAATCGCACTCTATTGGATATGGTGCGATCTATGATGTCTCTTACCGACTTACCGCTATCATTTTGGGGATATGCATTAGAGACTGCCGCATTCACTTTAAATAGGGCACCGTCTAAATCCGTTGAGACGACACCGTATGAATTGTGGTTTGGAAAGAAACCTAAGCTGTCGTTTCTAAAAGTTTGGGGATGCGATGCTTATGTGAAGAAACTTCTACCTGAGAAGCTCGAACCCAAAGCGGAAAAGTGCGTCTTCATAGGATATCCCAAGGAGACTATCGGGTATACCTTCTACCTACGATCCGAAGGCAAAGTCTTTGTTGCCAAGAATGGATCCTTTCTCGAGAAAGAGTTTCTCTCGAAAGAAGTAAGTGGGAGGAAAATAGAACTTGATGAGGAAATTGTACCTCCACTCGAACCAGAGAGTAGCGCAGCACAGGAAGTTGTTTCTGTGGAGCCTACACCGGCTAGAGAGGAAGTTAATGATGATGATCATGAAACTTCAGATCAAGTTGCTATTCGAAGGTCCACCAGGACACGTTCCGCACCAGAGTGGTACGGCAATCCTGTCCTAGAGATCATGTTGTTGGACAACGGTGAACCTTCGAACTATGAAGAAGCGATGACGGGCCCGGATTCCAACAAATGGCTTGAGGCCATGAAATCCGAGATAGGATCCATGTATGAGAACAAAGTATGTACTTTGGTGGACTTGCCTAATGATAAGCGAGCCATTGAAAACAAATGGATCTTTAAGAAGAAGACTGACGCGGACGGTAATGTCACCGCCTATAAAGCTCGGCTTGTCGCTAAGGGTTATCGACAAGTTCAAGGAGTTGACTACGATGAGACTTTCTCACCCGTAGCGATGCTAAAGTCAGTCCGAATCATGTTAGCAGTTGCCGCATTTTATGATTATGAGATCTGGCAAATGGACGTCAAAACGGCATTCCTTAATGGCTTCCTCAAGGAAGAACTGTATATGATGCAGTCGGAAGGTTTTGTCGATCCTAAAGATGCTAACAAGGTATGCAAGCTCCAGCGCTCCATCTATGGGCTGGTGCAAGCATCTCGGAGTTGGAACATTCGCTTTAATGAGGTGATTAAAGCGTTTGGGTTTGTACAGGTTTATGGAGAACCTTGTATTTACAAGAAAGTGAGTGGGAGCTCTATAGCATTTCTTATATTGTATGTTGATGACATGCTGATAATGGGAAATAATATAGAACTCTTGGAAAGTATCAAGGCCTACTTGAATAAGTGTTTTTCAATGAAGGACCTTGGAGAAGCTGCTTACATATTAGGTATTAAGATCTATAGAGATAGATCGAAACGCCTCATTGGTCTTTCACAAAGCACATACCTTGAAAAGATATTGAAGAAGTTCAATATGCATCAGTCCAAGAAGGGGTTCTTGCCTGTGTTGCAAGGTGTGAGATTGAGTACGACTCAATGCCCGACCACGGCAAAGGATAGAGAAGAGATGAGTGTCATCCCCTATGCTTCAGCCATAGGCTCTATCATGTATGCCATGCTGTGTACCAGACCTGATGTGAACCTTGCCATAAGTTTGGTAGGGAGGTACCAAAGTGATCCCGGAGCGGAACACTGGACAGCGGTCAAGAATATCCTGAAGTACCTGAAAAGGACAAAGGACATGTTTCTCATATATGGAGGTGCCGAAGAGCTCGTCGTAAAGGGTTACGTCGACGCTAGCTTCGACACAGATCCGGACGACTCTAAGTCGCAAACCGGATACGTGTATATTTTGAATGGAGGGGCAGTCAGCTGGAGTAGCAGCAAGCAAAGCGTCGTGGCGGCATCTACATGTGAAGCGGAGTACATAGCTGCTTCGGAAGCAGCAAAGGAGGGAGTCTGGATGAAGGAGTTCATCACCGACCTAGGAGTGATTCCAAATGCGTCGGGCCCGATGACTCTACTCTGTGACAACACTGGAGCTATTGCCCTTGCGAAGGAGCCCAGGTTTCACAAGAAGACAAGACACATCAAGCGCCGCTTCAACTCCATCCGTGATTACATTCAGGAGGGAGACATAGATATTTGTAAAGTGCATACGGATCTGAATGTCGCAGATCCGTTGACTAAACCTCTCTCACGAGCAAAACATGATCAACACCAGAACGCTATGGGTGTTCGATTCATCACAATGTAACAAGATTATTGACTCTAGTGCAAGTGGGAGACTGTTGGAAATATGCCCTAGAGGCAATAATAAAATGGTTATTATTGTATTTCCTAGTTCATGATAATTGTCTATTATTCATGCTACAATTGTGTTAACCAGAAACCGTAATACATGTGTGAATACATAGACCATCACATGTCCCTAGTGAGCCTCTAGTTGGCTAGCTCGTTGATCAATAGATGGTCACGGTTTCATGACCATGGACATTGGATGTCGTTGATAACGGGATCACATCATTAGGAGAATGATGTGATGGACAAGACCCAATCCTAAGCATAGCACAAGATCGTGTAGTTCGTTTGCTAAAGCTTTTCAATGTCAAGTATCATTTCCTTAGACCATGAGATTATGTAACTTCCGGATACCGTAGGAATGCTTTGGGTGTGCCAAACGTCACAACGTAACTGGGTGGCTATAAAGGTACGCTACGGGTATCTCCGAAAGTGTCTGTTGGGTTGACACGAATCAAGACTGGGATTTGTCACTCCGTGTGACGGAGAGGTATCTCTGGGCCCACTCGGTAAGACATCATCATAATGAGCTCAATGTGACTAAGGAGTTAGCCACGGGATGATGTGTTACGGAACGAGTAAAGAGACTTGCCGGTAACGAGATTGAACAAGGTATGGCGATACCGACGATCGAATCTCGGGCAAGTACCATACCGATAGACAAAGGGAATTGTATACGGGATTGATTGAATCCCTGACATCGTGGTTCATCCGATGAGATCATCGTGGAGTACGTGGGAGCCAACATGGGTATCCAGATCCCGCTGTTGGTTATTGGCCGGAGAGGTGTCTCGGTCATGTCTACGTGTCTCCCGAACCCGTAGGGTCTACACACTTAAGGTTCGATGACGCTAGGGTTATAGGGAAAAGGTATACGTGATTACCGAAGGTTGTTCGGAGTCCCGGATGAGATCCCGGACGTCACGAGGAGCTCCGGAATGGTCCGGAGGTAAAGATTGATATATAGGAAGTCCAGTTTTGGTCACCGGAAAGTTTTCGGGCTCATCGGTAGTGTACCGGGAGTGCCGGGAGGGTGCCGGAGGACCCCCGGGAGGGGTGTGACGACCAAAGGACCACATGGGCTGTTAGATAAAGTGTGCCAGCCCTTATTGGGCTGGGCAAGACTTTTGCTAAAGGCCCATGCGGCTGGAGATAAGGAGATGAGGCAAAAAGGATTTAAAAGGAGGAGATCCACCTCCCTTGTGAGAGGTGGACTCTCCCTTTAATTCAGCCGGCCATCTCCTCTTTGGAGTAGAGGCCAAGCCAGCCCTCCACGTCCCTCCTCCTATATATACTTGAGGTTTTGGATGTTTTGAGACAGGATTTGATCTCTCTCTCTCACGGCGAAGCCCTACCTCTCTTCTTCCTCCTCCGCAGCGCTTAGGCGAAGCCCTGTCGGAATACCTTGCTACTCCACCACCACCACGCCGTCGTGCTGCTGTTGGAGCCCTTCCCCAACCTCTCCTTCCTCCTTGCTGGATCAAGGTGTTGGAGACGTCACCGGGCTGCACGTGTGTTGAACGCGGAGGTGCCGTCCGTTCGGCACTTGATCGGATCTACCGCGATCTGAATCGCTGCGAGTACGACTCCATCAACCGCGTTCTTGTAACACTTCCGCTTAGCGATCTTCAAAGGTATGAAGATGCAATCTCTCCCCTCTCGTTGCTGGTTTCTCCATAGATAGATCTTGGTGAACGTAGGAAAATTTTGATTTACTACTACGTCTCCCAACAAATAGATGGTCACGGTTTCATGACCATGGACATTGGATGTCGTTGATAACGGGATCACATCATTAGGAGAATGATGTGATGGACAAGACCCAATCCTAAGCATAGCACAAGATCGTGTAGTTCGTTTGCTAAAGCTTTTCAATGTCAAGTGTCGTTTCCTTAGACCATGAGATTGTGTAACTCCCGGATACCGTAGGAATGCTTTGAGTGTGCCAAACGTCACAACGTAACTGGGTGGCTATAAAGGTACGCTACGGGTATCTCCGAAAGTGTCTGTTGGGTTGACACGAATCGAGACTGGGATTTGTCACTCCGTGTGACGGAGAGGTATCTCCGGGCCCACTCAGTAAGACATCATCATTATGAGCTCAATGTGACTAAGGAGTTAGTCATGGGATGATGTATTATGGAACGAGTAAAGAGACTTGCCGGTAACGAGATTGAACAAGGTATGGGGATACCGACGATCGAATCTCGGGCAAGTTCCATACCGATAGACAAAGGGAATTGTATACGGGATTGATTGAATCCTTGACATCGTGGTTCATCCGATGAGATCATCGTGGAGTACGTGGGAGCCAACATGGGTATCCAGATCCTGCTGTTGGTTATTGACCGGAGAGGTGTCTCGGTCATGTCTACGTGTCTCCCGAACCCGTAGGGTCTACACACTTAAGGTTCGATGATGCTAGGGTTATAGGGAAATAGTGTACGTGGTTACCAAAGGTTGTTCGGAGTCCCGGATGAGATCCCGGACGTCATGAGGAGTCTCGGAATGGTCCGGAGACGAAGATTGATATATAGGAAGTGAGGTTTTGGTTACCGGAAGTGTTCCGGGTGTCTCCGGTAGTGTACCGGGACCACCGGAAGGGTTCCGGGGGTCCACCAAGTGGGCCCACCTGCCCCGGAAGGTTCCATGGGCCAAGAGTGGGAGGGAGCCAGCCCCTAGGTGGGCTGGTGCGCCTCCCACCCTAGCCCAAGGCGCAGCAAGGGTGGAGGGGGGCAAACCCTAGGCTTAGATGGGCCTTAAGGCCCACCCTAGGGCGCCTCCACCTCTCCTTGCCCTGGCCGCCGGCCAGATGGGTTTCTGGAGGCTGCCACCACCCCTAGGGTGGAACCCTAGGGCGCAGCACCTCTCCTCCCCTCCTCCTATATATAGTGGAGGTATTTGGGGCTGCACAACACGCGAGTTCATCTCCTCCCTGGTGCAGCCCTACTCCTCCCTCTCCTCGTTTCTCCGTAGTGCTTAGCGAAGCTCTATCGGAGTACCACGCAGCTCCACCGTCACCACGCCGTCGTGCTGCCGGAGCTCTCCCTCAACCTCTCCCCCCTCCTTGCTGGATCAAGGCGTAGGAGACGTCACCGGGCTGCACGTGTGTTGAACGCGGAGGTGCCGTCCGTTCGGCACTTGATCGGATCTACCGCGATCTGAATCGCTGCGAGTACGACTCCATCAACCGCGTTCTAGCAACGCTTCCGCTTAGCGATCTTCAAAGGTATGAAGATCCAATCTCTCCCCGCTCGTTTGCTGGTTTCTCCATAGATAGATCTTGGTGACACGTAGGAAAATTTTGATTTACTACTACGTCTCCCAACAACGTGATCTTTACAGTATTTAAGGCGTATTAAGTCCCTCGAACGTTGCCGCTCTCATGATGTTCCTGCTATACCGGCCAAACCTCGGGCCGCGCCGGGCCTAAAAAAGCCCGACGTTAGAAACCCAGGCCCGAGCCCGGCCTGGCCCGACCGTCGGGCCTGATATTTGGGCCCAGGCCCGGCCCGAGCCCGAAGAAAGCCCGGCCCGGCCTGGTCCGACATAGGCATAAATCTAGATTTCAACAGGTCCGGGCTCGGGCCCAACCCGGCCACCGGGCTCAAAATCTAGGCCTGAGCCCGGCCCGTGGGCAAGGTCGGGCCAGGCCGGATCGGGCTTTTTCGAGCCGCGTATGGCCGGGCTGCCCATGGCCAGGTCTAGGTTCTGCTCCTTTCCAACCGAGTGCTACGGACGGTGCCGAGTGGTCAGTAACATCCGAATGACTTTCAAGTAGCCGAGTGCAACTTGCATATTCATGCGTATATTGAGGTGAACCAAGGACTTCCATGAACTTGTAGGACCGAGAGATGTCCTAAAATAGAGGTATGTGACCTACCTAGGGCAGGTGACCTCGTCAACTCTCATTTTATTAATTTGATCTTTTATTTTTGACGTGATTAATTTGATCTTATTTGTATTCATGTGTAATTTGAATAGTTTAGGGAATCAGTTTCACATCGGAGCTTTCACGGTACCAAAGCGGTTTTCGGGTGTCCCAGAAAAAAAAACGGTTTTCGGGCGAAGCGCAAAACGATGTGTGACGGTGCGTCGCTCTTGAGTCGATCTGACCGTCGATACGCGCGCGAACGAGAGGGTACCGAGGCCAGCACACGGTACCTTGTGGGGAACCCATTCCTTTCTTGTTTTCTACCTCGTACGGTACCGTCACGCCCCCGCCGTTAACTTGCCCCGTCGCCCACTTTTTTCACCTGCCCCCTTCCTGACGGTGTGGTATTATTCGTCGAGTGCCAAGGTGGAAGCGGATGCCGCTGCTTTCTCCTTCTCTTCCTCCCTCCCTCCCTCCCTCCCTCGCTTTCCCTGGCCGCTGCCGTCTCTCCGTCACTTCCAAAGACCAAAACAAAACCCTGACCGGAGGAAAGGGGATTTTTTTTTATGGAAATCTCCGAGCCCTAATTTCCGACCGATTTGGTTGGGCAAGTGCATAATCAGGGCGCGGATCCATCGTTTGGAAGCGCTGGGTTGGAGATCTATGCGCCTGAGAGAGGGGGCGGGGGCGGGAGAGGAGTGGTCTGAGAGGGTGCGATGGCAATGACGGAGGTGGCAGGGTCGTCGACCGCGGCCACCGCGGTGACGGTGGTGCTGTTTATCGTGGTGCTAGTGTTGGCGCTGCTGCTGCGAAAGAGCCTGCGACGCGCCGCGGAGCGAAGGGAGGAGGTGCGGCGCCTCGCGCGCCTCGCGGCGGAGGAATCCGACCTGGCGGAGCGGGAGTCGGTGCTCGCCTACTGCTCCGAGCTGTTCCCTGGCGTGCTGCACGCGGCGGAGGCGCCGGAGGCGCCGATGTGGACACCGCAGGGGGTGGTTTCACCGCAGGAGGAGGAGGTCGTGGAGGCGCCACAGCCGCCACCGGCTGCAGCCGGGGTCTGTGCGGTGTGCTTCAGGCCGACCACGTTTAGGTGCAAACAGTGCAAGGCCGTCAAGTACTGGTGAGTTGGCTGAAAACCTGTTCCTATTCCCCTTTTCAATTTGTGTAGTCTCAGCGGGTGATTTGGAATCGAGAGAAGGTAGTCCACATTTTGTTCAATTCAGAGCGGAAATGCGCTGTATTTTCTAGAAATTTGGGTTTCAGTAACAATTTGATAGGCTAGTAGATCGAGAATATTTGGATTTTGCCCGAATTTATGTGTGGACAAGATGACTGATTGCCAGGTGAGCTAGGGGCCTAGGGCGATTTCTGTCCGTCCATTTAGCACGTCTCTAGAAACTCTGGTTTCATAAAAGTTTTCCCTTGAATTGTCAGCTATTAATCTATTCTATAGTCATCTGGAAGGAAGGCCAGTAGTAGGATCCTAATGGCTCAGTTATGCCGTCATCATTGCTGGCGCCTGTCCTTGTAAACTTGAACATTTGTTTTGTATCTCTAACTTCAGTTTGCCTTCCAATTGGTTCCAGACAACTAATATTACTCTGCTGCCTTTTTTGTTAACCAACATAGGCCACAACCTGTCTTAGGCTATTAGAGCATCTACAACCACAACCTGCAAATCCAGCCCCTCAAACGCCTGCGGACGCTACCGGACGTGTCCGCGGACACTGACCGGTCACCTCTCAAATTTTCACTTTCACATCCACGTCTCTCATTTTCCCCCTATGCGTCTGGTCACATGCAAGTGATTGGTGGAGATGAAGAGAGAGAAAGAAAAGAAAGAATAACCAAAGAGAAAAGGTGGGCCAAATCCTATGTGGCGGATGCAGGACCACTGACCGGACACGCCCGGGCGCACCTCATACTCATCCCATATATGAGGGCAATATGAGGAGTGCCGGACAGCCCGGGCATTTAAGGAGGCTGTGAGGGGTCTGGTTGGGTCAACTTTTTCCTTCTCTCACCTGTCCGGTCAGTGGTCCCTACGCCCGCCCGGTCAATATGAGTAGTCCGGCTGTAGATGCTCTTAACCATCCTAGCGATTCACATGCTTCTAGATGAACACTTCTCCTTGTAAACTTGAATATTTGTTTTGTATCCCTGACTAAAAGACACCTTCCAATTGGTTTCAGGCAACTAATATTAGTCTGCTGCCTTTTTTGTTAACCAACACAGGCCACAACCTGTCTTAGGCTATTAACCATCCTTAGCGATTCACATGCTTCTATATGAACACTTGCTATTTGAGTGTCACAATGTCCTGTTGTCGTGGACTTTTCTTGATTGATCTGTTGTGACATTTGTCCTATCACATACCCAGAATGTCCCGAAGGGTGAAGCATCGGTGGACGTATTCTTAGATAAAATGTGGAACAAACTAAGATGCACACTTGACTCACTGCACGAGGCTTGATTGATTGGTTCTTTGCATGAGCGCTTGTCCCGTCTCTGCTCGTACAGGAAGGATCCCAATCCTGGGGTATGTAGATTTCAACAAGGCTAACACCTTTTCCCCATGTGTCAATCTCTTTTGCTTACCGTGGCATGTGGGTCAGATCAATCAGCCAATGATGATCCTATTTGTTCATATTCATGTCGAGTTCTTGGCGTTTTTGAGAAGAAGATTCATTATTTATCATTTCTGTGCAATGATATCACTGGAAGAAACAAGCCATGGTTGCAAAGACTACTCGTATTATTTATTGTTTCTGTGTTATTGACAGAAACTAGCCTCAAAAGACACATTTAACCAATTATGTGCTGATATGTCATATACAGAATTGTCTAATGGGTTGCAACTTGAGAGTGGAAAAACAAAAAATTGACAATCACTATACCTGTAGTTATAATGTCAGCACACCTTATTGCATTGCCACCACATTCATTTCTTACAAACAAGCAAACAATGTCTTGATTTCTTCCATGCAACCTGTTACCTATCTCAATTGAAACAAATAATGAAGACCTGAGGTGCACGCCGCTAAACAAATGTTTGTTAGAACTGCTAGCTCTAGCTATGATACCAACTGTTAGAATCACTAGCTTCTGTAGCTCTCACCCAGGACTCTCTCTAAAGAGATGTGCTTCACACACACAAAGAGCTACTACTAGCAGGAAGCTTTATTAGATATCTCAATTGCTACAAGCTTACCTATTACATATGGGTGCCTCTCCTTAGTAGTAGGGATAGTGATAAAGTAACGGACATTGCAACAGTGGCACAACTCATAGCCAGTTCATCTACTGCACAACTCATACGCAAGTAAATGACAACTATTGAGTGATAACATATGCTATGACACCATATTCTTCTTGGCTAAGGTTTCATGATGTCCCTCAACATCCAACTCAATTCGACTTCTTCCTTCTCATGCATGCATCTCTTTGGTATATGAGGAGATTAGTTCTAACAAAGGTCCCATGTGATTCTGAGAAGTGTTTATCAATGATGGAACATTTATTTATGTCATGTGCATACTGACATTACATAAGCTTATTTCTTAATTAGTACTCCCTTCGTGGTTTATAGGGCTTGAGGGCCTGATCTCCAGTACCAAGGCACTGACTCGTCTTAATTGAGTAATGCTTCGATCACCTCTCCAAAGCGTCCGTGTGTTCTCTCTCTGCCAGCCTATGCCCAATGAAATAGCATGCATGCACAGCTGCCACAGCCTATTTCTCTCTCCTGCCTGCATGCGTTCCGTAATCTCCTTGCATGATCCAATGAATAGCATGCATGCAACAACCTAGTTCTCTCCCTTGCTTGCATGCACAACGCAATTAAGAGCCAATTCTTTTGGGGTTGATGGCTGGCTGTGGAAATGTGGGGACCCTGACTCGTAAGTCATGATCATGATTGTACGTGCACAGTGATCCCAGAGATCAATGCTCACTGAACACACAAAAACCGAATAACAAGAGTCTTATATCCATTACATACCGTTTTACTCAAATATGGCCTTTATGGCCAAGTCTTCATAAACTTGCAGCGGAAATCTTCAACGATAGCGTGAACCCATGTCATCTGCCTTAACCCTACAGGCATTCTGACTGGGAAGCGTCCTAGCTCGCATGTTCGTCATCAAGGTAATCTTCATCATAATCTGATCTTTCATGCCTGGTCAATAAAATAACTAGTGACAAGCCAATGAGTACTTTGAATGTACTTGCAAGCAATCCATGTTTGGAACAAGGTTCAACAAAGCATGATATAGCACTAATAGGTAATTTTGCGGAAAGCTAGTTTGAGTGCAGTGAAATGTTCAATCAACTTGTAAAGCATGCATCAACAGGTTGCAGATATCCATATGAACAAGCTACATATATCATTATAAGCAGGGTTTGAACATCACGTGTTCAATCATTTCATCAAGTCTTTCGACTTAGCTCAAGTACCTCTTTGTCACACGCACACCAAGTTTTGTGAAAACATCTGGACGTAGTTTAAGCAGCACCACCCAACTGTCCTTGACTGTAGACATGGCTATTCGAATAGTTTTACACTCTACAGAGGTTGCACACTTTATCCACAAGACTCGGGGAACTTTCGTGTCATCCACGACTCGCGGTATATCACATACCCGAGGTAAGCACCCGAACAATGCTTTTCCCCTGACGATACTAAACAAAGAGTCCACTTGATTGGTACATAACCCTCATGATGTACATCATACGAGCCTCGCTCCAGATCGTACCATCCATGAAGGGACCGATGGTGTGCCGGGTGCCTGTGAAGACAACGCATGATTGTCCTTATTGGCACGACCCCGTATCGAGAGTGACCACATCACTCCCGCCACTAGTAATGCGGGCTCTATGCTAGTACCCATCAAAGTAATCAACAAAGCCCCGTCCCATAAGGGGTATCGTGGTTGTACATGTAAGGTTGGGACGGTCGACAAATCTTAAATCTTAATCCGTTTTCGAAAGCACACACACTCACTTGCTCCGGTACATCACTTCTTTCTCAAGTGATTACCCAACTCAACATCATCTCCCTCGGGCATTAGTGTCACCCGATGGGTTTTTCGGAAAGTCTTTGAAATCATTTCTTTTCTGACACCATGCATATACCCGATCCCACTTGCGTAGCATCTACTAAGCATCCTATCTATTCTCACCCGCACAACCCTCATAGGAAGGTAGGGTCATGCACGATGCAAGTATCAACGGTAAAGTATCGGAGGCATCCCACCGAAGGGGAATACCACATCAAGATGATCAATTCATCGGAACAAGTGCTATATGACATGCATGAAAAGTTTCTTAACATGGTCAAAGGGCTGCTTGCCTGGGTTAGCAATGTCTTCGAGGTCTTCACACGCTTCTCGTCCACCCCGAGCACTTCATCTACTTCGTCAGCTATCGCCGAAAACAACCGCAATAAGCAACACCACAAGGCAAAAATAGAAGTACCCTAAAAATATGAATTTGACTTTTATAGGACTTCTTTGGTTATATGAAAAATAACCAGAGTGGTTTCATTGGAATTGGATCAGTGGATATTTCCGAACATTTTAATACGAGGGAATCAAGGGGTTTAATGGACCTGCAAGGAATCTACAGAATGCCTTCCTATAAAAATGAGTAAAAGTACCCATTAAATCAGGCATGATTTTAGGAATATTTAGAAATTGGTTTCACTGGATTTGGAGTCCAAATGAATATCCTATGGATTTTTGAAGTGGACTTATGTGGATAAGTGACCTATTTAATGGACCCAGTAAAAATGCTCACTATGTCTCATTAAATAGATCTTGATTTATGGAGTCCGTGCAAATTTGAATAATCGAATTTGGATTTGAAATGAGCTCTATGGAAAAGTTTGAATCTGCTAAAAAAGAAGAAAAAGGAAAAATACCTAACGGGCCAAAATCCAGCGGCGGCAACACGCACCGGGCGGGATTTAGCGGCATGGCGCAACTAGGCCGGCCCAGCGGCTTGGCCGCGTTGGCGAAGGAGGTGACGCCGAAGGCGTACTCCTGCAGTACGCCTGCCCGTGGGGTTCGCGGTTTTCGCTGACTCCGCTTCCACTTAACCCGACAGAGGGGGCTGGCCCAGTCATTGCTGCCGCTTACAGGCGGCCCCCCCATGCCAGCTGGCGGGGCGGTCGTCCTCTACCTCCCGCTCGAGGCAGAGGAGGGGAGGTAGAGCGCACGCCGGCGCTCGGTCGGCGATAGCCGGCGCCTCCGGCCGTCTCCCGCGACGCTCCGCCTAT
Source organism: Hordeum marinum (assembly GCA_022496015.1). Lineage (NCBI taxonomy): Eukaryota > Viridiplantae > Streptophyta > Magnoliopsida > Poales > Poaceae > Hordeum > Hordeum marinum. The sequence continues at coordinate 314,984,371 of CM039678.1, forward strand.
GGGCGAGCTCAGCGCGGAGCGACGCATCCTCTGGGGTAGGTTACGGTCGCCGGAGGGGACCGAGGTGACTGCGGCTTTGATGGTGGCGGGGCAGGCCGTCGGCCGTCCGTGGCTTCCGACGTTTGGGCGTCCTGGCGACAGTTTGAGGAGGTGGGGAGGATCGCTGGTGAGCTTGGTGTTGCTCGAATTCGAGCGAGCCGAAGCGGCGGTCAAGAGGTGGTAGGAGGAGGGAGGCATGGGGAGAGGAGTAGGTTGGTCGAGATAGCTTGGGGGAAGAGAGAGAGAACGGAGGCGAGAGAGGGCTCGGGTGTGGCCTTGTATGGCGGGGCGGTGGTGCACCGTGGACGACATTCATGGCCACGGCCTAGGTGATGCTAGAGGCCAAATCAGTGCTCTGGGTCGTGTCTCGGGTGCTCGTGGGTGTCGTCCAGGTCGAGGGGACGAGAATGGGGGAGCGGGACGTGCTCTAGGAGGGCCTCGAGCTCGTGCGCCCACTGGCCGAGCTGGGCGGCGTTGGGCGAGCTCAGCAGGGGGAGGAGGGCAAAGGAGGAAGGGGCCGACCGCTAGCCGTGTCACGCACGCCGAGGTGGTCTCGGGGGACAGCATCATGAGGCCCAAGGTGGTCGGGAGGTGGGGATGGGCGCCGCTACAGTGCTCTGGTACACTGTAGCACGCTCTAGAGCGGCCAAATGGCATGCCACGGCATGCCATTGGCGTTTGGACGCGGCCACCAGTGCCTAGAAGGTCTAGGAGGGAGTATACAAGGTAGATAGAGCATCGGATGCTCTGGGTCCCTTAGGAGAGAAGGAAAGTTGAGAGAGAGAGGGGGGGGGGGGTAAACTTCTGTCTAGAGGGGTAATTGGGAAATTTACCATGTCAATATTTGAGCTATGGCCATGAGGTTTTTACTGGAGGTAGAAGGGGTCAATTAGGGACCGTGGTAAAATTTTTAGGTCAAGGAGAATGGTGGAAGGGGCCCAAACAACAAGTTTGGTAAATGAGCAGAAGGTGTTTGATGAGTGTTTGAGCTAGCAAATTGGTTCTCCTTGCTATGAAACTTAACAGGATTAAATGATAGATGGAATTGGGGTTGATCACCAATTTTGGGCTCATTTGATGGAAGTTGCTAATGCAAACTTTATAAACCCTAGAAATGGGCAGAAATGGATTTGTTTAGATTTAGCTAAGCAAGTCCATTCTTCTTGATGCACCACTTGGTGTGGTGGCATTATATTGGGGTTAGAACATGCCCAAAAAGTTTGGGAGCAAATGGGGAAACTTGACAATGCAAACATTCCCAATTCTTGAAATCAACAGAAATGGGTTTGAGGGGCATGAGACAAGTTAATCTGTTCTCCTTGATGCACCATTTGGTGTGAATGCACTGTTGGAGGATTAGAACATGTACACAAAGTTTGAGCTCAATAGGAGACAGTTGGCAATGTAGAGTTGCTCAAATTTGGATCTGGACAAAGAGGGTTTTGGGATATTTTGGTGAATCAAAACAATTGGGATTGAGATGAAACTTGTCAAGATGATCACATATATCATATGTGATGTGCTAGAATTTTCTTGGATTTATTTGAGAATATTTCTTATAGAAGTATTTCAAATGCTTGAAATAGGCAGAAATGGTTTTGAAGGGTTTTGTCCAATATTTTGAACATGATCATGTGTTAAACCTCTTATATATGTACAATATATGTCCTGGGTTTTTCTAATTTTTCTCAAATATTTTGAAAGCATGAAAATAACTCTTCCTAATAAAAGACCATTTCTGGCCTTATGAAAAAGCCTTTACATAAAATAAGAAAATAATCTGTAAAAATAATATTTTGTGGTTTTAGGAAGTTATGTATATAGTAGGTTACAAATAAGTCCCTTGTGGCAAAATATTCCACCCAATTTGAGGACTTGGTAGTACAAACCTCAATTCAGGGGTTTTTGAAAACCTAATTTGAATAAATGCTTTTTGGTCAAAATAACATTTTGTAAAACTATTTTTAAGTCCTATATACATGGCATGATCATTGGACAAGAGTTGGGATCAAGGAAAAGAATTCTTGAGGGTAGGAGGGATTTTATGAATATAGAGCACAAGCAAGCAATCAAACAATCAGCAAACAAGTCAAACATCACAAGCACACAAAAGTTTTAATTGGCCCTGATTTTTGATTCATGGTAACTTAGTCATGAGGCAAAACACAGGGTGTTACAGGAAATAAGCTGCCCCTCCCCAGCTTATTCTAGAAGCCCAACCTAAAATTTTATTTTAGAAGCCCAACCTAAAATAAACTGTAAGTTTGGGCTTCTAGGATAAGCTGGGGAGGGGGCAGCTTATTTCCACAGTCAGCCATAAGCCCCCAAAGAACTGGCCTAAACGCCTGGTCTAACAAATCTGGATGGAGCATGCTGGCCAGCCTGCCTTTTAAACCTTGATGGAGGGAGTACCATCTGGCTGAGATTTGTATTGTCATAAAAATGTTTTAATACAAAATACCCTTGTGTGCTAATACATTTTCATAGATTACATGTAAAAGAGTCGCAAGTGCCTACACATACAAGTGTTTGGTGGTGAGTAAATGCACCAGCTGACTAGTGGTGCTACAGTATACTTTGCACTCAATGTTTCGTGAGCAGCAATATGTCTGTCAAAGAATTATCTAGAAAGTGCCTGTGTTGACCATATTAGCTCTGTTGGCGTGTTAGCCCCTGTGTTGGACATTTTACTAATCCACTTTTGTTGGGGATAGAAGGATGATTGGTACACCACTGTGCACTTTTAATTTGCTTCCTTAAACCTGAGAACTTTGGTTGTCCAACTGCAGTTACTCTTGGCTGAATTTAGGCATGTCTGGTTAGTTTTCCAATGGTATTCTTAGTATTTTCATCCTGTTCTGAACATTTTTTTATGCACACGTCTTTTTTGTGAACTTAACAGTATATTGATATGGACAAATTGACACTTGAATATCCTGATCTGATTTCCTTTGATTCATTACTAGTGGAACATTTGAATAAGAATCCTAAATGAATATACATGCACATGACTTGGTCTGCTGGATGAGATGCGATGCCTACTTCAGTAAAACCAAGTAATGTTGTATATTGTACATGAATAGTAAACATGCAAACATGCTATTTGTGGAAAATCCTGAACTGCGGTTGAATATTGTGCATGGTGTATAAAAACCTAACGGTGTTAGTTGTTCAACCTTGTAACACCTTCCCTTTTGCAGCTCATTCAAATGCCAGATATCCCACTGGAGAAAAGGTCACAAAGATGGATGCCATCCACCAAGTGCTAATGCTAAGCCAGATGACGGAGCTGCAGTTTTGGTTGCAAAGGAAGGAAGTGTTGAACATCGAAGAGCTTCTGAAGAGAATGTAGTGGCTGGTGTACAACCGGTGGCTGAAATTAGCTTACCGGTTGCGTCTGAAGCTGAAACTTCTGGCACAAACCATGTTGTGAAGGGCTCAAATGATAAAAGGAAAGAGACACCTTTCAAAGAAGTATCTGCTACCACAGAGATCCCTGAAAAGGGCGATTCTGACAATATGGTCAAACTTCGTCAAATTACCTTTCAAGTAGCATCCTTTGACAGTAAAAGGACAGAATCAAGTACCCAATCTACAAATTTTGTTGAAAATAGCTCTTACATGAAGGACTCAGATGAGATATTGGTTCATAAATCTCAAGCTTCTGCACCAAAGATGAGTGACCTTACCAGTTCCATCCATGAAGATACATCTGTTCATTGCACGGACCATGGTAACGCTGAGGATGCTGATGTTAGCGAGGATTGCTCTCAGATTAATCATATTAGAAAATCTGCAGATAGGAGCAATTCCCAAACGGCTGCAGCTGCCGTACCAGCAACCAAAAGTTCTAGGACTTCTCTTCGTGTGGAAGTTGAACCGTGCAAAATAAAAGCTACTAGTAAAGAAAAGTCTGAAGGCTCGAAATTAGTATCATCAGTATTAGCTGTTGATAAGGTTTCTTCCATCCATGGTGTCCGTTCTGTAGCACCTAATCCATCAAAAAGGGCTGATAATCCAACAGATAGAGGAGGTTCAGCAGCAAATAACCTTGCGACATCTCTGAAGAAAATTGTCAGGCAACAAACAACACCAAAAGTTGTGAGGCATTATCCTTCAGAGTTGGTAAATATAACTGAATTGCTGCAGTTAGTCATTTATTTTCTTTTATTTGCTACTAACTTCTGCTTTTCAGACGCTTTTTCCATATGATGTTTTCATCAAGCTCTATGACAAGGTTGAGTTGCGCCCTTTTGGTCTTCATAACCTTGGCAACAGGTAATCATTGAATTACTGTTTCTAAATGTAATATGTTTGGAGATTAACTGCATGCTTTGTATTTATTTGAAGTTTGTCCCACATTTTTGTGTGTAGGCATCTCTAGCTTTGTAATCTGTTTGCAAGTTAGTTTTTACTTCTGTTGGAGTCTGGTTGACACATGAGTATATCTTATCTGGTTTGTTTCCCTAGGGCCAATCATTAATTTAATAAGCTAAAGATGGACCTGTTTCCCACCCACAAAAATATATGAAGTGATCAGATAAATATGCTCCAGCTTTCCAGCATGCTTTGATAGTGTTTAATGGCATGATAGTGTTACTCTACTACTTTTTTGTCCTTCTGTTGATGACTTACCAGTACATGAAACTTCAGGCCCCCTTTGGTTCACAGGATAGAGATATCACAGGAATAGAAAAATCATGACATGTATCTCAATTCCTGTAGGGAAAGAGATGTCATTTGATGCATAGGATATATTTTTTCCATTGAGTCTAGGCTAATGTTTTTTTTTTCCTTTGAAATGTGAAGGATTGGTTCCTATTCTACATAGGAATAGGAATCTATTCCTGCAAACCAAAGGGCTCCAAAAGGATTTTTCCTTTTTACCAAAATTCCTGTAAACCAAAGGAGGCCTATGTTAAACAGGATGTTGTCACAGTGGTTGAGATATTTTGTGTAATTTGTTATGTGCCTCCCTGTCTAACCTGTTTTTCTTATTTTTCTCTTGAAGCTGCTATGTAAATGTTGTTCTTCAGTGCTTGATGTTTACTCGACCACTTACAGCATATCTTCTGGGAGGGCTTCATTCGAAAAATTGTAAGTGCCTACCAAGTTTCTTATGTCATCCTTTTTCTCCATATTGCACTTGTTTGAGTGACTGCATAGTATCTTGTGTTTTCTAGGTTCCAAAAAGGCATGGTGTTTCATGTGTGAATTTGAAAGACTTATTGTGGAGGGCAAGCAGGGCAAGACTGCTTTATCACCAACTGGGATACTGTCCCATTTGCACGAGATTGGAAGTAGCTTTGGTCCTGGTAAACAAGAAGATGCTCATGAATTCCTTCGGTAAGAAAACGATCATTATATTTTTTCATCTATGTTGGTTATTTTCAGTTGGCACTTTCAGAAACTTAAGCTGGAGTTTATAGAGAAGCCATGCATATTTATGTGTCAATTTTTTCAATATAAGGCTTCCACAATAATATGGTTTTTAAGTTGAATCTGCTAATGTTATACTTCAATTGACCAATTCTGACGTGTTGGTTGAAGGTAAAATTACTGACATGCTTTGCATGACACTTTACTAATGGTGGATGAGCTATTCTGCGATCATAGATGTTGAATGAGGAGAGGTGTACCAGCAGCTTGTCTCTGTGTGTCGGTAGGTTGTGGCGGCGCGCTACTCCAGACATCGACCAACCCTCCTTTTCAAGTCACTTACATGAGCTGGGCCTTATGGGCCTAAGTGGTGATGGGCCACGCCCATACCGATTCAACACTCCCCCTTAAGATGGGTGGTAGATATCTATCAACCTGATCTTGTCACATGCCAAGTTACAGTCCTTTGTTCCTAGTCCCTTTATCAAGCAATCTGCAATCAGCTGCCCGGAGCTGACATGAGGAAGACCATCAAGTTTCTCCTTAGTGAAGAAGCGATCAATTTCCGCATGTTTTGTCCTATCATGTTAAACTAGCTTATTGACAATGCTTATAGCTGACTTATTGTCACACCACTCTCAAGGGTCCCTTCCTCAGAAGTCTCAACTTGCTCAGTAGGTTCTTCACCCAGAGCATCTCACTCAACCCTTGAGATAATGCTCTATACCTAGCTTCTGCCGCTGATCTAGACACAACTGTTTGTTTCTTGCTTCTCCATGTTAGCAACCTAACGATATCTCTCTCGATCTATTGCAGCAGCTCACAATTTGGGTAGCAATTTAGGATACAATCTCTGGTACACGAATTGGAAGAAGAAGAAGAAAGGGGATCGACAATTTGCAGCCTTTCAATCCTTTGGGATCGACAATGTTTGTAGAGAGGGAACACACACTATGTAGGAAGGAGACAAAGCCACAAATCACACAAAATTGCCAATGTCATGATCATCAAAAACATCCTTGGTAAAGCCTTCCTTGCCGCTTCATGTGCCCCCTTTAGCAACGCTATAGGAAGTTCCACTATGTCAAATGAGCTTGCATCCACCTGTGGCTACCGTCGTGAGTACACCAACAGATTCTTATGCCACCGACCTTGAATAGGAACCTGGAGAGCACCAACCGGAGTTGTACCCATTGTTGACTGGACCTTAACTGGCATATCCTCATCAATGTTAGCGCCCACGGAATCACCATGACTATGAGACACAACCTTCTCCCCTCTTGACCATACTCCACAGAGTGTAGGCGGTCAAGCTTTGCAAACAACAAACTTAGATCAGTCGGCTCACCATAGAATGGCTCAGACTCCTCGAAGGTGACATCCATACTTACAAACATGCGTTTTGCAAAGGGGCTCCAACACTTATACCCTTGCTGACTAGAGGAATAGCCCATAAAAACACATTGGGCTACTCGTGGGTCCAACTTCCCAATAGATGATCTCTGATCCCTAACAAAACAGGCACTGCCAAATAACTTCGGAGGGACGACAGACTTATTTTCTCCAAACACCAACTCACATGGGGATCTCATACCTAGTATCCTAGAAGGTGTTTGGTTGATCAAGTATGTGTCTGTTATGACTGCTTAACTCCACAAGAATTTGGGCACATTTATTGTGTACATCAACGAGTGAACTATTTCCAAAACATGGCGATTCTTTAGCTCGGCCATACCGTTTTAGGGAGGGGCATTTGGGCGAGATGTTTAATGAAGAATACCTTGGCTAGACAAGAAGGCCCAAAAGGTGTTGTTCGCATACTCGGAGCCATTGTCAGCCCTGATCACCTGCATCTGCACACCTGAAACTGATTCTATACATAGGCACGAAGGTTCTGACAGCTAAACACCTCATCCTTGTGACACATCAAATAAATCCAAGTCATATGAGAATAGTAGTCAATAAATGTTACAAAATACTTCATTCCATTCATTAACACCACTCGGCAAGTCCATACATCCGAATGAATAAGCATAAAAGGAAATATGCTCCTAAGCCCCTTACTCACATATGAGGCTCTTGTTTTAACATATTCACAAGTATCACATGTCAACTTGCCCTTGCCCATTCCACACATAACATCCGGAAATATTCTACTAATCTTATCAAAAGATACATGCCTCATCCTATAGATGGATCACCACCTACCTGCTTCTCCTTGCCCTGCATGGGCGCAGCACACACCAAGTCCGGCTGCACCTCCTGGTCCATATACCAGAGCCCCCTACGCATGGTGCCAGTCCCAACCGTTTGCCTTGTCTGTCGCTCCTGAATCAAGCAGACATACTTTCAAGAATCACACGATTGTCCATTTTGATCAATTAGAGTACTCACGCAGACCAAATTGACAGGAAAAGCTGGCACATGTAAAACTGAGGATAAAGAGATGGTCAAAGCGCACTTTATTGTGCCACCCCCCTTAAGCAGGCTGTTTTGTACCATCACAGTTTGTATAGCGTAGGAGGATGCTTATTGTAAGACTCAAACACAATTTATCTGCAATATGCTTAGATGCTCCAGAGTCTATAACCGATTCTGGATCATTCTCGTTAGTAGCAAGAGATGCATTTTCAGGATTACCAGTGAGCAAAGTCTCCATAAGCAGCATCATCTACTTCTCTGCCCTTTGACGTCCCATTGTCCCCTTGAACTGCCATGTGCGCCCTCTGCCCCCCTGAGTTTCCTGAATACCCACTTCTACCTCTAGAAGTCCTCCCACTTCCCCCTCTGCTGTTTCCCCTGCCTCTGCCACGATTTGGACAGTTGAACTTCAGGTGGACTTTCTCCTCACAGGTAAAACAGTCCCTGGTCTCTTTCCACTCCCTGTGCTCAGTAACGGCAAATGTAGAAGCCTATGGTAAAACTGACATGTCACCTTTGCGCAGACAACGAATCTTCCCATCAGTTTGAGATATGAGATGACATTGCCCTTGTCGGAGTACTGGGTGGACAAAGTTGTCTATATCTCAGCAGCCTATGGATAAGCCATCCACAGAGCGCCCAATAGGGGGTACCACCAGAGTTCAACAGCCACCCAATAAGCAGAGAGTTGATGACCTTTCACTTCTTTCCCTCCGCACTAGTCTTGCTGCTTGGTTCTTTATAGTACCCAACAAGTTCCCATCCAATTCCTTGCTCCACAGACAACATTGCCCTCCGAGACCACTGTAGATAATTGGTAACCGTCTCTAGCTTGATGTTAGTGGGCGACAGCTCGATCTTCCGAACTATTTCCTGTCTAGGAACGATGGCCCCAAAATTCAAGACCCCTTCCTGGGCAACGAGGAATAGTATTGAGCTTCTGGAGAGCCTCAGCAAGGCCTTCCATACCACTCATTTTCCCGACCAGTTGCACACGGCAACAACGTCCCCATGGCGTGCAGCTGCACTCAGCAGTTACCACTCCCATCAAAAGCAGCAGCAATTCAGCCCTCGGCAGTTCCAGCAGCACCCTCAGTGCTGCCTCCTCTTCCCTCTCCAATCAGCAGCACAAGCCTCCAGTAGCACTGCCCCACCATGCAGCTCGCGTGCTACCTCTGCATCTTCCGCGTTCGTACGCAGCCGCTCGCAGAGCTCCCCACCAGCCGCCGCACAGCTGTGCGATGAGTCCCTGCTGCGGAGATGAGCGCTGCCGCTGCCTAGGGCTGCCAGGCCCCGGCGTCGCCGGCGTCTGATACCATGTTGAATGGGGAGAGGTGTACCAACAGTCGTCTCTGTGTGTAGTAGGTTGTGGCGGCGCTCTCCTGATCCAGACATCGATCAGCCCTCCTCTTCCAGTTCATTTACATGAGCTGGGCGGGCCTTATGGGCCTGGCCCATATTCGTTCAACAATAGATTATGTCGATGTCCTTTTAGGGCTCAGTTTGCGAGGCAACAGTGTAGCATACTAGATTAGCTTGTCAATTTTTGTTCAACTGTACCATTAATTTATCTTTTCCCGTTAAACCAAAGGTTGGTGGAAGTCAACACTTAGATAGTTGTTTGAACTAGGTGCTGATTGACATTTTTATCAATGAAATATTGTCTTTGTGTCCAGTAGAAAACCTGATAGGACAGTTACGTAACAATGGCTTTTTCAGTATGTTAACTTTGGGGAATGACCTTGTCGAAAGTAAAATAGTTATTATTTACTTTTGGCAACTCCTTTCTCCCTTAAATGGCACCACATTAACTGATATGTTTACAGGCACTCAATTGATGCTATGCAATCTGTATGCATGAAGGAAGCCAGAAAAGGCGGCGCTCATTGTTCAGCAGAAGAAACCACACTTGTACAACTAATATTTGGAGGCTATCTGAGATCTAAGGTTTTCTTTGCAGAACAGCTTAGATCTTATTATTTTTGTATATTCAGTTAGCTGAGACCATCTTGTGTGTTCTTATTGATTATTTTACTCTCCCTTTTCATAGATAAAATGCACAAGGTGTCATATTAGTTCTGAGCAATACGAGCGTATGTTAGATCTTACTGTTGAAATAGATGGTGACATCAGTTCACTCGAGGAAGCACTTCAGCGGTTTACATCTACGGAAGTCTTGGATGGAGATAATAGATACCAGTGCAACAGGTAATGTCACTTCGGATCTTTAGCCTCCTGTACCTATTCATCCTGTGCCCTTTTATCCACCGATCACAGTCCTTGAGCTATCACTGAAACTATACCAAGCTGGGAGTTGAGTTGAGGGTCGAAATACTTTGCCATATCATCTAATCAGGAATTTTATGGAGAAATACAATCATTACCGTACAGCAGACTTGAACAACAGAAACATAATTGAAAGGGAAATAAAATAAATGGTAGGTATATTTTAAAAAATATGCAAAAAAGCAAAAAAGCTGACATTGTAAGATAACAAAGTGGCATGACAATTCCAGTTTTTATTTGTACTATGGGCCTGTTTGGATTGTGCCGGGGTCAGCCCTGCCAACTGCGGGCGTGCCAATTATTTGGCGACCAATTCCGGCGCCCGCGTCTTGCCAAAAAGTTGGCATCAGATTAAACTAGCATAGCTGGACAGTGCAGAGCGCAACAAATAATTGGTAGCTATCCAAACGCCTACACCATGCAAGGTCAATGCCAAATTTTTGGCTGGGCATGCGAGGATAACGGTCCAAACAGCCCCTATAAACATGGTATCGATTTTTCCTGTGGAAAATGTTGGTCGTGTGATTTTATGCCTCTTGCTATGCCCATTTTCTTCTACTATGACTACCTAAGATAGTTTGTGGGGCCATGATATTTGGATGGGTTTCAATGTAGACTGCTTGAGTGCTCTGAATTGTATCAGGCTGTTCTTTTACTTGAGTGGGTAATTGCTCAATGGATTGGATTATGAGTCATGAACCAGATATGTTGATATGTTTAAAGGTTCAATGGTTTTTGAACATCAAATCAAAGCTTGTAAATATGACAGTGAAATATTGTAAATTTTTGAGAGAAATATTTTCCTTCTTGCTGTTGCCTTCTACTGCTAGTTGCTGGTTTGAGAATTATACAATATTGCAATTGGAGGATCAATACTTAAGAAATTAGCATGCACCTTCTTATACCAACTGCGAGATAATGATCTTCTACACCTTAGTGTTGACAATATACCAACTTTCTTTAGGGCCGGCTGTAGTCAGATGTTGTACTCCCTCCGTTCCTAAATATAAGTCTTTTTAGAGATTCCAATACGGACTACATACGGATGTATATAGACATATTTTAGAGTGTAGATTCACTTATTTTGTTCCGTATGTAGTCCGTAGTGAAATCTCTAGAAAGACTTATATTTTGAAATGGAGGGAGTAGCTTATACAGTATATTTTATTCAATTCAGTATACATTATATAATGTACTCCCTCCGTCCCAAAATAACTGTCTTAACTTTATACTAGCTCTATTATAAAGTTGTACTAAGCTTAAGACATTTATTTTGGGACGGAGGGAGTAGTATGCAAGGATTGAAATTGCTGCTTCTCTTTGGTCTTTCTTTTCTCCTAATGCTGCTACTCTTAACTCGATCCTGTAATGTCAGATGCAAGTCCTACGAGCGTGCTAAGAAGAAGTTGACAATATCAGAAGCCCCAAATGTCCTGACTATTGCCTTGAAAAGATATCAGGTACCATATAAAGTACCATCTTATTGAGGGCTAGATGCCAAGCGCACTTGCATAGCTCTCTTTTGTGTTGACATTTGAATCATTGTATTTAACCTTTTTCTGGAGTTCAATTGTTTTAGTTTTGATTAAGTCTTGCAAATTGAGTCCTCTAAATTGTTCCCCCTTCTTATTTGTACAGTCTGGCAAGTTTGGGAAGATCAGCAAAGCCATCAGATTCCCGGAGACCCTGAACTTATCTTCCTACATGAACTCAACTGATGACAATTCTCCTGTTTACAGCCTGTATGGAATGGTTGTCCATCATGATGTTATGAATGCTGCCTTTTCTGGTCATTACGTATGTTATGTCAAGGACACACATGGGAAGTGGTACAAGATAGATGACAGTCAGGTATAGTTGCTCTTTCTGGACATCTCAAGGCAGGGCTATGCCTGCCTGGCTGCTAACAATTTTTTGAAGTTTTTTTTTGGTAAACCTATTTCCATATTTAGTTTCTATTTGTTTCAAATAAATGAGACTGCCGTGCAGTTTTTTGGGACGTAGTTCCAGGCACACCTTATATGGCATTTTAATTTTAGAAGTTATACAAAATTCAAACAAGTCTGAAACTTTTTTGTGGCTAACTTGGTCGAGTGTTCTACTCATGTATGAAGTTTCACGGAGAAATGACTTCGGTACTTGTGGAAGAAAAAAACAAAATTGCAATTTCAAAAACTTGAATAGTAACTTCTATATAGAACCTATTTTATTTTTCCGTACAGAAGACAACACAAGTCATTTCTTTGTGAAACTTTACATGTGAGTATAACACTAGACCATATTCATTACAAAAAGGGAAACGCTTGTGGCCGGCGCGCCGGCCGAACCGTTCGGCTGGTCATGCGCGACCCGCGCATGTAGCTGATTAAGCATGCAGTTTTTTTCCCGTCTAAATTTGCTGCAACTAGCGTTCAAATTTGCTACAAGCGTTTTCCATTTGCTACATTTGTCCACTAAAAAAGCTGCATATACGTTTGGTTGCAACCCCAGTTCGTCGGATTTTTCGCTACAACCGGTGTTTTTGTTTTGTGCTACAACTGGTGTTGATTTTTGCTACAACCGGTATCAATTTTTGCTACAACCGTTCACTAAAAAAGCTGCATATACGTTCGTCCGAGTTGCACCCCAAGTTCACCGGATTGTTTTGCTACAACCCACATTTTATTTTGCTACTTCGCATCATCAGCGTCGTCTTTTTGCTACGACCACGTTGATATTTTTTTGCTACAACTATATTTTTGTTGCATCAGCGTCGAAATTTGCTGCATCGAGGATTTTTGCTGCATCGAGGATTTTTGCTGCATGGACAGATCTAAGGGTCAAACCAGATCCAATCTAACAGATCGGGCGGCCCGCGTGCAGCCGGCCGAAAGTTTCGGCCGGCGCGTCGGCGCAGAGCACTCCCCTTACAAAAAGGAACTGGAATTGTTTTACTTTTTTGATATTTTTTAAATATCTTTTTCAATTAGGGTGCACCTAGACCCAGGTTCCTTTGGATACTTTTTTTCGCCTTATTGGAATAGCAATCAGATTACACTTCTTATCCTAGTGATCATAGTGTATATTCTTGTGATGCAATAGTGAAAACAAACTATTTGGCTTCAACATTGACTGCAGTGGTGTTGGGTTATCATCTATAATAATCAGATATAGTGATCCTGTATTCTGAGTAGTTGGTCTTTGCTATGTGCAGGTCAAACCTGTATCTCTGGAAAATGTAATGTCGAAATGTGCATACATGCTGCTCTACGCAAGGTGAACACCACCATACCTCTTTTCTTATAGATACCAGCAATTTCATGCGCCTTCCCATCAGGTTTCTTACCAGTACATTCTGAATCCTCCATTAACTACATCAGGTGTTCACCAAGGGCGCCAAACTCTGTACGACATGCGATGATGGCTAACGACCAATCATATGCGAAGAAGGGCAAGCATAAGCCAAACTTGCAGCAGATACCATTGCAACGGGGTTCCTTGAACAGACACCAAGGTGGTGAGCTGCATAGAGATTGCATTACAGATAACCTCACCCGTAGATTTGATGAATTTGGGGAGGCACCATATCCGGCGGCAGAATCACCAAGTCCAAGTGAGAGCTCATCCTTGTTCAGCAACTCTGATGCTGGGTCACACAGCACCGTGAGCACAGATAGCAGCGAAAGCACAAGGAATTCAACCAGCACTGATGACTATGAACAGTACTTTTTTGGGAGCTCAGATCAAATTTATCTGGGAGGCCCTAGAGCGACGCATGAGGAAATTGGCTATATGACCTATTCTCGGTCAAGATCTGCCTTGGGCACCAGCTCATCATGCCAGGAGGTGGATGAAGAGAGGTCTGTGGAGCAACGGTTTGAGGATAGTAGAGGGGGTTGGCTTGAGGGTGGTGAAAGGTCACCCTTTTCTTACACAGACCAAAGTAAGCAACACTTGTTAACAGAACAATATAGGCAGTTTGGTGGTAGTGAGCATGACCCTGGAGAAGCCAGGGGCAGTGTTTTGTTGAGAAGATCGTCTAGAGAAAAGACGGCCCAAACATTTTATTGATGTGGAGGGTTTGGGTTGAATAATTGTAGCTTATGTTATTATCTCGTTGCGGTGGAAATATGAAAATAGGCAATTTGTAGAGTCGAGTTTCAGAAATGCAAGCAGTTTAGTTCTTGTTATTTGATATCGTCTTTGTAGCAGTTTCTCAGGTACAGTACCATACAAACCGCACACCTGACGAGTGACGATAAATTGGGCTAAATTGATCTGCTGCCTTCAATCGGGCAGATGGAAGAATATGCGTCTTCGTTGTTTCTTGGTACGCGGCTAGCTAGCAACATTGACCATGAGTCTATGACAAGGTACACAGTTGGATCGCCTAGTCGCGTGGTGGGGTGGGGTTTTGGTAAACAAGATTTGCCTTTTGAGCTATAAGCTGGTGCAGGATTGGCAACGACTTTGCTGTCTCCGCCGCACACATGCCAAATTTTCACCCTATGAATGCTTGTGAATGAGGTCATTTTGGATGATCACATGGAAGACGACATTGTTTGGAAGCACGAAGCATGTTAATAACGGGGTTTACTCTACAAGCATCGCCTATAGGGCCTAATTCCTTGGTCTGACTTTGTCCCCATGGATCTCATGGTTTAAAAGGCTTGGGCACCACCTAAAGTTAAATTTTTTGCCTGGCTGGCTTTGCAGAACCGTATCTGGACGGCTGATCGCCTCGAGAAACGAGGTTGGGCAAACCGCGGGACATGCCCCCTTTGCAAAAGGGAAGTGGAATCGGGTGCATACCTTTTCTACAAGTGCCGCTACACCACTCGGCTCTGGAACCTTGTCATCCATAAGTACGGTTTGTACCATATAAACACTGATTTGTAGTATCAGGAGAGGCCTGTCATGGAATGGTGGGACAGGCGTACTGACAAGCAGAACCCCCACAGAAAAGTCTTGGCCTCCCTCATGATGTCTCTTGGACGATTTGGAATGAAAGAAATGCTCGCGTCTTCCGGAATAAGAGTGCACCGCCCCCAATTCTCCTAAGAGCTATCGTCGACGAGGCTAATCTTTGGGTCACCGCAGGTGCAAAAAAATTAGGGTCTATTGTATTTCGTGAGTAATTGTCATGCCGCTTTGGGAAGGCTCTGTAACACTCTGTAACTCTTCTCTCTTATTTAGTGGATGAGGCAAATCTTATGCCTTCGTTTCAAAAAAAAAAAAAAGCTGGTGCAGGATAGTTGTACTACAGTTGAAAATCCAATCTTTGCAACTTAAATAACTCATAGAAGAAAATTTTGGTAGAGAACTCCACTTGTAGTTGCGATGAATGTATAACTAGATTATGCATAGTAGCAAATAACCTCATATAGTGTGTTACAAGTACCATGGTTCATATAAAAAAATTAGAACCATGGCATAATCCAAATGAACATACAACATGCTTATCCAAATGAACATACAACATGCTTATCTAAGCAACATAGACTGTCATTCATGTGGAGATCGTGGGCTCAGTTGCAATGTCGTTTCTTCACTTGGTTGGCTTTAATGAATAGATGTTGGTCATCTGACGGGCTCGCTAAATGAGGTCTACCACACCAGGACTTGTGTCTGTTCTGTGCTAGTGCGATGAGACGATCAGTCATATACTTTCGAAGTGCGTGTTCATTGTCATCTGACAGACTCGCTAGATGAGGTCTATCACACCAGGACAATGCCCGTTCTGTGCCAGTGCGATGAGACGATCAGTCATATACTTCCGGAATGCGTGTTCGCTAGAATGGTGTGGCATGTGGTTTGTCAAGCACTTGTCATGTTAGATTGGGTGTCAAGGACAACAAACTCATTGAACGCAGCAGGAGCTCTAGGGATGACCTTCGGAAGGACTTTCAGATGATCTTAGTCTTGGTCTTCTGGGAACTGTGGAAGCATAGGAACGACATTGTGTTCGACGGCGATTCTCCATCTCTGAACAGAATTGGCAATAGGATCCTATACGAGGGGAGAGCTTGGGCATAGGCTGGGCTATTCAAGGGAAAACGAACCATTTTTTCATGCGTTGTCACGGTGGGTTGCATTGGGAGTAGACGACCTGTGTTGTAATTAGGGTGGACTAGGGTCTGTGATGTACATACCCATGTAAAGGGTCTCTTTACCTCCTTCTGTATCTTTAATACTACTGGATGACCCGTTGCGCCAATGGCGCAAAAGACGAGAAAAAGCCAAGTATTGTGAGAATATTCAAACACCCAAGTCTTTACTACTGGCACACAGTTGCTTAGTTACAATGTGATACGCAAGAAAAGTAGATAGAAAAAGATACATTATATAGGTGGTATGAAGCAATGAACAACAACTACATGTTAAGCAAGCCTCTCATAGATCTTCATACTGTTGTATCGATTTCATGAATGGATTTGTTCAATAGCCAATAAGAGACTTTGCAGTTTTTGAGAGGCATTGTGCTACTTCTTGTGCACCTTTTCTTGTAGAACAGTATAGCTGCCTACATTCGACAATGATAAAAACAATTTATGATTTTGTATCATTGGAACAAATCAGGAAGCATGCCTTTTGTAACTTTTAGGTGATCCCAAAGTTCTATCAAGATGGTTGGGGCAAAACAAAGCAATTTTTTTTAAATATATGCATTGTTTTATATTTGAACTTTGAAAACTTCATAGTGTGCAGCATCTTCACCGAGTGCATAAAATAACTGAAATGGTAAGGAAACATATTTAGAATGCGAGCCCTTCCTACTCAAGTTATTTACTTTTCTTTCATCGTGTTTTTTTTGCTTCGGACTAGCGTTTTTGTAATAATGTATTTCAATGGCATATACACATGCGCAACGGAACTTGCTAATCCAAGCAGAAGGAAAAAGTAAATACAGAAGCAAGCAAACATAGTCTCAGCCTGATTGTATTGTAGAGGCCCAAATTTGCATGATTCTGAATAGAGATGACACTGTAAACAGACTATAAAAGCCATTTTATACCACAACCCAATGACTAACAACAAATATGTCTAACAACATCTTGCCACAAAGGGGGATAAAGTTAGTGCTTGAACTTTGTGCCAAGATTCATGTAGAATCTACATGTTTATAGCTTCAGTCTTACACTTTCAGCAAGTCAAAAGTAAAAAAGTAGAATGCAGGAGCCTTAGTGTGAGACTTTTTCATGTATGTGTGTGCAATAATTTGCGCAAGAACAGAACATCACTCTATATACAATATGATTTCAGAGTGAAACATACGATTGTTTGTTGACATATCGCCAAGTATGTCGTCATCTGAATATAAGAGATAATTGCATAAAACAATAGGTAATAGACACATGTCACATAGATAAATTACATTGGTTTAAGTTATCACGATGGATACCACAACAAAGAACATGTAAATGTCCAAGCCATTGTGCAGAACAGAGGGGAAAAGGTATTTGCCGGTGGCTTGTCTTGTCTGACCAATGTATTGTCAGCACTGAAGATCAGGGACAATGTGTGAGAGGTGAGAAATCTTCGCAT
The DNA here is from genome assembly GCA_022496015.1 of Hordeum marinum. Taxonomy (NCBI): domain Eukaryota; kingdom Viridiplantae; phylum Streptophyta; class Magnoliopsida; order Poales; family Poaceae; genus Hordeum; species Hordeum marinum. The sequence continues at coordinate 315,002,020 of CM039678.1, forward strand.
CAAGTTGTTTACATGGCGTGCCATCATCAGAAGCCCGTCTGGACTCCTTTGCTTCGACTTCTCCCCACCACTTTGTTGTGACCAAGCTAGTTTGGACTCCTTAGCCCAAAATTAGTTTCTAATTTGTCAAGGACAACAAAATTTGGACTACCTTCTCTAAAAAAAGCACGCTGACACAAGAGCCCAGCAATGCAGTTAATAGCCAAAATAAAACATAGAAAAAATGACAGCAAATCATGACATTCCCTAAAAATCCCTTGCTGCAAAAATATATCAAGACATTCCACAGGGAGGTCTAATGTGTCATTGCAGTGCCAACAAATTCAGCTATATAATTTTTGCTGCCAGCGTGTGCTCTTATTGTCTTACACCATCACGAGGAAGAGGCAGCATGGCAGTAGCATGTATAACAACTTATAAATGTAATCACATATGTATCCTAAGACAGAAACACATTCAAATAAGCAAATCAGAGAAAGGCACCATGCGTCGTACCTTCAGAATGCCAAGCGATCGAATAGTTATGCCAAAAATCTACTGCTTCTGTTGCACAATGAACATCTGCTAACAAGAAACGTAGACTTCAAGAAATCTAATTAAGTGGCTATTAATTTTTGGCATGGCCACAACATACTTACCGACGGTGTAGGTTGTGCCCAGGCGGAGGCCAAGGAAGAGCTCCTTTTAATAGAAAGGATAAGGGGAATGAGCTAAATGTCAGGAATAAAAATGAGCAGAGAATCAAGCATAAATTAGTTGTCACATATTCCTCGCCCGTGGCTGTTAAAAGCACAGAGATTACTGAGTGAAACAATGTTTAGCATAAAGGGTAATGGAACACCTTGGCATCAGCCATCGCTCGCCCATGGTCGCATGTTCTGACTGCTACACCATGCAACATGATGCACAAAGCGGTGCACTCCTTATCTCCTGCTCCTCTGGAGAAAAAAGAATGTCAGAGGAGGTGCAACAAAGTGAGGCAAAAATGTTAAAGAGTGAAAATATCATTAATCTTGGAAGAAAAGAAAATATTAGGAAGAAAACTTTGTCTATAAAAAATAGCAAGAACATGATGATGGTCACCTGTAGCTCATACAAAATTAGCAACTTGCAGAGACAATCAATTATAATTCATATTAAATATTTGCACCAATCAAATATCTGCATAAGAAGCTACAAGAAAACAAAACCACAACCACATGGATCTTTCAATATACATATGCATCTAAATATACACTTAGAGATTGGTAGTAGCAATGAGGCATAGTTAGTTTAGTATACAGAGCATTTTGTGCGTCCTGCAATCTCCAAGTATATTCTGTAAGGAAGAACTACCTGGGCAGCTGAGAGGAGGGCGGTAAGGGGGTGGCTTGGACACATCAAAATCCAATCTTGTTCAGCGCTAGGAGTAGCATGTGTTGTCAAATAAAACAACCAACAATGAACTATGAACTATGTAACAGAACAAAACTAGTCAGTAAAAATCAATCAGTTCTAATCTAGCAATGTAAATCAAATACATTGTGACTGAGATCCCAATCCCAATTTCACATGAATGTTTCTTCAGAGCAATATATCAACCATCAATGAATTATGGAAGAAAATTTAGAGGAACCTGCATGAGTTATTCTTCTGCATCTTCCATGGCTGACAAATCTCAGAGAATGTTGAGATCCATCTTGGCCTGACCTTCTGTCGAGGACAATGATGACGACACCATGTACCACCGCTTCGTCGGCATTGCCGCCTGCTGCTGCTGCTGCTGCTCGCATCCCCAACACCACGTCTGCTACTCACGTTCGCGAGTAGAAACTGAAAAGCAGAAAATTTTGGTTTGCACAAACAAATCAAGGAAAAAAACTCACGCCACTGCGACCATATCCTCACACGAGTTATGTACAGCCAGATACAAAATGATTTGACCAGTCTACCATTGTAAAAATATAGCTAGAAATTATAATATCTTCCAACATTCCGACCGAGTAATTGAAGGCTAAAACCTGGTATTATAGTTAAATATTAGGAAGAGTACCTCGATAAACTAAAGATAGTTCAATCATACAAATTAAATCTACACATGGACTTTTTTAATGGAACACTACATATAGAACAGTATAAGGTCACTCATGTATACAGAAATTGTAGTACATGGTATATACTAAAATTGACCATACTGAAGGGTGGCAAGGTTACTCACTGCCTCCATTAGCCACATCAATTATGTCGATTGCTGCAAGAGTATCCTGATGAGCACTGCCTGGTTCTAGAAACTCGTCCCATAAAATAAGTATTTTTTTGTATGTCCCGACATGTCGCATTAGCCCGTCATTAGTTACCTAAAATACAATTAATTTGTAAGGATGCAACAAATACCGCACGCCCCGCAGGCTTTTCACCGAAGAGGCACGCGACCCACACACCAGACGCACACTGTGTAACTGGCCCGTGCCTGAGCAGAAAATAGCAATGTATATAGTAACGAGCGGCTGGATTTTTGAAAGCAGGGTGAAAAATTGCCAGCGAGGTGAATCTGTCGAGCCTGATCGCCCGCGCGACGCAAACACACCGGAATGGCGGGTAGCCTAGCGTCCTTTATATGTTCCATATGATACACATCCCCATAGACACCAAGCTCCCGTGAAATGGAGCCTTCTCAACTATCCTACTTTTTAATTTCGTTTCTGACCCTACTGGTCAAGCTGTGTTGACCTTCTCTGAACCGCCTTGGACGAATTGTGATGGAGATTGCTGAATTTCAGGAAACATGCGTCGTTTCTCCTCTATTCGTGGCGACGTCCAGCCCTTTTCGCATCATCTTTATCGCTATCGCCTTGTGTTTTTCCTCATGTAGATGTAGTAGTCCGATCCAACCGGAGGAGGTGCTTCACCGAGCGAAGCGATCGGGAGCGAACGATCCAAATCAATCGATTTGTCGTTCCCCAACCCCCCTTCGCTGTCAATCACTAGCGTCGTTGCACGCTGCATGTGGTCGTAACTTTTACCCCATGCCGTATGTTGCCAAAGAGCTGATGGACTTAGGTGACGCATCGGCCACCCTCTCCCTGATGCAGGATGAGACCATGGTGCTTGATGGTGATTTGGCCGAATCCAGCGATAGTGCCGACTGCTGAGAGGATACAAACATGGTCGACAATGCTAGTGAGGGTGTTGGACCAGAACAACGACAACCGCTGAGCTGGTTTTTCTGACTACAAGAAGGTAATCCAAAAAATTGTGTTTCAATTGATTCCCCCCTATCCTGTACTCATCATCTATGTACATATGCGTAAAACTGAATCAATTTGTTTAATGACAGTCCTTGTGAGTTTTAATCAACATTACTCTCCTTTCCCATGTTTTAATCATCTCTGTAGTCTATACTTGTGCAAAAAACTGAACCTCAGCCGATTGTGTGTTCAAGACAAACGAGTGCAGCTACATTTTGTTCACATGCTTTGATAAGAATTTGCATTCCCCTTATTTTCCAGCGAAACGTATTTCTTTTAACATGCCCGTTCATTTAAGAAAATACCTGAGTTTTGGAATTCCATTATGTTGGGACATCGATGCTTATGATTAGAAGATAGTCTCAGCCTTCGTTGGTTGCTGTAAATTTTCTTATGCAATTTTTCTTGCCATCATGTTAATGCTAGGAACCTTGCAAAGTAAGTTGTGGTGTCCTAGATTGTCGGAATCGGGGCTCCGGGAACCCAAAGAGGTTCGAACTCTGGGGTGCGTTGGTTCCCCCGCCCTACTCTACCTCGCAACCTCCGATACTCCGGCATGCTCGAGCTAAGGAAGAAAAATAGTGGAAATGACAGTTTACCCAGGTTCGGGCCACCTTGCGGTGTAAAACTCTACCCCTGCTTGTCTAGATTGCTTGAGGGTGAAAAGGAGTACAAAGGTGGGTTCTGGCTAGCTTCGGGTTGATCCCTCTCTATGGCGACAGCCTGCCCTATCTTATAATGGCCTCAGTCCTCTTTCCTCGAAGATGCAAGGAGAGAAGGGTTGCCACAACGGCCAGTTTGAAGGGGGACAACACTGTAGCTTATCCTGACAAACATAGTCTTCGCCTGCAAAGCCTCCTGCCGCGACACACTAGTGGGCTCGGGGATAACCTCCGTCTTGGCGAGCCCCCAGCCTGGTCTTCTTGCAACAAACGGGAAACATTTGGATATTTCTTTGGGAACAGGCGAGCTGGCCTTGCTCCCTTAGCACAAAAGAGGAAAGCCTCCTCATCCGTGCCTGCTGGCACGGTGATACGTCTCTAACGCATCTATAATTTTTGATTGTTTCATGCTGATATATTATCATTATATGATACTTTTTGGGCATTTATTTAGTAGTTTATTATATTTTGAGCACTAACATATTGACCCAATACCCACTGCCAGTTGTTGTTTTCTGCATATTTTTTACTTTTCAGGTTTATAGTACCAAACGAAGTCCAATTGCCATGAATTTTTTTTATGTTTTTTCTGGACCAAAGGAAGACCTGAAAGCTTTGGAAGGAGGCCAGGAGTCGCACGAGGGCACCAGCACGCAACAGGGCATGCCCTGATGTGTGTTGGCCCCGTCATGGCTCTCCCAACACCCCTCTTTGGCCTATAAATTCTCATGTTCGCAAAAACCCTAGAGGAGGTCCCTAAACACTTTTTATGCCGCCGCAAGTCTCTGTTCCGACAGGAGCCCATCTGGAGCTCCGTTCGGGCACATTACCGGAGGGGAGATCAATCACGGAGGGCCTCTTCATCAGCCTTGCTGCCCTCATGATGATGTGTGAGTAGTTCACCACAGACCTACGAGTCCGTAGCTAGTAGCTAGATGGAAATCTCTCTCTCTCTTCATCTTCAATACAACATTCGTCGCATCTTTGCCTTAATCTATCCGATGTAATCCCTTTGTATGTTGCGTTTGTTGGGATCCGATGAATTGTGGGTTTATGTTCAGATTATTCATGAAAAATATTTGAGTCTTCTCTAAAATCTAATATGATTCTTATGTGCATGCTCATTATAGCTTCGTAATTCTCTCCTACCTATTGAAATAGTTTGGCCAACTAGATTGATATTTCTTCAGTGAGAGAGGTGCGTTGTGGTAGGTTCAACCTGGCGAGTTTCTATATCCTAGTGACAAAGTAGGGGACAAGATATGTCTTTGTCTTGCTGCTACTAAGAATAAAACGATGGGGTTTATTCATATTGTTTGAGTTTACTTTGTCTACATCATGTCATTGTTCTCCAAGCATTACTCTGTTTTACTTAATACTCTAGATGCATGCTACATAGCGGTCGATGAGTGGAGTAATAGTAATAGGTGCAGGCAGGAGTCGGCCTATTTGATTATGGACGTGATGCCTATATACACATGATCATTGCCACGAAAACCGCATAACTATCCACTTTTCTATCAATTGCCCAAGAGTAATTTGTTTACCCACCGTATGCCATTTTTATGAGAGATGCCACTAGAGTAAACTATGCCCCTCGGGTCTATTCACTTATGTATTTACAAATGCTACTATTACCTTGGTTCCATTTATTTGCTTTTATTTTATTTTGCAATTTAAAATTATCTACAATCATCTACACATCTCACTTGCTTGCAAATAACGAGACCAAGGGGATTGACAACCCTCTTGCCAGCGTTGGGTGCAAGTTGTTTGCTCTTTTGTGTGCAAAGAATGAAGACGGTTGATGATTGATACTCCTATTGGTTCGATAAACCTTGGTTTCATAACTGAGGGAAATACTTACCCACATTGTGTTGCGATAACCCGTCCACTTCACAGAAAACCCAACGCATATCACAAGTACCAGGAAGGATTTCTGGCGCCGTTGCCGAGAAATATCATCATCAACCATCAAGTAACTTCACACAAAATTGTCATTCACTTGCTCTTTTTATTTGCTGTTATATTTAGTTTGTCTCATAAAAATCCAAAATCCAAAAATATTTATTTTTTGCTTGCTTGCCTAGTTATGTTATCTGTATCTTTGTCACACCAAAACAGAAAGTAAGTGCAAATATTTATGATAAATGGATCCTCATCCACTAGCTAATATTTTCAAAAGACCCGATTATGTTGAACAATTGCTAGTGAGAGGGCGCTAGATTATCTTTATGAGGTCTTGCTTGAAAATCATGAATCTAAAAATTGTGAAATTTATAAACTGATTCATGATAGTTCCTTGAATGAAAAGCATGATTGCCATGTTGTTAGTATAAATTCTATGAATATCAATTGTGCTAATGATCATGATTGGGGTGATAATCATGATGTTTATTGTTATACTGATAATTCTATGCTTCATGATGAATCTATTATTGGTTATCATATTTGCAACACTACTAAAAGTGGGTTTGGAAGAGCGTCAACTTTAGGTAATAATGATCCCACTACCTTGGAAGGTTGTGAGACTTGTATGCATATGGATCATAAAGAGAATGTTTTACAAGATAGCTATATTGTTGAGTTTGGTTATGATCCTACATGTAATTATTATGAGAGAGGCAAATATGGTTACATAAATTTGCATGTTACTCAATTATCTCTCTTTATGTTGAAATTATTAATGCTTCACTCTTCCTATTTGCATATACTAGATTTCGCTTGTCTTGATAATTTGTTTTCTTATGAAATGCCTATGCATAGGAAGTATGTTAGACTTAGATGTGTTTTTCACATGTTTTATGATGCTCTATTTTTTCTTCAATTCTTGTCTATTATGTGATCATCATTGAAATTTCAAGCCTATCTTAATGGCTATAAAGAAAGAGCTTGCTGGGAGACAACCCAATACTTTCTGTTTCTTTGTCATAACATGATTATTGCCTTTGTAATGATTAAGTTTTTATGTTTTAATTAGTGTTTGTGCCAAGTAAAGCCTTTGGTATGACTCACAAGATGAGTAGAAATGATGTTGAAACAAAACAAGAACTTTTGACTCCAGTACATGATTTTTTTACTCGAGCATGATAATGATCTGAATTTCTTTACACAATATTTATATAAAAATTCTTCAGGTTCTCTGAATTTTTCAGAATTTGTGGAGTTGCAAAAGTATAGGCTCTCTACAGATTGCTACAGACTATTCTGTTTTAGACTGATTATGTTTTGCTTGCATAGTTTGCTTGTTTTGATTATGCTATGGATGTATCCGGGGGTATAAGCCATGGAGAAGTTAGAATACAGTACCTATTGTGCAAGAATGAGATAATAATCAATTTATACAATACCTAAACTATTCAATATGTTGCTCATACTAACAGATCTCACGAAGTTTTGTTGAGTTTTGTCTGATTGAAGTTTCCAAGTTTGGGTGTTATCAAGATGGACCACGGAACAAGGAGTATCAAGAGCCTAAGCTTGGAGATGACCAAGGCACCCCAAGGTAATATTCTAATGAAGACTCAAACGTCTAAGGTTGGGGATGCCCCGGAAGGCATTCCCTCTTTCGTCTCAATCCATAGGTATGCCACTTGGAGCTACATTTTTATTCATCACATGATATGAGTTTTGCTTGGAGTGTCGTTTATTTTTGTTTGCTTTTACTTTAAGTTCACCACAATCATTGTTTTCTGGACACACATATTTTAGAGAGACACACCTTCATCGTAATTTTCTAGAAATGCTCTATGTGCTTCACTTATATTTTTTGAGCTTAGCAGTTGCTCTAGTACTTTACTTATAACTTTTTGAGCACGATATCGTGTAGATTTTATAGAAATAATTTCATTCTCACTCTTCACTTATATTTGTTTGAGAGTTAATGAATAGTGACGGTAATTTGCATGGGCCAAAAGACTGGTCCAAAAACAATAGCTATTCAATGAGTGAAAACCAAAATCATCATGTAGCACATATAGACAAATTGCAGGTTAATGACATTGATGTGGTAATATGAAAAATGAGTGAGTTCATAATCGTTGATTCGTAGAAGTGTCGATCTTAAGAGGTGTTTACTTCTTGTTTTTCTAAAAATTAAAGAGGCATGGTGATGATGTGTGAGCATTCTGTTCCTCGTTGAATTCCTAGTGTTGTTTCGAGTCGGGGGATGGTTAACTCCTACGAGCTGTCACGCCCAAGATGCGATCCTATCCTTATTTTGGCACGAGGGCATTAACAGGGATAGAAGCGCATCTCGTCGTTTCGCAAGAATGGATGTCATTACAAGTACATGTATAAAAGAGATGAGTATATGGAATTGGCTTACACTCGCCACAAGCTACATCCGAGTCACATCAATACAACAATATATTCAATCATCATACAGAAGAGCAGGGTCAGACTACGGACGAAATCAAACGATAAAATGACATCCATCCTTGCTATCCCAGGCTGCCGCCTGGAACCTATCCTAGATTGATGATGAAGAAGAAGAACTCCAAATCAAACAAGCATCGCTCTCACGTCAAAGCATCGCATTACCTGTACCTGCAATTGTTGTGGTAGTAACCTGTGAGCCACGGGGACTCAGCAATCTCATTTCCAAGGGTATCAAGACTATTAAAGCTTAATGGGTGAGGTATGGTTAAGTGGTGAGGCTACAACAAAAGACTAAGCATTTATTTGAGTGGCTAACTTACGAAAACAGAAAGTAAAGTTGGTGGTCTACGCATAACGGACATGAGCTAGTAATGATCACTAAGTGATCTTGAACATCTACTTACGTCAAACATAACCCCATCGTGTTCTCTCTCGGATAAGGACTCATGAGAAGAGACAGTCACGGTTACACACATGGTTGGTGTATTTTATTAGAGTTTACTTCAAGTTTGCTATGACTGGGTGTTATACAAAGTTTCCAAGTTGTCACATAACCGCGGGCATGGCTTTCCGAAAGTTTAACTCTGCAGGGGTGCTCCAACTCATCCATCACAAATTAACCACACGCAGCGGGAATAACCTCGACCACGAATCGCGTGATTTCTTAGGCAATTCCATTGGAAAACCGCAACCTCGAGATAGCCCGAAGTATTTTCGGAATTCCTCGCTCAAGACGTTCGAGAAAGGTAAAACAAATCCAGCAAGGCCGCCCGACGTATCGACAAAACCCGATAGGAGCCACGTATCTCGTTCTCAGGGTACGACCGGATGAGCTAGACGTCGGGTTGGCTGAAACCCCGGGTGACCAGGGGGTGCCGGACATCGCTCGGTTTGGACCAACACTCATGAGGAGCACTGGCCCAGGTTGTTGATTAAAGATCCTCGAGTTAATTACTCCCTATGCAGGTTTATTAGTTATTAGGCAACTGTAGTACCAATGTTGGCCCTTGCCAGACAAGTCTTATCCTAAAACGAAAATCAAGGGGGTCCCCATAACAACCCCGAACATGTTAGGAGCGCTCAATATGGAACATAACACCAGTACACAAGTAACTAGGGGCGGCAAAAGTGGAACAAAACACCGAGAAAAAGGCCAAGCCTTCCACCTTTTACCAAGTATATATGTGCATTAAATTAAATAGCATTAATATTGTGATATAACAAAAGAATGTCCATGTTGTCACATGGAAGCAATTGCACCTGCAGCTAGAAACGCTATAAGAAGGGCTGAGCAAGAGGTAACATAGCCAAAAAAAAGGTTTGCTGAGATGTGGAGGGGTTAGAGGCTTATCATGGCAATGTTGGGAGGCTTGACAAACAAGTGGTAGGTAGCGAGACTTAAGGATAAAAGCGAACAACTAGCATAGTAATGATAGTAGTGGCATCCATGGAAATGTGTCATCTTGCCTGAGATCCCGCTTGGAAGAAGAACGAGTCCATGAAGAAGACGAGTCAACATAGTCGAATGAATCCTCACACTCCGAATGCTTTCAAAACTCTATCGAGAAGGAACAATCCGAAGACAACAATCAACACACGAAAGCACCACAACATGTGCATGACATGATGTGCAACAAATATGATGCATGTACGGTTTAAATATTTAGGGCACGACAATCACAACAATCAAATACTACACATTAAGTGAAGCTCAATATGCAACGAGTTGCATATTGACGAAAATCCACGCTTGAATTACTTAGTTCATTTCTGTTAAGGTACACGACAATATTAAATGTTGTTAAACATGACAAGAGGTGAAGCATAAGTAAACTATCTATCTATGCATCTTAAATAAGGTCGGAAACAACATATAGTATTTCTGAAATGACCCCATGTGTTAATTTCAAAATTGGTCCAGATCTGAACTAAATATATTTTATATTATTTAAACAACAGAATAACGCATACCATGCAATTCTACACTTCATTCTAGTCGATTTACATATGTGATACACCTCAAACGGAGGTACGGTCTAAAAGATATGACAATCACAAGATTATATGCCATGAATGCAAAATGCATGAAAATGACAACCACAAACGTTTCAAATCTTGGATGCAACATCATATTATGATACTACATGGAATTCTAAGCAAGTTTCATATGGCATGTCCAAAACGGAACTATGGTTCAACCACAACAACCAACGCAAGTTTTATATGAAATCTGCCCAAAACAGCAACATAGCATTTTACACACATGAAAACAATAAGCTACGAGGTTCTAAAATGCACAAACTAAGCATGGGGCAGTAGCATATAACACACACTTCATGTCATCTTCACATGTCATACTCAAAAGAGGCATGGATCACATGGTAGGAAGCTCACAACATTGCTAATTGAAAACAGTTTTAGACTTTGTGAAAATAGCAGTTTTTGACAGAGCAGTTTTTATCACGAAGGCATATTTACAGCAATAAAACTATATTCTACAGGGCATATAATGGCATGAAACTTAACAGCATGCTAGAGGACATTATGAACTACAAATAACTCCAGTATACCAACCCCAAAGGGGTTCTAGATCACTAGCAAAACACATGGCAAGACAACAACAAAATGTTACAGATTCCAGACTTAGAAATATTTTGGGCATATGAAAACAACACAGTTTTTATGACATACTGGCAACAATAAAACAACACCTAAACATGGATTATCATGGAAAACAAAATGACCAGGGTCTAATGCACATGTCAAAGGGTATATCTCATGTTCAAAATTATTTCATATCATGCATGGATTTAATCACATGAAAATAACAAAAGGGCATCACAACAACAATAACATGCACACAAACTTACTTAAATGACAAATCTAAATGCACAGATAAATTCAATGGATTTTTCTACCACGAAAACATATATAATATGTATAGGTTCATGCAGGAAAAAATTCATAGTTAATTATGCAGGTTTATGGCGTAAACCTATTAGCAAGTAATTTAAGCAAATAAATGCCAACATCACATCAAACATTTTTACCATGCATGAAAATGCAATATAATTAATCTACACATAATTCCACACATTTTACATGTTTAAATAATTTTAATCCGACGTACGGTTGGCGAGATATTAAATGGATGAACATGATGGATTTTTTAGAAAATATGTTATTCTCCGGATAATTAGGCAAACTCGCCGGATAGGAAAAACACATTAATGGGCCAAATATGATGGGCGTCACATACTACGCTGTGCTCAGGACGACAGATAAACGTTCAAACATATGGGCCAAATGGTTGGGCGTCAAATAGAAATAACATGCAGCGGGCGTGGGATACAATAAAACGCTCAGGGGGGATTGGATCTGGTGCTCACTAGAGGGCCTCTTGGCCGGCTGGGCTGGGCCTTGGGAGGCCGGCTGTTGGGCCACGTGGCCAGGCGAGCGGGTCAATGGGGCAGGGCGCTCGTTGTGGGTGTCGTCCTCCTCTAGACCCGAGCGTAGAGGCGGCGAGGCCGTCCATGGCCGGCGACGAGAGCTTCAAGGCGGGGCTCCGGCATGGCGAGGGTGACAAGGGTGGCCAAATCCGGGGCAGAGGGTTCCATTCCCGCCGTCGACGAGGCTTGGCGGCTACAATTTGAGGAGATCGGGCGGTGCTCCATGGTTTCTCCTTCATGTGAACCAGAGAGAGAGGGGGAGCTGAGAGATAGGAGACAGGAGGAAGAGAAGAAAGGCAAGGGCAACGGGGCCTACCAAGTGGTCGACGACGACTACTACTCTAGTGAAGGGGCGACCCTAGGCAGCAGCGGGATCGGGTAATGTCGGAGGGAGCTTGGGCCCCAATCCAGATCGGGATCGTGGTTGCGGGGTGCGAGCATGGGATTGGAGGGTCTCCTGACTGTACGATCTAAGATCTGACGGCTCAGATTGGCGGTTGGGGCTGGATCGGATCTGGTTGATGGTTGGCTCGGGATGGATGAATTCGGTGGTGGAGGTTGGTTGGCTATGCATGGAAAGTGAGGAGCGGCGGCGGCTATGGTATTAGGGTAAGTGAGGGGCTAGGGTTTGTCCAAAAATGGTCTAGATTTGCTGCTATAAATAGCAGGGGTTCAAAGGAGGGGGTTCGGGGGCTGTTTTCGACCCTCCGATCGTGATCGGACGGTCCGATCGAAGAGGTGGGTTTTTGCTGGGCTTAGTGGGCTGTGTAGAGTGGGTTAGATGGGTATGAGAGGGAATGATGTTTTATAAACCGAAACATCCACAATTAACCCGATGTCGCCGCCGCTACGGTCGACCGTTGGGGTAACAAACGAACTCTGATTGCGACGAAATTTGGCAGGCGACCTACCTACAATAAAACAAGACCGCACGCCAACTTTTGACCCAATCCGAGAATATTTTAAATGCACTTTAAAAAAAAATTATCGATGCCGCGGGCGCGTGCATGTATGGTTGGTCTTGAAATGGGCAACGACATGAACGAAGAGAACCGGCAACTACGAATGGACACAAGTTTTTGGAAAAAACGAGTGATGATGCTATGCAGATGATGCGAATGATACAATGATGAATGCGACAACCAGACGAATCACATGTCGAGAATGGAATAAAAGGGGAGTCTTCTGAAGCGTCGGTCCCGGGCTGTTACAACTCTCCCACACTACACAAGGATCTCGTCCCGAGATCTAAGAATGAGAAGGGGAAGAGAAAGAGCAAGAGGTAAACTTAGTTGCTTCTCTGACAAACGAGTGAAACCAATGATGATTTAAGGTTTGAAAGAGATGAAGAATGACATGAGGAACAAGCAAGAATTCACAAGAAATTTTGGCAGCACTTCGGTAGGAAAGAGAGGCAAAACTTCATAAGAAGGGAAGAACTTGAATAGATAACATAACACTCTGGTCAAATGGACAAGCAAGAGAAGAACATGATATTGACAAACCGAGATGTATCACACCACCTCCGGAAGAAAAGAATAGAAGCTAGATCATTGGAGAGGAAGAATGGAGAAGAAAATGAAAAATTCCACCACAATTGAATTTGGAAAGCATCTTTAGAAAGAAAAGATTGAACGGAGCTGTTGGAACACCAACAACGAAAGAATAAACTTATTGTGGGCTTATAGATAACATCTCAAAAATAATGAGGTGATAACAAGCCACTGACAAAACAAGGATTGCTTGGAAGCCAAAGGGATGAAAGAATTCTTTCACCAAGAAGAGGAGGAGAAAACTTAGATCATTTAATACACCATGATAGCAACAATCCTTAGGAAATGCTTTAGGTGAAATCCAACCCAAGATAACTCTGAGAAGACAAGATGGGTTTACTTATCTTATTCTTGACATTTTTCCTTCGAGACTTATCATAATCAAGAATTAATAACACCATCTCAAAAGACAATGGAGAAGGAATTGAACTTAGAAATCCAAGATAAAGAACACTTGAGCACCTCCAACAAGAATCTTGAAGAACAATTCGAGAAGATTACATACTTAGCAAACCACCATGAAGGACCTCTTGGCGAACATCAGGATGAAAGGAAGATCAAAATAATGCGGTTGAAAAGAGTAGATTACGATGTTGCAAAGATTTATATGAAGCTTCGAAAAGAGATGCTTGAGAAAAACATGGAATTTCGCAAAAGAAAAGATGAGCAACTTATAAGCAAGAATTTGATGCCATGAACACTCCGGAAGAAGGATTGAAATCACCTTGATGAAACTAGAATAATTTTATATTATGCTTATCCTTCATCAAGTAAAATTGATGACAAGCAACGGATTTTGCACACCATTTATTCTTCTTGAAAAAAGATTGAAGAGAGATGACACGAACTTGAAGAAGTCTTGAACGAGAACACTGGTAAGAATTGAAACGAATGAGGACACCACGAATGCATGGAGATACATGAGAATGAAGAGATCATGATCCGCCTAATGGAAGATTGAATGAAGAACCGAAATACTTGAGATACGAATGAAGAGACAACAATTGAGAAGAATTTGAGAATGAAAGCTGAAAGCTAAGAACGAAGAAATCTTCAGGAATGATGGCCTTCGGAGGATCGAGGAATGAAAACAACTCTGAATAAACCAGATAGATATGGGAGGAACTACTCATGATTGACAACAATCAAGAAGATAGCACGAAGATGAGATGACAATCTTCAAGGAACGGATAAATATTTAAGAAAAACTCCCCTTTGGACTTCGACGCTATGGATGATGGCGAGAAGCACCATCAAGAATTATTGAGACACTCCGGAACAAATGAATAAAGAAGGTAGAGCCAACAATGAAAATGATTTAGAAGAGATCTTCGAGAAGGCATATGACTGATGAAATTCATTCTTACGTCATATTAGAAGAGAACTTGAGAGCATCTCCGGAAAAGATTAGAAGATCCAGGTAAGATCCCGGGGAAAAAACCCGTGGGTTATGAGCCCACTAAAAAGAAACCACCATTGAAACAATTGCTTAGAAAGAGAGATTGCACCGGAAAAATTAAGAACTTGATGAGGTGAGAACCTCGAAATAATTTAAGAGGATATGAATGGAAATGGAAGTCTTCTGAGATATCTTCAGCACTCCGGATAGAATAGAGAGAGATGAAAAACAAGAGATACTTGGACATAATTTTCAACATGGGGAAGCATTAGCGATTGAAAAGGATATGTAGAACACCGAGATCTTGAATTGATTGCACCGGGAAGGAAAACAAGAATAAGGAAATGATGAATTCAAATCACTTGAGGATCTTCAAAATGAATCACCAGATACAAAACAAAAGAAAATATAGCGAAAGCATCGATGAAAAGAAAGGCATTTGGATGAGAATTAATCATTGAAGAAAAGGGCGGGAGGGTGGGAAAGCAAAGAAAACTTGGGACAACTGAGATGAACTCCGGAAGGAAATTAGAGGATTGATCTTGCAAATATTGGAGATGATTGTATATCTTGAATAGGAGCGCACCGGTTGAAAGAATTTCATGACAAATCGAGTTGAACAAAAGGATTAGCATTCCCGTAGAATATGAGAACACTACTTAGAAAAGATATGAATCACCACTTGACATCGAAGCAACTCGAATTACCATATTCGAAAACAAACAAAGGATGAGGCTTACGAAACAAGCAAGAACAAATACATACCCATTATGCACTTGTTGGAAAGATAATCCTAGGTACCTACTTGAATTACCACATAAGAATTTCCGAAGTCTTTCTTGTTTATGCGATTCGGGTTGCGGACCCAGGAACCTACCCTAGGTAATCAACTGCAACTACACCTACAACCTTCCACACCATAATTTAAGAGACTCCGCAAACTCGTCTACCTCAGACGCTCATAATCACAACGATACTAAACATGGCAGTACCCCGGATGCCTCCCCAGTACTGGGTGACTCCAGCCTTATCTCACCACAAAAAGTATTGAAGTAATTTCGAACATGATCCGTCCTGAGATACTAAGGAATCTGAACGATAACGATTTGTCAAGAATCCCCTGGAGCTCTACTCCTTGGTAACAGGAGGCACCAAGTACAGACCTCCGTCACATCGGCATCATATAGATTCCAAAATATCCGTGTGATCCTAATTTTTTTTTGAGTGAGAAGAGGGTAGAATCGAAAATCCTAAGTCATAATTCCTCACCAGAGTATAGAAGAGGAGTAAAAGAAACCTACTCTCCGATATAACCAGACTCAAAATAGTTTTTCACTAGACTTGACTCGGCCAAGTTCGATCAATCAAGGGGACTCCTAGGTCGGTACAGGCTGTGATACCAACTTGTCACGCCCAAGATGCGATCCTATCCTTATTTTGGCACGAGGGCCTCGACAGGGATAGAAGCGCATCTCGTCGTTTCGCAAGAATGGATATCATTATAATTACATGTACAAAAGAGATGAGTATATGGAATTGTCTTACACTCGCCACAAGCTACATCAGAGTCACATCAATACAACAACATATTCAACCATCATACATAAGAGCAGGGTCTGACTACGGACGGAATCAAACGATAAAATGACATCCATCCTTGCTATCCCAAGCTGCCGCCTGAAAGCACATTTTCTCCCTTGGTGGTTTCGGTAATTCATAACAACATATAAGTCATTTAACTAATGTGTTCATCAAGTATGTTTCAGAAAAGTTCAATGATGGGTTGGCAAAAAGAGATTGTGGAACACCCCAAGATGCAAGGAAATAGGTTGGCAAAGCTTCAAGCAATAGGACTCTACATTTTATATTTGTGAGAAATCACTTTGAGTCCATAGGAAAGCCAATACTATTAAAAGGGGGTAAAGTTTTGTTGGTGAACAAAATGCTCATACGTGCACAAGTGATTGTCACCAAAGACACCCACAAACTCTCCCACCAAACTCCGTTCTAAGCCAAACACTTAAAATCGGTGCAACCAACATTCCACATTCGGTGCCACCGATTCCAAACCCTAGACATACTCAGCCAAACCCTAACCCTTTGGTACAACCGACACTGCTTTCGGTGCCATCGAGTTGGGCTGCCAACTTTCTGTTACGCATGTTCACAGTTTCGGTCCCTTCGAGATTGTTGAATCGGCGTCACTGAGAATGGGCATTCTGGCCGTTGGTCACCTTATCGGTGCAACCGAGATTCCTATATCGGTCTCACCGAGATTCAAAAGTTGCCACATTTTGGTCACTTCGGTACCGCCGAGATTAACACATCGCTGTCACCGAGTTGGTCATTTTGTGTGTAACGGTTGGATTTTTGGGGATTTTTGGGGATTTTTGGGATGACTATATATACCCCTTCACCACCACCTACTCGAGAGAGAAGCACTCAGAACCATTCCATACCTATCCTACCAGTTTTCTGAGAGAGAACCACCTACCCTTGTGTTGAGATCAAGATCTTCCACTCCAACATATGGATCTTGATTTCTAGCCTCCCCAAGTTGCTTTCCACCAATCCCATCTCTTGTACCAAGCCATATCTGTGTGAGAGTGATTGTGTGTTGAGGAGTCTATCATCTTGAAGCACAAGAGCAAGGAGTTCATCGACATTACCAAGGCTATTACCTTTTGGAGGGTGGTGCCTCCTAGATTGGTTAGGTGTCACTTGGGAGCTTCCTACTTCGAGTTGTGGAGTGAACCAAGAAGTTTGGGCAAGGAGATCTCCTACTTCGTGAAGATCTACCCCGAGTAAGGCTAGTCCTCCGTGGATGTAGGCTGTCATGGTATAGTCAAGGCTGCTTCTTTGTGGAACCCTCCATGGGTAGAGCCCTCCGTGGACTCTCGCGACCATTACCCTCCGTGGGTTGAAGACTCCATGAACGTGGATGCATGATGGCACCACCTATCAGAACCACGGGAAAAATCATCATGTCACTAATTGTGTTTGCTTTCCTTACCCTCTCTTTACTTACATGTGCAATGTCTTTACTTTACGCTGCTATACTCTTAGACATGCATGTGTAGGGTGTACTTGACATACGATGAATGCTAAAATCTGCCAAGAATTAAAATTGGGAAAATGTAGATTTTATTTGGTCAAGTAGTCTAATCCCCCCTCTAGACCTACTTTCGATCCTACAAGTGGTATCAGAGCTTTGGTCCCCATTGCATTGGTTTCACAACCTAGGAGAAGTATGGTGTCTAGTGAGGGAAATTATCACCGTAGAGGTCCGTACTTTGATGGCACAAATTTTGCTAGTTGGAAGCACAAAATGAAAATGCATTTCCTTGGTCATAATCCCGTTGTTTGGGCTGTTGTTCGTGTTGCCTTGCAAGGTGAATTCTTTGCGGAAGGAAAGGAACCCGATCGTGAAGCAACTGCGGATGAATTGAAGATGTTGCAACTCAATTCTCAAGCATGTGACATTCTCTTCAACTGCCTATGCCCTAAAGAATTCAATAAAATCAGCTGTCTTGAACACACAAAACAGATTTGGGATACTTTATTTGATATGCACGAAGGAACTGAGTCCGTGAGAGAATCCAAGTTAGATGTTCTTCAAGGTCAACTTGACAAGTTCATGATGAAGGATGGTGAAGGAGTCGCTGAGATGTAATCTAGGCTAGCTCTCATCACCAATGAGATTGCCGGCTTAGGAAGCAAAGAAATGATAGGCAAATTCATCATCAAGAAGATACTTCGAGCTTTGGATGATCGATATGACACCGTTTGCACATTGATCCAAATGATGCCCAACTACAAAGATCTTAAACCAACGGAAGTGATTGGTAGAATTGTTGCTCATGAGATGACACTCAAAGACAAGGAAGAGCTTCACCACAAGTCTAGCGGTGCTTACAAAGCCACAAGTGAGCTCCCGCTACCTCAAGCGACAACCTTGTCACAAATGAAGAGATAAGCCTTATGGTCAAGAAATTCAACAAGTTCTACAAGAATAGAAGCAAAGAGCGAAGCTCCAACTCAAGAGATGAAGAGAAGCGTTTGTCAAGTCGTGACCGAAACTGCTACAATTGTGGGAAGCCCGGACACTACTCTAATGAGTGCATGGCTCCTTACAAACGAAGAGAAGAGTCACCACGAAGACGAAGCTCAAGAGACGAGTCACCTCAAAGAGAGAGAAGGAGTAGAGATGATCATTATGAACGAAGACCCTCAAGGAGAAGTAGGGACTCGGAGAAGAAGGACAAGTACACCAAGAGCTAGTCAAGAAGGAAACATCAAGCTCATGTTGGTGAATGGGTTTCCGGCTCTGACTCTGACAACCATTCCGAGAGAGGCTATCACTCCAACTCCGACTATAGTCAAGATGAAGGTGTTCCAGAAATTGCTCTAGTGAATACCAACTCCTATGATCTATTTGATTCACCAAATGAAGGGAGTGGAAGTTGCTTCATGGCTAAAGGACCCAAGGTATCACACCTCGAGTATCTTGATTTCAATAGTGATGAAGATGACTTGCTATTTGACAAAACTAGTAATGATAGTCAAAATGAACTTGCTAGTACTCACTCTAGTATAGATAAGTCGTGTGATGATGATAGGTTGGAAATAGAATGACTAACTCAAGAACTAAAAACTCTTAAGTTAGCTCATGAGTCAACTCTAGAAGATCATAGAGAGCTTGTTAGGACACATGAGAAGCTATGCTTCGAGAAGCTCAATTTAGAGCAAGAGCATGAGTTCCTTAAAGCTATCAATGACGATCTTCGAAAGAAGACTTCCTCTTATCTAGCCAAACGGCTTCTCTTATCTACATTCATGCCTCAAGTTATGTCTAAGCAAGCTAGTAACAAAGGAAAGAAAGGTTCTTCAACTAGTAGCAAACAAAATGATAAATACAATGATATTGCTTCTAGTAGTTCTCTTGATCCCACTAACTCTTCTCTTAGAAAAGTTACTCTTGAGAAATAAAATGAACTCTTGAAAGGGATTATAGAGAAAGGTATCTACAAGAGTATTTAAGGGTGCAAACAATTTTAGGAGATTGTACGCAAGCATGGAGGATACCGGAAGAATTGTGGTGTTGGCTACTTCATCGCTAATGTAGTTGAATGGGAAGAAGGTCAATACCACAATCCCATGTTTGTTCCTCAAAAGGAGAAGTATGAAAATAATCTCCCCAAGGGAACAAAAGCTCAAGATGACCTTCCACCACAAGACACCAAGCTCAAGGACAAGAACAAGCTTCAAGAGGAATTTGACTCATATGAAGATGAATCCCAAGCTTTGGTAAAGTGGGTTCCCAAGGCTACTACAAGCTCAACTTCAACAAGTGCTACCTCAACACCAAGGATCCCCATCAACTTGATGTGGGTCCCCAAGAAGAAGAACTATAGAGTTCTTGAGGGGTGACTCCGCCAATGAAATTCACTCATATTAATTATTGGCAAGGACTATTTGCAATCAACATCAACTCTATGCAATAGTTCAAGGAGTCACACATTCCCTCAAAGGTAAGCAAGGGACAAGGTAATCAACAAATCGATGGACATCATCACATATGCTTTGCACTCCATGTTCATAGATATCCTTGTATCTATCTCTTGTGTGTTGGGACTAACCCATGTAGGTGAGAAGAGTAATGAAGCAACAAGGATGCTCCCAACTCTTGGTGATCTTCATCAACTTTGAGCATCGACCACTACCTCACCAACATGAAGTCTTCTTCAACAAAACACAAGGTTAGTTTATACCGGGGGATGTCAAATCTAGCGAAGCTTTACTCTAAGACTTGAGTCAAAGCATCTCAAAAGAATGTGACAACATTAAATGCTTTATGTGAAAGTGGTAACCCCACTTGTGCTTAAGCGATGAGTATGACCTATGATCAAGTACTCTTACTTGGCTCCTAAGTCAAATAATCATTTATAGATGACTCTATCATCGCCAAAGTGCTTGTTAGATGCTATTGTGTTTGTGCATGTTTGCCATGATTTCATTTGACATCTTATTGTGCGAGCATGTTGGTCTGCATTTATTTACTCATTCGAGGATATCCAATTATTGATATTTGGCTTTTCATATTTATTTGCCAATTGTATATGCAAGAATTTATAGGATCACTTCTTTAGCTATATATGCTTTCTCATCTCATACTTTATTCATGCTGCATCACAAAATTTGAACAAGTACTTTTCGATCCCTCTGTGTGTGGAGCATTCAGAGTTTCGTATCGACAAGGACTGACCATTAAAACCTCCCAAGTGCATCTCGGTGGAACTAACACCAAAATCTTGGTCACATCGAATGCCTAGGGTTGATCTGGATGTCTTGCCTCGGTACTACCGATTCCATATTGTTGGTTACACTGAGTTCCCTGTTAGCTGATAGTTGAGAAACTTGGTGACACCAAAAAATTAGAATCAGTATCACCGACAGTAAAGGGTATATATTCGGTGGTCCCGACGTTTCGAAAATTCACTCTTCAAACCGCCGTGCCCCAAGCCCTAAGCTGCCGCAGAAGGACCCCTGGTGGTCGCCCTTGTCTTCCCGCACTCCTCCGCCGCTGGGAATTGCCGCCGTCGATGGAATCTTCGCCCCCGTTGCCACTGTAGCGGATCCGTCGCCGAGCTAGGGTACGAATTTGGCTCCCTCTTGCGCTCCAACCTTCGAATCTTGCGCATTAGGTTTTCACCAGTATCTTGCCACAGTTTAGATTGTTCTGTCCACAAGATTAACTCTATAGTCTAGCAAATCAGAAAAATTTAGGTTTAGTTGCTCGTGAAGTTGCATCTCGATGAGACCAAGTCAAAAAATCGGTTCCACCGATTGCCTGTTTGTGCTACTGAGGACAAAACTCGGTGAGACCGAGTGACAGTTTTTGGTCTAACCGAAACTGTTGCCAAGTTTCGGTTAAGAGTTTTGTGAGTCTCGGCAACACCGAAAGGTTTGACTCGGTGACACCGCAATCCAATTTTGAAGTGAGCTACATCTATAATTTTTCTGTTCAAACTTTCAAAAACTCGATGAATATTTTGTGATGACTTATCCTATTCCACTCTTCTCTACACTATTCACAGGGTCAGCATGTCAGAGTCAGACAGTCAGAATCTGCCAGAGCAGGGTGTTGACATGAGTTCAGGCACTAGCCCTGAGCCTAGTTCTTTTTCAGATCCAGGCACCCCCAGCTCCCATGGGTTTCCCAAGGCTGTCACTAGGGCCAAGAAGAAGCTGAATTCGGATGAGGAAGATTCAGACTTTGTGCCAGAAGAGGCTCTTGCTAAGAAGCAAGAGAGAGCTGCCAAGAAGTCAGCAAATGAGGCCACCTCTTCCAGGTGGGTGGTCACTAAAATTTATGCACCTGCTGAAACTATCAAAGCACATGAGAGTGCTAGGGCAACAGTCACCATTGATCCCCCAAAGAAGTCTATGCTTAAGAAGGCAGGGCAGAAGAAAGCTAGAAAGAGGATAATCCATGTGACTGGCAGGCCTACATCTATGTATGAAGATCCAGAGGAGGCAGCTGCTGCTGAAGAGGAGGAAGAGCCAGCTGCAAAGGCTCCTCCCAAGAAGAAGGCCAAGAAACTTCTAGCTGATGCTATGCCCAAGTCTGGTACATCTAAGAGCACAAAATCACAGAAGGCTGTTGCTGAAAAGCCTAAGAGGACATCTAGGCAGATTCCAGCTTCTGAAAAGAACAAGGGAACTGCTTCCAGAGTTGAGCGTGATGATGACTTGACAACCTTGATGAAACTTAGACCACACCTTCCAGTACATAATGCCAGCTATCCACTTGCTGAAGATATGAAGAAGAGAAAAGACTCAGGTTTGAGGGCATGGAGAGATATAGAACCATATGCCCAAAGGAAGAAGACAACCGTGGACTACATATTCTATACCAAAGAGCAACAGGATTTCTATGAGACTGTGCTATTTGACAAGAGTCCAGCTGTGAGTGACATGAGGTATGTAGACTAGAAATTCATTAAGGATAATGAGGACTATTTTCCAAGTGTCCAAGACAATTTCCACTTCATTGGTTTGGATCAATTTGTTGGCAGAGAACTTACTGCATGGAATGATGAAATGATCATGCAATTCTACTCCACTGCACATTTCTATGGAGATGGTAGGATTGTATGGATGATAGAAGGAGCAAGATATGAGTCCACCTTTGATGAATGTGCTGCACTTCTAGGAGTCCCAGAGGTTTAGGATGGAGACTTGGATGTCTACACAGAATCCAAGGCAAGCCACAATGCCATGAAGGATATGTATACTCCTATCCCTACAGACCAAGTGCAATCTCACAAGCTTGGATCCATCTACTATCTTCAAGCTAGCTTCCGCACCATGAACACCATTCCGAGGCATACTTTGATGCCCAAGTCAGGAGATGACAAGATGATCCGAGGCTAGTCCATCAACATGTTGATCCACCTTGACAGACACACCAGGATCAGAGTCATGGACTTGATTATTGAGACAGTCAAGAGGGTTGCTGCTGATCAGAAGCGCTCTTATTGCTATGCACCCTATATCCAGATGCTTATCAACTCTCAGATTAAGAAGCACATATTTGCTCTTGACAGTCCCCATTTGCCCCTACAACCAGAGCTTGATGATAACATCATGGTGATGGACCCAGATCATCCCACATCTGCTACAGCACAGATAGAGGCAAAGACAACTCGAACCACTAGTGCTCAAGTCCCTAGATCCAGAAATGAGCAAATGGATCTGTTGATTTCATTAGTTCAGGGCATGCAGAAGGACATTAAGGGGATTCTGGACAACCAAAACAATCTTGTGAGGATCTTTGAAACTAGGATCAAGACCATAAATGATAAGGTGGACAGGCTGACTAAGACAGTCATAGAGCTCCAGAAGGAAGTTGACTTAGTGCCTCTTCCTCACACCACTTCTTCAGATGATGATGATGATGATGATGAGGATGGATCACCTCTCAGGACAGGCACATAGTTTCCTACTCAGGCCAGATCAGGCACTATGCCAGCTCCAGACTTGAGGCCCTCTTCATCAACTCCTGCTGATGTCACCTCAGCTCCTGCTCCATCAGCTCCAGTTCCTCCAGCTGCTACTCCAACTCCATCCACGACATCTGTAGAGATCTTCGCCGACGCTGTTCTCTCGACTCCTTCATCAACAACCGGAGGAGATCAACCCAAGAACGCTTAGACATATGCCTTTGAACTTTTTGGTAACTTGTTGCCAAAGGGGGAGAAGTGTATATAGATCTTTAGGCTTCGAGTGAGAGAGCGTTTTGGTGTCTATTGCTTTTTCAAACAATTGTCTTTTGGTTGCTTGTGATGCTACTACTTCCTATCATCTTAATGCTTCATGATATGATCTTTCCTCATTGCTTGATTGTGTTGTGCTATGATGTTCACTCTAATTATTCTCGCACACCACCAAGATGTATGTGACATGGAAGAAGTGCCCCATGTACCTAACCGATTGTGCATTTGCATTCAAATATAAATTCAAGATAATGCACAAATTTAGGGGGAGCTCTTGCTTATCACATACTTCTCAAAGCGACGATTATATTCATTGATTATATCATATGTCGAAGCTTATATGTTGTCATCAATTACCAAAAAGGGGGGAGATTGAAAGCACATTTGCTCCCTTGGTGGTTTTGGTAATTCATAACAACATATAAGTCATTGAACTAATGTCTTTATCAAGTATGTTTCAGAAAAGTTCAATGATGGGTTGGCAAAAAGATATTGTGGAACACCCCAAGATGCAAGGAAATAGGTTGGCAAAGCTTCAAGCAAGAGGACTCTACATTTTATATTTGTGAGAAATCACTTTGAGTCCATAGGAAAGCCAATACTATTAAAAGGGGTTAAAGTTTTGTTGGTGAACAAAATGCTCATACGTGCACAAGTGATTGTCACCAAAGACACCCACAAACTCTCCCACCAAAGTTTGTTCTAAGCCAAACACTTAAAAATTGGTGCAACCAACATTCCACATTCGGTGCCACCGATTCCAAACCCTAGATAGACTCAGCCAAACCCTAACCCTTCGGTACAGCCGACATTGCTTTCGGTGCGACCGAGTTGGGCTGCCAACTTTCTATTACGCAAGTTCATAGTTTCGGTCCCTTCGAGATTGTTGAATCGATGTCACCGAGAATGGGCATTCTGACCATTGGTCACCTTATCGGTGCAACCGAGATTCCTATATCGGTCTCGTCGAGATTCAAAAGTTGCCACCTTTTGGTCACTTTGGTACCACCGAGATTAACACATCGGTGTCACCGAGTTGGTCATTTTGTGTGTAACGGTTGGATTTTTGGGGATGCCTATATATACCCCTTCACCACCACCTACTCGAGAGAGAAGCACTCAGAACCGTTCCATACATATCCTATCAGTTTTCTGAAAGAGAACCACCTACCCTTGTGTTGAGGTGAAGATCTTCCACTCGAACCATATGGATCTTGATTTCTAGCCTCCCCAAGTTGCTTTCCACCAATCCCATCTCTTCTACCAAGCCATATCCGTGAGAGAGTGATTGTGTGTTGAGGAGTCTATCATCTTGAAGCACAAGAGCAAGGAGGTCATCGACATTACTGAGCCTATTACCTTTTGGAGGGTGGTGCCTCCTAGATTGGTTAGGTGTCTCTTGGGACCCTCCTACTTCGTGTTGTTGAGTGAACCAAGAACTTTGTAAGGGCAAGGAGATCGCCTACTTCGTGAAGATCTACCCCGATTAATGCTAGTCCTCCGTGGACGTAGGCCATCATGGTGTAGTCAAGGTTGCTTCTTCATGGAACCCTCAGTGGGTAGAGCCCTCTGTGGACTCTTGTGACTGTTACCCTTCGTGGGTTGAAGACTCCATGAACGTGGATGTACGATAGCACCACCTATCTGAACCATGGGAAAAATCATCGTGTCACCAATTGTGTTTGCTTTCCTTACCCTCTCTTTACTTACATGTGCAATGTCTTTACTTTCCGCTGTTATACTCTTAGACATGCATGTGTAGGGTGTACTTGACATACTATGAATGCTAAAATCTGCCAAGAATTAAAATTGGGAAAAAGTAGATTTTATTTGGTCAAGTAGTCTAATCCCCCCTCTAGACCTACTTTTTATCCTACACCGCCTGGAACCCATCCTAGATTGATGATGAAGAAGAAGAACCCCAAATCAAACAAGCATCGCTCTCACTGAAAGCATCGCATTACCTATACCTGCAACTATTTTGGTAGTAACCTGTGAGCCATGGGGACTCAGCAATCTCATTTCCAAGGGTATCAAGACTATTAAAGCTTAATGGGTGAGGTATGATTAAGTGGTGAGGCTGCAGCAAGCAACTAAGCATTTATTTGAGTGGCTAACTTACGAAAACAGAAAGTAAAGTGGGTGGTCTATGCATAATGAACGTGAGATAGTAATGATCACTAAGTGATCCTGAACACCTACTTACGTCAAACATAACCCCACCGCGTTCTCTCTCGTATAAGGACTCACGAGAACAGACAGTCACAGTTACTCACACGATTGGTGTATTTTATTAGAGTTTACTTCAAGTTTGCTATGACCGGGTGTTAAACAAAGTTTCCAAGTTGCCACATAACCGCGGGCATGGCTTTCCGAAAGATTTAACCCTGTAGGGGTGCTCCAACTCATCCATCACAAATTAACCACACACAGTGGGAATAACGTCGACCACGAATCCTGTGATTTCTTAGGCAATTCCATTGGAAAACCGCAACCTTGAGATAGTCCGAAGTATTTTTGGAATTCCTCGCTCAAGACGTTCAAGAAAGGTAAAACAAATCTAGCAAGGCCGCCCGACGTACCGAAAAAACCCGATAGGAGCCGCGTATCTCGTTCTCAGAGTACGACCGGATAAGCGAAGCGTATAGTGGCCTGATAGACATCTCGGGAGTGGCCCTGGGTTGGTCCCGCATGGTGCTCTTGTTTGGACCAATACTCATGAGGAGCACTGGCCCGGGTTGTTGATTAATTATCCACGGGGTCCGGAAAGTCCCTATGCAAGTTTGTTAGTTATTAGGCAAATGTAGTACCAATGTTGGGCCTTGCCAGATAAGTTGTATCCCAAAATGAAAATCAAGGGGGTCCTCATAACAACCCCGAGCATGTTAGGAGCGCTCAATATGGAACATAACACCGGTTCACAAGTAACTAGGGGCAGCAAAGGTGGAACAAAACACCAAGCAAAAGGCCAACCCTTCCACCTTTTACCAAGTATATAAGTGCAATGAATTAAATAGCAATAATATTGTGATATAACAAAATGTCCATGTTGCCACATGGAAGCAATTGCACCTGTAGCTAGAAACGCTATAAGAAGGGCTAAGCAAGCGGTAACATAGCCAAACAAAGATTTGCTAGGATGTGGAGGGGTTAGAGGCTTATCATGGCAATGTTGGGAGGCTTGTCAAACAAGTGGTAGGAAGCGAGGCATAGCGATAGAAAACGAGACAACTACCATGGCAATGATAGTAGTGGTATCCAAGGAAATGTTCATCTTGCCTGAGATCCCGCTTGGAATAAGAATGAATCCATGAAGAAGACGAGCCAACGTTGTCGAACGAATCCTCACACTCCAAACGCTTTTGGAACTCTATCGAGGGGAACAATCCAAAAACAACAATCAACACATGATACACCACAAAATATTCATGACATGATGCACAAACAATATGATGCATGAAGATGCATGTTATGCATGACATGGCAAAGCACAACAACAACTTCTACACATTAAGTGAAGCTCAATATGCAACGATTTTCATATTGACGAAACTCCACGCTTGAATTACTTAGTTCATTTCCGTTTAGGTACACAACAATATTAAATGTTGTTAGACATTGCAAGAGGTGAAGCATAAGCAAGGTTGTCAGAATCGCGATTCTGTTATACGATTCTACGACTTTACGATCCAAACTAACCCATATGATTCTATGATTTTAGTACATAGAATCTACGTTTCTATGATCTTGATAGTGAAGATTCTACGATTTGCGATCCTACCATCGGAGTTCCGATCCGATTCAAAATCGCGATTTTGACAACCTTGAGCATAAGGAAACTACAGTATCTAGGCATCTTAAATGAGGCCGGAAACAACTTATAGTATTTCCGAACGATCCCGTATGTTAATTTAGAAATTGTTCCAGATCTGTACTAACCATATTTTATATTTATTAAACAACAAAATAAATCATACCATGCAATTCTGCATGTCATTCTAGTTGATTTACATATATAGAACGTCTCAAACGGAGCTACAGTCTAAAAGATATGGCCAACACAAGATGGATATGCCATGAATGCAAAATGCATGAAAATTACAACCAAAAACATTTCAAATCATTATTTCATCAATATATTATGATACTACATGAAATTCCGAGCAAGTTTCATATATGGCATGCCCAAAACAAAGCTACGGTTCAACCACAACAACCAACACAAGTTTCGGTATAATCTGCCCCAAAACAACAACATGGCATATTGCAACCCACAAATCAACAAGCTAGAACCACCTAAAATTCTCAACAATTACATGGTGGTTAAGCCTACATGAAGCTTAACAATTCATCAATTCATAGCAAGTTGATTAGAAGCATGGATCAATAGGAAATGATCTCATAAGAAGACATATTGAACTAAGCAGTTTCCAGACTTAGTGAAATTTAGCTAACTCCCAAAACTGTAGTTTGACTAGGCATGTTGACAATGCAATAACAGTAGCATAGCAATCATTTATAGGCATGTAAAGTACTCTAACAGCAAGTATACATGACACACTTCAAACCATACCATTGGCCAAATTACATAGGACACATGGTTTGCTTAATATGACGCTCGCAAAACGGAACTCATCGTTAACAGATTTCAGTCTTAACGTGATAGCCAATTGAGAGCAAGAAATTGACATGATAATGAACTTCTACATGGTAACCAAAGGCATGCATCAAAGTAGACATCACCTAGGGCAATACCCACGAAGAAACCATATGCAAGAGACCTACGGTTGAGATGCAATCATCCACACAACATTGAATAAAAAATAACAGATGCACACCTAACGACGGGGGGCGCTTTAGTATCATAGATTATAGCACTTAGATGATTCCTATAATGCATGCAATTTATGCTAACAAATAGAGCACAAAATGTAGATGCATTTACATATTAAAAACATTGCAATCCGATGCTTGTGCAAAAAGTTATAGCAGTTACAAAATGCATGCATGAGTTAAAAATTTGGGGACTTAGGGGAATTATACCCTCTGGCAACTAGGGGCGGTAAAAGTGGAACAAAACACAAAGCAAAAGGCCAAGCCTTACACCTTTTACCAAGTATATAAGTGCATTAAATCAAATAGCAATAATATTGTGATATAACAAAATGTCCATGTTGCCACATGAAGAAATTGCACCTGTAGCTAGAATCACTATAAGAAGGGCTGAGCAAACAGTAACATAGCCAAACAAAGGTTTGCTGGGATGTGGAGGGGTTAGAGGTTTATCATGGCAATGTTGGGAGGCTTGTCAAACAAGTGGTAGGAAGCGAGACATAGCGATAGAAAACGATACAACTAGCATGGCAATGATAGTAGTGGTACCGAGGGAAATGTTCATCTTGCCTGAGATCCCGCTTGGAAGAAGAATGAATCCATGAAGAAGACGAGCCAACGTAGTCGAACGAATCCTCAAACTTTGAACGCTTTCGAAACTCCATCGAGAAGAAGCAATCCGGAAACAACAATCAACACATGATACACCACAACATATTCATGACATGATGCGCAAACAATATGATGCATGAAGATGCATGTTATGCATGACATGGCAAAGCACAACAACAACTTCTACACATTAAGTGAAGCTCAATATGCAAGTTGCATATTGACAAAACTCCACGCTTGAATTACTTAGTTCATTTCCGTTTAGGAACACAACAATATTAAATGTTGGTAAACATGGCAAGAGGTGAAGCATAAGGAAACTACACTATCTAGGCATCTTAAATGAGGTCGGAAACAACTTATAGTATTTCTGAACGACCCCTTATGTTAATTTCAAAATTGTCCATATCTGAACTAACCATATTTTGTATTTATTAAACATAAAAATAAAGCATACCTCGTGATTCTACATGTCATTCTAGTCGATTTACATATATAGAACGTCTCAAACGTAGCTACGGTCTAAAAGATATGGCCAACACAAGATGGATATGCCATGAATGCAAAATGCATGAAAATAACAATCACAAACATTTCAAATCGTGAATGCAACAAGATATTATGATACTACATGAATTTCTAAGCAAGTTTCATATATGGCATGCCCAAAACGGAGCTACAATTCCACCACAACAACCAACACAAGTTTGGGTATAATCTGCCCAAAAACAACAACATGGCATATTGCAACCCATAATTCAACAAGCTACAGACACCTAAAATGCTCAACAAGGACATGGTGGTGAATCCTACATGATTCTTAACAATTCATCTATTCATAGCAAGTTGATTAGAAGCATGGATCAATAGGAAATGAGCGCACAAGAAGACATATTGAACTAAGCAGTTTCTAGACTTAATGAAATTTAGCTAACTCCCAAAACTGCAGTTTGACTAGGCATGTTGGCAATGCAATAACAGTATTATAGCAATCATTTATAGGCATGTCAAGGACTCTAATAGCAAGTATACATGACACACTTCAAATCATACCATTGGCCAAATTACATAGGACGCGTGGTTTGCCAAATATGACGCTCGCAAAACGGAACTCATCGTTAACAGATTTCAGTCTTAATGTGATAGCCAATTGAGAGCAAGAAATTGACATGATAATGAACTTCTACATGGTAACCAAAGGCATGCATCAAAGTAGAAATCACCTAGGGCAATACTCACGAAGAAACCATATGAAGAGACCTACGGTTGAGATGCAATCCTCCACACAACATTGAATAAAAAATAACAGATTCACAC
The DNA here is from genome assembly GCA_022496015.1 of Hordeum marinum. Taxonomy (NCBI): domain Eukaryota; kingdom Viridiplantae; phylum Streptophyta; class Magnoliopsida; order Poales; family Poaceae; genus Hordeum; species Hordeum marinum. The sequence goes on from CM039678.1 coordinate 315,032,730, forward strand.
CTAACGATGGGACGCGCTTCCGTATCACAGATTAGACCACTTATATGATTCCTATAATGCATGCAATTGATGCTAAAATGTAGAGCATGGAATGTAGATGCATTTACATATTAAAAACATTGCAATCCGACACTTGTGCAAAAAGTTATAGCAGTCACAAAATGCATCTAAGAGTTAAAAATTTGGGGAGTTCGGGGAATTTATACTCTCTGGAAACTGGGCGGAGGGATCCAGCGGGACGGGCCGGCACAGGCGCGTCGTTTTGATGGACGGGCCCGGACGTCAAGGGGAGGGGTCATCCAGGCGTGGGGTAGGACCTGCGAGAAGGCCGGCGGCGGGCCTCTGGCGAGCTCCGGGCGGTGTGAAGGGCGAAGGGCGACAGAGACGACTGACTCTGGTCAGATCCTCACCGGATCCATGCTGGGGACAATGGGGCTGCCGGCGGCGGAGGGGATTGGGGCCGGCCCACGGAGATTGGCGGCGGCAGGATCTGAGGCGACGCGGTTGCACGGCACGGCGGTGCAGGATCGAGCCGTAGGTGGTGGTGCGCAGGCAAGGTGGCAGAGCAGCGCATGGGCGACGGCGGCGACACACTGCGGCAGCGGCGGTGAGGTCCGACGCTGGTCGGGCTGCGAGCCAGCGGGGCTCCTGCGGGGTTGCGCATCAGCGGAGGTGAGCTCCCGGGCGGCGCTTGGCAGCGTGAGGCCGGGATCTGCGGGCTGCGTCCGGGCCCGGTTCGGCCCGGGGCAGGCCTACCTCGGGCCCCGGCGGGCTTGGCGGCGACTGGTGGAGGTGTGGGGCGACACCAAGTGGCGGCCTGCTACGGTCTGACGGTGAAAACGAGGTGGGTGGCATCGCTGGCTGGTGGGAGGATGTTGGGAAGCACGGATTTCGAGGCAGGGGCGATGGCTAGAGGTAGGGGAGGCTAGGGTTGCACGATTGGAGGGTTTGGGAGCCTATTTATAGGCAGGGATTAGGTTAGGGGGGGGGGTGAGGCTGATTTTCGACCCCCTGATCGCGATCTGACGGTCGGGTTGGAGGGCCAGATGTTAGGTGGGTTAGTGGGATGTGGAGAGGTGGTTGGGCTAAGATGAGAGGAAGGTTGCGGCCCACGACAAGAGTTGAAACACTGAAAAACGTCTGCTAATAACCGATGACGGTGCCGCTACGGGCGACCGTTGGGGTATCAAACAAACTCTGATTGCGACGAAATTTGGCAGGCGGTCCACCTAGAATATAGCAAGACCGCACGCCATGTTCTGACCCAATCTGAGAATATTTTATATGCACCTTTAAAATAAATATTTTATTTGTGTCGCAGTCGCGTGCATGTGTTATTGGTCTCAAAATGGTGAGCGATGAGAACGGAGAGAACATGCAACTACGACAGATGCAAGTTATCAAAAATGAGTGACAATGCTATGCAGACGACGTCAGTCCCGGGCTGTTACAACTCTCCTCCACTTACAAGAGATCTCGTCCCAAGATCTTCGAATGAAAAGGGGAAGAGAAGATCAATAGGAAGAGGTAAAACTTAGCTGCTTCTTGACAAACGAGTGAAACATCGATTCTTGAAGGTTACAAAGAGATGAAGAATAGTATAAGAAGCAAAAATTCAAAAGAAATTTCGGTAGCACTTCAGTAGGATAGAGAGGCAAAATTGATAAGATGGAAGAACTTGAATAGATAACATAACACTCTGGTTAAATGGATAAGCAAGGAAGGAACATGATCTTGACAAAACAAAATGATAATTAAAGAGAGTAACATCACAACGCCTCCGGAAGAAAAGAATAGAAGCTAGACCGATGGAAAAAAGGAACGAAGAAGAAAATGACAACTTCTACCACAAATGAATTTGAAAGCACCCTTACAAAGGAGAGATTGAATGGAGTTGTTGGAACATCAACAACGAAAAGAAGAAGCTTGTTGTGGGCTTATGAAAACCTCTCAAAATTATGAGATGATAACCAGCCACTGACAAAACAAGGATTGCTTGGGAGAAAAATAGATGAAAAGCTTCTTTCACCAAGAACAAGAGGAGAAAACTTGGATAATTTATGACACCAAGATATCAACAATCCTTAGGAAATGCTTTAGGTGAAATCCAACGCAAGATAACTCCGAGAAGACATGATGGGTTTACTTATCTCATACTTGAAAATTTTCCTTCGAGACTCCTCATAATGAAGAATTTAATGACACCATCTCAAAAGACAATGGAGAAGGAATTGAACTTAGAAATCCAAGATAAAGAACACTTGAGCACCTCCAAAGACTTCGAGAAGAATTACATCCTTAACAAACCACCATGAAGGACCTCTTGGAGAACACTAGGATGAAAGGATGATTAAATGAACGAGGTTGAAAGCATAGATTATGATGTTGCAAAGATTTAGATGAAGCTTCGCGAAGGGATGGTTGAGAAAAACTTGGAACTCCGAAAAGAAAAGATGAACAACTTAGAACCAAGAATTTGAAATATTGAACAACTCCGGAAGAAAGATTGAAATCACCTTGATGAAACAAGAATAATAATTAAGTTATGCTTATCCTTCATAAAGTTGAATTGATGACAAGCAATAGATTTAGCACACAACCTATTCTTCTTGAAAATATTGAAGAGAGAGAGAGAGACAGAACACAAACTTGAAGAAGTCTTGAACGAGAACACCACTAAGAATTGCAAATGAATGAAGATACCATGAATGAATGGAGATACATGACAAGGGAATGAAGGGATCACGATCCACCTAAAGAAATCTTGAATGAAGCACCAGAATAATTGGATACGAACGGAGAGACAAAAATTGAGAAGAATTTGAGAACGAAAGCTGAAAGCTAAGAACGAAGAAATCTTCTAAATGATGGGCTTTGGAGGATCGAGAAATGACAAGAACTCTGAAATGCTTTGGATAGATATGGAAAGCAATTTCTCAAGATTTAACACAATTTGAGAGGATAGTAGGAAGCTGAAAGCATGAATATCCAAGAATGGACCAATATTTAAGAGAAACTCTCCTTCGGTCTTCAATACTGAGAATGATGACGAGAAACAACACCAAGAATTACTGAGATACTCCGGAATAATCAATAAAGAAAGGTTCAGCCAATGATGAAAATAATTTGAAGCGATCTTGGTGAACGAATATGACCGATGAAATACATTCTTATGTCATATTGAAAAGAACTTGAGGAAATCTCAGGAAAGATTAGAAGAGCCAGGTAAGATCCTGGGGAAAAAACTTGTGGGTTATGGGCCTACTGAAGAGAAACCACTGGTAAAATGATTGCTTACAAGGAGAGATTGCATTGGAACAAATTAAAACTTGATGAGGTGAGAACCTCAAAATAATTTGAAAGGATTGAAAGAAAACATGAATCTTCTGAGATATCTTCAGCACTACGGATAGAACAAAGAGAGACGAATAAACAAGAGAGGCTTGGATAAGAATTTCCAACATGGAAACCATTGAACGAATGAGAAAGGATATGATGGACACCGAGAGCTTGAATCGAATCCACCAGAGAAGAATAACAAAGAGAACAAGTAATATGAGGATAGGACTTGAAATTGAAACTCTTGAGAATCTCCACAAGGAATCACCGGATACAACACGGAAGAAATGATAGCGAAGCATCAATGAAGAGAAAGGCACCTGGATGAGACTTTAATCATCGAAGAAAAGGGCGGGAGGGTGAGGAAAAACAAAGACAACTTGGAACATATGAGATGAACTTCGGAAATAAATATGAGGATTGATCATGCAAATATTGAAGAGGATAGAATTATCTTGAAGAGAAGCACACCGGTAGGGAAAAAATTGATATGACAACTTGATTGAGCAAAAGAATTAGCATTCCCACAGAAATATGAGAACACTACTTCGGAAAGATATGAGATCACCAGTTGACATCGAAGCAACTCAAATTACCATATTCCAACAAAACAAAGGATGCAGCTTACAAAACAAGCCAGAACAAATTCATGACAAAGATTCCGCTCGATATTTTCGTGGTACGGTTCGCACGGGCTCAATCGTACATTGGATTGTCATATTGAAATGACACTTGAATATGCTGCATAGGCGTAGCAAACTTGAAGGCTTGATGAAGCATACTAAGACTGTCCTCTGTAGAAAAAGACTGTGAACAAACAAACCACTAGATGTCGAACCCCAACCTCACATCATGGATCTGTTGAAAGATAGCATAGGTAACTACTAGAATTCCCACCTGAGAACTTCCAAAATCTTTGGTTATGCAATCAGGTGTTGGGGATACAGTGAGGCAAAATATCTCACACAACTAACAAGCCCCACACTTCAACTATATCCATCCGTCAACACATAACCAAGAAAACCTCGGAAATCGTGCACCTCACACCTTCGAAAAACGTCAGATATACTAGCTATGGCAATACATCTGATGGCTCTCCCCAGTACTGGGTGGCGCCAAACTACTCTCACCACAAAGAGTATAGAAGTGTTTTCGATGTCGGCAACCTCCGGTATTCCGGAACTGCAATGATACAAATGTGACAAAAACACCTCGGAGCTCAACTCCCTGGGATACTGCCACAACCCCTAAATGTCAGGAGGCACCAAGAACAATGTTCTCGTCACAAAGATATCAGAACAATCCCAACAATACCCGTGCGAACCTAAAAAAGTTTTTGAGTGAAAAAGAGAAGAGGAGAAGAATTACAAATTCCTATGTCGAATACCTCACCAGAGTATAGAAGAGGAGTAAAAGAAACCTACTCTCCGATATATAACTAGACTCATAATAGTTTTTCACTAGACTCGACTTAGCCAAGTTCGATCAATCAAGGGGGCTCCTAGGTCGGTACAGGCTCTGATACCAACTTGTAACGCCCAAGATGCGACCCTATCCTTATTTTGGCACGAGGGCCTCAACAGGGATAGGAGCACATCTCGCGGTGTTGCAAGAATGGATATCATTACAAGTACATGTACAAAAGAGGTGAGTATATGGAATTGGCTTACACCCGCCACAAGCTACATCAAGATTACATTAATACAACAACATACTCAAACATCATACATAAGAGCAGGGTCCGACTACAGACGAAATCAAATGATAAAATGACATCCATCCTTGCTATCCCAGGCTACCGCCTGGAACCCATCCTAGATTGATGATAAAGAAGAATAATAACTCGAAATCAAAAAATCATTGCTCTCACGTCAAAGCATCGCATTACCTATAGCTGCAACTGTTTTTGTAGTAATCTGTGAGTGATAGGGACTCAGCAATCTCATTTCCAAGGGTATCAAGACTATTAAAGCTTAATGGGTGAGGTATGGTTAAGTGGTGAGGCTGCAGCAAGTGACGTAGCATTTATTTTGAGTGGCTAACTTACGAATACAGAAAGTAAAGTCGCTGGTCTATGCAAAACGGACGTCAACTAGTAATGATCACTAAGTGATCATTAACACCTACTTACGTCAAACATAACCCCGTCGTGTTCTCTCTTGGATAAGGACTCACGAGAAGAGATAGTCACGGTTATGCATGCAGTGGGTGTATTTTATTTGAGTATACTTCAAGTTTGCTATGACCGGGTGTTAAACAAAATTTCCAAGTTTCCACATAAACGCGGGGACGGCTTTCCAAAAGATTTAACCCTATAGGGGTGCTCCAACTCATCCATCACAAATTAACAACACGCAACGGGAATAACCTCAACGACGAATCTGGTGATTTCTTAGGCAATTCCATTGGAAAACCTCAACCTCGAGATAGCCCGATGTATTTTTGGAGTTCCTTGCTCAAGACGTTCGTGAAAGGTAAAACAAATCCAGCAAGACCGCCGAACGTGTCGACGAACCTGGTAAGAACCGCGTATCTCATTCTCAGGACACAACAGATAAGTGAAGCATACAGTGGTCTGATAGACATCTCCCGAGTTGCCCTAGGTTGGCCCCGCATGGTGCTCTAGTTTGGACCAACACTAATGAGGAGCACTGGTCTGGGTTGTTGATTGTTGGGAGGCTTGTCAAACAAGTGGTAGGAAGCGAGACATAGCGATAGAAAACAAGACAACTAGCATGGCAATGATAGTAGTGGTATCTAGGGAAATATTCATCTTGCTTGAGATCCTGCTTGGAAGAAGAATGAATCCATGAAGAAGATGAGCCAACATAGTCGAACACATCCTCACACTCTGAACGCTTTTGGAACTTTGTCGAGAAGAAGCAATCCAGAAAGAACAATCAACACATGATACACCACAACATGTTCATGACATGATGCGCAAATAGTATGATGCATGAAGATGCATGTTATGCATGACATGGCAAAGCACAACAATAACTTCTACACATTATGTGAAGCTTAATATGCAATGAGTTGCATATTGGCGAAACTCCACACTTGAATTACTTAGTTCATTTCTGTTTAGGTACATGACAATATTAAATTGTTTTAAACATGACAGGAGGTGAAGCATAAGGAAACTACACTATCTAGGCATCTTAAATGATGTCGGAAACAACTTATAGTATTTCCGAACGACACCTTATGCTGATTTCGAAATTGGTCCGGATATGAACTAACCATATTTCATATTTATTACACAGCAAAATAAACCATACCGCGTGATTCTACACGTCATTCTAGTCGATTTACATACATAGAACGTCTCAAATGGAGCTACGGTCTAAAAGATATGGCCAACACAAAATCTATATGCCATGAATGCAAAATGCATGAAAATGACAACCACAAACATTTCAAATCATGAATTCAGCAATATATTATGATACTACATGAAATTCTAAGCAAGTTTCATATATGGCATGCCCAAAACGGAGCTATGGTTCAACCACAACAACCAACACAAGTTTGGGTATAATCTGACCCAAAACAACAACATGACATATTGCAAACCACAAAACAACAAGCTACACTAACCAAAAATTCTCAACAAGGACATGGTGGTGAATCCTACATGATGCTTAACAATTCATCTATTCATAGCAAGCTGATTAGAAGCATGAATCAATAGGAAATGAGCTCACAACAAGACATATTGAACTTAACAGTTTCCAGACTAATATTAGTGAAATTTAGCTAACTCCCAAAACCGCGGTTTGACTAGGCATGTTGACAATGCAATAACAGTAGCATAGAAATCATTTATAGGCATTGCAAGGACTCTAACAACAAGTATACATGACACACTTCAAATGTAACATCCCAAAATTTCATTTTGGAATGTTATGAAATATAGCTATGCATAATCATCATAATGTTTGAATGAATATAATGGTTGAAGTGTTTCTTTTGAATTTCTGAAATGTCACTCTCATCTTTCCTTTTTCTTGTTTCATCTATTTGAAAACCTCTGGAAAAGTTTAAAGAAAAGTGGGGAGTAACATGACACTCCACACCAGGGGCATCTTGGTGAAATATTTGAACAATAAAACCAGGGGGCTATCTGAAAAAAATATTGCAAAAGGATTTAAAATCAAATAAGCATTTTCTGAAAAATAATTTTTTTCAAAGTATTCAATATGACAGAGGAAAAATGTTCATTGAATAGCATTAATTCTCCTGATCATTTTGATATATATATTTCCTATATTTGGTAATGTTTTGAATGCTTTTAAATGAGTTTTACTGGAAATCAAGAAGCAGATTAAGGAGCTATTGGACAAGGGATATATAAGCCCAAGTTCATCACATTGGGGAGCCCCAGTTCTTTTGGTGGAGAAGAAAGATAAAACCTTGAGGATGGTGGTTGATTATCGAGCATTGAACGAGGTGAGTATCAAGAATAAGTACCCCCTACCGATGATTAATGACCTGTTTGATCAGCTAGTAGGCGCCCAAGTATTCTCCAAGATCGATCTTCGATCAGGGTATCACCAACTGAAGATTCGTGAACAGGATATACCCAAAACAGCCTTCACCACCAGGTATGGCTTATACGAGTATACAATCATGTCCTTTGGTTTGACTAATGCTCTGGCCTATTTCATGAATTTGATGAACAAAGTGTTTATGGAATACTTGGACAAGTTTGTCGTGGTGTTCATCGATGACATTTTGATATTCTCCAAGAGCGAGGAAGAACACAAGGAACACTTGCGTTTAGTTCTGGAGAAGCTTAGAGAGCATTAGTTGTATGCCAAGTTCAGTAAATGTGAATTTTGGCTGACGGAAGTCGGATTCCTTGGACATGTTATTTTCGAAGAAGGAATAGCAGTAGACCCCGCTAAGGTTGAAGCAGTCACTGAGTGGAAGTCACCCACCTCAGTTAAGGAGATCCGCAGTTTTCTCAGACTTGCCGGCTATTACCGGAGATTCATTGAGAATTTCTCAAAGATTGCCAAGCCCATGACAGAGCTGTTGAAGAAAGAGTCTAAGTATATCTGGACTGAGGAATGTGAGGCAAGTTTCTAGGAATTGAAGAAACATTTGGTCACAGCCCCAGTGTTGATACTACCAAACAATCGGAAGGACTTCCAGGTTTATTGTGACGCATCCCGTCAAGGACTTGGAGGAGTACTCATGCAGGAGGGAAAAGTTGTAGCATATGCATCCAGACAACTACGACCCCATGAGTTGAATTATGCCACCCATGATTTGGAGCTAGCAGCCGTAGTGCACGCACTCAAGACTTGGAGACATTTCCCTATCGGAAATAGTTGTGATGTGTACACTGATCATAAGAGCCTGAAGTATATCTTCACGCAGAAGGAGTTGAACCTCAGACAGAGGAGATGGTTAGAGTTAATCAAGGACTATGACATGAGATTACATTACCATCCAGGAAAAGCAAATGTTGTGGCAGATGCTTTGAGTCGGAAGAGTTACGTGAACACACTCATAGCCGGAGGATTACCCCAGGAGTTAACCAAAGATCTCAGAGAGCTTCGGTTAGAGATAGTTCCGCAAGGATATGTTGCCACACTAGAGATTTAGTCCACCTTGACCGAAAGAATTCGAGAAGCCCAGAAATCAGACAAGGAGATAGCTGAGATAAAGCAGAGAATGAAGGAAGGCAAGGCTAAAGGCTTTCATGAAGATGAACAGGGTACTCTATGGTTTGAGAACCGAATCTATGTGCCCCATGACCCAGAGCTCAGGAAGTTGATACTTCAAGAAGCCCACGATTCACCATACTCGATACACGCAGGCAACACCAAGATGTACCTGGATTTGAAGGAAAGTTACTGGTGGACAGGTATGAAGAAAGATATTGCCGAACATGTTGCGGTATGTGATGTTTGTCAGCGAGTAAAGGCAGAACATCAGAAACCAGCAGGGTTACTCCATTCTTTGCCGATACCCGAGTGGAAATGGGAAAAGCTCGGTATGGACTTCATCACAAGACTACCAAGGACCTGTTCAGGATATGATTCCATTTGGTTAGTGGTCGATCGCTTGACCAAGGTGGCTCATTTCATTCCAGTGAAAACCACTTATACCAGTGCTAAGCTAGCCAGAATATATATGACTAGGATCGTATGTCTGCATGGAGTTCCGAGGAGTATCGTGTCAGATAGAGGAACACAATTTACCTCAAAGTTTTGGCATCAGCTACATGAAACTTTGGGTACAAGACTGGAGTTCAGTACAACTTTTCATTCGCAGACCGATGGACAGACTGAGAGAGTCAACCAGATTCTGGAGGACATGTTGAGAGCCTGCGCGCTAGACTATGGGTCCAGTTGGGATGACAACTTACCTTACGCAGAGTTCTCATACAACAACAGTTATCAGACCAGTCTGAAGATGGCCCCTTTCGAAGCTTTATACGAAAGGAGGTGCAGAACACCATTGACGTGGGATGGTGTTGGAGACCGACAACTTTTGGTCCTAATCTTATTAGAGATTTTGAAGATAAGGTCAAATTGATTCGAGACCGACTCAAGATAGCTCAATCCCGGCAGAAGAGCTATGCTGATAGCAAATGCAAGGAGGTGACATATGAAGTAGGGGATCGAGGATATCTCCGTGTGTCCCTACTTCGAGGAATCAAGAGGTTTGGTGTTAAAGGAAAGTTAGCACCCAGATTCATAGGCCCCTACAAAATTATGGAACGTAGAGGAAAAGTGGCATACAAGCTGGAATTGCCGGAAGGACTGTCCGGAGTTCATGATGTTTTCCATGTTTCCCAGTTGAAGAAATGCCATGCTGAGATGGCTGATATTCCTTTGAGAGACACAGTGCCCCTAGAGGCCATACAACTTGACAGTGACCTGACCTACGAGGAGAAGCCTGTCAGAATCCTCGAGACTACCAACAGAGTTACCCGTAGCAAGATCATCAAGTTCTGTAAGGTTCTGTGGAGTCACCACACCGAGGAAGAAGCCACCTGGGAACGCGAAGATCTTCGTAGAGACCACCCGCACCTATTTTCTAGCCAATCCGAATCTCGAGGGCGAGATTCATCTTAAGGTGGGTAGGTTTGTAACATACCAAAATTTCATTTTGGAATGTTATGAAATATAGCTATGCATCATCATCATAATGTTTGAATGAATATAATGGTTGAAGTGTTTCTTTTGAATTTCTGAAATGTCACTTTCATCTTTCCTTTTTCTTGTTTCATCTATTTGAAAACCTCTGGAAAAGTTCAAAGAAAAGAGGGGAGTAACATGACACTCCACACCAGGGGCATCTTGGTGAAATATTTGAACAATAAAACCAGGGGGCTATCTGAAAAAAATATTGCAAAAGGATTTAAAATCACATAAGCATTTTTTGAAAATTAGTTTTTTTCAAAGTATTCAATATGACAGAGGAAAAATGTTCATTGAATAGCATTAATTCTCCTGATCATTTTGATATATATATTTCCTATATTTGGAAATGTTTTGAATGCTTTTAAATGAGTTTTACTGCTCTGGATATTAAAAAGGAAACGTTTTAAATTGAAACGTGCCGGCCTACAGCAGTTAATTCCCGAAACCGCTCCGAGCCGACTGACCGACGCGCTGACACCGCCCTCTCTCTCTCTGACGCCCTGGCCCCACCATCCGATCCCGAAGACGCCGCGGTCGCCTTCCTCCTCGCGCCAGACAGAGCCCGCCGGAGATCCCTCCCGCGACGGATCCGCCTCCTCTTTCCTTCCCTCGACCACCCGCGGCCCTATAAGTACCCCGTCGACTCACCGCACCCCATTCCACCCGTTTCCCCCTCGTCCGACCCCCTGCACTCACCGGAAACCCATGCCGGAGTTCCATCCCCCAGCCGAAGCTTTCGGAGCTCGTGCCCGTCGCCTCTGTCACCCCCACTCCCCTCCGTCGCCACCAGAGTACGCCGGAGACCCGCCGCCGTCATTTGAAGCCCTCGGACGCCGTCCCCAACCACCGGAGCGCCGCCCCCGATGACCTCGATGCCTCGGCCTCGCCGGAGAACCCCCTCGCCGGCGACCCCTTCTCTGTGAGCCTCCTCTCCCTCTCTTAATCGTCCGATCTAAATCCAACATCTACGATTAGAACGTTTTAAAACCCGAACCGGTATCCTCTACAGCTCGGTCGTCCGTTCGATTTGTTAGATCTCGCACACCCCGTAGCCAACCAGAGAACGACACGTCACCCTGTCCGTTCGATCAATTTTTCTTTTCTTTTCTTTTCTGTTTTAGAAAACAGAATGTCTTCTGTTTTTGTTTTAGTTATAGCTTTTAATCTATTTAGTGTTTTTAGTTGAATCTTTTTGCATTAGTTCACATATTTGATGTAGTTTATGTGTGTATGATTAGATTTCAAATTTGAGCTTTAAATTTTGAATCTAATCAAATTTGTTCAAATTACTAAAATTTGTATAACTATAGTTTAAAAATATATTTTTGAGTGAATCTTTTTGCCACTGTTTGGTATTAGTTAAACCTATCATTCTACATGATTTGAGTAATTTTTGAATAAATTTAGTTACTGTTTCTAACAAAAACAGAATTTGTTTAGTTCTTATTGTAGTTTAGTTATCTTAATTTTTAATTTAGTTTGAACCTGAATTAGTTTAACTTTGTTAATAGTTTTCATTAGTTTCTGTTGTTTCAAACATTTAGGTAACATTACTTGCTAATATTTAAAATGATTTTTTTAGTTTTATACCATGTTGTTTTAGGAATCTTTATATCTTTTTCATTAGGTATAGTTTTATAAAACAATTTAGTTTTACTTTCACACACTAGATAGATGATTAAGTTAGATTTCTAATAAATAATTTTAGTAATTCAATTCTGTTAAGTAATATGATGATAATAATATTAGTGTTAATAGTATTATTGTTTTGGTTTCCTATTCCAAAGTTATAGGAACATTCTAGTTATTTTTCTTTTAGTAGTGTTTCTTTACACAAAAGTTTTAGTGTAATTAATTTTGTTTACTAAAATTGATTTTTTCTTTACTATGTATTTTCTACTAGCTATTGCTGGGTTGTTTGTCTTAAAGTGGTAGTAGTAGAAGTTTGTGACACTAAAATTTTTGTGAGTCAAAATTATTTTATTTCTTTCTCTTGATTGATATTGAATGGTTTTAGTATTGTTTGTTTAACCTTGCTGAATTGTGTGATTTGTTTTATATTTATGCTTATGGTGTGCTCTTGTTTGATTCGTTAGATCATCCGGAGTGCGAAGCTTGTTATCTAGAGTCACTCGAGTATGAGGATCGTCAGCAAGGCAAGTCACTTTGATCATGTATACCTATGTTTTATTACATTAGTTCTTCCATCTCCCCAATTGCATGCAAAGTAGGTAAATTGGAAACTTGGTTACTTGTTGTAGTATCATGTGGTAGGTACCCCTCAACCCTTTGACACATTGGCCCCGGGAAATGTTGTTTTACATTTTGCTATGCTATTAGTAGACGGGGTTGGTTGTGTGATTCATGAGAGTTGAGAGTTAATAATTTCAAGACCTACATGATGATCAAGTCTTCAAGACTCCAAGTTCTTCAACTTACCTCTGGGTGGATGATGGTTGAACGGCGCCCTGGAGAAACCAGTGGTTAGCCTAGATGATGCTGGAGATGTGTGAGTATTCATGCGGAAAGGTCCACCCAGGCACAAAGAGATGGATGGATGGTTTAAGACCCAAGGCTTAACTGCACAGCCACAAGTCATTATGGGCTCTGGCTTGGTTGGATATCGTGGTGACCCTGGACAGACGGTGCTACGAGATGTAGAAGAACGGTAGGAAAGGATGGGCACCGACAGAGTCTCGGGGAAACCCTTTAGAAGACCATGTTTTGGTCATCCGTTTCTCAAACACCCTGAAGTGCGAGAAATCAAACGGAGGCGATCAAATCTTGTGGGGAACGTGTGCAAAACTCTGCAGAGTACCCAAACCTAATCGATTAGCCGTGTCCACGGTCATGGACAGTTTGAGCCAAAGGAACTGAAACTATCTGGAACTCTCAACACAATAAATTATATTGATGTGGGTTATTAATGTCAACTTGGGTATGAGAATTGGTTGGTGGAACCATCTCATTAATCAACCAACATTGTAGTAATTATGCCTTTGCCCTCTCTTGTTGTAGGAAAAAACCTGGCTTTATGCAAAACTTACCACCCCCTGCCATATTTGCATATAGACTAGATGATTACTTTACCCCCTCTCTTGTGAGTTTGCCGGCATATTCAATATGCCGACCTATATGGATGCAACGTATCATGTTGCAGAGTACTTTTCCGACCAGGAGTGAGGATACGCTCCACGCTCGGTGAGATGCCCTTGGAGTCAGATGGACTCATCTACCCTCGAAGCTTCCGCAAGTTTATGGTTTAGTTTATCTCATGAGTTGGCCTTCAGCCACTTTATTGTAATCATTATTGTAATAAAGGACTCGATATGGGATTTCGATTAATTTATGCTGTGTGATTTCCCTTTGATATATACATTGATGTACCGTGTGTGTACCAGCATGATCTTGGGATGGTACAGAAACACCGGAGATTCGACCTTTCAGGTCGGGTCGCTATAGAAATGGTATCAGAGCACACGCTGATCGTAGGACGTAACCTCTAGGATTGGAAAAGCCTTAGGAATTATTATTTTCCTTTTGTCTTTAAAATTCTTATACTCTCATGTACTCATTTCTGACTTCCCTCCGATTATTTCAAAATTTATAGATGGCCACCTTCATCCCAGTTTTGATCACGGAGTTTTGCCAGCGTGACGCAACGATGCCCTTTGGCAAGGAGCTGATGAGGATCGTGAGGGACGTAAGGATTGCCTTGCTGAGCATCACCGGGACTCCTATCATGTCTTTTCCACAAGACGGACGCTACAGGATCGAGGTGCACATCCCAGGGAAGACCTTTGGGAATCGGAAGGAACCCATCGACTTCAAGTTTGTGGCACCCAGCTGGATACTTGGAAGAGACATGGTCATTCATCGTGCCCTTGGACGTATTCAGGAGGAATACAGAGGTGGAACCATTTCACCAGGACTCAACATGGTTTGTCGCAGGGATGCCAATGGAAATATCATAACCACTCCCACTCAAGACACCACCATTTCCTATATCCAGACCTTGGAGACGCACGTCAGGACCTTGGAGCTCCGGGTACGTGCCGACACGAAGACGATCAAGAGGCTGATGAACCGTGAGATTGACCTCGAAGCTGACTTACGGGAAGCCGAGTACGAGCATGAGTATGAGGTGAAGGATTTCTTAGAGAGGATCGACAAGCTGAACACTCGCGTCGCAACTCTGGAGGAATAGATGGACATGGGTGAAAATCTTCATCCCGAAGGAGACCTGGCTCCTTTGATCAGCAACGATGATGACTATGAGGAGAGCACCACCGGAGGAGACCACTTCACCATGTATTTTTGAGGACAACTCTAGTTATGCCCCCATGTATCTTCATTTTCGCCGTTAAGCGTAGGTCGATGTTTAGTTTGAATGGAGATTTGTATCTCGATGTGTGACCTTGAGTTGAATAAATGAATGAGTGTTTGGTGTGATATGTTTGTTGCATTGCATATGGGTAGTGAATTTCCACTTTAGGTCATTGTTCTATTCTAATTCCCACCCCTCTGAAAACAGCAAGATGCCTCCACGACGTGAGCCCGACTTCACTTTCCCGCCAGAGCTCACCCAACTTCTTGAGAAGCAGAACACCCTGATGCAGCTGTTGATTCAGAATCAGACCAACAACCACAACAACCACCCTCCACCACAAGGCGACAACCTCACCCGTTTTCTGAGACTGAATCCCCCAACCTTCTCCAGCAGCACAGAGCCCATAGTGGCAGATGATTGGCTCCGCAAGATGGAGAGGGAACTCACCACTGCAGGATGCACTGAGGCTGAAAAAGTGCGTTTTGCCGCCCATCAATTGGAGGGCCCCACAGCTTCATGGTGGGAGAACTACACCACCACATACCCCATTGCTGATGTGACTTGGGAGCAGTTCAAGCAAGCTTTCCGCACCGCACATGTCTCAGCTGGAGCCATGAGTCTGAAGAAGCGTGAGTTTTGCAACTTACGCCAGGGAAACCATTCCGTGGCCTAGTACGTGGACGACTTCAACACGTTGGCCCGTTATGCACCAGGGGATGTGGCCGATGATGCAACCAAGCAGGAAAAGTTCTTGGAAGGACTCAATGATGAGTTGAGCGTGCAACTGATGGTGGCTACCTTCAGCAACTACCAGGAGCTGGTAGACAAGGCCCTCGTCTTGGAGGGGAAGCAACAGCAAATTGAGAACCGCAAGAGGAAGTATGCACATGGGAAGTCTACCTCTGGAGCTCATCAGAAGCCCCGCTACACCCCATACTCAGGAAATACCGGATCAGGGACCGGTAAGTATGGAGGACACACTCATCCAGTGCACAACCATGGAGGCCACCACCATGGAGGAAATGGGAATAATCGTCCCAACAATGGCAGCTTCAAGAATGGTAATGGAAGTGGGAATGACAACCAACACCGTCCCGCTCCAGCTCAAAAGGATCTGAACCACATCACATGCTTCAAGTGTCAGAAGACAGGGCACTATGCCACTGAATGCCCACAGAACAAGCAAGGGAATGGAAACGGCAACTCCGCAGCTAAGAAGCCAAATCCGTTTCCTCGTGCTCAGGTGAACCACCTCGATGTGGAAGAAGTCTATGATCAACCCAAGACTATGGTTGGTAAGTTTTTATTGCACTCACGTCCAGTTATGGTACTTTTTGATTCTGGTGCAACACATTCATTTATATCAAGGGTAGTTGTGGAAAAGTATGGTTTACCCACTAGAACCCTTAGTCAGCCCATTAAAGTAAATTCCCCAGGAGGAATGATGACGGCAGGAATAGGATGCCACGCCCTGAAACTTCACATAGGAAACCATGTTTTTCCTACCGACCTCATCGTCTTAGAATCCCAGGGATTGGATGTAATCCTAGGCATGGATTGGATGATCAAGTATGAAGGAAACCTTGATTGCCCTAGTAAGTCTATTTCACTCACCACTCCGAAGAACAAGAGGATTAAGTATGTATCCCGACGCACACAGATGAGTGCTCGGTTAAATTCCCTCACATGAGTTGTTCAGGAGGAAGTACCAGTTGTACGAGACTTTCTAGATGTATTCCCAGAGGAATTACCAGGCATGCCACCAGATAGGGAGATTGAGTTCCTAATAGAGCTACTACCAGGGACAACCCTGATTTCCAAGAGACCCTATCGAATGCCCGCAAATGATTTAGTGGAAATGAAGAAGCAGATTAAGGAGCTAGTGGACAAGGGATATATACGCCCAAGTTCATCACCTTGGGGAGCCCCAGTTCTTTTGGTGGAGAAGAAAGATAAAACCTTGAGGATGGTGGTTGATTATCGAGCATTGAACGAGGTGACTATCAAGAATAAGTACCCGAGGCAGCGGCGACAGCATGTTGCGGCGGCGATGGCGAGGTCGGACGTAGTGAGGTCGCGAGGCAGCGGGGCTCCTGCGGGTTCGCGTGGTGGTAGAGGCGAGCTCCCGGGCGGCGGGAGGCCGGGCATCTGTGGGCTGTGGGCGGGCCTGCCTCAGGCCCCGACGGTCTTGGTGGCGGCTGGTGGAGGCGCGAGGCGACGCCAAGTGACGGCCTGGTGCGGTCCGATGGAGAAAACGAGGTGGGTGGCGGTGCTGGCTGTTTGGAGGATGTTGGGCAGCACATATTTTGAGGCAAGGGCGGCGGCTAGAGGTAGGGGAGGCTAGGATTGCCCGATTGGAGGGTTTGGGAGCCTATTTATAGGCAGGGATTAGGTTAGGGGGGGGGGGGTTTGAGGCCGATTTACGACCCTTCGATCCCGATCGGATGGTCGGGTTGGAGGGGTAGGTGTTAGGTGGGTTAGTGGGCTGTGGAGAGGTGGTTGGGCTAAGATGAGAGGAAGGTTGCGGCCTGTGACATGAGTTGAAACACTAAAAAACATCAGCTAATAACTGATGACGATTCCACTACAGGCCACCGTTGGGGTATCGAACAAACTCTGATTGCGACGAAATTTGGCAGGCGGTCCACCTACAATATAACAAGACCACATGTCCAGTTCCGACCCAATCCAAGAATATTTTATACGCACCTTTAAAAATCATATTTTATCGGTGTTGTGGGCGCGTGCATGTGTGGTTGGTCTCAAAATGGTCAGCGGCGAGAACGGAGAGAACCGACAACTACGACGGATGCAAGTTTTCGAAAATGAGTGACAATGCTAGCAGATGATGCGACAAACAAACGAATCACTCTATGAAAATGGAAATAATAGGGGAATCTTCTGGAGCATCGGTCCCGGGCTGTTACAGTATTGGTGTATCTTCTCAAATTGATCCACTGGTGTTATTTGTCTCAACTTGATGTAGTAAATTAGGTTCTGAACTTGGTGTTGATATTACTTTCATCAACAAGAAGAGGCAAAGAACTTGGTAATACACAGTTGTATGTTATCTTATTCAACAAAGGAAACTAACCTAGAATTAAGGAGAAGATAGACAAATGACTCAACTGTAACAACAAATGGAAAAATAAACATTATGTAGTAATTTAGTTTCCGAACTTTGTGCACTAGTTTCTGAACTATCGCCATCCATGCATTTGCGTACTATATAAGTATCTCGTTGAGTTCTATCGTAGGTGCATCGCATGCAAATTAAAAATTTCCTACACACAGAACAACCAAGAACATGCTACGAAGATGGATCACAAATCGTTACCACTAGATGCGCAGTGCTGTGCAACGGAAGTGGAGTTGGGGCAGCGCTTTCGCGTGGTCCGTATCCTCCTCGTCCGATCTCCCACGAACAACCAATCCGATATTCCTCGAACCGCCATTCACCGGATCCCACGTATAGGTTCGCCAGAGTGGCACGGGTGCACCGCCTCTAACGGTATCCGCGCGTGCAGGAGGAACACCGTGCGGCAGACTACTAGGTCCGATCACACAGTCAGCGACAACGAGTGGAGGTGGCTAGTTGTAACACAAGCAAAGCCCTAATGACGGTGCCTATGCGATCAACCGGATGGGTGTGCGACACCTCCACTATATATAGGCATCCTGCGCGGGCTCATCTCTTGGACCTCGCACGGATTCTAAAGCCCACATGTTCCTTCCCTTAAGTGTGGACCCCTTAAGTTCTCTTTCACTTGGTTGCGAGCCAGATCACATCTGGCTCGACCAGTCGGTAGAGGCCTCTAGCAAGGCGCGCCGACTCCAAGTGTCTGATGAAGCAACTTAGGCAAACCTATACTTCACATTTCTATTCCCTTTGCCACACGATATATGTTGTCATGCACAAAGTGACATGGTCATCGTTGTTGCAGCACGACCTCTTTCTCGTTCTGGTGAATCCGACCAACACTTTGGATTATCTCACAATCCTCATCGCATGGCCATGCTTATCCAGGTTGGATCACCCGAGGGCCCCAGAGTATATCTCTGCTAATCGGAGGGGCAAATCCCATCTTGCTCGACCATGTCTGGCAGCATGGGTGTGGACAAGCCCGAAACCCACCTTTGTAACTACCCAGTCACGGAGTAGCATTTGGTCGGCCCAAAGAAAGTCTGTTACCATCCCGAGTACATGCACCAGCTCAGGTCTTAGGACATAGAACATATGTTGTACTAGAGATTCACAGATGACCTATCGATGCCTCTCATAGGTTGGTCTGTCCAATTCTGATCTTATCTCGACTTGGATCCGACTACGTCGAATCCGACCAGACCTTTCCGAGTCCATATTATCTGGCTAGCATCCAATGCTACATGGTCAGTGAGACCGGACCATCCACCGTGTCATATGCTAGTCTAACTGGCTGCGCATCCACACATCCCTTTCGACTAGGGACCATTTAGGACAGTCATCATCCAATGCATAGTCTCACAAGCAAGTCACATACTTGTTAATACACATCAATGATAATGTCCAAGGACTATCTTTATTCATAAACACATAGGAAATATCATCATACATGATTGCATCTAGGGCATATCTCCAACAGTCTCCCACTTGCACTAGAGTTAATCAAATAGACATCCAATGCCCATAGCTCCAACGAGGCCCTCATGCTTGGGTTTTAGAAGCGGCTTAGTCATCAGATCTGCAACATTTGATCCGTATGAATCTTGCATAAATTGGTATCACCTTTCTCTACGAGCTTTCGTATCAGGTGATATTTTTGGTCTATGTGCGTGGTCTTGTGGTGTTGTCTCGGCTCCTTGGCATGCGCGATGGCACCTGAATCATTGCAATAAAGGTCCAATAGTTTTGACCAGCCCGGGAACACACCGACATCTTCCAGGAACTTCCGAATCCAAACACCTTCCTTTGCGGCTTCACAAGCCGCAATGTATTCGGCCTCTGTTGTGGAGTTTGCCACCATATCTTGCTAGGAACTTGTCCAACTCACTGCTCCTCCATTCATGACACGAATCCAGTTTGCGATCGACAATCATCCCTGTCGGTTTGGAAACTAGCATCAGCGTAACCCTTTTGCGCAGAGCTCCTCCTCACCTCCATAAACTAGGAACATCTCTTTAGTCCTTTTCAAATACTTCAAGATAGTTTTCACCGCTGCCCAGTGACTCTCACCTGGGTCGGCTTCATATCTTCTTGTTAAGCTTATTGCATAGGCAACATCAGGACGTGTACATATCATGGCATACATGATGGATCCTATTGTCGAGGCATATGTAATCCTACTCATCCGGTTTTTCTCATCAGAAGTCGTAGGACTTTGAGTCTTGCTTAGCCGTATGCCATGTGAATGGGCAAGAACCATTTCTTGGCCTCACTCATGTTGAACCTCTTCAACACTTTGTCTATGTACGTGCTCTAGCTTAAGCCAAGCAGCCTCCTCGATCTATCTGTATAGATCTTGATGCCTAAAATGTACACGGACTCTCCAAGGTCTTTCATTGAAAACTTGCCATTCAATGATTCCTTGACTGAGTTCAACATCGAAACATCATTTCCGATCAACAGTATTTCATCCACATACAAGATCAAAAATACTACCGAGCTCCGACTAGACTTCTTGTATAAACAATAGTCCTCTTCATTCTTGATGAAACCAAGGTCAACGATGACTTCATCAAAACGAATGTTCCAACTCCGAGCTGCTTGCTTCAATCCATAAATGGATCTCTTGAGCTTGCATATTTTACCAACATTAGTTGGATCGACAAAACCTTCGGGCTGTATCATGTATACATCCTCTTTCAAATTTCCATGAAGGAAAGCCGTTTTGACATCCATCTGCCATATCTCATAATCGAAATATGCAGCTATAGCTAGTATGATCCTTACCGACTTTAGCATCTCTACTAGCGAGTAGGTCTCGTCGTAGTCAATTTCTTGAACTTGTCCATAACCTTTACCGACAAGCCGAGCTTTGTGGATCTGAACATTTCCATCCACATCGGTTTTCTTCTTAAAGACCCTTTTGCAACCAATGGCAACTACGCCAGGTGGAGGATCAACCAAGTCCCAGACTTGATTATCATCCATGGACTTTAACTCATATCTCATGGCCTCTAGCCATGCCTCGGAATCTAGGCTCACCATCGCTGCTGCATACGTGGTCGGCTCGTCACTTTCTAGCAACAAAATGTCGTGCACTCTGCGCAATCTTTCTGACCTCCGTGGCTCCGGTGCCGACTCCACTACGGGTTCTCTGACCGACTTTGATGTGATCTCATCACCAACTGAGTTGTCCCCGAGTGGCTCTCTAATTTCTTCGAGTCGCACCGTTCTCCCACTGGCCCCCCGACTGGGAAACTCTTTCTCTAGGAAAACCCTGTTCCGAGCAACAAGCACTTTGATCTCTTATTGGTTGTAGAAGTTATATCCCAAGGTTTCCTCGGATATCCCACGAATATGCATTTATCCGACTTGGGTGTAAGCTTTTCCGACATGAGTCGCTTGACAAATGCTTCACAAGCCCAAATCTTTAGAAAAGACAAACTAGGACTCTTCCCAGTCCACATCTCAAGTGGTGCCTTGTCTACGGATTTTGATGGTACCCTATTAAGTGTGAAAGCTGCAGTTTCTAGAGCGTATCCCCAGAATGACAAGGGTAAATCCGATTTGCTCATCATCAACCGGACCATGTCCAACAAGGTTCGATTTCTCCGTTTTGACACACCGTTTTTCTACGGCGTACCTGGAGGTGTGACCTGAGGTACTATACATCGGCTTTTCACATGATTATCAAACTCCTAGCTCATGTACTCTCCTCCATGATCTTATCATAGAAGTTTTATCGTCTTGCCGAGCTGATTTTCAACCTTGTTCTGAAACTCTTGGAATTTTTCAAAAGTTTCCAACTTATGCCTCATCAAATAGATATATCCATATCTACTCAAGTCGTCGGTAAAAGTCACGAAGTACTGATAGCCACCTCTGGCTGTTTTGCTCATTGGACCACACACATCACCGTGTATAAGCTCCAACACCTCGGACGCCCTCTCGCAACTCTTTGCAAAAGGAGACTTAGTCATCTTGCCTAGCAAGAATGATTCGCATGTCTCGAACGAACCAAAGTTAGACAAAGTTAGGAGTCCATCATCATGGAGCTTCTTCATGCGTTTCAGACTAATGTGTCCAAGCTGGCAATGCCAAAAGTATGTCGGATTTATCTCATTAGGCCTATGCCTCTTGACATTCACATTATAGACTGGTTTCGTTTCTAGATTTTAAATGAATGGCCCATCTACTATGGGTGCATAGCCATGGAACATTCCATTCAAATAAAATGAACAACCATTGTCCTTTATATTGAATTCATAACCTTGACTCATCAAGCATGAGGCAGAAATAATGTTCTGACTAAGTGTGGGAATGTAATAACAATTATTCAATTCCAATATAAATCCAGAAGGAAGCTTGAGCTGCATTGTGCCGGCCTCCAACACAACAACTCTTGCTTGTTGCCGACCCTAATGTCAATCTCCCCTTGTGTCACACTCCTAGTTCTTACCATCCCCTGCATCGAGTTGCAAATGTGAACAACCGATCCGGTATCAAATACCCAAGAGCTACTAGGTATGTCAGTAAGGTAAATGTCTATAACATATGTAACAAGTGTACCTTTGCCTGAAGAAGTATCTTCGGCCTTCTTTCCATGCTCAGCAAGCCACTTGCTACAGTTCCTCTTCCAGTGACCAGCTTCCTTGCAATGAAAGCAAAATGGTCTTTGAGTTTGGTCCGAACTTTGGCTCAGCGGCAGAGACAACCTTCTCTGTGCCCTTTGCCTTACCCTTTTTTCTTGGACCAACTCTTCTTGAACTTAGCCGAGTTCTGCACCATCAACACTTGATGTGTACCTTTCTTAATATCTTGCTCTACCACCTTGAGCAGCCCATGCAATTCGGTGAGCTTCTTATACATGCCGTGCATATGATAGTTCGAGATGAACGTCCCATAAGCTAGGTGGAAAAGAACCCAAAATTGCATCCGTGGACAGCTCATCCCCAAGTGGGAAGCCTAACTGATCCAAAGCTTGCATGTACCCGATCATCTTGATCACATGCGGGCTCAGTGCATCACCATCTTTCAGCTTACAATCCGTCAAGGATTGCCAGACGTTGAACCTCTTGGTCCTAGCCTGCACCTGAAACATGCTCTTCAAACTCTCGATCATATCAAAAGCCTGAATGTTTTCAAAATGCAGTTGCAAATTGGGCTCCATACAAGCCAACATGAGGCAACTGATCTCGTTTGATTCATCAACGAGTTTCTGGTGGGCATTCTTGGTTGTGGCATTAGCATTCTCGACAGGTTCCTGTGGAAGTGGATCTTCTAGAACGTGTTCCTTTTTATCGTGCTTGAGAACAATTCTCAAATTTCTATACCAGGTGGTAAAGTTTGTTCCATTCAATTTATCCTTTTCCAGAATTGATTTCAATGCAAAGTTGGGTTGAGCAGGTGGTGTCGTTGATCTATAACGGAAAATATGCAATCACTAAGCAATGTGTTTATGTAGAGTAATTCAAGCCTTAAACAGAACTACTCCCATTGAAGTCAGCATCCCTCCGCAAATTCTCAGTGAATTAGGACCTGTCTAGCGCGAGCGATTAGTGAGCTTTAGCATCACTGCTAGCCAACTTGCCTATCCGGTAAGCAACACCTTGCTAATCGTATCTCCATACGACTCCTACCGATTGGGTAGGTATCTTATACCCCGGCTCCCAACCTTCTTTTCCACAAGGCCCAAAACCATTTTGATAGCCTTGTCAAGTTAACCTAATGCAGTGCATGTCTGTGTCCGACACGAACCCTCCAGTTCAAGGACACCTAGTAGCACCTCAATTTTATGAGCACATTACCAAACGTACTTGATGTGCGAAGGTGCAATATCCAGAATGGCAATATACTTGATATTAATGAGGGATCTTTCTACCATACTATTATGCATAGAAATAAGAAGCAATATCAATCACATATAAACATAAATATGTGAAATAGTATGGCTCCTTCATGGGCGTCCTTCCATGGTAGGCTCCTACTCCGATGACCAAGGAGGAACTCCCTCTTGTTCGTCACGTCGGGATACCAAAGCTTTGAACTTGATCTCTGTCCTCCAACTACTACAACTAGTAATGAATTTACAGAGAATCACAAGTCGACACACAGGTCGTTGTACAATATAATGACAACACTTTGGCTCCTGCCATCTGACAATCATGACACGTAGGTCATGTTAAGTTACACACACGCATCACATACATATGAGCCATACTATTCACATCAAACCTGCAAAACAAACTTATGCATAGAATCGCATTCTTTGGTTTGTGTGATCGTGTACGAAATACAAGGCACTAGGCACACGGCGGTCCCACTAGTCGGTTAGCGGGTGGGGTTCCAAGGGCAGCGCCCGACATTTTCGAAAATCACAGATCAAATCTGTATTCCGATCATGTCGAATTTTCTGATCTGGCCAATCTCATCAATCATCGCGAACCCGATTCAGATTTATGTTTCACAGTTAACCCCGATGGTGGAAACCGACCGGTAGGGGTAGATTGTGTCACGAACTCTTTGATTCCGATTGACAGAAAACATAGCCTCAACGATCCCGATGTGCAGTTGATCTCATCAACCGTGCACATAGCCGATCTCATGAACGACGACAGATCTCATCCATCGCCTCCAAATATCTAATATGCATCCGATCTGAATCCAAATCCTATAACAGAGGCTCCTATACCACTATTGGGTTCTACCATAGGTGCATCACATGCAAATCAAAAATTTCCTACGCACAGAACAACCAAGAACATGCTA
The DNA here is from genome assembly GCA_022496015.1 of Hordeum marinum. Lineage (NCBI taxonomy): Eukaryota > Viridiplantae > Streptophyta > Magnoliopsida > Poales > Poaceae > Hordeum > Hordeum marinum. The sequence continues at coordinate 315,057,472 of CM039678.1, forward strand.
TGGAGATGGATCACACATCATTACCACTAGATGCGCAGTGACGTGCAGCGGAAGTTGAGTTGGGGCAGCACGTTTGCGTGGTCCATCTCCTCCTCGTCTGATCTCCCACGAACAATCGATCTGATCTTCCTTGAACCACCGGTCGCTGGATGCCACGTATAGGTTCGCCGAAGCGGCGCAGGTGCACCGCCTCTAACGATATCCGCGCATGCAGGAGGAACACCATGCGGCGGGCTGCTAGGTCCGATCACACAGTCGGTGGCGGCGAGTGGAGGTGGATAGTTGCAACACATGCAAAGCCCTAATGATGGTGCCAAAGCGAACAACTGGATGGGTGTGCCGCACCTCCACTATATATAGGGATCCAACACGAGCTCAACTCTTGGACCTCGCACGGATCCTAAAGCCCACGTGTTCCTTCCCTTAAGCGTGCGACCCCTTTGGTTCTCTTTCACTTGGTCGCGAGTCAGAGCACATCCCTCTCGACCAGTCGGTAGCGGCCTCTAGCAAGGCATGCCGACTCCAATTTTCTGATGAAGGTGGTTAGTCGAACCTGTACTTCACATTTCTGTTCCCTTTGCCATATGATAGATGTGGTCGTGCACAAGGCGACATGGTCATCCTTGTTGCAGCACAACCTCTTTCTCGTTCTGGTGAATCTGACCAACACTTCAGATTATCTCACAATACTCATCGCATGGCCATGCTTATCCATGTCGGATCACCCGAGGGGCCCAGAGTATATCTCTCCTGATCGGAGGGGCAAATCCCATCTTGCTCGACCATGTCTCGCATCATGGGTCTGGACAAGCCCGAAACCTACCTTTGTAACTACCTAGTCACGGAGTAGCATTTGGTCATCCCAAAGCAAGTCTGTCACCATCTTGAGTACATGTGCCAGCTCAGGTGTTAGGACATAGAACTTATGTTGTACTAGAGACTCACAAATGACCTATCACTACCTCTCATAGTTGGGTCTGTCCAACTCAAACCTTATCTCGACTCGGATCCGACTACGTTGAATCCGACCAGACCTTTCTGAGTCCATATTATCCGGCTAGCATCCAATGCTACATGGTCAGTGAGACCGGACCATCGACCGTGTCATATGCTAGTCTAACTGGTTGCGCGTCCACACAACCCTTTCGACTAGGGACCATTTAGGACAGCCATCATACAATGCATAGTCTCACAAACAAGTCACATACTTGTTAATACACATCAATGATAATGTCCAGGGACTATATTTATTCATAAACACATAGGAAGTATCATCATACATGATTTCCTCTAGGGCATATCTCCAACAACACATCTATCTTCATATATTCATCGATTGTAAACCAAAACCGCTGAATTATATCATGAAAAAACAATCATCTTCATTATGTCTACCCAACTTGCAGGCCCGATTGGCCTGACCCGTTCCTGAAGGAAAAGATGAAAACTTTTGTCAGCTTCAGCATTGGAATGGACAACTGATGTTGAAGTACTTGCATTTCGAGATCAACCCCAATAACTACATGACATCCAGTGCAAATGGTGGGATCCATACACTGGAAAGGAGTACGACTCTTTGGCAGATATTGCAGGCACGGTGGTCCACCCATTCTAGAAAAGCATGAAGAAGAAGATCAACTGCCAGGAAGAACACAAATTGTCGGTGATCTATCCACTGCCAAATAAGCTCATCGAGTACACAGCGATAGACGCGTATGCCAACTACGAGTCATGGAAGAAAATCTTCACGAACTAGAAGGGTTTTATCAGGCAGGAGTACGAGAAGCTATATGGAAACCCCTACTGCCACTACGGCTAATAGGGATGAAGAAACATCAAAGTCTGGCCTTCAAGTTGCCTATGCTACTGCTTGCGCTTTCTCTTGTTTCAGGTTAGTAGTTTTCTTTTGTTAGGTTGAACAAGTTTGCTTATGTATTGTGTGTAAGGGATGAACAAGTTCACTTTTTCATGTGTGTCAGTGTTGAATAAGTTTGCTTATGTCATGTTCAAAGTATTGTTATGTGGTTGAACAAGTTTGCTAGCTTGCTATTTTTTTATCCGTCATGTCAAAGTTAAATTAGTTTGCAAATGAAACATGGTGATTGTTGTTCAACACTAGTTATGGACAGACTAAGTACAACAGTACTGGCAACCTTGAATGCTCAATACATCTCAGATGGTACATAAGTACTACCGAACTTAGCTGCTCCTCAAAAGAATACTAAAAATAACCACACAGAAGGGGGAAAATCACAATGAAGAAGCACCAGTTCGAGCTGAGTAGAACAAACAGTACTAATTACATGTCGCTTCCAACAGGCATACAAAATGCATAAGCACTACAACAAAAAGGCTAAGAAAAGCAGGAGTCTGCATTAATAGATCGATGTACTACTAGATTCAACAACAACAAAATTGACCGTATAGAGGACACGCCGGCCCTTGGCAGTAGGATTAATAGGAGAGAAGCCCACAACATTAGTTTCCATTCCACAAGCCATGAACACAAAAATAACTATTGGCCTTGGAAGCTCAGCACAACTCAACTGTTAAGTAAGTACTACCTTAAATAAAAGTGTCATAGAACACTGGAAATAAATACAATAGAAAAAGGAACAAGCAAATGAAAAGGCATCAATTCAAGTTGAGGAGACCAATAAGTGCTAATAAATTCACGCTGACAGTTGGAAAGAAAATTTCAAAAGTACAAATAAAACCAAAGCATTAGTTTCCATTCCTGGCAACATATATACCACAAGCCATGAAGACAATAGTACTACCAGCCTTGAAAGCTAAGTACAACTCAACTGTTAAGTAAGTACTATCATAATTAATAGTGTCAGAAGAACACTGGAAATAAACAAAGCATAAAAAGGAACAACAAAAAGAAAAACACAATGAAAAAGCATCAGTTCAAGTTGAGGACATGAATTGGTGCTAATAAATTCATGCTGACAGAAGGCAAGAAAATTTCAAAACTACAAACAAGAAAAATAAGAAGAAGCATTAGTACACATTAAAGAACAAAAAAAGAATTAACCATGCAAGGTAAGTACAACTCAGCTGTTAAGTAAGTACTATCAGAATTAATAGTGTCAAAAGAACACTAGAAATAAACAAAGCATAAAAAGGAACCAAAAAAGAAAAACAGAATCAAAAGGCATCAATTCAAGCTGAGGATAGGAATCAATGCTAATAAATTCATGCTGACAGCAGGCAAGAAAATCTGAAAACTACAAACAAGAAAAACGATAAGAAGCATCAGTACACATTAAAGAACAAAATAATTTTAACCTCCCAAGGTCTGGCCGGCCCCTAGGTAGTACGATTACTTGCACTCGAGCCAAAAGAGAACCATTAGCGAATCCAGCGCAAACCAAACCGAGCGAGGCCAGCCGTACAGGGCCCACAAGCCATGAGTGAGAGGGCATGCGCCGTGTGTAAGCGCTCAAGTAACTATATAGGGGAGTTCGATGTCTATGACTTGCCAACGCTTATAAACCGGTCGCGAGGACCCTCGGGTAGCGAGGTGGGACAAAACTCATAACGCAGTCCCGCGCAGGCGACAATGCACATATGTGTGAACGAGCTATTTGGGCCGGAACATGCCCAGTTACTCCTGTGCATTGGAAGCCTGTCTCATCTACAATTTCTAATGAACTCCCTTAAGGCCCATTGAATAATCCAGAGTGGGTTAAAACATAATTTATACTACAACAAAAAAGTTCAAAAAGTGATTAGAGAAAAGTTCAAATGCACGTTGGCAGCGAATAATTTTATTTAAAAATAAAATAAAATAATTTTAGCTATTCGCCACAATCAAAAGAATAAAAAACGCTACAAAAAGAATGATACTTTAATAGTGTAGACGTTAATAAGCTATTTTTGAAATGTAGGAAAATAGAACAAGGGGTATTTAAAAAAATGCAAATTATCACAAAATATTGGTTATTCAGTCTTCTCAATTTACGCTTAAATAAGAATTTACTAGAGTTTAGTTAACAACTTTGCAGTAAATAATATTCAAGCAACATAAAATAACTACCAGTCAATAAATCACATTAGTTTGAACATTTGAAACACAACAATACTACAAAGCACAACAAGCATCTGTACACTCATGTTGCATCCCATAGTACTGCCACAAGCATTATTCAAACATTCTGATGCGAAGATAAAAATTTAGTTCTAACAGTTATATACGATTAGTATAAAAAGCACTAACACACATACTATACAAGTCCCACTCCGGTTGAAACCACAGATTAATAAAAACAGTCTCACTTTTGAGCAACAACTCACAATGCAATGAAAAGTGTTCAGTTCAACGGTTGTAAAATCCTTTGCCGTGAACAGAATTAAGAAAAACACACCCCCGAGTAATATCTAAAAGTGAAACTTCTATTCAAACACAATGTCATCACACAAGAAAGTTTACAAAAAGTTGTGCCACACTGAGAAACATAAGAAATGAATACTAGTAAGTTGGCAAGACATCCAAATCCTACATAAAAACAAGATTGTTCAGACAATGTTTTCAAGAGATAACTCACACAAATATCCAAATACTACACAGTGATCATGAATTTTTCTATGCACTAGGAGCCAAAACTTGAATCTCATGAGGAAGCTCCAACACCAACATCTAGTTATTCGTGTTAAAGATGACTGTATAAAGATCCTAAGCAATCAAATCTACAATTTTGGGCTGAAAAAAGACAAATAATTAAAATGATAACACAGAAAAAGGAAAACAGAACATCCTAAGACAGAAACAGAAATATGAACTAAAACTCTCATCATAATTTCGAATATTACCAATGACCTTTTCCCATCATATGTTGCCGCAAACTTGAGAGTATGGTGTCCACACTGATTTGGCCCTCGGAAAGTAACAGCGACGAACCGTGGTCTGTTTGCAATAACGCTCCAGTTGGCAGCTTGCTGGCATTGTACTAAGCCTGGCCATACACGACCTGCATAACTTGGACCAAGCTAGTGATTTGTAAAATTAAAAACCAGCAAAACATAAGAAAAGTACACATTTTAGGTCTCACAAAAACCAGAATCACAAAGCGGAAAACATAAAAATAGTAGAGATATAGCTCTAGCTAGCAGCAATCAATAACACTCACAATGTTCTCATAGTCTTTGTGGTAGGTTCTCTTTGAAGGACGATGATTCTTCCCATATGGTAATGGGTCAAGGATGTCAATGCTATTTTGGATCCAATTCATGACATATAAGGAAGAGTGTCCAATAGACATGTCCTTTCATAAAACCAATGGTTTGAATAAGGATAGCATGACTTAAAACCATGACCAAAAAAGTTAGTACATATTAAAAATGAAAACCTTCATCACAACAAACAATACAACCAAATTCAGCTAGTAAATCTCACAAGATTAGAAGTAAGTAAGTCTTCGTCATCTTTAACAACAGTCTTGGAATCTCTCGCTGCGTGTTCAACATTAAACTCACTTTTTCCATTGCAAAAAAACCTATAGTTGAGCACAACGTGCAAACATACAATAAAGAATTAAACAGGGAAAAATACAAGTAAGAAAAATATTGAAAAAACTAAAAAAACACTAGGCAGATTTACTTAAGAGAAGGAACAATCTAAATTTATTACCGTAATGAAATATAGACTCAACAAGATCCTTTTTCTAGATTTTTAAAAAATATTTCTTTCGGGATCTCTCTTCCAATCATCGATAAAAAAGTCCATTGTATCACCTTCCATCATCTGCCCAGGTGCAAAAACTTTGCATATACGCTTACCAATGAAAGTAGTTTCATTACCATCAGGCTGAGGTATCATTGAGAATGCATTCCTGCAGCACACATAAAACAAAAACACAGAAAGTAATAGAAGGCAATCATATTAGTTCAACATATATATATATATATATATCAAGCATTTCAATTTATATACTTAGAGTTACGATAATACAAAAAACATGCAAAGGAATATAAGGCATTCATAGCAGTTCAACTTATGTATATTGAGCATTACAAGATATATACATAGAGCAGCGATAGTACAACAGAAAAGAAGAAATTAAGAAACATAATGAGAGATACTCACTCAACGTACTTCTTGCGTCCTTCGTCGCTAAACATGATATAATACAACTTGCGAGCCTTGTCTAGGTGAGAGAATTTATAAGTGTGTAGCTCCCGCACGAGGGAGCAAAACTTAATAGGTGCTTTGCGTGCATGCTTTGTGCTTGTAACATTGCGAGACTGCAACGCAGGATCTTTCCTAGAAAGACTGGTTTGACGGCACACCATACACAAAGAGGGGAAATGTCGTTGGCAGTAGCACTCCTGGTTACTGTCGGGGATATGACCCCACGGTATAACCCGCCGTTTGGACCGGGTTAGATCATGTGCGGCTTAAGGAGTATATGCTCTATGGCTGTAGAGGTGACAGAAACACAAGCAATGAGACTTACTAAGTAAGCCGCCTGGCGGCCTAGTACATGAAGACGACGACTCAAGGCCCATGAGGCAGAAGACGCCAGAAGCTTTTCTAGCTTGGAAGAGAAGATAAGGTAGAATTGTAATAGGTCATGAGACATAATATGGCTCGGACTCTTGTAAACCCGAGGGCCTCGACCTGTATATAAGTGTGAGCCCCTGGGGTCAATTGGTTAGGTTAGAAACTCTTCAAAGCTAGGTCAGTGATTCCACACCCTTGTAATCGAGATCACCATCAATATAGACACCAAAGCACGACATAGGCATTTACCTCCATTGGAGGGGCCGAACCTGGGTAAATCAGTCTCTCATTCCTGATCAACCCCTTCGAGTAGCCACATAGCGGCGATGGCCTCACACCTAAGTTCTCCTATGAGAACATCTGTCATGACAAAACCATGACAGTTGGCGCCCATCGTGGGGCCTTCGCGCGGTGGAGTTAAGTTCTCGATGGGAGCTCTTCTAGGATTCGGGAGCTTTGCGGTGGCCCGATGTGCAACAGCCGCTGCAACAAGCTTTTCATTGACAATTCAAGCTGCGGCCCCGATGCCTACTCGGTCGAGTCTGGGTATTGGGTCCCCTTCGGCAAGATCGACATCTTCACCGGCAAGATCGGCGCATCAGTGCCCGAGCCAAACATCTGCACTGACATCGTCGAGCTGGCTCGACATGCTCGACCAGGCCAACATAAAGCCGACTATCATCACGTATTCATAGGTTTCACCCAAGGAGCCAGCCTTTCGGATGAGCCACCAGATGGTGAAGGTATCCCCATCGTCTCTAATGGCGATTCATCCATGGGAGACACCAAATCGATTTGTCCTATTTACGATGGGAGATTTGGGGGCTGCTTGGAAGCGGAGCCCGATAAGGTGTCATATGAGCAACCACGTCAGGTTACCATCTACATGCCAGGGACCGCAGTGTCTCAAGAGCCGTCTACGATAGCTGCTACAAATGGTTCAACCGGGTTAGGCAAGACGCCTGCTCAGGCCATGAACGACTTGATGGTTGAGACGGCCAAACTCGTGGAGAGTCTTGTCACTGCAGAGAACCAAGAAGCTCGTAATGTGGAACTACTCAAGCTTCACGGCGAGATGACCAAGGTTCAAGAGGATATTGACGCTGAAAACTCCCGTTTGATTGAAGTGCAGGATCATCTCCATGACGGGTCAGAACGTTTGAGGGTTGAGGCTTGGCGTCTAGGGCTTCGCCGGGATGCTTCTGAGGCAGTTCACCAAAGGAGACACCAGGCCGGCTGCCTATTAGCCTCGAGCCGACATAGTTATTCGCTACTCCAACAACACTAGCAGCAAGCTAGGATCCGCTTCGTCACGAAGAATGGCAGGTTGTGCCAGTTCAGCAACCACCTTTTCAATCACCGAATCACCGTTTCGAAACGCCACAAGGCCACTTCTCCAACCCTATCGACAACATGTTGGCAGCAACGTGCAATCTAGAGGCGCTCCCGATTCACGGGAATACCCCAGTTGAGATTGAGGAAAGGAACACCATCGAGATGCTAAAAACAGCAGTGGTACAACAAGCACAATATTCTTATAGCTGTGATCAGATGCACTCCACGTTGTATGCCAGCAAGAGCCACCATGAGGAGTCACCGATTGTTTCTAGTAGTAGGTGTTAACGGCAGCCTCAGGTTTCTCTGACCCGGCCTGTGTTACCAAACGCTCAAGCGGTTGTTGACGCGTCTAGAGCAACTCGGAAGGCGGAGGCTGAGGCGGCTGCGCTACGGGCGACTCAACAACTCATGACAGAACCACGACCAACGGCATTGGGGTCTAGGACCAACAACAAGACGATTGGTGTCTCTTGCTTATCACCGGCTCTTCATGGTGAGACAATGCCTAAGGATTTCAAAGGGCCTCGTAAGGTGCCCAACAGATCTTGAGTCGGCTGCATGGATTGAAAGTTGAGTTAGCTATGGACATGCTCGACATCAGTGATGCAGTATGCGCGAAGTATTTGACGATGATGTTGGAAGGACTGGCTCGAACATGGTTGAAAAACCTTCCGCCCAACTCCATCACTACTTGGACAGAGTTGAAAGAGCGTTTTATCCAAAATTTCCAAGGAATGTGCAAACGGCCAATGCCAATCATAGATGTTCAACATTGTATCAAGCGCATGGATGAGTCAGAGCATCATTGGGCTCACCGTGTTGCTGAAATCATCTACTCATCGGACAGCATCATGGTGGCTCAGGTTGTGCTCATATTGGAGAAGAACTGCCATTTTAGCCCCATATCCTAAAACTTGGACGATTAAAGCGTAAGGTTCAAGATATGGGCGAGTCGATGGAAGTTCTTATGAGGTATGCTAATTCGGATAGCACGAAGGATCCTGGCTTAGACGAGGATAAAACCGACAAAGGGAAGAAAGGTGATGGTGGCAAGGGTCATCAGCAAGGTGGAATCTCTGGAGGTCAAAGCAACAAACGAAAACAGCCTGATGGTGGGTCAGAGCTTGTGGCCAATACCAACACTGTTTTCAAAAACCAGCGTCAGAATGGCTGTCCTGGGAGGCCTTATAATGGTAATAAACTGCATAATTACAAAGAGGCACTCAAGGGGCCTTGTCCCAAGCATAGTACTCAGGACAAGCCAGCTACCCACTCATGGGAAAACTGTTATATCATGTAGGAGTTCCGCAATCAGGCATCTCAGAATCATCAAGGAGGCAATGGTGGAGGACATCTGGGTTAGTATGGTCAGGGCGGTTCACAAGACAGCTCACCAGATCGATTCCCAGGATCAAGGTTTCAACACCAAGGAAACAATGGCAACGAGCATCGTTTTGGTCAGGACAGTCAACAACATAATGGCCAAGCAGGATTTCAAAGTAACCATAAACAGTTAAACGGTGATCAATACCATGTTTTACCACCAATACCTGCAAACAAGAAAAAAAATCTCAAACAGAGAGTCGTCAACATGGTAGAACTGGCTATTCCTAGGTATCTCAGTTGGTATGAACAACCGATCACTTGGAGTAGGGACGATCACCCCTCCCAGGTAGATAATCCAGGAGATTTGGCCTTGGTATTGGCCCCTTAGTTGGGGGTTATACCCTTACAAAGGTTCTCATGAATGGAGGTAGCAACATCAACATCATGTATTATGACACCTTTCGACGGATGAGTCTCCCAGATAGCCATTTGCAACCCTCAACCATAGTTTTCCATGGAATCGTTCCCTGGAGGTCATCATGCCCAGTTGGGCGGGTTAAGCTTGATGTTGCTTTTGATGATGAATATGACTAAAGATGTGAGCCCTTGAGATTTGAGGTGGTAAAAATAAAAATCCCTTACCACACTCTCTTGGGAAGGCCGGTTTATGCTCGTTTCATGGCTCGCCCCTGCTACATCTACCTCAAGTCCAAGATGCCGGGTCCCAAAGGAACTATAGTTATGGAATCTCTCGCTGTCTGTTCAACATTAAACTCACTTTTTCCATTGCCAAAAAACCTATAGTTGAGCACAACATGCAAACATACAATAAAGAATTAAACAGGGAAAATACAAGTAAGAAAAATATTGAAAAAACTAAAAAAACACTAGGTAGATTTACTTAAGAGAAGGAACAATCTAAATTTATTACCGTAATGAAATATAGACTCAACAAGATCCTTTTTCTAGATTTTAAATAAATATTTCTTTTGGGATCTCTCTTCCAATCATCGATAAAAAAAGTCCATTGTATCACCTTCCATCATCTTCCCAGGTGCAAAAACTTTGCATATACGCTTACCAATGAAGGTAGTTTCATTACCATCAGGCTGAGGTATCATTGAGAATGCATTCCTGCAGCACACATAAAACAAAAACACAGAAAGTAATAGAAGGCAATCATAATAGTTCAAGATATATATATATATATATATATATATATATATATATATCAAGCATTTCAATTTATATACTTAGAGTTACGATAATACAAAAAAACATGCAAAGGAATATAAGGCATTCATAGCAGTTCAACTTATGTATATTGAGCATTACAAGATATATACATAGAGCAGCGATAGTACAACAGAAAAGAAGAAATTAAGAAACATAATGAGAGATACTCACTCAACGTACTTCTTGCGTCCTTCGTCGCTAAACATGATATAATACAACTTGCGAGCCTTGTCTAGGTGAGAGAATTTATAAGTGTGTAGCTCCCGCACGAGGGAGCAAAACTTAATAGGTGCTTTGCGTGCATGCTTTGTGCTTGTAACATTGCGAGACTGCAACGCAGGATCTTTCCTAGAAAGACTGGTTTGACGGCACACCATACACAAAGAGGGGAAATGTCGTTGGCAGTAGCACTCCTGGTTACTGTCGGGGATATGACCCCACGGTATAACCCGCCGTTTGGACCGGGTTAGATCATGTGCGGCTTAAGGAGTATATGCTCTATGGCTGTAGAGGTGACAGAAACACAAGCAATGAGACTTACTAAGTAAGCCGCCTGGCGGCCTAGTACATGAAGACGACGACTCAAGGCCCATGAGGCAGAAGACGCCAGAAGCTTTTCTAGCTTGGAAGAGAAGATAAGGTAGAATTGTAATAGGTCATGAGACATAATATGGCTCGGACTCTTGTAAACCCGAGGGCCTCGACCTGTATATAAGTGTGAGCCCCTGGGGTCAATTGGTTAGGTTAGAAACTCTTCAAAGCTAGGTCAGTGATTCCACACCCTTGTAATCGAGATCACCATCAATATAGACACCAAAGCACGACATAGGCATTTACCTCCATTGGAGGGGCCGAACCTGGGTAAATCAGTCTCTCATTCCTGATCAACCCCTTCGAGTAGCCACATAGCGGCGATGGCCTCACACCTAAGTTCTCCTATGAGAACATCTGTCATGACAAAACCATGACAGTTGGCGCCCATCGTGGGGCCTTCGCGCGGTGGAGTTAAGTTCTCGATGGGAGCTCTTCTAGGATTCGGGAGCTTTGCGGTGGCCCGATGTGCAACAGCCGCTGCAACAAGCTTTTCATTGACAATTCAAGCTGCGGCCCCGATGCCTACTCGGTCGAGTCTGGGTATTGGGTCCCCTTCGGCAAGATCGACATCTTCACCGGCAAGATCGGCGCATCAGTGCCCGAGCCAAACATCTGCACTGACATCGTCGAGCTGGCTCGACATGCTCGACCAGGCCAACATAAAGCCGACTATCATCACGTATTCATAGGTTTCACCCAAGGAGCCAGCCTTTCGGATGAGCCACCAGATGGTGAAGGTATCCCCATCGTCTCTAATGGCGATTCATCCATGGGAGACACCAAATCGATTTGTCCTATTTACGATGGGAGATTTGGGGGCTGCTTGGAAGCGGAGCCCGATAAGGTGTCATATGAGCAACCACGTCAGGTTACCATCTACATGCCAGGGACCGCAGCGTCTCAAGAGCCGTCTACGATAGCTGCTACAAATGGTTCAACCGGGTTAGGCAAGACGCCTGCTCAGGCCATGAACGACTTGATGGTTGAGACGGCCAAACTCGTGGAGAGTCTTGTCACTACAGAGAACCAAGAAGCTCGTAATGTGGAACTACTCAAGCTTCACGGCGAGATGACCAAGGTTCAAGAGGATATTGACGCTGAAAACTCCCGTTTGATTGAAGTGCAGGATCATCTCCATGACGGGTCAGAACGTTTGAGGGTTGAGGCTTGGCGTCTAGGGCTTCGCCGGGATGCTTCTGAGGCAGTTCACCAAAGGAGACACCAGGCCGGCTGCCTATTAGCCTCGAGCCGACATAGTTATTCGCTACTCCAACAACACTAGCAGCAAGCTAGGATCCGCTTCGTCACGAAGAATGGCAGGTTGTGCCAGTTCAGCAACCACCTTTTCAATCACCGAATCACCGTTTCGAAACGCCACAAGGCCACTTCTCCAACCCTATCGACAACATGTTGGCAGCAACGTGCAATCTAGAGGCGCTCCCGATTCACGGGAATACCCCAGTTGAGATTGAGGAAAGGAACACCATCGAGATGCTAAAAACAGCAGTGGTACAACAAGCACAATATTCTTATAGCTGTGATCAGATGCACTCCACGTTGTATGCCAGCAAGAGCCACCATGAGGAGTCACCGATTGTTTCTAGTAGTAGGTGTTAACGGCAGCCTCAGGTTTCTCTGACCCGGCCTGTGTTACCAAACGCTCAAGCGGTTGTTGACGCGTCTAGAGCAACTCGGAAGGCGGAGGCTGAGGCGGCTGCGCTACGGGCGACTCAACAACTCATGACAGAACCACGACCAACGGCATTGGGGTCTAGGACCAACAACAAGACGATTGGTGTCTCTTGCTTATCACCGGCTCTTCATGGTGAGACAATGCCTAAGGATTTCAAAGGGCCTCGTAAGGTGCCCAACAGATCTTGAGTCGGCTGCATGGATTGAAAGTTGAGTTAGCTATGGACATGCTCGACATCAGTGATGCAGTATGCGCGAAGTATTTGACGATGATGTTGGAAGGACTGGCTCGAACATGGTTGAAAAACCTTCCGCCCAACTCCATCACTACTTGGACAGAGTTGAAAGAGCGTTTTATCCAAAATTTCCAAGGAATGTGCAAACGGCCAATGACAATCATAGATGTTCAACATTGTATCAAGCGCATGGATGAGTCAGAGCATCATTGGGCTCACCGTGTTGCTGAAATCATCTACTCATCGGACAACATCATGGTGGCTCAGGTTGTGCTCATATTGGAGAAGAACTGCCATTTTAGCCCCATATCCTAAAACTTGGACGATTAAAGCGTAAGGTTCAAGATATGGGCGAGTCGATGGAAGTTCTTATGAGGTATGCTAATTCGGATAGCACGAAGGATCCTGGCTTAGACGAGGATAAAACCGGTAAAGGGAAGAAAGGTGATGGTGGCAAGGGTCATCAGCAAGGTGGAATCTCTGGAGGTCAAAGCAACAAACGAAAACAGCCTGATGGTGGGTCAGAGCTTGTGGCCAATACCAACACTGTTTTCAAAAACCAGCGTCAGAATGGCTGTCCTGGGAGGCCTTATAATGGTAATAAACTGCATAATTACAAAGAGGCACTCAAGGGGCCTTGTCCCAAGCATAGTACTCAGGACAAGCCAGCTACCCACTCATGGGAAAACTGTTATATCATGTAGGAGTTCCGTAATCAGGCATCTCAGAATCATCAAGGAGGCAATGGTGGAGGACATCTGGGTTAGTATGGTCAGGGCGGTTCACAAGACAGCTCACCAGATCGATTCCCAGGATCAAGGTTTCAACACCAAGGAAACAATGGCAACGAGCATCGTTTTGGTCAGGACAGTCAACAACATAATGGCCAAGCAGGATTTCAAAGTAACCATAAACAGTTAAACGGTGATCAATACCATGTTTTACCACCAATACCTGCAAACAAGACAAAAAATCTCAAACAGAGAGTCGTCAGCATGGTAGAACTGGCTATTCCTAGGTATCTCAGTTGGTATGAACAACCGATCACTTGGAGTAGGGAGGATCACCCCTCCCAGGTAGATAATCTAGGAGATTTGGCCTTGGTATTGGCCCCTTAGTTGGGGGTTATACCCTTATAAAGGTTCTCATGAATGGAGGTAGCAACATCAACATCATGTATTATGACACCTTTCGACGAATGAGTCTCCCAGATAGCAATTTGCAACCCTCAACCATAGTTTTCCATGGAATCGTTCCCTGGAGGTCATCATGCCCAGTTGGGCGGGTTAAGCTTGATGTTGCTTTTGATGATGAATATGACTAAAGATGTGAGCCCTTGAGATTTGAGGTGGTAAAAATAAAAATCCCTTACTACACTCTCTTGGGAAGGCCGGTTTATGCTCGTTTCATGGCTCGCCCCTGCTACATCTACCTCAAGTCCAAGATGCCGGGTCCCAAAGGAACTATAGTTATGGGGGGTGACAGGAAGATTGCTTGGGAGTGTGAGGAAGGAGATGCAGCTTACGCTGAGTTGGCCTGCGCTGTTCAAAGGCTGGAATTCACCACGGCTGATGTTGATCCGGCCGATCAGAGTCTCCTCAAGAAAATCAACACTTGAGTGAGTTGACATGGCTCACCTTTAGTCTTATTATACTTAGAGCTATTGGCTCGCTATTTTTTGTATCGATCCCCAATTTATGTACATACTTCTATGTTTGCAAATATAATAAAGCCGACATGTAACAGCCCGGGACCGACGCTCCAGAAGATTCCCCTTTTATTCCATTGTCGTCTTGTGTCTCGTTATCTCATCGTTCACATCATCTGCATAGCATCAAAATTTTGTCAACATGAGTTTTCAAACTTGCATCCATTCGTAGTTGTCGGTTCTCTCCGTTCGTGTCGTTGACCATTTCGAGACCAATCACACTCGCATGTGCCCACGACACCGTTTAAAAAAATGATTTAAAAGTGCGGGCAAACATATTCTCTGATCGGGTCGAAACTTGGCATTCCATCTTGTTATATTGTAGGTAGATCGCCTACCAAATTTCGCCGCAATCGGAGGTCGTTTGATACCCGAACGGTCAACCATAGCAGTGTGGTCATCGGTTATTTGGCGGATGTTTTGGTGTTTCTAAAACTCGTGTCACGGGCCACAAACTTCCCTCTCTCCTCAGCCCATAACCCCCTAACCCTAGCCCCCTTTTCCTATTTAAGCAACCACCCCTACCTAATTGGGCCGTTACCCTAACCTTGCCTCGATTTCCATGCCATCAGCGTCCTCCCGCGCCTCCTCTCTCCTCCGAGCGCCGCCAGCCCGCTAGGCCCATCCGAGGCCCGCCGTTGGGCCCGAGCCGCTCCCCGAGCCCGAGCTCCCTCGAGCTCCCATGGCCGCCTCGACCAACCCCGCCGCCTTCGCCTCCCAGGTCCACCTCCGGCCAAACCCCACACCAAAGCCAACGCCGGCGACCCCTCCACCTAGCCGGTGCCCCATTCCGGTGACCACCATGCTAGTGCAAGCCGAGCCGCCGGATCTTGCTGCCGAAGATCTCCCCGCCGCCATAGCCAGCACTACCGGAGCTCCACTCGCCGCACTATCAGAACTGGCCGGATCCGGTGGAGCTATCCCAGATCCGCCCGTCCCCTCTTCCTCCCGGCCACCTCCACCCTCGCCTCGCCGTGTCACCGTCCGCCGCCGCCGGCCTACTGAGCAGACGAAGGGGACAAGTGACGCCAGCGCCTTGACCGCTCGTGCCGCCGTGTGGACCGCCCCTTCGCCTCACGTGGCCCAACGCCTCCCGCAGCCCAGCCATAGCCTAGCCCGCCAGTCCGCCCCGACCCGACCCTCTCCACCGACCGACCCAAGGCCCAAGGTGAGCCAGCCCCCTCCTCGTCGTTATGTGACGCTCAGGGCATGATTTAGTATATGACGCTCACCCATGTTTAGCCCAGCTCGCTCTAGTTTTGGCCCATGTCTGTTTTTTCGTCTCCACGAATTTAACTAATTAACGAGTGAATGATAAAATTGTAGAAACCCCCCCGTTCTTCATGCATTAATAACTTTTCATCTGTGCATCGCATTTAAAAACTTTATATATGTAAAATGACTAGAATTTCGTGTAGATTCACAATTTCCAACTCTCACATGTGATAAATATGTTCAACTTGATGCTTTCATGTGATTTGTGTAAAGACCATGTTAAATGAATTGTCTAATAACTTTTAAACCGTAGCTCCGATGCAAATGTTTTATATATGTAACTTGACCAGAAAGATGTATAGAATTGGTGACATTTATTTTGCTGTTTGAAATCTCTAAAGTATGTCTAGTTCAGATTTGGACCAACTTAAAATATGCATATGAGGTCGATCCGGAATTGTTATTCGTTGCTTCCGTCCTCATAGGTGATGTAATTGTTCAAGCTTCACCTCTTGTCATGTCTAAAAACATTTAACGTTGTTGAGTACCTAAACAGGAGTGAACTAAATAATTCGAACATGGAGTTTCGTCAATATGCAACTCGTTGCATATTGAGCTTCATTTAATGTGTAGTATTTGATTATTGTGATTTGACATGCCTTGCATAGTTAAACCAGACATGCATCATAATTGTTTGCACATCATGTCATGCATATGTTGTGGTGTATCGTCTGTTGATTGTTGTTTTCGGCTTGTTTCTTCTCGATAGAGTTCTGAAAGCGTTCGGAGTGTGAGAATTTGTTCGACTACGTTGGATCGTCTTCTTCATGGACTCGTTCTTCTTCCAAGCGGGATCTCAGGCAAGATGACACATTTCCCTAAATACCACTACTATCATTGCTATGCTAGTTATCCCGCTTTTATCGTTATGTCTCGCTACCTACCACTTGTTTGACAAGCCTCCCAACATTGCCATGATAAACCTCTAACCCCTCCACATCCAAGCAAACCTCTGTTTGGCTATGTTACTGCTTGCTCAGCCCTTCTTATAGCGATTCTAGCTGCAGGTGCAATTGCTTCCATGTGATAACAAGGACATTCTTTTGTTATCTCACAATATTATTTCTATTTAATTTAATGCACATATATACTTGGTAAAGGATGGAAGGCTTGGCCTTTTGCTCGGTGTTTTGTTCCACTCTTGCCGCTCTAGTTACTTGTGAACCGGTTTTATGTTCCATAACTGAGTGCTCCTAACATGCTCGGGGTTGTTTTGGGGATCCCCTTGATTTTCGTTTTGGGATAAAACTCGTCTGGCAAGGCCCAACATTGGTACTACATTTGCCTAATAACTAATAAAATTGCATAGGTACCCGCCGGCACCCGCGGATTTTTAATCAACAACCCGGGCCAGTGCTCCTCATGAGTGTTGGTCCAAATCACAGCCACTTGTGGGGCCACCTCGGGGCAACTCGAGGGATTTCTATCAGGTCGTCGTACGTTGTGTTCATCCGGTCATGTCCTGAGAATGAGATACATGGTTCTTATCGGGTTCGTCAACACGTCGGGCGGTCTTGCTGGACTTGTTTTACCTTTCTCGAATGTCTTGCATGAGGAACTCTGATCTTCTTCGGGCTATCTCGAGGTGTCAGATTTCCTTTGTAATTGCCTAGGATGATCACGAGATCGATGGTCGAGGTTATTCCCATGGCGTGTGGTTAATTTGTGATGGACGAGTTGGATCACACTTGCAAGGTTAAATCTTTCGGAAAGCCATGCCCGCGGTTTTGTGGCAAACTTGGAAACTTTGTTTAACACCCGGTCATAGCATACTTGAAGTAAACTCAAATAAAATACACCAATTGTGTGCGTAACCGTGACTGTCTCTTCTCATGAGTCCTTATCCGAGAGAGAACACGGTGGGGTTATGTTTGACGTAAGTAGGTGTTCAGGATCACTTAGTGATCATTGCTAGTTCACGTCCATTATGCGTAGACAACCATACTTTACTTTTGTATTCGTAAGTTAGCCACTCAAATAAATGCTTAGTCACTTGCTTCTGCCTCACCACTTAACCATACCTCACCCATTAAGCTTTAATAGTCTTTATACCCTTGGAAACGAGATTGCCGAGTCCTTGTGGCTCACAAATTACTACAACAATAGTTGCAGGTACAGGTAATGCAATGCTTTGATGTGAGAGCGATGATTGTTTGATTTGGAGTTATTCTTGTTCTTCATAAATCTAGGATGGGTTCCAGGCGGCAGCGTGAGATAGCAAGGATGGATGTCATTTTATCATTTGACTTTGTCCATAGTGTGACCCTGCTCTTATGTATAATGTTTGAGTATGTTGTTGTATTGATGTGATCTTGATGTAGATTGTGGCGAGTGTAAGCCAATTACATATAATCACCTCTTCTGTATATGTAGTTGTAATGATATCCATTCTTACAACACGGCGAGATGCGCTCCTATCCCTGTCGAGGCCCTCGTGCCAAAATAAGGATAGGGTCGCATCTTGGGCGTGACAAGTTGGTATCAGAGTTTATACCGACCTAGGAGCCCCCTTGATTGATTGAACTTGGTCGAGTCGATTCTAGTGAAAAATTATTTTGAGTCTAGTTATATCAGAGATTAGGATTCTTTTTACTTCTTTTCTATACTCTGGTGAGGAATTATGACTTAGGAATTTTGATTCTACCCTCTTCCCACTCAAAAATTTGTTAGGATCACGTGGATATTTTGGAATCTATATGATGCCGATGTGACGGAGTTCTGTACTTGGTGCCTCCTATTACCGGGGAGTAGAGCTCCGAGGGATTTTTGCACATCGTTATCATTCAGTTTCCTTAGTATCCCGGGACGAAGGATGTTCGAAATTACTTCAATACTTTTCGTGGCGAGATAAGGTCAGAGTCACCCAGTACTAGGGAAGCGTCCGAGGTACTGCCATGTTTGGTATCGTTGTGTTTTCGAGGGTCCGAGATAGATGGAGTTTCGAAGCCTCTGGTTATGTGTTGACGGATGGATACAGTTGGATTGTAGGGCTTGTTAGTTGTGTGAGATATTCTACCTCCCTATATCCCCAACACCCAATTGCATAACCGGAAGATTTCGGAAGTTCTTAGGTGGGAATTCAAGTAGTTACCTAGGCTATCTTCCAAAAGATCATGATGTGAGGTTGGGGTTCGACATCTAGTGGTTCGTTTGTTCACGGTCTTTCTTACAACGGTTTCATTGTGTCTTAAGGAGTCCTTGTAGCTTGCTACGACTCTGGGATGCTTCGTATGTCATGTGTACTGCCTTGCACATGATGGCTACTATAAGATCGAGCCCATGCGAACCTTACCACGAAAATATCGAGCGGAATCTCTGTCATGAATTTGTTCTGGATTGTTTCGTAAGACTCATCCTTTGTTTTGTTGGAGTATGGTAATTTGAGTTGCTTTGATTTCTACTAGTGATCTCATATCTTTCCGGAGCGATGTTCTCATATTTCTATGGGAATGCTAATTCTTTTGCTCAATCAAGTTGTCATATCAATTCTTTTATCCGGTGTGCTTCTCTTCAAGATAATTCTATCCTCGTCAATATTGCAAGATCAATCCTCTTATTCTTTCCGGAGTTCATTTCATTTGTCCCAGGTTTTCTTTGTTTTTCCCACCCTCCTGTCCTTTTTTCTTCAATGATTAAATTCTCTTCCAATGCCTTTGTTTTCGTCCATGCTTCCGCTATCTTTTCTTTTGTATCGTATCTAGTGATTCATTGTGAAGATCCTCAAGTGGTTCGAATTCATCATTTCTTTATTTTGATTTCCTTCCCGGCGCATTCAATTCAATATATCGGTGTTCGTCATATCCTTTTAAATCGCCAAATGCTTCCCCATGTTGGAAATTCTTATCCAAGCCTCTCTTGTTTATACCTCTTTCTATTCTATCTAGACCGTTGATATCTCAGAAGACTTCATTTCCATTCATATCCTCTTAAATTATTTTGAGGTTCTCACCTCATCAAGTTCTTATTTTTTTGGTGCAATATCTCTTTCTAAGCAATTGTCTCGACGATGGTTTCTTTTGAGTGGGCCCATAACCCACAGGTTTTTCCCCAGGACCTTACCCGGCTCTTCTAATCTTTCCGGAGATATCCTCAATTTCTTCTCAAATATGACGTAAGACTGAATTTCGTTAGTCATATTCCTTCTTCATAATTGCTTCTAAAACATTTTCATCATCGACTCAACTTTTCCTTATTCATTGCTTCGAAGTGTCACACTAATTCAAGATGTTGTTTCTCGTCATTATTCTCAGCGTTGAACACCGAAGGAGAGTTTCTATTAAATCTTAGCCCATTCTTGGGGATTCATGCCTTCAGTTTCTTGCCATCCTCTCAATTGTTGTCAATCTTCTCGATCCTCCGAAGTCCATCATTTTAGAAGATTTCTTCGTTCTCAGCTTTCATCTTCTGTTCTCAACTCTTCTCAGTTGTTGTTCCTTCGCTCGTATCTTAATTATTCCCGTGAAATCCTCTTTAGTTTCTAATTCTTACCGGTGTTCTCGTTCAAGAATTCTTCAAGATTGTGCTCTATCTCTCTCTTCATTCTTTTTCAAGAAGAATAAGTGGTATGCTAAATCCGTTTCTTGTCATCAATTTAACTTGAGGAAGGATAAGCATAACGTAATTCTTATTCTAGTTTCATCAAGGTGGTTTCAATCCTTCTTCCGGAGTGTTCATGGCATCAAATTCTTGGTTATGGTTGTTCATCTTTTCTTTCCGTAGTTCCATGTTTTTTCTCAAGCATCTCTTCGGGAAGCTTCATCTAAATCCTTGCAACATCATAATCTATTCTTTTCAACCGCATTCTTTTGATCGTCTTTTCATCCGGTGTTCTTCAAGAGGTCCTTCATGGTGGGTGTTAAGGATGTAATTCTTCTCAAAGTGTTCTTCAAGATTCTTGTTGGAGATGCTCAAGTCTTCTTATCTTAAATTTCTAAATTCAATTCCTTCTCCATCGTCTTTTGAGATGGTATTATTAAATTCTTGATTATGAGGAGTCTCGAAGGAAAATTGTCAAGAATGAGGTAAGTAAACCCATTATGTCTTCTCGGAGTTATCTTGGGTTGGATATCACCTAAAGCATTTCCTAAGGATTGTGGCTATCATGGTGTCATAAATGATTCAAGTGTCTCCTCCACCTCTTGGTGAAAGAAGTTTTGCATATCTTGTTGCTCTCAAGCAATCAATTGTTTCTGTTGTGGCAGGTTGTCACCTCATAATTTTGAGATGTTTTCCATAAGACCATAACAAGCTATTCTATTCGCTATTGATTCTCCATCAACTCCGTTCCACAATGCTTTTCAAATTCATTGATGGTAGAAGTTGTCATTTTCTTCTCCGTTCTCTTCTCTCCAAAGATTTAGCTTCTATTCTTTTGTTCCAGAGGCATTGTGGTGTTGCTCTTTTCAACTCACATCTGGTTTGATTAAGATCATGTTCTTTCTTTGCTTATTCATTTTGCCGGAGTGTTCTGTTCTATGTTCAAGTTCCTTCCATCTTGTCAATTTTGCCCCTCTATCCTACCGAAGTGCTGCCCAAATTTCTTTTGAGCTCTTGGTTTTTCCTCATGTCCTTATTCATCTCTTTCCAACCTTCATGTTTCATTGGTTTCACTCATTTTTCAAAGAAGCAACTAAGTCTACCTCTTGCTCTTTCTCTTCCCTTCTCATTCTAGATCTCGGGACAAGATCCTCGTGTACTAGAGGAGAGTTGTAACATCCCGGGACCGACGCTCCAGAAGATTACCCTTTTATTCCATTGTCGTCTTGTGTTTTGTTTGATTGTTGCATTCATCATTGCATCATTTGCATCATCTACATAGCATCGGCATTTTGTCAACATGAGTTTTAAAACTTGCATCCGTTCGTAGTTGTCGGTTCTCTCCATTCGTGCCGCTGACCATTTTGAGACCAATCACACTCGCACGCGCCCGCGACACCGTTTAAAAAATGATTTAAAAGCGCGTGCAAAAATATTCTTTGATCGGGTCGAAACTTGGCATGCCGTCTTGTTATATTGTAGGTAGACCGCCTGCCAAATTTTGCCGCAATCGGAGGTCGTTTGATACCCGAACGGTCAACCATAACAGTGTGGTCATCGTTTATTTGTTGGACATTTCGGTGTTTGTAAAACTCGTGTCACGGGCCACAAACTTCCCTCTCTCCTCAGACCATAATGCCCCTAACCCTAGCCCCTTTTCCTATTTAAGCAACCAACCCTGCCTAATTGGGATGCTACCCTAACCCTGCCTCGATTTCCATGCCACCCAGCCTCCTCTTGCGCCTCCTCTCTCCTCCTAGCGCCGCCAGCCCACTAGGCCCATCTGAGGCCCGCTGCTGGGCCCGAGCTGCTCCCCCCGAGCCCGAGCTCCCCCGAGCTCCGATGGCCGCCTCGACCAACCCCGCCGCCTTCGCCTCCCAGGTCCACCTCGGGCCAAACCCCACACAGAAGCCAACACCGATGACCCTGCCACCTCGCCGGTGCCCCGTTCCGGCGACCACCATGCGAGTGCAAGCCGAGCCACCGGATCTTGCCGCCGAAGCTCTCCCCGCCGCCATGGCCAGCACCACCGGAGCTCCGCGCGCTGTGCCGTCAGAACCGGCCTGATCCGGCGGAGCTAGCCCGGATCCGCTCGTCCCCGCTTCCTCCCGGCCACCTCCGGCCTCGCCTTGCCGTGTCGCCGTCCGCCACCGTCGGCCTACTGCTCGGGATCGAGCGGACGAAGGGGACGAGAGAGACACCAGCGCCATTGACCGCTCGCGCCGTCGTGTGGGCCACCCCATTGCCTCCCGCGGCCCAGCCATAGCCTGGCCTGCCAGTCCACCCCGACCTGACCCTCTCCACCGACCGGCTCAAGGCCCAAGGTGAGCCAGCCCACCCTCCTCGTCGTTATGTGACGCGCAGGGCACGATTTAGTATATGACGCTCACCCATGTTTAGCCCATCTCGCTCCAGTTTTGGCCCATCTCTGTTTTTTAGTCTCCGCGAATTTAGCTAATTAACGAGTGAATAATAAAATTGCAGAAAACCCCCCGATCTTCATTGATTAATAACTTTTCATCCATGCATCGCATGTAAAAACTTTATATATGTAAAATGACTAGAATTTCGTTTATATTCACAATTTCCAACTCTCACATGTGATAAATATGTTTAAATTTCTGTTTTCATGTGATTTGCGTAAAGGCCATGTTAAATGAATTGTTTAATAACTTTCAAATCGTAGCTCCGATGCAAATGTTTTATACATGTAACTTGACTAGAAAAATGTATAGAATCACATGGTGACATTTATTTTTCTGTTTAAAAACTCTAAAATATGGCTAGTTCAGATCTGGACCAACTAAAAATATGCATATAAGGTCGATACAGAATTGTTATTCGTTGCTTCTGGCCTCATTTAAAGTGCCTAGGTGATGTAATTGTTTGAGCTTCACCTCTTGCCATGTCTAACAACATTTAAAATTGATGAGTACCTAAACGGGAGTGAACTAAATAATTCAAACATGGAGTTTCGTCAATATGCAACTCGTTGCATATTGAGCTTCATTTAATGTGTAGTATTTGATTGTTGTGATTTGACATGCCGTGCATAGTTAAACCGGACATGCATCATAATTGTTTACGCATAATGTCATGCATATGTTGTGGTGTATCGTGTGTTGATTGTTGTTTTCAGATTGTTCCTTCTTGATAGAGTTCCGAAAGCATTTGGAGTGTGAGGATTCGTTCGACTACGTTCGCTCGTCTTCTTCATGGACTCGTTCTTCTTCCAAGCGGGATCTCAAGCAAGATGACACATTTCCCTGGATACCACTACTATCGTTGCTATGCTAGTTATCCCGCTTTTATCGTTACGTCTCGCTACCTACCACTTGTTTGACAAGCCTTACAACATTGCCATGGTAAGCCCCTAACCCCTCCACATCCCATCAAACCTTTGTTGGGCTATGTTACTGCTTGCTCAACCCTTCTTATAGCGTTTCTAGATGCAGGTGCAATTGCTTTCATGTGAAAACATGGACATTCTTTTGTTATCTCACAATATTATTGCTATTTAATTTAATGCACATATATACTTGGTAAAGGGTGGAAGGCTTGGCCTTTTTCTCGGTGTTTTGTTCCACTCTTGTCACTCTAGTTACTTGTGAAGCGGTGTTATGTTCCATAACTGAGCGCTCCTCACATGCTCGGGGTTGTTGTGGGGACCCCCTTGATTTTCGTTTTGGGATAAAACTCATGTGGCAAGGCCCAAAATTGGTACTACATTTTCCTAATAACTAATAAAATTGCAGAGGGACCCACCGGCACCCACGGATCTTTAATCAACAACCTGGGCCAGTGCTCCTCATGAGTGTTGGTCCAAAACAGAGCCACTTGCGGGGCCACCTCGGGGAAACTCGAGGGATTTCTATCAGGTTGCCGTACGTAGTGTTCATCCGGTCGTGTATTGAAAATGAGATACGCGGCTCTTATCAGGTTCGTCAAAACGTCGGGCGGTCTTGCTGGACTTGTTTTACCTTTCTCGAATGTCTTGCGTGAGGAACTCTGATCTTCGTCGGGCTATCTCGAGGTGTCGGATTTCCTTTGGAATTGCCTAGGATGATCATGAGATCCGTGGTCGAGGTTATTCCCGCGGCGTGTGGTTAATTTGTGATGGACGAGTTGGAGCACCCCTGCAGGGTTAAATCTTTCGGAAAGTCATGCCCACGGTTATGTGGCAAACTTGGAAACTTTGTTTAACACCTGGTCATAGCGTACTTGAAGTAAACTCAAATAAAATACACCATCTGTGTGCATAACTGTGTCTGTCTCTTCTCGTGAGTCCTTATCCGAGAGAGAACACGATGGGGTTATGTTTGACGTAAGTAGGTGTTCAGGATCACTTAGTGATCATTGCTAGTTCACGTCCGTTATGCGTTGACCACCATACTTTACTTTTTGTATTCATAAGTTAGCCACTCAAATAAATGCTTAGTCGCTTGTTGCAGCTTCACCACTTAACCATACCTCACCCATTAAGCTTTAATAGTCTTGATACCCTTGGAAATAAGATTGCTGAGTCCTTGTGGCTCACAGATTACTACAACAACAGTTGCAGGTACAGGTAATGCGATGCTTTGACGTGAGAGCGATAATTTTTTGATTTGGAGTTATTCTTCTTATTCTTCATCAATCTAGGATGGGTTCCAGGCGGCAGCCTGGGATAGCAAGGATGGATGTCATTTTATTGTTTGATTTCATCCGTAGTCAGACCCTGCTCTTATGTATGATGTTTGAGTATGTTATTGTATTGATGTGATCTTGATGTAGCTTGTGGCGAGTGTAAGCCAATTCCATATACTCACCTCTTTTGTACATGTACTTGTAATGATATCCATTCTTGCAACACGGCGAGATGCGCTCCTATCCCTGTCAAGGCCCTCGTGCCAAAATAAGGATAGGGTTGCATCTTGGGCGTGACACGCCCCCCCCCCTCGAAACTCAGGGTTTTTGTCGTTTTGGCCTATATATTGAGCATGATTCTTTACAATTTAAAGCACATTTACTTGGGGGGATTCTGGCTCAATGAGTCATTATAATTTTATGATCAATGGAATAAAGCCGGCTTATCTGAACTCTAGATGTTTTGCAGTAGTAGCATTCTCTCGTGTATATCATGTGCTGGGCTTTTCCATGATTGTTGGTTACTTGGGGGTTTCCAACTCATTGAGTTTAGCTTTATCATTCTCTTGACCCGGCATAAAAACCCCCACAAAAATGGTTAAACCTGCATGTGTGCTTGATGTGACTCCGATGAGGTGACCCCATGTACTCTTGACAAGTCAATCCATTATGGACCGTGAACTGCTCAAGGTTAAAACATCGGTTGAGTCATGTGAGAGCAGGCATACAGAGATCTAGGATAAACCATGGGCTATCATACCCACTTAATTGAAGCAAGACTCAAGCCTCTAAAGCCAGTCTCTTTGCCGAGTCTCACTGAGCTGGCTTATTGTAGTCTCCTTATTATTTTTATAAGCCATATATTGCAATTTGATAACCTTTCAGGTATAATTGCTGGCTCATTAATGAGTGTCCGGGTTACAAAGTTGCGACCTTGTCAAGGCCAGTTTTAATGGTGTTGGAAATATGCCCTAGAGGCAATAATAAAATGGTTATTATTGTATTTCCTAGTTCATGATAATTGTCTATTATTCATGCTACAATTGTGTTAACCAGAAACCGTAATACATGTGTGAATACATAGACCATCACATGTCCCTAGTGAGCCTCTAGTTGGCTAGCTCGTTGATCAATAGATGGTCACGGTTTCATGACCATGGACATTGGATGTCGTTGATAACGGGATCACATCATTAGGAGAATGATGTGATGGACAAGACCCAATCCTAAGCATAGCACAAGATCGTGTAGTTCGTTTGCTAAAGCTTTTCAATGTCAAGTATCATTTCCTTAGACCATGAGATTGTGTAACTCCCGGATACCGTAGGAATGCTTTGGGTGTTCCAAACGTCACAACGTAACTGGGTGGCTATAAAGGTACGCTACGGGTATCTCCGAAAGTGTCTGTTGGGTTGACACGAATCAAGACTGGGATTTGTCACTCCGTGTGACGGAGAGGTATCTCTGGGCCCACTCGGTAAGACATCATCATAATGAGCTCAATGTGACTAAGGAGTTAGCCACGGGATGATGTGTTACGGAACGAGTAAAGAGACTTGCCGGTAACGAGATTGAACAAGGTATGGCGATACCGACGATCGAATCTCGGGCAAGTACCATACCGATAGACAAAGGGAATTGTATACGGGATTGATTGAATCCCTGACATCGTGGTTCATCCGATGAGATCATCGTGGAGTACGTGGGAGCCAACATGGGTATCCAGATCCCGCTGTTGGTTATTGGCCGGAGAGGTGTCTCGGTCATGTCTACGTGTCTCCCGAACCCGTAGGGTCTACACACTTAAGGTTCGATGACGCTAGGGTTATAGGGAAAAGGTATACGTGATTACCGAAGGTTGTTAGGAGTCCCGGATGAGATCCCGGATGTCACGAGGAGCTCCGGAATGGTCCGGAGGTAAAGATTGATATATAGGAAGTCCAGTTTTGGTCACCGGAAAGTTTTCGGGCTCATCGGTAGTGTACCGGGAGTGCCGGGAGGGTGCCGGAGGACCCCCGGGAGGGGTGTGACGACCAAAGGACCACATGGGCTGTTAGATAAAGTGTGCCAGCCCTTATTGGGCTGGGAAAGACTTTTGCTAAAGGCCCATGCGGCTGGAGATAAGGAGATAAGGCAAAAAGGATTTAAAAGGAGGAGATCCACCTCCCTTGTGGGAGGTGGACTCTCCCTTTAATTCAGCCGGCCATCTCCTCTTTGGAGTAGAGGCCAAGCCAGCCCTCCACGTCCCTCCTCCTATATATACTTGAGGTTTTGGATGTTTTGAGACAGGATTTGATCTCTCTCTCTCACGGCGAAGCCCTACCTCTCTTCTTCCTCCTCCGCAGCGCTTAGGCGAAGCCCTGTCGGAATACCTTGCTACTCCACCACCACCACGCCGTCGTGCTGCTGTTGGAGCCCTTCCCCAACCTCTCCTTCCTCCTTGCTGGATCAAGGTGTTGGAGACGTCACCGGGCTGCACGTGTGTTGAACGCGGAGGTGCCGTCCGTTCGGCACTTGATCGGATCTACCGCGATCTGAATCGCTGCGAGTACGACTCCATCAACCGCGTTCTTGTAACGCTTCCGCTTAGCGATCTTCAAAGGTATGAAGATGCAATCTCTCCCCTCTCGTTGCTGGTTTCTCCATAGATAGATCTTGGTGAACGTAGGAAAATTTTGATTTACTACTACGTCTACCAACAGTGGCATCATGAGCTAGGTCTATGCGTAGAATCTATGCACGAGTAGAACACAAAGCAGTTGTGGGCGTCGAGTTTGTTAATTTGCTTGCCGCTACTAGTCTTATCTTGATTCGGCGGTATTGTGGGATGAAGCAGCCCGGACCAACTTTACACGTACGCTTACGTGAGACCGGTTCCACCGCCTGACATGCACTAGATGCATAAGGTGGCTAGCGGGTGTCTGTCTCTCCTACCTTAGTCGGATCGGATTCGATGAAAAGGGTCCTTATGAAGGGTAAATAGCAATTGGCAAATCACGTTGTGGTGTTGACGTAGGTAAGAAACGTTCTTGCTAGTAACCTATAGCAGCCACGTAAAAACTTGCAACTACAAATTAGAGGACGTCTAACTTGTTTTTGCAGCATGTGCCTTGTGATGTGATATGGCCAAAGGATGTGATGTGATGCATTGTGATGTATGAATTGATCATGTTCTTGTAATAGGATTCACGACTTGCATGTCGATGATTATGACAACCGGCAGGAGCCATAGGTGTTGTCTTATTTATTGTATTACCTGCGTGTCAATCATAAACGCCATGTAATTACTTTACTTTATTGCTAAGCGTTAGCCATAGTAGTAGAAGTAATAGTTGGCGAGACAACTTCATGAAGACACAATGATGGAGATCATGATGATGGAGATCATGGTGTCGTGCCGGTGACAGTGATGATCATGGTGCCCCGAAGATGGAGATCATAGGAGCAAAATGATATTGGCCATATCATGTCACTATATTGATTGCATGTGATGTTTATCATGTTTACATCTTATTTGCTTAGAACGACGGTAGTAAATAAGATGATCTCTCAATAAAATTTCAAGAGAAGTGTTCACCCTAACTGTGCACCGTTGCTAAGGATCGTTGTTCCGAAGCACCACGTGATGATCGGGTGTGATAGGTTCTAACGTTCGCATACAACGGGTGTAAGCCAGATTTACACACGCGAAACACTTAGGTTGACTTGACGAGCCTAGCATGTACAGACATGGCCTCGGAACACGGAAGACCGAAAGGTCGAACATGAGTCGTATAGAAGATACGATCAACATGAAGATGTTCACCATGGATGACTAGTCCGTCTCACGTGATGATCGGACACGGGCTAGTTGACATGGATCATGTATCACTTGGAAGACAAGAGAGATGTCTGTCTAAGTGGGAGTTCATTAATTTGATTAAGTGAACTTAATTATCATGAACTTAGTCTAAAATTGTCTTTACAATCTATGATGTAGATCCAATGGCCAACGCGAATGTCACCCTCAATTTCAACGCGTTCCTAGAGAAAACCAAGCTGAAAGATGATGGAAGCAACTATGCGGACTGGGTCCGTAGCTTGAGGATCATCCTCATAGCTTCCAAGAGATTGTATGTCCTAGATGCACCGCTAGGTGACGCACCCGTTCTCCCAGCGGAACAAGATGTTATGAACACTTGGCAATCATGCTGCGATGATTACTCCCTTGTTCAATGCGGCATGCTTTATAGTCTAGAACCGGGGCTCCAAAAGCGTTTTGAGCAACACGGAGCATATGAGATGTTCCAGGAGCTGAAACTGGTTTTTCAAGCTCATGCCCGGGTCGAGAGATATGATGTCTCCGACAAGTTCTTCAGCTGTAAGATGGAGGAGCATAGTTCTGTCAGTGAGCACATCCTCAAGATGTCTGGGCTACACAGCCGCTTGACTCAGCTGGGGGTTAATATCCCGGATGACTCGGTCATTGACAGAATCCTCCAGTCGCTTCCACCTAGCTTCAAGAGCTTTGTGATGAACTACAACATGCAAGGTATGGAGAAGTCCATTCCTGAGTTGTACTCGATGCTGAAATCAGCGGAGGTCGAGATCAAAAAGGAGCATCAAGTGTTGATGGTGAATAAGACCACTAGTTTCAAGAAAGGCAAGGGTAAGAAGAACTTCAAGAAGGACGGCAAAGCTATTGCCGCGCCCGGTAAGCAAGTTGCCGGGAAGAAGAAGAAAGATGGACCCAAGCCTGAGACTGAGTGCTTTTATTGCAAGGGTACCGGTCACTAGAAGCGGAACTGCCCCAAGTATTTAGCGGATAAGAAGGACGGCAACATTAAAGGTATATGTGATATACTTGTTATTGATGTGTACTTGACCAGTGCTCGTAGTAGCTCCTGGGTATTTGATACCGGTGCAGTTGCTCACATTTGTAACTCCAAGCAGGAGCTGCGGAATAAGCGGAGGCTGGCCAAGGATGAGGTGACGATGCGTGTCGGGAATGGTTCCAAGGTCGATGTGATCGCCGTCGGCACGTTACCTCTACATCTACCTTCGGGATTAGTTTTAAACCTTAATAATTGTTATTTAGTACCAGCTTTGAGCATGAACATTGTATCTGGATCTTGCTTGATGCGAGATGGCTACTCATTTAAATCCGAGAATAATGGTTGTTCTATTTATATGAGAGAAATGTTTTATGCTCATGCCCCGCTGGTCAATGGTTTATTTTT
Organism: Hordeum marinum; assembly: GCA_022496015.1. NCBI lineage: Eukaryota > Viridiplantae > Streptophyta > Magnoliopsida > Poales > Poaceae > Hordeum > Hordeum marinum. The sequence continues at coordinate 315,087,766 of CM039678.1, forward strand.
GATGAATCTCGAACGTGATGTTACACATGTCCATAGTGTGAGTACCAAAAAGTGTAAAGTTGATAACGGTAGTCCCACTTACATGTGGCACTGCCGTCTTGGCCATATTGGTGTCAAACGCATGAAGAAGCTCCATGCTGATGGAATTTTGGAGTCACTTGATTTCGAATCATTTGACACATGCGAACCATGCCTCATGGGCAAGATGACCAAGACTCCGTTCTCCGGAACAATGGAGCGAGCAACTGACTTGTTGGAAATAATACATACCGATGTATGCGGTCCAATGAGCGTCGAGGCTCGCGGTGGCTACCGTTATGTTCTCACCCTCACTGATGACTTGAGTAGATATGGTTATGTCTACTTAATGAAACACAAGTCTGAAACTTTTGAAAGGTTCAAGGAATTTCAGAGTGAGGTCGAGAATCAACGTGACAGGAAAATAAAATGCCTACGATCTGATCGTGGCGGAGAATATTTAAGTCACGAGTTTGGCACGCACCTTAGGAAATGTGGAATTGTTTCACAACTCACGCCGCCCGGCACACCCCAGCGAAATGGTGTGTCTGAACGTCGTAATCGCACTCTATTGGATATGGTGCGATCTATGATGTCTCTTACCGACTTACCGCTATCATTTTGGGGATATGCATTAGAGACTGCCGCATTCACTTTAAATAGGGCACCGTCTAAATCCGTTGAGACGACACCGTATGAATTGTGGTTTGGAAAGAAACCTAAGCTGTCGTTTCTAAAAGTTTGGGGATGCGATGCTTATGTGAAGAAACTTCAACCTGAGAAGCTCGAACCCAAAGTGGAAAGGTGCGTCTTCATAGGATATCCCAAGGAGACTATTGGGTATACCTTCTACCTACGATCCGAAGGCAAAGTCTTTGTTGCCAAGAATGGATCCTTTCTCGAGAAAGAGTTTCTCTCGAAAGAAGTAAGTGGGAGGAAAATAGAACTTGATGAGGAAATTGTACCTCCACTCGAACCGGAGAGTAGCGCAGCACAGGAAGTTGTTTCTGTGGAGCCTACACCGGCTAGAGAGGAAGTTAATGATGATGATCATGAAACTTCAGATCAAGTTGCTATTCGAAGGTCCACCAGGACACGTTCCGCACCAGAGTGGTACGGCAATCCTGTCCTAGAGATCATGTTGTTGGACAACGGTGAACCTTCGAACTATGAAGAAGCGATGGCGGGCCCGGATTCCAACAAATGGTTTGAGGCCATGAAATCCGAGATAGGATCCATGTATGAGAACAAAGTACGGACTTTGGTGGACTTGCCTAATGATAAGCGAGCCATTGAAAACAAATGGATCTTTAAGAAGAAGACTGACGCGGACGGTAATGTCACCGCCTATAAAGCTCGGCTTGTCGCTAAGGGTTATCGACAAGTTCAAGGAGTTGACTACGATGAGACTTTCTCACCCGTAGCGATGCTAAAGTCAGTCCGAATCATGTTAGCAGTTGCCGCATTTTATGATTATGAGATCTGGCAAATGGACGTCAAAACGGCATTCCTTAATGGCTTCCTCAAGGAAGAATTGTATATGATGCAGCCGGAAGGTTTTGTCGATCCTAAAGATGCTAACAAGGTATGCAAGCTCCAGCGCTCCATCTATGGGCTGGTGCAAGCATCTCGGAGTTGGAACATTCGCTTTAATGAGGTGATTAAAGCGTTTGGGTTTGTACAGGTTTATGGAGAACCTTGTATTTACAAGAAAGTGAGTGGGAGCTCTATAGCATTTCTTATACTGTATGTGGATGACATGCTGATAATGGGAAATAATATAGAACTCTTGGAAAGTATCAAGGCCTACTTGAATAAGTGTTTTTCAATGAAGGACCTTGGAGAAGCTGCTTACATATTAGGTATTAAGATCTATAGAGATAGATCGAAACGCCTCATTGGTCTTTCACAAAGCACATACCTTGAAAAGATATTGAAGAAGTTCAATATGCATCAGTCCAAGAAGGGGTTCTTGCCTGTGTTGCAAGGTGTGAGATTGAGTACGACTCAATGCCCGACCACGGCAAAGGATAGAGAAGAGATGAGTGTCATCCCCTATGCTTCAGCCATAGGCTCTATCATGTATGCCATGCTGTGTACCAGACCTGATGTGAACCTTGCCATAAGTTTGGTAGGGAGGTACCAAAGTGATCCCGGAGCGGAACACTGGACAGCGGTCAAGAATATCCTGAAGTACCTGAAAAGGACAAAGGACATGTTTCTCATATATGGAGGTGCCGAAGAGCTCGTCGTAAAGGGTTACGTCGACGCTAGCTTCGACACAGATCCGGACGACTCTAAGTCGCAAACCGGATACGTGTATATTTTGAATGGAGGGGCAGTCAGCTGGAGTAGCAGCAAGCAAAGCGTCGTGGCGGCATCTACATGTGAAGCGGAGTACATAGCTGCTTCGGAAGCAGCAAAGGAGGGAGTCTGGATGAAGGAGTTCATCACCGACCTAGGAGTGATTCCAAATGCGTCGGGCCCGATGACTCTACTCTGTGACAACACTGGAGCTATTGCCCTTGCGAAGGAGCCCAGGTTTCACAAGAAGACAAGACACATCAAGCGCCGCTTCAACTCCATCCGTGATTACATTCAGGAGGGAGACATAGATATTTGTAAAGTGCATACGGATCTGAATGTCGCAGATCCGTTGACTAAACCTCTCTCACGAGCAAAACATGATCAACACCAGAACGCTATGGGTGTTCGATTCATCACAATGTAACTAGATTATTGACTCTAGTGCAAGTGGGAGACTGTTGGAAATATGCCCTAGAGGCAATAATAAAATGGTTATTATTGTATTTCCTAGTTCATGATAATTGTCTATTATTCATGCTACAATTGTGTTAACCAGAAACCGTAATACATGTGTGAATACATAGACCATCACATGTCCCTAGTGAGCCTCTAGTTGGCTAGCTCGTTGATCAATAGATGGTCACGGTTTCATGACCATGGACATTGGATGTCGTTGATAACGGGATCACATCATTAGGAGAATGATGTGATGGACAAGACCCAATCCTAAGCATAGCACAAGATCGTGTAGTTCGTTTGCTAAAGCTTTTCAATGTCAAGTATCATTTCCTTAGACCATGAGATTGTGTAACTCCCGGATACCGTAGGAATGCTTTGGGTGTGCCAAATGTCACAACGTAACTGGGTGGCTATAAAGGTACGCTACGGGTATCTCCGAAAGTGTCTGTTGGGTTGACACGAATCAAGACTGGGATTTGTCACTCCGTGTGACGGAGAGGTATCTCTGGGCCCACTCGGTAAGACATCATCATAATGAGCTCAATGTGACTAAGGAGTTAGCCACGGGATGATGTGTTACGGAACGAGTAAAGAGACTTGCCGGTAACGAGATTGAACAAGGTATGGCGATACCGACGATCGAATCTCGGGCAAGTACCATACCGATAGACAAAGGGAATTGTATACGGGATTGATTGAATCCCTGACATCGTGGTTCATCCGATGAGATCATCATGGAGTACGTGGGAGCCAACATGGGTATCCAGATCCCGCTGTTGGTTATTGGCCGGAGAGGTGTCTCGGTCATGTCTACGTGTCTCCCGAACCCGTAGGGTCTACACACTTAAGGTTCGATGACGCTAGGGTTATAGGGAAAAGGTATACGTGATTACCGAAGGTTGTTCGGAGTCCCGGATGAGATCCCGGACGTCACGAGGAGCTCCGGAATGGTCCGGAGGTAAAGATTGATATATAGGAAGTCCAGTTTTGGTCACCGGAAAGTTTTCGGGCTCATCGGTAGTGTACCGGGAGTGCCGGGAGGGTGCCGGAGGACCCCCGGGAGGGGTGTGACGACCAAAGGACCACATGGGCTGTTAGATAAAGTGTGCCAGCCCTTATTGGGCTGGGCAAGACTTTTGCTAAAGGCCCATGCGGCTGGAGATAAGGAGATAAGGCAAAAAGGATTTAAAAGGAGGAGATCCACCTCCCTTGTGGGAGGTGGACTCTCCCTTTAATTCAGCCGGCCATCTCCTCTTTGGAGTAGAGGCCAAGCCAGCCCTCCACGTCCCTCCTCCTATATATACTTGAGGTTTTGGATGTTTTGAGACAGGATTTGATCTCTCTCTCTCACGGCAAAGCCCTACCTCTCTTCTTCCTCCTCCGCAGCGCTTAGGCGAAGCCCTGTCGGAATACCTTGCTACTCCACCACCACCACGCCGTCGTGCTGCTGTTGGAGCCCTTCCCCAACCTCTCCTTCCTCCTTGCTGGATCAAGGTGTTGGAGACGTCACCGGGCTGCACGTGTGTTGAACGCGGAGGTGCCGTCCGTTCGGCACTTGATCGGATCTACCGCGATCTGAATCGCTGCGAGTACGACTCCATCAACCGCGTTCTTGTAACGCTTCCGCTTAGCGATCTTCAAAGGTATGAAGATGCAATCTCTCCCCTCTCGTTGCTGGTTTCTCCATAGATAGATCTTGGTGAACGTAGGAAAATTTTGATTTACTACTACGTGTACCAACAAATGGTACATCTTCCGCGATAACATTGTGGGAGAGTTCATTAAAGACTTATACTTCATAAGCAAGTCTTTTTGAAAGTATCAAATTGGTTTCTTCAAATCCATTAAAAAATATAGAGACAAGCAAAAGAGTAAGCATGATAGTATTATAGGAAACGGATCGAAGCATCAAGGTGTCATGATAGGTTTCACCCTAAACAAAAGACATGCAATCAACATACATGATGACATGACGAGGAATTTCAGAGTTTTAAACTATCCCTATTACATATTCATACTATGAGACACAAAATATTAATGTTTTTGCCCAACATTCATGGGCCTGAGCCGCATGGTGGCTCATTCGTCGGCAAATACTCATCTTCAAGCTTGGTCTACGTCAGCCGCCTCTGGACAAGTCTTTACCGGCTCTTCCCCATCTTCAGCCCACTGGCCCTTTTGTTGCCACTGAATTGACAGTAAGGATTCAAAGTTTGAAGACTCCTCAATAAGACTTGATGCATCGACATCAGGAACAAAGGGTCTCTTACGTCGGGGAGGCACTAGCTCTAATGTCTCATCATTGGGGGTGTTGATACGCTCATTCTTGATGGAGTATGCCGGGTTGTACTACGAAAGATCGATTTCTTCGGCCATCAAAGTCGCCAATGCTCAGATGTCCTTAAAACATTTGGTAAAATCAGCAGGGGTGAACTATGAGCCGTCCATTTTGTATTCAGGGAAGCCATTTTCGAGAGCCTCCACATCCAGCTCATACAAGTATGCCTTTACACGAGCGAGAGCCATGTTTGCTCCATCGCGAGCCGCCGATTTCTGGGTCTCTGTAATCCATTTTGGCATAGTGGACAGTTGTTTCAACATGTCCTTGATGCTCTTGGGCTGGTGCTTCAAGTTCTTTAGTGCCATAATAGAATAGATAGAACCTGTGAATAGTTGCTCTACATATGTGAAAATTGCCTTTAATTTGACAATAGGCAGTTCAATAAGGGTCTGTTCTTTTCGTCCAGACCAATTGTGATGATGAGTCTCCATATGATCATAACTTGGTAATTCAAGTGAAAAGAGCTTTGAGCACATAGCGAAGATGGCTGTCAACATCTCACTAATATGCTTCACCATGGTGTTATAATTTTCTTTCAAGGGCTCAAGTTCACCCCCGGCCTTCTCAGCACACCTCAAGAGGTCGACTTTCTCTTCTTCAAACTTCTTTAAGCTTGCTCAAAATGGCCTCGAGCCTCACATGCAGATTCTTCAGAGGAAACCGCCGCAAGACCAGCTTCAATTTTTAGCTTCACTTCTTCTTTAAGACGTTCCTGCAAATTTACATGCCATAAGATTCAGAGTCTTCCATATATTCCTGATAGGTATGATTTTTTTGACAAATGGTTATCTCTCAAAAATCCTCAAGCCGCCTTTGGGAGGGCGACTTGATCCGTGGGGGCTACAACATCTCAAATTTATTTTCAAATGTCCCGTGAGGTTGTGAACAATCCACACAACACTTGGGGGATAATATGCTAAATTACATATCAACACATCATTAAGAAGATCTGACTTATCTCAAAAAGATAAGCCGGCCCTTGGGGGCTATAGGTTGATTTTCTAGACAAGTACTAAAGACGCGACTTATCTCAAGAAGGTAAGTTAGCCTTTGGGGGCTATAATACTGCTATGTATTATCTACCTTACATCATAAAGTACGAACTATTCATGATTATAACAAGTCGGTCCTTGGGAGCTACAACTATAAGTTCAATACCATTATGATTATTTTGAAGAACCAGCTCAATATTTTCATAGTGAGATGGTCCTTGAGGGCCAATGACAGGATATAATGATCAAGCAGTGAAATAGGAATATTAATTCATACTTATCTTTAAGAGCATTGAATAAATGGATCTCAAGCTCCTAGTTTTCATATAGCCGGGTCAAATATTGATGGTGAATGCCTTCAACTTCAAGAGTAGACAAGCTGGGGACCTCTAGTTTGGCTTTCCCCTTTTCTAAGTCAACCGGTTCATCCTTGGCCACAATTTCTGCCAAAGAGGTAGAATCAACATGAGATTGGATAGCCTCTTTAACAATAAGAACATCCGGGTCACTTTGGTTTGCTGGATTGGGGTTATCAACTTGAGTCGCTAGATTGGGGAGACACGTCGGGCTCGGCGGACGAGCAGATATGTCAGCTGAGGTATTTTTGACATTTATTGTCATTTCCATAAAGATTGGCTCATCTGGCCTGCACGCCTCAACGTGAGCTACCGGCTCAACAGTGGTATCAAGATTCTTGTTTCCTGGAAGATCAACTTTAGCGGTTGTCTTCTCAGGAGGGGGGTTTAAAGCATCTTGGCTTGCAACGCCTAAGGTCGACCCGGCAACACGCTTCGACACATAATCTTTCGCACTATAGTTAACAGAGATTATATAATTGTATTAAGGAAGATACAACTCAATGGTCAAATATGCAAAAGTTTCTGCAAAGTTCAAATTCTTACCCACGATTGACGTTGAAAGTAGGAATCTGCGTTGCACATGAGTCGCCTGAAGACGAAGAAGATTCCTGATCAAATAAGTTTGATTGGTTTAAAGATCATTGTAAGAGAACAATTTTAGAATGAAAATGGTTTGGATTATTTGGTACCTCAAGACGTGGCTTACGAGTCGGCGGTGCGTAAGACAGACCAATGGCTAAGTCGCCCGAGTCACTCCAGGTCTTGCTTTTTGACTGACCAGCAAACTGAGTCTTCTTCGAATGAAACTCGTAAGCTAAGTAAGCATTCTGATGTGACAGTTTAAACTTCCAGATGGTTCATCTTGGTTTTCTTGGGATAAATGTCTCTGAGGAACTAGAAGGGCTTGAAATTACCTCAATGTCGCTGAGTAGATTGGATTTTGAGTCGCCCTGTTAATAAAGTGTGTCAGCAAAATTCAGCAAACAAATGGCAGAAAGAGTCTAGTTTTTACCTCAGAATGTTCCCCTGAAGATGACTCAAGGGGCGGGTCATCCTTTTGGCCCATTGAAGGAGCAGGGGCCTAAGGTGTGACATTCCAGAAACTAGAGCCCTCCTGCAGGAGTATAAAGTATAAGATAAGAGGATGGATTAAATAAAACCCAAAAGGAGGAAAATATACAATGCAAGAAAGATCGAATACCAGAGGAGCTCGATTTAACAGATAGAACAGGCCCAAGCCGGTGACACTGCATTTCTCCTTTGGGTCGGCAAAAATATCTTTGTTTCCTAGTTAAGGACGTCGTCTAATAAGTCCTCACTAGAAATATGTTGAGCATCGGATGACTTGCCCGAGTATTTATACATAAGGTTTCCTGTCACGTTGACGGGTTGGATCCGCCACTTCAGCCAGCAATGGACCAATTTGATCCAAGTCAAGCCATGGGCAGTCAGGGCCCTTAATTTCATGCGAAGAGGTGCCATCTGATCCCTCTCCTCATCTGAGGGCCAACCCGGAAGCTCGATATTGCTGCTAAGCCATTCCATTCTATAACCTGGAAGAAGGGTTTCTCCTTCAGGGGCAGTGTTCTTGCAAAAGAGCCAAGTCTTGTTCCACCCTTTTGGGTGACTCGCTGGCTTGCAATCTGGGAAGAGACTGTTCTTCCTTTTAGGAATGGTAATTCCGCCAAGTTCACACGTGGGTCCATTCTTGGTCTCGGTTTGACAGTTCAAATAGAAAAATTCCCTAAAGAGGGTTACGGTTGGTTCTATCTACAGATAAACTTCGCATAGAACGTGAAATTGTCATATGTTTTTAAATGGAATTAGGCGAAATATCCTGAGGGAAGAGATTGAATAAATGCAACAGATCGCTGAAGAATTTTGAGCCAAGGGGCCGAAAGACCCTATGCAGATGATCAGCAAAGATGATAACTTCCCCTTGTCGAGGTCGGGTGTAAGGCGCCTCTTTGGGAGCACGCCATTCTATCTCCTCACGAGCTGGCAGGAACCCTTGGCTCAAAGGTTATCCAAAGTGAGTTTGGACTCTTGGGACCTAACGCAGTTGCAGATTTTGGCATTGTTAGGTGCCATGGCGGGTCATAGAACAACTACAATCGAGATAAGAAAGACAAAACGAAACATAACATAAGCTGTCAGTTTATGGATTGATCACAAGAGAGAAAAGTTACAATCGATACAGGAAAAAATATTCAAGCCGACAACAATTTAAGCGCCCGGAAGAGCATAAAGGTGAGTCATATCTACATGGGACTTAGCAAAGATTTTACATGCAAACAAGTTTCTACTGAGATGTTTGCTGCGATGGATTTGGATAAACATAAGAAAAGAAAGGTAAATATGTTCTCGCTGGCGGAGGAACCAAACTGGGACACTTGAAATTACCATTCAACGCATCATTTTTGGATCTATTCGCGAGAAATGATATGCGGAGAATACCACCGGACCGCGAATATTAAAGGAATAAAAAGAGCTATGGATCTACAAGTGGTAGTTCTGGCGAATATGAAGATCATGACATGAACACTAGCAGACATCAAACCCTAAATGGGAATGGAATATACCTGATCCTATTGAAAATGATAGGAAGGCGGCAGCGCTCATTCCGACGATTGCGAGGAGATCTGTTGGTTTGAGTGGCATAGTTGGAAGGCCTTGGCGACATCCTCGAGCTCTCACGGTGTTTGGCTGAAAGGGGGAAGCGCGAGGAAGAAGAAGAGGTGAAGGTGAGTAACGGGCCGCTCCGTGAATATTTATAGAGTGGGAACTTGAAGAGGCAACTGCCAGGCGCGTGAATCAGGGAGACGCGGTAAATATTGAAAATGATGACGCCTCGATTTTTGGGATACACGAACATGCAAAAGATCCGTTGTAACGTCATTATGAGTCTCCTGAAAATCCGGCAGGTGACGTCATGGATGGGTGGAGCAAAAGAGATTACGAATCTGGAGGAACTATAAGCCGACATTTGAAGAAACCGAGAAGACACAAATACAAGGCAAAAGCTAAGCCGCCTGATGAAAGCAAGGAGGATTGGCATGAACGAGTTCAAATCAACCTGGGGCCTAATGTCAGGGATATGACCCCACGGTATAACCCGCCGTTTGGACCGGGTTAGACCATGGGCGGCTTAAGGAGCATATGCTCGATGGGCCATATAGGTGACAGATAGGCAAGCAAGGAGACTTACCAAGTAAGCCGCCTGATAGCCTAGTACATGAAGACGACGACTCAAGGCCCATGAGGCGAAAGACGCCAGAAGCTTTCCTAGCTTGGAAGACAAGATAAGGTAGAATTCTAATAGGTCATGAGACATAATATGTCCCGGACTCTTCTAAACCCGGGGACATCGACCTGTATATAAAGGTGAGCCCCTGACGTCAATAGATTCGGTTAGAAACTCTCAAAAGCTAGGTCAGCGATTCCGCACCCTTGCAATCGAGATCACCATCAATGTGGACACCAAAACATGACGTAGGCTTTTACCTCCAATGGATGGGCCGAACCTGGGTAAATCCATCTCTCGTTCCCAATCAAACCGTTTGAGTCGCCACACAGTGGCGATGGACTCACATCTAAGTTCTCCTATGAGAACATCTGTCGTGACAAAACCAGGACAATTACCCTACCCATGCCAGCAATCTTGTCAAACATGTCATCATCACTATCTATCAACTCGACTATGGGATTCTTGGGAGTAATAGGGTTATCTGAATCTACAGCTATAGAACCTTTTAGAGCTCCCAACCGACCCTTCACACCACAAGATCTTGTGTGTCAGGAGTACGACCCTAGTTCAAATCAATAACAACATGCTGCACCTCCGAGAACTGGCTGCCAAAGATCATGTGAGCATGCTCCCCAAGATCCAACCACTCCCATATAACAAGGAGGGAGGATCATAATATGGTAACTTCAACTACATAAATCATAAAAGTACAAGTCAATATGGAAGATAGAAACAAAAAATAGAAGTCATGCATACATACAAGGTTCAATGTTGAACAAACCATGGAAGTCGATGTGAAACAAATAACTAGTCGCACAAGTATATAGAAGTGTCTTCCTAATGTCTGGAATGTCTTCGAATGTGTAATCAAGCAATTCAACCACACCATCCTGCCGACAATGATAACACTTTTTGTGGTATAAAATAATCCACAATCATGCCTATTAACCACAAAAAAACCAAGGTGTATATTAAAAAATAGAAAATACATGAATACAATAAGATTTGCAAAACAACGAATTACAGGAACAAGAAACAACTAATTAATGTCATTAAAAGGGATACTCGTGTGTTTTTCTGCTATGGCACACGAAAAATCGCGCTGGAGAAATCATCAACATGAACTAGAGAAAACGGTTTGGACCTATCTACACTGGACTCCCTCCAAAGCCTCTTTATGTTATCTGCCATGGTCCTAAAAAATCTAACCACGTCACTTAATGTTTCATCACAGAGTGAATCATGTAACTCAAAATGACGGATCTTCAAATTGAGAATAACCAAGCACCAATGGCCAACATCTTCACGAGGCTTCATGCCAACCACTAATTCCGGTGGATCAAAAGTAGGAAAAGAACCTGACAAAAACAAGCATATGATAAAATTAATTCAATAATTCTAAAAACTAATACTCAGCCTCCAAACCAAAAATTAAACACAAAAAAGACAATTCATCAATCCTAAACGATCAAAAAATAATAAGTTCTAAATGAATAAGCAACTTGGTACAAAAAATAAAGCAGGTCACTTAAGTTTATTTATACTGCCTAATTTGCAAGGGATAATAGAAATAAGTTCAACTTCATTAATACAATAAGTTCAGATTTGCAGAAGAGCACACATCCTTTCGTCGGTACATGATAAAAATTAACAAAGGGAAGAAATCACGTACAAAGTCATAACAATCAGCCCGTGACTTTGTAAACCATTGCCTCACATTGCCATCGATATCTCCATCAAGTATCTTTGTCTGTTGTAAGAAACACCAAAACAAGATAGAAATTCTTCAAATAAATCATCAAACTTCATGCAGAACAGTAAGGACAAACAAATAGTAAATAAACACGCAGTATTCACCGTAACCCATGTGGGAAAAATTAGCTTGTGTGTGCATCCGTACGTTTCATGCAGAGAATATAGAACAACGTTAGCAACATCTGAGTTGAGCATGCCACCGAGGATGAGCGAGGAAGCCACCTTACCAACACTAGCATCACATTCCTTATTTTGAAACATCGGTTTGTCACTGCAGAAAACAGAGGATGTGAGGATTTAAAATCTAGTGCGGTGACAACAATTATCATGAGCAGAGAAAAAATACAAAAAATTATACGGGCAAAGTAAGGACACAAAATCCCTTACTAATGTTTTGGCACGACTTTTGCGCAGCCTTGTAACAGCAAAGAAAAATGAATCAACTTTGGTAGCATTAGCACCACCTGGTTACAAAAAAGAAAAGAACAACCAATAAAGTCAGACATTATTTGGCAACATGGCCTCCACACCATAAACGAGAAGTACCACAAAAAGGAAAAGCAAACACTAACATAAACTATTTCCTAAGCTTTCAGGGTTCAAAGATGAAATGTCCCGTGATGCCAACAATACGCATGCACTGTCAGGGTTAGACGACACAAAATCCTAGGACGACAAGAATGCCTCTTACGCCAAGGGGTCAGAAGAAATTGACAAAATTACATCATCATTTTCATATAGCACGTCTTCCATGCTAGACACCATGACATCTTCCAATGCATCACCATAGTCAAGCCCTCCATGTGGAAAATTTACACAGGCAAATCCTCAGAATCAGTAGCACCATCATTCTCAACCACGCCAACACCAGAAGGTTCACCATCATGTATGCTCGTAGCACCAACATCCTCAACACCAACCCTAGCACTGAACTCACATTCACTTTTAAATGGAACACCACCAGCACCTCCTCCACTAGAAATGATGGCCTTACTCTCAATAGCAGACATCTGAAAAAGGAAATGTCAAGACACTAAAGATAATGAGCAAACTAACAACAAAAAAACCACAAGAGTTGCACAGGGGGTACTTTTATAAATACAAAAAGGGTTGAATATTTAACGATCTTTGTAAGCACTAGAAATAAAACTAAGTTGAACTGCTATGATACCCAGCAAGGAAAAATGAAACATGAAAAGGTGGTTCACATGAGATTTTAATAAATTTTATAAACACTAAAAAGAAAACTAACATTGCTCTTAAAAGCAGTTATATCATCCACTCGAGTGTCAACAGCACCAGACTCACAATATTGCTTGGCCTCCTGCATAAAACACAACAAATAAAACAAGGTGAACAAGTTCAACTACAGTATTGACATCGGAACAACAAAGGAATAATTCAAAGATAAGCAACTGGATCAACTCCACTACAAAAAAACTAACCTTGCTCTTATCAGCAGTTAGTTATATCACCTACTCCACCGTCGACAGGACCAGACACACCATATTGCTTGGCCTCCTGCATAAAACAAAATAAAAAAAATGGGCAAGTCCAACTATAGTACTAACATCAGAACAATAGAGGAATAATTCAAAGATAAACAAGTGAATCACATGAAGATCATCATTCTCACAATGCTAAGAAACATTAGCCTCGATATCATCAGTAGTCCTACTAACAGAAGCCTCATTCTGCTCCATCTTCTTGAATCCACTATAAACAACATCAGCCTCAACACCATGAGTTTTCTCCTGCATCAAATATGATAATAGAAAAAAGATCAGCAAGTTCAACTACAGAACTCACAACAGAACAACATAGTAAGAAGTCACAAGATCAAAAACCGAGTCACCTCGAGATCATGGGACTCCAAAACAACATCATTGTCATGGTGCTCAGAAACAAAAGCATCAGTATTATCAACAGTCCTACCTACAACAGCCTCGTGCTGCTCCATCTACTTGATAACAACATCATCTTCTTCTTCAAACGACATGCGACGAGAGACTTGCAAAGTTCTGAAACGCTTGACAATATTCAAAACGCGCGCCGATCTCTCAATAAGGCTACCAACACCATCAAACATTTCGCCAACTAAAAGTCTCTCCATATCGACATAGTCTGATGATTCATCAGCATTAAATTGATGACCATCGGGAAGGATGCCATCAATACGGCTTAGATGCCCAACTATAGTGGGGACCTTTTCTAGTACATAACGCACATTAACAAAAATATGCTCAACATTCTCCAAACCAGAAACTACGACATCAATACCAAAACTAGAGCTCCTCGAAGTACTACCCTTCCTAGTGCCAGGGAGAATATCACCACCACCCTCATCACAGCGACCATCTCTCAACTCATCCTGGGGAGATGCAATCCAAGGAACTTGAGAAAGCATCTCCAGGACGGGCTGTTTATACACCCAAAAAAATACAACTTCCTCTTGAGTTTTCCACTGGGAATGAGGAAAAAAATTAATCAATGCAACCCCAGGAAAAATATCATTACATTCGCACACACAAAATACTAAGTACTAACATGCATATGCTATCAGTGCAAGCTGCTGACACACACGAGTAGTAAGATGAAAAATAAGAGCAACAGTTCTGTCGGAATCGGGGCTCCGCAAAACCCAACAAGATTCGAACACTGGGGCGTGTGCGTAGATCTCAACCGGCCCAAGGTCTCAAACTCCCCACACTATGGCCTATCCTAATGGGTGCATGCAAGAAGGTGGACACAAGGATATACCCAGGTTTGGGCCACCTTGCGGTGTAAAACCCTATTCCTTCTTTGTGGTGGATTGGCCTCACGAGGAGGCTAAGGATGAACTAGTACAGTGGTTGGGTGGCCTCACGACGGCTCTTGGCTATGATGAACTAGTGTGTCCAACCTTATGCTCTATCACGGGAGCTAGTCCCTATTTATAGGGACCACGGTCCTCTTCCCTTATCTCATAGGTGGGAAGGGACCCCACAATGAACAAACTTTAAAGGGGACAACAGGTACATCTTATCCTGACTAAAGGTGGTCTTCACTTGCAAAGCTGTTGGTCATGACGCTGTGGTGGGCTCGGTGATGACGTGTGTCCTGCCGAACTCATGGTCTTGCTCTTGTTGCACTAGGAAGGAAACCTTTGGGGAATTCCTTGGGAACCCACGTACGTCCTTGCCTCTTTAGTACGAAAGAGGAAACTGTCCTCCCCCTGTGCCCGCTGGCGCTCGCTTGGCTTAGTCGTCAGAGCCCACGTCACGCCGGCATCGGGAAGCCAGGTACTTGCATAGTAATCTCCGTTCCTCAGGAGGAAGCATGGGGGATGCCACTTCTCAGGTTGTCTTGGCGTTGTCCTCCTCGCGAAGAGGGGGGCTCTCGTGAGGGCCTTGACTTGGGGGGCTTGTTGCTGCGCCGTACCAGGACGTCATGGTGCACCACGCGTTGGGCCGCAAGCGGGCAAGTCTGGGGTCCCCCTGTCCTAGAACACCGACAGTAGCCCCTGGGCCCAAGGCGTGCAAGCCTTGGCTTTGAAGCGAAGGCAAGGAGTGAAGGGCGAAGCACCGCGAGCCCCAAATCGTCTGTGGGCCCGACACGAGGCACCCGACAGGTCGCTGGGCTCCTCCTTATCCGCGGGGCCTCGGGAATCGCCCTGAGCCAATTCGATTCATAGCATGTGCGCCATGTTGATCATCATTGCCCTTCCTTGATTGATGTTGCCTCCCTGCTCTCCTGTCATCCTAAGCCCACACCAAAGTGACCCGTCAGGGGAACTGAGGCAACGCGAGGCAGAGCCGCCCACGAGTCGAGTACGACACGTGGCGCACGATGAGCTCACGTTGCCTCTGCTCCCCATGATGCCTTGGGGATTGCGGTTGCACCTCTACACCCACCTCACCTGAGGGGCATGTCCATCCTTGCTTGCCTTCTTATTTGCAGCTCCCCATTACTGCTCATCCTGCTTCATAGGAAAACCTCATTCTCCCCTTTCCTTCCTCCAATGGCGTCCAGGGGAAGTGCTGCCGATGCCGGAGCACAAGCGGGGTCCTCGGTGCCGCCACCACCTTAGGGGACGGCGGGGCCCAATCTTCGATGCCGGTACAGGCGCATCGTTGCTGGACCTCTATCGATGAGTAAGTGCATCGAAGCCTCTGCTTCTCTTGTGCATCTTGTCTGTCATGTCAAGTCTAATCGCCGACCTTACTCAGGGTGCCCACGCCCAAGAGGCGCATGCTCGATGCGCTCCAGGGGAGGCGAACACCCTAAGGACCCAACTGCCGAATGTTGAGGCTGCTCTTCAAGTCGCGTCGCGGGGCGAGGAGGACGCCAAGGCGGAGCTGGCATCACTCTAGGGCCAAGTTTAAGAGGCCTCCAACGCCGTCCAGGCAGCCAAGGACGACGGGGCGCATGCGAAGATGATGGAGGCGCAGCACACCAAGTAGTACCCGGACATCACCCATCATGCAGACAGCACGGTCTGCCGATTCATCAGGGAAGCCCCCGCGTTGCCATGTGCACACGGCAACAGGGGCTACCTCACCTTCTTCTAGAAGGTGGTGGAGGCGCTTGAGTCTAACATCTCCCAAGTGGATGAGGAGTTCGAGACTAGCGACGCGACCTACTGGACAACGCGTTGACATGTGTCTTCTCCAACTTGCGCCGCCACACCCCCGCACTCGACCTCTCCCACGTGATGGAGATGGTGCCTGATGAGCTCTGGAGGCCCTCAAGGACGAGGTGCGTGAGCACGTAGAGTCCCTGATCGAGCGGTTTTCCCCAGAGGCATCGTTCGAGGGGGGTGCCAGCTCGGGCGACGAGTCCTCCAGGAGCCACGACGGAGACAACACCTCCTCTTCCTGAGCTTCTTTTTCTTTACCCCTGTTGCATCATGAACCATTTGGCCACTGTGGGGTGTTAAACGTTGTATGATACATGTGGTTTTGTGTAGTAGTTGCCCGTCGTGCCTTGAACATCTTTATTTCCTTCAGGTGGTTTTTGATTTTCTTGGCGCGCCTCGTCCGGTGGGGGTCTGCGGTGAGTGGCGCATGAGGTCCTTGCTTCCGACGTGTGACAGAGGCCATGGGGCAGCAGCCCCCGTGTGCCTCCTTGTACCCGTGCTCACCTTGCAGGGTTGCTGCTCCACCTCAGACTCTCCTTAGGGGGGCGTCCGGAAACGCCGTGCGGCTCCCAGCGGTGGTTGATCAGTCGATCCTCGTGAGGTTGGTGCCCTCGCGATGATCTTGTCCGTGAAGCCAGGGTCGCGCCAGCGTCGGGCTCTCAGGGGTGGCGCCGCGAGAGCCCAAGTCCCCTCCTTCTATGTAGTTTTTCCCTTTCCCTTAGCATCCGTGCCAGTCCTATGAGTGAAACGAGAAGGGTTGCATCCTTCATGCTCGAGTGTTGAGGTCGCAAGGGCTCCTGAGGTGTGACACTTGGGGGTCCGTCTTGGGCACACGAGCGGCTCGCACCATGGAGAGCGTTGCTCACGAGGTCTGCCCCGCGAGGCTTCCAAATGAAGGTCCTGCAAGGAAATTATACTATTCCAAATGTTATGCGCATGCCCGCCTGCATTTGGGCATCCCCGCTTGCATTCGAGCATTACGCAAGAATGGTGGGCCTCAAGACCCTGGTGGGGTAATACTCGAGAGATATGCCCACGAGTCAGAACTCGGTCTCTAAACTTCTAGTGTCGCCAAAGCGGACCCAAGCACTGACACCATACTCAGACGGGGGGAACGACCCTTGTACGCGTTTTGTCTTCTCCCTAGAACGAAGTGTAGGGTCCTCCACTTGGCGTGGGTGGGAGCCCTTCCTTCTGCGGCCACGACGCAGCTCGTCGTGGGCTTCCACTTTGACGGGACCCAGAGCGTGTACAACCCCTAACTCATTATTACGTGAGAGTGTCACGGCGGTGATAATTGGGTGGATACCCTAGGCACAAGGGTCATGAGTTCTTAACACGGTCTTCAGATGTCCCCGCATATTTTGGTGCGGGGGTACGCAAGTTGGCACAACGCCCCTATGGCCCATGTACAAGTGCCATCGTACATCGCGTGGCCACAGGGATGCGGTTGCGTGCCCCTACAAACCAAACATGAGCGCCGTGACGCGCCCCGCGTGTCCCTAAGGGCACGTCTACAAGAGAGACATTGTTCATACCTCAGGCACAAGGCTCAGGAGTTCCTAACCTGGACTTCAGATGCTCCCGCACATTTCGGTGCAGGAGTGTGCAAGTCGATGTTGCGCCCGTACGACACGTGTACGAGTGCCATCGTACACTGCATGGCCACAGGAATGTTGTTGCGTGCCCCTACGACCCAAACATGAGTGTCGTGGCATGCCGCACGTGTCCGTAAGGGCACTTCTGCAGGAGAGCCATTGTTCACCAGTTTGCGTGTTCACCGGTTGCGTGCCCTTACGGCCCAAACATGAGTACTATGGCGTGCCCCACGCGTCCGTAATGGTGCGTCTACACGAGAGCCATTGTTCACCAGTTGCGTGTTCATTGGTTGCATGCCCCTATGACCCAAACATTAGCATCGTGGCACGCCCTGCGCATCTGTAAGGGCACGTATACAAGAGAGTCATTGCAGGAGGCGACCGGCCGCCTGCTCTACGGCAGACCGAGCCAAGCTGCCTTCCGTTCCTCCGCCCGCAATGGTTCACTGAGGGGGCGTGACACTAAGGTAGATGACCAACATGGGTGGCCAGCCCGTGGGTCAGAGCTCGGGTACTTTGACTTTTGAACGATTCACTACGAGGGCGAATCATACGCAGACGTCATGCCCAGCCCCCGTGTAGAACCATCACGAGGCGGTCGCGGGGGCACGCCAGCCCCCGATAGCGGTGATGCTCAAGAGCCTAAGGCTTAGACAAACAATACCATAACGAGTGAGGGGTTAGCCAAATCCGTTATGTATTCAAAAGACACCTGCTCGGGGCGATAAAAAATACAGAGAATTGCTTGGCGACGGCTGTGCCATCGACGGAGTGGTTGGCCACTTGACGATGCATGTTGTGGGGGTCCATCTTCCTGTGGGGCTTTCAGCCAGCTTCCTTATGCCTTGAGGACCTGCGATGCCCCGGCACCTCGTGGGGCTCATGTGACATGTGTCTTCTGCTGCTCGCCTCCCTTGGAAACATAGAACTCTCGTGATCCTGGTGCCTCGCGCCTTGTTCCTTGCTCACAGGGCGCGCGTCAAAGCACGCCTCTAGATGGTGCCCGAGTCCCTCCCCAGTTGTGTCGATCAGGTCGTGTGCTCTCCCTATGCGGAAGGGGGACGCGCCCTAGCTATGGATGTGGGACAGAGATGCCGGTGTTGGGGTTCCATCCCCCATGCGGCTCTTGGGTAGGAGCTGCTTGAAGGCACAGTTGGAGGCTAGGGCATGTGCACCGCCCAGGACGCAAGTGATCGCGCGGGGCTCTTTGAAGCCCCCAGCCCCATCATCCTGCCGGTTGTCGTTCTTGCTTGGTGGCGGCGGAAGCGGAGGAAGGCCGACCCTACCCCGAGAGAGGGCCTACCGAGGATGATCGCGCCAAGGTCCGTCGCGAGGCTCACCACGCGAGCCATCCTTGCAAGGCTGGTTTTGCTAGTTCTGTCGTGGGTCGCGGTTGTCCCAATGGTTCCCGGTACGGCCCTCTTCATAGCCGTTTCCATGGTTGCCGCGCTCGGGGCGGCAGCCGAAGCACTCATTGCGGACCTCCCTGAGATCCAGGCAGTTGCTGGTGTTGTGGGTGTTGGTGTAGTGGAAGACGCAGAAAGGGCGGCTGCCCCCGGGGGGCTCCTCCAGGCCTCGACCATGCTTCGCCTCGGGTGCGGCTGCCAGCATGTCGTGGCCCTTGAATTTCGCCTCCTTGGCCTTGGCCTTCTTGTCCTCATGGTTTGCCTTCGGGTGAACAAGGAGGGAGGTGCGGCCTGCCTCGGCCTTGGTGCACTTGTTCGCGAGGTTGAACTTCGGGGGGAGCGCGCGGGTGTCGCCTTGTGGCCGCGGCATCCTCTAGCGGCTCGTCTCGTCCCGTGCACGCGTTGATGCCCCACATTGCGGTTCGTGGGGTCGCGCTTCGCACCTGGGCCTGCGGTTGGCCCTTCGTAGGGAAGGAGGAGGTGGCACGCCATGAGCCACATCGCCCGCCTAGAAGAGAAGGGGGCGGAGCGAGCGAGTAGGTGCTGGAGCTTCACTAGCAGCGTTAGCAGGCTCAGCGATGCGGCTAAGCGAGTGTTCGGAGTGATCGTCGTCGGGGTTGTAACACAGCAGTTCACGCGCCATGAGCGGCACAACTGGTGCATCCACCAGTCCGCGTCGTGCGTGGGAGGTTGATGCCTTGGTGGGAGCGGGGGACGACATAGTGATGTAGTCGCCACACCGCTCAGAGGGTGGCAGCGGTAAGTTCTACTACCCGCAAGTAGCCCACCTGTAGAAGTGTTGGTCGCGGAAGAGGTGGAGCAACGTGAGGTGTCGCGGCACACAGATGCCGTCTAGGCAACGCGGGCTACCCGACGCTTGGCGCGGACTCGGCGGGCATCGTCCATGGGAGTGGCAGAGCAGAGACGTAGTGGAACCAGAGGAAGATCACGACACGCCCCTACCTGGCGCGCCAAATGTCAGAATTAGGGCTCCCAAAAACCCAACAAGGTTCGAACACTGGGGCATGTGTGTAGATCCGGCCCAAGGTCTCAAACTCCCCACCCTATGATCTAGCCTAAAGAGTGCATGCAAGAAGGTGGACATGAGGTTTTACCCAGGTTCGGGCCACCTTGCGGTGTAAAACCCTAATCCTACTTTGTGGTGGATTGGCCTCACGAGGAGGCTAAGGATGAACTAGTACAGTGGTTGGGTGGCCTCACGAGGGCTCTTGGCTGTGATGAACTGGTGTGTCCAACCCTCTACTCTACGATAGGAGCTAGTCCCTATTTATAGGGGCCACAGTCCTCTTCCCTTATTGCACATGCGGGATGGTATCCCATAGTGGCCAAATTTGAAAGGGGAGAAGTGGTACATCTTATCCTAACTAAAGGTGGTGTTCGCTTGTAAAGCTTTTGGTCATGAAGCTGCGGTGGGCTCGGTGATGATGTGCGTCCTGTCGAACTCATGGTCTTGGTCTTATTGCACTGGGAAGGAAACCTTTGGGGATTCCTTGGGAACCCACATACGTCCTTGCCTCTTTAGCACGAAAGAGGAAACTGTCCTCCCCCTACGCCCGCTGGCGCTCACTTGGCTCAACCATCAAAGCCCATGTCAGCCCGGCCTTGGGAGGCCAAGTACTTCGATAGGAGTCTCCATTCCTCGAAGGACAGCCTTGGGGATGCCACTTCTCTGGAGGTATTGGTGTTGTCCTCCTAGCGAAGCGGGGGCTCTCGTGATGGCCTTGACTTGCGGGGCTTGTTGCTGGGCCGTACCGGGCTGTCGTGGTGCCCCACACGCTGGACCGCAAGCAGTCAAGTCTGGGTACCCTCGGTCCCAAAACGCTGATAAGTTCAACCAGAAAATCAACATCAATACTAAAGACCAAACTTAAAACTCACATGCACAAAACTCAAAATACTAAGTACTAACAAGCATATGCTATGAATCTAAATTAATTACGCACACAAGTAGTAAGATGAAAAAAATAAGAGCAACAATTCAACTAGAAAAGGAACATCAATACTAAAGACCGAACTTACAACTCACATGCACATAACTCAAACACTAAGTAATAACAAGCATATGCTATCAGTGCAAACTGCTTACGCACACAAGTAGTAAGATGAAAAATAATAACAACATTTCAACTATAACATCAATACTAAAGATCAAACTTACAACTCACATGCACGTAACTGACGAGACTAAGCAAGTAACTATGTAGTACACATGTACGTTCAATGAGTAAAAACAATGAGTTTCCGGCAAACAACCTTAATTAAAACAATGACTAAAAGATCATGGTAGAAACAAAGCTCATCGGAAGCTTCCCAAACACCCACGTCCTTGGGTCACCATCGCCTCTTCTTATCAAATCTGCATCAACAAGATCTAAAAGCTTGTCCTGGTCCATGAAACATAGGCGGGGGACTCGCATGTCAATCTACGGAACCTTGCCACGGATGAGGCGGTGAAGATACATTAGCAGCCTATGAATGCCTTCTCCAAGGTAGCACCATCTTGGTACCTCACAACATCCCTGGGTAGCTCATCAACCATCGGCTGACAATAAGCCATGTTAGCCATGCCCTCGATGATGAGGTTCTCAAACATTTCCGCCTCTCTAGAAACCCGTGTAGCTGGACTAGGTAACACAACTTTCATGAACACAATGATGAAGAACACCCTCAGAGCCAGGTCATCTTTAGCAGGATCATTAACAAGCAACTTCAGCTTGTTCCTCAAATCCATCATCATGATATCCCGGTTCCTGCTGATGCCAAGTTCCGATCTTAACCTCACCAGAGCATTGTCATATCCATCCTTCACACGGCCTTGGTGCAGAATGACCACCACAAGGGAACCCAAACAGCTGTTGAATACCATCGCTAGTGATGCAAAGCCTCTTGTTCGCCTCACCCATGTCAAGAGTCATGGTATCAGGATCTATCTTCAGATACAACGCTCCCATCATAGGGCGGGAAATATTGGACATGACCTTCCATTCGAAAATATAGAACCAAAACCATCTCCATGAATTATAGCCACATGGCGACTCTGGAGCAAATGAGCACAAGTATCTACCTCCTTCAATGAACATCGCATAGTTATGTTTACAATGGAACTTTGCTTTAGGACTCTTTTCTGCTTGTCAGGACTCCTCACATTAACAGGGTGAATACGAAATCGAGAAGACATGATTTAGGTCAATGAAACTAAAAACTAAAGAGAAACATACAAATCCTAACAAAATGCCTACACCAGTTCAACTAATAAGGCAAGTACAGTACAAACAGATATACGAGACCATAAAAAGATAAAAGACCTAAACCGCTACCACAAACAAAATGATGCAAACAATGATGCATATTATAGAGCATTCAACGATTGATTAAAGTGGCACGCCTCTAAGGGTAAAACAAAAATCAAAATGATCAAGCCTCACCTTGCAACCATTCCTACCGCGGTCAAAACTCATCCTTCAAAGTACAATTAGTAAACATCAAAAAGTACAAACGCATATGCCAAACAAAAAATATGCCAGTAACAATGAAAAGGTTGAACTAATTAATAATAAACATATACTAGTGATCACACAGCTTCCAGACATCAAAACATTCATCATGTAAAGCTAATTCAGGCGGACTAGAACTAAAGAATATAACTTAAAACATGAAAATTAATAAACCCAGCAAATTATAAATACTACACACACAAACAATGTATACCACCACATCTTCATCTTCAGAGTTAACTTCAAGATCATTTCCCTCGAATGCAGGATCTTCAACCACAACATGATCACACTTCTTGAAACCTTTGTTCACCTTTGTAGGATGAACTTTACACTTCTTATTTTCCTTCAACATAGAGCCCTCGGTATGAGGAGACTGAGAAGTCTTGTTGTATGCCAAAACTCTTGGTCTCCGGCAAACAGGGGAGCCACCAAGAGTGCTTGGACCAATATTGACATCAACATTATCTGCATCAGCTTTGCTATCACCGGTCTGGCAAGCAGCTTTCACCCGTGGGCTACGCCTTGACGTGACATCAGAATTTGCATCTCGAACCTTCCTCTTCCCAGTAGCTTTTTGACATTGAATCCATCACGAGGAAACACTTGACTCAACTGAGTCTCCAAGAAGTTCATCTTGGATGGAATATCAGTTCCACCATGCACAGGATGACCAGTAGCACCAGCCTCGACACCACCTTCATCATGTACAGCTTGCACACCAACATCATCTTGTGGTCGCACGTAAGCAGCCTTTTGACACCATTCCAACTCCTTTCTCCTAAGATGATCACTCTTCTTCATTACATAAATTGAGAGAATAAATGCCATCATTAATATCTTTGACAACACCACTAATGTCCTTAGCAATAACTTGGCTATCATTCACTTCATAAACCAATAACATAATCACACGGTAACAAAAAAAATCAACACTATAGATACAACAAAATAAGATGCGTAGTGACACAAGCAAGCAAAAATAGGAATAAATGAGGCAATTCAGCATATTTATGTAAACAAAGACTTCTAAAAAGAGCAAATAAAAGATAAAGACCAGCAACACTCGTGACTTCTTCTAGAGGATTTGGTTTATCAAAAATAGAATTCATAAGATCTTGAAGGGGGTATGAATTGTGAAAATCCGAAGGTACTAGAACTCCAAGATCTGCAACAACATAATAGTGAGCAACAAAACTTGTATGCAAAAAATATCATCATGCACACAGTCCAGTCATATGAACCCAAACATTGCACATACATGACAACCATTCAGTTCATGGACAAACCATATCAAAATGTCCATTGTATCGACATGCTAATCGTTCTAACCAATCTGGTACAAACTATAAGCACAGGACTACCCAGTTCGAACTATACTTCATGTTCAGTACAACAATGTTGATGGATGTCAAAACAACATAGAAACTACACAAATCACTCATTTCAGTGCAAAAAAGAACTGGTAATATCCATACAACAAACATATGAATTACATGATAGAAAACCATATTATGCAGCAAATCTGATAAAAGATCAAGAACCAAACAACAAGAAAGGTTTGAGCAGAATGTATTACCTACATCTAGTTTATCTCCTCTCGATGGCGAACCCATCGAGATCTACAATCTAGACAACCATACATATAGACCTGCAAAACATATGAGCAAAATTTAGGGTTCTTTCAGGTTTCATAATAAACACCACGAACAAGCAAAAAAAATTCAACGAAGCACACACTACACAAGGCCGAGACCTGCGCGTCGCTAAACAAAAAAAACCACACCACCAAAAGCATCTCCTCCTGAAGACTAGCAACACGGCAGGGGAGAAACAAGTTCAAATCCAGAAAAATAGGGGGTCGATGGGAGCAGAGGGCACTGCAAGAAAGAGGAAAGCAAACAACACCCTGCGGAAAAGCTTCGGATGGAGATCCAGCCGCCAGATGATGCTTCAACGGCAACAACGGAGAAGAAACTTCCTATGGCGAAGAGGAGATGGGAAGGAAAAAGAAATAACTTTTCTATTGGAGAGCGGTGTGGAGATGAGAGGAATTTAAGAGGTGAGTTGGAGAAATCCGAACGACCAAAGCCCACGACCGTGGGATAAAACAAAAAGGGCAAAGCCCACGATCTAAGGGCAGTTACTAACAAAAAACCTGAATACGATAAAAAAGTAAACAACTGAACATATTGCACACAAAAAACTCAGTTCAATAAATAATATCACAACAGGTACACCTTAAAAAACATTGGACAAATTATTCGAAATGAACAATAGAAATTATTAAAAATTCCCCTGCCCCCATCGGCCTCGCGCTAACTCGGCAGTGCACTCGTTTGACAGGCATAGTGCGGCTATTCTATCCCCCCACGCACCCACACCACTAAGATAGATAATGGAGTTGTGTCGTCACCGCTTGGTTCTGACGCAGATGTTGATCAGTCCAAACAAGAAAGATGTGTCAGTACCACTATACCCCATCATGTAGTGCTGGTATTTTCTCCTTAATAAGAAGGATGATGGGGCATTCATCAATACAAACAAGAAATATGTGTCAGTACCACTATGACCCATCGTGTAGTGCTGGTACTTCCCCTTAATAAGATAGATAATGGGACATTCATCAGTCCAAATAGGAAAGATGTGTCAGGACCACTGTAACAACCCGAACCAGATAAGATTCGATGTGTGTGTGCTTACTGTGCTAGTCCCTAGATCAATAGCTAGCAAACACAGTACATGATGTAATATCAAGAATAAGCCACATGTCATAATATTACATTGCAGGTCCATAATTTAATATAATACATACCTCGTAGCTCAAGGATACCATACAAACAAAATATAGCAGAGAAGCAAATATGAACTCCATGGAATCCATCAACACCACAAGCAACTGTTGAGTATAGACATCGTAACCCTACATCGTATCACTCACCCATTGTATAAAATCTGCAACATGATAAGTTACAGCCACAAGGGTCAATACATTGAATGTACTGGCAAGTCACACAAGGAATTATATAACAGACCTACATCTACATGCAAGGTATATCAAGAGGAGGTTGCAGTGGTTGTTTTGCAGAAAGCAATTTTTTCCCTGATAACTACATAATAGTCAAATTTTAATTTGTCTTGATGCAGTTAAATACATATGGTTGAATTGGGCAATCAAATTCCAACCCACACCCATCATTAAGTTTCCCACTCAAATTTCATTAAGGTGTATGATCTGTCAAGAGCATCCAACAACTGTAATGGCCTAGCTGCTCAAAGTTGTCCATAACCGGGGACACGACTAATCATGATTAGTTTTTACACTCTGCAGAGGTTTGCACACTATACCCACTAGACTCAGCCCGAAGATTGAGACGAAGCATTTAAGAAGCAATCACCTCCACCCAACGGCAGCCGATACACCTACTCATATCTACATCTGCTAGCTTTGCCCATGTGAGGCTCCCACAACCTACTCAACTAAGCCAGAGCCCATATAGCTAGTGGTTGTTCATGGAAGCTACTAGTCACTAAGTCTGTCTGATCTTTTTGAACCTGGGCGGAATTCCACTTACATTAAGAGGGTCGAAACCATGATGTTCTTAAAACCACCCAGCAATACCAATCCGCCCAGAGGTGAATTATATATATTAAGTTTCATCACAAGTTATATAATATTCCTCACAAAATCTCGATGAATACACGAACAAATCCCCATCTACATAGCATAGCAAGAATATACTACCACGATCTACATAAGGCTCTACTAAGCTAAAACTCAATGGTAATAACATGTACCATAGCATTCCTACACATGCATAAGATAGTAATGTGATATAGAACTATATGCATGAAAATAGGTAAAGGATGATCAAGGTGTAACTTGCCTTATATATTGTTGCTAAAGACAACCGCACTCACAATCCTGGCAATGCTAATATTTGCACTACGGACAATCTGCACCTTCCAAACAAAGTGTCAATAAACAATCAATCAATCAATTAACACCAAAACAACAAAAACAACAAAGAATCAAATAAACAAAAAATCCAAACAACAGAATCATACCAGTAGGTACAAATCATCTACAT
Source organism: Hordeum marinum (assembly GCA_022496015.1). NCBI lineage: Eukaryota > Viridiplantae > Streptophyta > Magnoliopsida > Poales > Poaceae > Hordeum > Hordeum marinum. Next base: position 315,114,472 of record CM039678.1, read on the forward strand.
GCTAATAGGATCACAATGCAAAAAGAATTAACTAAACTGGATCAACGGTTTGAAAGATATGGCCTCTAGAAGTTGGGATTCAAATTTAAACCAATTCAAATTTGAAAGATTCAAAAATTATATTTGATAGGTGTGCTGGATAGAGGGGATCATGATGAACAACTGGCATTTGTTTCATCAAATTTGGATAAACGACTGCAAAGATATGGACTTTTGAAAATCAGGAGCAAATCTTCCATTTTTTGTTTAAAACCAAAATCCTCGGCACGTGGCACATTGTGATAGGCGGTAGGGTGTCCACTGCTGTGGCTAACCGACGGACAACCGACATATAACCGAAAACGATTCAGGAATAAGTGGGCTGATATGGGTCGCCAGATCAACATCTAAGACTAGTGTTGTGTACCTCTTCGGAAATAAAAGAATGTAATCACGAACGCACATGACAGATCAGACGGTTAGGGGACGCTCACCGGAGACAGAATAGAGGGAGGTTGCCGAAGTAGGAGAAGGCGGCCACTGGTGGCATTGAATCGATGGTTTCGGCACGTACATGGCTCTCCGGGGCTCAGTAAAGATGGGACAAGGTTCCCTTGTGACTGCAAACTCAACAGCGTTCCTGGGGACGATTAGGGCTTCCTGTAGCATGGGCTACGTCCGATTGGAGCGCGGCTGACAACGTCAAGTTTTGAGGTGTGTTTTCACACGAACACGTCCATATGTACCCTCGATGCCGGGGGTGATGCACTGCAGCTCATGTCGAAGGAGACCCATCCAACAGCGCGGTATGCAAGCAGTCCGGTGGGTGCTTTTGTAGACCCGGAACCCCACACACCCAGGAGGGACCTCGTCAAGGCGCGTGGTGGCTATGAGCTGACCTAGGTCGACCTGATCGCCCCTAGGGCCTCGTGGATTGCTGCCTTCCAAGAAGAAGAATGAAGGAAGAATGAGAAGAAAGGTACAAGGGTGGGGGATTGATGAACACGAAAAAGTAGAAGATGCGTTTGTTCGATTGTGTGTTGTTTGAATCGGCCATCACCTCCACTATATATTAGAGGTGGCTGGACTTGTCGTACAAGCAAAGGATTCATCTAGGTTTTCCTTCCAAGAAATTACATCAATTCACGTCCTAGAGTCCTAGCTCTAGTCTAACTCGTATTCAACCCGTATCTAGCCCAAACTTTTGTCTGCTCCTTGCACGGGCCACAAAATCTGCATATGACCTCCGATTGAGACGATTTTAATATGAAAATCAATCACTTCGATGATACAAACAATTCTTATATTGATTACTTCTCCAAATAAAGCCGTCCTGAAAACTCCACGACGCCATCTTTAACTTCCAGTCGGATTCGGTCCTGTGACTGACTAGACTGTCTGAGTCATGTAGAAACCATGTAGGCCGTATATTACCTCAAATGATGATGACTCCAAAAGCAAGGTTGACCGTTTCGACGATATGCACACATTTCATGTAGATCATTTTTCCATATAAGGTAACTCAGATAGTTGTTTGAGCCCGTCTTTGACTTCTGGTCAGGCAAGCAACCAATTGCGTTATCTATCAGACATGTGTCTGGTTGGGCGCACCACTTTTGGCCTCGTGGTAGGGCTGCGCTCCGATGGCTTTAAGTTTTACATACTATCTCGGATTGAGATGATTTTTATATCAAAGCCGATCATTTCGACGAGACGAAGACAATCTCTAGTGAACATTTTCTCATATGAGGTCGTATTGGGGGCTTAATCGGCTGAACAGTACTCCGAATATGGAATCTTAATACTTTGAGGACAATTTCGAACTTCGAGATGAGATCATACGGTGGTGGCCCAAACTGCAAAGATGTTCATGTCAACACTGTGGAACTTTTTCATGTAGAGCATTTCTTCATTTGAATCCATCTTAATAATGTTTCTTTCAGTCCAAAATCACGTGTCAACACATGCCCCCTGTTTTTTGGCAAAGCTTTTGTGCCGAAAAATAACTTGCACACATTTGTTCTCAGGATGATATCAACACTCCACTATCCATTCATATGCCTAGAAATATAATCTCATATCAGCCAAATGCTCAAACTGGCTATCACCTGGGTAGGGCCTCTTCATATATTTGTTGTTTCGATAACATAAGCGCCTCCATGGATACATCCCGTGGTGCAACCTGCCTGATCTCTCAACTCGGATCTTACAAATAAGGAAAATATGTTTCTTCCGGTCGGCCACCGGTGGACTAGATCATTGTTAGTGTCCGACTCAATAGTCAAGGCATCCTCACAAGTATTGGTAAAACTGAGCATCAACTTTCAGGTATGAGATAAACCGTGAAGAACACCATCAGCTAGATGCCAGCTTTGCCAACATGATGCACTCTCAGGGCGATATGGAAATATCGGCCGTGCGTCCTCATCTTAAAGGACCAGGAGAACCCTTCCACCAAAGTGTGAAGAGCCAAAATAAATCTGATGTTTCAGCTGGTGATAAATTACAAAGCATCGGCTTTGATGGTACATCAGAAGAACATAGATGATGCGCCGCATGGAGTCTCCTATAGTGGGATGAAAATTGTCGGATTCGCTTGTCGGCTTTCTGCTTGTCCTCCTTTACCCCTGCCGGTTTTGCAAGATAAGCTGGTGCATCCTTCTTGACTTGAGAGTTATGCTTGGGGATTCACGCCATGTTCCTCTTCTCTAACTCTTCGTCTCTTAACCGCTTCAGCTACCATACTTGCCAACATGATAATTCGAGTGGGCATCTCGACTGTGATCTTATTTTATACAATGGTCGTTCTTTTGTTACTTTGGGCACTTCCAGCTTGACCTGTCCAGACTCAACGGCTGGGTCCTTGAAAGTTACTCACTTCACTTTCTTTCCCTTTGTAGCCAACATCAACTCAGCTGGCTTTTGGTTACTTGGAGCAGGGTTTGAAACAACATCCTTGCGGTCATCTCTTTTTACTTGGTAGACCTGCTTGACCACCTCCTTGCTCCTCCATGAGCTCCTGGCCGACTCTTGATTGAGCCGGTCTTTGACATATGGTTGCCAGCTTGATTTTCTTGGAGCTGCATAAACTTGGCAAGGTGATTTAGCATAAGAATGATGGTGTGCCTATGAATTATACATGTCCCATGATTTATATGAATATAATCCATCATGGAAAGGCCTGGATGACTTTGGCTTTGACGGCCCAAAAGAAGTTCGCGAAGTCGGCGTATTTAGCTTCTTCCTTTGCCAAATCCCGATCTACAGATTTATACCTTGGGAGTGACTTCGATGCTTTCGGTTCACTTGGCCGATAAGCACTCTTCGCCTCACTTATCTTGTGATATTTTCCCAATAACTGCGTGAAAGTGACTTTCGGCTTTTTACGTATGTGCTTACCGTGCCCCTTGCTTTGATTGGTCTTGCATGCATCGGTCTTTCAATTTTCTTGTTGCCCCCCAGTGCTAGATGTCTATGATGTAGACTTGATGGAATTCCTGTCTTTAGGATTGCCGGCTTGAATAATTTCTTTACATGATGAATTGGCCCCATCATCTTCAGCGTGCGCCCGTTCGTCTTGGGATGACTCGGCTTACAGTCGGGTCGACACATGATCGCCGTCAAGATTACGGTTAGCCGGCTGGCCATCATCTTGTGTTCCAAAAATTTCCAATCGTACTTCGACAGCCGATTGTGTGACTTAATGAAGCACGTCATGGTTTCTGATTTTCTGCTTGAATGAATTGGGCATTCACTCTTGTCTTGATGGCTCAATATGACGATCTTCTATGATAATTGGGTTAGCCGGCGATGCACCGTTAATGTGATCTACTATGCCCAAATTGATGCGACACTGTTCATCCCTTGGCCGATATTGGAATACCGGATTTGGAATTAAGTAACTGAGTAGTGGCGACTTAACATCCAACTCGGCTATGCATCGTCTTTTGTCCTTCTTTTCCGATTTTCCAGAATTAGCCATCTTGGCTATAACCAAAATAGTTACAACAAGTATGTCTCATCTGAGACCAAATGTTAGCCAAGCATGAAGCAATCAAAGTTGTCCATATGAAAATAAAGCTTAGCCGATATGTTGGTGACAACTTTGGTTGGACCAGATTGCCACTATTAGCCTCTATGAATGGTACAATATGTTGACCGGCATAATTAGTGACAAGATTATTCCTAGCAAACAAATTACTTATCTTGACTGGTCTTTCAACATTAATTAGAATTGTACTGTAAGATGCATCGATAGTATAATTTTGACCGAATCAAAAGACAAGTAAATTGTCGACTGGGCAAACCTCTTTGAAGACGTTGGGAGAATGTGATGTCGGCACAACAGGAAAAATGCTTTGATGTGCCTCTCGATAACTCTCCAACACTTTGACTTTATCTTCTGGCTCTCGTGCCACGTCACTTGGACGCTTCTTGTTAGCCGAACATTGTTCAACTTCACTTTCTAGCTCTTGATGTTCATCTTTAACCGAATCTTGTTCGGTCATCTCCTCTTCTTCTTGATGCTCACCATCTTTGGGACAGAACTCATCGGGCAGGATGTAAGTCCCCTTACATCCGGAAAAACCTAGCATGACCAATTTGCTGAGTTTGTCGTTCCTGAGCTCGGTGAAGCTTGCATCTTCTATTTTGGTACACCTGGCAATAACTGGCCTGATGCAATCGGCATTAGCCAGATATGTACTTGGATGGATCCATGCACTCGGCTGGCATGATGTACTCGGCTGGGTTGATGCACTCGGCTGACATGTTGCACGCGGCCTTAACTTTTTTTTGAAAAGGAGGAATCGTGCCCCCGGCCTCTGCATCAATCGATGCATGCAGCCATCTTATTAAATTAAGTTCAAAACAAAGTCTTAGATCCACTAAGCGCTCAAGCGCAGAACCAAAAGAAGGTAGAAAAGATAAAAAATTGCCACATCTGGCGAAGCTAACAGTAGACTATGATGCCTATACACCTAGCCTATTATTAGCATGCCATCCAAACCGGTTGAAGATAATCCGTGCGACCATCTCCCATCGGTTGCACCCAATATCCATAAGCTCCCTGGAGTCTGCATGGCTGAGTAATGACCACGTACGGATCCAATACGTTGCTCTGAACATGACCTGCAAAAATTTGTTGAAATTCTTGCCATTAAAAATCATGTCGTTCCTGGTATTCCATATAGCCCAGAATAGAGCACATATCCCAATTCTGATAAGCTTCGATATCGTAACGTCTACTCCATCGAGCCACGTTTCAAATAACGAACTAATACATGTTGGTGTGTTAACATTAAAAGCTATATGAATAGTGCGCCATAAGAGTTTGGCAAGAGGAGAATCTAGAAAGGGGTGTCTTATTGTTTCATTCGAATCACAATAGCAACAATTAGGTCTGCCTCCCCTACTTCGTTTTGCCAAGTTATCTTTGGTTAATACCACACCCTTGTGTATGAACCACATGAAAATTTTAATCCTGAGCGGCACTTTGATTTTCCAAATATGTAATGATCTCGTGAGTGGTCTAGTGTTTACTAGATCCGTGTACAAGGACTTTACTGAGAATACACCATTCACAAGTAAAGTCCAACAAACACTATCTGTCTTGTCCAAAAGTTGCACTTGCATCAGTCTCTTGACCAGATGTAACCATGCATTCCAGCGTGCTCCAACTAAAGCTCGCCTGAATTGCATATTAAGAGGTACGATTGTAATACCATGGACACATACTCTTCTTTACATTGCGCAATTTTATAGAGTGAAGGATATTCAAGTGCTAATGGAGTGTCCCCAAGCCAAGTGTCTTCCCAAAATCTTATTGAGGCCCCATCACCAACTACGAATTTCACCCTCTGAAAAAAAGACACATTTATCTTCATTAACCCTTTCCAGAAAGGTGAGTCATTTGGTCTAGCTGTAACCTGGGCTAACGTTTTGGAACGTAGGTATTTATTCTTAAATATTTGAACCCACATCCCCTCGGTTTCTATGGATAACCTGTAAAGCCATTTGCTAAGCAGGCAACAGTTCTTCACTTCTAAATTTTCAATGCCAAGACCCCTCTGGTCTTTTGGTCTACATACAATATCCCATCATGCCAATCTATTTTTCTTCCTAGCCTCATCACTTTGCTAGACGAAACGAGATCTGTAAAAGTCTAATCTTTTCCGTACCCCTACCAGTACTTCAAAGAAAGAAAAGAGGAACATCGACAAGCTTGTTAAAACCGACTTTATTAATACTAGCCTCCCTCCATATGACATAAGCTTGCCCTTCCAGCAAGTTAGTTTTTTCCAACTCTATCCTCAATACATTTCCATTCCTTATTCGTCAGTCATCGATGATGAATAGGAATCCCAAGATAGATAAATGGTAGTGACCCCATTTCACATCCAAATAGCTGTCTGTAAGCGTCTTGCTCCTCCTTTGCCTTCCCAAAGAAAAATGGTTCGCTTTTATTAAAATTAATTTTTGGCCCAGGTAACTGGTCAAATAAGCACAAAACTAGTTTTACATTCCTTGCTTTGCCATATCATGTTCCATGAAAATGATCGTATCATCCGTGTATTGTAGTATGGACATCCCCTCTACCAGATGTGGAACGAGTCCTCCTACTTGGCCCTTTTCTTTAGCCCTGCCAATGAGTATTGCCAACATATCTGCTACAATGTTGAACAACATCGGAGACATGGAATCCCTCTGCCTCAATCCCTTGTGTGTTTGAAAAAAATGACCCATGTCATCATTAACTTTAACCCCCACACTGCCTTTCTGAATGAAAGAATCCACCTGATCCCTCCAGTGGTCATTGAACCCTTTCATACGTAAAGCCTGTTGAAGGAATGTCCATTTGACTTTATCATATGCTTTCTCGAAATCCACTTTAAAGACAACACCATCTAGTTTCTTTGTATGGATTTCGTGCAACGTTTCATGTAGGACAACTATACCCTCTAAGATGTGTCTCCCAGGCATAAACGTCGTGTGTGTCGGTTGGACTACTGAACGAGCTATCTTCGTCAATCTATTCATGCCAACCTTTGTGAATATTTTGAAGCTGACATTGAGCAAACAGATCGGTCTAAACTGCTCAATGCATACAGCCACCGCCTTCTTTGGCAACAAGGTGATTGTTCCAAAGTTAAGGTGGAATAGCTATAACTGGACATTAAATAAATCATGGAACATAGGCAAAAGATCACCCTTAATGATATGCTGGATTTTTTTATAAAATTCTGCCGGAAACCGGTCCGACCCCGGTGCCTTATTTTTTTTCATTTGTGCTATTGCATCAAACACCTCCTTCTCGGTAAATGGAGCTGATAATACCTCATTCTCATTGGGATTGAGTTGAGGTATATCATGAGTTGTGCTTTCATCCAAAGAGACAAAATTCTCTTCTGGTGCACCAAAAAATTTCTTGTAATATTCATAAACGTATAGTTTTAAGTTCTCGTGTCCTACGATTGTTCCTGCATCTTGCTCAACTTGAATTATTTTCTTCTTTCGATGTTTGCCATTTGCAATCATATGAAAGAATTGTGTGTTATCGTCCCTATGGACCACCTTCGTCACCTTAGATCGAAGTGCCCATTTCATCTCCTCCTCTCACCAAAGTTTTTGCAATTCCTTCTCAGCCTCAATCTTGTTATTCCTATCTGACAGATTGAGAGGAGTAGACTCAGCTTTCACATCTAACTCATCAATCAGACGAATAAGTTTCTTTTTTGCACTTTATATATTCCATTCTGATTCTTCGCCCAGCCTCTCAAGAACTGACACAAGTGTCATATTTTTTTTGCCATCTTTCTATTTTTGTAGATCCATCAGAATCCCTAGCCCATTCGACAGCTATGAGATCCATGAATCCTTCTCTCTCGAACCAACTTAGTTCAAACGAGAAGAAGTTTCTATTACCTACATGACTGGCTTCCCCAAAGTCAACCATGAGAGGTGTGTGATCGGAGATGGCTCTTTATAAAGCATGAACCGAAACCAGCGGGTACTTTTGTTCCCACTCCACACTGGTAAGTACCTGGTCCGACTTCTCATCTGTTGGAACCGGTAGTGAGTTTACCAATGTGAATTGTCTACTAGTGAGGCCAATCTCCCTCAAATCGAGACTCTCAATAACCATGTTGAACATAAGTGACCATCTTCCATCGAAGTTGTCATTTTTTTCATCTTGTCTTCTAATTATATTAAAGCCTCCCCCAACCATAATGGGAAGTCTTTCTTCTCCACATATTCTTACTAGATCGGCGAGAAAATCAGATTTGAGCTCTGGTTGGGCCGCCCCATATACAGCCACCAAAGCCCACCTGAAACCATCAACTTTTGACCTCACACGAATTTTGACAGAAAACTCGCCATATACCACACTCATCACCTCTAAAGTTTCACACTTAACCCCAAGTAAGATTCCACCAGATCTACCCCTTGGTGGCAAGCAGTGCCAATCAAAATCAATTCCTCCTGATAAAGTGTTTAGGAATTGTGGTGTGAAATTATCTCTACATGTTTCTTGTAACGCCATAAAGTGAAGCTTCTTTGCTTCACTCTCTCACTTCTCCGTACCGTTGATACAGGATAAACCTTCCTTTTTATCCTACGTCATTTTTGTGTTACTCTATGATGGTATTTCACGTGGATGGCAACCGTCAATCGAACAAGCCATATACCCCTCCGATCCCATGTCATCCACATCCTCCTCAACTCCTTCTAAGTTAAATAAATCCTCACATAAATTTTGTAGTTATGTGCCTCCTAAATCATTAATATCCGACTCATTCATCGGTTTTACCGCTGCTAGATTTTGAATGAACTCTATGGCTCTGCCTACTTCTAAATCTAAAATATCATTAATTGATTTAGCTAATTGTTTGCCAGAAGTACGAATAGAAATGCCTATGTCGCTAGCATTTTCTATAATCTTTGAATCCGAAAAATGAAGAATTAAAGCACTTGTATTGACCGACATACCTGTATATGCCTCGACATCTCGAAGCTTGGCGGCCCTCATAGCACGCCCTAGCAGCATGTCATCAGCGTCCGGTTGCTCCTGGATGTGATGACTGAACCGTCGATCACCAGACGTAGGATCTGGTATCCCTCCATACGAGATCACATCGTCCGTGGATACCACTGTAAGATTTTGGCCTCCTGCCTCAATCCTAGAACTAATTGGAGGAGATATCGGAGAAAATACCTCAATCGAAGAAGCAGCCGTAGCCCGAGCTACTGCTTCCCCAGTGTGCAACTACTGCCTATCCACCGTCATGCAGGTGTCGGGTGGAGCGCAAGGTGAAGGACGGGCCTCCTGCCCGATGCCCTGAGCCCCCACTCGTGCAGAAGACCGAGGAGAAGGTCAAATCTGGTTCGGTCGACGGGTCTCATTCCCGCTGCTAACCGGTGTTGCCGGAATATTTGGACGTCAAAAGTCCTGCCCGATGAGCTTGTCCGGTGTGTAGCCATCCTGCCTACTGCTGGCCAGAGTCGCCGTGAGGGTCGGCCTACTGATCTCCTACCCGCACAGCTGGGTCAGTCGGGAGGTGCCCTTCCCGGCAGAGTCGGTCGGGCGCTTGCCGGCATCATGGCCGTTGTTGTCCAGTGTCACCTGGATATCCGACTGACGTACCTCCGTCTCGCTGAGCTGGGCCGGTCTGTCTGGCGAATCCATGTCATGACGAGACAGAAGTCCTGCTCGCACAACCAATGAACGAGGGGACTCATGCCCGTAGCCGCTAGTTGTACCTCCCTTCATCCCAATCTCATCGAAAGGCTGCTCAAAGTCCTCATTCTCCACGCAGTCCCCCCATAAGCGACTCTGTGCAGACACCGCCTTAAACGATCCAAAACGGAGAGTGGTCATGGGTGTCGTCGTAGGTGCAGCCCCATTATTAGGCGGTTCATTTGTCGCGTTAGATGACGAAGGAATATGACCCTCCTTGGACATGTTAGAGTGCTCATCAAGGTTCGCATCTCCCTGGTTCCCATCGCGATCACCGCTGTCAACCATGTCAACATCACCATCATGTGTATGTGGTCGGGTTTCCTCCTCAACCTCCACGTCAGGATCATAATGCACACCATCATAAAACCAAGGTGCATAATCAGGTATGTACTCCACATCCAGCACAGTCACTAACAGTCAGGCAACACTACGTTTGCGCGTTAATGGCATGTCTACTTTCTCTGTCTTCCCACCAAAGAGCCAAGGCTCCATACAATAAAGAAATCGCTGAGCAGAATCTCTGGAATTCCTGAAAATCTAATTCAAACCTTCTTCAACCGTGTACCCAATGGTTTTGGTTTTTTGCATTCCTCAAACTCTAACAGGCATTTGCTCCCACTCACCTTGCTGACCCCGAAGGTCAACAAACGTTGACGATCTTCTCTTCTAGGGAACTCCACTCGATATATCTGCTCATCCACTCTAAGCGGAGCCCATTGGTATGACTTAGACACAAGTCTCCTCAGCTGCTGAGAAACTTGCTCAACTGTTAGCGTACCATTTGTGACCTTTTACCAATCCCGTCCTTGAACTCTCAAGACGTGGAGGTACAATGGCTGATGTAGGTCGTGGTTTCTCAAAGAAAATAAGCCTATTCTAACATACACCATATATGTTGATCACCGGCTTATGTGCTAGGAGTAGTGGACAAGCTGCCTCATCGTGTCCTGGTTTCTGACAAATATCACATAGCTCAGTAGTGCAATCCATGACAAAATGACCAGGTATGCCACATCTATAGCAAGTCAACTTTTCTTTCTTATGGGCCGCCTTATTCGCCCGCGCCGTGTCTCTATCCTCAGCTGTCAACTTGGGTGGTACTGGTACTGCCACCAAGGCATTAACCACGACCACCGCCGCCTATGGCAGCTTGGCAACTCTGCCTTAACTGACTTGATGCACTCAGTCTTGACTCTATGCATTCGGCCTTAACCATCTCGGTGCTTAATACGGTTTCAACCGAATCCATCATTGTCTTGGCTTTAAAGGAATCATTTGACTCGGTCAACTTAGTCATATTTGACTTGGTTTCAATCGGATCCAACGTACTAGCCGAGTGAATATATTTTTGTTGATTTGTTTGCAAAGCTTCTTTTTTATGTTGCCGTAACATCACAGAAGGGCCAACATGGTTGCTGCATGGAGGAAGGTACTTGACGTATTCTTGTAAATCTTCCTCTTCCCGCTTCTTCTTGAGTGCTTCATAAGCATGTCGATGTCCTGCTGGTAATTCCTCAAGAGTCGGTGTAGTAAAATTATTGACGCAATCTCCTGTGAGCTTTGGCTTGACCTCGTCCATTTGGGCCACATGTTTTTCTTCAGACTCATCTCTAAATGGATCGGCTTGCCCCCCAATGCTTTTAGGATCTTTTGGTAATGAATTGATGTTGCCAAAATTTTACAATTCTACAGGGGGTGTATAACATGTTGCAACGATAGGTGAGGACATATGCACTGTTTTTGAATATTTTCTCTCAACAATTTGATCAAATGGCAACCCTTCGTCTTCTTTCAAAACCCTAGCTCTTATTGCCTCGTAATTAGGAACCAACCCCTTATCATGTTGCTCAAGGAAAATAGCGCCAATCTTCTTATTTTGGGCTAAACACTTTAATGCGGCCAAAGCCACCTCATCTCCTGTAATATTAGGCACAAATGCTCCTGTAGAATCTCCATTCACTCGGCCATAACCATGAAGGTGAGCCGAGTCATGAATATTTTTAGTTGCATATGTCGCTGAACAATTAATCTCATGAGGTGTTGTATATGATGATTGGGGATAATCGGCCAAATAGCTATTGGAAGCATGGCCGATTCTCCCATCCATCGACATGTTTGGGGATGAACTCGCATATTGCAAGCCGGCTACCGATGGATAAAACTATGAGACACACTCATGTACATGAGGTGTCCTATATTGAACGCTCGAACTCATCATGTTGTTCACCGGCATATTGAAAGATGTTGCCGATGCACGAAAGTTCGGATCCATAAGTTGCATGTCATGATTATGTAAATACCAAGCTTCTCCAATAGAATAACTAGTCAGCCTTTGCTCTTAGGGCTAGCCAACATGATAGGTCCATTGGAAGATCTAGCAACACCAACATAATGGCTATTTGCATCTACGTAAAGAGATTGTTGATACATGTTACCGCTTGATGACGCTCTCCTCGTAGCAAGAACATGCTAGAGGACGTTCGAGCTTCATCCCTAGTGGAGTCACCAAAAAGTGTGTTCACACACGAACACGTCACCGTGCACCCTTGATACCGGGGGTGATGCACCGTAGCTCATGTCGAAGGGGACCCGTCCGGAAGCACAGTACGCAAGCAATCCGACGGGTGCTTTTGTAGACCCGAAACCCCACACGCCCGGGAGGGACGCCGTCAGGGCGCGCCGAGGCTATGGGCTGCCCTAGGTCGACCTGATCGCCCCTAGGGCCTCGTGGATCGCTGCCTTCCAAGAAGAAGAATGAACGAAGAACGAGATGAAAGATACAAGGATGGGGGATAGATGAACATGAAAAAGTAGTAGATGTGTTTGTTCGATTGTGTGTTGTTTCAGTCGACCGTCACCTCCACTATATATGAGAAGCGACTGACTTCCCGTACAAGCAAAGGATCCATCTAAGTTTTCCTTACAAGAAAATTACATCAATTCACGTCCTAGAGTCCTAGCTCTAGTCTAACTCGGATTCAACCCGTATCTGGCCCAAACTTCTGTCTTGCTCCTTGCGCGGGCCACATAATCTGCATATGACCTTCGATTGAGACGATTTTAATATGAAAATCATTCGCTTCGACGGTACAAACAATTCTTATGTTAACCACTTCTCCAAATAAAGCCTTCTTGAATACTCCACGACGTCATCTTTAATTTCGAGTCGTATTCGGTCCTATGACTGACTAGGCTGTCCGAGTCTTGTAGAAACTATGCAGGCTGTATATTACCTCAAATGATGATGACTTCAAAAGCGAAGTTGACCGTTTCGACCGTACGCATAACTTTCATGTAGACAATTTTCCCATACAAAATAATTCAGATAGTCGTTTGATCCCGTCTTTATCTTCTGGCCAGGCAATCAACCGGTGGCGTTACCTATCAGACATGTGTCTGATTGGGCGCACAACTTTTGGCCTCGTGGTAGGGCCACGCTCCGATGGCTTTAACTTTCAGATACTATGTCGGATTGAGATGATTTTTATATCAAAACCGATCGTTTCAACGAGACAAAGACAATCCATAGTGATTTTCTCATACGAGGTCGTATTGGGGGCTTAATCGGCTGAACAACACTTTGAATATGAAATTTTAATACTTTGAGGACAGTTTGGCCTTCGAGATGAGATCGGACGGTGGTGACCCAAACTTCAAAGATGTTCATGTCAATATTGTGAAACTTTTTCATGTAGCGTATTTCTTTCGTTTGAATCCATCTTAATAATGTTTTCTTCTATTTTAAAATCAGGTGTCAACAAGGCGGGGCGTGTGGTGGACCAGATGAGCCCCTGCGCGAGATATATGGTCAGAGAAGTAGAAGGACCCGAGTATAAGGTCATAGAGCATAAGGGAGACGCTGGGGACCTCCGAGACAACGATTTCGTCATCTGGTGGCGTCGGGGCGACCGGAGCAACGACGGTGGTGCTCTGCTTCGGACGGAGGTCCTAGCGCTTGATTCGGTGATCCCCTGCGCGTAATAGAAGGTGAGGAAGAGAGAGGAGTTCAAGTTGGATCGAATCGGAGCTAGAGGAGGGGCTGGGAACCTCAGGTGGCGACGGAATCGGCTGGGGACGAAGCTTCCTGTCGGCGGACTCCGGCGAGATCGGATGGAAGCTCCAGGGCACGGTAGTCTTCGGTTTTGCCAAAAAAATTGGTCGAGGGGATATAGATGAACCTATATATATATATATATATATATATACACAACATAAGCTCAGGCGTGGGGGTGCAGGAATTGATCGAATCGAGCCAGGATTTGAATCGGGGTCCGTCTCCAGGAGGAACACGATGCAACGGGGAAGATGACATGTGGGCCTGGTCGGTCAGCGCTAGAGAGTAGGGAACAGAAAAACAAATGCTGCGGTGCGCTATTGTGTGCGGAAATGGGCCGCCTGCTGTCGCTGGAGTGTTGCTGCTGGGGTGCGCGGGCGAGGGATAGAGAAGGCCACGGTTGTGGAGGCCTATATGAACTGTAAAATCTGCGAACAGATAATACTGTATAGGAAAAATATTCTAGGCACAATTATAATACCAATATAATTCCTAAAAATACTGTAACCACACATTAAATTACGTTAGCAATTTTATAAAGCAGCGAACATTTTTCTATCCCAAATATAGACAAAAATACACATGATGGTTTACAAATATTACTTTGTGCTTTATAAATCTTGCATGCAATATTTTCCAACTCTAGAGAAATAAATGAATGACAGTTAAAGAAGGTTAAAACCAAAAATACATTGAAGGAGTCATATATCCTTCTCTCGTCATATTTATTATTGAGTTAGATTTTTTTAAAAATATTCAAAATCCAAATGAGAGAATGTTCAATTATTTACCAATATTATTCTTTGAGGAAGTCATGTTATCCTCATAATTGAATTGGAAATATTCTGAATATTCTCAAAGCCAAATAGGATCCAAATGACCAACTGGGAAAGTCCTTTTATCCCCTCTCGATTTGATATCCAAGTAACCACCAAATTTTTTTAGATTCCTTGTCTAAATTTAGGTAAGATCAATCAACACAAGCAAGTTTGTAAATAATCCTATTCAAATAATTAACATTCCAAAATTCTAAAATTTGGGATGTTACAACCACTATGCCCCATCGTGTAGTGCTGGTATTTTCTCCTTAATAAGAAAGATAATGGGGCAAGTCATGTTACAGACTCGCCTTCGAATGCGACTGAGGGATCACTAGAAGAGTGTCTAGAAGGGGGTGAATAGACTACTAGCAGTAAATTAAAACCTAACCTTTTCCCGAGTTAATTGGTTGGCAAATTTTAACAGTTTTAGCAAGACTAGCAAGTCTATATACCCTACATATGCATGTCAACAAATATGGCAGCGGAAAGTAAAGACATTGCACATAAAGTAAAGAGTTGAGATATGGAGATCAAACGCAATTGGAGACGCAAGGATTTTTCCTGTGGTTATGATAGGTGGTGTTATCGTACGTCCACGTTTATGGAGTCTTCAACCCACGAAGGGTAACGATCACGAGAGTCCATAGAGGGCTCCACCCATAAGGGTCCACGAAGTAGCAACCTTGACTATTCCATAACGGCTTCCGTCCACAAAGGACTAGCCTCACTATGGGTAGATCTTCACGAAGTAGGAGATCACCTTGCCCGAACAAACTTCTTGGTTCACTCCACAACACGAAGTAGGAGGATCCCAAGAGACACCTAACCAATCTAGGAGGCACCACCCTCCCAAAGGTAATAGGATCGGTAATGCGATGAACTCCTTGCTCTTGTGCTTCAAGATGATAGACTCCTCAACACACAACACTCTCTCTCACAGATATGGCTTGGTAGAAGAGATGGGATTGGTGGAAAGCAACTTGGGGAGGCTAGAAATTAAGATCCATATGATTGGAGTGGAAGATCTTGACCTCAACACAAGGGTAGGTGGTTCTCTATCAGAAAACTGATAGGATAGGTATGGAATAGTTCTGAGTGCTTCACTCTCGAGTAGGTGGTGGTGGAGGGGTATATATAGGCATCTCCAAAAATCCAACCGTTACAGACAATAAGTCAGACTCGGTGGAACCGATGTGTGAATCTCGGCTGTACAGAAGTGACTTAAAGTTAGCAACTTTTGAATCTCGATGAGACCGATATAAGAATCTCGGTTGCACCGATAAGGTGACCAACGGCCAGAATGTCCAATCTCGATGACGTCGATTCAACAATCTCGGAGGGACCGAAACTGTGAACTTGCGTAACAGAAAGTTGGCAGCCCAACTCGGTGGCACCGAATGCAGTATCGGCTGCACCGAAAAGCTAGGGTTTGGCTGTGTTTGTCTAGGGTTTGAAATCGGTGGCACCGAGTGTAGAATGTTGGTTGCACCGATTTTGAGTATTTGGCTTTGGATAGACTTTGGTGGGAGAGTTTGTGGGTGTTTTTGGTGACTATCACTTGTGCACGTATGAGCATTTTGTTCACCATCAAAACCTTACCCCCTTTTAATAGTATTGGCTTTCCTATGGACTCAAAGTGATTTCTCACAAATGTAAAATGTAGAGTCCTCTTGCTTGAAGCTTTGCCAACCTATTTCCTTGCATCTTGGGGTATCTCCACGATCTCCACAATCCTTTTGCCAACCCAACTCTCCATGGACTAGTATCTGACATGCACTAGCTAAAAGTATTTGTCCAAGAGACAATGTATGTTGTCATGAATTATGAAAACCACCAAGGGAGCATGTTGTGCTTTCAGCGACGCCTCAGAACGCCGCGGCGTCGCCTGTTACGGCTCGTTCCTTGCTCGTCCGTGCCGGCCCCCTTCCCCCGTCTTGGCCTCTTGCTAACGTGATAGTTCACTCGTTTGAAAGTGCGATGCGATTATTGTGTTGCCCCCCCCCCCACGCACCCACAACCCTAAGATAGATAATGGGGTTGTGTCTTCACTGCTTGGTTCTGACGCGATGTTCATCACTGCAAACAAGAAAGATGTGTCAGTACCACTATGCCCCATCGTGCAGTGCTGGTATTTTGGTCGTCCATTCCCGACCCCCCAGCCTCGTAATAAGATAGATGATGCAGTTGTGTCTTCATCGCTTGGTTCTGACACAGATGTTCATCAGTCCAAATCAAAAATATGCGTCGATACCACTATGCCCCATCATGCAGCTCTGATACGTCTCCAACGTATCTTCTTTTCCAAACTCTTTTGCCCTCTAATTTGCATGATTTGAATGGAATTAACTCGGACTGACGTTGTTTTCAGCAGAATCGCCTTGGTGTTATTTTTGTGTAGAAATAAAAGTTCTCGAATTGACCTGAAAATTTACGGAGAATATTTTTGGAATTAATAAAAAATATTGGCGAAAGAATCAACTGCAGGGGGCCATCACTTGGCCACAAACCTGGTGGGTGCGCCCAACCCCCTAGGGCGCGCCCATGTGGCTTGTGGGCCCCCTGGCGCTCCTCCGACCTCGTTTCCACTTCTATATATCCCTATTCGGGGAGCAAAAAATAGGAGAGACCAGATATAGAGTCACCGCAATCTCCTGTTCTTCCTCGGGAGACCAGATCTGGAGTCCGTTTTGGGATCCGGAGAGGGGAAATCGACGCCTTCGTCATCACCGACCATCCTTCATCACCAATTCCATGATGCTCCCCACTGTTCGTGAGTAATCTTGTCGTAGGCTTGCTGGAGGGTGATGGGTTGGATGAGATTTATCATGTACTCGAGTTAGTTTTGTTAGGGTTTGATCCCTAGTATCCACTATGTTCTGAGATTGATGTTGCTATGACTTTGCTATGCTTAATGCTGGTCACTAGGGCCCGAGTGCCATGATTTCAGATCTGAACCTATTATGTTTTCATGAATATATGTGTGTTCTTGATCCTATCTTGCAAGTTGTAGACACCTATTACGAGTTATGATCCGCATCCCCCAGGGTGACAATAACTGGGATTCTTTCTGGTGATTCCCGTAGTTTGAGGGCTCATGTATTCACTAAGTGCTAATGCTTTGGTCAAGTTCTCTATTAGAAGGAGGCCTTAATATCCCCTAGTTTCCAATAGGACCCCGCTGCCACGGGAGGGTAGGACAAAAGATGTCATGCAAGTTCTTTTCCATAAGCATGTATGACTATATATGGAATACATGCCTAGCCTACATTGATGAATTGGAGCTAGTTCTGTGTCGCCCTAGGTTATAACTGTTGCATGATGAATGCCATCCAACATAATTATCCATCACTGATCCGTTGCCTATGAGCTTTCAACATATTGATCTTTGCTAAGTTACTTTTCTGTTACTGTTGCTACAATCACTACGAAACTGCTACTGTCATTTTTGCCATCGTTACCGTTACTTCCGTACTACTTTGCTACTTAATAATTTGCTACAGATATTAAGTCTTTCAGGTGTGGTTGAATTGACATCTCAACTGCTAATACTCGAGACTAATCTTTGGCTCCCCTTGTGTCGAATCAATAAATTTGGGTTGAATACTCTACCCTCGAAAACTGTTGCGATCCCTTATACTTGTGGGTTATCAAGACCTTTTTCTGGCGTCGTTGCCAGGGAGCATAGCTCTATTCTCTGAGTCACTTGGGATATATATCTATTGATCACTATGAGGAATCTTAAAGATCCAAAAACCAAGATCTCCCCCTCAACTACGAGGACAGGTAAGGAACTGCCATCTAGCTCTGCACTTGATTCACCTTCTGTTATGAGTAAATTTGCGACACCACCACCTTCTAGTAATTCTGATATGTCACAAGTAATTGATAATGCTACTTCTTCTATGCATGATGCTTATGATGATAGTTTGCTTGATGATACTGTGCCACTAGGTGAATTTCTTGTTGAACAAATTGCTAGAGCCAATGCTGAAACTGATAATATTTCTGAATCGAATGAAATTATTGAAACTGAACACTACGATACACCTACTAGACCTAGATCTCCTAGATATGAATTGCCTAATATACCTGAGGGTTATGTTATGGAAGGAGAGGTAGCTAGGGACTTTCTTGCTTGTAAGGATATAGTTGTTCTTAAGAAATTGCTTCGCAAGTGGAAGGAAAAATCTTTGAATGCTAGAATGCAATATGATCCTAAGTTTTTCTACTTCACCTATCTTTGTTACTAATAAGGATTATGAATTCTCTGTCGACCCTGAGTTAATTACTTTGGTTGAATCTGATCCTTTCCATGGTTATGAATCTAAAACTATTGTGGCACATCTTACCAAATTGAATGATACAACCACCCTATTTACTCATGAGGAAAAAATTCGCTATTACTATATTCTTAAGTTGTTTCCTTTCTCATTAAAGGGTGATGCTAAGATATGGTTTAATTCTCTTGCTCCTGGTTGTGTGCGTAGTCCCCAGGACATGATTTATTACTTCTGTGAAAAATATTTTCCTGCCCATAAGAAACAAGCTGCCTTGCAGGAAATATTTAACTTTATGCAAATTGAAGAAGAGAGTCTCCCACAAGCTTGGGGGAGGCTTCTCCAATTACTTAATGCTTTGCCCGATCATCCTCTCAAGAAAAATGAAATACTTGATATCTTTTACAATGGACTAACCGATGCTTCTAGGGACCACCTAGATAGTTGTGCTGGTTGTGTTTCCAGGGAACAAACTATTGAACAAGCTGAATTACTATTTAATAATATATTGAGCAATGATAATGATTGGACTATTCTCGAACCACCTTCAAAGCCAACTCCGAAGAAAAGAGGTATTCTATTCCTCAGTCTTGAAGATATGCAAGAGGCAAAGAAATCTATGAAATAAAAGAGTATTAAAGCTGAAGATGTTAAGAATCTACCACCTATTGAAGAAATACATGGTCTTGATAACTCGACACAGGTAGTAGAGGTTAATTCTCTCTGTAGATTTGATGAAAGAGATATTCCTCATAATAAGTCTCCTAGCCAATGCTTGGATGAATTTCATAATTTTATTGTGAAGCAAGAAAATTTCAATGCTTATGTTAGTAGACAATTTAAACATAATGCTTATATGCTTGATCGCTTGGGTGATTATTTGAGTAGAACAATCAATGATCTTAAGCTTATTAGTAAACATGCTTCCATGGTAACCACTCAAGTAGAACAAGTACTTAAGTCTCAAAATGGTTTGCTTAATGAGATGAATAGTAAAGACAATGATCATTCTGTTAAAGTTGTGACTAGAGGAGGTAGAATGACTCGGGAACCTTTGTATCCCGAGGGCCATCCTAAGAGAATTGAGCAAGATTCTTAGAGAGTTAATACTGATGCACCTATTCGCTCCAATAAGAGTAGGAAAAAGAATGATGATAGTACTTTGCATGCTGCTGGTGAACCTGTTATAGATACATCCGAGAATCCAAATGATATTTCTATTTCTTATGCTGAGACACAATCTGGTGATGAACACGAGCCTAGTGATAACATTAATAATGATGTTCATGTTGATTCTCAAACTAGTAATGATAATTATGTGGAGATTGAACCTGCTAATGATCTTGATAACCCACAACCTAAGAATAAAAGATATGATGAAAGAGACTTCATTGCTAGGAAACATGGTAGAGAAAGAGAACCATGGGTTTAGAATCCCATGCCCTTTCGTCCTAAACCATCCAAGAAAAAGGATGATGAGGATTTTGAGTGCTTTGCTGAAATGCTTAGACATGTCTTTTTACGTATGCGCTTGACTGATATTTTGAAAATGTCTCCTTATGCTAAGTATATGAAAGATATTGTGACAAACAAAAGAAAGATACTGGAAGCTGAGATTTTCACCATGCTTGCTAATTATACTTTTAAAGGTAGAATATCTAAGAAACTAGGAGATCTCGGAGTACCTGCTATACCATGCTCTATTAAAGGAAATTATGTTAAAACTGCTTTATGTGATCTTGGAGCTGGTGTTAGTGTTATGCCTTTCTCTTTATACCGTAGAATTGATTTGAATAAGTTGACACCTACTAAAATATCCTTGTAAATGTCTAATAAATCAACTGCTCTGCCTATCGGTATTTGTGAGGGTGTACCTGTCATAGTTGCAAATGCTACTATCTTGACGGATTTTGTTATTCTTGATATTCCCGAGGACGGTAGTATGTCGATCATCCTTGGTATACCCTTTTTGAATACTACACGGGCTGTTATCAATTGCAACAAGGGCAATGCCACCTTTCATATTAATGGTAATGAGAATGCGGTACACTTTCCAAAGAAACAACCTCAAGTTCATAGTATCAAACCTATTGAAAAAATTCCAACAATTATTATTGGAGACTTTGAGTTCCCTCTTCCTACTGTTAAGAAGAAATATGATATACTTATTATTGGGGAAATGCATATCCCCATTAAGGTAACTTAGTGTTATTCGAAAATTCTTCGGTTTCATGTTATTCGAAAGAAGTTTGTTAATAAGACTTGATCAACCTTATTGATGGATTCCTTTTGATGAGCATGATATGGATGAATTTAGAAAGCACAACTTCCTGTACCTAACTTTTACTTTCTGTTACCTAGATGAAATTAAGTAAAAAAGCTATTATTTTTCTGTTTTATGAGTTTCCCGCGCAATAAAGAAGTGACATGAAAATAGAAGTTCTTCAAATGTCCTGAAAATGGAGTATGATTTTTTCTAGAAAGTTTAAGAATTTTTGGCACTGAGTATGCATCATGGGGCTGCACCAGTGGGCCACAAGCCTACAAGGTGCGCCCCCTAGGCGCGTCCTGGTGGCTTGTGGGTCCCATGTGGCCCTCCTCCACTTATTCCAGCACCCATTCACTTCATCTTCCTCCAGAAAAAATCCCACCATTGACAAACCCGTGTTCTAGCTCATTTTGCTGCCATTTTCGATCTCCTTGCTCAAAGATCCATTTGCAAAGCTGTTTTAGGGGATTACTCTTCGGTATGTAACTCCTCCAATGGTCCAATTAGTTCTTGTTCTAGTGCCTTATATATTGCAATTTTTTGCTGTTGTGGTGACCTTGTTTCTGAGCTTGCATGTCAAATTTGTATGGTCCCAAGTAGTTTTGATGCATGATATAGTCTCTAGGTACTTGAGGGAGTAGTTGCTATGAGTTTTGTTGAGTTTTGTTCACCTTTATTTTAGTTCACTAAAAATTTCAGAATTTTTTTAGAGAAAGAAAAGATGTTGAGCAGAATGTACCAAGGTGGTTCCTCGAGCAAGAAAACTCCAAGACTGGCGTTATGTGAGCCCGATTTTGAACCACCGAGAGAATCTCAAGTGCTGCCTTGTGAATGGCCATCGGATCAATTCATGGACAACACCGGGATCAAGGAAGAGTTTTATGCATACATAAGGAATGCTGGCCTAGAGGATTTTTTTCAGACCGATGCAAGCAATATTGTCAACTCACTGATTCTTTTGTGCGGAGGTTTGAATTTTCATCCAGGCATAATTCTCATTCTGTCTTGTTTAATCTTTATGATAAGTCCTACACCATGGACCTAGAGGATTTCAATGATGCATCCAAAATTCCACAGTGGGGTAGCCGTAGCGATCCTCATAAAAATGAATATAACGATTTCCTTGCTAGCATCACAGTGGGAGAAACTAGAATCATTACACAAGCTACCTTGGGGAGCATTCACTTTTCGGCTATACATTATTTTGCTCTCTTCATAGGTAGATGTATTAACAGTAATCATGAGCATAGCCACCTTTGCGTGCCTGATCTGAGTATTCTTAAGAGTGCTGTAATGGTAGATAGACGATATAATTTGGGGGCTATCATTGCTAGGAGGTTACATCATAATGCTAAGGATGGAGATTTCTTTGGTGGAATTTATGCCACCCGTGTAGCTAAGTATCTTGGGGTACCCATAAGAGAGAATGATATTGAGTTACCCCTTGCTTTTCTTGATTATGAGGCCTTGGTGCACTACCATTTTCTTGAAAGGAATGAACAATCCCTCCAGTACCGACTAATTTTTGACAAACGACATGATGTCCATGTTACCCTTCCTTCTCCTGCCTTCTTTAACTTTCAGGAAAAACAGAGATACTTTATAACCACAAAGGAGGCAAACAAGTATGAGAGGAACGTGGAACCAGCTCGCCTTCACGCTGCAGTTGTTCAGGCGGTAGCCGCCACAACCCAGTACAACCCCAACTATGACTTAGGATATTATCTGGGCCAGTCATGGCCCTAGACCAACTTAGGCCAAAAGCCTAAGCTTGGGGGAGTATGTATTTCTCACCTACATTACATTCATGATCACACACTCATTTCAGTTGCCGGTGTTCATACTTTTTCAGTGTACTATCCATGGTAGTTTATTTCTTCTTTATGCTTTCTTCTCGTGTGTTTGATTAATCTTTAAAAAAATCCAAAAAATTAGTTCCAGCTTTACCTTCTAGTTTGTTTTAGTTGTAGCATTAAAAGAAAACCCAAACAGATTTCTTGTTCTTCTTTTGCTTGTTGGGAGATTTCCCGTGTAAATAATTTTCCTTTATTTTCTTTGGGTCGTAAGGAGAAGACCACGGTGACATGTTGAGTGGCTCTCATATGCATTATTGTTTATCTTATATAGGGCCCATATTTCTTTGCCTTCCCTTTTGAGTTATTGTTTGCAGATTCTAGCTTAGTCCAATGCATGTGCACTCTTATTATTATTCACATAGTTCGGTCGTGCAAGTGAAAGGCAATAATGACGATATATGATGAACTGACTGAGATGGAAAAAAGCTGGTATGAACTCGACCTATCTTACTTTTTGTAAATATGATTAGCTCATCGTTCTGAATTCAACCCATTATAGATGAAACATGTTTGCAATGACAATTAGAGATTATAGTTGCTCATACCATGCTTAATTGGCTAAGAGTGGATAATGGTTTGTCTTGAGTGCCAACATGCACATTAAAATGGTTGTGATGTAGTATGATAAAATGGTATCCTCCTCTAAATGATTCAAGTGGCTTGACTTGGCACATGTTCACACATGTAGTTGAAACAAACCAACATAGCCTTCACGATGTTTTTGTTCATAGTGAATTATATCCTACTCATGCTTGCATTCAATGTTGGTTAATCTCAAAGCATGTTGATGACCATGTCGCTCTCTAGTTGGTCGCTCCCTAGTCTTTTGCTAGCCTTCACTTGTACTAAGCAGGAATACTGCCCGTGCATCCATCTCCATAAACCCAAAGTTGTTCCATATGAGTCCACCATATCTACCTATTTGCGGTATTTACCTGCTGTTCCAAGTAAATTTGCATGTGCTAAACTTTAAACCTTCAAATAAACTTTCTGTTTTGTATGCCCAAATCGCTCATGTGGCAACTGGGGGCTGTCAGTATCTTCCATGCTAGGTGGGTTATTCTTACGATATGTGTTGATTCACTATCATTCATGAGAAAGTGGCTGGTAATCGGGATGCCCAGTTCCATGCTCGAAATAAAAAGCAAATTATAATTAAACAAAACTCCCCAGGACCATGTTTTTATGGACTATACCCGTGGATTCGGCTCGCTATGGAGTGTGACTGATTAGTGGAGGTGGAGTAAAAACTTTACTATTCTGTTTGGGAACCGCCTATAATGTATCTAGCATGGAAGATATTGAAAACCTCTTGGTTGTTATGTGAGCAATGAAAGCATACCGCTCAAAAATCATTACCTATCTCTGTTCTAAAAGCTCGAGCTCTGGCACCTCTGCAAATCAATGCTTCCCTCTGCGAAGGGCCTTTCCATTTACTTTATTGTTGAGTCATCATCTTCTAATAAAAGGCACTAGTTAGAGAGCACCACCGTCATTTGTATGCTTTGCTATTAATTGATATTGAGTATGAGTATGATTGGATCTCTTTTACCATGAATTACAATGTCTAGTCAGCCCTCCTTCTTCAGAGGTGCTCTGCATTTATGTTTTGCAATCTCAGGAAGGGCTAGCGAGATACCACTATGTCATATTGTATCATGATTGTTTTGATACAATTGTTGACATCCGAGACTTATTATTATTGCTCGCTAGTCGATAATTCCATTGATATGAGTAAATGTGAGACCTAAAGGTTATTGTGAATGTGGTTAGTCTATAATCTTTGCCGAAAATCTAAACATAAGTTAGACATATTTACAACAGCAAGATCAAACAGAGTTTGTAAAAGTTTTTCTTTATCACTTTCAGTTTATCAACTGAATTGCTTAAGGACAAGCAAAGGTTTAAGCTTGGGGGAGTTAATACGTCTCCAAGGTATCTACTTTTCCAAACTCTTTTGCCCTTGTTTTGAACTCTAATTTGCATGATTTGAATGGAACTAACCCGGACTGACGCTATTTTCAGCAGAATTGCCTTGGTGTTATTTTTGTGCAGAAATAAAAGTTCTCGGATTGACCTGAAAATTTATGGAGAATATTTTTGGAATTAATAAAAAATATTGACGAAAGAATCAACTGCAAGGGGATTACCACCTGGCCAGAAGCCTGGTGGGCATGCCCCTGTGGCTTGTGGGCCCCTAATGCTCCTCCGACCTTGTTTCCACTACTATATATTCCTATTCGGGGAGGAAAAAAATAGGAGATAAGAGTTCACCGCGTTTCACGATACGAAGCCATTGCCATCTCCCGTTCTTCCTCGGGAGACCATATCTAGAGTCTGTTTTGGGCTCCGGAGAGGGGAAATCGACGCCTTCATCATCACCAACCATCCTTCATCACCAATTCCATGATGCTCTCCACCGTTCGTGAGGAATCTCATCATAGGCTTGCTGGAGGGTGATGGTTGGATGAGATTTATCATGTAATCGAGTTAGTTTTGTTAGGGTTTGATCCCTAGTATCCACTCTGTTCTGAGATTGATGTTGCTATGACTTTGCTATGCTTAATGCTTGTCACTAGGGCCTGAGTGCCATGATTTCAGATCTGAACCTATTATTTTTTCATGAATATATGTGTGTTCTTGATCCTATCTTGCATGCTGTAGAGACCTATTACGAGTTATGATTCGCATCCCCCTGGGTGACAATAACTGGGATACTTTCTGGTGATTACCGTAGTTTGAGGAGTTCATGTATTCACTAAGTGCTAATGCTTTGGTCCGGTTATCTATTAAAAGGAGGCCTTAATATCCCTTAGTTTCCAATATGACCCTGCTGCCACGGGAGGGTAGGACAAAAGATGTCATGCAAGTTCTTTTCCATAAGCACGTATGGCTATATATGGAGTACATGCCTACATTACATTGATGAATTGGAGATAGTTCTGTGTCATGCTAGGTTATAACTGTTGCATGATGAATGTCGTCTGACATAATTATCCATCACTGATCCATTGCCTACATGCTTTCCATATATTGATCTTTGCTAAGTTACTTTTCCATTGCTATTGTTACAAATACTACAAAATTGCTACTATCACTTTTGCCACCGTTACCGTTACCTCCATACTACTTTGCTACTGAATACTTTGCTGCAGATATTAAGTCTTTCAGGTGTGGTTGAATTGACAACTCAGCTGCTAATACTCGAGACTATTCTTTGGCTCCCCTTGTGTCGGATCAATAAATTTGGGTTGAATACTCTATCCTCGAAAACTGTTGCGATCCCCTACACTTGTGGGTTATCAAGCTCTTGATCTCAAGTTCACGCAAATGTTCAAAAGTCCAAGCACAAAAGATATGTCAGTACTACTATGACACTTTGTGTAATTCTGGGTTCCTATCACCCCCAACCCATCTTCTCGTTTGAACTGAAAACAAAGTGTCATAAGAACATTGGAATTAACCACAACATAAGAGGAGCAACAACCTATTTGAAAAACTGTCTGTTCAAGATGAGGAGAACATTCAGTACTAATAAATCATGATTCTCATACGCAGAAAAATTCATAAGCAAAAACAAATAAAACACTAATAAGGATCAACCCATATTACGGGATTGGCCACCTACTATTTTAAAGGGGAAAAACTGATAAAACAACCACAACAAAAGGGGCCAAAAACACAAACAAAAAATGCCAGTTCGAGCTTGAAGAGAACAATAAGTAGTAATAACATAATTGTTCTAGACCACATGATACATGTGGTAAGTAATTAAAACAATTAAACAAAAAACATAATGGTTCCAACAGTTAAGAAAATTCCACAACTATTGTCAAGAACTGTATTCAAGGAAAAAATTGACTGCCCATAGGACAAGTTGGCCCTAGGCAATAGGAGATTAAATGGACTCAAGCCCACAACGAGTTAGGTGGAAACCAAACTGATCCGAGCTAGCCATTCAGGGCCCACAGGTCATGCGAGAGAGAGAGAGAGTGTTGTGCTTAAGCGCTCCAGTATGTATACATGGGAGTTCGGTGTCTGAGAATCCGTTGCGCTTATAAACCAATCACGAATGGTCTAGAGTAGCGAGGTGGGAATGAACTTATAGAGCACGCACCTACAGGGAGCAGCATACAACCGAGCGGACGAGCTGTTTGGGCTGAAAAGGCTAGCTCCGATGGAGGGCCTTATACTTGTGATCTGCGTTGGGTTTTCCGTGAAGAGGAGCGGGTTATCGCAGCACAAGGTGGGTAAGTATTTCCCTCACTTATGAAACCAAGGTTTATCAAACCAATAGGAATACCAATCCTCAATCATCTTCAGCTACTGTACACAAAAGAGCAAACAATTTGCACCCAATGTTGGCAAGAGGGTTGTCAATCCCCTTGGTCTCGTTATTTGCAAGCAAGTGAGTTGTGTAGATAATTGTAGACAATTGTTAATTGTAAAATAAAATAAAATCAAGTAAATGGGAGAAAGGTAATAGTAGCGTTTGTAAATATATAGGTGAATAGCCCCGTGGGCCGTAGTGTTCTCTAGTGGCATCTCTCATAGAAATACCATATGGTGGGTAAACAAATTACTGTTGGGAAATTGATAGAAAAGCGAATAGTTATGCGTTTTTCACGGAAATGATCATGTGTATATAGTAATCACGTCCATAAGAAAATAGGCCGACTCCTGCCTGCACCTATTACTATTACTCCACTCATCGACCGCTATCCAGCATGCATCTTGAATATTAAGTAAAACAAAATAATGCTCGGAGAATGATGACACAATGTCGATAAAGTAAACTCAATCATTATGATATAACCCCATCATTTTATCCTTAGTAGCGGCAACACAAAGACATATCATTTCCCCCACTTTGTTACTAGGATATAGAAACTTGTCAGGTTGAACCAACCACAATGCACCACACCACCGAAGAAATATCAATCTAGTTGGCCAAGCAATCTCAATAGATGAGAGAGCATTACAAAGCTATAACGATCATGCAAATAATAATCATAGTAATCAAGTTTGACTCAAATACTTTTCATGAATAATCTGAACATAGACTCACAATTCATCAGATCCCAATAAACGCACCATACAAAGGGATTACATGAGATAGATCAAGGCAAAGATGCGATGAACATTGTATTGAAGATCAAGAGAGAGAGATTGCCATCTAGGTAGTGCCTATGGACCCGTAGGTCGATCGTGAACTACTCGCACATCATCATGACGGCATTAAGGTTGATGAAGAGGCACTCCGAGATTGACCCTCCCTCCGATAGTGTGCCAGAATGGAGCTCTAGATGGGCTCCCATCGGAACAGAGACTTTCGGCGGCGTATAAAGTGTTTTGGGACCTCCTTTAGGGTTTTTAGGACATTAGAGAATTTATGGTCCAGAGACGGACGTCGGGAGAGCCACGAGGAGGCCACCACATATCAGGGAACCCCGCCACCCAGGGCGCGCTCTGATGTGTGGCAGAGCCCTCGTGTGACTCCCGGCCTCCTTCCTAAACTTCCAGGTCTTCTTTTAGTCTAGAAAAAAATCATCAAAAAGTTTCGTGGCAATTGGACTTCGTTTGGTACTATAAACCTGAAGACTAAAAAACATACAGAAAACAAAAACTCGCACTGGACACTCGGTCAATAGGTTAGTGCTCAGAAATATTATAAATTGGTAAAAAATGTCCAAAAAGTATCCTAGAATGATAATATATCATCATGGAACAATTAAAAAATATAGATACGCTGGAGACGTATCAGGGCAAATAACGACACATCAAGACATTACAAATTGATACTTATCCCACATATCCCATCGAAGGAAACAAACAGTACACAAATTAAAATAAACCATAGGGGAAAATAATTCCAAGTTCAGATTATAGAGAAGTTCAAACACATCTCTGTTGTAAAATTAAAATAATATACTAAATAAATACAGTATTTTCTTTTGGTAAAAAGCAAAAAACAAAATGTCACATATGCCATACAAAAAGAAAAAAGAAAAAGATAAAAGGATATCTCAACACTACAGATTTAAAAAAAACATAATCAAAAAATTTGAAAAGTTTAGCTACCAAAATATATAAACTTCAACTACTAAAATATAAAAGTTCTTACAAAATTGGGCTACACAACAACCTCGAAAATGTTTTGTGAAGGAAAATGATTAGAACTATCATGAGTCGCCCAAAAATAATTTTCATCTAAATTTTGTACAAAACTAAAAAAATACAGTGCAACCAGTAAATGGGAAATGGGGCAAGTACGACAAAGTGTAGTAGTACTATGATTAATGGACAATAAGTTTAACAAATTCTACACAAGTAATGCTACATCCATAAGAGCATATAATTTACTGTTATAACTATCTACATGAATATATGCGAGTACTAACAAAGGATGTACATCTGTTCAAGATAGGTGCTAGTCACAAATAATAATGTATATAAATAATATAAACCATGCATCTGAAATGAGAGGAACCACTACATTAAAAATATAACACATACATATAAGAACCATTCAAACCACATGGAAAAACATAAAGTTCAACCGTCTCATATGCATTAATTTAAAAAGCATGCAACGAAAACTCAAACACAAAACTAACATCACTATCGACATCATTTGGCACAATAAGCCTACAATACTTCAATTTGAAACTCTAGAGAGCCATTGACCCTGTAGAACATGACCATCACCACATCTGCATCCTCAATTCTAGACTCAACCGCATACTCCTTCCACCCACCAGTCAGGTTCATGCAACCATCGGAGTCAATATGGTAGGAAACTTCCATACGTTGATAGCCATTCTTGTGCGCCGTCACCATCATCACTATACCAGAACTAGCAGCAAACAAATCCTGATCCTGCAAGGCATTTTCTGTTGGGCCAGGAATGCAAAAAAGATCTAGTACACCTAACAAAACTAGATATCATATACACCTGGCAACTATTAGAAAAAAGGATAAAAGGACTAACAAATGTTAATTACTGAAGAAACTTAACAAAATATAGATACAACAGGAAAGTAGAGCACAACAGCAAAAGTGAAACAAATACCAGGTCTCCTCCAGGTCTTCAGCACTCAAGCGGCAAACATGTGGCGCCCGGAACCCATGGTTGCCCAGCAGCGATGAAAGTTGCCGACAATGCCGACTCTGGGTGAGCTCCGAACAATGTTCATAGACACACACATCCTCCATGATCTCCATCCTTGCCATGAACCCGCATGGACAATCCTCCATGGAAACCACATGCAACAAAGCAAGAACAAACAAAAGGGAGCGGAGCCTAGATGTGAGATTTGGAGCAATGAAGAATGGGGAAAAGAAGTCGGAGTCACCCACCAACATATATTAACAGAATTTATAGCTAGCATGACTGCCAATACATATAAAAAATATTAAACACATAGGAGGATAGGTAACGCTAGAATTTCAAACACACACCAGTTATTCGGCAGTTCAACTAGAGTTACCATACCCGGTCAACGTTCAACGAAAACAGAAAAACATACACCAGAATTAAAAACAAGCGATTGACCAAAATTATACAAATCAGTCACTCCAAACAAACACAGTAAACAACAACCGAATCAAACAAAGCACTCAATGAGAACCTATTTCACACAAGTCCGCCCCGCCCACAATCAAAACAGAGAAATTTGATTCAAAATCCACGGATGGACTGTATGCAACTGTAGAAACAAAATTAACGACCAAAAACTCTTCGTCACCTGACACCACTCCTAAAAAATTATAAATCAAAAAAATAACGAACGACCCACAAGAACACGCAAAGGAGGCGGACATGGCCGACGCCCAAGAGCCACACGACCGCTGACGAAAAATTTGCACCAAAACTCTCAAAGTCTAACACGCAGCGATCGATTGAACACTCTAATAACCCATAAAAGCACACACAAAACGTAAATCGCACGATACATACACTACACAGATACAAGATTCAAGAACAACTCCGCCATGGTAGATGACAACATGAATGAACAAGACCCGAGCTCGAAGAACAAATGAGAAGAGCGTGGGCGCATGCAGAATCTGTACTACAACTCATCTGATAAGAAACAACTGGCATGAGAGCGGCGGAGAACCACCAGAAGCTCGCCGACGAACCCTCTAGTTACGCCATGAAAGACACATGATAGAAAGTTTGCCGTTGTTCACCCATCAGTTTCGTGGCCTGAAAAGGTCAATTCAAGTTGAGTAACAAAATAATATTCTGTTACACTTAACAGAATAGCTCGGAGTATGTATGTGTGTGTATATATACCCCCACCTACCTTCGGTGACAAAATCGATGCCAACCCCCAACCCCTTCCCAGGCAGCAAGCGTCGTTGCACCCACCTCCCTCCGCCGACAGAAGCATCACCCCCACCTCCCTCCCCTGGTAGCAAGCGTCGCCGCCCCCCACCTTCCTCTCAGGCAGAAACCCTCCGCCGCCCGTGACCTGCCCTAGGCATCGCCGCCATGAACTGCCCAGGCCGCCACCACGACCTCCCCCACCAACTCCGCCTCCGGCTCCGCGGCGGCGGCGGCGGCCTCATCCGAGGCCAACGGTGGTTCCATGCTCTCCGTCGTCACCAAGCACCTCCGCATGCTGCACAAGTAGAACCGTATCGCGAAGATGGAGGAGGCCGTCGCCGCTGGCAAGACACTCAACAAGGAGCAGATGGAGGTGATGCGCTCCAAGCCCACCCTCGCCACTGCCATCGACGAGCTCGAGCTCCTCCATGCCTCGCTCGCCGTCTCCGTCGTAGAGGAGGTCTCCATTGCCCCTGCACCCGCCTCACCCCCTTCTGCCTCCGGCTCCGATTCGTCCGACCAGGACCTCATCACGCTCGTCTACTTTGGCGCCCTATTCGACGCCAAGCTGCAGAGCAACTTCATCGCCACCATGGCCATGCGCGAGCATGAGCGGACAAGCTGCATGTTGAGTAAATAGGCAATTTTCTGATTAGATTAATCCATGAAATAATCACTATCATGGTGATTAGATTACTGACATACTGATGATGAATCAAACTAGCATGTAATACACATAAAGTCGAGACATCTATGCATACAAGTAGTACCGCTAAGATTGAAATAAGTAGGAGCGGGACAAATGTGTTATACCCTCCAATAGGCCAGTTGGCCGTAGCAGCAGCATTGGCGGCAGTAGTGTCCTCGGCCGCCATCTCATCGGCTTCAAGCTTCTAGGCGGTGGCACGGTCGACATCGGTTGGGGGCGAAATGGTGATGATGGCAAATGCGGTGCAAACGTAGATGAAGTAAACGAATAGAACCGATTAGTCGCGTAGTCGCTCCCCAAAAACCTAATCACCCCTCTCCCTATGCAGGACCCGGAGAGGCATGGTTTCGAAGGCCTGCTCTCTCGTCGACCGTGTACACGATGAACAGGATGGAGTCACCGGCGGTAGCAACAGGAAAAGGAACGATGTGGGCAGAGTGCGCGTGGAGGTAGATGTGATCTGTTTTCTGTGGTGGCTAGGGTTGGCCGAAGCCCTGCTTATATAGGCGGCGTCTGGGTGGAGAGATGTCTCAGATTGTGGCATTACATCAGCCAATTTCCGTGGCGGCTAGGGTTGGCCGAAGCCCTGCTTATAGGCAGCAGCAAAAGGAATGATTTGAGAGTATCTCAATTGATCTTTAGCTGTGCGTGTGAACTTTTGAACCAGCACACTAGGATCATATGGCGTTTGAGGAACTTTGTAGTCTGAAAATACAAAACGACTCAAAATCTTCTCAACATAATAGGATTGCAAAAGTGTAATCCCACCCTCATCATCTCTCAATAGCTTGATGTTCAAGATAACGTCAGCCACTCCAAGGTCCTTCATCTCAAAGTTCCGAGACAGAAAAGACTTAACCTCCTCAATCACTTTGAGATTGTTTTCAAATATCAGTATCTCATCAACATACAAGCACAATATAACTCCTTCACCCCCACCATGGCGATAGTATACACATTTATCAGCTTCATTAACAACGAAGCCAACAGATGTTAGAGTTGTATTAAACTTCTCATGCCTTTGCTTAGGTGCTTGTCTTAGGCCATATAGAGATTTCATCAAGTTACACACCTTTCCTTCCTGGCCATCTATCACAAAGCCATCTGGATGTCGCATATGGATTTCCTCTTCTAACTCTCCGTTCAGGAAAGCTGTCTTGACGTCCATTTGATGGACGAGAAGACCTTGTGAGGCCGCCAATGAGAGTAGTACTCAAATGGTGGTCAGTCTGGCCACAGGTGATAAGTATCTAAGAAATCTTCATTTTGTTTCTAGGCATAGCCCTTGGCCAAAAGCCTAGCCTTATACGTTTCAATTGTACCATCAGGCCTAAGCTTATTTTTGAACACCCACTTACATACCAATGGTTTGCAACCATAGGGACGCTTAGTTATTTCCCATGTTCCGTTAGCCATGATCGAATCCATCTCGCTATGGACCGCTCCTTTCCAGTAGTCAACATCAGGAGATGCATAGGCTTATGAAATAGAAGTGGTATTATCATCCACGAGATACACAAGGAAGTCATCACCAAAGGTCTTTATAGTCCTTTGTCTCTTGCCCCTACCAACCGTTTGTTAGGGAACGTTGCATGGGAAACAAAAATTTTCCTACGTTCACGCAAGACCTATCCATGGTGATGAGCATCTACGAGAGGGAGAGTGGATCTACATACCCTTGTAGATCGCTAAGCGGGAAGCGTTAAGAAACGCGGTTGGTGTAGTCGAACATCTTCGCGATCCAAATCGCCGTGCGTCTCGTGATCTCATCACGATCCGTCCCGCGATCTAATCACGATCCGTCCCGAGAACTCATTACGATCCGTCCTGCGATCTCATCACGATCCGTCCTGCAATCTCATCACGATCCGTCTTGCGATCTTGATCACGATCCTTCCGATCTAGCGCCGAACGAACGGCACCTCCGCGTTCAGCACACGTACAGCTCAATGACGATCTCCGCCTTCTTGATACACCAAGATGGAGTGGAGAGGTAGAAGAGTTCTCCGGCAGTGCGACGGCGCTCCGGCGATGGTGGTGGAGCTATTCCGGCAGGGCTTCACCTAAGCACTGTAGAAATCCGATCTTGAGGAGAAACTATGCACTAGAGGAACGGGTAGCACGTGGCTGAAAATCTTGTGCCAAAACCCTAAAACCCTCTAGTATATATAGGAGGAGAGGAGGAGGAGGATTGCCTCCCAAGGAGGCAGCCCTTTGGTTGGCCGAACCAGGAGGGAGGAGTCCTCCTCCTCCACTCCTAGTAGGATTAGGACTCCATACTAATTTAGCCCCTTTTGCCTTTTTCCACCTTTTTCCTTTTGGGCTTTTCTTCCCAGCCGCATGGGCCTTATGTGGGACTTCCACTAGCACACTAAGGGCTGGTATTCATCCTGCCACAGCCCATGTAGCCTCTTGGGTCGAAATACCCCTCCCGATGGTCTCCCGGTACACTACCGGCACTCCTGGTACACTACCAATGAGCCCGATACTTTTCCGGCGACCAAAATAGGACTTCCTATATATCAATCTTTACCTCCGGACCATTCCAGAGCTCCTCGTGACGTCCGAGATCTCATCCAGGACTCCAAACAACCTTCGGTCACCACCATGCATAACTCTATACTACCGAAACGTCATCGAACCTTAAGTGTGCAGACCCTGCGGGTTCGAGAACTATGTAGACATGACCGAGACACCTCTATGGTCAATAACCAATAGCGGGACCTGGATGCCCATATTGGTTCCTACATATTCTACGAAGATCATTATCGGTCGAACCTCTATGTCAAGGATTCAGTTAATCCTGTATGATGTTCCCTTTGTTCTTCGGTATGTTACTTGCCCGAGATTCGATCGTCGGTATCTCCATACCTAGTTCAACCTTGTTACCGGCAAGTCTCTTTACTCGTTCCCTAATACAAGATCCTGTGACTAACACTTAGTCACATTGCTTGCAAGGCTTGTTGTGATGTTGTATTACCGAGTGGGCCTTGAGATACCTCTCCGTCACACGGAGTAACAAATCCCAGTCTTGATCCATGCCAACTCAACAAACACCCTTGGAGATACCTGTAGAGCACCTTTATAGTCACCCAGTTATGTTGCAACGTTTGATACGCACAAGGTACTCCTCCGATGTCAGTGAGTTGCATGATCTCATGGTCATAGGAACATATACTTGACATGCAGAAAAAGTGGCAATAAACTGACACGATCATATGCTACGTTTGTAGTTTGGGTATTGTCCATCACATCATTCTCCTAATGATGTGATCCCATTATCAAATGACATCTTATGTCAATGGCTAGGAAACCTTGACCATCTTTGATCAACGAGCTAGTCTACTAGAGGCATACTAGGGACAAAGTGTTGTCTACTTATCCAACATGTAATGTGTTTCCAATCAATACAATTATAGCATGGATAATAAACAATTATCATGAACAATGAAATATGATAATAACTAATTTATTATTGCCTCTAGGGCATATTTCCAACAGTCTCCCACTTGCACTAGAGTCAATAATCTAGTTCACATCACCATGTGATTCGCATTGTTATGAATCTAACACCCAATGAGTTCTGGGGCTCGATCATGCTTTGCATGTGAGAGAGGTCTTATAGTCAACGGGTCTGCCACATTCAAATCCGTGTGTGCTTTGCAAATCCCTATGTCAAACTGTAAACACTGCTACCACACTCCACTTGGTACTATTCCAAATGGCTACTCCACTATATGTATCCAGATTGCTACTACGAGTCATCCGTATTGGTGTTTAAAGCATGCATCGACGTAACTCTTTACGACAAACTCTTTATCACCTCCATAATCGAGAAACATCTCCTTTGTCTTTTAGTTACTAAGGATAATCTTGACCGATGTCCTGTGATCCACTCCTGGATCACTCTTGTACCCCTTGACAGACTCATGGCAAGGCACACAGAGGTGTGGTACACAACATGGCATAATATAGAGCCTGTGTCTTAAGCTTAGGGGACGACATTCATCCTTTCTCTTTCTTCTGCTGTTGTCGATCTTTGAGTCTTACTCAACTTCACACCTTACAAATCAGGCGAGAACTCTTTCTCTGACTGATCTATTTTGAACTCTTTCAAAATCTTGTCAAGGTATGTACTCATTGAAAGTCTCATCAAGCATCTTGATCTATATCAATAGATCTTGATGCTCAACAATTAGGTAGCTTTATCCAGGTCTTCCTTTGAAAAACTCTTTTCAAACAACCGTTTATGCTTTCCAGAAATTCTACATCATTTCCGATCAACAATATGTCAACCACATATGCTTACTAGAAACTCTATAGTGCTCCCACTCACTTTATTGTAAATACAAGTTTCTCATAAACTTTGTATAGACTCAAAAACTTTGATCACCTCATCAAAGTGCATATTCCAACTCCGAGATGATTGCTTTGGCCCTTAGATGGATTGCTGGAGCTCGCACACCTTTTAGCATCCTTAGGACTGACAAAACCTTCTGGTTGTATCACATACAACCTTTCCTCAAGTAAACCGTTAAGGAAACGATGTTTTGACATCCATCTGCCAGATTTCATAATTGAAAAATGCAGCAATTGCTAACATAATTCCAACAGACTTTTAGCATCGCTATGAGTGAGAAAGTCTCACCGCAGTCAACTCCTTGAACTTGTCGTAAACTTCTTTGCAACAAGTCGAGCTTTACAAATGGTGACATTTACCATGAGTGTCTGTCTTCATTTTAAACATCCATTTGTACTCAACGACCTGCCGTCCAACGAGCAAGTCTACCAAAGTCTACACTTGGTTTTCATACATGGATCCTTTCTCGGATTTCTTGGCCTCTAACCATTTGTCGGAATTCGGGCCCATCATCGCTTCTCCACAGCTCATAGGTTCATCGTTGTCCAACAACATGACCTCCAAGACAGGGTTGTCATACCTCTTAGGAGCAGTACACATCCTTGTCAACCTACGAGGTCCAATAGTAACTTGATCCGAAGCTTCATGATCATCATCATTAACTTCCTCTTCAACTAATGTAGGCTTCACAGAAACAAATTCCTGCGCTGCGCTACTCTCTAGTTGAACAAAGGTTCAACAACCTCATCAAGTTATATCTTCCTCCCACTCAATTCTTTCGAGAGAAACTCTTTCTTGAGAAAGGACCCAATTTTAGCAACAAACACTTTATGGTTGGATCTGAGATAGAAGGTTTACCCAACTGTTCTTAGGGTATTCTATGAAGATGCATTTGTCCGCTTTGGGTTCGAGCTCATTAGGTGAAAACATTTTCCACACAAGCGTCGCAGCCCCAAACATTAAGAAATGACAACTTAAGTTTCTATCAAACCATAATTCACACGGTGTCATCTCAACCGATTCAGATGATGCCCTATCTAAAGTGAATGTAGTTGTCTCTAATGCATAACCCCAAAACTATAGTAGCAAAACAATAATAGACCTCATAGCACGCACCATATCCAATAGAGCATGACTATGACGTTCGGACACACCATCACACTATGGTGTTCCAGGTGGCATGAGCTGTGAAACAACTTTCACATTGTCTAAAGTTTTATGCCAAACTCGTAACTCCGGTATTCACCTCCAATATCATATCGCAGACATTTTATCTTCTTGTCACGATGATCTTAAACTTCACTCTAAATTTGCTTGAACTTTTCAAACGATTCAGACTTGTGTTTCATTAAGTAAATATACACTATATCTACTCAAATCATTAGTGAAGGTAAGAAAATAACGATATCCACCGCACGCTACAAGACTTATTGGATTGCATACATCAACATGTATCATTTCCAATAAATCAATTGCCCACTCCATCAAATCGGAAAATGGGGTCCTTAGTCATCTTGCCCAAGAGGCATGGTTCGTTGTCTCAACCGATTCAAAATCGAATGATTCCAAAGATCCATCAGCATGGAGTTTCTTCATGCGTTTTATACCAACTTGACATTCAGCGGCAATGCCACAAGTATGTGGTACTATCATTATTAACTTTGTATCTTTTGGCATCAATGTTATGAACATGTGTATTACTACGATCAAGATTCAACAAACCATTCTCACTAGGTGCATGACCATTGAAGGTATTATTCATGTAAACAGAATAACCATTATTGTCTAACTTAAATGAATAACTGTGTTGCAATAAACACGATCTAATCACGTTCATGCTCAACGCAAAACACCAAATGACATTTATTTAGGTTCGTCACTAATCTCGAAGGTAGAGAGAGCGTTCTATGTTGATCACATCAACCTTGGAAACATTTCCAACACACATCGTCACCTCACCCTTAGCTAGTTCTCCATTTATTTCGTAGCTTTTATTTCGAGTTACTAACATTTCGCAACCGAACCGGTATCCAATACCCAGGTGTTACTAGGAGTACTAGCAAGGTACACATCAATAACACGTATATCAAATATACTTCTGTCGACGTTGCCAACCTTCTTATCTACCAAGTATCTAGGGTTGTTCCGCTTCAGCGACCGCTCTCCTCATAATCGAAGCACCTAGTCTCGGGTTTGGGTTCAACTTTGGGTTGCTTCACTGGAGCAGCAACTGACTTGCTATCCATGAAGTTTCCCTCCTTGCCCTTGCCCTTCTCGAAACTAGTGGTTTTACTAACCATCAACAATTGATGCTCCTTCTTGATGTCTACCTTCGCGGTGTCAAACATCGTGAACAGCTCAGGGATCATTATTTCTATCCCTGGCGTTTATAGTTCATCACCAAGTTCTAGTAGCTTAGTGACAGTGACTTGGAGAACAATATCAATCACTATCTTATCTGGAAGATCAACTCCCACTCGATTCAAGCGATTGTAGCACCCAGACAATCTGAGCACATGCTCAACGATTGAGCTATTCTCCTTCATCTTACAGGCAAAGAATCTTGTTGGAGATCTCATATCTCGCAACACGGGCACGAGCCTGAGATCCTAATTTCAGCTCTTAGAACATCTCATATGTTCCATGACGTTCAAAATGTTTCAGAGTCTCAATTCTAAGCTATAATGCACGACGCACTAAACTATCAAGTAGTTATCAGAACGTGCATGTCAGATGTTCACAACATCTACAAGCAATGCTAGAGGGGTTGGCGCACCGAGCGTTGCATTAAGGACATAAGCCTTTTGTGCAGCAATGAGGACAATCCTCAGATCACGGAGCCAGTCCGCAATATTGCTACCATCATCTTTCAACTCTATTTCTCTAGGAACATATAAAAATTCAAGGGAGCTATAACGTGAGCTAGTAATCTACAACACAGTTTGCAAAGACACTACTGACTATGTTCATGATAATGAGTTCAATTAATCATATTACTTAAGAACTCCCACTCAAATTGACATACCTCCAGTCATTCGAGTGATACATGATCCAAATTCACCAACTCAAGTCCGATCATCACGTGAGTTGAGGTGGTTTCAATGGTGAACATCATCATGTTGATCATATCTACTATATGACTCATGTTAGGCTCGTCAAGTTTAACCCGAGTGTTCTGCATGTGCAACACTGGCTTGCACCCATTGTATGTGAATGTAGAGTCTATCACACCCGATCATCACGTGGTGTCTCAACATGACGAACTTTCGCAAGGGTGCACACTCGGGGAGAACACAATTCATATTGAAATTTAAGTGAGGGATCACCTTATAATGCTACCGCCGTCCTAAGAAAAACAAGGTGCATAAAAGGATTAACAT
Source organism: Hordeum marinum (assembly GCA_022496015.1). Taxonomy (NCBI): domain Eukaryota; kingdom Viridiplantae; phylum Streptophyta; class Magnoliopsida; order Poales; family Poaceae; genus Hordeum; species Hordeum marinum. The sequence goes on from CM039678.1 coordinate 315,154,251, forward strand.
CACATGCAAATCATAAGTGACATGATATGGCCATGAACTTGTGCTTTTGATCTCCATCTTGAAAGCACCAGCATGATCTCCATCGTCACCGGCACGACACCATGATCTCCATCATCTTGATCTCCATCAATGTGTCGCCATCGGGGTTGTCGCTCCCACCATGCTTCTACTACTATTGCTATGGTTTAGCGATAAAGTAAAGCATTACATAACGCTTAATGATTGACACGCAGGTCATACAATAATTAAAGACAACCCTATGGCTCCTACCGGTTGCCGTACTCATCAACATGCAAGGCATGATATTCTATACAACACATGATCATCTCATACATCACATATATCTCATCATGTAATTGGCCATATCACATCACAACATACCCTGCAAAAACAAGTTAGACGTCCTCTAATTGTTGTTGCATGTTTTACGTGGCTGCTATAGGTATCTAGCAAGAATAATTCTCACCTACGCATAAAACACAACGGTGATACATAAGTTGCTTTTTAACCTTCTCAAGGACCGCCTTAGTCGAATCCGATCCAACTAAAGTAGGAGAAACAAACACCCGCCAGCCATCTTTGTGTAACGAAGTTACACGTCAGTCGATGGAATCGGTCTCTCATAAGCATACGAGTAATGTTGGTCCGGGCCGCTTCATCCCACAATACCGCTGAACCAAAACACGGCCAAGGGAGGAAGCAATCTAAGCATCAACGCCCACAAACTCTTTGTGTTCTACTCAACATCTCATCTACACATAGACCTAGCTCTGATACCACTGTTGGGGAACGTTGCATGGGAAACAAAAAATTTCCTATGTTCACGCAAGACCTATCCATGGTGATGGGCATCTACGAGAGGGAGAGTGGATCTACATACCCTTGTAGATCGCTAAGCGGGATGCGTTAAGAAACGCGGTTGGTGTTGTCGAACATCTTGGCGTTCCAAATCGCCGTGCGTCTCGCGATCTCATCACGATCCGTCCCGCGATCCAATCATGATCTCTCCCGCGAACTCATCATGATCTATCCCATGATCTCATCACGATTCGTCCCGTGATCTCATCATGATCTTTCTCGCGATCTTGATCACGGTCCTTTCGATCTAGCACCGAACGGACGACACCTTTGCGTTCAGCACACGTATAGCTCGATGATGATCTCCACCTTCTTGATCCAGCAAGAGGGAGCGGAGAGGTAGAAGAGTTCTCTGGCAGCGTGATGGCTCTCCGGCGATGGTGGTGGAGCTATTCTGGCAGGACTTCGCCTAAGCACTGTAGAAATCTGATCTAGAGGAGAAACTATGCACTAGAGGAACGGGTAGCACGTGGCTGAAAATCTTGTGCCAAAACCCTAAAACCCTCTAGTATATATAGGAGGAGAGGAGGAGGAGGCTTGCCTCCCAAGGAGGCATCCCTTCGGTCGGCCGAACCAGGAGGGAGGAGTCCTCCTCCTCCACTCCTAGTAGGATTAGGACTCCTTCCTAATTTAGCCCTTTTTGCCTTTCCCACCTTTTTCCTTTTGGGATTTTCTTCCCAGCCGCATGGGCCTTGTGTGGGACTTCCACCAGCCCACTAAGGGCTGGTATTCATCCTCCCACAGCACATGTAGCCTCTTGGGTCGAAATACCCCTCCCGATGGTCTCTCGGTACACTGCCGGCACTTCCGATACACTACCGATGAGCCCGAAACATTTTCGGCGACCAAAATAGGACTTCCTATATATCAATATTTACCTGCGGACCATTCCGGATCTCCTCGTGACATCTGGGATCTCATTCGGGACTCCAAACAACCTTCGGTCACCACCATGCATAACTCTATACTACCAAAACGTCACCGAACCTTAAGTGTGCAGACCCTGCGGGTTCGAGAACTATGTAGACATGACTGAGACACCTCTACGGTCAATAACCAATAGCGGGACCTGGATGCCCATATTGGTTCCTACATATTCTACGAATATCTTTATCGGTCGAACCTATATGTCAAGGATTCAGTTAATCCCGTATGATGTTCCCTTTGTTCTTCGGTATGTTACTTGCCCGAGATTCGATCGTCGGTATGTCCATACCTAGTTCAACCTCGTTACCGGCAAGTCTCTTTACTCGTTCCATAATACAAGATCCTGTGACTAACACTTAGTCGCATTGCTTTCAAGGCTTGTTGTGATGTTGTATTACCGAGTGGGCCCTGAGATACCTCTTCGTCACACGGAGTAACAAATCCCAGTCTTGATCCATGCCAACTCAACAGACACCCTTGGAGATACCTATAGAACAACTTTATAGTCACTCAGTTACGTTGCGACATTTGATACACACAAGGTACTCCTCCGATGTCAATGAGTTGCATGATCTCATGGTCATAGGAACATATACTTGACATGTAGAAAATAGTAGCAATAAACTGACATAATCATATGCTACGTTTGTAGTTTGGGTCTTGTCCATCACATCATTCTCCTAATGATGTGATCCCATTATCAAATGACATCTTATGTCAATGTCTAGGAAACCTTGACCATCTTTGATCAACGAGCTAGTCTACTAGAGGCATACTAGGGACAAAGTGTTGTCTACTTATCCACACATGTAATGTGTTTCCAGTCAATACAATTATAGCATGGATAATAAACAATTATCATGAACAAGGAAATATGATAGTAACTAATTTATTATTGCCTCTAGGGCATATTTCCAACACCGTTTCCTCGTCATCCTCCTCAGACATCATGTGTTTGTTCATAATATTCCATAGGAATGGCAGGCTCAGGTGTCTCCTCCGATTCCTGTCTAGAAGTGCTTTGCATATCTCTCATGGGGAATATATCCTCAAAGAATGTAGCACACTTAGACTCCATAATTGTACAGACCTTCATGTCAGGTACCTCGAATTTCACTACTAGAAATCTACAGCCAACGCTGTTCTTAGCACAGCCCAAATTAATGCAGTCCACGGTCTTTGGTCCAAGCCTACGCTTTTTGGGGATCAGAACATTGACTTTCGCCAAACAGACCCAAGTACGTAAGTAGGAGAGCATCGTCCTTATCTTCGACCAGTGCTCATGGGGAGTGACCTCATTATCTTTTTTCGGAACCTTATTCAGGACATGACACGAAGTCAATATAGCCTCCCCCACCATGCCTTGGATAAACCCGATGTATCTAACATGGCGTTAACCAAATCAGTTAGAGTATGGTTTTGCCGCTCGGCAACCCCGTTTGACCGGGGCAGATAGGGACGCGTCCTCTCATGAACAATGCCTCATTCCGCATAGAAAGAATCAAACTCATTTGAGAAGTACTCTCCACCACGATCTGACCGGACTCGTTTAATTTTCTTTTCAAGTTGGTTCTCAACTTCTGCCTTATAGATATTAAAGTAGTGTAGAGCCTCATCTTTAGTATTTAACAGATACACATAGCAATATCTAGTGGAATCGTCTACCAATGGCATGCAGTATTTCTTTCCACCTTTAGTGAACACACCATTCATCTCATAGAGATCAGAATGTATGAGTTCTAATGGACCCAAGTGTCTCTCCTCCGCAGCCTTGTGAGGCTTGTGAGGTTGCTTTGCTTACACACACGAATGACACTTAGACCCTTTGCCTAAAGTGAAACTCGGGATTAAATTCAGTTTTGCTAGCCGCCACACAACACCAAAACTAATATGACAAAGACGTGAATGCCAAACTTCAGATTCGTTAACACTCGAATGGATATTGTTCACGATTTTATTACAAAAATGTGCAAGGGAAAGGCGGAACAAACCTCCGCATTCATAACCTTTTCCAACGAAAAGACCATATTTCGTGAAAACTACTTTATTAGACTCGAATACCAACTTAAACCCTTCTCTACACAAAAGGGAGCCACTAACGAAGTGCTTCTTGATGGCGGGGACATGCTGCATGTTCTTCAGCTGCACGATCCTTCCCGAAGTAAACTTCAGAACGACCGTGCCAACACCAAGAATAGAATGGCTCGCGCCATTCCCCATCAATATGGACCCTTGTCCCATGACCTGATAAGAAGAGAACAATGAGATGTCAGCACACACATGAATATTTGCACCTGTGTCTGTTGGGGAACGTTGCATGGGAAACAAAAAAAATCGTACGCACACACAAGACCTATCCATGGTGATGAGCATCTATGAGAGAGTGTGGACCTACATACCCTTGTAGATCACTAAGCGGGAAGCGTCAAGAGACGCGGTTGGTGTAGTCAAACATCTTCGCGATCCTATCACGAGCCGTCCCACGATCTCATCACGAACCGTCACGTGATCCCATCATGTACCTTCCGATCTAGCGCCGAACGGACAACACCTCCGCGTTCAGCACACGTATAGCTCCATGACTATCTCCGCTTCCTTGATCCATCAAGCGAGGGTGGAGAGGTAGATGGGTTCTCTGGCAGCATGACGGTGTGGCGGCAGCGGTGGTGGAACTGATTCGCTAAAGCTTTGCTAAGCGGCGCAGAAACAACCTAGAGGAGAAGCAATCTAGGAGGGAGGAAGGGTTGCGCCATGGCTTGTGGTGTGGCTGCCCTCCTCCCTCTCTCATATATATAGGGGGAGGGTTGAGGGGCTCAACTCCTAGGGTTTCCCCCTTGGGGCGGCGACCAAGGGTGGAGGCGCCCTAGGGTGGCTTGCCACCCAAGGAAGGGTGGCCCCACCCCTAGGGTTGGCCCTCCCACCAGCCCTAGCCGCATGGGAGTAGGTGGGGAGGTGCGACCAGCCCATCAGGGGCTCGTGCGCACCCCTCACAGCTCATGTGGCCCCTCTGGGGCTGGTGGACCCTTCCGGTGGACCCCCGAAACCCTTCCGGCACCCCCGGTACACTACCGGTGACGCCCAAACTTTTTCTGGTTATCAATACAGAACTTCCTATATATGAATCTTTACCTCCGGACCATTTTGGAGATCCTCGTCATGTTCAGGATCTCATCTGGGACTCCGAACAACCTTCGATCACCAACATACATAACCCATCTATACCAATTCGTCACCGAACGTTAAGTGTGCAGACCCTGCGGGTTCGAGAACTATGTAGACATGACCGAGATACATCGACTCTCAATAACCAATAGCGGGACCTGGATGCCCATATTGGTTCCTACATATTCTATGAAGATCTTTATCGGTTGAACCTCTATGTTAAGGATTCAGATCATCCCGTATGATGTTCACTTTGTCTATCGGTATGTTACTTGCCCAAGATTCGATCGTCGGTATCTCCATACCTAGTTCAATCTCATTACTAATAAGTCTCTTTACTCATTCTGTAATACAAGTTCCCATGACTAACTTATTAGTCACATTGCTTGCAAGGCTCATTGTGATGTTGTATTAGTAAGTGGGCCCTGAGATACCTCTCCATCACACGAGTAACAAATCTCAGTCTTGATCCATGCCAACTCAACAAACACCCCCATAGACACCCATAGAACATATTTATAATCACCCAGTTACGTTGTGATGTTTTATACACACAAGGTACTCCTCCGATATCAGTGAGTTACATGATCTCTTGGTCATAGGAAGACATACTTGACATGCAAAAAACAATAGCAATAAACTGACACAATCATATGCTACGTTTATAGTTTGGGTCTTGTCCATCACATCATTCTCCTAATGATGTGATATCGTTATTAAATGACATCTCATGTCCATGGCTAGGAAACCTTAAACATATTTGATCAACGAGCTAGTCTATAAGAGGCATACTAGGGACAGTGTTGTCTATATACCCACACATGTATTTAGTTTCCAATAAATACAATTATAGCATTGACAATAAACGATTATCATGAAAGGAAATATAATAATAACCAATTTATTATTGCCGCTAGGGCATATTTCCAACAGTCTGCCACTTGCACTAGAGTCAATAATCTAGGTCACATCACCATGTGATTGACACTTACATCACCATGTGATTAACACTTAAATCATCATGTGATTAACACCCAATGAGTTCTGGGGTTTGATCATTTTTTTCTTGTGAGAGGGGTTTTAGTCAACGGGCCTGTATCATTCAGATCCATGTGTACTTTGCAACTCTCTATAATGTAAATGTTGCTACCACGCTTCACTTGGAGCCTTTCCAAATGGCTACCCCACTATACGTATACGGACTGCTACTCCGAGTTGTCCGGATTGGTGTTAAAGCTTGCATAGATGTAACTCTTTTACGGCGAACTCTTTATCACCTCCATAATCGAGAAATGTATCCTTAGTCCTCTAGTTACTAAGGATCATTTTGACCGCTGTGTAGTGATCCACTCCTAGATCACTCTTGTACCCCCTTGTCAGACATGGGGCGAGGCACACATCAAGTGCAATACACAACATGACATATTGTATAGAGACTATGGCTAATGGCATAGGGGATGACCTTCGTCCTTTCTCTTTCTTCTACCATGGCCGAGTTTTAAGTCTTACTCAACTTCACACCTTACAAATCAGATAAGAACTCCTTTTTGACTGATCCATTTTGAACTCTTTCAAAAAAAATTCAAGGTATGTTCTCATTGAAAGTTTTATCAAGCGTCTTGATCTATCTCTATAGATCTTGATGCCCAATATGCTAGTAACTTTATCCGGGTTGTCCTTTGAAAAACGTATTTCAAACAACCCTTTATGCTTTCCAGAGAGTCTACATTATTTCCGATCAACAATATGTCAACCACATATACATATCAGAAATTCTATAGTGCTCCCACTCACTTTCTTGTAAATACAAGTTTCTCATAAACATTGTATAAGCACAAAGACTTTGATCACCTCATCAAAGCGAATATTCCAACTCTGAGATGCTTGCTCCAGTCCATTGAAGGATCACTGGAGCTTGCATACCTTTTAGCATCCTTAGGACTGACAAAACCTTCTGGTTGTATCACATACAACCTTTCTTTATGGAATACCGTAAAGGAAACTTTGTTTTGACATCCATCTGCCAGAAATCATAATCACAAAATGCAACAACTGCTAACTTGATTCCAACAGACTTTAGCATCGCTACGGGTGAGAGAGTCTCATCATAGTCAACTCCTTGAACTTGTCAAAAACCTTTTCGCGACAAGTCGAGCTTGATAAATGGTGACATTTACCATCAACGTATGTCTTCCTCTTAGAGGTCCATTTGCACTTACTGACCTACCGTTCAACGGGCAAGTCTTACCAAAGTTGATACTTGGTTTTTCATACATGGACCCTATCTCGGATTTCATGGATCCTAGCCATTTGTTGGACTCCGGGCCCACCATCGCTTCCTCATAGTTCATAGGCTCATCATTGTCTAACAAGATGATTTCCAAGAAAGGATCACCGTACCACACAGGGGTAGTACATATCCTTGTCAACCTATGAAGTTTGGTAGTAACTTGATCCAAAGTTTCATGATCATCATCATTAGCTTCCTCTTCAATTGGCATAGGCACCACATAAACATATTTCTGTGTTGTCCTATCATCCAACTGAATTGATGGTTCAACAACCTCATCAAGATCTACTTTCCTCCCACTCAATTCTTTCGAAAGAAACTGTTTCTCGAGAAAGGACCCGTTTTTAGCAACAAGCACTTTGCTCTTGGATCTGAGATAGAAGGTATACCCAAAATTTTCCTTAGGGTATTCTACGAAGATGCATTTTTCTGCTTTGGGTTCGAGCTCATTAGGTGAAAACCTTTTTCACGTAAGAGTCATAGCCCCAAACATTAAAAATGACACCTTAGGTTTTTGCAAAACCATAATTCATATAGTGTCATCACAACAGACTAGATGGTTCCCTATTAAAGTGAATGTAGTTATCTCTAATGCATAACCCCATAATGATGGTAGCAAAACAATAAGAGACATCATAGTACACACCATATCCAATAGAGCATGACTACGACGTTCGGACACACCATCACACTATGGTGTTCCAGGTGGCGCGAGCTCAGTGGCGGAGCTACACACGAAAATCTGGGTGGGCCAACTTGAAAGGAAATCCCACTATCTTATTCTGATGCTCCATTTGCTCTCGCATCTTATTGTATTTTCACTAAACATGGGCGGGCCATAGAATAGTTTGGCTTGGCCGTAGCTCTGCTAGTGCGTGAGCTGTGAAACAATTTCCACATTGTCTTAAGTTGCATACCAAACACATAACTCAGATATTCACCTCCACGATCATATTGTAGACATTTTATCTTCTTGTCATGATGATCTTCAAGTTCACTCTAAAACTGCTTGAACCTTTCAAACGTTTCAGACTTGTGTTTCATTAAGTAAATATCCCCATATCTACTCAAATCATGAGTGAAGGTAAGAAAATAATGATATCCTCTACGTGTTCCAACACTTATTGGACCACATACATCAACATGTATCAATTCCAATAAGTCACTAGCCTACTCCATCATACCGGAAAACTGGGTCTTAGTCATCATGCCCAAGAGGCATGGTTCGCTTGTCTCAACCGATTCGAAATCGAGTGAGTCAAATGATCCATCAGCATGGAGTTTCTTCATGCACTTTACACCAATATGACCTTCGCGGCAGTGCCACAAGCATGTGGCACTTATCATTACTAACTTTGCATCTTTTGGCATCAATATTATAAATATGTGTATTACTACGATAGAGATTCAATAAACCATTCACATTGGGTGCATGACCATTGAAGGTATTATTCATGTAAACAGAATAACCATTATTCTCTAACTTAAATGAATAATCTTATTGCAATAAACATGATCTAATCATGTTCATGCTCAACGCAAACACCAAATAACATTTATTTAGGTTCAACACTAATCCTGAAGGTAGAGTGAGTGTGCGATGGTGATCATATCAACCTTGGAAACACTTCCAACACACATCATCACCTCCCCTTAGTCAGTCTCCGTTTATTCTGTAGCTTTTATTTCGAGTTACTAACATTTAGCAACTGAACCGGTATCTAATACCCAAGTGCTACTAGGAGTACTTAGTAAGGTACACATCAATACCATGTATATCAAATATACTTTTGTCGATGTTGCTAGCCTTCTTATCTACCAAGTACATAGGGTAGTTCCTCTCCAGTGACAGTTCCCCTCATAGTAGAAGCACTTAGTCTCAGGTTTGGTTTTAATCTTGGGTTTCTTCACTCGAGCAGCAACTGGCTTGCCAATCATGAAGTTTCCCTTCTTACCGTTGCCCTTCTCGAAACTAGTTGTTTTACAAATCATCAACACTTGATGCTCCTTCTTGATTTCTACCTTCGAGATGTTAAACATCACAAATAGCTCATGAGATCATCCATCCCTGGCATGTTTATAGTTCATCACGAAGCTTGTCGTGGTTTTGTCACGGCAGATGTCCGGGTCACGGACTTAGGTTCGGGGCGAGACGCAACTATGTGGCGGCTTGAAGGGGTTGATCAAAATCGAGAAGACACGAAGTTTTACCCAGGTTCGCCCCCTCGAGTCAAGGTAAAGGCCTACGTCCTGCTTGTCTGGTATTGATGATGATGAAGATCTCTCGGTTACAAGGGTGCTAATCGCTACCTCTAATCACGAGAGCCTCTAATATGTCTATCTCTAATCTTGTGTTGTCTAAACTTGTAGACTTGTGTCTCTTGAGAATCTGTCTCTCTAGGGGTGCTCTACCCCTCCTTATATAAGTGGAGAGGGTAGGTTTACAAATAGAGTCCTACTAGGAGTAGGATTAGGACTCATCACGAATCCTACTCCGGGTCTTATTTCCTTTGATGGAATCCTTCTCTCTTCGGGCCTTCTCTTGTGGGCCTTCTCTTGTGAGCTGCCTGGCGCCGGCTCACCCACCGGGTCTTATCCCGTGAGCCGCCTGGCATCGGCTCACCCATCGGGTCTTGGGCTTGGTCATCCTGTGACTCGCCTGCCGGGTCTTTAATAGAATGTCATGTCTTCGGCCGGGTCTCCTGTGAGTCGCCAGGGCGGGTCATACCGCGGGGTATATCCCTGACATTATCCCCCAGGTTAGCTTGAATTTATTCATGGTAATCTCCTGAAATAGGAATAGCAAATATGTTAAGTGGTCGGCTTGCTCCTTTGGCTGGCTTATAAAATGGCTTCTCAGGAATCCAGGTCTTCTCTATATATGAATGAACCGTCTTGATAATCTTGATTGTCAATGTCCTTTTGAAAAATAGTGAGAATAGAATACCCATATGCCATTGAGCTGGCTTCCAATGCTCTTTGGCGGGTGATCTCCGCCGGGTTATAATCATTGATGATACCGGGTCATTATCATTTGGTGACTCCGGGTCAAATAAATAGAATCCAGCTGACTTGATAAAAATATTGAGATGAAAATCCATCTGATGTAAAGCCAGACTTCCATTGTTGTAAAACAAGGCGGCTTATAAAATCTGGCGGGTCATGATCTTTTGATAATATCGGGTCATAAATGTTGAAGACACCGGGTCTAACAACTCAACTCCATAATTAACATCTTGAAAACTGTCCTCAAAAGTTTTGATATGTCCATATTACCTGTAGCCCCCAAGCTCCAAGATTATCCATGATAACTTGGTGCTTTGCAAATAACATTTTGGACTGTATAGCCCCCAAATGCCGGGTTGTCCTGCTTGCAGCAACCAGGGACTCATAATTTCTTTATACCTTATAATGTTTCGGCGGGTGTAGCCCCCAAGAACCGGCTCATCAGAAAGCTTCGGCGGGTGTAGCCCCCAAGTACCGGTTTATCAGAAAGCTTCGGTGGGTGTAGCCCCCAAGGGACGGTTCATCAGAAAGCTTCGGCGGGTGTAGCCCCCAAGGGCCGGCTCATCAGAATGTGATGTGTCGGGTCTTCAATTTGAACCTTATAATCTGCTTAACCGGCTGAATACTGTAGCCCCCAAGTGCCGGGTCGCACACCTGCGGCGACTTGGGACTTTAGAATTTTTTTATCTGAGTAGTGTAGCCCCCAAGTGCCGGGTCAGTAAGAATTTACTGGGCTGGGACTTATATAAAAATATGGAAAGGCCGACTCATATTCTTGAGAAAATATAGAAGGACCGGGTCATCTCTTTGAGATAATAGGGTCTTGCTTGACAATGTAATAATTTTGAAAGCCGACTTGCATTAGCCCCTAAGTGCCGTGGTGCATGCTTGCAGCAACATGGGACTTGCATAATTGATATAAACTGGACTTTGAATAGTGTAGCCCCCAAGTGCCGGGTCGTCTGCCTGTGGCGACTCGGGACTATGTGAGAATAATATGACTCACCATAATTTGTTGAATGAATCTTTGACCGTGGTTGTAATATAACCCGGAATGAATACCCTGGAATAATTCCTTTGTCCTTTGACATGAAATCCCTGCTCGTGGTTGCGATGCAACCCGACAAATATATATTGGAGAAATCCATGAGTGTTGTAGATTACTACAGAGCACAATTGAATAAATCCGAGAGCCGGTCAATTAGATGACACGGCATTATATCTGATAGGGCGGCTCTTGAAAAATAATGAATTTCCCCGAGCTGGCTTAAAAACCCCAATCATTTAACACTGTTTATGATAACTATGAAGATCCAGCCATGTTGGCTATTAAAAGATCCATTTGCTCTTGCCAAATATTTAATGGCGGCTCATATTAAGAGATAATACCTGCAAAAAATAAACAAGACAGAATACATTCTGCATTGTTGTGAGGGCGGCTTGAAGAAGCTCAACCCGGAGATGTTCATACCTTTCATGACATTGCTCCTTTCTCATAATCTTGCTCTGATCTGACTTTTATAAGCCGACATGTTTATCTGGAGGTGGGAAGCCCCCCTTGAATAATCCACCAGTGAGATGTCAACCGGAGTAGCATGACTCCGAGTCTTATGAACTCTGTTGATGACCGGTTGTCATAGGGTAATATAAGTTGTACTCCAATGTAAGAAGCCTCCATTGACAACCGCGGCTAATGAAGAGCCGGAAGCGGCCTAAAGCCAACAACTTTTCAGGATAACATGAGTCGCCCTTTGAAAATAATTTCTTTTAAGAGCCGGTTGTCTTAGGATATATGTAAGCTATACCTGATGGTAGGAAGCCTCTATCGACAACGGCGACTGATGATGAACTTGAAGTGGCCTACAGCCGGCTGCATGAGGGGTGATGTAAACTATACCATGATGGTAAAAAACCTCCTTTTAACAGCTAATACTTTATCCATTGTATTCCAACACCGGTTGTCAATAGGTTTATGTAAGCTATACCAAAGGTAAGAAGCCTCTACTGACAACCGCAGCTCAAGAAAGCCTGCTATTGGAGGGTGATGTAAGCTATACCCGAAGGCAAGAAGCCTCCTCCAATCAGCCAATGTTGAATAGGGCCGGCTGCCGATGGTATTATGTAAGCTATACCTTATGGTAAGAAGCATCCATTCGACAGCCGCGACTAGTAATTGTACTAGCCGGCTGCGTGAAGGGCTTATGTAAGCTATACCCAAGGGCAAGAAGCCTCCTTCCGCAACTATTTCTGGCGTAAACGCCGGTTGTTAGGGTGAGATAAGCGAACCCGTCGGTAAGAAGCCCCTTCGACAACCGCGGTTAATAAGTAACCGTAAGTGGCATAAAGCCAACCATTAGGGTGAGATAAGCGATACCCGTCGATAAGAAGCCCCCTTCGATGGCCGCAGTTGATAAGCAACTAGAATTTGATGTACACGCTGTTGCCTTAGGGGAATTTTTTAAGCTATACCAAAGGTAAGAAGCCTCCATCAACAACAGCGCTTAATGTACTCAAACTAGGCACAAAGCCAATTGCGCATCATACGAGTTCAGGGTCTCTAAAGCGAGATTGGCCGTCAACTCTGTGAGCCGGCTTAGGGTCTCTAAGGCGAGATTGACTGATAAGAGCTTAATTGTTTAACTTACAGCAGTTCAGGGTCTCTAGAGCGAGATTGGCCGTCAACTTTGTGAACCGGCTCAGGGTCTCTAAAGTGAGATTGACTGGTAAGAGTGACATCAGTTCAAGGTCTCTAAGGCGAGATTGGCCGTCAACTCTATGAACCGGCTCAGGGTCTCTAAAGCGAGATTGACTGGTAAGAGCTTTCGGCGGGTCACAAACCACTTTGACTTAAACTTGTTGAGCCGAAAAATTTCCTCTTGGCAAAAGATCCGGGCTTCTCATTAAAAATGACCAAATGTGTCTTGCCATGTCTGTAGCCCCCGAGTCTTAAGTTGAATCGAAGAGGCGGCTTGAGAATCTTTCATCGAAAGTTGAGGTTGTCCGTGGCGGGTTATAACTGATCCCGTATGAATTGCTTTAATGATCCGGTCGATGATTCGTTCCGGTTGTTTGTTTGAAGTGAACCATATTGTAGTGGCGACTTGCGTGCCTGTCCGTCGGGCGGCTCCTACCGATGAGCACGCGACATTGTAAACCGGTGATGTTTGTGAAAGACGCCACGACGTTGTAAGCCGGCACGCATGATGAGAGACGGCGAGGTCATTGTTAGCCGGCGTGGGTGGTCGAGACTCGGCCACGGCGTTGAAAGACGCCACGGCATTGTAAGCCAGCGCGGATGATAAAAGACAACCATGGCATTTGAGAACCGGTGCGGGTGGCGAGAGTCAGCCACGGGGTTGAAAACCGGCGCAGTGGCGAGAGACCGTCACGGCGTTGTAATCTGGCATGGTGGCGTCATAAACCGGCACATGCGTCTTGCGCTAAATGATGCTGGTATGCCTCCGCAATAAGATGCCACTTCGGCAATGAATAGTTTTGCCCTGCGGAAAAATATTACAAATCAAAGTAATTGCCCTCAAGGAAATTTAATGTATATGGAACAATAGATAAGAAAAACACCACCTGATATATTTGTTGGATGAACACGAACGCTGGAGTTCGATAACATTGGATATAGTCGGACGTCCGGATACTTGTGTTTCCAATGTACCAGTAACACCCCATAGTCCCTTTTTTTGTTTTTTTAGCAAGCCCAACCAGCCTCCACCTCTCTCCATTGCCTTATCCTCTCCCGACCGCATGATACACGTAGAGATGAAGTAAACGATGAGTATGGCGGCCAAACGCCAGGTCAGGGCGAAGCGAGACGGCCGGCAGGGCGACGAGGAGGTGAGGCGAGGCGGCGGCGGCGGCCGATGGGCGCGGGAGAGCCGGCGGCGGTGGCAGGTGGGCGGCTCAGCATGGGGCGTCCTAAAGCTGGAGCATAGCAGAGACGGCGGCGGGTTCGTCCCATGGCGGGGCGATTTGGAGGTCGCGGCGGCTCCTCGTGCGGTCATTGGCCCGGCAGTGGAGGCGTCTCAGCGCGAGCAGGCCGAGGCTGGGGGCGGCTTCGGTGAGCAAACCGTAGCGGAGGGCCGGTGTGAGGTGGGAGCGGGGGTAAAGGCGGAGCGATGGCGCGGAGTGACGGCAGGAGGCTGACTCGGCGGGGGCGCAGCTGCAGGGTTCCATGGCGGCTGCTAGGCGCGGGTGGACTGGTGAGCCACCCTGCCTCCCCTACTACCGGCTCTGATGGAGAACCGACTGCGGCGGATGCGAGTGGAAGCAGCAACTTGGACGTGTAGAGGCGTCGCCACGATTGAGAGCTCAGCGGCTGAGCAGCGCGCGAGCCGGCGAGGCACGGCTGGAGCAGGCGGGTCGCAGGAGCTCAGCCGGCCAGAGGCGAGCGAGCCGAAGTTGGCCTGGCGGTTGACGGGCGAGGCGCCGCGGCCTGGTGCGGGAAGATCGAGTCCGCGTCAATCTCCAAAGGATCAGCCAGAACCCGGCCCGAAAGAGGTCTCGGGAGGAATCCTAACTGCCAGTGCACAGCGTTTTGGAACGGATCTGTCTTCGACTTTGCAATCTTGGAATCCCCACGCTCGCATGATGGCGTTTCAGCAGATTGGATTGTCGGATTGAGACTCAATGTCTGACTTGATGTGTTGTTCGACGCCTACTGGCTTCGTCCGTCCGTCGTCTTTTTCATCTCTAGGGTACTATCGTTCTTTTAATGGTGGAAACTGACGGCATGGATGGCTAGAGGCATCGAGTGTCAATTGCTTGTCACAGTTCCACGAGCTAGCACAACACACGCATGGATGTAGTTTTGATCCACTCACGGTGGTGTGTGAGACACTATCAAAAAATCTTCTTGCAAGTCTACCGAGAACTGACGCCAGAGTAGACCCGTCCACGGTTGATGATAGCCGGGCATATTAGATTAGACAGAACACCCATGGCAGTGCTCCTAGTCCCACCAGTTTTTTCCTTTCTTGAATATAGTATTAGATTAGCTCGAGATTGATCTTTGACTGATGAACTCGGAGATGTTTGTAGATCCCTTCGAGCCGGTCTTTTCTTCATCCGGTTAATCGCGAACTCCTCGATCCTTGGAAAGCCCCCTCCAAGAACTCAATACCATCGATAGTGCCCTACGGTGGGCGCCAACTGTCGTGGTTTTGTCACGGCAGATGTCCGGGTCACGGACTTAGGTTCGGGGCGATACGCAACTACGTGGCGGCTTGAAGGGGTTGATCGGAATCGACAAGACACGGAGTTTTACCCAGGTTCGGCCCCTCGAGTCGAGGTAAAGGCCTACGTCCTGCTTGTCTGGTATTGATGATGATGAAGATCTCTCGGTTACAAGGGTGCTAATCGCTACCTCTAATCACGTGAGCCTCTAATCTGTCTATCTCTAATCTTGTGTTGTCTAAACTTGTAGACTTGTGTCTCTTGAGAATCTGTCTCTCTAGGGGTGCTCTACCCCTCCTTATATAAGTGGAGAGGGTAGGTTTACAAATAGAGTCCTACTAGGAGTAGGATTAGGACTCATCACGAATCCTACTCCGGGTCTTATTTCCTTTGATGGAATCCTTCTCTCTTTGGGCCTTCTCTTGTGGGCCTTCTCTTGTGAGCCACCTGGCGTCGGCTCACCCACGGGGTCTTATCCCGTGAGCCGCCTAGCGCCGGCTCACCCGCCAGGTCTTGGGCTTGGTCATCCTGTGACTCGCCTGCCGGGTCTTTAATAGAATGTCATGTCTTTGGCCGGGTCTCCTGTGAGTCGCCAGGGCGGGTCATACCGCGGGGTATATCCCCGACAAAGCTCTAGTAGCTTGGTGGCAATGACTTGGAGAACTATACCAATCACTATCTTATGTGGAAGATCAACTCCCACTTGATTCAACTGATTGTAGTACTCAGACAATCTGAGCACATGCTCACTGATTGAGCTATTTCCTTCATTTTGCAGGCAAAGAATCTTTGTTGGAGGTCTCATACCTCTCAACACGGGCATGATCCTGAAATCCAATTTTAGCTCTTGGAACATCACATATGCTCCGTCACGTTCAAAACGTGTTTGGAGCCTCAATTCTAAGCCGTAATGCATGATGCACTGAACTATCAAGTAGTCATCGGAACGTGCTTGTTAGATGTTCCAACATCCACAAACGCCGCTTCATGGGGTTTGGCGCACTGAGCGGTGCATTAAGGACATAAGCCTTCTGTGCAGCAACTGAGGACATTCCTCAGATCACGGATAAAAGTAAGTATAATTGCTACTACCATCTTTCAACTTACTTTTCTATAGGAACATATCAATAAAATAAGGGAGCTACAGCGTGAGCTATATACAACATAATTTGCAAAGACACTTTTGACTATGTTCATGATAATGAGTTCAATTAATCATATTACCTAAGAACTCCCACTCAAATTGACACACCTCCAGTCATTCGAGTGATACATGATCCAAATTCACCAACCCAAGTCTGATCATCACGTGAGTTGAGGTGTTTTCAATGGTGAACATCATCATGTTGATCATATCTACTATATGACTCATGTTCCGAGGCCATGTCTATACATGCTAGGCTCGTCAAGTTTAACCCGAGTGTTCTGCACGCGCAACACTGGCTTGCACCTGTTGTATGCGAACGTAGAGTCTATCATATCCGATCATCACATGGTGCTTTGACACGACGAACTTCCGCAACGGTGCACACTCGAGGACAACACAATTTTATCTTGAAAGTTAAGTGAGGGATCACCTTATAATGCTACCACGTCCTAAGAAAAACAAGGTGCATAAAAGGATTAACATCACATGCAATTCATAAGTGACATGATATGGCCATGATCTTGTGCTTTTTATCTCCATGTCCAAAGCACCGGCATGATCTCCATCGTCATCGGCATAACACCATGATCTCTATCATCATGATCTCCATCATTGTGTCGCCATCAGGGTTGTCACGCACACCATGCTACTACTACTATTGCTACCTCTTAGCAATAAAGTAAATCATTACATAGCGCTTAATGATTGACACACATGTCATACAATAATTAAAGACAACACTATGGCTCCTGCCGGTTGCCGTATTCATGGACATGCAAGTCGTGATATTCTATACAAAACATGATCATATCATACATCACATATATCTCATCATGTAATTGGCCATATTGTATCACAACATACCCTGCAAAAACAAGTTAGACGTTGTCTAATTGTTGTTGCATGTTTTACGTGGCTGCTGCGGGTATCTAGCAAGAACAATTCTCACCTACGCAAAAACCACAACGGTGATACAAAAATTGCTATTCAACCTTCTCAAGGACCGCCTTTGTCGAATCCGATCCAACTAGAGTAGGAGAGACAGACACCCGCTAGCCATCTTTATGCAACAAAGTCACATGTCAGTCGATGGAACCCGTCTCTCATAAACGTACGAGTAAGGTTGGTCTGGGACGCTTCATCCCACAATACCGCTGAATCAAGAAAATACTGAGGGAGGAAGCAATCTGAATATCAATAACCACAAACACTTTTGTGTTCTACTCAAGATCTCATCTACGCATAGACCTAGCTCATGATGCCACTATTGGGGAAGGTTGCATGGGAAACAAAAAATTTCCTACGCACACGCAAGATCTATCCATGGTGATGAGATCCTATGAGAGGGAGAGTGGATATACCAACTGTTGTAGATCGCTAAGCAGGAAGCGTTAAGAAACGCGGTTGGTGAAGTTGAACATCTTTGCGATCTCATCACGAGCCGTCCTGCGATCCCGTCATGTTCCTTCCGATCTAACGCCGAATGGACGACACCTCCGTGTTCAGCACACGTACAGCTCGATGATGATCCCTGCCTCCTTGATCCAGCAACCGACGATGGAGAGGTAGATGGGTTTTCCAGCAGCATGACGGCATGACAACGGTGGTGGTGGAACTGATTTAGCAGAGCTACGCTAAGTGGCGCCGAAACAATCTAGAGGAGAAGCAATCTAGGAGGGAGGAAGGGCTGCATCGTGGCTTGTGGTGTGGATGCCCACCTCCCTCTCTCATATATATAGGGGGAGGGGTGGGGTGCCCAAACCCTAGGGTTTCCCCCTTGGGGCGGCGACCAAGGGTGGAGGCGCCCTAGGGTGGCTTGCCACCCAAGGAAGGGTGGCGCCACCCCTAGGGCTGGCCCTCCCACTAGACCTAGCCGCATGGGCCTAGGTGGGGAGGTGAGCCCAGCCCACCAGGGGATGGTGCGCACCCCTCACATCCCATGTGGCCCCTCTAGGGCTGGTGGCTCGTTCCGGTGGATCCCCGGAACCCTTCCGGCACCCCCAGTACGCTACCGATGACGCCCGAACTTTTTCCGGTGATCAACCCGGAACTTCCAATATATGAATCTTTACCTCCGGACCATTCTGGAGCTCCTTGTCATGTCTGGGATCTCATCCGGGACTATGAACAACCTTCAGTCACCAACATACATAACTCATCTATACCAATTCGTCACTGAACGTTAAGTGTGCAGACCCTGCGGGTTCGAGAACTATGTAGACATGACCGAGACAACTCTATGGTCACTAACCAATAGCGGGACCTGGATGCCCATATTGGTTCCTACATAATATACGAAGATCTTTATCAATTGAACCTCTACGTCAAGGATTCAGATAATCCCGTATGATGTTCCCTTTGTCTATCGGTATGTTACTTGCCCGAGATTTGATCGTCGGTATCTCCATACCTAGTTCAATCTCGTTACCGTCAAGTCTATTTACTCGTTCCGTACTACAAGATGTCGTGACTAACTTATTAGTCACATTTCTTGCAAGGCTCATTGTGATGTTATATTACCGAGTGGTCCCTGAGATACCTGCCCGTCACACGGAGTAACAAATCCCAGTCTTGATCCATGCCAACTCAATAGACACCCTCAGAGACACCTGTAGAGCATCTTTATAATCACCCAGTTATGTTGTGATGTTTGATACACACAAGATACTCCTTCGATGTTAGTGAGTTACATGATCTCATGGTCATAGGAACACAAACTTGACATGCAGAAAACAATAGCAATAAACTGACATGATCATATGCTACGTCTATAGTTTGGGTCTTGTCCATCACATCATTCTCCTAATGATGTGATCCCGTTATCAAATAACATCTCATGTCCATGTCTAGGAAACTTTAACCATATTTGATCAATGAGCTAGTCTACTAGAGGCATACTAGGGACATAGTGTTGCCTATATACCCACACATGTATTTAGTTTCCAATCAATAAAATTATAGCATGGATAATAAACGATTATCATAAAAGGAAATATAATAATAACCAATTTATTATTGCCTCTAGGGCATATTTGCAACAGTGTCCACCCACCAATCAGTTGACTGACAAACTGAAAATACAGTAAATAAATTACCGTACCCAGATGCACCACTTTCATTGTTGCCCACAATCATATTGGCACACTTATTGTCTTGCGGTGGCTTCTTGTACCTGTTTAGGCACTTGTTGGCCCAATGTTCCTCTGAACCACATTTGAAGCAGCCATCACCCTTCTCATTCCTCTTGAAGGTCTCCTTGAACGCAACATTCAGGCACTTGAAGGTCTCCTTCAAGCTCCTAGAAAAGAAACGGTGGCCTCCTTGAACGACTTCTCCTATTCAAGAGTGATTGTTCCCGTAGGAGTAACACTGGCTACCCAGAACATGCTCATAGCCGTGAGCTATAAGGTGGTTTTGGTCTGCCAACACTTGAAATACGTACCGATGAATTTATCCGATTTTAGTGCAGCAGCAAAACCATTACTCGAAAAATTCCTACACATAT
Source organism: Hordeum marinum (assembly GCA_022496015.1). Taxonomy (NCBI): domain Eukaryota; kingdom Viridiplantae; phylum Streptophyta; class Magnoliopsida; order Poales; family Poaceae; genus Hordeum; species Hordeum marinum. The sequence goes on from CM039678.1 coordinate 315,174,333, forward strand.
TAGGTTTTTGGATTGTTTAGTAAATAGGCAATTTTCTGATTAGATTAATCCACCAATTAATCACTATCATGACATTGACTAGATTACTGACATACTAATGATGAATCAAACTAGCATGTACTACATATAAAGTCGAGACATCTATGCATACAAATAATACTGCTAAAACTGAAATAAGTAAGAGCGGGATAAACGTGTTATACTCTCCAATAGGCCAGTTGGCCATAGCAGCAGCATTGGCGGCGACAGTGTCCTCGACCGCCTTCTTGTCGGCTTCATGCTTCTCGGCAGCGGCACGGTCGACGTCGGTTGGGGGCGACATGATGAGGCGAAGGCGATGCAGACGTAGATGAAGTAGACAAACAGAACCGAGCAGTCGCATAGTCGCTCCAAAAAATCCTAATCGCCCCTCTCCCCGTGCAGTACCCGGAGAGGCGTAGTTTTGGAGGCCTGCTCTCCCATCGACCGTGTACGCGGTGAACGGGACGGAGTCGCCGGCGACATCAGCAGCAAATGGAACAACATGGGCGGAATGCGCGTGGAGGCAGATGTGATCTGTTTTACGTGATGACTAGGGTTGGCTGAAGCTCTGCTTATGTAGGCGGCGGTCGTGTGGAGAGACGTGGGCTAGACCCACGTCCGAGTTGGTAGCCCACGGTCCAACGTCTTACATCGTGGCGTTATATATACTCCATTCCCGACCGGAAAAAATAATCACGTAGGTATGAGCTCTGCTCAATCTCGCAACCCGCGTCATGGCAGGGCGTGGAAAGGCAAGCGGCGGAGGAGGTTTGCGTGAGGGCCTTTTCTCTTCTCATGCTCCAATAGCATGCAAAAGAGAACCTTATAAAGAGGTTCAACTCCCCTTCCATTAGCAAGGTGGTACTAAACTTCTCACCTCCTTGTCATGCCATCTACATGGTCCCTTAGAGATTTTTCTGAAATTTTCTTACGGACATAAAGTCCATCTCAGATTTTAACACTGCATCACCTACGACTGCATCGGGGACGACACCGTGGACCTGCTTGTGGAGGGTGACCTCGACGCCGTGTCTGCTGTTGCGGCCCTTGTCGTGGCTCGCCCTGTTTTAACGCTCGGCGTCTCCCACCGCGACGCGCTCCAGGCCTGTGCCCACCATGCTCGCTTATGGCTCGCCCGCGCGGACGAGCCCATCCACACTGGCTCCTCCGTTACTTGCGAGTGTTCTGATGTAGCATATTAGTTTTTTGGTTTGATTGGAAATGATTGCTGACTGAATGAGACCTGTGGCTTTTGGCTGTAGATGCTGCGGTGAGGACTAAGATGGATAGGATCATGGCTAAGCCCTGCCTGCATAATTGATTTCCAGCATATGCGCTCAACGGGTGGTTCACCAGAACTAACATATATTCTTTGTTCTTTTGCAGATGTGGCAATCCCGTAGAGACTTGGACTGATGCCCAAGAATGCAAGCCTAAAGGAGTTAAAATGGTGAATAAAAATAGCACATGATGAATATTGAGTTAACTAACGAAAAAGGAGCAAAGTGGGATGACCCCATGTTCTATTAATAGCTCCATGACGGGCCATGGAGCCTACGGGAACAACTAGAATTGTCACTTACGATTGTTCTGGTTTGTGCATTTCTACTGCTGCTGATAGAGAAGAAGAACGACTATGTCATTTTTCTCTGAACTTCCATCTACATGTGTGGAGGCTACTGCTCGGGCTATGGCTGTTACTCTTGACATTTTTTTCTTTGAACAATTTCTTTGTGCGTCTCGTCATTTTCATGCTACAAACGTTTTCTCTCTATACATTCTTAGGCTAGTGTTCACGCTACAGGAAAACTCCATGCATGGTACAACTGTTCTTAAACATTTTTCTATGCGTCAAGTCAAATTGCACAATAGTGGCAATAAATACCATTACTTTTGTGCCCTCCCAGACTTTTGTGCGCCTGTTCAATTTCCACATTCATAAAGAATAGAAAAAGTGTTTTAATGAGTAGTTCAATTTTACAAAAAATTGAAGTCTAGGTTCACGTAAATTCACATAGAAATTTTCATATATAAAAAATAAGAACTTCACAACGCAATTTTAAAAAATGAAAATTAAAAAATGTATTGAATTGTCCGAAATTGTGACAGTTCAAACATGGTTGATAAAAAAAAATTATGTTTGTATATTTTTAAGGATTAGCTCGCTTCTAAAAAATATGAGAAAAACAAAAAGGACTATACTAAAAAAGAAAGAAGTTCAAATTAAAATAACACGGTAGTTCGATGTTAATACATCAAGAAGAAAACTAGCATCACCTAGAAACTGCTCTCATTCTCAAACACGAGAACCTCCATCGCCGCCCTCTGCCTTGACCACCAACTCTCTGGTGTGACCTTCCCTCTACACTCGCGCGACCTTCCCTCCCCTATGGCGCGGTCTGGCCTCCTCATTATTAAAGAATGAAAAACAAAAAGTTCAAAAATAACAGGAGGTTCAGATGCTAAACATAGAGAAGTTCAATATTAATAAAAAGGATCTTTACATTTAAAAATAAAAAAATCTCTAAAAGTTCAAATTTAAATAATGGACCGGTCCAATAGCTATTACAAAACTATGAGTTTTCCGTTACTAAAAGAAAAAAACCAAGAAGTCCAAATTACAAAAATAGGGAAGCTCGATATTGAAAAAACATAGATTTCCTTGTTACTAAAGAATAAAATGAACAAGTTCAGGTTAAAATAAAGTATTAGTTCGATGTATACAAAAAACTCAAATACTTTACGTTTCTAGGAAAAATAAAAATATGAAGTTCACCTTTTTTAAATGTTTGATGCTTACTTAAAAACATATTTCCTTTCTAAGAATAAGACTAAGAAGTTGAAATTAAAATAAGAGAGAAGTTCAAAGTATATAAAAAATTTAGATTTTTTTCTTGTTACTAAATAATAAAATAAAGTATTTTAAGCTAGAATAAAGGGCCAACTAAAAAAACTTCTAAACCATCACGAATTTGAAAAAACTTCTCATCACGTAAAGCTATGCCTTTTTGATGGATTCTAACAATTATTTCAATTAGTGTTTTAGAAGTTCAAATTGAAAACAACCAACGGTTCAAGTACTACATAGAGTGTGTTTCATATAAGAAAAATAAAATAAAAAGGCGAAGTCTAAAAATACGTTTGCTAAAAGTTCACGTAGTCGGCCCAGGAAGTTCAAATGTTCTTGTAAAGGAAGTTCACCGTGTATTTACTTGTGTAAAAAGACACAAAAATGTGTTCTAGAAATAATTATCTCAATCAATTGCAAAATTGGAATAGAAATGCTCTACATGATTTTTTTCTCCTATTCAACAACTTTCAAATGGTATATAACTATTCTTATTTAAAACAAAGGTTAAAAATATTGGTGTACGTTGTTCGAAAGAAAAGTAACCGCATAAAAAATGTGTATTTTCAACATGTTTCTAATGGTACATCATTTGAGAAACTCCGAGGAACGGGTGGGGAATTACAAACAAAAGTATGTGTCCAAAGTTCAGTGTGAAATCAACAAACAGTTCCACTGCTACACGGGATGCGCTTGACATGAGAATAAAAGAATACAAACTAAAATCCTAAAAGGTTTGTTGCAAGAAGTTCACGCGCACCTCCGTGCACGGTTCATAATTTATATTGCGGGACATCTGGCCTTTAATTACATGTTTTAAAATGATAAAAATGACGCCCGACCTTCAATTGCGTGCAATTCGATGTATACACAAAAACGTGATAAAAGTACATAGTGAAAAGAACGAGAAGTTCAACTACTATAAGGGATGCGTTTCAGGTGAGAATAACGAATACAAAACTAAAAGTTTAAAAGCTTTGTTAAAAGAAGTTCATGTGCTCTGCCAAGGAAAGTTCAAAATTCTTACAAGAGAGGTTCAACTTGTATTTCCATGTTCAAAAACACAAAAGGGAATTTTTTGGTGTTTTTAAAAAAATATCTTAATCCACAAACAAGTTGAGTTATTATTTGGGAGCAATTTGATTTCAAAGAAAGAAAATTATAAATTGAAATTATAAAAATAGAGAAATTTCACGTACTACATGGTGTGTGTTTAATGTGAGAAACATGAATAAAAAGGCTAGGTACATTTTTTTGTGCTATAAGTTCAAGTACCCACTAGGAGAAAGTTAAAAATTATTGTGAGAGAGGTTTGTACAAAAAAGGAATATCATTTGTTTAACACCAAAGAATGAGTGAGAAATTAGAAACGAAAGTACGTGACAGAAGTTCAACGTGAGAACAGATGGAAGTTCAACTACTACACTGAATGAATTTCACATGACAATCTTTTAAACCGCCACGAGTATGAAAAAATGATCAACACGGAAAAGTTGCGTGTTTACAACAGCTTTCCATCGGTATATCACATGCTCAAATCCGCTGAGTGGATGGACATCTAAGAGCAAAAAACACGTCATGAAGAACATAGTGAAGTTCAGGTAGACATGCCCAAGAAGTTCAAGTTCTTCGCGCGGTGCATTTTGAAGGCCGTGTTTCGCGATAAAGACAAAATGTTTGATCTCCCGTTTTTGAAATAGCTTGAAAACGACCAGGAATCAGAGAAAACCATCTACATGAAAAGTTTCGTGTTTTCCATAGCTTTTTAACGGTATATTGTTTTCCCCACTCCGGTAAAATTTGAAGAAATTACGACCAAAAACCTTTTTTAACCATTTTAAAAATTGACTTAAAACTGCAACGAATTAGAAAAAACAATCTGCATAAATGTTTTGCATTTCTTCAGGCTTTTCAACGCCATATTATTTGCTGCATTTCTACAAATCGTTGAGAAAATAACATGAAAATACAAACTTGGTACAAATTCTGCCGTTTTCTAAATTACTTTTAAAGCGTTCATAGTTGGAACAAAACTTTATATAAAAATATGCACATTTTCATAAGCTTTCCAACGCCATATCATATGCGTTGATAGGACTAGCCGTTTTGGAATTAACCCCCAAATACGAACCCGACTGTTCGGTTTTTGAAATTCCATGATTTTTGAAATTACTTTTTAACCGCCGGGATTATCGGAAAACGCTCAACATATGAAATCAGAGGATTTGCAGTAGCTATCCAATGCCATCTCATTTGGCTCATTCCGATAAACGGTTTAGAAATAGACTCAAAAATACAATTCACTTTTTTTGTATGATAAAAAGGTTTTCATATCTGCTCTTAAACCGTGTACATTTTAGCAAAAATGCAACCTAGGCTGTTATACTGGTGTCCATAGCTTTCAAACGGTATATCGCAAGCCCCATTTGGGTACTTTTGCGAGAAGTTCAACCTAGCACTCGGGGAAGTTCACGTGCTATTGCTGGGACGAGTCACGTAGTTATCAGAATATTATTCTCATCCCATGATTAGAATAATTATCAAAATATTATTCTCACACCGTGATTAGAATATTATTCTAAACCCTATCCTACCACCTATGGGTAGTTACCCCAAATGTCTCATATACTATCATGTGGTAGGGTATATATATACTAATTTATCATTGTTAGTATGTTGATATACTATACATAAGATACTTCAAAGTGAGTTACATGAAAAATTGCATGTTAGACAATGATTTTTATTATATTTGTGAAATACATATATATTTGTATGTAAAAAGTAGCAAACTCAAAATACGAGACATACTACCAAAAAGTAGTATATATACTTCCTAAACATTCTTATATACTACATACTATGCATACATACTCTCTGATTTGATAGATACTACATACAATAGTTCGTCAACAACAAAATCGTCACCATATTCCTGCTCTTCCATGCCTAGCCAATTAAATAACCAGTGTCAAGCCAATGAGTACTTTGAATGTACTCGCAAGCAACCCATGTTTTGGAACTAGGTATAACAATGCAAGATATAGCTCCAAGTAGGTAAGTTTGCGGAAAGCTAATTTTGAGTGCAATGACATTATCAATTGACTTGTAAAAGCATGCATCATGAGGTTTGCAGGTATCCATATGAAAAAGTTACAGATATCATCATAAGCAGGGGTTGAGCATCTCATGTTTCTTCATCATGCCAAGTCATCTGACTTAGCTCCAGTACCATCTTTGTTACCCACAAACACACACACACCAAGTTTAATAAAACACTGGACATAGTTTAAGCAGGACCACCCAACTGTCCTTGACCGTGGACATGGCTATTCAAATAGTTTTACACTCTACAGAGTTGCACACTTTACCCGAGAGACTCGGGAAATTTCTGTGACAAGCCACAGCTCGCGGTATTGTCCATACCCGCGGTAAGTATCCGAACAATGCCTTTCCCCTGACGATACTAACAAAGAGTCCACTCATTGGCACACAACCCTCATGATGTACATCACGAGTATCATCCATGAAGGGACCAATGATGTGCCCGGTGTCTGTGAAAATAGCCCATGATCGTCCTTTCGGGCACGACCCCGTATCTAGAGTGACCACGTCACTCCCGCCACTAGGAATGCGGGATCTCTACTAGTACCCATCAAAGTAATCAACAAAGCCCTATCCCATAAGGGGTATCGTGGTTGTATATTTAAGGTTTGCACGATCATCAATTCTTAAATCTAATCCTTTTTGAAAACAGGCACACACACGACTTTCTCCGGTACACCACTTTTTCATCAACTGGTTACCTAGCTCAACATCATCTCCCTCGGGAATTAGTGGCACCCGATGTGGTTTTCAAAAAAGTCTTTGAAACCATTTGCTTCCAACACCATGCATATCCCCGTCCCTTTTTGCGTAGCGTCTATTTAGCAACCTAACTCCTCCCACCTACATAACCCTCATAAAAAGGCATGTTCATGCACGATGAAAGTATCAACGAGGAAGTAAGAGACATCCTCAAAGTGGCCACCATCATCATGATCAATTCATCGAAACATAAGGTGCTATATGACATGCATGAAAAAGTTTGTTAGGCATGGTCAAGGGGATGCTTGCCTTGCTCAACAAAGTCCTCGGGGTATTCAAAGTCTTCAGGTCAAACTCCCTCGTCAATAACGTGATCTATCGTTGCAGAGTAACGGGGCATAATAAGGCAATAACACAAAACATGAAAAAATAAACCACTCCTAAAAATGTCAAACAACTTTTGTAAAATACTAGGTTTAAAACTAAAAATAATTAAAATACTACTTTTTGGTTTTAAAAAGTAAATAGTTGTAATTTTTTTAACATCATCTAAAAGTGCTTAAAAAGGGATTTTAAAATAAAATAGTACATAAAATATTTTCAAAAAGTACAGAAGTGGCATCATTAAATACTACAGAATATTACAAGATTTTTGGTGGAAGAGTATTTGAATTTGGGGAAATATTGGAATCTATGGAATATTTGGAAAATCTAGAAAAAAGAAAAAGGAGAAGAGCTACTGTGTCGTGAGCCAGTTCTGACCTTAGCTGGCCCGGCCTAGCGGCCATCCAGCATAGGCGAGCTGGCGCCCCCGCATACACCAGGTTTAAACCTGACGAGCAAGGACCAGGGGTCAGTGACAAAGGGAGAGAGGCACGGGCGGGGCAGAGGCTGACGACATGGCCCCACTAGTAGGTCGTCGTCAACCTCTGTCCAGGGGACGACAATGCTGACCAGCGATGATGCAGGGCACGACGATGGCTGACGAGCACTGGAATGGGACCAACATCGAGCCTCTGATCCAGTGGAGGTGGAAGGGGGGCCCTAGGTGCCCTGGTTCACCGGCGACGAGCACCCGCGATGGAGGAGCTTCGGGAGGTGCTTGCTCCAGTCGTCTCCGACTGCAACCTGCACAAAGGAGAGGAGGAATGACATCCGGAGCAAGAGAGGATTCTAGGGGAAGAGAAAGGAGGGTCTGAGGGGGCCTATACCCCAAGATCTCCAGCGATCTGAGCCTGTGGAGCTCGGGCTCGATCTCAAGCTTAAGTGACTTCGGGGTTGATTTGGTGCCACAGGAGGTTGATTGGGGTGGAGAGAGAGCTAACAGAGGGGAAAGAGGGTCCATGAACACTTCATGTAGGTGGGGCGCGAGTCCACTATAGAATAGTGCGCTAGCAAGGTCAGGTCGGAGGCCAGAGGCCACAGGAGGATGCGGGGATGCGTTTGGGGGTTCCTAGGGTCGGTCTAGGCCATGAGGAGGGAAGAGAGAGAGCGGGGGAGCTCACATGTGTGAGGCCTGTGGTTGACCGAACCGGCGACGCTCTATACGTGCGATAGGGGAGAGAAGGAGGAGGAGAGACGAGGGGGCCGACGGCATGCCATGCAACGGACGTCGAGGCGGCCTTGGGGGACAAGCTCCTGCATACCAAGGCGGTCGGGTGGCTCAGGATGGGCGCGGCGACAGTGCGGGAACACACTATAGCGTGCTTCAAAGCATGCAAATGGCCGGTATTGCCATTGCCCGCACGCTCTGGGGTGCCCTACCTTGTCCAGTATCTCTTGGGGGGGTCTGGAGATGCTCCTTGTATGCTTAGGAGCTAGGGTGAGGGAAGGGAAAAAATAAAATGATGGAGAGGAGCTCCTGCTGAGGATGTCTAGGGGTAAAACTTGGGGTTTTACCCAACCAACCATTGAGTCGTGGCCTTGAAAGACCTAGTGGAGGTAAATAGCAAAAATGTGGAGTTGTGGTAATAAGTTGAGATGAAGGAGAATAGTGGAAGGGGGTTAAACATGGTTTTTACTAAACTACCAGAAGGTGTTTGATGTTGATGTTGGCAAGTAAAAGGAGTCTTCTCAGCTTTAGATTGAACAGAACAAAACATTAGGTAAAAATGAGGTTGTCCAACAAGTTTGTGCTCATTTGAGAAAAGTTGGCAATGCAAACTTGGAAAACCCTAGAAATTAACAGAATCAGGTTTCTGTAGATCTAGGCATGCAAATCTATTCTGCTTGATGCACCACTTGGTGTAGTATTATTATTTAGGGTTTAGAATATGTCCACAAAGTTTGAGGGTTAATAGGAGACAGTTGGCAATGTAGAGTTGCTCAAATTTTGATCTGGACATTAATGGTTTTGGGATATTTTGGTGAACCAAAATAATTTGGATTGGGATGAAACTTTGGAAGGTCATCATATATAGCATGTGTGACTCGCTGGAATTTTCTTGGATTTATTTGAGAATATTTCTTATAGGAATATTTCAAATGCTTGATTTAAGAAGAAATGGTTTTGGAGGGTTTTGCCCATTATTTTGAACATGGCCATGTATTGAAACTCATATATGTCCACTGAGTTTCCTAATTTTTTTCAAATATTTTGAAATCATTTAAATAAATTTTCCCTATGAAAGAACATTTCTAGCCTTAAGAAAAATCCTTTAAATAAAATATGAAAATAATCATTAAAAATAATAATTGGTGGATTTGGGAAATCCTATATATAGTAGGTTCCAAATCAAGTCTTTGGGGTAAATCGTCCTCCCTAGTTTGAGGACTTGTAGTACAAACCTCAATGTAGGAGTTCGTTGTAAACCTAATTTAAATAAATCCTTTTTGGCCAAAATAATATTTTATAAAAATATTTTTAGGTACTATACACATGGTATGATCATCGGGCAGAAGGTTTGGATCATAGAAGATGAATTTTGAGAGAGGAAGAGTCTTTGAGTGCCAAAACACAATCAACCAAACAAGCAAAATCAAACAATTAAAACAAGCACTGAACTCAAAAGTTTTAAATGGCTCCAAATTTTATAAAGTCATAGCATACCAAAGTGATACAACACAGGGTGTGACAGACCTACCGCCCTTACAAGAATCTCATCCCTGAGATTCCTAGGCTAAGCGCTAAAAAGATAAGGGAACTCGGATCTAAGGTAGTCTTCATGCTCCCAGGTTGCTTCTGCTTCAGTGTGGTTTCTCCATTGGAACTTCAAGTACTTGATGGTGCGGATTCAGGTGCATCACTCGGCTTTGTCCAAAATGCAAACTAGCCTCTCATGATAAGTGATGTCTGGCTGAAGGTCGATGGCTTGATGGTCGATGTCCTTGTAGAGGTCGGGGCGGCTGGGAACTTGGAGGCACTTCCGGAGTTGTGATGCGTGGAAAATGTTGTGCACCTCGGACAAGTCGGCAGGTAGCTCTAGCTGCTCGGCAATTTCTCTTCGTCTTGTAGTGATTCATAAGGGGCCGATGTATGTTGGTGCAAACTTTCCTTTGACGTGGAAACACTTGGTTCCTTGGAGAGGCGTGACTTGGAGATAGAAATGGTCCCCGTTGTTGAAGTTGACTTCTCGGTGACGGGAGGCAGTCTCTAAGCGCTCTCTGATGAGTTTCACTTTCTCTTCTGCTTCGAGGAGGATATCTAGTCCAAAGACTAGTCCTTCTCCGGTTTCTGACCAGTTGAGGGGAGTGCGGAACTTGTGTCTGTACAACACCTCAAATGGTGCCATCTGAAGACTCAACTAATAGTTTTTGTTGTAGGAGAATTTGGCGAGTGGTAGGCAATCTTCCCACTTGGCTCCATATGCCAAAACACAGGCATGAAGCATGTCTTCGAGAATCTGGTTTACTCGCTCCGTTTGTCCTCCGGTCTGAGGGTGAAAGGCGGTGCTTAAGGTGAATTGCTTCCAAAACCTTGAAGTAAATTGGGTGCCTCGGTATGACACAATCTCCTCAGGAACTCTGTCATGGCTCACAATACGCTCGATGTAAAGACTGGCTAGCTTGTTACCATCATAATTGGTCTTGACGGGAATGAAGTGGGCTACCTTGGTCAGGTGATCGACACTGACCCAAATGGAATCATGTCCTTTGCTTGACCTAGGCAATCCGATGTTGAAGTCCATTCCGACTTTGTCCCACTTCCATTCAGACACCTTGACAGGTTGCTACAGTCCAAAGGGTCGCTGATGCTGGACATTGACTTTCTAGCATATGTGACACTTAGCAATGAAAGTGCCTACCTCTTTCTTCATTCCATGCCACGAAAATCTTGCCTTGAGGTCTTGGTACATCTTGGTTCCTCCATGATGGATGGAATACAGAGTGTCATGAGATTCTTGCTAGATCAAGTTCTTAAGCTCAACTTTGTTCGGTACGCAGATGTGTTTCCCAAACCATTCGACTCCTTGCTCATCCACTAATAATCATGGGGCCTTGTCTGCCTTGATCTACCTCTTGATCTTCCTTTATATCATCTATCAAGGTAGGCTTTGCTTCGAGGTTGGCTAAGAACCTAGGTGCAACTAGTTCCAACCCAAAGCTTTCTAGCTCTTCATATAGCATGAGTAGACTTTCCTTAATCATACCATTCAAGGAACAAGCCTTCCTGCTTAAGGCTTTTGCTACCACGTTGGGTGGTATTGAACACTAAGGTCATAATCCTTGATCAATTCCAACCATCTTCGCTGCCTCATGTGCAATTCCTTTTGAGTGAAAATATACTTCAAACTCTTGTGGTTTGTATATTTCTCACATCACTTCCCCAGAATGTAATGTTACCATGTCTTCAAGGCATGAACTACGACTGCCAACTAAAGATCCTGACTGGCGTAGTTCTCTTCATGAGGAGGTAGTTGTTTGGATAGATATGATATGAATCTTCCTTCTTGCATCCAAACACCTTCGAGCCCGATTCTCGATGCATCACAATATATCACAAACTCCATGTGAATATCAGGGGTGGCCAAAATTGGGGTTGTGGTCAACCTCTTCTTGATCTCTTGGAAGCTTTCTTCATACTTCAGCGTCCATTCAAACTTCTTGTCCTTCTTCAAAAGCTAAGTCATGGGCCGAGCAATGCGCGAGAATCCTTCGAAGAACTTGCGGTAATATCCAGCGAGTCCGAGGAAGCTTATGACTTCCTTCACATTGCTCAGGGATTGCCATTCAGTCACAACTTCAATCTTGGTAGGATCCACTAACAACCCTTCTGCAGTCAACACATGGCCTAAGAATCCAACTTCATGTAGCCAGAACTCGCACTTGCTAAACTTGGCATAAAGCTTGTGCTCTCAAAGCTTGTCGAGGACCAATCTCAAGTGTTGCTTATGCTCTTCCTCAGACTTGGAAAAGACGAGTATGTCATCAATGAAGATGGGAACAAACTTTTCCAAGTACTCCATGAAGACTTTGTTCAGGAGGTACATAAAGTAGGCAGGGGCATTGGTCAACCCAAATGACATGACCGTGTAGTCGTACATGCTGTACTGGGTTACGAATGCTGTCTTCGGAATGTCTTGGGGTCTAGTCTTCAACTGATAGTACCATGACCTAAGGTTAATCTTGGAAAACACCTTGGATCCTTTCAGCTGATCGAACAGGTCCTCAATCTTTGGAAGTGGGTATTTGTTCTTTATTGTGACCTCATTGAGACAACGGTAATCGACACAGAGTCGGATAGTCCCATCCCTCTTTGACACAAATATAACAGGTGATCCCCAAGGAAAGGCACTAGGGCGAATAAATCCTTTTCTGAGCTGCTCTGGCAGTTTCTTCTTCAATTCAGCCAACTCTTTGGATCCCATTCTATAGGGCTTCTTATAGATGGCCCCTGCTCCGGGCATTAGCTCAATGATGAACTCAATGTCTTGGTCAGGAGGCATTCTGGGTAGCTCATCAGGAAATACGTCTGGGTATTCACATATCACAGGCACTTGATCCAACTCAATTCCCAACAAACAATTAACTCGAGGGGCTTGAGTGGAGGCAGGGTTGGAGACATACTTGACGACAATTCCTTGGCTATTGGTCATGGTAACCATCCTCTTGGCATAGTCTAAAAAGCCTTGGTGCTTGATTAACTAGTCCATGCCTAGGATTACATCCAAGCCTTGCGACTTCAGGATGATAAGGTCCTCTAGGAAGTCTACCCCGTTGATGTTAATCTCAACTCCTTTACATCCTATCCTCGTCCTCATAACTGAACCCGGGGTTTGTACCAACATATGAATACCCAGGGGTGTAGGATTCATACCACTCTCCAGCGCAAAATTTTGGGTAACATAAGAATGTGAAGCTCCACAATCAAACAGAACGATTGTTGGAGTTGAGTTGACGAGGAACGTACCCACTATGACGTCCGGGTCTTCCTGGGCTTCCTGGGCTTCCTTAGGAATGACGTGTTTCACATGACCCTTGCCATTGTTAGGTTGGTTGCGGGGAGCTGGGTTCCTTGGTGGCGCTCCACGACATTGACCTTGGTTTGGCGCATTGGTGAGCGCTGCATCTGGCTTCTTGTTGGGGCACTGCCTAGAGATGTGTCATGGCCGACCACACCCAAAGCAAGTGACCTGGACTGAGTAGTTGTTGTTGCCATCGTTTTTGTTATTGGGGTTGTTGTAAGATGGACTGGGATTGGCATATTGTTGAGGCTGGAAGCTCAGATGAGGTGCAGGAGGCCTAGCCTGCTGAGGCTGATAGGTTGGCTTGGCTGGGGATGGCTGCCAGGGGTGAGGCTTCTGGTTGCCGGAACTACCATTGCTGATCATCTTGCGCTTGCAACTGTCGTCCATGGGATGAAGCTTGTCTTAAAGCATGAGAGCCTTGTTCACCAGATCAAAGAAGGTCTGACAGTCACAGATAATGAGCTCATACTGCAGGGCTTGCTAGAGTCCTTCCATGAAGTGTTCCATCTTAGCAGCCTTAGTGTTGACATCTTTAGGTGCTTGCCTTGACAGCAGGTCGAAATTTTGCATGTACTCCTTGACAGAGCCACTTCCTTGCTTCAACGCTCAGAATTCTCTTTTCTTGATAGCCATGATGTCAGAAGGAATATGGGCGGTCCGGAATCCTTCCGTGAAGTTAGCCCATGTGATTACATGGTCACCTTGCATGACCTTGAATCCATCCCACCAAGCTCGGGCGATACCTCCGAGGCAGTGAGAGGCATAGAGAACATTCTCACGATCCTCATTGCAATTAACCAGTGCAAGGAGGTCCTCGATGGTGCGGATCCAGTCATTGACATCCAGGGGTTCAACAGTCTCGGTGAAGGTTGGGGGCGAATTCCTCATGAACTCGGGCAGAGTGGAGTGGCCATTGCCATTCCTTCCTTGCCGCTGGTTGTTCACAAGCACTTCAGGCATTTGCTGGATAGCAGCTATGTTGGCTTGGTGTTCCCCCCAGAGAACTTGGAGAAACTGAGCTATGGTCATATTCTCCGCTGGAGGTGGTGGAGGGGGAATTGTCGCTACGTGGCTACTCCAGGTGCTCTCCGGCATGAGCAGTCCCACCAGCTCCCTGTTGCTGGCTGGAGTTGCGGGCTTTAGGGTTGGTGAAGGATCTATTGCGAGTTGCAGTCACCATCCTGTTTGGAGCAGCCAAGTCAAATGTACGGGAGAGATGAGAGGGAAAAGCAACAATGGAGAAAGCGCGCCTAAGTAGGTTCGTATAATGCAAGTGGGATAAAACAAAGGTCAAAAGATCAACACATATATTAATATAAGATAGACTATGGATTCGCTTACATGTTTCCTAAGGCAAAAGCACGACTTGCATCGGAACATAAACAACAGAAACAAACAACAAGCACACATGGTTTCATTTTAACCATTAAACGAACTCGACTTTGCATGACGGGTACATGACTAATCCTACCCTAGGGGTTCTCGGACTCAAGTGGTGGACTACTCGGTCTCGTACTCGCGCTCCTATGGATCTTCCTCCTAATCGTCATCCGTGTGGGAATCATCTCCGGTTGACGGGGTCGGAGGACGAGGAGGTCCATCCCGACAATGCTTCATCGGTGGGCCAGTGAAGAGCGCACAATACTCCTTTGGACTCATGCGACGACGACATGTGGGTAACTCGTCGTCCCTTAGGGGCTCCATCCTTCTTGATCCTGTCTGGCTTCATCTTGGCTTGACGAAGTAGCTCCCGGGCATGGTGAAGTTCCTTAGGGAACTTCACGGACTCCTTAATCAGGTTGTGAGCCAGACTATTGGCGGAGAGGATGAAGTAGGTCTGGAACCTGAGTGGGGTGCCATCCTCCTTGGATGGGACCAACGTCTAACTCTCGCCAAGATCATTCTTCCTGAAAGGTAGGCAGCGAGTAGGTTTCTTGTTAGCCATCTCAGGGACGATGTCTCGAAAGTGGATGAGTGCCTTGTGTGCAGCTATCTCAACTGTGAGTGATAGGGTCTCCATCTATGGTCCCTCAAAGAACCAAATAGTCGGGAGTCGTTTGCCATCACGACCACATCAACATGGTACTCCTTCATGACAACATTGACCCAGTTCTCATGGTAGAGGAAAACGGGTGGTCGGCGATACTAGCACTTCTCCAGGCTATCCTCAAGGAGTAGGGGGAAGCCAGATGCTAGGAGCTCTTTGGGTATGACAGCCATCTACAAGGACTGAAGGGAGGAGAGTCAGTAAGGGTTCGAAATAGACTAGAAGAGAAGAGAAGTATAGAAACTGTCGCACTCAGCAACTAGGCATAGTTTTGAAAAGTGTTTTATATTAACTAACGTCCATGCGAACTAAGGCTTCCTACAGTCAGGTTGGCTCTGATATCATCTCTGTGGGGACCCCGACTCATAAGTCGTGATCATTGAATGCACGTGTATAGTGATCCCATAGATCAATGCTCACTGAA
The DNA here is from genome assembly GCA_022496015.1 of Hordeum marinum. Lineage (NCBI taxonomy): Eukaryota > Viridiplantae > Streptophyta > Magnoliopsida > Poales > Poaceae > Hordeum > Hordeum marinum. Next base: position 315,189,887 of record CM039678.1, read on the forward strand.
CACACATCAGCTGAATAACAAGAGTCTTACACCCATAAATTCCATCTTACACAAATAAAGACCATCAGGGTCAAGTATTTCATAGATAGGGCCATGAAGGACGAACACCAAACATAAGTAGCAACGGAAATCTTGATCGCAAGCGTGAACCCATGCCATCTGCCTTATGCCTACATGCATTTTGACTGGGAAGCATCCTAGTACGCATGTTTGTCACCAACGAAATCTTCACCATATTCCTGCTCTTCCATGCCTTGCCAATTAAATAACCAAGTGCAAGCCAATGAGTACTTTGAATGTAGTCGCAAGCAACCCATGTTTTGAAACAAGTTATAACAATGCATGATATAGCACTAAGTAGGTAAGTTTGCAGAAAGCTAATTTTGAGTGCGATGACATGATCAATTAACTTGTAAAAGCATGCATCATGAGGTTTGCAGGTATCCATATGAACAAGTTGCAGATATCATCATAAGAAGGGGTTGAACATCTCATGTTCAGTCATCATGTCAAGTCATCCGAGTTAGCTCAAGTACCATCTTTATTACCCCCCCACATACACACCAAGTTTAATAAAGCACTGGACATAGTTTAAGAAGGACCACCCAACTATCCTTGACCGTGGACACAACTATTCGAATAGTTTTGCTATCTACATAGGTTACACACTTTACCCACGAGACTTGGGAAACTTCCGTTGCAAGCCATGACTCGCGGTATTGTACATACCCGAGGTCAGAACGCAAACAAGGTCAGTACCCGAGGTCTAACAGAGAGTACACTCATTCGCACACAACCCACATGATGTACATCACAAGTATTATCCATGAAGGGACCAACGGTGTGCCTGGTGTTTGTGAAAACAACCCATGATCGTCCTTTCCGAGAGGACCCCGTATCGAGAGTGACCGCGTCACTCCCGCCACTAGTAATGCGGTCTCTCTGCTAGTACTCATCAAAGTAATCAAAAAAGCCCCATCCCATAAGGGGTATTGTGGTTGTGCATGTAAGGTTGGGATGATCAATAATTCTTAAATCTAATCAGTTTTCGAAAACACGCACACACACAACTTGCTCCGGCACACCAATTCTTCATCTAGTGGTTACCTACCTCAACATCATCTCCCTCGGGCATTAGTGGGACCCAATGGGGTTTTCGATAAAGTCTTGGAAATCATTTTCTTCCAACACCATGCATATTGCCGTCCCTTCTCGCGTTGCGTCTATTTAGCAGCCTAACTACTCCCACCCGCATAACCTGTATAAGGAGGTAGGGTCATGCACGATGCAAGTATCAACGAGGAAGTAAAAGGCATCCACCAAAGTGGCCACCATATCATCATGATAAATTCATCGAAACATAAGGTGCTATATGACATGCATGAAAAAGTTTCTTAGGCATGGTCAAGGGGTTGCTTGCCTTGCTCAACTAAGTCCTCGGGGTCTTCAAAGTCTTCAGGACAAACTCCCTCGTCAAGAACGTGATCTATCTTCGCAGAGTAACGGGGCATAACACGGCAATATCACAAAACAGGGAAAAAACCACTCCTAAAATGTCAAACAACTTTCATAAAATACTAGGCTTGAAAATAAAAATAAGAAAAATACTAGTTTCTCGTTTGAAAAGTAAAAAAGTTGGGAAAAACATTTTAATAGAATCTAAAAGTGCTTAAAAAGGGGTTTCAAAATAAAACAATACATAAAATATTTTCAAAAAGTGCACCAGTGGGATCATTAAATAGTAAAGAATATTACAAATTTTTAGGTGGAAGAATATTTGAATTTGGGGAATTATTTGAATCTGTAGAATAATTAGAAAATCTACAGAAAACAAAAAGGAGAAGGGCTACTATGCTTTGGGCCAGTTCTGGCCGTAGCCCAGGTGAGCTGCCCCCCCCCCGACCGTGCCAGGTTCAAACCTGACGAGCGTGGCCCAGGGGCCAACAAAATAAGGAGAGAGGCGCGGGTGGGGTAGAGGCTGATGACCGGGCCCCACTGGTAGGTCGTCGTGAACCTCTGTCTACGGGTCGACGTCGTTCACCGGCGACGATGCAGGGCACGACGCTGCCTGTCGAGCATGGGAATGGGACCAACGTCAAGCCGCTAATCTGGTGAAGGTGGAAGGGGGCCAGAGGTGCCCTGGTTTGCCGGTGACGAGTAACCATGGTGGAGGAGCTTCGAGAGGTGCTTGCTCCGGTCGTCTCCGACCGCAACTTGCACGGAGGAGAGGGGGAACAACGTAAGGAGTGAGAGGGGATTCCAGGGGAAGATAAAGGATGGTCCGAGGGGGCATATACCCTGAGATCTCCGACGAGCCAAGCTATCGGAGCTCGGGCTCGATCTCGAGATCAGGCAACTCTGGGCTGATTTGGTGGCAGAAGAGGTCGATTGGGGAGGAGAGAGAGCCAATAGAGGGGAGAGAGGGGTCAAGGAACACTTTATATAGGTGAGGCGCGAGTCCACCATAGACTCATGCGCCCGCGAGGTCGAGGCTGAGGCCAGAGGCCATAGGAGCATGCGGGGCTACGTCTAGGGGTTCCTAGGCCAGTCTAGGCCATGGGGAGAGAAGAGAGAGAGTAGGGGAGCTCACGCGTGTGAGGCCAACAGTTGGCTGAACCGGCAGCGCTCGGTACATGCGAGAGGGGAGATAAGGAGGAGGAGAGAGGAGGGGTCCGACCATGTGCTATGCAACGGACGCCGAGGCGGCCTCGGGGGACAAGCTCCCGCATCCCAAGGCAGTCGGGTGGCTCGGGATGGGTGCGGCTACAGTGCCGGAATGAACTGTAGCTCACCCGAGAGCATGCAAATGGCCGACATTGCCATTTCCCGCGTGCTCTGGGGTTCCCTACCATTTCCAATAGATACTGGGGTTCTGAAGATGCTCCTTGGATGCTTAGGAGCTAGGGTGAGGGAAGGGGAAAAAGAAAATGCTGGAGAGGAGCTCATGCCTAGGCTGTCCAGGGGTAAAACTGGGGTTTTACCCCACGAACGATTGATTTGTGTGCTTGCAAGACTTACTGGAGATAAACAGCAAAAGTGTGGAATTGTGGTCAAAAGTTGAGATGTAGGAGAACAGTGGAATGGGGTCAAACATGGTTTTTACTAATCTACCAGAAGGTGTTTGATGTTGATTTGGGCAAGTAAAATGAGTTTGCTTGACATGATATTTAAGAGTTTGCTTGACATGAGATTTAACAGGATAAAATAGTAGGTAAAAATGAGGGTGTCCACCAAGTTTGAGCTCATTTGGGAAAAGTTGGCAATGCAAACTTGGTTAACCCTAGAAATTAAAAGAATCAGGTTTCTGTAGATCTAGGCATGCAAATATATTATCCTTGATTCACCACTTGGTCTAGTAGCATTATTTAGGGTTTAGAACATGTCCACATAGTTTGGGGTTAATAGGAGACAATTGGCAATGTAGAGTTGCTCAAATTTGGATCTGGACATGAATGGTTTTGGGATATTTTGGTGAACCAAAGCAATTTGGATTTGGATGAAACTTTGCAAGGTCAACACATATGGCATGTGCGACTTGCTGGAAGTTTCCTAGAAATGGTTTTGGAGGGTTTTTCCCATTATTTTGAACATGACCATGTGTTGAAACTCATATATATGGAAAATATATGTCCACTGAGTTTCACTAAATTTTCTCAAATATTTTGAATGCATTTCAATAATTTTTCCCTATGAAAGACCATTTATGGCCATAAGAAAAAGCTTTAAATAAAATATGAAAATAATCTTAAAAATATATTTGGTGGTTTTGGGAAGTCTTATATATAGTAGGTTCCAAATAAAGTCTTTGGGGTAAAGCATCCACCCTAATTTGAGGACTTGTAGTACAAACATCAATTTAGGTTTTTTTTTTGCAAACCTAATTTGAATAAATCCTTTTTGGAAAAAATAATATTGTATAAAAATTGTTTTAGGTACTATACACATGGTATGATCATTGGGTAGAGGGTTTGGATCAAAGATGATGAATTTTGAGACACGAAGAATCTTTGAGTGCAAAAACATAGTCAACCAAACAAGCAAACATCAAATAATTCGAACAAGCACTTGCACTCAAAAGTATTAAATGGGTGCAAATTTTATGCAGTCATAGCATAGCAAAGTGATACAACACAGGGTGTGACAAGCTGACGGACTATTCATAAGTCCTTTTGTCAAGCCCATTCATGACATGTCAATGGAGAATCCCTTTGTAGAAATATTGAAGTTGTGAAACTAATTGTAATATCTACATGAACCTCTCATATGTTCATGGTCAGCTGATCAGCACGGGCTTCCAGAGCTACATGACAAAGTTTCTACATAAGCTGAATTTCATTTCTATTGTCGTTTGAACCTCATAATCCTTGCACTACTGGAATTTTAATCTTTGTACTATTTTTTCATTTGTGATACAATCATTCAAATGGCATCGTATGATACTTGTATTTTGGTTGTACTAATGTTTTACATAGTATGCAATGGGCGATTAATATCTGGACCTTAATATGCAACTAACGATTAATATCTAGACCTTAAGGATCAAAACCACGTCTGAGGGTATACTGCATGGCCCCAATGGTGCTCCCAGCGGTTTTCGTCGACGAGCGTGAGTTCCCCATGCATTCCGTAGTGGACACACACATAAGGTTCATGTACCGGGCTCTCGGTGGTGTACACCAACCAATCCGATTTGGGTGGAGAACTCCAACATTTTTGACATGTTGCTTGACGAGGACAAGTACAAAATGGTCGGGTTCAACCTGACATTCCTTCTGGTGCTTTGCTCTCGCCTCCCTCCATGTGCTCTACTCTTGTGCCCCTCCGCGCATGCTCTGCCAGCAGTTGGGGCCTGCCCACGATCACGTTCGGGGATCCATATTCATGCAGTTGCGCCACATGCATCACCCCATGCAGTTACGTGCTCCATGATTGAATCACGAGGTGCAAAAACTTTTATCCGGATGTACTGATTTTCTAGGATGTTTTGCCCCCATGTATACCCACGAGCATTAACCATAGTCACTTTATGCTTTCGATCATGCCCCACAACATAATAAGCACACCCTCGACGATGCATACAGAGAGGATATCTAGCGGCGCTCCAATGGAGTTCGGCGTGCATCCTGTGGAGACCCACATGAGGAAGACGAACCTCACAGTGGTGTACACAAACAACCGGTCATGGTGGAGGACTCCATCAACACTAGTGGTTTCTTGCTGAGGATGATAAGTACAAAGTGGTCGGTTGCGACATTGCTTACACCGGCGGTCATGCCAGGCATGATCAGAAGGTTGCCATCGCCTAGTTGTGCGTGCGCCATGATGTCCTCCTCTATCACTACTTCTTGGACATAGTGCCTTGCGAGCATTTCACCAGGTTTGTCAACAGTCCTGACTACAGGTCCGCTACGGTGGACACTATCAACGATCCAACGGTTCTCAAGTCTTCGGGCTTGGCTTGACAAAAGCTTGTCGACATCCACGACCACTACAAGATCTAGGGCAGCAAGAAGGACATGGAATCCCATGTTGACCTGGCCAAGGCCATCATCGACCACTGCTACGGAGGCATGAAGGCTGAGTGCGACAAGAACAAGCCTCCATGGCACATGGCCTAGGTGAAGAGACATGGGTGCTATTATTAGTGCTATACCTTTCACCTTAAACCAAGAAATTATGAATGATATAACACCCTCTGAAATTGAACATATTGATGTCACTATTAAACTTGCAAACCGAAATACTATCTCGCCGCTTGGGATTGTTAGAGATGTTGAAGTCTTCTATGAAAAAGTCTAATATCCCACTAATTTCTTAGTACTTGGCTATGAACAAGATAATTTTTGTCCCATTATATTTGGTAGACCTTTCTTGAATATCGTTAATGCTGAAATTAATTGTGTTACAGAGAAAGTTAAAGTAAGTTTTGGTAACGAGTGTCATGAATTTAACTTCTCTAAATTTGGTAGACAACCACATGAGAAGGAGTTATCTAGTAAAGATGAATTTATTGGTCTTGCTTTTATTGTTCTGCCTCCTACAGATCCTTTAGAACAACATTTGCTAGACCATGAGAATGATATGCATATGAATGGATGAAATGAGATAGATGGTATATTTCTTAGACAAAAACCTATTCTCAAACACAACTTGCCTGTTGACATCTTAGGGGATCCTCCTCCACCAAAAGGTGATCCCGTGTTTTAGTTAAAGACATTACTTGATACTTTGAAATATGTTATCTTGATGAAAAGAAGATATATCATGTTATTATTAGTGCTAACCTTTCAAAGCATGAAGAAAAGAGGTTACTCAAAACTCGGAAGAAGCACTAGGATGCTATTGGATATACTCTTGATGACCTTAAGGGAATAAGACCCACTCTATGTCAGCACAAGATTAATATGGAACCGGATGGTAAACCTGTTGTCTATCATCAACGCCGCTTAAGTCCTAAGATGAAGGAAGTGGTAAGGACTGTAATACTAAAGCTTCTGGAGGAAGGTATAATTTATCCTACCGCTGATAGTAGATGGGTAAGTCATGTTCATTGTGTTCCTAAGAAAGGAGGCATAACCATTGTCCCTAATGATTAAAAATAGCTTATACCATAGACAATAGTAACTGGTTATAGGATGGTAAATGATTTCAGGAAATTGAATAAATCTACTAGGAAAGATCATTACCCCTTGAATTTTATTGTCAAATGTTAGAAATACTATCTAAGCACACACACTTTTGTTTTCTCGACGGGCATTCTTGTTTCTCTCAAATACCTATGTCAAGATATGACCAAGAGAAAACTACTTTAACATTTCCGTTTCGGAACTATGCTTATAGATGTATGCCTTTTGGTTTATGCAATGCACCTGCTACCTTTTAAAGATGTATTACTGCTATATTCTCTGACTTTTGTGAAACGATTGTTGAGGTTTTCATGGATGATTTTCTATTTAGGGTACTTCTTTTGATGATTGCTTGACAAACCTTGATCGAGTTTTATGGAGATGCAAAGAAACAAATTTTGTCTTGAATTGGGAGAAGTGCTACTTTATGGTGAATGAAAGTATGGTACTTTGGCCTAAAATTTCTGAACGGGGTATCGAAGTAGATAAAGCTATAATTGATGCAATAGAGAAAATGCCATGTCTAAAAGATATCAAAGGTATAAGAAGTTTCCTCTGTCATGCTGGTTTTAATAGGCATTTTATTAAAGATTTCTCAAAGATTTGTAGGCCACTAACTAATATTCTTCAGAAATATATTCCTTTTGTGTTTTATTACGATTGTGTATAAGCCTTTGAAATACTTAAGAAAGCCTTGATTACTGCACCTATTGTCCAACCACCCGACTGGAATCTACCATTTCAAATTATGTGTGATGCTAGTGATTATGCTGTTGGTGCTGTTCTAGGGCAAATAATAGACAAGAAATTGGATGTTATTCCTTATGCTAGTAAAACCCTAGACAATGTTCAAAGAAATTATGCTACCACTAAGAAGGAATTTCTAGCAGTCGTGTTTGCATGTTATAAGTGTAGACCTTACATTGTTGATTCCAAAGTAACAATTCACATCGATCATGCTGCTGTAAAATACCTTATGGAAAAGAAAGATGCTACACCTAGACTTATTAGGTGGGTTATTTTACTTCAAGAGTTTGACTTGCATATCCTCGATACGAAGGGAGCTGAAAACCCTGTAGCAGATAATCTGTCTAGGATGGAAAATGTTCTTGATCACCCATTGCCTATTGATGACAGCTATAAACACTTCGCACATTACTCCTTGGTATGCAGATTATGCTAACTATATTGTCGATAACTATATACCAACTAGTTTCACCTATCAACAAAGGAAAAAACTCTTCTATGACTTACGACATTACTTTTGGGATGACCCACATCTTTATAAAGGAGCGGATGGTGTTATTAGACATTATGTACCTAAGCATGAACTGGGAAAAATCCTATGGAAGCGCCACTCCAAAGCTTACGGAGGACACCATGCTTGTGACAGAACTGCACACAAGGTATTACAACCCGTTTTTATTGGCCTAATCTTTTTAAAGATGCTCATAAGTATGTCCTTTCTTGTAATGAATGTCAAAGAATTGGTAACATTGGTAGAAGTCAGGAAATGCCTCTGAACTATTAACTTGCTATTAAACCAGTTCATGTTTAGGGCTGTGATTATATGGGACCTTTTCCTTCCTCTAATGGGTATAGTCATATTCTAGTTGCAGTGGATTAGGTTACTAAGTGGGTAGAAGCTATTCCAGGTAGTAGTGTTGATCATAACACTTCTATTAAAATGCTAAAGGACATTATCTTTCCGAGGTATGGAGTCCCTAGATATTTAATGACTGATGGTACACTACTGCAGGATGGTCCAAAGATGACACATCAATCGGAGACCCTTCGACGAAATTGTGTGTGATCCACCAATCGCAAACAATATTGTTCAAGCTCCGTTGCCAATAACTAAAACTAGGTGCGATGGCGGATCCATCAAATACAATTTAGAAAAAAGTTGCTTATGTGATTGATGTCAAATAGTTCACCAAGATAAACTATTTGTGATGGGACAAAATAACACAACAAATTAATAAAATAAAAGTGTGTGTGATGTATGACATGCATTTAACCGTGATAAACTGTTTGTTCTGATCCAACAGAACACAAATGATTGGCCAGATAATTTCTTGTGCAACAGACGACATACAGGTCAGTCGGACAAACCGTTTGCGATGACATAAAATAACACAAACAATTACCTAGATCAAGATATGAGATATACGGCAAACACGTTGCCTATATGAACTATTTGCGATGAGAAAAAATAACACAAACGGTTGCTCAGATGAAGATGTGTGTGATGTACAACGTACATGTCACTCTTGGATGTGTTGTCGGCAAACGTTCCTAGTATAGAACTGTCCGCGATTGATGAAATCATCACAGATTGATTTGTAGTTTAATCCGTATGCGGTGTGATTTTTTTAGTCTGTGCACAAACATCTATGCTTTGTGTAGAACAACATGATTGCATAACCAAATTAAACATCCAAATACATGAGTGACTACACACATGACATGGCACACCTCAATAAACAATTACACACATGACAACATGATTGCATAACCTAATTAAGCATCCAAATACATAAGTGACTACATACATAACATTTCGCACACCTCAATAAACTATTAAAAATATAATAAACTTATCCTACTAAAACTATAAATATTTTGACACATAGTGAGTATGGGAAAACGATCATCAAATCATCTACTTCCTGTGACGCTTGCTGCCATTGCTATGCTTGTGGCTCGACCCCTCGACGTATTCAGCTATGAGGCAGTTCCTCATGTGAATGATCCGCCTGAACATCTAGTAGCTTGTCCTGCTCATTCCTACTAGCCTTTGCAATTCTAGCAGCTTCAGCATAGAAGTAAATAACATGCCCATCAATACTATCAACCAAGAGATCTTTAACTACAACAACATTAGGCTCCACATTTATTTGTTCAGAAGGTTTGGGTGTCCTAATATAAATTTCATTAACCACAGTTGGAGCTTTAGCATGTTCCCAAATCCTAATAGGAAAAGGAGGTTTCTCAATATAAGTAGTAGGTACAACTGCATCAACATGATAAACAATTTCTCCCTCTTTAACTTTAATGGGTTCCTCTACTAATTTTTCAATACGTGGATGATATTTAAACCACTTATCCTTAGGGAGATCAACATGAGTAGAAAATGATTCCCAGAAAGTAGCTACTATCTCAAACTCATGCCCATATTTATTGGTAAACTTATGAAAAGTATCGGCTTCCATAAAATATTTAACACAATCAAACTTAAGCTTTATACCTGACTCTTTACCTTTGCTGAATTCCAAATCTTAAAAGTTGCGTTTAATTCTTTCTAGAAGATCCCACTTGAATTCAATAGTATTCTTCATGTAAGAACTAGAGGAAGAAGAATCGTGTTGTACTGGATCATTATGAGAAATACAAGCATAAGTTTTTTGTATAATCATAAATAATGTTCCGATCATGATTGACTAGATGCATAGGATAAAACTTCTGATGAAATTCCAGCTTGAAGCGATTCCAGTCCCATGATCCAATATCATCCAATAGTATGTACCACATCAATGCTTTTCCCTCCAAAGATAAAGTGAAAACTTTCTTCTTAACATTATCTCCATGCAAACCCACAAGATTAAGTAATCCACAAACCTCATCGCCATATATGAAGTGATAATCAGGATGAGTTGTACCATCATAAGGATTAGCTATTAGTTTCACTAGCATACCCAAAGGAATCTCATAATAAATATTTTCAGTAGGTTAAGTAGGTCGAGAGGTAACCTTTTCAACTTCAGTTGAAGGCAAAGATGCCCCGAACAAGCCACTCAAAGGGTGACCGTCCATAGTGACAAGCAACAGTAAATTTCAGCATGTACCGAAAATGTTTCCTTACCAATTTCCACTCACCAAAGGCGCTTCACTCACCGGCAACGGTGCCAAAAAAGAGTCTTGATGACCCACAAGTATAGGGGATCAATTGTAGTCCTTTTGATAAGTAAGAGTGTCGAACCCAATGACGATCAAAAGGAAATGACAAGCGGTTTTCAATAAGGTATTCTCTACAAGTGTTGTAAGTAATAGTGATAGATTGTTTTGTAGCAAGATAATTCGTAACAAGTGAAGTAACAATAGTAGAAAGTGTGCAACAAGGTAGCCCAATCCTTTTTATAGAAAAGGACATGGAGGAAAGTAATCTTGTCTAAAGCAAACGCTCCCGAGGACATATGGGAATTTCTGTCTAGTCATGTTCATCATATTGAGTTGATTCACGTTTGTTACTTTGATAATTTGATATGTGGGTGTACCGGTGATAAGGTGTTGTTCTTACTCGAACAAGATACCCAGTTATGATTACCCTCTCTCGCAAGCATCAGTAACTACAAAAGAAGAATTAAGATAAATCTAACCATAGCATGAACCATGTGGATCCAAATCAGCCCCTTATGCAGCAACACATAAACTAGGGTTTAAGCTTCTATCACTCTCGCAACCCATCATCTACTTGTTACTCCACAATGCCTCCCCTTAGGCCCATAACATGGTTAAGTGTCGTATAGTAGACATTACACGACACCACTAAGACAAGCAACAACATACACATAATCAAAATATCGAAAAAATACCAACTTTACATGATTACTTATAACAAGATTTCTCCCATGTCCCCAGGAACAATATCGACTACTCACACATCATCAAAATGTTCAAGATCGTAGGTATGACAATGATGATCAAGGATCTCAACATAATATCTTCCACCAAGTAATCCAAGAAGCATCATCTACGAGATGTAATCAACACAACTAGTAACCCATACGTACCAATCTGAGGTTTTGAGACAAAGATTGAATACAAGAGGTAAAGTAGGGTTGGATATGATATAGTGCTGGTGAATATGTTGTTGAATATTGGTCCTCCCACGAAGGAGGAAGAGTTGATGATGACGATGATTTCGATCCTCCCCCCTGGAGAGGAATTCCCCGATAGAATCTCTCTGCCTAAGAGCAAAAGGGCCTCTACCTAGGTTTCCGCCTCGAGATGGTGGGCCTTAATACCGAAGGTATGCTTATGCTTTTTTCTATGTCAATAAACACCATATAGGAGAAGAGGGGGGGGGGGTCGGGAGGCCTGCTAGGCCGCCACGAGGTAACATGGCACGACTGGGGGGGGGTCGAGGCTTGTTGGCTCGTGCCCAGCAGGTGGTCCCCTATATATTTTTGGCCCAATAAATCTTATTTATTACATAAAAATTCTTTGTGAAATTTCAGGTCATTTGGAGTCCAGTGAATTTTCTACCATTTTCTCGGTTTTCAGGTCAAGAATTCCAGTTTCCAGTGATTTCCCTGTTTGTGATGTACCTTGCACATTAAGAATTATATCATAATGTGGAATAATGGACAAGAATAGCATAATTATAAATAAGAATTCATGATGCATAATGGACGTATCAATGCAATGGATGAAGAAGAGCTTTGTGCAAGCCCAGAAGGTGTGCTCTTGGCGTAGGGTGGGGCAGGGCCATGTTTACTTGGAGTTGGTGGCTGAAGTAGGCTGTGCTGCAGCAGGACGTGTGGAAGTATATGAGGTATGCGGCATCCATGATGAAGCGCGACCTATAGAAAAATTAGTTCTGGCCAATGCCTACCGATCATGTACTTCACGTTCACCTTTGCAAGCAAGATGGAATAAATGAGTTATAGTGTTATACTCCTTATACTGTAAATAGTCTGAATATCTCTATTTAATCCATCCATAAAACTTGCAAGCATAGATTCATTTTTCTCAATAATACCACATCTAATCGTCCCAGTTTGTAATTCCTGATAAAATTCCTTACATAATTTTTCCTTGTCTTAAACGCTGCGATTTTTGAAGTAATTCATGTTGATAATATTGTGGAACCCAACGAGTATGCATAACAGTTTTCAAATCAGCCCAAGTAGTTGGAATATTAGCATGATGTATTCTAGACTGTTCATATCACAAAACACAAGCAAAACTAGTGAATGCACAAACAACAGCAGCAACGCGTCTATCCTTAGGAAATTGTAAGCACGTAAAACGTTGTTCTGTTTCTAGATCCTATGTAAGATATATGTTAGGAATATATCTACCATAAAATGTAGGAATATTCAATTTAATCTTAGGGAGATGGTCATGATCCCGTACCCGAGGGGGTGGTGCAGCCCTACCATTGCGATTGTATCCACATGTATGACCTGGTGCTTCCCCTGGTGTTGATTTGGCGCAACATCTCCCTATTCATCATAATCACCATCAAAATCCTCATACTGCATAAAGATAGTAGCAACAACATGAGCCACAAAAGCTGCAACAGTAGTAGCAGAACAAATGACACCAAAATTTTGGCCTTGGTCGATAGGTACACATTGCGCTCATCCTGCAAAAATCGGGCGTTGTTGGTGTTGTTGTTGCCGAGGTATGACTATTACATCAGCTGGTAGTAGATGTGCAAGCACCTCGTTGAACTTAGAATCCATCTTGGTGTCAAACGTATTCTCCAAACCATCTAGCTTCTCCATGTCCTCTCCAAGGCTGTCACAAAGCCTTGTACCTGGTTAGCCATCATTTGCTAAAATTTATCGTGGAGCTCCTTGTTGATCATGCTCTCCCAATTGGTCACGTTGGCTTGTGATCCTAGCAAGATTAGCAACAATAGGTACACAAAAGAATACGAACCTACAAACTAATAGGAAGTGGTGGTGGTGGCGGTGTGTCATAATTTCGTGAAGCAAATCTCAAATTCTTACCAGTTCTTACCAGCAGCAGGTGGTGATCGGAAACCGTAGATTCAAAACTCTCAAAGCTTGGATAGAGCGATTGCCAGATGGTGTAAGCACACAACATAGATGTATGTGTAGTTGGGATGACTTGTAATATGGTAGCAAAAGGGGTCAACAATAATCAATTCAGATATGCAAAGTTGAATAAACGCTCAATGATGGTACTATTCTGGTCCTAGGCTATATTGTACTAGAGACGCGAGCCTACAACACCAACAAAATCACGACGCTACACGTAATCAAGGGAAGAGCATACTCTGAATTTCTCTTTTTTTTGGCACCTCCTCTATTTTGGCGCACTTTTTTTCCAAAAAATCACTATATTGGCAAGTGTCTCAAAACTCTTCCCAAAGCATATAAACAGGATAAGCACACAAAAATTGACTAATTTTTGTAATTTGTTCAACGATTGGGGGTTGCGACGACCCAAAATTGCGACAAAAAATCACTATGGTGGGGAGTGTCTCAAAATGCTCAACAAGGCCTAAAAACATGATAGGGGAAAAATTACACACCGAAATTTTGGCCTAAAAAAATTCACGCGCCGATATTTTTCTTCCGAAACCTACTCAGGCAAGGAAAATGAAACTGGACACAAAAGGATCTCGAAATAAACCCGAATAACTAAGTAATTCATATTAGAGGTGGATATGGGGTGGTCATATACGATAGTGGAGATGATGATGGTGGTTGGTGATATATGGAAGCGATGATGATGGTGGGTGGTGATATATGGCAGCGATGACGATGATGGTGGGTGGTGATATATGGCAAGGGGTATGATGATGGTGGGTGATGGTATATGGCAGCGGTGATGTTGGTGGTCGGTGATGGTATATGGCAACGGGTGATGATGCTGGTGGGTGGCAGTAAAGTTGAAGATGGTGCAGTGGCGGCGTGATAACTTGGGAAGAGAACTCAAAATTCTAAAGGACTAGACCCAAGCAACTCAACACACCGATGTAAGCACAAATTCAACAAAGCAAAATGCTGAATAGAAAATTGCAAAAGGCTCAGATTGGTTTGGATAGGATGAACTAACCCTAATTTTTTGCGGCTTTTTCGTGGACTGTAGGTAGGAAGAACATATGTGATCTAAACTATGAAAAACTGGAAATTCTTATCAAGAAACCTAGAGATTTAATACCACTTGATATAACCAAAGTTTTCCTGTATTTCGATGACATGGTGGCTATCATTTTTGGTGCAACGGACTTTGATGATCCGACTACGAACGTATGAGGACGTCGCGCCTTAGCAATTGCTAGACCAACTTTGAGAGGTTATTGACCATGCCAGAGTACGATCAACCTGACCGTGAAGGTCTATTTCCTGCACGTAAATGAAGAACAAGCAACAAATTGAAATTGCAATTTGAATATTGCGAATATAAGAGGAAAGCTTTATTGATGAAAGTGGGGTTCTGTGACGTCTTGGTCTGGTCGTAGAACACAAACGAAGAACGCGAAATTGCAGCTATGGCGAACTTTTAAGCTAAACAAAACCCAAGTCTAAACGGCGCCCTAAGGGATTTATATATGGGGTAATTGAGAGGAATTTCGTGATCGCTTGGAGCAGGGGTCCGAAACCAACCCTAACTCAGTTTTCCCAGACATACGGACTCTAAAAACAACCTATAAAGTGGTATTTCGAAATTACATGGGCCTGCCCAAAAATAAGGTGACATAGCACCTATAATAGACTATGGACGAAATTTAGATCAGGTTACCATCACATCAAGTGGTATCAGTTTTCAGGTTGCTCGGTGAGAATTTCCAGTTATTCCTATATTGCATAAGAAAAAGCCAGATTTTTTTTAGATCTATTCATCCTTTGTGCAAGCCAGTATGAGGCTTTTCAATTTTCTTTTCAGTGCTTGCATAGTTGAATTATCGGTTGCATCATCGTGTCGAGTTGCTGGTCTTAGCATCTCGTCCCTTAGAGTTTTGAGTTCTGTCCATAGATTGTCATGCCGCCGCAGCACCATCTTCATCGCCATTGCCATATACCACCACCACGCATCTGTCATCCCTTCCGTTGTTGCCCACCACCATCCATCATTTTCCACCGCCTGTTTCGGTCATTCTCATTATCACACTTGAGGTCATTCACATCTATGCTTGATTCAATCTGCATCTTATCTGATTTGTTGGATAGAACAAAAAAGAGTCTGGCATGCTTTGCAGAGCATGTTTTGGCCCAAACTTTTCGAGGGTAAAAATATTTTTTCGCTATCCTGATTTTAGGTTCTCCGGAGCGTTTTGAGACACTTTCCATCATAGTGATTTTTGTTGAAATTTTTGGTCGTCGCAGCCCCTGAATCGCTCTAGAAAAAAATAGTCAAAAAAAAATCGTGCCTATCCTGCTTATACAACTTGTGAAGAGTTTTGAGACACTCGCCATTATAGTGATTTTTTGAGCAAAAGAAAAGCGCAAAAAAGAGGCGCCAAAAAAACAAAAAAAAATCAGAGTGTGCTCTTCCCTTGATTACGTGCAGCTTCATGATTTTGTTTGTGTTTTAGGCTCACGTCTCTAGCACGATCTATTCTAGGACCAACACAGTACCGTCGTTGAGCGTTTATTCAACTTTGCATCTCTTAATTGATTATTGCTGACCATTTTTGCTACCATATTATAAACCATCCGAGCTCCACATACAGCTACATCGTGTGTTTGACACCACCTGGCAATCGCTCTGTCCAAGCTTTGAGAGTTTTGACTACAACGATTGCCGATCACCGCTAGCTGCTGGGAAAGAACTGGCAAGAATTTGAGATTTGCTTGAAGGATGTGATACACCACCACCACCACTCCACCACTTGTGTGTTTCCTCTTGCTGCTAACCATGCCAAGAACACAAGACGACGAGATCGAGTGGGTGAGCATGACCAACAAAGCGCTCCATGATATATTTCAGCCAATGATGGCTGACCAGGTACAAGACTTCATGACCAACCTTGGAGAGGCCGTGGGAAGCTAGATGGTTTGGAGAATACATTCGACACCAAGATGGATGCCAAGTTTAATGAGGTGCTTGGTCTACCACCACCAGCTGCAACTCGTATCCCTCTCGAACGACAAGCGCGACATGTGCCTATCGGCCAGGCCCAACATACTGGTACTGTTGATACTGCTGCTACTTCTGTGGCTGCTGCTGCTACTTTCGTTGAGCAGGTTGAGGATTATGATGGTGATCACGATGACGAGGGAGAGGTTGCTCTAGATCAGTCTCAGGGGCAACCACCACCACACGCACCAGGTCATCCACATGGCTACAACTGTAATGGTAGGGCTGCACCACCCTCTCAGGTACGGGATCATGACCATCTCCCTAAACTTAAATTTAATATTCTAACATTTGAGGGTATATATGTTCCTGATATATATCTTACATGGGAGTTAGAAACATAACAATGTTTTACATGCTTACAGTTTCCCGAGGATAGACGTCTTGCTGTTGCTGTTTGTTCATTCACTAGTTTTGCTTGTGTTTGGTGGTCAGAACATTGTAGAATACATGATGCTAATATTCCAACTACTTGGGCTGCTCAACGTGAATTGCTTCAAAATTTGCAGCGTTTAAGACAAGGAAAAAATTCTGTAGAGGAATATTATCAGGAATTTTAAACTGGTATGATTAGATGCGGTATTGTTGAGGAGAATTAAGCTATGCTTGCATGTTTTATGTGTGGATTAAATAGAGAGATTCATACTATTCTAGAGTATAAGGAGTATAACACTATCACTCATTTATTCCATCTTGCTTGCAAAGATGAACGGGAAGTGCAAGATCGACAGACAATGGCGAGAACTACTTTTTCTGCAGGTCACAATTCATCATGGACGCCACGTACCTCCTCTATTTCCGCACGTCCTTCTACAACACCACCTACTTCAACCTCCAACTCCAACCGAGATACCAGGAAATAGGCCCCTACTCCACCCTCCGCAAAGAGCACACCTTCTAGGCCTGCACAGAGATCTTCTTCATCTATTGCATCCATAGGGAAACACATGAGGTTGTATGTCGTCGTTGCAAGGGTGGAGGTCACTATGTGAGAGAATGCCCTTCCAAGCGTGTGATGCTTGTTATTGTAGATAGTGGATATGCGTCCGCTAGTTATTATGATGAGGAGACTTTGGCTCTCATTGCGAGTGAAGAACAGAGTGATGAGGATACAGAACAAGAGACACACTACATGGCTGCTGATTATGCTGACATGTATGAAAGTTTAGTTGCTCAACGTGTTCTCAGTGTGCAGGTTACACATGCTGAGCAAAATTAGAGGCACAGCTTGTTCCACATAAAGGGATTTGTGAAGGAGCGTTCTATTCTCATTATCATCGATGGAGGGAGTTGCAACAACTTGGCTGGCATGGAGATGGTGGAGAAGCTGTCTCTAACAACCAGACTACATCCTCATCCTTATTACATCGAATGGTTCAACAACAGTGGCAAGGTTAAGGTGACACGTACCGTTCGTGTGCATTTTAGAATGGCTACATATTCTGATTATGTTGATTGTGATGTGGTACCCATGCAAGCATGTTCTGTTTTACTTGGTAGACCATGTCAATTTGATAAAAAAAATTGTACACCATGGTAGGACAAATCAGTATACTCTTGTTCATAAGGATCAAAATATAACTTTTCTTCCTATGTCTCCTAAACATATTATGAAAGATGACATTGCTAGATCTAGTAAAGCAAAAGAGGAGCAAAATAAGAGCGAAAATCAAATTGTAGCACAGGAATTTGAGCAACACCATAAGCCTAATAAACCATCATCTAGTGTTGCATCTGAAATAAAATTGAAGAGTGGATGTTTACTTGCTACTAAATATGATATTAATAATTTGGATGTTACTACACATGTTTGCTATGCTTATGTATGCAAAGAGGTATTATTTTCATTCAAGGACATGCCTCCCTCTTTGCTTCCTGCTGTCATTAACATTTTGCAGGAGTTCGCTGACATCTTTCCCTAGGATGTGCCACCGGGATTACCACCTATTCGCATGATTGAGCATAAGATTGACTTAATTCCTGGTGCATCGCTACCCAACCGTGCGCTGTACCACACCTATCCAGAGGAGACAAAGAAGATTATGTGTCAAGTACAGGAGCTGCTCGACAAAGGTTACATACGCAAATCCCTTAGTCCTTGTGCTGTTCCTATTATTCTTGTTCCTAAAAAGGATGGTACATCGCGCATGTGTGTGGATTGTAGATGCATTAATAATGTTACTATTTGTTACCATCATCCTATTCCTAGGCTAGATGATATGCTTGATGAATTAAGTGGCTCTACAATTTTCTCCAAAGTTGATTTGCATAGTGGATACCATCAAATTTGTATGAAATTGGGAGATGAATGGAAAACAATATTTAATACTAAGTTTGGATTATATGAGTGGTTAGTCATGCCTTTTGGGTTAACTAATGCACCTAGCACTTTCATGAGATTAATGAACGAGGTTTTACGTGCTTTCATTGGACGATTTGTGGTAGCCTATTTTGATGATATACTGATTTATAGTAGATCTTTGGAGGAACATTTGGAACATTTACGTGTTGTTTTTATTGCTCTACGTGATGCATGTTTGTTTCGTAACCTTGGGAAGTGCACCTTTTGCAGCGACCGATTATCTTTTCTTGGCTATGTTGTTACTCCACAGGGAATTGAAGTTGATAAAGCCAAGATTCAAGCTATTGAGAGTTGGCCGCAGCCCAAAACGGTCACAAAAGTGAGGAGTTTTCTTGGACTTGCTGGTTTCTATAGGCATTTTATGAGAGATTTCAGCACCATTACTGCGCTTCTCAATGAGCTTACAAATAAGGACGTGCCTTTTGCTTGGGGTACCGCACAGGAAGAAGCCTTCACAGTCTTGAAAGATAAGTTAGCACATGCTCCTTTACTCCAACTTCCTGATTTTAATAAGACTTTCGAGCTTGAATGTGATGCTAGTGGAATTGGATTAGGATGTGTCTTATTACAAGATGGTGAACCTGCTGCATACTTTTCTAAAAAATTGAGTGGGCCTAGTCTGAATTATTCTACTTATGATAAGGAATTATATGCTCTTGTTCGGACTTTGGAAACATGGTAACAATATTTATGGACCAAAGAATTTGTTATAGATTCTGATCACGAATCTTTGAAACATATTAAAAGTCAAGCAAAGCTAAACCGTAGACATGCTAAATGAGTTGAATTCATTGAGACTTTCCCTTATGTCATTAAACACAAGAAGGGTAAAGAAAATGTTATTGCTGATGCATTATCTCGTTGTTATACTATGCTTTCACAACTTGACTTTAAAATATTTGGTTTGGAGACCATCAAAGATCAATATGTGCATGATGCTGATTTTAGAGATGTGTTGCAGAATTGTAAAGAAGGGAGAACATGGAAGAAGTTTGTCATTAATGATGGATTTGTGTTCCGTGCTAACAAGCTATGCATTCCAGCTAGCTCCATTCGTCTTTTGTTGTTATAGGAGGCGCATGGAGGAGGATTAATGGGACACTTTTGTGTGAAGAAGACGAAAGACGTACTTTCTACACATTTCTTTTGGCCAAAGATGAGATGGGATCACTACAGAATCAGGTAATTTGCCGTCTGCCATGGCTGACGGCAAAGGGAAGTACCCTGAACGGCAAAAATTCCGGCAAAGAAAAACTCGGTAAAGTGGTCCTTTGTCGTCCGCCATAGGACCACGCACGGCAAAGAATCTTTGCCATGGGGGAGTGGATGACAAAGAGCTTGGACGACAGACCCAGGGGCTACGGCCGTCAAGTGTTAAGACAGTTCTTTGCTATCCGCTTGCTTTGCCGTCGACCTTGTGCCCCCTTTGCCATCCGTGGGCGGACGACAAAGGGTAAGGCCCTTTTCCCCTGGGGTCCCCCTTTGCCGTCGGCCTTGGGCCCCCCCCTTTGCCGTCGGCCTTGGGCCCCCCTTTGCCATCGGCCTATGCACCCTTTGCCATCGGTGGGCTGACAGCAAAGAGTAAGGCCATTTGCCCCCTGTGATCCCCCTTCGCCGTTAGCCCAGGCCCCCCTTTGCCGTCAGCCCACCGAAGACGAAGATTAAGGCCATTTTCCTTTTTCTTTTATTTTTTATTAAAACAATTTTCACAGCAATATGCTATATATATATATATATATTTCACAGAAATAAATATGTTGCCATACCGATAACCATATTCAAATAAGTTTCATCCATACATACATACATGCTTTGAAAGTTTCATCCGTACCTAACCATATTACAATAGTTTCATCCATACATACATAGTTTCATATACATATGTAGCAAGTGTCACATTGTTCATCGACACAAAATAAAAAAATACAAGTATCCCAAGCACTCCATCAATGCAAACTTCCGTGAAGTGAATGTAATCTGCAAAATGGGAACCTCCAAAATTAGAAGAAGAAGACTAGATGAAGAAGAGAAGGTAAAACTAGGTCATTTAAGAGCTAACTATGCTTATTATGCCATTTTGAAGCTAACTAAGCTAATTACAGGTCATTTAATAGCTAACTTTGGTAAAATAGGTAATTTTGGAGCTAGCTAAGCTTATTATGCCATTTTGGAGCTAACTAAGTGAAGTATAGGTCATTTTTGATAAAATAGGCCATTTTGCAGCTAATTTAGCTTACTACGTCATTTAGGAGGAAACAAAGCTAACTATATGCCATTTTAGAGCTAACTTAGGTAAAAATAGGTCACTTAGGAGCTAACTATGCTTATTATGCCATTTTGGAGCTAAGTAAGCTAATTATAGGTCATTTAATAGCTAAGCTAGGTAAAATAGGCCATTTTGGAGCTAGGTAAGCTTATTATGTCATTTAGGAGAGAACTAAGCCAAATATAGGACATGTTTGATAATATAGGCCATTTAGGAGCTAATTCAGCTTACTATGTCATTTAGGAAGAAACTAAGCTAAATATATGTCATTTTAGAGCTAACATAGGTAAAAATAGGTCATTTAGGAGCTATCTATGCTTATTATGCCATTTTGAAGCTAACTAAGCTAATTATAGGTCATTTAATATTTAGCTTTGGTAAAATAGGCCATTTTGGAGCTAGCTAAGCTTATTATACCATTTTGGAGCTAACTAAGCGAATTATAGGCCATTTTTGATAAGATAGGCCATTTTTGAGCTAATTTAGCTTACTACATCATTTAGGAGGAAACTAAGCTAACTGTATGTCATTTTAGAGCTAACTTAGGTAAAAATAGGTCACTTAGGAGCTAACTATGCTTATTATGCCATTTTGGAGGTAAGTAAGCTAAGTATAGGTCATTTAATAGCTAAGCTAGGTAAAATAGGCCATTTTGGAGGTAGCTAAGCTTATTATGCCATTTTGGAGCTAACTAAGCTAATTATAGATCATTTTATAGCTAACTTGGGTAGCATAGGTCATTTTGGAGCTAATTAAGCTTATTATGCAAGTTTGGAGCTACCTAAGCTTATTATGTCATTTAGGAGGAAACTAAGGTGAGTAGAGGTCATTCTAGAGCTAACTTGGGTAAAATATGTCATTTTGGAGCTAAGGTAAGGTAAGTAACCATCATTATGCGGTCGTTAAGAAAAACACTAGAAAAACATATCATTCTCGTCAACACGGAGGTGAAGCATGGTGGTTCTGGCTTGTTTCACCTGGAGAAGGCTCCCCTATAGAAGGGTCATGCGATGCGTTTCAGAAGATATTCTGCACCAAACATCATTTGCAATGTGTCGTTAGCATGATGACACTCAAAAGATCACTTCATTGAAATGAAACTCACCGCCCCCGCCATGTTAATGACTGGCATCACCGGAGGGACGTGGCCAGTCTTCTCGCACATAGACTGTACATTTGGTTTCGACAAGTCAAACTTTTTAGTTATTAATGAAATGAACATTAAAATGCAAGATTTGACAAATATGAAGAAGAAACTTACCACGAAGAGCTCATACATGGCCCTATTAGACGCATCATACCGTGCCCTCTCCGCCTCCATCAATGCAGTCGTCCTATCCTCCAACTCCTCCATCTCCTTATCCTTTGCCGCCAAAAGCGTTTGCGTTGCCTCTCTCTCTTTTAGAATAACAGCCTGCAAGACAACTCATTGTTAGCATTGTAATCATATTGGTTCGCACACACAACATAATGCAGAAAGATAGTTGAGTCCATTAAACTCACCTTGATGGCAAGCTCGACTGGCCATGGAGAGGTGTTATCTCATTTGGCGTGCCTTTATCTGCTGGAGAGTGCTAGGACAACGTATAATGCCGTATCCAATGGCGGTCGACCCATGGCGCCTTGTGCTTCTAGGTATCATCACCAACTCTGGATTGATAGGCCCCTGGCTCGGGTTAAAGTCCTCCACTTTCTCGCCTTCCCGTGATCTCTGTACTTCACGAGCTTGTGGTGGGAGGAGATGTAGGTGAAGTTTTCAGGATGATCGAGGTTAGACTCAAAGAATGCCTTGACCTTCTTGTACGAGCAGTATGGGCCATCGCATAGAGGTCATACATCTCTGGCACCTCCGTCTTATTGTGATGCGCCTAAAGGAGAGAGAGAGAGAGGAAAAAAGTATTAGTAAAGGGCTCAGGATAGCATTAAGAATGAATTGCATGAGTCATGAAGCAAACCACATACCTAGTTCTGACCAAACTCATTTAAGTTCATGCTCCCCTGATGGTGTGGCACACCAACCATTTTGCCACGCCTCTCCTTGGTAGTGTTGTGGCTGGCCTCCCACTTTTCAGAGCACCACTGATCCACCAAGGCCTCCCAACAATCCATCTTATCCACACACCATCTCGGGGCACCTAAGGTAATAAAGAGAAACTTGAGCGCTACGCGTCAGAATCAAATCAAGGAAACTAACTACAAGGCCTTAAAAATATGTAATTACTTTCATGTAATGCTCCTTCTCCATCTTAGAATTGCGGCACTTCGCCTTTCCCTTCCTAATATGCCATGAGGCATAGCAGTCTCGAACCACCTGCACCTGAGCCTCGTGCCGCCAGTTTTGAAGTAGGCGGCGACATTCAGTTTCGATAACCTTCGGCACGGCCTCCTCGTATCCCTCATCACACCTGTAGAAGGTCTGCAAATGAGACAAGACTGATTAGTACAATAACTAGCTATTGTTGATTTTTAGTTGTGTAAAGGAGAAATTACCCAGAACTGTCTGATCACCATATAGTCCCTCGTGTGGCACAAAACACCATCGATCTCCACCTTCGGCGGGGCCGGGGCACCCAAGTAGTGCTCCCAGGTCATTCCTACCTCTCGACCCCGACCAGGCAACGTAACAAACCCCGGGAAGTTTTGCCGTCAAAGCACACAGGGACGCTGTTGGGCTTGCGGACACCCTTGGCAACAATCCAACCCCTACAGTATGACAAATTAAAGCGAACACATTAGATATTTGAGAAAACGTGAAGACAAAAGGTTAAATAAGAGTAAATGAACTTACTTCTCCCCATTTGGCTGAATCGACCACCTTTGCTCGTGGGTCTCCGACACGAGCGGGATCCCCGTACTACCACGCTGGTAGACGGTGGCCCCCTCACCCAGCTCCTCGTCGCTATCAGCATGGCCACTTGGCTCCGGCTGACCCAAATCAGGCCAGGTATCCCACTGGGTCTCTTGGATGTACCCTCATCCCTGCTTTGCTCTGGAGTCTCCTGGAACGAAGCCTCTAGGACACGAGTCTCTACGACCTGAGGCTCGTCGACCTGAGGCTCGTGAACCGGAGTCCATGTAGCCTCCACCTTAGACGGGTCAACCCTAGCAGTCAAGTGCTCAAGTGAATCAGCTGGGGGTGGCGGCGAGGAAGGCATGGTAGCCACCCTACCTCTCCCGCGGCCACATGTACCTTCAGTAGCTCTCTTCTTTGCGGGGGGTCGACCTCCTCTCACGGGGGCCACGATCATCGAAGAAGCAGCCACTTCATGTAGAGTAGAGAGCAACGCTCTCCAAAGAGACGGGGCAGGAATGGGAGTACCCATCCCACCACCCGCCGACGAAGAAGGAGCCTCGGAGTGCTCTCAACCCTTTCCCACCATCTTTCAACACCTGCCATGACAAAGAGTAAATGAAATTAGTACAACATAAATACCAACATGAGTAATAAAATGTATGTAATTTAAGTGTATCATCGTCATAAATACCAACATGAGTAATAAAATGTATATAATTTATGTGTAGCATCGAGTACATGTAGAACATGCATTTTGAAGTTCTTTTTGGTAGCGGTGGCGTATGTCTTGATCCCATTATCCCAGGCTTCTTGCAATTCATCCTTAATCGGCTGCATGTACACATTCATATTCTTCCCCGGATATTTGGGCCCTGGAATTATCAACGTTAGGAAAATGTTCTTTCTTTTCATAATCTCTCCTGGGGGGGGGGGGGGGAATTGAGTGGAATGACAAATACAGGCCAACAACTGTTTTGTGTTGCCATCATAGCATACACATTGAACCCATCCGTGCTGATGGCAACTCGAGGATGCCTTGGATCTGCCGATTTATCCTCATGTAATGCATCGAAGTGCTTCCACACAAAAACATCTAAAGTGTGTACCAACATCTTGTTCCCATTCGCATCTAGTTCGGTTCTTTTGCCCAATTTGTGCCATGTCATCTGTCTGGCCATCTCTTTGACCATGAAAAGATGTTGAAGTCTTGGTATGATTGGCAGATACCGAAGAACATTAATGGGGATTTATGTCTGAGTCTTCTCACCCATACCGTCATCTACCACAATATACCTGGAATAATTGCAAATGGGGCAATAGTTCAAGGCCGCATATTCAAGCCTAAATAAGGCACATCCATTCTCATAGGCATGTATCTTCTCATAGGGCATCTTAAGTACATGGAAGATTTTGTTTGACTGGTACAGGTTTGCAGGCAGTACATGGCCTTTGGGTAGAAAGCGTCCAAATATCATCATCATCGCGTCGTAGCATTCTCTGCCTAGGTTGAATTGAGCCTTTAGAGCCATTACTTGCGCGATGGCATCCAACTGACAAAGCTTAGTGTGCTCATGGAGAGGACGTTTTGAAGACTCAAACATTTCATAGAAGGCCTTTGCAGATTCCTCCATCTCATCGTCCAAATCCTGAGCATCATCAAAGCCTTGCACCATGTCTTCGATCCCGGTACCATGCTCGTTGGTGCGACGACGAACCACCTCAGCTCTAGCACGTTGGTCAGACTCACCATGAAAAGTCCACACCGTATAATTAGGCGTAAAACCCCACTTCTCCAGGTGTTTACCCATTTCAAACTATGTCCGCCTTTTAATGTTGTCGCATTTGGGACAAGGGCACCATGTTTTTTGTTGGCCATTTGCAAATGTGTCTCTCAAAACCCCCCTGATTTTTGTTAACCATTCATGGGTCATGTCTTTCTGACTAGGGTGACCAGTGTACATCCAAGCACGATCACTCATCTTCCCTACCTAATAAACACACAAGATATATATATATATATATATAATTCATCATCTATATTCATTCGGTAATCAAGTTTTTCAGTTTTATTACGTCCATGCAACCTACACGCTAATAGGTAGAGATAGATCCTAATCCCACCCGAGTATGTGTAGATTGGGTTCGTTTTCCCATGCTCTGCTCTGGATTTGACGCAGAATTTTGGCAGCACCTCCCCGCTATTCTCCTGATACATGTCTCGACAATAAGTAGAGAGGATGTGTACCCGGAGAACAACAGGGAGGCACTGATGAAATTCTGCATCGAATCCGGAGCAGAGCATATGGGAAAACGAACACAATCTACACATACTCGGGCTGTCCACGGATAACGTTGGACAATCCGAAAGAATCACGGTTATAAATATGCAAATGCATGCATATTTATAGATGTAACCCTTTCGAACAGGAGACACATACTGGTCACGCATACTGATGATTGAAGACACCTATAGCTAGCAAGTTTCATCGGCACCTTTTCGGTCAATAGGAGGTAGAATAGGTGTCGGGGGTTGGGGGTCAGTAGTATCGGGAGACAGTGGCATTAGGGGTCAATGGCGTCGGTGGTCGGGGGTCGATGGTCGGTGGTGTCGGGAGTCGGGAGTCGGTGGCATTGGTGGTTGGGGGTCGATGGCGTCGGTGGTCGGGGGTCGGTGGTGTCGGTGGTTGGGGGTCGATGGCGTTGATGGTCGGGGGTTCGGGGCATCGGGGGTCAGTGGCGTCGGGGGTCGAGGGTTGGTGGCATCGGAGGTTGGGGGTTAGTGGCGTCGGGGATCAGTGGCTCTTCTCTTCTTCTTCTTCTTCTTCTTCTTCTTCTTCTTCTTCCTCTTCTGCTCCTCCTCCTCTCCTCTTTCTTCTTCTTCTTCTTCTTCTTCTTCTTCTTTCTTCTCCTCCTCCTCCTCTTCTTCTTCTTCTTCTTCTTCTCCTTCTTCTTTTCCTTCTTCTTTTCCTTCTTTCTTTTCCTTCTTCATTTCCTTCTTCTTCTTCTTTTCTTCTTTTCCTTTTTCTTTTTTCATTTTCCCCTTCTTTTTATTCTTAAATAATTTTTCTTCTTCTACCTTTTTTATTAAACTAACATGACTAACCTAACTAACTAACAAAACTTACTAACCTAATTAACCTAACTAATTTAACAGGAAAAACGGAAAAAATGAGACGCGGGGGGGGGGGGGGTCTCACTGGCGTGGGCGGCGGGTGGCGGGGCCCCAGGCGGCATGGAGTCGGGCGCGGCGGGGATTACATGCTCGGTGGTGGAGGGGGCGTGGGGGCGGGGGCATGACTCGAGGAGAGGGACACGGGGCATTGGGGCGGCGTGGGTATTAGGGCGAGGGGCGCTGGGGAGGCATGGGCATTGGGGCAGCGTGGGCGTTGGGGCGGCGTGGCGGTGGGGCGGCGTGGGCATCGGGACGGTGGGGATGACAGATGTGGTGGGCGGTGGCGCGAAGGTGGAGGAGGTGGTCACGGGGAGGAGCGGGGGCGCACGGGGGGCGGCGGGGCACCGGGGCGATGGGGACGACGGACACGGTGGGCGGCGGCACGAAGGTGGAGGAGGTGGTCATGGGGAGGAGCGGGGGGCGGTTGTGGAGGTGGGAGAGAGAGATGGGGGAGAGAGGGGGGTTTGGGGTGGGGGTTGACGGCCGTTAGGGCGGCATCCTCTTTGTCGTCTGCTAGCCGACAGCAAAGAGGCCAAAGGCGGACGACAAAGAGAAGCAAGCGACAAAGAGTCTGCCAGCCAACGGTCCGCTAGCCAACGGTGTAGTGGGGCCCACCCATGCTCTTTGCCGTCTGCCTTCGGGCTCTTTGTCGTCAGCTGGCAGACAACAAAGATCTTACTGATGGCCAATTATGCCTTTGCCATCTGCCAGATCTTTGTCGTCTGGTTCATTGCAGCAAACGGCAAGGACTCTCTTTACCATGAGCCAGCAGACGGCAAAGATCTGGCAGACGGCAAATCCCTGGATTCTAGTAGTGGATGTTGAGCGTTTTGTTGCTCGATGCACTACATTTCAAAAAGCTAAGTCACGACTCAATCCTCATGGTTTATTTCCGCCTTTCCCTGTACCTAGTGTTCCTTGGGAGGATATATCTATGGACTTTGTTTTAGGTTTACCTCGAACAAAGAAGGGGAGGGATAGCATATTTGTTGTCGTGGATAGATTTTCCAAAATGGCACACTTTATACCATGTCATAGAAGTGATGATGCTGCTAATGTTGTTGATTTGTTCTTTCGTGAAATTATTTGGTTGCATGGTGTGCCAAATACAATTGTTTTAGATCGTGATGCTAAATTTCTTAGTCATTTTTTGAGATGTTTATGGGCTAAGTTGGGGACTAAACTACTTTTTATTACTACATGTCATCCCCAAACTGATGGACAAACTGAAGTAGTCAATAGATCATTGTCTACTATGCTCAGGGCTGTCTTGAAGAATAACCTGAAAATGTGGGAAGAATGCTTGCCACATATTGAATTTGCTTATAATCGTTCTCTGTGTTCTACTACTAAGATGTGCCCTTTTGAAGTTATGTATGGTTTCTTACCTCATGCACCTATTGATTTGCTGCCTCTTCCATCTTCGGAGAAGGTTAATTTTGATGCTAAAGAATGTGCTGAATTGATATTAAAGATGCATGAGTGAACTAAGCAAAACATTGAGTGTATGAATGCTAAATAAAAACTTGCTGGAGATAAGGGTACAAAACAAGTTATCTTTGCACCTGGAGATCTTGTTTGGTTACATTTGTGTAAGCATAGATTTCCTGATTTGTGCAAGTCAAAGATAATGCTATATGCCGATGGTCCTTTTAAGGTGTTAGAGAAAATAAATAATAATGCATATAAACTTGAGCTGCCTGCAGAGTTTGGGGTTAGCCCCACTATTAACATTGCAGATTTGAAGCCTTATTTGGGTGAGGAAGATGTGCTTCCGTCGAGGACGACTTGAGTTCAAGAAGGGGAGGATGATGAGGACATCCCTACTAATGTTAAACCCACATGACCAATTACTAGAGCTCTCGCATGTCAATTGAATTACCAGGTACTTTTGTTTCTTGGAAATCCTTCTAATGTTCATGAATATATGATGCTTTGTAAATTAGATACTTTTGTTTTACATTGTCACATCCCTAGCTTAGCATGCATTAGGATCCATGTTGTTATTGCATGATGTTTAAATTCTTTTAAACTTGAAATGGGGATGTTCAAAACCCTAGCACCATTTGAATTCAATAGGCTCAACCACATATTTTCTTTCAATGATCCAAAGTGATCTTGGAAAAAATGTTCACCCTCTCTGGAATAATGTGGCAACATAAAACAGAGGTGATGCATATTTTAAAAATGTCATTTTGGATATTGAATTAAAACAATAACTATTCGTACTGGAGTTTTAAAATTCTGTAAATATTTTAAAGCTTCAATAAATCTGGAAAATCTATGAGTGCCTTTGGTTATAATATAAAAGGCCACATACTAATTTTCAGCATTTTATGAAATGGTTTGATTTTGAAATCAAATCAAAATAAAACTGGAAAAATAGAAAACAGAAAGTAATAAAACAAAACTTAAAAAAAGAGAAAAAAGAAGAAAGAAAGAGGAGGCCCTGGTGGAGCTGGCCCAGCCAGCCCCACCGTCTTCAACCTCCTGCCAATGGGCAGGAGGGCGTGTGGCAGCGGCGTGCCGGCCAGCTCCTGCTTGCCTGGCTGCCATGGCGCCCTCCGGATGCGCCAGCATGATCGCCCCGTGCCTTCTCCCTCTCTCTCACTGCCGCTCTCTCTCTTGCTCCCCATCTCTGTTTTCTCTCCCATCGAAACCGAAGCCGTCGCCGCCACCGATTTGTCGCCCTGGCGCCTCCCTGAGCCCGCGAGCACCGTCGTCTGATGCGCCGTGAGCCCCTCCGTCGATCCCCCTCCTTCTCCCCGCTGTTTAGCTGTCGTAGTCACCATCCCCCCCGTTGAGCCCGAAGCTCCCCGCCATCGGCGTTAATGGCCACCGCCGCCATAGCACCCGCCGTGCTCAGCTGAGCACCCCGACGTGTTCGTGCGGGCCCGTAGGTGCCCCCCGACCTCCAGCGCCCCCTCACGAAGCCCTAGCGCCGCGGCCTCCCTTGGTCGAGCTCCGACCACCGTCTCCGGCGTTGTAGCCGCGAGCTCCGGCATCCCCCACGCCCCCTGCTAGCTCTCCTGTGTGCGGGCGAGCAGGGGCTTCACCCTAGTGCCCCCGGCAACCTCTCCCGTGGTGGGCAGCGCAGACGCCGCCGCGACCAGGGGTCGTCGGTGACGAGCCCATCGCCTGAGCTTGCAGGTGGGACCCCCTCGTTAGGTGATTAGCTTAAGGCTAATCACCGGGTTAGTTAACCTTGAGCAGCTGACGTGTGGGCCCAGCCTGTTAATTAGTAGTTAGTTTAAATTAAAAAAACTGTTAGAGTAATAAGTCAATGACAGGTGGGGCCCAGCCGCCAGGTTTGACCTGGGTTGGCGCCTTTGACCTGCTGACGTTACCGTGACGTCAGGCTGACATAATAAATTCAATTTTGGATTTAAAATTAATTCCAGAAATTAATAAAAACTTCTAAAATTCATAGAAAATAATCCGTAAACCAGATGAAAAAAATTTATATATGAAAATTGATCAGAAAAATCCAGTGAATCCATCTGTACCATTTTCATGCATGTTAGAGCAACATAAATAGGTGAAATTGGACATTTATTTCAATTGCATTATGGAATCCATATATGAAGTTGAATTTGAACCTTGAGTTCAAACCCACTTCATTTAAATCTGTTGCTAGATGCATTAGTTCAAACACCTCATATTGCCATGACATATTCATGCATCATATTGTGGAATTTGGTGTGTATTGATTTGTACCCCCTTTGATGTTGTTCTTCGTGTTAGGCACTGTTCCGGAGGATACGGTCGAGTATCCATATGAGGAGCAGTAACGTGTGATCGTCTTATCAGGCAAGCAACCCTCCCTTGAACATACCCGATACAATCCCACTCTCTTGCTCTTGCTCTCACTTATTGCATTAGGACAAAACATTTCAACTTTGCATGTTCCGGTAGTTGAATCCATTCCTCTGCATGACCTGTCATTGTCACTGTAAATAGCTAAACCATGCAACATAGCATACCTGGTAGATGCTTGAGCTATGATGTGACTTTAACCTGCTATGCTTGTTATGCTTAGAGTTGTGTCAGGACTGATTCATCTGGGTGATGAACCGGAGTGAACTGAACTTGTTCTGATGATGAGAGTTAAGTTGTTAACACGATTTGGTAAAGGTAGCAATGAGAGGCCATGTAGGAGTACATGGCGGGTTGTCTCATTGGGACCATCCTTAAGAACTGAGTCATGTGTATGTTGTCCAAGACTAGCTACTACCACACATTGGGATCCTTAATTGACTCCCTCGACTTATTAACCGACTTGATCTCTGTCCAGGAGTTGTAACTAGTTTCTAGTGTTTGTAGGATATGCTAGTAGTCTACTGAGTGGCACCCCGTACAGGTGGGCTTGGGACAGACTAGGTATTGTGGCCTGGTGTACCAAGCGTAGTACCATCCGTCGAGGTGGGCTTGGGAACCCTATACACATCGTTTGGGGCCATTGAGGAAATTTCGGCCGGGCTTCCTTGCGGGTTTAGTCCCAAATAGGCGATAAACCTGGACGAGAGACTTGTGTGGTTAGTCAGGTCGTGGCCGACTCCCTCGCTAGGCTTCCGCTTGAAGGTTGCCGAGGTGCCTTTTTATGAGCACGTGGCGGTAAGTGGCGAGAGCATGTGTGACGAAGTACACCCCTGCAGGGTAATCAATCTATTTGAATAGCCGCGTCCGTGGATATGGACTACTTGGATACTTATATGGTTCATAGACAATTTAAAAGGTTACTCATAAAAGCTTCAAGATAAGTGTGAGTACCGTGGATGGCACTCTCGTAGGAAGACGGGAGCGGATCCATGGTGGTGTATTTTGTGGTGTTAGTGACTCATGTATGCTTCACAAAACATTGCAAAGTTATGAAAGTCATAGTACAGGATAGCCACCGAGTCAAAGCTGGCTTGCTACATTGAACCCCACAACTTCCTTGTTGCTACCGATGCATATGTAGTTAGTTCTGATGTAAGACATGCTGAGTACTCAGTACTCACTGTTGCTTAATTATGTTTTTGCAGAGGAGACTCCAGTCTTGCTAGTGGTTTCTTCGATAAGATCGATGTTGGTCATTTAGCTTGGGAATCCCAGCTAGAGGTCTGGTTCCTGTGGAGGGCCTTGTAGTTAGACAGGCTTCCCTCAGCCTTCTTCTTTTCTAGATGTCTGTACCGAGAAATGTTAAGCTTTCGCTTGTTGTTTGTATGATTTGTGTGTTGGGTCATGTGACCCCTGTTTGTAATATCACTCTATGTTGGCTCTTATGAGCCTCCTAAATAAATGTTGTGTTGTTGTATGGTTATGTTGTGATGCCATAGTTGTATCTATGTATATCGGGCATGTCGTGCGTACGTGTGACGTGCAACGATATGTATGGGATTCGACACCTAGTTGTGTGCCTTTAGTACTACTCTTTACAGGAACTGCCTCTTTGTGCTTCCACCGAGCCTTGGTAGCTTGCTACTGCTCCGGACACATTGATTGACCGACATGTATCCTTCTTTGCTGCTATGTCTGTCCCTTCGGGGAAATGTCTCACAGTGTAATGGAGTCCCTGTAGCCTGCTATGACTTGTCTACGTGCAGTGATGACATTTATGTCCCATGGCGTAATGAAGTCCTTGTAGCTTGCTATGGCTCATCTACAAACGCTAGAGGCCGACACCTGCATTGTTGGGTTACGTATGACTGTTCCTGTATGGATGTGCCACTTGGGTTCTACGACTAGTCATGTTGACCCGGGTTCTTTGACGTTTGAATGCTAGCGACATATTGCATACATGAGCCAAAAGACGCAAATGGTCCCGGCCCAGGTAAGGTGGCAGCCATGGAGTTGACCCTGCGTGAGGCCGCAAAGTGATGCGATGTGTTACATGCTAGATTCTTATGTCTTAGGATCGGGGTCCCGACATACCTATGAATGAAGGACCTAGCATGGACAAGAAGGATGACCATTGGAGCAGGATCAAGCATGGATAAGAAGGTGCGCGCGTGGGAAACAACAATGGAGTTTCTAGTGATGATTTTCGCACTTTGAGCCACCATAATGGGAGCGAGAAACTTGGACAAAATATGCATGATGCCACTTTATAAAATTCGTCCATAGGCTAATATAGGTGCTGCGCCACCTTATTTTTCGGCTAGGCCCGTGTAATTTCGAAATACCATATTATAGGCTGTTTTTAGACCTTCGTGGTCAGGTTGATCGTGCTCCTACATGGTCAATAACCTCTTGAAGATTGGTTTAGCAATTGCTAAGGTGCAAAGTCGTGCACGTTCGTAGTCAGATCGTTAAAGTCATCTCCAGCAAATCAATAGTTATCCGTACTCTCATCGAAAGATTGGGTCACCGTCACATCAAGTGGACGATAGATTGGGTCATATATCAATTGTTGAGAGGGGTCCAAGCTGTCATGCTCTCCTTATGGTGGCTTTAAAGTGCGAAAATCACCACTGGACACTCCATTTTTATTTCCAGTGTGCGCACCTTATCCTCCATGCTTGATTCTTCTAGAATGGCCATCCTTCTTTTCCATGCTAGGCCTGTCATTCATAAGTAGAACATAAGTATCCAATTTAGGCAACATCATTTGTTCATGAACATTAGAAGTATTTCCAAGAAACGGAAATACCTGGTAATGCAATTAGCATGCGCGAGCTCTAGTAATTGGTCCAATATGTATAGCAGCAGGGGTTGTGCGTGTAACAATGGTATGATGTCCTCATCATTGCCCCTAAAGGTTCTTAGTGTATTACTATACAAGAACTGCATGTGAGCTATGAGAACATCTTCAAGATATAACTGCCAAGGGGCTATGTTCCCGTGTCATGAAATACAAGTCCGAAGTACTCGGCATCTCGGATGTTGCACTATATGCATGAGTTTCGAACCTAGATTTTGGTAATAGTTGGGTTGCCGCCCAAATAAATTAGGCTAGAACCACTACAATTGTGTCGCCAGTTAATTGGCAGAGTGCCTCATTGGAGAAAGCCGAAAACTAACTATCTGGGTAAGCAAAAATTGGTCGGCAATCCAAAGACCGCATTAAGCGACTTGTCATTAGAGGTCACCCATGTTAAATGAAGGGATTAGACATAGCATAAGACAAAGTGGGTAATGGCAGAGTCCTTGGGTACACCGGGGGCTCCTCATGAGCCCCCACAGTCAAACTCCTATGACTAAGTGAAAGTAATAAAATCATAATAGTCCGATTGCCTAGTTCCTACAATGCAAGAACTGCCTTTGGGTACTGAGAAATCGGCTAAGGGTCAGAACTACATCAAGGAACACCCTCTACATACTCTACATTGGGGCAGATGCCGACGACTGACAACTTTCATTTGAAAAACTGTCGAACAGGAGGAAAACCGTTTAACAAAAAGCACATATATGAGGGAATCGAACAATATACTCATTAATACAAAAGTTGTTTCTTTACATACGAAGTACTTTGGCACTCCGAAGTAGTACAACTGATACAATGTGTCTTTGGGACACATGACCTCAGTAATGTCGGCGCCCTGTTCTACCTCGACAAAGAATTGCTCCCTAGTGCACTGCTTCTTAGGAGGGGCCCCATGGAAATGATTGACGAATCAACCTTCCGGAAGTGTGTGTTCATGCCTGTGTATGCCTATTGTTCCCTTTTGAAGTACACAAATCACTTCCACTAATCACCTATGGGCCAATAACACGCAACCGGGCCAGGAGGCTGAAGCGACTGTTGGGTAGAGCTTTGGTGGGCCACACTTGGTGCAGAGGTCTTGGAGTGATGGCGGTTCACGAATGGGCTAGGCAGTGTTATCCATGCTCTTCAGAGGATCCGCAAAGTCCTTTGTGGAATGCTATAGCTGGGTGAGCTCGATGCACCCTTTTCTACGAAACCCACACTACGGTAAATATGTCTTACCCAGGGCTACTTCCTTCACTTCTCGGAGATCCTAGTGGTCAGACCGAACCGCAATGTGGAGTTAGGAGTGTGCAAGCTAAAGCTTCTTGAGCTCTTCCTTCGCTTTCGCTCCCTCGACATGAAGTATGTCGCGTGCTTTGCACACACCCTTTAGGGTCTCCTCGACCTCCAGGCCCCGTGCCTGTTCCTTCTCCCGGGCCACCTTCTCTGTAGCTCGGGCCTTGATAACCCACAAGTGTAGGGGATGTTTTCAGCCTTTTTCAATACATAACAGTGTCGAGCCCAACGATGAACTAAAGGTAGAACTAATACTCTCAAGTTCTATCGACCATCGATACAACTCTACACACGCTAACACTTTACATAGAACAAGTATGAAACTACTTTGTTGGAATTAGACTAGAAGTATATTGTAGGTGTAAAGATAAGTTTGCAAGATAATAAAGAATATGGAAATAAAATTAGGTTCTATTTTAAATAAAGAACAATAAAAGTAAATAGTTTAGTAGCAAGCTTTTTGTGTAACGCAAGAGAAAGATTGTCCATAGGCAAATGAATATAACATGATAGATACTTATCATATGCAATGTGGGAGAGGCATATGCTAACACACTTTCTCTACTTGGATCATGTGCACTTATGATTGGACCTCTAGCAAGCATCCGCAACAACTAAAGATCATTAAGGTAAAACCCAACCATAGCATTAAACATCAAGTCCCCTTTACTCCCATAGGTAAACAATCCCCTTACTCGGCTTTGTGTTTCCATCACTCACAAACTGAAAGCACATTTGCTCCGTTGGTGGTTTTGGTAATTCATAACAACATATAATTCATTGAACTAATGTTTCCATCAAGTATGTTTCAGGAAAAGTTCAATGATGGGTTGTCAAAGAGATTGTGGAATACCCCAAGATGTAAGGAAATAGGTTGGCAAATCTTCAAGCAAGAGGACTCTACATTTTACATTTGTGATAAATCACTTTGAGTCCATAGGAAAGCCAATACTATTAAAAGGGGGTAAGGTTTTGTTGGTGAACAAAATGCTTATACGTGCACAAGTGATAGTCACCAAAGACACCTAGAAACTCTCCCACCAAAGTGTGTCCAAAGCCAAACACTCAAAATCGGTGCAACCAACATTCTACACTCGGTGCCACCGATTCCAAACCCTAGATAGACTCAACCAAGCCCTAGCTTTTCGGTGTAGCCAGTACTACATTTGGTGCCATCGAGTTGGGCTGCCAACTTTCTGTTATGCAAGTTCACAGTTTCGGTCCCTCCGAGGTTGTCGAATCGGCATCACCAAGATTGAGCATTCTGACCGTTGGTCACCTTATCGATGCAACCGAGATTCCTATATTGGTCTCACCGAGATTAAAAAGTTGCCACCTTTTGGTCACTTCGGTACCACCGAGATTAACACATAGGTGTCACCGAGTCTGACTTATTGTGTGTAACGGTTGGATTTTTGGGGATGCCTATATATACCCCTTCACCACCACCTACTTGAGAGAGAAGCACTTAGGACCATTCCATACCTATCCTATCGGTTTTCTGAGAGAGAACCACCTACCCTTGTGTTGAGGTCAAGATCTTCCACTCCAACCATATGGATCTTAATTTCTAGCCTCCCCAAGTTGCTTTACACCAATCCCATCTCTTCTACCAAGCCATATATGTGAGAGAGTGATTGTGTGTTGAGGAATCTATCATCTTGAAGCACAAGAGCAAGGAGTTCATCGACATTACCGAGCCTATTACCTTTTGGAGGGTGGTGCCTCCTAGATTGGTTAGGTGTCGCTTGGGAGCCTCCTACTTCATGTTGTGGAGCGAACCAAGAAGTTTGTAAGGGCAAGGAGATCCCCTACTTCGTGAAGATCTACCCCGAGTAAGGCTAGTCCTCTGTGGACGTAGGCCATCATGGTATAGTCAAGGTTGCTTCTTCATGGAACCCTCGGTGGGTACAACCCTCCGTGGACTCTCGCGACTGTTACCCTCCGTGGGTTGAAGACTCCATGAACATGGATGTATGACAGTGCCACCTATCGGAACCACGGGAAAAATCATCGTGTCACTAATTGCGTTTGCTTTTCCTACCCTCTCTTTACTTACATGTGCAATGTCTTTACTTTCCGCTGCCATACTCTTAGACATGCATGTGTAGGGTGTACTTGACATACTATGAATGCTAAAATCTGCCAAGAATTAAAATTGGGATAAAGTAGATTTTTATTTGGTGAGGTAGTCTAATCACCCCCTCTAGACCTATTTTCGATCCTACACCAACTCACTATAAGCGAAAAATGAACACATTGGAAACCCTACAACGGGATTCCTTCACGTGTGTGCCTCATGGAAGGCACCTTAAGACATCACCATATCAACATACAACTCGTCTCAATAACATCATACCATAATTAACCCGTAGGAGAAAAGAAATCTACTCAAACATTAGGATAGTCACACACCATTGGATAGTAATATATAGCATTAAGCACCATGTTCAAGTAGATATTACAACGGGGAGAAGAGGTTTTATACCATTGCATAGAGGGGGAGAGAGTTGGTGGTGACGGCGGCGAAGTTGTTGGTGTAGATCGTCGTCACAATGGTTGCCCCGGCGGCGCTCGACGCCACAAGGAGATAGGGGGAGAGAGATCCCTCCTTCTTCTTCTTTCTTGGCCTCCTCCCTAGGTGGGAGGAGGGTTGCCGCTCTGGTCCATGGCTGCCATGGCTCCCAGAGGGAAAGAGCCCCTCTGAGATTGGATCTCTCTCTCTCTCTCTCTGTTTCTCTCCTATTTTCGCGACAGTTTTATGACCCCTTCATCGTTTCTTAAATATCCGGAGATCCATAAATGCGATTGGGATGAAATTTTAAGGGGATTTTGTCCTGAAAATATCTTTCTTGCGGCGGAAGGAGATCCTCAACCGACATAAGGGCTGGCCACAAACCATCAGGGCGCTCCCCGGGAGCGATCCCTGTTGGCTTGTGGGGGTCCTCTGGCATCATCTTGCGTTGATTCTGACTCAAAAAATTCACATATATTCCAAAAACCGTAAATTTTTATCGCGTTTGGACTTTGTTTGATATGGAATTTGTGCGAAAAACATAAAAAACAGGAACTCACACTAGGCACCGGGTAAGTATGTTATTCCCAAAAAAATATTGAAAATGTTGCCAAAATTATATGAAAGTTGTAGAATATTGGCATGACGCAATCAAAATTTATAGATACGATAGAGACGTATCAACATCCCCAAGCTTAATTCCTGCTCGTCCTCGAGTAGATAAATGATAAAAGAAAATAATTTTTGATGTGGAATGCTACCTAACATAATCTTAAACAAATGTCTAATCATGACATGAATATTAAGATACAAGTGATTTAAGGCAATAGTGTGACAAAGAGACATCCATACTCAGGTTTACTAGCATCAATCATGTACTTTCAAAATAGCCATGCCAAAGAATGTTATCCCTATAAAATCATATAGCTTGTCATGCTTGGTCTTCCAAGAATAAAGTACAAATCATGAGAACCCGGTGTCAAACCAAGCAATTGGATCATACTTCTTCAATGCGCATCAACTTTTTATTCTTCACGCAATACATGAGCGTGAACCATGGGCATAGCATAAGGGTGGAATAGAATATGGTGGTAGATATCAAAAGGGTTGAAAGTGAAGAAGAAAGTCTTGCATCAACTCGGTGTATTAACGGGCTATGGAGATGCCCATCAATAGATATCAATGCGTGGAGTAGTGATTTCCATGCAACTGATGCACTAGAGCTATAAGTGTATGAAAGCTTGACTGACCTAAGTGGGTGTGCATCCAACTTGCTAGCTCATGAAGACCTCGGGTATTTGAGGACGCCCGTTATCAGAATATACAAGCCAAGTTCTATAATGAAAAATTCCCACTAGCATATGGAAGTGACAAAATAAGAGACTCTCTATATGAAGAACATGGTGCCACTTGAGGCACAAGTGTGGTAAAGGATAGTACCAAAGTCTCTCCTCTCTTTTTCTCTCAAATTTATCATTGTGGGCTTTTTTTCTTTTTGCGCCTCCTCCATTAGTTTTTTGGTGGGCTCATTTGGCCTCCCCAATATTTCATTTTTCATCTGAAGTCTCATCCCAACTTGTGTGGGAATCATAGTCTCCATCATCCTTTCCTCACTGGGACAATTCTCTAATAATGATGATCAAGATACTTTTATTTACTTACAACTCAATATGGAAAACTGATAGGATGGTATGACTCTATATGAATGCTTCTGGAAGTGTACGAGGATGTGCAATGGTCTAGCGTAGCAAAAGATATCCAAAAACAGACAAGCCATGTAAATATCATGCTAGCTATCTTACGATCATGCAAAGCAACGTGATAATGGAAATACAAGTAATATGAAGTGATGGTGGAAGTTGCATGGAAATATATCTCGGAATGGCATGGAAATGCCATGATAGGTAGGTATGGTCGCTATCTTGAGGAGGATATAATGGGGCTTATGTGTAACATAGTGTATCCAGTCACGGGGTTTGGATTCACCGACGAAAGTTGCACCGATCCTCGAGGTGAGAATGGGTAATGCAATGTACCGAAGAGGCTAGCAAAATATGAATAGGTGAGATTGCGTATGTCCATGGATTCACGTTAGTCATAGAGAACTCATATACTTATTGTAAATTTTTATTAGTATTATCACAAATCAAACAACTACTCGCATGCTCCTAGGGAGGAGTTAAGCATCGCGCACCCCCAATTCAACAACACAAAGGATTTCAATCACGGATAAATTATGCTCCAATCTTCATCACATAACTAGAGACAATACATGCATGCTTTGGGAATCACAAACCTTAACCTCAATATTCTTACTAATCCAAAATCATCAACTAGTGCACCCACATATTACTATATTAATGCCGCAAACCGATTGTAGGGAATCAAACATATCATATCCAATGATCTATATGTTTTATGTAGGATTTTATGACTAACCATGTAAATGACCAATTCTTGTTGACTCTCTAAATAGGTATAAGTGAAGCATGAGAGTTTAATTCTTTCTACAAAAGAAATGTACATGCTCTAATAAATAAAGAGCATTCTACAAAGAATGATTTTCTATATGTAGAGAAATATCCATCCAACTTCAAATGATATATGTGAAGCACATGAAGCATTCTATAAAGCCATACTCAAAAGATATAATTGAAGTCCAAAGAGCATTCTGTAAATCAACCATGGACTTTGCCAAACTAGAATGGTGCATTTCTTAAATAAAAATAAAAGGAACACGACGCTCCAAGAGTTTGAGCATATCATGTGAACAAAACAAAAACCAAAACATACCAATAGTTGTTGAGGAAGAAAGATGGAGCTTAGACGCTTGAGTCTCCTTGAATATTTACTTGAGGTGCCTTGTGCATCCCAAATCTCGGGCACTTGCCTCTCCTTATTCTTCGCATATCAACACCTCCTCAATCTCCGAACACTTCATCCACACAAAACTTGACAAAACTATTATTAGAAACATTAGTACATAATCATCAAATCTCATTGATGTCTACTACACAACCTTCTTCTTGTAGACTCGTGTTGGGCCTCCAAGCGTAGAGTTTTGTAGGACAGTAGCAATTTTCCCTCAAGTGGATGACCTAAGGTTTATCAATCCGTGAGAGGTGTAGGATGAAGATGGTCTCTCTCAAGCAACCCTACAACCAAATAACAAAGAGTATCTTGTGTCCTCAACACACCGAATACAATGGTAAATTGTATGGGTGCACTAGTTCGGCGAAGAGATGGTGATACAAGTGTAATATGGATGGTAGATATTGGTTTTTGTAATCTGAAAATATAAAAACATCAAGGTAGAGAGTAACAAAAGTGAGCAAAAACGGTATTGCAATTCTTAGAAACAAGGCCTAGGGTTCATACTTTGACTAGTGCAAGTTCTCTCAACAATACTAACATAGTTGAATCATATGTAAATCCCTCACGTGCAACAAAGAGTTCACTCCAAAGTCACAAATAGCGGATAACAAACGAGGAAATTATTGTAGGGTACGAAACCACCTCAAAGTTATCTTTTCTGATCAATCTTATGAGCTATCCCTATAAGTGTCACGAACATCCCTAGAGTTCGTACTAAGATAACACCTTAAGATACACATCAACCAAAACCCTAATGTCACCTAGCTACTCCAATGTCACCACAAGTACCTGTGGGTGGGCTTGATTATATGATATGCATCACACAATTTCAGATTCATTATATTCAATCCAACACAAAGAACTTCAAAGAGTGGCCCAAAGTTTGATCGGAAAGTCAAGACAAAAACATGTGCCAACCCCTATGCATAGATTCCCAAGGTCATAGAACCCGCAAGTTGATCACCAAAACATACATCAAGTGTATCAATAGAACATCCCATTGTCACCATAGATATCCCATCACAACACATACATCAAGTGTTCTCAAATCCTTAAAGACTCAATATGATAAGTAAACTTCAAAGGGAAAACTCAATTCATCACAACTAGATAGAGAGGGGAAACACTCCGTATGATTCATCTATATTAATAAAGCTTGTGATACATCAAGATCGTGTCATCTCAAGAACACGAGAGAGAGAGACATAGATCAAACACATAGCTACTGGTACATACCCTCAGAACCAAGGGTGAACTACTCCCTATCGTCATGGAGGCCGCATGGATGATGAAGATGGACTCCGGTGATGGTTTCCCCCGCCGGTAGGGTGCCGGAATGGGCTCCCGATTGGTTTTTCGTGGCTCGGGAGGTTTGTGGCAATGGAACTCCCGATCTAGGTTCTGCGTTGGGTTTTTTGAAATTTATAGGAATTTATTGCGGTGGACACGAGCTAGGATGGGCCACGAGGGAGTCACAAGCATGGGAGCATGCCCTAGGGTGTTGGGCGCCCCCTGAGGCTTGTGACTGCCTCGTGGGTCTTCTGGCCCAACTCCAACTCTCCCTGGGCTTCTTCTGGTCCATAAAATGCACCATAGATTTTTATTCCGTTTGGGCTCCGTTCGATATTCCTTTTCTGTAAAACCCCAAAACACGAGAAAAACAGGAAATGGCACTGGGCTCTAGGTTAATAGGTTAGTCCCAAAAATAATATTAAGTTGTAGTAAAATGATTGTAAAACATCCAAGAATGATAATATGACAACATGGAACAAGCAAAAATTAGAGATACGTTGGAGATGTATCATCATCCCCAAGCTTAATTCATGCTCGTCCTCGAGTAGGTAAATGATAAAAATGGAATTTTTGATGTGGAATGCTGCCTAACATGTTCATCATATTCTTTTCTTCTTTGTATAGCATATACATATGGACTTTGTAAATAATTCAAAGCAATACTCTAGTTTTAACATAGTGACTTCAATACTCAAGCATGTCAACAAGCATGAGTATGGGACTGGGCATCCTAAATACCAGCCACTTTCTCGTGAATGATAGCGAATCAACACATATCGTGAGAATACCACACCTAGCGTGGAAAAATATTGGACACTCCCCACCATTTCATGAGCGGTATGGGTACACAAAAGAGAAAAATTATTTTGAAGATTTAGAGATGGCACATACAAATTTGCTTGGAACGTCATGGAAATACCACATATAGGTAGGTATGGTGGACTCATAAGGCAAAACCTGGTTTAAGGATTTTGGATGCACAAGTAGTATTTCTACTTAGTACAAATGAAGGCTAGCAAATAGATTGGGAAGCAATCAAACCGAGGAACAAAAAATCACATAAGTGAGCATTGAGTCATAACTAACACTGAATAATGCACCACAAGTAGGATGTAACTTCATTGCATAAGTATTGATTTTCGTGCATGCATAGGGAATCACAAACCTTAACACCAATATTCTTACTAAGCATAATTACTCACTAAAATGACAAACATATTACTATCATCATGTTTCAAAACTATTACAAAGAATCAGGTTTAATTTGTCCAATGATCTTCATGATAGTTTTTATTATATCCTCCTTGGATATCTATCACTTTGGGACTAGTTTCACAGTTTTCCATTGCTTTTTGGCAAGCTAAGTTTTTTTAAATGAAGCACATGAGCAAATGACAAGCTACTCTCAAAAGATATAAGTGAAGATTAATGAGTAGTCAAACAATTAAGTAGCTATGTGAAGAATCTCTCTACCTCAATATTTTCATACCTGAGTACTTTATTCAAACATCATGCAAAATAAAAATAGCACTCCAAGAATAGCACACATCATGTGAACGAATAAAAATTTAGGCTCAACATAGGCTGACCGATAATTGTTGATGAAGAGAGGTAGGATGTG
Source organism: Hordeum marinum (assembly GCA_022496015.1). Taxonomy (NCBI): domain Eukaryota; kingdom Viridiplantae; phylum Streptophyta; class Magnoliopsida; order Poales; family Poaceae; genus Hordeum; species Hordeum marinum. The sequence continues at coordinate 315,233,219 of CM039678.1, forward strand.
TAGCATCCCCAAGATTAGATGCTTGAGACTGCTTGAAATATTCACTTGGGGTGCCTTGGTCATCCCCAAGCTTGAGCTTTTGTATCTCGTTCAATCCTCTCATATCCCAGTTTCACCTATTCTCAAAAACTTCATCCACACAAAACTCAAAATGAACTCGTGAGATAGGTTAGTACACATAATAATAAATCAAATCTTTATGTACTGCCAAGACAAGTTGCATAATAATTTTCAAACATTAGGTACTGTATACTATGATTTCCACAATTTATATCTATCAATATAGGCTATGGAAACTATAGGATAAGTAGATAACGAAATTATGACAACAATCTGTCTAAACAGAACAGTCTGTAGAAATTTATAAAAGCAGTGTACTTCTGTAACTCAAACAATTATGAAAATTTAGTAACTTCTATAAAATTTATATAAACATTCCGTGTAAAAATTTCAGAAACTTTCCACGTTCCAGTAAAATATGAAAATTCAAACACTACAGCCAAAGTTTCTGTTTGTACACAGCACTCATCAAAACATGCAATGCAAGCATCCTAAAGGCAATTCTTGGAACTTTTTATTGAAAAATATGATTATAAATAACACCTAACAGAAAGTAACTAAATATAATGACGACCCAAGCAAAGCACATATTGTGTGGCAAATAAAAATATAGCTCCAAGTGAGATATACCGATAGTGTTGAAGACGAAAGAGGGGATGCCTTCCGGGGCATCCCCAAGCTTAGACGCTTGAGTCTTCCTTGAATATTACCTTAGGGGTGCCTTGGTAATCCCAAAGCTTAGGTTCTTTTCACTCCTTATTCTCCTGATATCGGTGTCTCACCCAAAACTTGAAAACTTCAATCACACAAACTTAATGAAACTTCGTGAGAAGAGTTAGTGTAGTAAAGATAAATCATTCACTTAGGTACTGTCAATACAAGATCCATAATTATTCCCACATTATACATACTGTATTCCATCATTCTCACAATTTATTACTGAATATAAGCTCTAGGAATACTTGAAACAAGCAAACTATGCATGCAAAATAGAATCTGTCAAAAACTGAACTGTCTGTAAAGATCTGAATGATCACCATACTTTCCTGACTCTATAAATTCTGAAAAATAGGAAAACTCAAGGAATTTACATATAAACTTTTTGTAAAAATTTCAGAATTTTTTGATGCTCCAGTAAAACCAGATAATTCATATACTGGACGTAAGACTTTCTGTTTTTGCACAGAATCAAACAAGCAAGTATCCACACTATCCCAAAGGCTTTACTTGGCACTTTATTGAAATAAAAGACACGAAAAATGATTAATACAGTAGCTTAATCATGTGAACACACAAAAACAGAAAGTAAAAGTGTTGGGTTGTATCCCAACAAGCGCTTTTCTTTAACGCGTTTTAGCTAGGCATGATGATTTCAATGATGCTCGTATAGGAATAATAGTTGAAACATGCAAAAGAGCATCATGAATCTCCTAACAAGCACATTTAAGTCTAACCCGCTTCCTATGCATAGGGATTTTTTGAGCAAACAATTTATGGGAACAAGAATCATCTAGCATAGGAAGGCAAAACAAGCATAACTTCAAAACTTTGAACACATAGAGAGGAAACTTGACATTATTGCAATTCCTACAAGCATATGTTCCTACCTCATAATGATTTTCAGTAGCATCATGAAGGAATTTCACAATATAACCAGCGCACAAAGAAATCTCTTCATGATCTACAAGCATAGAAATTCTACTACTCTCCACACAACTAAATTTCTTCTCATGCAAAGTAGTGGGAGCAAAATCAAGAAAATAACTATCATGACACACTTGATTGACATAACGATATTAAATATTCAAATCATGATAATAGGATTCATGGTTATCATTACTCTTTATAGCGTACATGTCATTACAATAATCATCATATATTGGAGGCATGCTATCATCATAATAGTTTTGCTGATGAAAACTTGGGGGACAAAAAATATCATCTTCATCAAACATAGCATCCCCAAGCTTGTGGATTTGCATATCATTAGCATCATGAATATTAAGAGAATTCATACTAACAATATTGCAATCATGCACACTCAAATATTTAGTGCCAAACATTTAATAACTTCTTCTTCTAGCACTTGAGCACAATTTTCCTTTCCATCATTTTCACGAAACACATTAAAAATATGAAGCATATGAGGCAACCTCAATTCCATTTTTGTAGTTTTCTTTTATAAAACCAAACTAGTGAAAAACAAGAAAATAAAAGATTTAATTGCAAGATCTAAAGATATACCTTCAAGCACTCACCTCCCCGGCAATGGCGCCATAAAAGAGCTTGATGTCTACTACACAACCTTCTTCTTGTAGACTCGTGTTGGGCCTCCAAGCGCAGAGTTTTGTAGGAAAGTAGAAATTTTACCTCAAGTGGATGACCTAAGGTTTATCAATCCGTGAGAGGTGTAGGATGAAGATGGTCTCTCTCAAGAAACCATGCAACCAAATAACAAAGAGTCTCTTGTGTCCCCAACACACCCAATACAATGGTAAATTGTATAGGTGCACTAGTTCGGCGAAGAGATGGTGATACACGTGTAATATGGATGGTATATATAGGTTTTTGTAATCTTAAAATATAAAAACATCAAGGTAGAGAGTAATAAAAGTGAGCGAAAACAGTATTGCAATGGTTAGAAACAAGGCCTAGGGTTCATACTTTCACTAGTGCAAGTTCTCTCAACAATAGTAACATACTTGAATCATATGTAAATCCCTCACGTGCAACAAATAGTTCACTCCAAAGTCACAAATAGAGGAGAACAAACGAATAAATTATTGTAGGGTAAGAAACCACCTCAAAGTTATCTTTTCTGATCAATCTTATGAGCTATCCCTATAAGTGTCACGAACAGTCATAGAGTTCGTACTAAGATAACACCGTAAGATACACATCAACCAAAACCCTAATGTCACCTAGATACTCCAATGTCACCACAAGTACCCGCGGGCTTGATTATACAATATGCATCACACAATTTCAGATTCATTATATTCAATCCAACACAAAGAACTTCAAAGAGTGCCCCAAAGTTTCTATCGGAAAGTCAAGACGAAAACATGTGCCAACCCCTATGCATAGATTCCCAAGGTCACATAACCCGCAAGTTGATCACCAAAACATACATCAAGTGTATCAATAGAACATCCCATTGTCACCACAGATATCCCATCGCAAGACATACATCAAGTGTTCTCAAATCCTTAAAGACTCAATCCGATAAGTAAACTTCAAAGGTAAAACTCAATTCATCACAACTAGATAGAGAGGGGAAACACTTCATATGATTCATCTATATTAATAAAGCTTGCGATACATCAAGATCATGTCATCTCAAGAACATGAGAGAGAGACAGAGATCAAACACATAGCTACTGGTACATACCCTCAGAACCGAGGGTGAACTACTCCCTCCTCGTCATGGAGGCCACAGGGATGATGAAGATGGACTCCGGTGATGGTTCCCCTGATTCATTTTTCGTGGCTCTGGAGGTTTGCGGCAATGGAACTCCCGATCTCAGTTCTGCGTTGTTTTTTTAGAATTTATAGTAATTTATGGCGGTGGAAACAAGTTAGGATGGGCCACGAGGGAGTCACAAGCCTGGCGGGGCCCTAGGGGGGTGGGCACACCCCTAAGGCTTGTGACTGCCTCGTGGGTCTTTTGGCCCAACTCCAACTTTCCCTGGGCTTCTACTGGTCCATAAAAATTCACTGTAGATTTTTATTCCATTTGGGCTCCATTTGAGATTCCTTTTCTGTAAAACCCAAAAACATGGAAAAACAGGAACTGGCATTGGGCTCTAGGTTAATAGATTAGTCCCAAAAATGATATAAAGTTGTAGTAAAATGATTGTAAAACATCCAAGAATTATAATACAACAACATGGAACAAGCAAAAAATATAGATACGTTGGAGACGTATCACTCATCATGTCCTAACATAAAATTATTGCATAACTAAAATCTAACACTACTCACTGTATGCTATCACAATTCTATGGATCCCAAGTCAACGAGTCTCAACAACAATTCAAACATAAGCACGCAAATCAACTATAATAGCAATCTATGAAAAAGAGGACAGTCGGTAAAGATGCAAATGGATACCATTCTTTTAAAAATCAAAAAAATCATAAAAATTAGGATGTGGTAGAAAATTTATATACAAGTACTGTGTAAATCATTCAGAAACTTTTGACATTTCAGTAAAATATGAAAAATCAAACACTACAGCCAAAGTTTCTGTTTTTGCACAACACATATCAAATTACCAATTCAAACATCCTAAAGGTAATTCTTGGAACATTATTTTTATAATACAATGGATTTATACAAGGGGATAATTATTTTTCTTGAAAAGTTTCTGTAATCAAGATTCACAAAGTGTCCATGGGCATGAACAAAGTCCAAGGCTAGCCCCCACTTGAATGATGCCCATCTTTCTCACTTTCACTTCTTTTTTTGAAAAAGGTTTAAGTTCCCCACTTTAATTTTTTTAAAGCACAAAACATAAATAAATGAATCTCTAAAACTTTTGGGTTGTCTCCCAGGCAAGGCTTTCTTTAAAGCCATTAAGCTAGGCATATAGTGCTCAAGTAATTGATCCACCCGGATCCCAAGGTATATCAAAGCCAATTTTAATTAACAATGATTTGTAATTTTTAAGTGAGAAAAAAGTGATATATATCATGTGACAACGATGTATAACTCTCTTCCTATGCATTGGCATGCCATACAAAAACAGTTCATGCAAATCAAGTAAATGCCAATACATAGCATAAGTAGTTCCTTCCAATTTTATCATATCGGAAACATAGAGAGGTGAAGATTTGGTTCCTCTCTCATAATAATTGCAAGTAGGAGAACCAAGAACATGCATATTATATTCATCAAAACCATCATATGTGATAGTAAGACAGAACCCATCAATATAATCCTTAATGAGTGCAAACTTCTCCGATATAGTGTAGTTGGGAGAATTCAAAAAGATAATAGGACTATCATGTGTGGTTCCAATAGCAACAATTTCATTCTGAACATAAGGAACTATAGAAAGTTCACCTCCATAAGCATAATTCATATTGGCATCATGGCCATAAGCATAGCAAGCATCAAGTTCATCAAAAAGGGATATTTTAAATGAATCAAAGGGATCATGGCAATCATCATAGCATTCATCCTTCGGTATGTACAAAGGGTAATTAAACAATCTATAAGTTTAAGAGATACTCTCATTATAAGGTGGGCACGGGTAGCTAATCCGCTCTTCCTCCTTTCGTTCTTCGCTCTCCTCCTCATTTTCTTCATCTAATGAGCTCATGGTTTCAACAATTTCTTCTTCCATAGATTCTTGCAAAATTTAAGTCTCTTCTAAGACAGCGGACATTCTCTCAATAAATTAAATAATATCAGAATTGTATTCATAATTCTCATAGCAACATTTAAGTATGGCAAAATTTTCAGATTTGTAAGGAACATCATCGTACTTTTCAACAAAAGAAGCAATTTCATAAGCACCTTTAAAAGCAACAAATTCTTCTTTTTGATACGAATCATAGTAATCATATATACCATGAGCATAAGAAGCCAAGGTTTTATTATCATTAAATTCACATTGAAAGGGAAGGTAAATACCCTTAATCGTAGAGCAACAAGTATAATCACATCTCAAACATACATTCGAAGCAAACCAACGCAATATTTAAATTTGATCCCATAAGTGTTTCCCTTTTTGAGATAAGCGATAATCCCTATAGTACTCACGTTGATCCAAAGTGTCTAATATTATAAAGTTGAATGAGGATTTCTCAGGATTATGAAAGCAGTAATTAAGGTGTTTCACATAACTTGCATTGAGGGTTTTAGGAGCTTCCCCATCTCCATGAGTAGCAAGTACCACTAATTGTTTTGGTGTTTCATGTTCCATATCCATAACTAAAGATATAAAACAACTAATAACATACAATAAAAAAACTAATAAAATAAAATAAAAATTACTTAGTGATAAAACAAACAAGCACACACACACGAGAATATCAAGCACTATGTTATTGCTCCCCGACAACGGCACGAGAAAAACGTCTTGATAACCCACAAGTGTAGGGGATCATTTGTAGCCTTTTTCGATAAGTAAGAGTGTCGAACCCAACAAGGAGCTAAAGGTATAATTAATACTCTCTCAAGTTCTATCGACCACTGATACAACTCTAGGCATGCTAACACTTACTTTACCTAGAACAAGTATGAAACTACTTTGCGGGAATAAAATTAGAAGTACTTTGTAGGTGTAAAGATAGTTTCATGAGAAAATAAAGAACATGGAAATAAAAGTTAGGTGATGTTTAAATAAAGAACAATAAAAGTAAATAGTTTAGTATCAAGCTTTTTGTGTAACACTAACATAAGAGAAAGATTGTCCATAGGCAATTGAATATAACATGATAGATACTTATCATATGCAATGAGGGAGAGGCATATGCTAACACACTTTCTCTACTTGGATCATGTGCACTTATGAATGGGCCTCTAGCAAGCATCCACAAATACTAAAGATCATTAAGATAAGACCCAACCATAGCATTAAACACCAAGTCCTCTTTACTCCCATACGTAAACAATCATCTTACTCCGGTTTGTATTTTTGTCACTCACCAACCCACTATAAGCGAATCATGAACATATTGCAAACCCGCTAGCGGGATTCCTTCACATGTGCGCCTCATAGAAGGCACCTTAGGATAGAACCACAACTCATATCAATAATATCATACCACAATTAACCCGTAGGACAAAATAAATATACTTAAACATCATAGGATAGCCACACATCATTGGATAATAATCTATAGCATTAAGCACGATGTTGAAGTAGATATTACTGCAGGGATAAGAGGTTTTACACCACTGCATAGAGGGGGATAGAATTGGTGGTGATAGCGGAGAAGTTGTTGGTGTAGATCGTCGTCACGATGGTTACCCCGGCGGCGCTCCGATGCCACCGGGAGAGAAGGGGAGAGAGCCCCCTCCTTTTTATCCTTCCTTGTCCTCCTCCCTAGGCGCGAGGAGGGTTTCCCCTCTGGTCTATGGACTCCATGGCTCCCGGAGGGCAAGAGCCCCTCCGAGATTGGATCTCTCTCTCTCTTTTCCTCTCCTGTTTTCGCGACTATTTTATAACCCCTTCATCATTTATTATATATCTAGAGATCTGTAACACCGATCGGGCTGAAATTTTGAGGGGATTTTATTGCGAAAATGTCTTTCTTGCGGTGGAAGCAGAGCCTCAACCGACCTAAGGGCTGGCCACAAGCCATCAGGGCGCCCCTCGGGCATCGTCTCGCATTTATTCTGGCTCTCAAAATTCACATATATTCCAAAAGCAATTGTAAATGTTTATCACGTTTGGACTTTGTTTGATATGGAATTTCTGAGAAACAAAGAAACAGGAACTGGCACTAGCACTGGAAACTGGGTAAGTAAGTTACTTCCATAAAAGTAATATAAAATGTTGCAAAAAGTATATGAAAGTTGTATAATGTTGGCATGAAGCAATCAAAAATTATAGATACAATGGGGATGTATTAGGTGTCCTCCGCCTTCGCGGTCGCAGCCTTTTGTTGCTCTGCCACTTGTTGAGCTTCTTTGAGCTTGGCCTTAAGCTTCTCAAGATCGGCCAAGGCCTCTGTCATTCAAATAGTTCGACATTAGCCACTAATGCAATAAAAAATGAAATACGCTTCTCATAATTCAAAGTAATATTTGGAAAACATAAAGTGCTACTCGTTTACCTTCAGACTGCTCGAACTTTTGGTTCATCAGGTCGACGTCCTTCTCGGACCTCTCAAGCTTCCAGTTTATCTCCGCCATCTTCTCGAAGACGGAGCTCAAAGTCAGGCTAGAAACATGCAATAGAGAGTTATTTACATAAGCCTCATGGTTAGATTTTCAACCTTGGACCAGAGATTTAATCAGTGTCCCGGGGCTATTCATCAAGCTATTACTTCTATTTTGATCCCAACCTCGATTCTTCAACACCAGTATTTGGCTCGGGGGCTACTCACTAAATAGGTTGTTTGAAAGGTTGTGAGAATTTGTCCGCAGGCAGATATACAGATTTGTAGCTCAAGCACATAAAGAACAATATTCAAACAAAGGTCAAAGGAATACCTCGAAAGTTGTAACGAGGCCCTTGAAGACCTCGTGCAATCCGTCCTCCGCAAACCGGAAGCCCCGTAGCGCCATGCCAATCAAGGCATGGTGTTGTTCCTTAAGGGAGAAGCCCTTCACGGTGTCATGTACCTCCTTGGTAGACCCCATGCTAGACTGCCCTTCAGCATGAGGTGAGGGTGGCAAGACCTCTGGAGCCGAGGCAGACTCTAGCTAGGTCGATGATTGGCCTCGTGCTGCCTTGGCAACTTTCGAATCCCATCCCCTCATCAATGCAGGACCAAGGCTTTGGCCTCGGCCATGATAGTTGACCCTCTGACCCCGTGTGTCAACCTGGGGAGCCAGAGTAGAAGCCACCTCCCTTTTCCTATCGCGAGGTGGAGAAGGAGGAGAGGGGATTAAAGATCCGCTGGGAGATGGCAGCCCGCATGAAGAATGGCTCGGATAGACCTTTGGAAGAGTGTGGAAACACGCTCAAGTGATGTTACTCCTACCAAAGCGCAGTTCTAATGAAATATAGAACATAGAAACGGTAGCGTACTTTTGGGGTGTCGATTTCTTCATCTCGAGAACAAGGTGATCACCCTCAAAGTCGACAAAAAGCACAACCTTCCCCCACGACTTGCCAGCATGCTCTGGCGCTGACCTTTTCCCTTTAAGGTAACTATCATCCTCATCCGTGTCTTCATGGGTGAGGGAGGTGTGGGTCTCCTGACCAAGAAACCAAGGACTCCTGCTTTCGAAGACCCTCCCGCCCTTGAGAGTTCGCCCCCTTGGGGACCACCATGTGTGGCACCTCGATCAGGAGCGCCATGAGTTGAGGAGTTCTTGGCTGCCCTTGCAATGGGGTTAGGCTCCGCATGGCCTAAATTTTGGCTGACCAATTATATATGTGCCAAGAAAAATGATTCATTAAGATAAGTATCACCATGTGTGGGAGAATGAATACAAACATGTGTGATAAATAATTTACCCTCCATAGCCAGCCTCGAAGCTACAGTCTTGTCTCTTCTCGGTATGTCGTCCTTGGCCATCTCAAATAGCCACGTCCACATGCGGAGAGGTTAGCGTGGAAGAAGTGGAGGACTAGTCCCACCTCCTTGGGTTTATACTCCTATATCGGTTTTACCCGAACTTGGAGTGGGAATACCCGATGTTGAGCCTGACATTGATTACGTCGAGAAGCTACTAATGGTTTTGCACAAGGTCCTTGTCACGAGACCACCACTGGATCTTCCCCACCAGAGCCTTCACCTTGTTGGCATTCCCCCAGGCGAGACACTTCTAAATCCAGGATTTGAACTAGCGTGGAGGTCCAGCCAAAAAGGCAGGGACGTTGGCATGGCTAGGGGCAAGCGGCTCGGTGATGTAAAACCACTCATGCTGCCATTCCTTCACTGAATTGATGAAGTTTCCCTTAAACCAATCAGCGTCCTGGTTCTTGCTGATCATGGCCCTCCGCACTCCGCTAGATCAGGGCCACTGGACTTTGGCTTGAACTCAAAGGTCTTCAGCCAAAGTCCGAAGTGCGGTTCGTAGCGGAGGAAGGCCTCGCAGACCGTGATGAAGGAGGCAAGGTGGAGTATGGAGTTTGGGGCCATGTGGTGGCAGTCAAGCCCATTGTAGAACATTATCCTGCACATGAAGGAGTGAAGCGGAAACCCCGCGTATCAGATGAGGTGGGGAATGAAGACTACCCGCTCCCTTAGTTTGGGAACCGGACTTGTTGGTCAACACCGGGACCATGAGCATTGATCTCCTTGGAGAGGTACCCCTCAACGTGCATCTCTAGGATGGTACAATTCGTCATGGAGGTTCCACCCAGTGCCCTTTGAGTGTATTATCCATGGCTTGAGGGAGAGCATGGATTTCACTGAGAGAAGCGTACAAGATTGGATCCAGGCGCTGGAGCTTGACGAAGCAGTAGGCGGAGGGCAAACTGAGAGTGTGGTTGTTTGCACTGTTATATTTACACTCTTATAGGTTGTTGAAAGGCCAAGAGTCACCCTTAGTACACCGATAAAAATGCCACCCCCACAAAGATGTCGTTATGTGTATGGGGGAAAACAAAATATTGATGATATCCCTGATAAAACGGGCATGATATCCACCTTGACGGGACATTCTAGTAAAAAGGGTACCTCATACCGCGACTTGAGGAAGGCAGTAAGTGCTCGACCTATCATGAGGTGTGCCGCTTCAATAAAGTTGCCAAATTAAGTGGCACTATTCATACCTACGTGCTCAGCCTTCGAGTCTAAGCTATCCCACCTCTGTCAAGCTTGGCTTGAGGGGCCAAAGAAGACCGGAAGCATGGAGACAAGGCTCGAAGCAATGGAGCAACATGTTTGCAAGTGTCAAGGGATGGTGAAACGAGGACTCAATGCCAATCACATGATGATCGCGGAGTTTACCAACAAGCACAAGCTAGACGCCAAGGAAATAGGGGAGCACATCTTTAAGCTTTACGAGAAAATCGAGCATCTCCAAGCCCAGATCTATGACCTACAGAACCAAAACTGTGAGTATGAATACAAATTTAAGAAAAATGAGTTTGGCAGCAGATTTGAGGATCCCGGAGACTCGTTCATCCTTTTACGATGGTGAGCCTATGCCTTGGAAGACGGAGGACATGCTTCGAACCTCATCAACAACTCCCACATCACCACCTCCGAAGCAAGACAACTAAACACATGGGTATGAGCACTCCCCTTGGCTTGTGCCAAGCTTGGGGAGGTGCCCTGGTATCGTATCACCATCACACCTTTTATTTTCTTAATTTTATCGTTTTTCTTAGTTCAATCCTTTTGGTTATATCTTGATCTAGTATAATAAAGTTTTCGTGTGATCTAGTTTTGAGTTTTTGCTGTATGATTCCTCCTATGTAAGCAAGTCTGAGAGTTATATAATAAAAAGTACTTTTGATTTGAGGGATTGGCTTGTTTGGTATGATCTTGATCGTGAGAAAGATGAAGGAGAAAGAAGTATAGAATAAAAGCAAAGAGTATATATGATGATCTTATGGGGAGTGATGACTTCAGATATAAGAAGTATGTCGACTGAAACTTGTTGTGGGTTGACAAACATAGTTGTTGGTCATTGGGGCAATTAACAGGAAGTAATAAAGAAAGAGAGGTTCACATATAAATATATTATCTTGGACATCTTTTATGATTGTGAGAACTCATTAAAATATTATATGTTAAGAAGTTGATGTGGGACAAGGAAGACAACATAATGGTTTATGTTTGCTTATTTATGAATAGTAGTTATATTGTTATAGATCCCTCAACATGTGTTGCTTGCTTCCACCTCATATCAGCCCAAACTTCCGCACCAAGTAGAGATACTACTTGTGTAGCCAAACACCCTTAACCCAGTTTTGCCATGAGAGTCCACCATACCGACCTATGGATTGAGTAAGATCCTTCAAGTAAGTTGTCGTCGGTGCAAGCAATAAAAATTGCTCTCTAAATATGTGTGATCCATTAGTGTGAGGATAATAAACTTTATACGAACTTGTGATAGGGAAGAAATAAAAGCGACGAACTGCATAATAAAGTTCTCTATCACAAGGGGCAATATAAAGTGACATTCTTTTGCATTAAGGGATTGTACATCCAACTATAAAAGCACATGACAACCTCTTCTTCCCTCTACGAAGGGCCTATCTGTTACTTTATTTTCTAGTACTTACCTTTATGCAAGAGTCGTGGTGATCTCCATCACTTACCCTATTTCGCCTTTATCTTCTAGCAGCTGTCATGTGTTGGGGAATGATCTAGACACATATATCCACTCGAAAGTGGACGAGCATGAATTATTACTGTTGACATTACCCTTGAGGTAAATAGTTGGGAGGCAATACTATAAGCCCGTATCTTTCTCTTTGTCCGATTAAAGCTTTGACCTCATAGGTACCTCGTGAGTGTTAGCAATTGTGAAATACTAAAAGATGATTGAGTATGTGGATTTGCTTTACAACCTCTTATATTGACTCTTTCCTAGATTATGATAAATTGGAAATGCTTCAATGACTGAGATCGTAGTTTGTCGGTGCTCAATAGAGTTCTTGATTCGTACTTTACCATTGTGAATGAATTGTTACTTTAGCATAAGAAATTATATGTCAATATATGTTGTTGTTCTAAATATGATCATGATGCCTTCATGTCCCTATTTTATTTTATCGACACCTCTATCTCTGAACATGTGGGCATATTTATCGATTTCGGCTTTCGCTTGAGGACAAGCGAGGGCTAAGATTGGGGGAGTTGATACGTCCATTTTGCATCATGCTTTTATATTGATATTTATTGCATTATGGGCTGTTACTACACATTTTGGTACAATATTTATGCCTTTTCTCTCTTATTTTACAAGGTTTACATGAAGAGGGAGAATGCCGGCAGCTGGAATTCTGGACTCGAAAAGGAGCAAATCTGAGATACCTATTTTGCACAACTCCAAAAGTCCTGAAAATCTATGGAGAATTATTTTGGAATATATAAAAATTATTGGGCAAAATAAATACATCAGGGGGCCCACTAGGCAGTCACAAGCTAGGGGGCGCCCTACCCCCTAGGCATGCCCCTGTGGCTTGTGGCTCACCTGGCAGCCCTCCGATGCCCATTTTATATTATATGGAGGGTTTTGACCTAGAAAAAAATCATAACAAAGCTTTAGGGGCGAAGTGCCACTGGCTTGAGGCGGAACTTGGACAAAACCAATCTAGGGCTCCGGCGGAGCTGTTCTCTCGGGGAAACTTCCCTCCCGGAGGGGGAAATCAAAGCCATCGTCATCACCAATGATCCGCTCATCGAGAGGGGGTCAATCTCCATCAACATATTCACCAGCACCATCTCCTCTCCAAACCCTAGTTCATCTCTTGTATCTGATCTTTGTCTCAAAACCTGAGATTGGTACCTATGGGTTGCTAGTAGTGTTGATTACTCCTTATTATTGATGCTAGTTGGTTTACTTGGTGGAAGATCATATGTTCAGATCCTTGATCATCATTAATACTCCTCTGATTATGAACATGAATATGCTTTTTGAGTAGTTACATTTGTTCCTGAGGACATGGGATAAGTCTTGTTATAAGTGATCATGTGAATTTGGTATTCGTTTGATATTTTGATGAGATGTATGTTGTCTCTCCTCTAGTGGTGTTATGTGAACGTCGACTACATGAAACTTCACCAGTGTTTGGGCCTAGAGGAAGGCATTGGGAAGTAATAAGTAGATGATGGGTTGCTAGAGTGACAAAAGCTTAAACTCTAGTATATGTGTTGCTTCAAAAAGGGCTGATTTGGATTTATCTTCACCGTTGTTTCATGATTTGTTTAGATTTATCTTTATTCTTCTTTCATAGTTGCGGATGCTTGCAACAGGGGTTAATCATAAGTGGGAGGCTTGTCCAAGTAAGGGCAGCACCCAAGCACCGGTCCACCCACATATCAAATTATCAAAGTAACGAACGCGAATGATATGAGCATGATGAAAACTAGCTTGACAGAAATTCCCATGTGTCCTCGGGAGCGCCTTGCTTTACATAAGATTTTGTCCAGGCTTGTCCTTTGCTATAAAAAGGATTGGGCCACCTTGATGCACCTTTGTTACAATTGTTACTTGCTACCCGTTACAAATTATCTTATCACAAAACTACCTGTTACCGATAATTTCGGTGCTTGCAGAGAATACCTTACTAAAAACCGCTTATCATTTCCTTCTGCTCCTTGTTGGGTTCGACACTCTTACTTATCGAAATGACTATGATAGATCCCCTATACTTGTGGCTCGTTAGCCGTGAGTTCTTATCTTTCACACTTGGAAGGGAAAAGGGAGGAAATCAAGATAAAACAAGAACACTCAAGAATTATCTCCAAATCACACATCCACTAGATCCATAGAAACACAAGAGATACAACGAACCAAGTTGAACGAATGGATATTAGTTACGCTAGTCTTCCCACAACGGAGGAAGGGCCTTGAAATCCTGGAGGATCTTCCATACAAGAGGGGACTTGACATCCACATGGATCTTCTCACATAGAGGTCATCTCCATGGGAGGAGATAAGTGGAAGGAGCTATGCTCTACAATCTCAATCACCAAACATAAGCTAAGGAGGAGGGGTCCCTTATATAGTACTAGGGGTGATAGGGAAGGAGAGAGATACATGGGCCTTAGGACGCATTTGCCCATGTAGGGGCCTGAGGTCTGGCCAGGGTCCCGGATGTCCGGGGTATCATGTTGGGACGGATGTCCAGGCCAAGGGCTAGAGGTCCGGGGTTTGGGCGTCTAGTTCCACACGGTACTAGTGTGGGCGTGGCTGACTTCCGGGGCCTTGGCCAAATTTGTGGGATGGGGCCCGATGTCTGGCCTCTGTAGATTTTTTGGCTCTGCCTTGGTGCTGGAAGGGGCTCTAGGGGGAGCATGTCCGGTCTAAGGGCCAGATGTCCGCGTCCTGGAGGGTCTTTCAACCTCCTTTTGCTGCTCTTCTTCGTCCGTCTTCGTGCCCTTCTCCATAGATGTTTGGTCTTCATTCCGAGTGTCTCAAAGATCGTCTTCTTGGTACCTAAGCATGCATAGAGTGTTTGCTTGAGGTAGCATCCAAGTTCCAAGAGTACCAAAGGGAGAGTCACCAAGGAGAGATGTCACCTTGGTTTCAATGGCATGTGCACCGGCTCTAGTCATATGACCACTTGGAGCTTGAGGTATTAGAGATGGATCCATGTGGATGACCATGGGATGCTCCGCATCATGCCCCCCTTGGGAGATATCCGTCCATGGATCGAGATCCTCATCACTATGGAAAGGAGATAGGTCCTTCGTATTGAAGATGTCACTCACATTATACTTATTGCATGGAATCTCGATCTTGTAGGCATTGTCATTGTAGGTTGCCAACACCATACAGGTCCATTGGTTCGAGGAAGTAACTTGGACTTGTGCTCGGCGGGGAAGCGATCCTTGTGAAGGTGTAGCCACACAAGATCGCTAGTCTTGAACACCATGGGGTATTTGTTGATGTTGCGCTTGGTGGTGACTTGTTCCACTTGACGTTCGACTGTGTACCTTGTATCTTCTTGCATCTTCTTGACATAGCTTGCCCTTATGCTTGTGTCCATGTTGACATGCTCTTGGAGTGGTACCATAAGTTTGTCCAATGGGGACAAAGGGTTAAAGTTGTAGACCAGTTCGAATTGAGACTTGTCGATGGTGAAGTAACACACATGGTTGTAGGTGTACTTGGCGATGGGGGGACATTCTTCCCATTCCTTGATGTTCTTCCTGATCAACACATGTAGGAGCATTGAGAGTGTCCGGTTGGTGACCTCCGTTTGGCCATCGGTTTGTGGATGGTAGGCCGAAGATAAAAGTAGCTTGATCCCGAGCTTGGAGCATAGTGTTTTCCAAATATAGATAAGGAACTTGACGTCACGATCCAACACAATGGTCTTGGGGACTACATGTAGTCACAAGATGTCCCTACAAAATAGATTTCCTACATGTGAAGCATCATCCACTTGTGACATGGAATGAAATGAGCCATTTTGGAAAAGCGGTCCACAACAACGAAAACGGAGGCATGGCCATTCTTTGTTCATGGCAAACCAAGCACAAAGTTGATACGTATCCAAAGTATCTATAATTTTTGCTTGTTCCATGGTGTTATATTATTAATCTTGGATGTTTTACAATCATTTTATAGCTACTTTATATCATTTCTTGGCACTAACCTATTGACATAGTGCTAAAGTGCCAGTTGTTGTTTTATTACTTCACAAAAAATGAGTACCAAATGAAGCCCAAACACAGTGAATCTTTTTGGAGAAGTTTTCTAGGCCAGAAGATACCCGATGGGCCAGAAGACACCTCATGGGCTAGAGAAGTGTCAGAGAAGAAGGCCGAGGTGGGGAACACCCACCAGGGCACGCCAGAGGCCCTTGGCACGGCCTGGTGGGTGGTGCCCACCTCAGGACCCCCTCCACCGACTATCGCCTCTAAAAATATTCAAATATTCAAAAAACCCTAGGGGATTCAGTGAAACACAATTCCATCCGCCACAAGCTTCAGAACCTTGAGATCTAATCAAACAAGATCACATAAGGGTTGATCTTCCTCATAGGTGCCTCTCCGATGATGCGTGCGTAGTCCTCCAAAGACATACAGGTCCGTACACAGTATCTAGATCACTTCATGTCTCTCTTTTTGATTCTCAATACAATGGTATCTTGGAGATCTATTTGATGTAATGACTTTTGCGGTGTGTTTGTTGGGATCCGATGAATTTTGAGTTCATGATCAGTTTCTATCCATGAATATGATTTGAGTCTTATTTGATCTCTTATTTGCATGATTACTTATAGCCTCACATTTCTTATTCGAATCTTTGGTTTAGTTAGGCCAACTAGGTCGATTTTTCTTGCCATGGGAAGAGGTGCTTTGTGATGGGTTTGATGTTTTGGTGTTGTTTCCCAGTGACAGACCGGGCAGCAAGACACGCATGTATCGTTTCTATTAAGGATATCAAGATGGGGTCTATTCCTACATGAATATATCTTGTCTACATCATGTCATCATTCTTTTTGCATTACTCCGTTGTTCCATGAACTTAGTACAGTAGATGCATGCTAGATAGTGGTCGATGCGTGGAGTAATAGAGGTAGATGCAGAATCGTTTCGGTCTACTTATCTTGGACATGATGCCTATATAATGATCATTGCCACGATAGCGTCATGATTATTTGATCTTCTATCAATTGACCAACAGTAATTTGTTCACTCTCAATGTGCTATACTCATGAGAGAAGCCACTAGTGAAACCTACGGCCCCTGGGTCTACTTTTCCAACATATTACTTTCCGATCTACTATTTTTTTGTGTTGTTTTCAGATCTATTAATCCAAAAAAAACCAAAAATACCTTGCTGCATTTTTTGTTTACCGATTTTATTTTGTGTTCTTGCGAGATCTATTTGCCAAAACTAACACAACCTAATCTATCTTTTTATCTTTGAGAGCTTGACAACCTCTCTTACGCGTCGGCTTGCAATTATTTGTTATTTGTGTACATGTGTTGTTTACAAAGGTGCTTGATCTTCCTCTACAGATTGATACCCTGATTTCTTAACTAAGGGAAATACTTACCCTTGCTATGCTGCATCATCCCTTCCTCTTTGTGGAAATACCGATGCAGTCTCAAGCCACATCAACATCCCTTCCTCTTTGGCAAAATACCGATACAGTCTCAAGCCACGTCAAAGGAATTTCTTGTGCCATTGATGAGGAGGAAGCAATCTCTTCGAGTGCCAATCTTGGTGTTGGGTAGACTGTAACACCATGTTACGCATGGCGGGATCTAGACTGTCCCCATAGACGAACACTTGTCTTTCCTGCGTAGTTTGTCCTCACTCGTGCGCACCCTGTACCAACATCCCAGTCGTTCACCCATCCTAGAATCATGCATGCCCGTGTAATAGCAAGGGTTGGCTCTGATACCAATTGTAATACCCCGTTACGCCTACCGATATCTTGACTAGCCCCATGGACCAACACTAGTCTTTCCTGCGCACTTTGTCCTCACTCGTGCACATCCAAGACCAACTTTCCGGTCGGTCACCCATCCTAGAATCGCTCCAAGCCAAGCACCCTTAAGTTTGGAGTTCTTTTCAAGTGGGTTCCTAGAAAAGAAGGAATTCCTTGTTGATATGAGTAGTCTATCATTCCTATTAAGGTAGGCTCTCACAGAGACGTCATCAACACGTATCAGGTTCCTAATCACAAATCTCATCTCCTTGTAATTCACTTTGTTTGCCATTTGCCTCTCATTTTCCTCTCCCGCACTTCACAAATTTTCTGTTTTATTCGCCTTCTTTTTTGTTTTGCCTTTTTCTCGTCAGATCTCTTGTTTGCTTGAAATCTTGTTTGTGTAATCACGATGACTCAAGAAAGCACCTAGTTGTGTTATTATTCCAATACCAATAATAATGCTTTTATTAGCACTCTGATTACTCCTCCCGCCACTAGTGTGGAGTGTTGTGATATTAATGTCGCTTTGTTGAATCTTGACATGAAAGATTAATTTTCCGGTACTCCTAAAGAGGATGTCATGTCCCATTTAGACATGTTTGTAGAATTGTGTGATATGCAAATGAAAAAAAGATATGGACAATGATATTGTGAAGTTGAAATTATGTCCTTTCTCCTTGTGGGATCGTGCAAAAATTTAGTTTTATTCTTTGCCTCGCAATAGTATTAATTCTTGGGGTAAGTGCAAGGACGCTTTTATTACTAAGTATTTTCCGCCCGCGAAAATTAGTTCCCTAAGAACTCAAATCATGACTTTTCAGAAACTTGAGTGTGACACCCCCAATTTGACTGTACGCTAATCGTACTCACAAATGCATACGACTAAGATTAGGGACTCAGTGGTCGATATCAGAACAAACCTCTAGACACAAATAAAAGTCATACAACTTCATATTACATGAAAGGGGCCTGAAGGGCTCGAATACATAAGCTCAACATAAACATGAGTCAGCGGAAGCAAATAATATCTGAGTACAGACATAAGTTAAACAAGTTTTGCCTTAAGAAGGCTAGCACAAACATAACACAGATCGAAAAAGGCGAGGCCTCCTGGCTGGGAACCTGCTATCCTACTGTTGGTCGGGGGCAGCCTCCACGTAGTAGTAAGCTCTAGCGGTGGTGTACTAGTCATTTGGGGCGTACTCCATCTTCGGGGATGCGTCGTCTAAATGCAACAATCCTATCGAGGGGGAAAGAGAAAGCAAAGCAGTGGTGAGTACTCATCCAAAGCACTCGCAAGATTGACATTAGAACTATGCTAAGTATGCAACATTATCTAAGGAATGGGTTTATATCTGGACCGACTGCCAAAAAGCAAGAATGAGGGGGGAAGCCTATTCCTATCGAAGACTGGCATCTCCAACATCTTGGAGCATTTAGAAGAGTGTAGAAAGGTAACTCATATGTAATAGTATAATTGTAGCAATTATATTAAGTAACTTCGCCTAGAGATTCTTCATCGACTCCCTGCAAGAAAGCTATCTCGGAGCCAACATTTTTATTCCAAGTCATCATTTTAGTTATATTAGGTCGAGATACAACTCTAGGTCGTCCTGTTACCATGGACACGGCTATTCGAATAGTTAATTTCATCCCTGCAGGGGTGCAACATGTTTTCCATCACGCTTGATTACCTTTGGCCAGATACACTTTCCTGGGTTATGCCCGGCCTCGGAGATCAACACGTCGTCGCCCTACCTAGGCTGAATAGAGAGGTCAGCTCGTCGGTCTAAATCCTAAGCACGCAGGGGTCATGGGCCTACTCACCCTTTGCACTCCTGCACGACACGAGGGAGGCCAAGGTTGGTCCTAGCATCACTAATACAAGATCATTGTTGTCGCGGACCACTCGGGCACGTGCCGCTCCATTGCCGACGTCCGAAGAGCTTCGGTTGATACAACGATGCTGAGTACCCATAACTTCTCCCATGTGAAGGTTAGTAGGAAAATGTCAAATGACCAACTCAGATCAAATACCCAAACCATTATCATTTTATTAATTGCAAGGAGGATCATGATACACGATATGTGGTCCCATCGCCCCATCTCGAGGTTTTGTGGCAAGGGCCCAGAATGCCCGACCACACCTCTTCGTATTACACCAACACCCTCTAGTCATCCTGACCTCATCATGTATCAACTATAAACTAAATGTAACCGTGTGTATATAACTCCAAGGGGGAAACCCGAGGAGTCACCCTCGAAGGATCCCACCTGATGTAACCATCAAGGTGACCAGAGAGGATTCACACTCGATGGCCTACTCTTCAAGGGTTGCATGACAGAGTAGTTGTCAGGAGTGGTGAAGGAGGAATCACCCTCGATGACCATGACTGAATAGCTACACTACAAAGCTATCATCATGAGTACTTCACGAGGGTTCACCCCCGGTACTCGATAGTAGCTCTGCATAGTCATACAACTAGGGGGTGTGCGGTGAATGTGAGGGGCATTGCTTGTCGGTCGGTTGGCTGAGTCTTCAAGTCATCGATGAAGAACAGGGCAACTGGGACTACGGGTTCACAAGGGATCACCAATCAACCTATACTAATTAGGTGATAGAAAGCAAGTACAGTAGTAGTATAACAAAAAGAGGTTATTCATCAGAGTAGGAGCTATCTACAACGGTAGCAAAAAAAATGCAAGCATACGAGGGAGAGGGATGGGCGATATCGGAATGATCAATGGGGATTGCTTGCCTTGCTGCTCTACTGCAAAGGCCTGATCGTCAATGATGTAGTCATACCCGCCAGCAGCGCCAGTCTTGGGGTGTATCGTTAAAAAGAATGGGGAGAAACAATAAATACAAGGTAGACAGATGCAACATGATGCATGAAATGGCAATATGCAGAGCTAGGCATGCACTAACGCAGTATTACACGTCACAGACGGATCAGAAGAATATCTAACGATATTTTCCGGGTCTCGGGCTACTACCTGACAAGCTAATGCCATGGAAAAGTTCCACGTTCTTTATGATAGGAGCATGTGACATACGAACGAACTATGTATTCAAAATCGTGGAATTTTTCTGATCAACTTTCATGTATAAAATATTTTCATTCGAGTTACGGATTATTTTATATTATTTTTGAAAGATTTAATAATATTCTGAAATTAAAATATATTATTTTAATTCAATAAATGCATTTATGACATCAACATGATGTCATGTTGACATCAGCAGTCAACTGTGGGGTTGACTGGTCAAACTGACCAGTGGGCCCCACATGTTATTGACATAGTTTTAATTGAATCACAATCTAATTAATCAGATTAATTAGGTGGGGTGGGACCCACGGGGCATTCACTATCAAGTTAACAAATTAACTAATTAATCTAATTAACCCTTAATTATCTTATTAATTAATTAATTTAGTAATTAACATTTTTACTAATATTTTTCTAATTTACATTTTATTATTACAAATTTGTTCTATGGGGTGGGCCCCTATCGTCAGAGTCATTGGGAGGGGGTTAGTGGGGGGGCTAATTTCCCCAATAACCGAATCGGTTAGGGGAGGGAGGTCGAGGCCCTCTGTGGCCGGCGGCTGGCACAAGGCGAGGCACCAACGAAGGTGGCCGGCGGTGGTGGGGATAGGGGGGACAACGCGGCCGGCGGTGGTGGGGACAATCGCGGGCACGACGGGGTGGGCAGAGCGCGGCGAGCGTGCGACGCGACGGAGGAGCGAGCGTGGTTGCACGAGGAAGGGCCGAATCTAGGTCGGGAGCGGCGGTAGGGCGACCGGTGGCCACAGCAGGCACGGTCGGCCAGGGGGGAGGGAAGAGAGGGGAGGGAGGACCCCGGTGGGATCACCAGTGTTGTGGGGTGCTTGGGGCGGCAAGGCACTATGGCGACCGACGAGGAGGAGGCGAGGAGGTGGTGCGGCAACGGGGCGGTGCCGAGCATCGGTGGGGAGGGCGCCGACGACGGGACGATGCTGGGCGCCGATGACAGGGCGACGACGGGGCGGTGCGGGGCTCGCCTCGATCTGGATCGTGGGGTGGGTGGGTGAACCGGGGGAGTGGGGATCGGGGCGGGGTGTCAGTGGGGTGGGGTTGACCCCTTGTAGAGGCTAGGGGTGGGAGGGGAGAGAGGGGAGGGAGGAGCCCGGTGGGATCACCGACGTTGTGGGGTGCTTGGGGTGGCAAGGCACGATGGCGACCGACGAGGAGGAGGCGAGGAGGTGGTGCGTCGGCGGGGCGGTGCCGAGTGCCGGTGGGGACGACGATGGGACGGTGTTGGGCACCGGCGACGGGGGCAATGGCGGGGTGGCACGGGGCTCGCCCCGATCTGGATCGTGTGGTGGGTGGGTGAACCGGGGGATTGGGGATCGAGGCGGGTGTCGGTGGGGAGGGGTTGACCCCTTGTAAAGGCTGGGGGTGGGCCGACCTGGGGTAGGTGGGCCGGCCAGTTGGGCTGGCCCAGGGGGAGGTTTTTTTCCATTCTATTTTTTCTTTTATATAAAAATCATTCTGTTTTTAATAGATTTAGTAATAAAATAACCTTACACAATGAAGTGAACATGCCCAATATTTATATTGCAACATTTGGCATAGCCACAATAATTTTATAGGCCTTTTGAAAACAATAGAAAATATTATGATCCAAAAGGCAATTAATAAATGCTTTGGGAATTTGTTAAATTGTTTTAGGGGCACCTAAACATTTGCAAACATGTGGTTTGCATTTTTAGAAATACCAAAAGAATATTTGAAAGCTATTCATGATTTTTATTCATAGGTTTGCCAAACTTTTAAAACCCACTTTGAAATGAATTGCATTGCAATCGAAAATGAAATTGCATTTGATTCCAAAAGTAAATAAATTAGGATTAGAAAAATTTATTAGCCTAACCCTCATGTCACTGTAGCTAGATTACAAGGATTACTATAGCAACATCCCAGGGTGTTACAACTCTCCCCTACTAAAAGAAATTCTCATCTCGAGAATTGAGAGGTAGAAGGAAGAAGATCGGGATATTTTGCCCGAAGGTTATCCTCGCCTTCCCAAGTGGCTTCATCTTCAGAATGATTTGACCAGTGCACTTTGAATAACTTGGTAACCTTATGACAAGTTCGACGTTCGGTTTCATCAAGAAAGCAGATTGATTGCTCTTTGTAAGTGAGATCATCCTGCACTTCAATCAATTCGAAATCCACCTCACGGTGCGGATCCTTGAAACAACGACGAAGTTGCGACACATGGAAGATATCATGGATATGGGAGAATTTTGGTAGCAGCTCTAATTTATAAGCCACATGCCCACATCTTTCAATTACGCGGAAGGGACCAACGTAGCGATGAGCTAGCTTGCCCTTGACTCCAAACCGATGAGTGCCTCTCAAAGGAGTGACACGCAGATAGGCCCTATCACCGGTCTAATAGGTTGAACCCTTGTGTTTCTGTCATAATTGCTCTTCTGACGGGACTGTGCCACCTTGAGATTATCCCGAACAATGTGGACTTTCTCTTCAGCTTGTTGGATAATGTCCGGACAAATGAGTGCATGTTCCCCAGTTTCTGACTAGTTCAAAGGGGTTTGGCATTTTCATCGATATAACACTTTAAAGGGGGCCATCTTCAAGCTGGCTTGATAGTTGTTGTTATATGAAAATTCAGCATATGGTACAGATTCTTCCCACTTCTTCACGAAAGAGATAACACAAGCTCGTAGCATGTCTTCAAGGACTTGATTAACTCGTTCAACCTGACCTTTAGACTGAGGGTAATAAGCAGTGCTCCAGGTAATATGAGTTCCCATTGCCTCTTGGAAACTATCCCAGAACTTGGAGGTGAAAATACTGCCACGGTCCAAACTAATTTCTTTTGGAATGCCATGGAATGAAAACAATTCTTGAGGTATACAAGTGTAACAGCCCGGGACCGACGCTCCATAAGATTCCCCTTTTATTTCCATTCCCGTCCGCGTTTCGTTTGGTCATTGCATTTATCATCGCATCATTCGCATCATATGCATTGCATCATCACTCATTCTCGAAACTTGCATCAGTGAGTAGCTGCTAGTTCTCTCCCTTCGTGCCGTCAACCGTTTTGAGACCAACCACACATGCACTCGTCCGCGACATCGTTTTAAAAATATATTTTAAAGGCGCACTAAAAATATTCTCGAATTGGGTTGAAAGTTGGTGTGCGGTCTTATTATATTGTAGGTAGACCGCCTGCCGAATTTCGTCGCATTGCGAATTCGTTTGATACCCGAACGGTCAGTCATAGGAGTGCGGTCATCGGTTTATTCGTCGGACGTTTTTTGGTGTTTTAAACTCTGTCATGGGCTGCCACTTTCCCTCTCATCTCAGACCAATGCCCACAACACACCCCACTAGCCCACCTATCTAGGCCCCTCCGCTTCCGGGCCGTCCGGTCAAGATCGAATGGTCCGAAAACAGAGCAAACCTGCTAACCCTAGCCCTCTTTTCCTATTTAATCCCCTCCCCTTCCTAATTTGACCTCCTCCCTAATCCCTCCTCGTTTTCTGTGCCGAGCCAACAGCTAGCCGCCAACCAGTGCCTCATGTCTCGCTCCTCATGCTGGGCCTGCCAAGCCTAGATCCAGGCCCGCCCGGGCCCGAACCAGGCAGCCGCCTACCCCGAGCACCTCCCGAGCCCCATGGCGCCCGACCCTCTGCATCCGCCTGCAGCTCCCTCAGTCGGCCACCGCTGCCCCTCACAGGAGTTGCTCTGCCAAACCTCCTCCCTCCCTTCCTTCTCTTCCTCCTCTCCTTCTCCTCTTCGTAACCCTGGCCCTCTCTCTCTCTCCCGCGGATCCCCGCTGCCATGGATGCCCAGCTCGCCGCCCCAAGCCGCCGTCGCCGCCGACCTCTGGCCTGATCCGGCCATCTCCGTCCCGGCCCGGTCATCGGAGTGCCCCGCCGGATCCGCCCTCCGCCACCTGCCTCTCTGCGCCGAACGGCCCTGTGCTGCCACCATGCCTCCTGCTTGTGCGCGAGCACGGGAGGGAGGATGAAGCCCCGCTTGCTCACCCGAGCGCTGTCGCCCGCATGGGCCGGCCCACCCGCGGCAACCGCCCGCGGCCCAACAGCCTCCTGTGGCCCAGTTCCCTGCTCCATCCGGCCCAAGGCCCGGAGGTGAGCAGCCCTATTCCCCAGCCCGTGCGCCGGTTAACTATCCTGCGCCCAGTGCCATGTCCAGATTCGGCCCGTGCTGTTTTTTTTCTATGCTGCGAATTTTCTAATTAAGTTGTGATTTCAGAATTACAGGAAAACCCATGTTTTTAAATTGTTAATAACTTTGTAACCCATGTTTCCTATCATGCATATGTTTTGGTGTATCGTGTATTGATTGTTGTTTTGGATTGTTCCATCTCGTTAGAGTTCCGAAAGCGTTCGGAGTGTGAGAATTCGTTCGACTATGTTGGATCGTCTTCTTCATGGACTCGTTCTTCTTCCGAGAGGGATCTCAGGCAAGATGACACATTTCCGTGGATACCACTACTATCATTGCCATGCTAGATGTCTCGTTTTTCTATCGTTATGTCTCGCTACCTACCACTTGTTTGTGAAGCCTCCCAACATTGCCATGAAAAGCCTCTAACCCTCCACCTTCCCAGCAAACCTTTGTTTGGCTCTGTTACCGCTCGCTCAGCCGTTCCTATAGCGTTTCTAGCTACAGGTGCAATTGCTTCCATGTGACAACATGGACATTCTTTTGTTATCACAATATTATTGCTATTTAATTTAATGCACTTATACACTTGGTACAGGGTGGAAGGCTTGGCCTTTTGCTTCGTGTTTTGTTGCGCTCTTGCCGCCCCTAGTTACTTGTGAACCGGTGTTATGTTCCATAATTGAGCGCTCCTAAGATGCTCGGGGTTGTTATGGGGACCCCCTTGATCTTCGTTTTAGGATAATGCTTGTCTGAGCAGGCCCAACATTGGTACTATTTGCTTAACAACAACTAAAGTTTGCATAGGGCATGATCACCCTGTGGATTAATCAACAACCAGGCCCAGTGCTCCTCATGAGTGTTAGTCAAAACTAGAGCACTATGCGGGGTCACCCCAGGGCAACTTGGGTGATTTCTATCAGGCCATTGTACGCGTAGCTTATCGGTCGTGTCCTGAGAACGAGATACGCGGCTCCTATCGGGATCGTTGACACGTCGGGAGGCCTTGCTGGACTTGTTTTACCTTTCTCGAATGTCTTGCGTGAGGAACCCTGATCTTATTCGGGCTATCTTGAGGTGTCGGGATTCCTTTGGAATTGCCTACGATGATCACGAGATCCGTGGTTGAGGTTATTCCCGTGGCGTGTGGTTAATTTGTGATGGATGAGTTGGAGCACCCCTGCAGGGTTAAACCTTTCAGAAAGTCATGCCCGCGGTTATGTGGCAAACTTGTATACTTTGTTTAACACCCAATCATAGCAAACTTGAAGTAAATTCAAATAAAATACAACAACCGTGTGCGTAACCGTGACTGTCTCTTCTCGTGAGTCCTTATCTGAGAGAGAACATGGTGGGGTTATGTTTGACATAAGTAGGTCTTCAGGATCACTTAGTGATCATTGCTAGTGCATGTCCGTTATGCGTAGACCACCATACTTTACTTTCTGTATTCGTAAGTTAGCCACTCAAACAAATGCTTAGTCGCTTGCTGCAGCCTCACCACTTAACCATACCTCGCCTATTAAGCTTTAATAGTCTTGATACCCTTGGAAATGAGATTGCTGAGTCCCTGTGGCTCACAGATTACTACAACAACAGTTGCAGGTACAGGTAATGCGATGATTGAACGTGAGCGCAATGCTTGTTTGTTTGGAGGTCTTCTTCTTCTTCATCAATCTAGGATGGGTTCCAGGCGGCAGCCTGGGATAGCAAGGATGGATGTCATTTTATCGTTTGATTTCGTCCGTAGTCGGACCCTGCTCTTCTGTATGATGTTTGAGTATGTTGTTGTATTGATGTGATATTGATGTAGCTTGTGGCGAGTGTAAGCCAATTCCATATACTCATCTCTTCTGTACATGTACTTGTAATGATATCCATTCTTGCAACATGACAAGATGCGCTTCTATCCCTGTCGAGGCCCTCGTGCCGAAATAAGGATAGGGTCTCATCTTGGGCGTGAAAACAAGGCTGCTAATTGACTAGCAGTAATTGTCTCCTTGAGTGGCAGAAAGTGTGCAACCTTTGAGAATTGGTCGATGACTACAAAGATAGCATCATTACCCTTCTGCGACTTTGGAAAACCCATGACGAAGTACATTTGAATCTTGTCCCATTTCCATTCAGGAATAGGGTGGTTTGCAAAAGTCCAGCAGGTTTCTGGTGCTTAGCTTTGACTCGGCGACAAACATCACACTCTTCATTATAGCGAGCAATGTCTTGCTTCATTCTAGACCACCAGTACCTTTGACGGATGTTGCTGCCTCTTGAGCTTGTGTTGGTTTTCCCTTGAAGAGGAAAGGGTGATGCAGCGAAGTAGATAAGTATTTCCCTCAGTAGTTGAGAACCAAGGTATCAATCCAGTAGGAGGAACAAGCAAATAACCAATGGATGCACCAAAGAAACAATCAAACTCTTGCACCCAACGCTATAAAGGGGTTGTCAATCCATTCACGATTATTTGCAAGGATTAGATCCAATAGAGATAGATGTAAACGAGAATGAAAAGCAAAGAGTAAATAAATTGCAGCAAAGTATTTTTGGTATTCTTGGTTTATAGATCTAAAAATATATTATGGAAAGTAGACCCGGGGGCCATAGGTTTCACTAGAGGCTTCTCTCTTGAAGGCAAATATCATGGTGGGTAAACAAATTACTATCAAGAAATTGATAGAAATGCGAATAATCATGTAGTTATCCAAGGCAATGATCATTCATATAGGCATCACGTCCGTGTCAAGTAGACCGAAACGATTCTGCATCCACTACTATTACTCCACACATCAACCGACTCCTGCCTGCATCTGGAGTATTAAATTCATTAAGAACAAAGTAGCGCATTAAGAAAGATGACATGATGTAGAGGTATAAGCTCAAGAAATATGATGAAAACCCCATCTTGTTACCCTTGATGGAAACAATATAATACGTGCCTCGTTACCATGTCACTTGGTGAGCACATCGCAAGATTGAACCCAAAACCAAGCACTTCTGCCATTGCAAGAATTACCAATCTAGTTGGATAGACCAAACGAATAACTCAAAGAGATTTACAAGGATATGAAAACATGAATATAAGAATTCAGAGAAGATTCAAATAAGATTCATGGATAATCTGAACATAAACTCACAATTCATCGGATCTTGATAAACAGACCACAAAAGAGGATTACATCGAATAGATCCCCATGAAGATAATGAAGAACATGGTATTGAAGATAAAAGAGAGAGAAGAAGCCATCAAGCTACTAGCTATGGACCCATAGGTTTGTGGTGGACTACTCATGCATCATCGGAGGGGTAATGGAGTTGATGTAGATGCCCTCCGTGATCGAAACCCCCTCCGGCAGATTACCGGAAAAGGCTCAAGGATTGGATCTCTTAGGAACGAGGGTTCTGGTGGAGGAAAAGTATTTGCATGGATCTTTTTGTGTTGGGGTAATATTTGGGTATTTATAGGACGAAGAATAGGGTTAGGAGACCTGTCAGGAGACGGCAAGTCTGCCAGGCACGACCAGGGGTTGGCCATGCCTACCAGGCTTGTGACCTCGTGGCATGTGCCGTGGCGTGCACTCCATGCCTGGTTGATTTGTTTCCTTCCAAAAAAATCATTCCGAAGGTTTTATTCCATTTGGACTCCGTTTAATATTCCATATCTGCAAAACTGAAAAACAAGGAAAATATAAAAACTGGCACTAGGCTCTAGATTAATAGGTTAGTCCCAAAAATAATATAAAATAGCATATTAATACATATAAAACATCCAAAACAGATAATATAATATGCCATCATAAAAAATTATAGATACGTTGGAGACGTATCAGCATCCCCAAGCTTAATTCTTGCTCGTCCTCGAGTAGGTAAATGATAAAAACAGAATTTTTGATGTGGATTGCTACCTAACATATTTATCCATGTAATATTCTCTATTGTGGCATGAATATTCAGATCTGTAAGACTCAAAACAAAAGCTTAATATTGATACAAAAACAATAATATTTCAAGCATACTAGCAAAGCAATTGTATCTCTTCAAAAAGATAATGGCAAAAGAAAGTTATCCCTACAATATCATATGGTCTGGCTATGCTCCATCTTCCCCCCACAAAGTACTTATATCATGCACAACCCCGATGACAAGTCAAGCAATTGTTTTCACACCTTTATTTTCTCAAAAATAATTCAACTCTCATGCAATACATGAGCATGAGCCATGGATATAGCACTATAGGTGGAATAGAATGTGGTGGAGGTTGTCAAGGAAGGGGAGAAGATAGTCTCACATCAACCAGGTGTATCGACGGCCTATGGAGATGCCCATTAATAGATATCAATGTGAGTGAGTAGGGATTGCCGTGCAACGGATGCACTAGAGCTATAAGTGTATGAAAGCTCAAGAGGAAACTGAGTGAGTGTGCATCCAACTTGCTTGCTCATGAAGACCTAGGGCAATTTGAGAAGCCCATCATTGGAATATACAAGCCAAGTTATAAAAAGAAAAATTCCCACTAGTATATGAAAGCGAGAGAATAGAGACTCTCTATCATGAAGATCATGGTGATACTTTGGAGCACAAGTGTGGAAAAAGATAGTAGCATTGTCCCTTCTCTCTTTTCTCTCATTTTTTTCTTTTCTTTTCTCGTTTTTTATTGGTGGTCATCTAAGCCCTCTTTTATTATTCTTATTTGGGCTTCGCTGTCGTCTTCTATTTTTTCATAAAGTTCGGAATCTCAACCCCACTTGTGAGGGAATCATAGCTTCCATCATCCTTTTGTCGTCATTTTCTCATGATAGATGCCATGGGAAGGCTTATCGAAGGTGGTTGGGGCCGGAGGATGCCGACGGGCTTGGGTGCGGGATTAGGCACAAGCGGTGCACGCGATGTACCTAGGTTCGGGGCCCTCCGTGGGAGGTAACACCCCTAGTCCTGTTGGATCTAGTTTGATCGATGAGGAAAGGTTACAATGTTGCTCGTGGAGCTGTTTTATAGAGGTGGAAGAGGGAGCAGCCGGCTCCCCTTCCTTGGCTACGTGGGTGAGTATGTGGGTTCTAGTCTATCTGATCTATTCCCCTTTGCATGTGGGGCTCCGGGGGGGTTTATAGGCCAACCCCCCGGATTACAATATGAGTGGAAAGCCATGGGGGCCCTAGCTGGCAGCCTCTGTAG
The DNA here is from genome assembly GCA_022496015.1 of Hordeum marinum. Taxonomy (NCBI): domain Eukaryota; kingdom Viridiplantae; phylum Streptophyta; class Magnoliopsida; order Poales; family Poaceae; genus Hordeum; species Hordeum marinum. Next base: position 315,263,355 of record CM039678.1, read on the forward strand.
TCGACCGTGGGGCCCCCGGCTGTAGGGTCTCATCGTCAGTAGGGCCCGCCGGCTGGGGGGTCACGTCGAGAGCTGGAGGGGCCCGTGTAGCGGGTCCCATCAACAATCACTTCTCGGCACGGGTCATCCTTCGGGGCGCCATCTTGCAGTAGCCGTCGAAGGTCAGCGGTACGGCCGGCTGCACTATAGTCATGCCGGGGCATGTCATGGAGTGGTTGGAGGCGTGCCGGCACTGTTGGGAGCCCAGTCACGGTCAGCCGAAGTCAACGACACTATTGCCTCCACTGTGGCCACACGGGCGCTAACCCCTGACGGGATGGGGGCCACTGTAGCCATGCATGCCTGGGCTATGGGATCCAAGGCACGGCCAGCTAGGGGCCCAGGAATCCCTGCATCTAGCCGGCAGCCCTTGGCGGAGCCGGCCATGCGTAACCGGCAGTGCCTAGCCGACACCAAGTAGCCGGCCAAGCTCAATCTTGGCCGTAGGGGGAGGCGGCTCACCCTTCGGCCATTCCAGAAAGTTTGGGGCAGTAGGTTGCTTTAGGGTACCCCGGGGTTATCCCCCCGATAGTAGTCCCCGAAGCAGGGGAGGCCCGCCGCCAAGCCGCGGCGGACCTCGCCGGCTTGATTATCGTCCAGGTGCCACGGCCGGCTCCGGAGGGCGGTTGTCAATGGCCTTTCGGCCACCAGCTCCGTTTGGGGCACCACGCCAGGCGGTATACCTGCCTCACGTGGTAGACGCCACAGGGCACGATCCTGACAGGTCGGACGACAGACAAGACCGAACCGAGAGGGGGCCTGCCCCGGCCACGGCCTCGGCCCGTGCGTGTGGATCTTCTGCGATTTGGGCCGACGATTGGCATGCCCGAGGGTGGTAACTGCCGTCCTGCACATGACGGGGATCATGTGCAATGAATCGCCCCCCACGACCGTCCGCACGGGGTTTAAATGGAGGAGGGAGGGGAACAAAACGGCGCATTCATCCCCCTCGCCTCTGTCGCTATGCACTCGTCGCCCTCCTCCTCCCGCCCCGAGAGAACGAGAGAAAGAGAGAGAGACTCGTGCCCATCGTCATGCTCCCGTTGTTGCTGCCGGAGACCGCCCGCAACCGAACTCCCGCACCCGGCGCAGCACCCGCAAGCCCAACGAGAGGTCATGGCGAGCAAGGGGGCGTGCAATGGCATCGTTTTTGACGAGGAGTTCATCGAGAACCTTCGCCATCGCCGCAAGCCACCGGCGGAGGAGTTCGTGGAGGCACGCATCGCTGGGCCGGAGAATTCCCCGGCCCCATGAGACGGCGAGGTGGTTGTCTTTGCTCAGCATTTCCTCCGCGGGATCGGACTGCCGACGAGCACATTCTTCCAGTGCTTCCTAACGCTGTTCGGCCTGTAGCCGCACCACCTCGCCCCCAATGTCGTCATGTAGCTGGCGGCCTACGTCACCCTCTGTGAGGGGTACCTAGGGGTGGAGCCGAGGCTTGACCTCTGGTTCCACCTCTTCTTCCTCAAGCAGCAGACGGTGAAGGATCCGTTGATGAAGAAGGCGGTCATGACCGCCTGAGGGGGGCCTTGATCCGCATCTGCCAGGGAGCCGGCTCCCCGAAACTCCCGCTGCAGGAGTCGGTGAAAAACTGACAGCGGGGATTCTTCTACGTGAAGAACTTGAAGCCGGAGGAGGATTACACCAACCTCCCCGACCTCGTCAACACGCCACCAGTGGCAATGCTGAACTGGCGGATTGCCCAGCCTGTAGCCCCGGAGATAGTAGACCGGCTCTGCGAGCTGGTGATAATCATGACCAGGGCGGAGGGCCTAAAGGCGGCCGACCTTCTGACGGTGATGGTGGCGCGCCGGGTGCAGCCGTTACTACAGCCGGCCGCATCTCATATGCCAGATGGGGCACCGGCACGACCCCTGTCGGCTCTCCACTAAGGAGCTGAAGCCCGTCCACGTGGTGTGGAGGGTGAACGCCATCTCCTCGGCGAAGCTGAAGGAGGGGAGTTGGCAGTAGGGGAAAAACCATACAGCCGGAGCCACCCAGCACCAGTGGTAAGTGAGGCAGCCGGCATGTCTTCCTTTTTTCCCCCGAGCGTGTTTCCTCGACTTAACAGTAAAGAATGACTCCCGACATGCAGGTTTTTCCCACGTTGCAGATGTACCAGGAGCCCACCGCCGACTTGGCGGATTCGGACCTCGAGGAGGTGGAGGATGTCGACGATGTGGAGCCGGTCGACCCAGATCGAGATGGCGCATCCGAGGCCGGGGGGAGGAGATAGTGACGGAGGCGACCGAGTCGACGGGTGAGTCCCCTCCCCGTCCAAATTTGCGGGATTGGACTGACGACGATGCTGAGTCAGAGGAATCGCACGATGCAGAGGCTCCGGAGGACGTCGAGGCCTCGGAGGACAAAGCCACGGAGCCGCCGAGGAGGCGTCTTCGCCGGGTCGGCGACAAGCCCGGTCGGAACGACGTGGTGGCGGGTGACAAGGGGAATCAAGTGATAGTCCCCGGGCCGACACTAAAACGGGCCGCGACCGAGCAGCTGGGCAGCAGCCGCAGAGGCGGAGGTAAGAGGAGGCGGGTCGTCCCGACGGGCCCTGCGAGGATGGCGGTCCCCGCCGTTATCGAGTAAGTCAGCCTGCCCCAATTCCATTCCCTCGATTCTTCCTTCTCAACTCCCCCTCTTATTCCGTTTGCCCAGGGAGGCGCGCGCCCTGGGGAGGACCTCGACAAGCGACGCTGCCGAGCACCACTGAGGAGAGGGAGAACGAGGATTGGCACGCACTGGAGGCGGCCCAGCAGGAGTTGCGTATCGAGGGGTGCCATCCATGGGAGGAGGCTACAAGGAAGTGGGCGCCATCAGGAGGGGCCGACAGGGAGGATGCCGGTCAATTGTGGGAGCCCTTCCTCGAGGGTCAGGAAAGGCGGTCAAAGAACCGTCACGACCCCACGCGACAGGCGGAAATGGCCACGGAGGCCACGGAGGACGCGCGGGCGGCAGCGGACATGGGAGCGGACCGTGCCGGCAACGAGGAGGAGGAGGCGGATCACGGCGCGGACCTCTCAGGGGCGAGCGATGTGCCGCCGGGGGCGGACCGCGGTGTGGGCTTCGCTAGAGGAAACGACATGCCGTCGGGGGTGGATGGCCCCCCAGATACGGAGACGATAGCGGTGGGGGCGCCCGCTCCGGACATGCTGGCTCGAGAGGTGCCGCCTCCGGAGGCTCCGGTGCCAAAGGTGTCGGCCCTGGAGGAGCTAGTTATGGGAGCGCCGTCTCCCGGGCTGAGCCGGGCGGGAGAGGCCGGCAACGGAGGATCGTGGCGTGAGGCCGAGGCGCCCGAGGGGTCGAGCAGCACGGGCTATTCGTTCGGGGCCGCTGGCACGATGGTGCCGGGAGGAGCCAACCCCCTGGTGACCTTAGGCAAGGGCAGGCCGACGGGCGGAGGCCGGCTGTCAGAAATCTGGGCCACGGCCAGCCGCCCGCCTGCCGGGGATCTGCCAAGCGCTCTCGTGGCAGCGGTGTCCGCCGCAGTCGAGGCATCCGCCGCCTGCCGCGCCTAGACGTCGCAAGACGCCCGGGCAGCTAATGATCGGCTGGTGCAGCTAGAATGGACCATCGATGTAAGCTTTCTTCCTTTCTTCATCTTCTTTTCGGCATTTTCTCCAGTGGGGGCGCGCAAGGGCACCCACTGGGTGTAGCCCCCAAGACCCGAACCGGCTATGGCGTTGGCAGGTCGGGTCTAATGCCACATGTTGGTTTTGTTGTCCACAGGCAGCGTACGACCGTCGAGTGACCACGTACAACTCCTTGCCGAGCTTGTAGCGGGAGAACGAGGGATGGCTGGCCACTTTGTCCTAGGACTTGCGAGGTAAGGTCTTCGTAATGTCCGAGGTTGGGGCGTAGCCCATGGGATTCGATCCGGTCGCCGCGAAGGCAGGCCGAATCCCCTTCTCCTTCTTTGTTTTCTGATTGGGTTTTTTCCATCACGGGCAGACACCAACGCCGAGGCAGCCAACCTCCAATGCCAGGTCGTGGAGCTCGGAGATCAGCGGAGCTCCCTGACCGCGGAGTGCGAGCAGCTCCACCAGGAGGTGGCCTGGGCGCAGGTGGCAGCGACCAAGCGCGAGACGGCCCACCACCAGGAGCTAACGGACCGCAAGGCGGCCATCCGCCAGGAGCTATCGGGCCACGAGGCGACCCTTCGCTAGCAGGCGGAGGAGCGGGAGCGCGCCCACCGCCAAAAGCTGGCGGACCACAAGGCGGCCATCCGCTAGGAGCTATCGGGCCGCGAAGAGGCCCTTCGCCAGTAGGCGGAGGAGCGGGAGCACACCCACCGCCAGGAGCTAGAGGCAAAGGATGTCGCGTTGGCGCAGGCAGCTCGGAGTGAGCACGAGCGCCGGCTCCAGGAGTGGTACGCCAAGGAGTCGGAGCTGCGGGAGCAGGGGCATGGGATAGAACGCATGCTACATGGTAAGATCTCGTCATCTCATCCTTTCCGCTGCTCGTTTCTGGTTTTCGTTGGCCATTTCATTCATCTTCTTTTCCTTCTTTTCTTCTCAGGGCTTTTCCCTAGCACGCAGGAGGCCGCTGAGGCGGCTATGGAAGCCCACCGTGAGGGCCAGCGGGAACAGGGGGCCGCCGTTGGGCCACATGCCCTTTGGACCCTGAACGAGGTGGGGATCGCCGCCAGGGCAAGGCTGGAGGTGGTGGTTCGTGCCTTGAAGCGGCTTCAGGTGGCCGGCGAGGCACTTTTCCGTGTCCTCTGGCTTGGTGGATCCGGCTTCGATGAGCTGGCTCTCGCGGTGGCTTGAGTTCAGGACCATGCGAGTGAACGCTTGGAGGGCGTCCGCTATGTGCACCGGTGCGAGCATGGCCCTTCGTATTGTGAGGTCGTGGTACCCTGAGCTAGACCTGAGCCTGCTCATGGCCCAGCATGCCGGCGCCGACGCAGATCTGGAGGCGGTGGCCGATCGCTGGCCATGCGAGCCAGCGACCTTGTGTCCTTTGCCGTCTAGGACGAATATGTCCCTAAGCCCCAGGCGGACGGTATGGTGATCCCAGAGGACTAGTACGCACTTGCGCTAGATGACCCAGAGGGAATCGGCGCCGAGACGGACGACGAGGATGCCGGTTCCAGTACCGATGACTACACCGACCCCGAGCCGGCTCGAGATCCGGATGCGGGAGCGACCACGGGAGGTGGCGGAGATGGCGGCGCGGCCACCCTTTAGAGTCCTCTGTTTTTCATGTATCCCTGCTCTTTTGTTAGCACTTCAAGTCCACCCACTTGGGGTGGTAATGTAATGAACTCATGGCCGCGGGCCTTCTAAGTTTTATGAAGTTTTTCTGGTTGTTGCAAAGTCTGTTTTTATGCGTGGCGGCTTGCCCTTTTGGTTCCGTCAGCTCAGTTTCTTTTCCCCTTGGTTTCGGCCCCGCCAGCCCGACAACCGGGAGCCATTCTGTGGTTGGTATGGGGCGTCCGCCTCGAGGGAGCCGACTTTGACCTTAGGAACCGTGAGGCAAGAAAATGCTCTAGCTAGACATAGCTAGTGACCCCCTAGTGATTGGTTTTTCGTGTGTGCCAAGCTTTGCCACTCCTGGACCCTGTGAGCCGGACAGTCGGGAGCCGGTCTATGGCTAGCAGGGGTGGGAGGACTTTACTTAGCTCACACTACTTCATCTACCTTGGGGGAGGACCTTAGGACTAGCTGACTAGCCCCGGGGACCGGGAGCCGGATCCGGGAGCCGGTGAATTGAATTGAAAAACTTTGGTATGAGCGAGAAGGGGTGTGTCCCAAGAGCCAGCTTGGGGCACTCATTGCATTCATAAACCCAAAAGGGAAGGATACATATATACACTAGTTCCTAGCAGTAAAACGGGCGGAGGAGCGTCGCGTTCCAAGGGCGCTCTGTCTCCTCGCCGGAGGCGTCTCTCTTGCGCTTCTATGGCTTCTAGGCATCTATCAGGTAGTACACGTTGTTGTGCAGCACCTTGCTGATGATGAACGGGCCCTCCCATGGGGAGGACAGCTTGTGCTGGCCGGCCCTACGCTGGATCCGCCTGAGCACGAAGTCCCACTCGCGGAAGGAGAGTGGCCAGATCCGCTCGCTATGGTAGTGCTAGAGCTTCTGCTGCTAGATGGCCGTCCCGCTCAAGGCCAGTTCACGTACTTCTTCGAGTTGGTTGACGCCGTCTACTCTTGCCTCCCTTGTGTCCTTCTCCATGTACAAGGCGACCCGAGGCGAGTCGAACTCGATGTCGGTGGGGATAATCGCCTCGGACCCGTACACGAGAAAGAAAGGAGTGAAGCCGGTCGACCGGTTAGGCGTGGTCCTGAGGCTCCAAAGGACAGCCAGCAGCTCGTCGACCCAGCAGCCGACAAATCTTACCAGCGGCGTTACGAGCAGGGGCTTGATGCCGGATAGGCTTAGGCCATTTGCCCTCTCGACATGGCCGTTTGACTGTGGATGAGCGCCGGAATCCAAGTCGAGCCGGATGCCCTGCTTGGAGTAGAAACGCGCTAGCGCGCCCTTGGCGAAGTTCATGCCATTGTTGGTAATGATGCTATGGGGGACGCTGCAGCGAACCGTGATATCTTCGATGAACCCGACGGCCGTGGAGCCGTCCAGCTTCTTGATTGGCATGGCCTCGATCCACTTGGTGAATTTGTCAACGGCCACCAAATTTGCATCATGCCGCCTCGTGCGGTGTTGAAGGGACCCACCATGTCCATCCCCCAGATGGCAAAGGGCCATGAGAGGGGGATTTTCTGGAGCGCCATAGATGGTAGGTGGCTCTGCGTGCTGAAGCACTGGCAGCCCTCGCACTCGTCGATCAACTTCTTGGCCGCCTCCAAAGCGGTCGGCTAGTAGAAACCATGGCGGAAGGCCTCGGCCACCAGGGTCCTGGAGGCGGCTTGGTGCCCGCACTTGCCCTGGTGGATGTCGAGGAGGATCTCCTGACCCTTCTCCGGCTTGACGCACCGTTGGAAGACGCCGATGGTGCTGCGGTGGACGAGCTCGCGGTTGATGATGCTGTAGGCCGGGCCCAATGCTGGATCTGTCTTATTATGGCCTAGTCCGAGGGGAGCTCGCTGCACAGAAGGTACGTCAGGATGGGCTGGGCCCATGAGGGAGCCGAGACGGGGGCCAGCTCGAGAGCCCCCGGGCCTGGGTGATCAGCCACAGGAACCGGCTCACCAGCCCCTGGGACCGGCATGACAGCCCCCGAGTTGGAGACGGTAGGTGGGGCATCGATCATCATCATGACTACCGTGGCGTCAGAGCCGTCTGCCTCAGCTGTAGCCGGCTGGACCGGCTGAGCCGGCGCCGGCAAGGCGGCCAAGGATGAAGGACCCGACGGTGAAGATGCCGAGGGAGGAACCGGAGCCGCTGATGGGCAGGCAACATCGGCTAGTACGAAGATGGACTCCGACTTCGGGGAAGCCTTAATTGATGATTTGAGCAGCCGCTAGAGAGAGACACAGGATGGGATGGCCTGCCGGGTGGAGCTGATCTTCGACTGCGTATCCGCCACCTCGTTGTCCGCCCGCAGGATGGGGTGGAACTCACAACCCTCAAAGGAGCTGGTGAGTTGCTGTACGAGGAAGCAGTAGCTGGCCATGTTGGCGTCCCTGGCATCCCATTCGCCAAAGACCTGCTGCACCACGAGGTCGGAGTCGTCGAAGCATAGGATTTGCCTGATGCCGATCTCCTTGGCGAGCCGGAGGCCATGGACGATGGACTCGTACTCGGCCACGTTCTTGGAGGCGGCGAAGTGGATCTGGAGGGCGTACCTGAGCTGGTCACCTTTTGGGGAGGAGAGGACTATGCCGGCTCCAGGGCCGGTCCTCATGTTTGAGCCGTCGAAATGCATGCGCCAATGTGTGGAGTCTGGGAGGTGGCACGGACTCGGTCTCCGCCCAGTCGACGAGGAAGTCGGCCAGCGCCTGCGACTTGATGGCAGTACGTGGCTCACACCGGATCTCGTGGTCGGTGTGGGCGATGACCCATTTGGCGATCCGACCGGTTGAATCCCGACCGCTCATGATCTCGTCGAGCGGGGCCGTGCTCACCATGGTGATGGTGTGCTCCTAGAAGTACTGCTTGACCTTCTTGGCGGCGAAGTAAATGCCGTAGCACATCTTCTGGTAGTGGGGGTAGTTGTGCTTGGAGGCGGAGAGAACTTAGCTGAGGTAGTAGACGAGGCGCTGGACCGGCAGGGACGTGCCCTCCTCTAGCCGCTCGACCACCAAGACGACACTGATGACGTGCGTGGTCACCACGATGTAGGCGAGCAAGGGCTCCTTCTCAGCCGGCGCGGCCAGGATGGGCATGTGGGTGAGGGCCCGCTTGAGGCCGCAGAAGGCCTCGTCCGCCTCATCGGGCCAGTCGAACGTGCCCGACTTCCTCATGTGGCCCGGGTCGACCAGAGCCGTCTTGCGAAGGAGCCCGTAGAGGGGTAGGGCCTTCTCCCCTAGCCGGCTGATGAACCGAGCTAAGGGAGGCAAGGCAGCCGGTGAATTTCTGGACGTTGTGGTGCCGGGTCAGCTTGGGCATGCGTTCAATCGCGTAGATCTTCTTAGGGTTGGCTTCGATGGCGTGAGCGGACACGAAGAAACCCAGGAGCTGGACGGCTGGGACGCCAAAGACACATTTCTCCGTGTTGAGCTTGATCTTGTACTCGAGCAGGTTCGCAATCGTCTCCTGAAGATCGTCGAGGAGGCTGAAGTGCTTCTTGGTCTTGACAAAAATGTCATCAACGTAGACGTGGACGTTCCTGCCTATCTGAGACAGGAAACACTTCTACATGCAACGCTGGAAGGTAGCGCCTGCATTCTTCAAGCCGAAGGACATGGTGATGTTGTAGTAGGCCTTGAAGGGGGTGATGAATGAGGTCTTGAGCCGGTCCTCCGGGTCCAGCTTGATCTGGTGGTAGCTGGAGTAGGCGTCTAGAAAGGACAGCAAGTCGCAACCGGCCATGGGTCGATGACTTGATCGATCCGTGGCAGGGCGAACGGGTCCTTTGGGCACGCCTTGTTCGGGCTGGTGTAGTCAATGCACATGCGCCAGGTCTTGTTCTTCTTCAGCACCAGGACTGGGTTAGCCAGCCAGTCCAGGTGGAAAACTTCCATGATGAAGCCGAATGTGAGCAGCCAGGCGATCTCTTCTCCTATAGTGTGCCGCTTCTCCTCAGAGAAACCCTCAGAGAAACAACATAGGGGTTGCTTGATCGATTTAGTGTCCGGCCAGACGTGTAGCTTGTGCTCAGCAAATTTCCTCTGAACACCCGACAAGTCCTTGGGGGACCATGCAAAGATGTCCCGATTCTCATGGAAGAAGTCGACGAGCTTGCCTTTCTATTTGCTGTCGAGGTGGGAGCCAATGGTGACGCACTACGCGGGGTTGGTCGGGTCGAGCGGGATCTGCTTGGTGTCCTTGGACGGCTGGAAGGAGGCCTCGCCGAGCGTGTGCGAGGGAGGAGCCGGCATGGCCGGTTGGCTGGCAGCAAGGGCCACAAGCCAGTCGAGCTGCCACTTTTCCTACGCTATCTCCAGGGCCTCGGCCAGCCGACTGCCATCTCGACCTCACTCGAGCGATATCTTGTAGTAACCCGTGATGGTGACGATCCCCTTGGTGCCCGGCATCTTGAGCTTGAGGTAGGCATAGTGGGGGACCGCTATGAACATGACGAGAGCCGGTCGGCCCAGCAGCATGTGGTAGGGACTCTCGAGGTCCACTACCTTGAACAACATTGGCTCACGGCGGAAATGACCGGGGCCGCCGAAGAGGATGACAAGCTTGATCTTGCCAACAGGGGAGTAGGACTTTCCCGACACGATGCCATGGAAAACAGTCCGACTTGCCTACAGTCTTCTATTTTTAGCCCCAGCTTGTGCATCGTTTTGAGGTAGAGGATATTGATGCTGCTGCCATCATCAATCAACGCCCGCGTGAAGCGACAAGTGCATTTCTCGCTGGAGATGGTGAGGTCGAGGACCAGGGCGTAGCTATGGGGCTCGGCATCACAATCGGGTGATCCGCCCGGCTCCAGGTGACCGGCTTCTCCGACCAGTGCATGAACTGGGGAGTTGCCAGCATGGTGGCATTCACCTCATGATGGAGCCGGTGCTGAGCATGCTCGCTCGTCTCTTCACTGGTGAAGACGATGTAACAACCGTCCTGGTTGGGGAACTGCTTGTGCAGGCAACCGTTGTTTTGGGCCGGAGTTAGAGCTGGCGCCGGGGTGACAGCTGGTGTCGGGGCCGACGCGTGGATAGGCGGTGCAGGGGAAGCCGGAAGACCATCCCCTCGGGCCAATCGCTGTGAGAAGCTACACTGCCAGAGCGTGTGCATGGAGGGCTTGGCCCCAGAGTAGTTCTTGCAGGGGAGGTCAAGTATCTGCTTGAACGTGAGCTTAGGCTACCAGGCAACCTTGCTAGTGCACTTGCGCTGACTGGAAGGCTGGGCAGCCGGCTCCTTCTCCTCAATGGTGGCAACCTGCCGGCTCCCATAGTGGGAGTCGGGCTGATAATTCTTGCCCTTGTTGTTCTACGGCTGCCCGTTGTAGGCAGTCGGTCGGGACACTGCCAGCGTCAGTGTTGCCTTGGCAGGCAGGGTCGTCTTGACCCGAATGGTGGAGTCGGCCATGGCATACTTGTCCGCCTTGGTCATGAGCTCGGCTAGCGTAGCCCGTTCAGAGCACAGGAGCTTGTGCTTGAGGGGAGTGCCATCGCGACAACCTTTGATGAAGTACTGTATGGCTTGCACCTTGTGCAACCCATCACATGAGTTGCGGAGCTCGGTCCACCGGATAAGATAGTCACGGAGGGACTTGTCCGGCCCCTGAACGCACATGGCTAGTTCACGGAGGCGGCTGGGCCACTTGTAGGTGCTAGTGAAGTTGCGGACAAAGGCTTCCTCGAAGTCCGTCCAAGTGTTGATGCTGCCGACTGCTAGGCTGTTGAGCCAGGTGCGGTCTGAATCGATCAGCATGAGAGGAGCATAGCGGACGGCTACGCGCTCGCGATGCTGACTGTAGTGGTGTAGTCAATCAGCCAGTCTTCGGGTTTGGCGGCCCCGTTGTGCTTCAGGGTGTCCCGGGGGAGTGTGAAGCCGGTCGGGAATGGCTCGTTGCGGATCCGGGGGCCTAAGCACGCTGGGCCAATCGATCCCTCCTCCTTGAGGAGGGCCGACTGCACGAGCCGGTCGATGCGGAGATGGGCGTCATTCTCACTGTTGGGGACACGCGGTACGAGGCAGGCAGAGAGTTCGGCGAAGGACAGGTGGGATCGACCGCACCGACTCGTGCCGCGAATGAGGTGTGTGCCCGCGGCTGCGCCGGCTGCCTGTAGCCGGTGCGTCGTGGTGGCGATCGATGCGAGTCAGGTTGTTGGTGCGCCGACTGTTCACAACCGACTACTCGTTTCCTTGGCAACTGAGAGCACTGAGGGTTGCTTGCCTCGACCCGGCGGCCGGAGGCCCGAGGGGAACAGGAATGCTGAGCCGGCTGACGGCCAGTGGTCCTAGTGCCCTCGCACTCGGGTCGGGGGCTTCAGGGGCGGCGCCGACCGCCGCGAGCTGGTGCTGCTGTGCGTCGACGACGTCATTGAGGTCTTTGATGTGAGGCTCGTGAGCGATACGTTCTTTGCCCTCCAAGGTAGCCAAATCTTCGTAGGCTACCTTGGTGGCCTGAAAGTTGGTCGTGGGGGTGTCGTGGACAGGCATGTTGCCGCCCAAGATTTCGGTGACCACACGACCGCGGTCGCGCATAGCCCCCCACCGGCTTGGCTCGATGCCAGATGGGGTGAGACCATAGGCAGAGGCATACTCCCGCTGAGCAGTCTCCATGCGGTGTCGTGTGGCCATGAGGGCACTGGCGTCCTCGAACAGGAGGCGGCGAGCCGCCTCCAGCTTGGTTGTGACGATGTCAGGGTTTGTCGTTGGGGCGATGGGGGTGCTCAAGCCCCAAAGGGCCACGCCGAGCGGATCGGAGGTGCCTATGCGGGCCGTGGTGGTGTCGGCCTTGTCCCGTGCACGACTGGAGGAGGTGGAAGAGATGATGGCCATCACTCACACACGGACGTGGGAGCTGCTGGACTGGGTTGCGGCGAGTGCGCCCACAGCCGTGGGCGGGTCGACGCAGTTGAGCACCTAGCTAGGTTACTCGTTGGTGACTGGTGTTTCGGCAAGGCTCAGCCTGCAAAAGCGCTTGATGAGTGCGTTGATGTCGAGCGTGAGGTCGATGATCCTTCCCGTAGGGCCTACGGGAGCAAGCCCTACGAGCCTGCGGCTTCGCCTGGATGTGCGGCGGCCATGGCGAATGGCGAGGGGTCCCGCCCGGAGCATGAATTCGGCCGGCGCTGCATACTTCCCCATGGTGGGCGCCAACTGTCGTCGTTTTCTCACGAAAGATGCCATGGGTAGGCTTATCGAAGGTGGTTGGGGCCGGAGGACGCCGACATGCTCTGGGTGTGGGATTAGGCACAAGCGGTGATGACATGTGATGAACCCAGGTTCGGGGCCCTCCGTGGGAGGTAACACCCCTAGTCCTACTGGATCTAGTTCGATCGATGAGGAAATGTTACAATGTTGCTCCTAGAGTTGTTGTCTAGAGGTGGAAGAGGGGGCAGCCGGCTCCCCTTCCTTGGCTACGTGGGTGAGTATGTGGGTTCTAGTCTATCTGATCTATTCCCCTTTGCATGGGGGGCTCCGGGGGGGGTGTTATAGGCCAACCCCCCCAGATTACAATGTGAGTGGAAAGCCGTGGACTGGCAACCTCTATAGCCGACCATGGGGCCCTCATCTATAGGGTCTCGTTGTCGGTAAGGCCCGCCGGCTGGGGGGTCACGTCAAGAGACGGAGGGTCCCGTGTAGCGTGTCCCAGCAACAGTCACTTCTCGGCACGGGTCGTCCTTCGGGGCGTCGTCTTGCGGCAGCCGACCGCGGTCAGCGGTATGGCCGGCTGCACTATAGCCACGCCAAGGCAGGTTATGGAGTGGTTGGAGGCGTGCCGACACTGTTGGGATCCCGGTCATAGTCAGCCGAAGTCAACGACACTATTGCCTCCACTGTGGCCATACGGGCGCTGACCCCCAACGGGATGGGGGCCACTGTAGCCGCGCATGCCTGGGCTGTGGGATCCAAGGCGTGGCTGGCTAGGGGGCCAGGAATCCCTGCATCTAGCTAACAACCCTTGGTGGAGCCGTCCGTGCGTTCACGATAGTGCCTAGCCGGCGCCGCGCAGCCGGCCGGGCTCAATCTTGGCCGGAGGGGGAGGCGGCTCACCCTTCGATAGGTCCAGAAAGTTTGGGGCAGTAGGTTGCTTTAGGGTACCCCGGGGTTATCCCCCGACACCTTTCCCCACATGGGACATGCTCTAATAATGATAATCATCACACTTTTATTTACTTACAACTCAAAAGGAAATTACAACTTAATACCTATGAGAAAATATGACTCTATATGCAATATGGAAGTGATGGTGCATGTCATACAAGGAAACGATGGAAGTTGCATGGCAGTATATCTTGGAATGGCTATTGAAATGCCATAAGAGGTAGTTATGGTGTCTGTTTTGAGGAAAGATATATGGTGGCTGTATTGATGAAGGTATATGGTGGTTGTTTTGAGGAAGGTGTTGGTTGTACCGGTGAAAGCTGCGTGGTACTAGAGAGGCTAGCAAAGGTGGAAGGGTGAGAGTGCGTATATTCCATTGACTCAACATTATTCATAAAGAACCCACATACTTATTGAAAAGTCTATTAGTCATTGAAGCAAAGTATTAAACGCATGCTCCTAGGGGAGCGGTTGGTAGGAGTTAACCATCGCATGCTCCCGACCCTCACACAAAGGTTGATAATCTATAAAAAATCATGATCTGACTTCCTTTCATAACAGTTCACCATACGTGCATGCAACGAGAATTACAAACCTTTACACAAGTATTTTTACCAAATCACAATTACTTCCTAACATGACTCTTAACATTACCATCTTTGTATCTCAAAACTTTATGCAAGGGATCAAACTTCTCATAATATTCAATGCACTTAATATGGAAGTTTTTATTATATCCCTCTTGGATGCCTATCATACTCGGACCAAATTCATAACCTAGACCAATTACCATGCTGTTTAGAGTCTCTCAAAATAATATAAGTGTGGTACGAGAGTTCAGTTTTTTCTATAAAATACAAACACCACCATGCTCTAAAATATCTAAGTGAAGCACATAGAGCAAAACTGCCTAACTTAAAAGATATAAGTGAAGCACAAAGAGTATTCTAATAAATTCACGATTCAGCGTGTCTCTCTCAACAGATGTGTGCAAAAAGGATGATTGTGGCAAACTAAGAAGCAAATACTCATATCATATAAGGCGCTCCAGGAAAAACACATATCATGTGGTGAATAAAAATATAGCCTCAAGTAAATTTACCGAAGGATTGAAGACGAAAGAGGGGATGCCTTCCGGGGCATCCCCAAGCTTAGGCTCTTTGGCATCCTTTAGTATGACTTGGGGTTCCTTGGGAATCCCCAATCTAGGCTCTTGCCACTCCTTACTCCATAATCTATCGAATATTTACCCAAAAGTTGAAAACTTCACAACACAAAACATAACAGAAAACTCGTGAGATCCGTTAGTATATCAAAATAAATCACCACTTTAGGTACTGTTGTGAACTCATTATTTATTTATGCTGGTGTTATACCTATTGTATTTTAACTTCTCCATGGTTCATACCCCATGATACAACCCATAGATTCATCAAAATAGGCAACCAACTCAAAGAAAACAAAATCTGTCAAAAACAGAACAGTCTGCAGCAATCTAAAAACTTCGTATACGTCTGTAACTCAAAACATTCTGAAATTTTGCACAACTTGGTAAATTTATATATCAATCTTTTGTAAAAAACTTAGACTCATTCGACCCTCTGAAAAATTTATAAAATTCTTGGACTGAATGCAAAAGTTTCTATTTTCAGCAAGATGAAATCAACAACTACCATAGATCACCCAAAGGTTTTACTTGGCTCAAACACTAATTAAAACACCAAAACACAATTACTATAGAAGTAATAATGTGAGAAACACTCAGGAACACAAAGCAAAATAAAATTGGGTTGCTTCCCAACAAGCGCTATTGTTTAACGCCCCTAGCTAGGCAAAACACAATAGATCTAGGTATTGTCATCTTTGGTTTGCAATCCAAAAGTACCTCTCATAATAGATTCAGAAGGCAATCTTATTTTATTTCTAGGAAAGTGTTCGATGACTTTACTTAATGGAAATTGGAATATAATGTTTCCTTCTTTCATGTCAATAATTGCACCAATCGTTCTAAGGAAAGGTCTACCATGAATAATAGGACATGTAGGATTGCAATCTATATCAAGAACAATGAAATCTATGGGCACATAATTCCTATTTGCAAAAATAAGAACATCATTAATCCTTCCCATAGGTTTCTTAATAGTGGAATCCTCAATATGCAAATTTAGAGAGCAATCATCAAGATCATGGTAACCTAGCACATCACATAAAGTTTTCGGAATCGTGGAAACACTAGCACCCAAATCACACAAAGCATGGCCCTCATAATCTGTGATTTTAATATTAATAGTATGTTTCCACTCATCATGAAGCTTTCTAGGAATAGAAACTTCTAACTCAATTTTTTCTTCAAAAGATTTCATCATAGCATCAACGATATGTTTAGTAAAAGCCTTATTTTGACTATAAGCATGTGGATAATTCATCATGGATTGCAACAAGGAATTACGATCAATCAAAGAGCAGCTATCATAATTAAAGTCCTTGAAATCCAAAAGAGTGGGTTCATTGCTATTTAAAGTTTTGACCTCTTCAATCCCACTTTTATCAATCTTAGCATTAAGATCTATAGACTTCGAATCATTGGGAAGCCCTTTAACTAAACATGACTTATCTCCAGTCCCATCTTTAGCAAGATTATCATTAGAAAACAAAGATTCAATAGGACTCACATCAATCACTTTGAGATCTTCATCATTATTATCATGAGAAAACACTTTTTCAAGCCATTCACGCTTAGCACGAATTCTAGCGGTTCTTTCCTTACTTTCATCAATAGAAATTCTCATAGATTTTAAAGAATCATTAATATCATGCTTAGGTGGAGTAGATCTAACTTTCAAATAATCAATCTCAAGCGAAATTCTATCAATGTTCCTAGCCAAATCATCAGTCTTGAGCAATTTTTCTTCAATGGTAGAATTAAAAACTTTTTTTGAACCAAGAAATTCTTTTACAGTATTCTCAAGATCAGAGGGCATATTATTATAATTACCATAAGAATTGTTGTAGGAATTAACATAATTATTAGTGCAATTACTAGGAAATGGCCTATGGTTAAAATTGCCTCTATACGCGTTATTACAAAAATTGTTCCGACCAACAAAATTCACATCCATAGATTCATTATTATTTCCAATCAAAGAAGACAAAGGCAAATAATTTGTATCAATAGGAGTACTCTTACTAGCAAACAATTTCATTAATTCATCGATCTTTTCACTCAAAGTATTTATTTTTTCTATAGTATGCACCTTTTTACTAGTAGGAGATCTTTGGGTATGCCATTGAGAGTAATTTGTCATAATTATATCTAGAAGTTTGGTAGCTTCTCCTAATGTGATTTCCATCAAAGTACCACCCACGGCTGAATCTAAAAGATTCCTAGATGCAAAATTCAATCCCGCATAAAAAAAATTATAATCATACATAAACTCAAACCATGTGCGGGGAAATTCCTAATCATTAATTTCATCCTCTCCCGATATTGTGCAACATGCTCACGATCAAGTTGCTTAAATTCATTATATCGTTCCTAAGGGAGATGATCTTAGCAGGCGGAAATTACTTAGAGATAAAAGCATCTTTACACTTATTCCATGAATCAATACTATTTTTAGGCAAAGATGAAAACCAAGTTTTAGCACGATCTCGTAGCGAGAACGGAAATAGCTTCAATTTAACAATATCGTTATCCACATCCTTCTTCCTTTGCATGCCACAAAACTCAATGAAAGTATTTAGATGGGATGTGACATCTTCACTAGGAAGGCCGGAATTTTTTCTTTCATAACAACATTAACCAAGGAAGCATTGATCTCATAAGATTCTGCACTAGTGGCGGGAGCAATCAGAGTACTAATAAAATCATTATTATTAGTATTGGAAAAGTCACACAACTTGGTATTCTCAGGCATTGTGACAAAGCAAGCAACCAAGCACACCCGCAAACGAAAGGCAAACAAAAGAAGGGAGAATAAAAAGACAAATATTTTTGGTATTTTTTGAAAATTGTTTTATAAGTGGGGGAGAGGAAAACGAGAGGAAAATGGCAAATAATGTAAATGCAAGGGATGAGTTTGTGATGGGTACTTGGTAGGCTTGCTATAGATCTCCCCCAGCAACGCTGCCAAAATTGGCAGGTTGACGGAAAAGTTCTTGTCTTGACTTGCTATGTACCCTCCCCGGCAACGACGCCAAAAATCCTTCTTGCTACCTCTTGACCTTGCGTTGGTTTCCCTTGAAGAGGAAAGGGTAATGCAGCAAAGTAGATATGTATTTCCCTCAGTTGTTGAGAACCAAGGTATCAATCTAGTAGGAGGAACAAGCAAATGACCAACGGATGCACCTACACAAACAATCAAACTCTTGCACCCAACGCTATATAGGGGTTGTCAATCCCTTTATGATTATTTGCAAGGATTAGATCCGATAGAGATAGATGTAAACGAGAACGAAAAGTAAAAGGTAAATAAATTGCAGCAAAATATTTTTGGTATTTTTGGTTTATAGATCTGAATATATATTATGGAAAGTAGAATGGGGGGGGCATAGGTTTCACTAGAGGCTTATCTCTTGAAGGCAAATATCATGGTGGGTAAACAAATTACTATCAAGCAATTGATAGAAAAGCGAATAATCATGTAGTTATCCAAGGAAATGATCATTCATATAGGCATCACACCCGTGTCAAGTAGACCGAAACGATACTGCATCTACTACTATTACTCCACACATCGATAGACTTCTGACTATATCTAGAGTATTAAGTTCATTAAGAACAGAGTAACGCATTAAGAAAGATGACATGATGTAGAGGGATAAACTCCAGCAATATGATGAAAACCCGATCTTGTTACCCTTGATGGCAACAATACAACACGTGCCTCGCTACCCCTACTATGTCACTGGGTGAGGACACCGCAAGATTGGTCCCAAAACCAAGCACTTCTCCCATTGCAAGAATTACCAACCAAACCAATAAATCGAAGAGACTTACAAGGATATGAAAATCATTCATATAAGAATTCAGAGAATATTCAAATAAGATACATGGATAATCTGAACATAAACTCACAATTCATCGGATCTTGACAAACACACCACAAAAGAGGATTACATCGGATAGATCCCTTGAATATAGTGAAGAACATGGTATTAAGATCAAAGAGAGAGAAGAAGCCATCTAGCTACTAGATATGGACCCATAGGTTTGTGGTGCACTACTCACGCATCATCGGAGGGGCAATGGAGTTGATGTAGATGCCCTCCGTGATCGAAACCCCCTCCGATAGATTACCGGAAAAGGCTCGAGGATTGGATCTCTCAGGAACAAAGGCTTCTGGTGGCGGAAAAGTATTTGCGTGGCTCTTTTTGTTGTTGGGGGTAATATTTGGGTATTTATTGGATGAAGAATAGGGTTAGGAGACCTGCTAGGAAACGGCAAGCCTGCCAGGCACGGCCCGGGGGGTGGTTGCGCCTACCAGGCTTGTGACCTCTTGACAGGTGCCCTTGCGTGCACTCCAAGCCTACTTGATTTGTTTACTTCCAGCAAAATTCCTTCCAAAGGTTTTATTCTGTTTGGAATCCGTTTAATATTCCATATCTGCGAAACTCAAAAACAAGGAAAAAACAGATACTGGCACTAGGCTCTAGATTAATAGGTTAGTCCCAAAAATAATATAAAATAGGATATTAATGCATATAAAACATCCAAAACAGATAATATAATAGCATGCCATCATCAAAAATTATAGATACATTGCAAATGTATCAGATGTCCAGATACATCTTAGTACTGCCCAGACGAATAGAGAGAGGGATGTCGTGTGCTTATTTCATCACCTTCTCTATCATAAGTTCAAATCAGGGAACCACAATGCGATCCTTCAAGTACAAGGATCCATCTTCAGCAAGCGAGAATTCCCTGAACTTCTCTAAATTAATATCCTCCTTCATTCTCATAATGTAAATATCCTTGTCTTGAGCAGACTTAATAGCTCTTAGAAGAGTCGGTTCCATGACAAGGTTGTTAAGAGAACCCTGTGGAACAATGTGAAGATTCAACTTGCGAAGCTCTTCATCAAGACGGGGGTTAGCCTTTTGAACCATATGATTATTGCAATAAGCCTTTCGACTCAAGGCATCTTCCATAAGATTAGCCTTGCGAGGGGTATAAGATATACCGAAGTCAAAATCAGAAACTACTTCCATCCATCGCGTCTAACAGATATTTAGGTCTGGCTGGGTAAAAAGGTACTCAGGCTTTGATGATCAGTATATATCTTGCAATAATTAACAATAAGGTAATGTTTCCATAACAACAAGGCATGGATCACCACAACAAGTTCAAGATCATGCACCGTATAATTCTCTTCATGGGGACGCAACTGTCCCGAAGCATGCACAATCACTCCGCGTTCTGGCATTAGGACACTACCTAATCCTTGACAGGATGCGTCACAATAAATGATGAAGTTCTTTTGAGAATCTAGAGGAGCAAGCACTGGAGCATATGTCATCTTGTCGTTGAGTGCCTGGAAACTTTTATGGCATTTGTCTGTCCACTCAAGCTTAACACCTTTATGGAGCAGATTGGTCAATGTCTTGGTAATCTTGGAGAAGTTCTCGACAAAAGGACGACAATAGATGGTGAGTCCGAGAAAACTTCTAACTTTCTTGACATTCTTTGGGGGAGCCCAACCAAGAATAGCCTGAACTCGTTCTGGGTTGACGTCAATAACATCCTTGGATATCACATGACCAAGGTAGGTCACTTCATCGAACCAGAACTCACACTTCGAATACTTTGCATATAGCTGATGCTCTCGAAGCTTTTGTAGCACCAGACGAAGATGTTCAATATGCTCTTCTTTGTTCTTGGGGGAATAGCAGAATATCATCCAGGTAAACCACGACAAATTTATTGAGGTAGTCCATAAATATATAATTCACATCCGAGAGAAGGTTGCTGGAGCATTTGTTAAACCGGAAGACATGATGTTGTACTCCTATGAACCATAGCGAGTAACAAATGCAGTCTTAGGGATATCTTCTTATGGAACACGGATCTGACGGTAACCCAACCTCAAGTCAAGTTTAGAGAATATTGAGGTACCAGGAAGTTGATCATATAAATCATTGATGCGAGGAAGCAGATATTTATTCTGAATTATAACCTGGTTGATGGGATGCTAGTCTTGGACCAAACTATTCGTACCATCCTTCCTCTTGACTAGGAGAGAAGGCGCTCCCAAAGCAGAGGAATTTCAGTGTATGAAACCCATGTGAAACGAAATGTCGATTTCTTGCTTAAGCTCAAGGAGCTCATGAGGAGGCATCTTATAAGGTCGCTTGGCCTTAGGAGTGGTATCGGGTACCAAACCAATGACAAATTCGACAGCTCTAGCAGGGGGAATCACGGGAATTCTTCTGGAAAGACATCTTGGAAATCCCGTACAACTAGAATGTTTTCAATCCCCTCAAGAGGTGACTCATTCAATGCATTCATACCATATAGTCGGGCTTCGGCATCCCGAACAAGATGAGCATGATAGGTTACTATCTCATTTGAAGGATGCAGGAGGTGGACGGTTTTGGTGGCACAAATGATTGAAGTGGTATGAGCCTTCAACCAATCCATTCCCAGAATGAGGTCGATTTTGGAAGACTTCAATGGCATGGAATTCCAACCCTTCAATTATAAGGGTGACACTAGGACTAATCATGGAGGTTCAACTTTGCCCCGCGGGGGTGTTTACCACTATTGGGATGTCCACCCCTTCGTATGCCATGCATGTATGCAAAATCTTCAGACATAAAAGAATGTGATGCTCTTGCATCGAACAATACAGAAGCTGGTCTAAGTTAACAAGAAGTGTACCCATCACAGTAGCAGGCTGGTATTGAGCTTTAGTCATCTCAATGTTGTTAGCCTGAGAACGCCCATTATTAGGCTTGGCATTGTTGTTGCGGGGCTGGTTGGAAGGTAGTGCAAGTTGATTAGAATTCTGACTGGATTGTCTAGCACGGTGTCCTGGACGACCACACTTGAAGCACAACCCATCTTCAGGATAGGTAGGGGGAATAGCAACTCGTTGTGGAGGAGCTGGAAGCCTCAGGTGCCTAGTTTGTGGGGGAGGCGGACGAGGTGCATCATAGGACGACCTTGGAGCAAGAGCAGGTGCATGGTACATGCTGTGGGGAATCCATATCTTGTGCTTTTGAGTTTATGAGCCCAAAGATGAGCCCATGTCATGGTGGCGGTTGTTGCTGTCCTTGTAGTCCTGCAGACCTGCTTCCACTTGAATGGACTTGTTCACCAAGGTGGCAAAGTTTTCAAAGTCATGAACAAGAAGTGCCAGCTTAATATTCGGATGGAGTCCTTCAGGGAACTTTTCCAGCCTACGAGCATCAGTTGCAACGTCTTCTTCAGCATAGCGGGACAAGTTCAAAAACTCCCGTTGATAAGCATCAACAGTCTTCTTGCCTTGGGCGAGATTGTGGAACTCATGCTTCTTCTTGTCCATCATTCCCTGAGGAATATGGCGATCACGGAATGCAGCTTGGAACTCCGGCCAGGTGATGATTGTTCCAACAGGTTGTGAGTGCCTGTGACGATCCCACCATTGAGCAGCGGGACCCCTCGGAAAGTACGACGCAAAGTTGATGTAGCTAGCCATTGGGGCGCTTGTAGACTCCAGTTCAAAGGTGATGTCACTGCACTGCCATACGAAATAGGTGAAAGCAGCAGTGTCAGATCCAGTCTCATCCCTAGCGGGGACATAGTGAATGTATCTGAATCCGGTCTCCTCCAAGTAAGGCCGCTCTCTACGGAGGCGAGTGATAGCAGTGTAGGCAGAATCATGGACAACCATCTCAATAGTCAAACCAACACCGCAGTAGGTGCACAACTCCCTGATGGAGAGGTACTGCCGATCCCAGATAACAACCTCAACTTGATAGTGCTCCTGCTTATACTCGTAGTAGTCCTCATAAACAATGTACTCGGGGTACTAGCAATATCCTAGCCTGGTCAAGAGCTCAACCAGAATGGTCGGGAAGCCATGGGTATCGATGGCCATAGTTAGGCAAACGAGCTGCCTTGAGGGACACATCTGTAACAAGGAGATTCAAGATGTCAAATGACAGTGTTTGTATCAAAACTTCATTAGAAACATTTGTCGACAATCAACTCTTCGGTGGATGTTATCATGAGAACCTAATGTTAGAGTTAGCTAAATCTTTAACCCGAAATAAAAGAGAGATCAGAACCCAAAGTATAGACGAGGAATAAAAGAACCTAATACCACTCGATTGAGATGTGGGCCTGTAAGCCACACAACATTTTTAGTACCAAGATGAGGTTGTTATCTGGGATCGACAGAACCTCTCCATCAAGGAGCTGCACACCCACTGCGGTGTTGGTTTGAGTTTTGAGATGGAAGTCCATGATGATGCCTACACTGCTATCACTCGCCTCCGCAGAGAGCACCCCTACTTGGAGGAGACCAGATTCAGATACATCTCGCATGTCCCCTTCAGGGATGAGACTGGATCTGACACTGCTGCTTTCGTCCGTTTCCTACGGCAGCGCAGTGACCGATCCTAAACTGGAGTCTTTGAGTGAATGTCATGGTTGAAAGTACGACACAAAGGTGTCGTAGCTAGCCATTGGGTGTGCGGTGAATGTGACGGGCATGGCTTGTTGGTCGGTTGACTGAGTCTTCGAGTCTTTGAGGCATCGATGAAGAAGCAGGGGCAACTTGGACTATGGGGTCACAGGGGATCACTAATAAAGCTATACTAAGAAGGTGATATGAAAAGCAGGTACAGTAGTAGTATAACAAAAACAGGATATGTATCAGAGTAGGAGCTATCTACAATTGTAGAAAAAACTAATGCAAGCATAAGAGGGAGAGGGATGGGTGATAATGGAATGATCAAGGGGGGACTGCTTGCCTTGCCGCTCTGTTGCAAAGGCCTGATCGTCAAAGGTGTCGTCATACCCAGCAACAACGTTAGTCTTGGGGTCTACCGGTAAGAAGAGAGCGAGAAACAATAAATACAAGGCAGACAGATGCAACACGATGCACGACAGGGAAATATGCAGAGGTAGGCATGCAAAACGCAGTATTCAACGTCACAAACGGATCAGAAAAATATCTAGCGATATTTTCCTGGTCTCGGGCTACTACCGGAAAAACGAATTTGATTGAAAAGCTCCACGTTCGTTATGATAGGAGCATGTGATAAATGAACGGACATCGTATTCTAACTCGTGGGGCTTTTCTGATCAACTTTCATGTATAAAATATTTTCATCCGAGTTACGTATTATTTTATATTAATTCTTAAAGATTTAATAATATTCAGAAATTAAAATAAATTATTTTAATTCAATAAATGCATTTATGACATCAGCATGATGTCATGCTGACATCAGCAGTCAACTGTGGGGTTGACTGGTCAAACCGACAAATGGGCCCCAAATGTCATTAACACAATTTGAATTAAATCTTAATCTAGTTAATAAGATTAATTAGGTGGGTGGGACCCACCTATCATTCATTGTCAAGTTAACAAATTAATGAATTAATCTAATTAACCCTTAAGTCTCTATTTTATTATTTATTAATTAATCAATTAACTAATTTACTAACTAACATTTTTATTAATATATATTTTTAATTAATTTTTTATAATTACAAATTCGTTTGCGGGGGGGGTGGGCCCTTGTCGTTAGCGTCACTCGGAGGGGGTTAATGGGGGGGGCTAATTCCCTCACTAACCAAATCAGTTAGGGGAGGGAGGCCGAGGCCCTCGATGGCCGGTGGCAGGCACATGGCGAGTCACCAGCGACGCTGTCCGGAGGTGGTAGTCGGGCATGCACGGGCCAGGGGGATAGCGTGGCCGGCGACGGTGGGGATAGCCGCGGGCAAGGGGGCGGCCTAAGCGGCGAGCACGCGGCGGGACGGAGGAGCGAGCAGTGCGAGCGGGACTGCACGATGGAGGTCCGGATCTGGGTCGGGAGCGATGATAGGGCGACTGGAGGCCACATCGGCGCGACTGGCTGGTGGGGGGAGGGAAGAGAGGGCAGGGAGGAGCCCGGTGGGCTCACCGGCTTTGCAGGGTGGCTGCGGCGGCGAGGCGCAATGGCGATCGGCGAGGAGGAGGCGTGAAGGTGCAGCGGCGGCGGGGCGGTGCCGGGCGCCGGTGGGGAGGGCGTCGACGATGGGGCCGACTCCGGGACGGTGCCGGGCGACGACGTGGTGGCGCGGGGCTTGCCTCGATCTGGATCGGGGGGCGGGGTGGGGTAACTTGGGGAGTGGGGATCGGGGTGTGGTGTCGGTGGGGTGGGGTTGACCCCTCGTAGAGGCTAGGGGTGGGCCGACCTAGGGTAGGTGGGCCCGCCAGTTGGGTTGGCCCATGGGGGAGGGCGGTTTTCCTTTCTATTTTTTCTTTTATATAAAAGCATTCTTTTTTAATAGATTTTGTAATAAAATAACCTTACAAAATTAAGTGAACATGCCCAATATTTATAGTGCAAAAATTTTGGCATAGCCACAATAAAGTTGGAGGCTTTTTGAAAACAATAGAAAATATTATAATCCAAAAGGCATTAGTAAATGTTTTGGGCATTTGTTAAATTGTTTTAGGGGCACCTAAACATTTAAAAAATGTGGTTTGCATTTGTAGAGATACCAAAAGAATATTTCAAAGCTATTCATGATTTTTATTCACACTTTTGCCAAAATTTTCAAACCCACGTTGAAATGAATTGAATTGCAAACGAAAATGAAATTGCATTTCGTTCCAAAAGTGAATACATAAGGATTAGCAAAATGGATTAGCCTAACCCTCATGTCACCGTATCTTGATTACTAGGATTACTGTAGCTAGATTGCGAGGTGTTACACTCAGCATGAACATGTTGCACAATCTTGGGAAAGAATGAAATTGATGGTAAGAAATTGTCCTACTCATGGTTTAATTCTTTGGATCATCATACATTGTTTTATGCGGGATTGAATTTTTTCTCTAGAAACGTTTAGGATTCCGTCATGGGTGTTACTTTTACAAAAATTACTTTTGGTGATGCTACTAAATTGCTAGATAATATTATGGAAAATTATTCACAATTGCATACTAAAAGTGCACCTAGTAGTAAAAAAGTTAATTCGGTGGAATAAATTAGTACTTTGAGTGAAAAATATGCTGCTCTTATGAAGTTGGTTGCTATTAAAAATGCTCCTATTGATCTTAATGATGTGGCTTTGTCTACTTTGATTGAGCAAAATAGTGATTTCGTAGATGTGAATTTTATCTCACGAAATAATTTCAATAACAATGCTTATAGAGTTAATTTTAATCCTAGGCTTTTTCCTATAAATTCCTCTAATAATTATGGTAATTACTATGGTAATTCTTCTTACAATAATAATAGGAACACCTCTGATCTTGATTATATTTTTAAAGAATTTATCAATGCGCAAAAGACTTTCAATACTACGATAGAAGAAAAGTGAATGAGATTGATGATGTGTCTAGAAGCATTGATAGAATTTCCCATGATGTAGAAAATCTCAAGTTGAATGCTTTTTCACCTAAGACTATGAATCAATTAAATCTTTATATGTTTCTATGGTTAAAGTAAGAAAAGAACCGCTATGCCGACAGCTAAAAGTGAATTTTTAGAAAAAGCATTTTCTAGCGACTACTTTCATAGTAATGATGACGATCTTAAAATAATTGGTATTTGCTCTATTGATTCCTTGTTTATTAATGCTAAAATTTGCGGAAGGGCGAAAATTTAACTAGACGGTGTCCTAATAATTTGGAGGGCGAAAATCTTGATGAAAATTTTGATAAAAGTGTGTTTGGATAGTTCAAAACTTTAACTAGTGATGTCCCCAGTATTTTTGATTACAAAGACTTTAATTATGAGAGTTCCTTCTTGGTTGATTGAATTTCTGTGCTGGAATCCATGATAAATTCACCTCATGCTTATGAACAAAATAAAGCTTTCACTAAACATATTATTGATGCCATGATAGAATCCTTAGAAGAAAAGTTGGAATTAGAGATTTCAATTCCTAGAAAATTGCATGATGAGTGGGAACCTACCATTAAAGTCATTTTTAAAATTATGAATGCTTTGCTTTATGTGATTTGGGTGGTAGTGTTTCCACAATTCTGAAATCTCTATGTGATGTGCTTGGTCTTACCAATATTGAAGAATGTTCTCTTAATTTGCACTTGGCAGATTCTACTATTAAAAAGCCTTTGGGAATAATTAATTATGTTCTTATTCTTTCAAATAGGAACTATGAGCCCATTGATTTTATTTTCTTGATATTGATTGCAATCCGTCTTGTCCCATCATACTTGGTAGAAAAATTTTACGCACTATAGGCGCTATGATTGTTTTGAAACAAGGCAATATTAAATTTCAGTTCCCACTTAGAAATGGTATGGAATACTTCCCTAGAACAAGAATTAATCCACCATATGAATCAATTAGAAGGGCCTTCTATGCAGTAAAAACTAAAGATGACAATACTTGAATCTATGCGTTATGCCTTGCTAGGGGCGTAAAACGGTAGCGCTTGTTGTGAGGCAACCCAATGGATAAAATATTTTTATTGTTTTCTTTCTGCTTTTGAGTGTTTACAAAATTATGCTTATGTTATGATTGTGTTTTTATGTTTTAGTTAGTGTTTGTGCCAAGTAAAGCCTTTAGGATGATTCATAAGATGAGTAGAAACAATGCTAAAGCCGAAACAGAAACTTAGTCTCCAGTGTTGGAATTTTCATTTTTTACTGGATGGTGATATTAAGGTGAAATTTTTAAAACAATATTGCTATACAAATTATTTACATTGTCCTAATTATTTATAATTTTTAGAGTTACACACTACTAGGGAAAACCCTAGTAGTAGCGCAGGTTTTTGGTGTATCTGTAGCACGGGTACCCGCGCTACTAATACGGTGCTACACCTAACGTTTATCAGTGGCACGTTTTGACAAGCGCTAATGCTATACCTACTTAGCAGTAGTGCTTTCCGTACCAGCGCTACTGCTAAGTCCTTTAGCAACAGTGTTTTCCTGTCCAGCAGTAAAGAGCGCTATTATTATATTTCTCATGTCATTTTTTGCTACGTATTTGCGATGTTTCTGTACAGGTTTCATACAATATTCTAATCATATCATAAACATGCAATATTCTCATCCTATCATACAGATAATAGTCTCATCATATCATCCAACACAAATCATGTCGTCACGTCATAATCACGATATAGCTATACAAGTTACATGACATGTCTCATCATACATAATGTAGTACTTCTTGAGGCATCGGTTCGTATCCCTCTCTTGCACTAGAATGAACCTAAACTAACTAATGGCTCTCGCTCGGAAACCGGAAACCGGTACACCTGGGCCTAACACTCCGGCCACTCGTCATATACTCCTGGCATAGCACTTCTTCCCCATAGATAATCTATGCAATTGCATCGTCACATGAGTTGATGATATGCAACATATATAGTTGAGTAATAGAAAGAGACAGACTTGGCAAAAATAGAAGCAACATATCATAAGCATACAAAGTTCACCGTACCCAAAATGCCCTAACTAGAGTGATCTTCGCTAGTTGAGGAGGACGGTTTAATTACATCACAAATAAAGTTTCGTCATCGAGAAAGTATGTACTAAATAAACACATTGTCCTATATTGTCAATCAGTCCAACATGTCGTGCCAGCCATGCAAGTCAAGGAGATAGTCCCCGAGCACAGTGAAAGGCTTCAGGTCGAGACGCTGAGTGGCTACCCGTGTTCGGATATCTACCCGCGACATTTGCCCTTCTTCGTAGAACATCCCTGTTTTTTCGAGGACCTCCTTCTTGATGATTTGGGAAAGTTCACGCTGGATGTGATAGAACTCAGCTCGGAGTCGATGATCCGAGATATCTCCTAGGTTCTTTGCCCATTGCAGAATATGGGCATCGCCGGATCTAGGTGACATGCGAAGGTTCTGCTCATCCCGTTTGAACTCCTGCATATGGAGGAGTACATAGAATCCATCACTGATAGTATCACTCGGTTGCTGGATGCAGCAGAAGTCAGTCTTATGGCCGAAGTAGGGCGCATGATTCCTTGTCTTCCTAAGTGTGATCTCTCCACCCTATATGCCGTGCGTAAAGATAGCACTGTTGAGAACAGACTTGATGTGGGTGTAATCCTTTTTCTTCATGTTCTTCGAAGAGTCCAAGTAAAGAGCATGAGAGACTTGGGGGTAAAGGATGATGAGGACGGGGCGCCTGTCACTGCGCAAAATAAGTACACCTCCACTCGATATGTCCTAGTTTGTAGCACAAAGTCATGCCGAAATTCACGGAAAATTTCGGCATGACCTTTGCCACAAACTGGACAAATAGAGCGCTTGAACTTTGCCGAAACGGAAATGAATCAACATTCCAGCAAAACATAGGCCACTCCGAATCACTGCAAACAATTTTCAAATATCCATCTTCGACACCGCAACACATGTCCAAATATACACGAGCAACCACATGTCCAAATATAATGCCCTAGAATAATATTTCTATCCTAATGTGATATCTAGCTAATTCATATATATCAAAATAGATACCTAGGGTTTATACCAAAACCTAGCTACCTAGGGTTCATACCAAAACCTAGGGTTCATACCTAAATTCACCAAAGTAAATTAACCTATTGCCCTCTTGCAAAGTATTCACCTACTGTACCACTACTACTCTGCTTAAACCTAGCTAGGGTTCATAACTAAATTCACCTAAGTAAATTAACCTAGAGAGGAGGGGTGGGGTCTTACAAAGAGGGTGCTCGAGGGAAGTGCTCAGGGGAGACTGTGGTGAGGAGGCTGTCGACGGTGGGAGGGCCATGGAGGGAGGCAGGGCGGCCCCGTGACGGAGAGGGAGGCAGAGCCGTAGAGGGAGACAGGGCAGCAAGTAGGGGACGAGAATGGCTCCCGAGGGCGTCGAGGGCGCATGGCTCCGGTGGCGGTGATGGCGCGTGGCTCCGGTGGCAGCCCGGTGATGGTGACAGAGGCAGTGGAGGCGAGGGAGCAGGGGCGACAAGAGGGAGCAGGGGCGGCGAGGGGAGAGGGACGCGAGAAGAATGGGGAATTGGAGAAGGACGGATAACCGCAAAGGGGCAAGTCAATCTTAGCGGTAGCGCTTTTAAGGAAAACATGATGCTACTATTTTCTTAGCAGTAACGCTTGTCAAAATAGGGCTCTACTACTATACCTAGCCTGTTGGCAACGATGTGGCAGTTATAGTAGCAGTGCTTTTTGTCTGGGACGCGCTACTACTATTTACATAGCAGTAGTGATGTTTGTCACCCTGCGCTAATGTTAGATAGTAGTAGCGACCTCTTTTGACCAGCGCTACTGATAATCCTGTGTGTATAAGGTTTCCCTAGTAGTGACATAAGTATGGATAGATTACAAATTCCTACAAACTGTTCTGTCTGAAATAGATTCTGTTTTCGTTGCATCGCGTGCTTGTTTTGATGAATCTATGGCTTTTATTGGAGGGTATAAGTCATGGTAAAGTTAGAATACAATATATATAATGCAATAATCAAATATGAATAGGTTTACAATAGTACTTAGAGCGGTAATGTTCTATATTATACTAACGGATCTCACGAGAATTTTGTTAAGTTTTGTGTGATTGAAGTTTTCAAGTTTTGGGTGGGATCACGATGGACGAAGGAATAAGGAGTAAGAAGATCCTAAGCTTGGGGAAGCTATAGAACCCCAAGATAATATCAAAAGGGTAACAAGCAACTAAGCATGGGGATGCCCCGAGTGGCATCCCCTATTTCTTATAACAACCATCAGTATTTTACTTGGAACTATATTTTTATTTGTCACATATCATGAGTTTTGTTTGGAGTGTCCAGTTTGTTTGTTTATTTTTCTTTTTTATCCTTGCTGCACACACCTATTTGAGAGAGCCAAAACTATGCTATGATTTGTTAGAATTGCTCTATATGCTTCACTCAAATCTATTGATCTATGGAATTGCCCTAGTGCTTCACTTATATCTTTTTTAGCACGGCATGCTTTTACATGTTTAGAGAAATGCTCTCATGCTTCACTTATATTAATTTGAGAGTTAGTAATTTTGAAGAAATTCTCTCATTCTTCACTTATATTATTTTGAGAGATGAAACTTTTATGCTCATGTGCTTCACTTAAATTTATTTGAGCTTTTCAAAAGCAATGTCAATATATGAAACTAGTCCCAAAGTGATAGATATTCAAGATGGATATAATAAAAACTTCCACGAAGATAATTGGAAAAATTAAAATTGATTCTTTGTAATAGTTTTGAGACACGACGATAATAATATGTGAGTTGTGTTAGTGAGTAATTATGCTTAGTAAGGATATCGATGTTAAGGTTTGTGATTTCCTATATAAGTACGAATGTCAATAGTTGTGCTAGGAAATTACATCCTACTTATGGTGCGTTATTTGTGTTAGTTATGCTTAATGCTCTCTTATGTGAATTTTCGTTTCTTGGTTGGTTGCTTCCCAATCTATTTGCTAGCCTTCACTTGTACTAAGTAGAAATACTACTTCTACATCCAAAATCCTTAAACCGAATTTTACCATATGAGTCCACTATACGTACCTATATGCGGTATTTTCATGCCGTTCCAATAAAATTTGTATGTGCCATCTCTAATTTTCAAAATAAAATTTTCTTTTTGTGTGCTTCTACGGCTCATAAAACGGAAGGGGGCGACTGATATTTTTCCATGCTAGAAGCATTATTCCCAAGATGAGTACGACGGTAATAGGGATGCCAATTCCCGAAATGAAATGAAAAGAAAGATTTTTTTACATTATGTTGTCAAATAAGAAATTCCTTGGAAAGTGTTGGTATGTAAGGCAACCGTTGATTCGGATAGCCATGGAAAGTGAAAGTATGGTGGAAAAAGGAATAAACTTTATTTTCTGTTTGGGAACCACTTATGATGAATCTAGCATGGAAAGGTATTGAAATCTGTCTATCGTTTTCATTGACAGGAAGGGCATGCCTCCAAAAATATTTTTCTCTATCAATTTAAACCTGAGCTTTGGCACCTCTACAAATCCCTACTTCCCTCTTCGAAGGGCCTATCTATTTAATTTATGCTATTTTTATTTTTAATGTGTCCTCGATATTCTATTATAAAGCACCAATTATGGGGCACTATGATCGTACTTGAAAGTAGGTGTGGCTAATATTTGAGTGTGTTCCATGACTGGATCAATGCTTGAGCATGATGGGCTAGGGATAACTTGTTTTAGTGTCGATATTTTGAAAGACATGGTTGCTTGTTGTTTTGAACCTAGACTATTGCTTTGAACCATCTAAAATTCCAAATGTCCATGTTGCAAAGAAAAGAATATGTGATGAACATGATAGGCAACATTTCACATCAAAAATTATGTTTTTATCATTTGACTACCCGAGGAAGAGTAGGAATTAAGCTTCAGGATGCTGATATGTCTCCAATGTATCTATAATTTTTGCTTGCTCCATGATGTTATATTATCAATCTTGGATGTTTTATAATCATTTTATAGCAACTTTATATCATTTTTGGGGACTAACCTATTGACATAGTGCCAAAGTGCAACAAGACACCTCACGGGCCAGAGAAGTGCCAGAGAAGAAGGCCGACGTGGAGAACACCCACTAGGGCGTGCTAGAGGCCCCTAGCACGGCCTGGTGAGTGGTCCCCACCTCGGGAGCCCCCTCCACCGACTATCGCTTCTATAAATACTCAAATATTTGAAAAAACCTAGGGGAGTCAACGAAACACATTTCCAGTCACTACAAGTTCTATAACCTCGAGATCCAATCTAACACGATCACGGAGGGGTTCATCTTCCTCATAGGTGCCTCTCCGATGATGCGTGAGTAGTCCACCATAGACTTATGGGTCCATAGGCAATAGCTAGATGACTTCCTCTCTTTCTTTTGATTCTCAATACAATGGTCTCTTGGAAATCTATTTGGTGTAATGACTTTTGACTCCACTAGTTATTACGATGAGGAGACTCTGGCCCTAATTGCAAGTGAAGAATAGGGTGTCGATGATATCGAACAGGAGACACACTACATGGCTGCTGACTACGCCGACAGGTATGAAAGTTTAGTTTCTCAACATGTTTTTAAGTGTACAGGTAACACAGGCCGAGCAAAACTAGAGTCACAAGTAATTCCATACAAGGGAGATGTGAAGGAACCTTCTGTTGCATAATCATTGATGGAGGGAGTTTCAATAACTTGCCTAGTATGGAGATGATGGAGAAGTTGTCTCTAACCACCAGACCACATCCTCATCCTTATTACCTCAAATGGTGCAACAATAGTGGCAAGTTTAAGGTAACAATTACTGTTTGTGTGCATTTTAGCATTGCTACATATTCTAATCATGTTGATTGTGATGTGGTACCCATGCAAGAATATTCCATTTTACTTTGTTGACCATGGAAATTTGATTAAAAAAATGTACACCATGGTAGGACAAATAACTATACTCCTGCTCATAAGGATCAAAATATAAACAGCTTCCTACGTCTGCTGAACATATTATGAAAGATGACATTGCTAGAGCTAGTAAAGAAAACATGAGCTAAATAAGAGTGAAAACAAGACTGTAGCAAAGGAATTTGAGCTAAACAATAAGCCTAATAAACCATCATCTAGTGTTGCATGTGAAATAAAATTGAAGAGTGGATGTTTACTTGCAACTAAATCTGATATTACTGATTTGGATGCTACTACATCTGTTTGCTATACTTTTGTATGCAAATAGGTATTATTTTCATTCGAGGAGATGCCTGCCTTTTTGCCTCCTGCTGTCACTAACATTTTGCAGGAGTTTGCTGACATATTTCCGCAACATGTGCCACCAGGATTACCACCTATTCGAGGGATTGAGCATTAGATTGATTTAATTCCCAGTGCATTGCTACCCACCCGTGCGCCATACCGTACCAATCCAAAGGAGACGAAGGAGATTATGCGTCAAGTACAGGAGCTGCTCGACAACGATTATATACGTGAATCCCTTAGTCCTTGTGTTGTTCCTATTATTCTAGTGCCGAAAAAGGATGGCTCATCGCCTATATGTGTGGATTGTAGAGGCATTAATAATATTACTATTCGTTATCGTCATCCTATTCCTAGGCTAGACGATATTCTTGATGAATTAAGTGTCTCAACAATTTTATCCAAAGTTGATTTGCGTAGTGGATACCATCAAACTCATATGAATTGGGAGATGAATGGAAAAAATCATTTAAAACTAAGTTTGGTTTATATGAGTGGTTAGTCATGCCTTTTAGTTTAACTAATGCACCTATTACTTTCATGAGATTAATGAATGAGGTTTTACGTGCTTTCATTGGATGATTTGTGGTAGTCTATTTTGATGATATATTGATTTATAGTAGATCTTTGGAGGAACACTTGGAACATTTATGTGTTGTTTTTATTGCCCTATGTGATGCATATTTGTTTGGTAACATTGGGAAGTGCACCTTTTGCATCGACCGAGTATCTTTTCTTGGCTATGTTG
The DNA here is from genome assembly GCA_022496015.1 of Hordeum marinum. Classification (NCBI taxonomy): domain Eukaryota; kingdom Viridiplantae; phylum Streptophyta; class Magnoliopsida; order Poales; family Poaceae; genus Hordeum; species Hordeum marinum. The sequence goes on from CM039678.1 coordinate 315,297,330, forward strand.
TTACTGTGTAGGGAATAGAAGTTGATTAAGCTAAGATGGAAGCTATTGAGAGTTGGCCGCAGACGAAAATGGTCACACAAGTGAGGAGTTATATTGGGCTCACGGGTTTCCATAGGCGCTTTGTCAGAGATTTCATCATGATTGATGCACCTCTCAATGAGCTTACAAATAAGGATGTGCCTTTTGCTTGGGGTACCGCACAGGAAGAAGCCTTCACTGTATATAAAGATAAGTTAACACATGCCCCTTCAGTCCAACTTCCTCATAAGACTTTCGATCTTGAATACGATGCTAGTGTAATTGGATTAGCATGTGTGTTATTACAAGATGGTAAATTTATTGCATACTTTTCTGAAAAATTGAGTGGACCTAGTGTGAATTATTCTACTTATGATAAGGAATTATATGCTTTTTTCAGACTTTGGAAACAAGGCAAAAAAACTGCGCAATGAATTTGTTATACATTCTGATCAAGAATCTTTGAAACATATTAAAAGTCGAGAAAAACTGAACCACAAACATGCTAAATGGGTTGATTTCATTAAGACTTTCCTGTATGTCATTAAACACAAGAAGGGTAAACAAAATGTTATTGCTAATGCATTGTCTCATCGTTATACTATGCTTTCACAACTTGACTTTAAAATATCTGGTTTGGAGACCATCAAAGATCAATATATGCATGATGCTAAATTTAAATATTTGTTGCAACATTGTAAAGAAGGTGGACATGAAAATAGTTTGTCATTAATGATAAATTTGTGTTCTATGCTAACAAGCTATGCATTCCAACTAGTTCCATTCCTCTTTTGTTGTTGCAGGAGGCGCATGGAGGAGTATTAATGGGAAACTTATGCGTGAAGAAGACGAAGGACGTCCTTGCTACACATTTCTTTTGGCCAAAGATGAGACAAGATGTTGAGATTTCTATTGCTTGATGCACTACATGTCAAAAGGCTAAGTCACGAGTAAATCCTAATGGTTTATATATGTCTTTGCCTGTACCCAGTGTTCCTTGGGAGGATATATCCATAGACTTTATTTTAGGTTTACCTCGAACAAAGAAGGGGAGGGATAGCATACTTGTTGTCGTGGATATATTTTCAAAAATGGCACACTTTACATCATGCCATAGAAGTGATGCTGCTGCTAATGTTGTTGATTTGCTCTTTTGAGAAATTATTTGCTTGCATGGTGTGCCAAATACTATTATTTCAGATCATGATGCTAATTTTTTATCCACTTTTGGAGATGTTTATGGGCTAAGTTAGGGACTAAACTGCTTTTTAGTACTACATGTCACCCCAAGGTGATGGACAAACCTAACTAGTCAATACATCATTGTGTACTATGCTTAGGGCTGTTTTGAAGAATAACTTGAAAATGTGGGAAGAATTCTTGCCTCATATTGAATTTTCTTATAATCTTTCATTGCATTCTACTACTAAGATGTGCCCCTTTGAAATTGTGTATGGTTTCATACCTCTTCTATCTTTGTAGAAGGTTAATTTTGATGCTAAACAACGTGCTAAATTGATCTTCAAAAGAATTGTGCATCTTCGTCTTCATTTACTTGGTTGTAACATCCCAAAATTTTATTTTTGGAATGTTATGATATATAGCTATGCATCATCATCACATTGTTTGAATGAAGTGAATTGTTGAAGTTTTTCTTTTGGATTTCTGAAAGGCCATATCAATTTCTTCTTATACGTGTTTCCTCCTATTTGAAAACCCTTGGAATATTCATAAAAAGAGAGGAGTAATATGACACTCCACGCCAAGGGCATCTTGGTGAGTTATTTGAACAATAAAAGCAGGGGGTTATTTGAAAGTTTATCTCAAAAGAATTTAAAATCAATTAGGCATTTTTTGAAAAAAATAAAAATTTAAAGTATTCATTTTGGCAGAGGAAAAATGTTCATTAAATAGAATTTATTCCCCTGATAATTTTGATATATATATTCCCTATGTTTGGAAATGATTTGAATGCATTAAAGAGTTTTAAACGCTCTGGAAAAATAGAAAAGGAAACACATTTAAAGCTTTTAATTAGAAAACCGGCCGGCCCACAGCCTTTAAACCCCGAGATCCCTCCGGATCGGTCACTGACGCGCTAACCTTGCCCTCTCTCTCACTGACACGTGGGACCCACTATCCGATAGCGTCATCCGCGCGCCCGTCTCCTTCCGCGCGCCAAACCACGTCGCCGGAGATCTCTCCTCTCCGGATCTCCCTCCTCTCTCCCTCTCCCGACCCCGCACCTGGCCTATAAAAAGCCCCGCCCTTGCCGCTCTCCGTTCCACCTTGCTACCCCCTCTACCCTCGCCGGAACGCCACCGCACCACCTCGCCGGAGTTCTGACTCCACCCGAACCCCCAGAGCTTTTGGCCGTCGCCACACTCACCCCCACTCCCCTCTGACGCCACCGCTCGATGCCGTATCTTCGCCGCTCTCGCCTGAGCATTTCGGACGCTGCCCTCGACCACCGCAGCACCATCCCCGAGCATCTCCGACCTCCGGCCGCCGTCGATGTCGCCGGAACTCCGACCCCCTCCTTTGTAAGCTGCCACCTCCACCCGCAACCGTCAGATCTAGGATCTACGCTCCAGATTAGAAATTTTATAAAAACGAACCGGTACGCGTTAGTTTTCAGTCGTCCGCCGCAAACACCCCGCACGCTCATGACCTCGGCAAATCACAGCACGCCACGTAGCCCTGTCCGTTTGCTAGGAATTTTGTTCTTTTCTGTTTTGTTTTAGAAAACAGAATATTTTGTGTTTTTGTTTTAGTTGTAACTTTTAAACTGATTAGTGTTTTTAATTGATTATTTTTGCATTAGGTCACAAATTTCATGTAGTTTCATCCTGTAGTCTTAGATTTCAAATTTGACCTTTTAAATTTGAATCTAACCAAATTTGCTTAAATTACAAAAATCTGTATAACTAGAGTTTAAAACTATATTTTTGTACGAATCTTTTTGCCACTGGTTTGTATTAGTTAGTTCTTTGTTTGATTCGTTAGATTATTCGGAGTGCAAAGCTTGTTATCTAGAGTCACTTGAGTACGAGGATCATCAGCAAGGCAAGTCACTTTGATCATGTTTACCCATGTTTTTATTGCATTAGTTCTACCATCTCCCCAATTGCATGCAAAGTAGGTAATTTGGAAACTTGGTTACTTGATGTAGTGTCATGTGTTGGATCCCCTTAACCCTTTTGACACATTGGCCCCGGGAAAGGTTGATTTATATTTTGCTATGCTAATAGTAGACGGGGTTGGTTGTGTGATTCATGAGAATTGTGAGATAATAATTTCAAGACCTACAAGATGATCAAGACTTTAAGACCCGAGTTTTCAACATACCTCTGGGTGGATGATGGTTGAACGGCGCCCTGGAGAAACTAGTGGTTAGCCTAGGTGTTGCTGGAGAAGTGCCAGTATTCACACGGAAAGGTCCACCCAGGCACAAAGAGATGGATGGATGCTTCAAGACCCAAGGCTTACCTGCATAGCCACAAGCCATTATGGGCTCTAGCTTGGTTGGATATCGTGGTGACCCTGGACAGGCGGTGTTACGAGATGTAGAGGAACGGTAGGAAAGGATGGGCACCGACAGAGTCTCAGGGAAACCCTTTAGAAGTCCATGTTTTTGTCACCGTTTCCCAAACACCCGAAAGTGCGAGAAATCCAACGGAGGCGATCAAATCTTGTGGGTAATGTGGGCAAAACTCTACAAAGTACCCAAACCTAATCGATTAACTGTGTCCACGGTCATGGACAACTTGAGCCAAAGGAACTGAAACTATCTTGAATTCTCAACACAAATAATGATATTAATGTGGGTATAAATGACAACTTGGGTATGAGAATTGGTTGGTGGAACCATCTCATTAATCAACCAACATTGTAGTAATAATATTCCCGCCCTCTTGTAGTACGAAGTTTTTTTGGATTTATGCAAAACTTACTAACCCACCTGCCAAATAGGCATATAGGATAGATGATTTACTTGACACCCCCTCTTTTGTGACATTGCCGGCATATTCAATATGCTGACCTACATGGCTGCAACGTATCATGTTGCAGAGTATTTTTCTGACCAGGAGTGAGGATACGCTCTATGCTCGGTGAGATGCCATTGGAGTGAGATGGACTCAACTACCTTTGAAGCTTCCGCAAGATTAGTTATTCTCATGAGTTGGCCTTTAGCCACTTTATTGTAATTCTTATTGTAATAAAGGACTCGATATGAGATTTCGATTTATAAAGCTGTGTGATTTCCCTTTGATATATACATTGATGTACCGTGTGTGTACCAGCATGATCTTGGGATGGTACGGAAACACCAGAGATTCGACCTTTCAGGTCGGGTCGCTACACAGATGGTATCAGAGCACACGCTGACCATAGGATGTAACCTCTAGGATTGGAAAAGCCTTAGGATTTATTTCTCTTTAAAATTCTTATATGCTCATCTGCTCGTTTCTGACTTCCCTCTGATTTATTACAAAATTTATAGATGGCTCCTTCATCCCAGTTTTGATCATGGAGTTTTGTCAGCCTGACGCGACGATGCCCTTTGGCAAGGAGCTGGTGAAGATCGTCAGGGATGTAAGGATCGCTTTGCCTAGCATCACCGGGACTCCTATCATGTCTTTTTCAGAAGACGGTCGCTATAGGATCGAGGTACACATCCCCGGAAAGACCTTTGGAAATCGTAAGGAACCCATCGACTTCAAGTTTGTGGCACCCAGCTGGATTCTTGGGAGGGACATGGCAATTCACCGTGCCCTTGGACGTATTCAGGAGGAATACAGGGGTGGTCCCATTTCACCAGGACTCAGCGTGGTTTGTCGCAGGGATGCCAATGGAAATATCATAAACACTCCCACTGAAGACTCCACCATTTCCTATATCCAGACTTTGGAGACGCACATCAGGACCTTGGAGCTTCGGGTACATGCCAACACGAAGACGATCAAGAGGATGATGAACCGCGAGATTGACCTCGAAGCTGACCTACGGGAAGCCAAGTACGAGCATGAGCATGAAGTGAAGGATTTGTTAGAGAGGATTGATAAGCTGAACACTCGCATTGCAACTCTAGAGGAACAGTTGGACATGGGGGAAAATCTTCACCCAGAAGGAGACATGGCTCCCTTGATCAGCAACAATGATGACTATGAGGAGAGCGTCACCGGAGGAGGACACATCACCATGTACTTTTGAGGAGAACTTTAGTTATGCCCCCATGTATCTTTATTTTCGTCGTTAAGCATAGGTCGATGCTTAGTTTGATTTGGAGATTTGTATCTCGATGTTTGAACCTTGGGTTGAATAAATGAATGCGTATTTGGTGTGATATGTTTGTTGCATTACATATGGGTAGTGAAATTTCCTTGTAGGTCCTTATTCTATTCTAATTCTCACCCCTGTGAAAACAGCAAGATGCCTCCGCGACGTGCGAACGACTTCACCTTCCCGCCGAAACTCACACAACTTCTCCAACAGCAGAATGCCCTGATGCAGCTGTTGATCCAGAACCAGACCAACAACCACAACAACCACCCTCCACCTGAAGGTGACAACCTCACCCGTTTTCTAAGGCTAAATCCACCAACTTTCTCCAGCAGCACTGAGCCCATTGTGGCAGATGATTGGCTCCGCAAGATGGAGAGGAAACTCACCACCGCTGGATGTACTGAGGCTGAAAAGGTGCGCTCTGCCGCCCATCAACTGGAGGGACCAGCAGCTTCATGGTGGGAGAACTACACCACCACGTACCCCATTGCTGGTGTGACTTGGGAGCAGTTCAAGCTAGCTTTCCGCACCGCTCATGTCTCAGCTGGAGCCATGAGTCTGAAGAAGCGTGAGTTTCGCAACGTACGCCAGGGGAACCGCTCCGTGGCCCAGTATGTGGATGATTTCAGCATGTTGGCTCGTTATGCACCAGGAGATGTGGCCGATGATGCAGCCAAACAGGAGAAGTTCTTGGAAGGACTCAACGATGAGTTGAGCGTGTAGCTGATGGTGGCTATTTTCAATAACTACCAGGAGCTGGTAGACAAGGCCCTCATCTTGGAGGGGAAGCAGCAGCAAATCGAAAGCGCAACAGGAAGTATGGACAGGGGAAGTCTCACTCTGGAGCTCAATAGAAGCCCCGCTACTCCTCGTACTCAGGAAATACCAGATCAAGGACCGGTAAGTATGGAGGACACACTCATCACGTGCACAACCATGGAGGCCACAACCATGGAGGAAATGGGAATAATCGTCCCAACAATGGCAACTTCAAGAATGGCAATGTAAGTGGGAATGGCAACCAGCACCGTTCCTCTCCAGCCCAGAAGGATCTGAATCATATCACCTGCTTCAAGTGCCAGAAGACAGGGCACTATGCCACTGAATGCCCTCAGAACAAGCAAGGAAATGGAATAGGCAACAACAACGGCAACTCCGTAGCTAAGAAGCCAAATCCTTTTCCTCGTGCTCAAGTGAACCACATTGATGTGGAACAAGTCTATGATCATCCCGAGACTGTGGTTGGTAAGTTTTTATTGCATTCACGTCCAGTTATGGTACTTTTTGATTCTAGTGCAACTCACTCATTCATATCAAGGGTAGTTGTGGAAAAGTATGGTTTACCCACCAGAACCCTTAGTCAGCCCATTAAGGTCAATTCCGCAGGAGGTATGATGATGGCAGGGATAGGATGCCACGCCTTGAAACTCCATATAGGAAACCATGTTTTTCCCACCGACCTCATCGTATTAGAATCCCAGAGATTGGATGTAATCCTAGGCATGGATTGGATGACCAAGTATGAAGGAAATCTTGATTTCCCCAGCAAGTCTATTTTACTCACCACCCCAGAGAACAAGAGGATTATGTATGTATCCCTGTGCACACGGATGAGTGCTCGCTTAAATTCCCTCACAGGAGTTGTTCAGGAGGAAGTGCCGGTGGTACAAGACTTTCTAGATGTATTCCCGGAGGAATTACCAGGCATGACACCAGATAGAGAGATTGAATTTCTGATAAGTTACTACCAGGAACTGCCCCAATTTCCAAGAGACCCTATCGGATGCCCACAAATGATTTAGTAGAAATCAAGAAGCAGATTAAGGAGTTATTGGATAAGGGATATATTCACCCAAGTTCTTCACCTTGGGGAGCCCCAGTTCCTTTGGTGGAGAAGAAAGATAAAACCTTGAGGATGGTAGTTGATTATCATGCATTGAACGAGGTGACTATCAAGAACAAGTACCCTCTGCTGATGATTAATGACTTGTTTGATCAGCTGGTAGGAGCCAAAGTATTCTCCAAGATCGATCTTCGATCAGGGTATCACCAATTGAAAATTCATGAACAGGATATACCCAAAACAGCCTTCACCACAAGGTATGGATTATGAGTATACAGTCATGTCTTTTGGTTTGACTAATGCTCCTGCCTACTTCATGAATATGATGAACAAGGTGTTTATGGAATACCTAGACAAGTTTGTCGTGGTGTTCATCGATGACATTTTGATATTCTCAAAGAGCGAGGAAGAACACAAGGAACACTTGCGTTTAGTTCTGGAGAAGCTTAGAGAGCATCAGTTATATGCCAAGTTCAGTAAATGTGAATTCTGGCTGACGGAAGTCGGATTCCTTGGACACATTATTTCCGGAGAAGGAATAGCAGTAGAACCCGCTAAGGTTGAAGCAGTCACTGAGTGGAAGTCACCCACCTCAGTTAAGGAGATCCGCAGTTTTCTCGGACTTGCCGGATATTACCGAAGATTCATTGAGAATTTCTCAAAGATTGCCAAACCCATGACGGAATTGTTGAAGAAAGAATCTAAGTATATTTGGACTGAGGAATGTGAGGCCAGTTTCCAGGAGTTGAAGAAACGTTTGGTCACAGCCCCAGTGTTGATATTGCCAAACATTCGGAAGGACTTCCAGGTTTACTGTGACGCATCATGTCAAGGACTTGGAGGAGTACTCATGTAGGAGGGAAAAGTTGTAGCCTATGCATCCAGACAGCTACGAACCCATGACTTGAATTATGCCACCCATTATTTGGAACTAGCAGCCGTAGTGCATGCACTCAAGACCTGGAGACATTTCCTTATCGGAAATAGTTGTGATGTTTACACTGATCATAAAAGCGTGAAGTATATCTTCACAGAGAAGGAGTTGAACCTCAGACAGAGGAGATGGTTAGAGTTAATCAAGGACTATGACATGAGACTGCATTACCATCCAGGAAAGGCAAATGTTGTAGCAGATGCTTTGAGTCAGAAGAGTTATGTGAACACACTCATAGCAGGAGGATTACCCCAGGTATTAACCGATGATCTTAGAGAGCTCCGGCTAGAGATAGTTCCAAAAGGATATGTTGCCACACTAGAGATCCAGTCCACCTGGACCGAAAAAATTCGTGAAGCCCAGAAATCGGACAAGGAGATAGCTGAGATAAAGCAAAGAATGAAGGATGGAAAAGCTAAAGACTTTCGTGAAGATGAACAAGGAACTCTTTGGTTTGAGAACCGAATCTATGTGCCCAATGACCCAGAGCTTAGGAAGTTGATACTTCAAGAAGCCCACGATTCACCATACTCGATACACCCAGGAAACACCAAGATGTACCTAGATTTGAAGGAAAGTTACTGGTTGACATGTATGAAGAAGGATATTGCCGAACATGTTGCGGTATGTGATGTTTGTCAGCGAGTAAAGGAGGAACATCAGAAACCAGCAAGGTTACTCCAACCTTTGCCGATACCCAAGTGGAAATGGGATAAGATTGGTATGGACTTCATCATAGGATTACCCAAGACCTGTTCAGGTTATGATTCCATCTGGGTAGTGGTCGATCGCTTGACCAAGGTAGCTCATTTCATTCTGGTGAAGACCACCTATACCAGTGCTAAGTTAGCCAAGATATATAAGACCAGGATCGTATGTCTGCATGGAGTTCTGAGGAGTATCATGTTAGATAGAGGAACACAATTTACCTCAAAGTTTTGGCATCAGTTACATGAAACTTTGGGTACAAGGCTGGAATTCAGTACAACTTTTCATCCACAGACCGATGGACAGACCGAGCGAGGACATGTTGAGAGCTTGTGCGCTAGACTATGGGTCTAGTTGGGATGACAACTTAACTTACGCGGAGTTCTCGTACAACAACAATTATCAAACGAGTGTGAAGATGGCCCCTTTTGAAGCTTTATACGGAAGGAGGTGCAGAACACCATTGATGTGGGATGATGTTGGAGACCGACAACTTTTTGGTCCCGGTCTTATTCGAGATTCTAAAGAAATGGTCAAACTGATTCGAGACCGACTCAAGGTAGCCCAATCCAGGCAGAAAAGCTATGCTGATAGCAAACGCAAGGAGGTGACGTATGAAGTGGGAGACCGAGAATATCTTCGTGTGTCCCCACTTCGAGGAATAGTTAGCACCTAGATTCATAGGCCCCTACAAAATTCTTGAACGTAGAGTTGAAGTTGCATACAAGCTCGAATTGCCGGAAGGATTGTCCAGAGTTCATGATGTTTTCCATGTTTCCCAGCGGAAGAAATGCCACGCTGAGATGGCTGATATTCCTTTGAGAGACACAATGCCCCTAGAGGCCATACAACTTGACAGTGACCTGACCTACGAGGAGAAGCCTGTCAGAATCCTCGAGACTACCAACACAGTTACCCGTAGCAAGACCATCAAGTTCTGTAAGGTTCTGTGGAGTCACCACACCGAGGAAGAAGCCACCTGGGAACGCGAAGAAGATCTTCGTAGAGACCACCCGCACCTATTTTCTAGCCAACCCGAATCTCGAGGGCGAGATTCATCTTAAGGTGGTAGGTTTGTAGCATCCCAAAATTTCATTTTTGGAATGTTATGATATATAGCTATGCATCATCATCACATTGTTTGAATGAAGTGAATTGTTGAAGTTTTTCTTTTGGAATTCTGAAAGGCCATTTCAATTTCTTCTTATACTTGTTTCCTCCTATTTGAAAACCCTTAGAATATTCATAAAAAGAGAGGAGTAATATGACACTCCACACCAGGGCCATCTTGGTGAGTTATTTAAATAATAAAACCAGGGGGTTATTTGAAAGTTTATCTCAAAAGAATTTAAAATCAATTAGGCATTTTCTGGAAAAATTAATTTTTTAAAGTATTCATTTTGGCAAAGGAAAAAATGTTCATTAAATAGCATTTATTCCCCTGATCATTTTGATATATGTATTCCCTATGTTTGGAAATGATTTGAATGCATTAAAGAGTTTTAAACGCTCCGAAAAATAGAAAAGGAAACAAATTTAAAGCGTTTAATTAGAAAACCGGCCGGCCCACAGCCTTTAAACCCCGAGATCCCTCCGGATCGGTCACCGACGCACTAACCTCGCCCTCTCTCTCACTTACACGCAGGACCCACTGTCCGACAGCGTCATCCGCGCGCCCGTCTCCTTCCTCGCGCCAGACCATGTCGCCGGAGATCTCTCCTCTCCGGATCTCCCTCCTCTCTCCCTCTCCCGACCCCACATATGGCCTATAAAAAGCCCTGCCCATGTCGCTCTCCGTTCCACCCCGCTACCCCCTCTACACTCGCCGGAACGCCACCGCACCACCTCGTCGGAGTTCTGACTCCACCCGAACCCCCCAGAGCTTCTGGCCGTCGCCACACTCACCCCCACTCCCCTCTGACACCACCACTCGATGCCGTATCTTCACCGCTATCGCCTGAGCATTTCGGACACCGCCCTCGACCACCGCAGCACCATCCCCGAGCATCTCTGACCTCCGGCCGCCGTCGACATCGCCGGAACTCCGACCCCCTCCTCTGTAAGCCGCCACCTCCACCCGCAACCGTCAGATCTAGGATCTACGCTCCAGATTAGAAATTTTATAAAAACGAACTGGTACGCGTTAGTTTTCGGTCGTCCGCCACAAACACCCCGCACGCTCACGACCTCGGCAAATCACAGCACGCCACGTAGCCCTGTCCGTTCGCTAGGAATTTTGTTCTTTTCTATTTTGTTTTAGAAAACAGAATATTTTCTGTTTTTGTTTTAGTTGTAACTTTTAAAATAATTAGTGTTTTTAATTAATTATTTTTTCATTAGGTCACAAATTTCACCTAGTTTCATACTGTAGTCTTAGATTTCAAATTTGAACTTTTAAATTTGAATCTAACCAAATTTGCTTCAATTACTAAAGTCTGTATAACTAGAGTTTAAAAATATATTTTTGTATGAATCTTTTTTCCACTGGTTTGTATTAGTTAGACCTATCATCCTACAAAGTTTGAGAATTTTTAGGATAAATTTGGTTAGTTTTTTTAACAAAAATAGAATCTGTTTAGTTCTTAATAGAGTTTAGTTAATTTGATTTTTGTTTAGTTTGAATCTGAGTTAGTTTAACTATTGTTTTTTGTTTTCATTAGGTTCTGTTGTTTCAACATTAGGTGAAATAACTTGTTGTTAATAAAAATAATTGTTTAGTTTTATACCTTATTGTTATAGGAAATCTTCATTCCTTTCTATTAGGTATAGTTTTATAAAGCAATTTAGTTTTACTTTTCACAAAACATTTAGGAGATTTAATTCTGTCTTCTAATAAAGAATTTTTGTAATTCTTTTTTGTTAAGTGATGTTCTGTTTATAATAATAATAATAGTAATATTTTTGTTTCATACTCTAATGTTATAGAAAACTCTAGTTATCTTCATTAAGTGGTGTTTTATAAAAATTATAATTTTAGTAGCATTTCTTTTCACTAAAGTTTTAGTGGATTTAATTCTGTTTACTAAATATAAATTTTATTATTTATTTTCTGTTAACTATTGTTTTTTTATTAAAAATAGTTGATTAGTCTTATTTTTTTTAGTAGTTTTGACACAAAAAAAATTTTTGAGACAAATATTGGTTTTGAATTTCTTTCTCTTGATTGATACTATTGAATTGTTTTATTTTAATCTTGCTGATTGTGTGAGTTCTATTATTAGTTGTATGCTTATTGTGTTCTTTGTTTGATTCGTTAGATCATTCGGAGTGCAAAGCTTGTTATCTAGAGTCACTTGAGTACGAGGATCGTCAACAAGGCAAGTCACTTAGATCATGTTTACCCATGTTTTTATTGCATTAGTTCTACCATCTCCCCAATTGCATGCAAAGTAGGTAATTTGGAAACTTGGTTACTTGATGTAGTATCATGTGGTAGGATCCCCTCAACCCTTTTGACACATTGGCCCAGGGAAATGTTGATTTATATTTTGCTATGCTAATAGTAGACGGGGTTGGTTGTGTGATTCATGAGAGTTGTGAGATAATAATTTCAAGCCCTACAAGATGATCAAGACTTCAAGACCCGAGTTTTCAACATACCTCTGGGTGGATTATGGTTCAACGACGCCCTGGAGAAACGAGTGTTTAGCCTAGGTGTTGCTGGAGAAGTACCAGTATTCACACGGAAAGGTCCACCCACGCACAAAGAGATGGATGGATGCTTCAAGACCCAAGGCTTACCTGCACAGTCAGAAGCCATTATGGGCTCTGGCTTGGTTGGATATCATGGTCACCCTGGACAGGCGGTGCTACGAGATGTAGACGAACGGTAGGAAAGGATGGGCACCGACAGAGTCTCAGGGAAACCCTTTAGAAGACCATGTTTTGGTCATCCGTTTCTCAAACACCCGGAAGTGTGAGAAATCCAACGGAGGCGATCAAATCTTGTGGGGAACATGGGCAAAACTCTGCAGAGTACCCAAACCTAATCGATTAGCCGTGTCCACGGTCATGGACAACTTGAGCCAAAGGAACTGAAACTATCTGGAATTCTCAACACAAATAATGATATTGATGTGGGTATAAATGACAACTTGGGTATGAGAATTGGTTGGTGGAACCATCTCATTAATCAACCAACATTGTAGTAATAATATTTGCTCCCCTCTTGTAGTAGGAATTTTTTTGGCTTCATGCAAAACTTACTACCCCACCTGCCAAATATGCCTATAGAATAGATGATTTACTTGACACCCCCTCTTTTGTGACATTGCCGGCATATTCAATATGCTGACCTACATGGCTGCAACATATCATGTTGCAGAGTATTTTTCCGACCAGGAGTGAGGATACGCTCTACGCTCGGTGAGATGCCCTTGGAGTCAGATGGACTCAACTACCTTTGAAGCTTCCGCAAGATTAGTTATTCTCATGAGTTGGCCTTCAGCCACTTTATTGTAATTCTTATTGTAATAAAGGACTCGATATGAGATTTCAATTTATAAAGCTGTGTGATTTCCCTTTGATATATACATTGATGTACCGTGTGTGTACGAGCATGATCTTGGGATGGTACGGAAACACCGGAGATTCGACCTTTCAGGTCGGGTCGCTACATTGGTGGTGCATGGATATGTGCTCTAGTTCTTCCATGTCATTGTCGCTCATAGATTCATAGGTGCCATCATCTTGAAGGATCATGGTGCGTTTTTTTGGACACTCAAAGGTCTTGTGGCCTCAGTATTGGCACATAAAACACTTGATGGAGCTTGATTTAGCGGTAGCATCCGATGTTGGTGTAGAGGATGAAGCTCTTGGCTTGTAGGAGTGTCACATCCCTAGCTAGTTGTCTTAGGATAGCATGTCTGTGCATCATATTGCATTTTTGCATCAACTTGAAATGGGGATTAAAAGAAACCCAAACTCTCATTTGAATCAAACTAATTCAAAGTTTGTGAAAACCAACAAATTCAAAATGCCCATCTAAAATGTCCCCTATGTCTGATAATTATGGACATGAATATATCAGGGGCCATCTTAAATATTTGAACATTTATAGCATTTTAAAAATAAATAATAAAGCTTCTGAAAATGCCAAATAAAGAATTATCATTATTTCAGATTTCCAAATATCCTGAATTTTTTTACAGAAGTTTGAAATATTCAAACTTAATGCTATAAAATATTTGGGATATTATTACTCAGCAATTGTGCCTGAAAATAAAATAAAACTAATGTCAAAAATTAGAAAAGAAAGCAAATAAATCAAAAGGGGGACAAAACCCACCTGGGCCTTACCTGCGAAGAAGAGGCCCAGCCCATGGGGGGCAGCAGCATCTTCTTCCTCCTGCCAGGAGGAGAAGCACCTGTGTGACTCCACCGCAGCCGGCCATGGCCACGCGCCCATCCACCTCCTGCCTGCCTGGCCTTCTCCTCATCGCACTGGCGAGGGAATAGACTCCTGCCGCCGCCTGGACCCTCTCCTTCCATGCCATTCCTCTCTCTCTCCCCCTCTACTCGCCATGGCCGAAGCCATCGCCGCCGTAGCACCGTTGCTCCAGCCGCTCCCCCGCCTCGCAAAGTAGCCTCCGAGCTCTGCCGCGACCCCCTCGTCCTCCCCGTGAAGCTAGAAGACATCGGGAGCCCCTCTATGCCGAGCCATCGCTGTTCTTCCCCACCTCCGGCCGCCTCTCCCCGTCGTCGATTCACCGGCCGCCGGTCATCCCCGAGCCTGCTGAGCCTCCCCTGCAGCCCCCTGTGAGCTCGCCGTCCCTCTCGCCCATTTCCTGTGGTTCTTCCCGGTCTCTAGCAGCCCTCCCCATCGTGTCCATATGGGTGCCGCCACGGAATAGCTCATCGATGAGCCCTTCGGCGACGTCGAGCCCCCTGACCGGCCCCACTCGACGCGGTCGAGCATGGGCTCCCTCCCAGCACCTTTGGCGCACGAATCCGAGCCCTCTAGCACGGTTCCGACCAACTCAGGCCGACCTCCACCGCGGGTTTGGTCACTGCCGGCCCTGCTTCGGTGGGCGCCGACGTGGGCGGCTGATTACTGATAATCAGCCCGGCTAATTAAGCCGTTATCCACTGACCAGTGGGCCCTAAAGTGGGTCAAACCCCTCATCAGCGCGGGGAATTAGCCCCTGACCCTGACATGAGGGCCCCACCCTATCAGGTTTGACCTGCCCGGATCTGTTGACCTGCTGACGTAACAGTGACGTCAGACTGACGCATTAACTGGATTTTTAGTATTAAAACAAATCAGGAAATTCCAGAAAATGTTTAAAACTTCTAAAATTCATATAAAATAATCTGTAAGTCAGATGAAAATAATTTATATATGAAAATTTATCAGAAAAATCCAGTGAATCCAATGGTGCTATTATCATGCATGTTAGAGAACCCTATGTAGATGAACATTGACATTTACTAATAGGTTAATTTATGAAATATGAAATGGAGATGACTTTGAACCTATATTCAAACTCACTTCATTTAACTTGGACAATAGTTGCATTAGCTCATCCATACATGCTGCCATGTCATGATCATGCATAATATTGTTGCACTTGCGTGTATTGATTGTTATTTATCTGCATTGCGATAGGCTCTGCTTCTGAGGATACCTTCGAGTATTCCAACGAAGGAGAAAACATTTCTGCTACCCAGCAAGGCAAGCAACCCCTTTGATCATTCTGATAACATCCCATTATCTTGCTCCTGCTCTTGTTTATTGCATTAGGACAAACGATCACTTGTCTATCAAACACGGTAGATGAACCTATTCTTTTGCATGACCTGTCATTGTCATAGTAAATAGCTAAACCTTGCAACCTAGCATACCTGGTAGATGCTTGTGCCATGATGTTCTTGCTTACTTTGCCTGCTATGCTTGCTATGCTTAGAGTCATGTCAGGTCTGATTCATCTGGGTGATGAACTGGAGTGAAACATTGTTGTTCTGATGAGATAAGCTTATGATGAACCCGATTTGGTAAAGGTAGCGATGAGAGGCTATGTAGGAGTACATAGCGGGTTGTCTCATTGGGACGGTTCTTAGGAACTCAGTTCCATGTTTGTGATCCAAGACTAGTTACTACCACACGTTGGGATACTTAATTGACCCTCTCGACTTATCAATCGCTTAGTCCTTGGTCTAGGAGTTGCAAGTAGTTTCTGGTGTTTATAGCATGCTAGAGGCCGTGCGTAGTGCTGACCCTAGGGGTGGGTTACGACGCGGTAGGCAGTGGCACGGTGTACCAAGGGTCACCCGAATGGTGGGCTTGGGAACCCTGCGCACATCGTTTGGGGCCATAGCGAAAACTTCGGCCAGATTCCGTGCGGGTTCGGTCTCAAATAGGCGATAGCCTGGACTATACGTCTTATGTGATTGGTGTTCATGGTCGACTCCCTCGCTGGGCTTCCACTTGAAGGTTGCCTAAGGCATAGTTTATGAGCACACAACGATAAGTGGCAAGAGCGTGTGTGAAGAAGTACACCCCGGCAGGGTATGAAACTATTCGAATAGTCGCGTCCTCGGATATGGACTACTTGGAAAGCTTATGTTGTTCATAGATAATCAAATGGATACTCATAAAAATATCAAGACAAGTGTGAGTACCATCAATGGCACTTTCGTAGAGGACGAAGGTGAATCCATGGTGGTGTATTGCTTTGGAGTTAGTGGACTTGTGTGTGATATCTAAAATCTTAACAAAGAGTTAAAATTGTGTAGTATAGGTTAGCCATGAGTCAAAGATGGCATTGCTGCATAAACTCCACCACTCCCCTTGTTGATACTTGATCATGAGTAGACTGGTCTATTTTAAAGACTTGCTGAGTACGTTTGTACTCACGTTTGCTTAATAAATGTTGCAGATGAGACTCAGGACCCATCAGGTGGGTTCTATCTAGATGTCGACGATACCGAATAGCTGGTGTCCCAGCTATGACCTTATGCCCTGTGGCGGGCCGTAGATAGTCAGGTCATGTGCCTTTTTACCCTTTCATCTGCCTGTACTCAGACAGCTTTATGCTTCCGCTTGGTTTGTATGAACTTGCTTGTATGGCTTGAGTGTCGGGTCATGTGACCCCTACCTGTAAGAACATATTATGCAAGGCTCTTCTGAGCCTCTTAAATAAAAGTTGTGTTGATGTATGGTTATGTTGTGATGCCATAGTTTTATCTATACATATCGGGCATGTCGTACGTACGTGTGACATGCAACGGTATGTATGGGATCCGACACCTAGTCATGTGCTTTTAGTAGTACTCTTTATGGGAAACTGCCTCTTTGTGCTTTCACCGAGCCCTGGTAGCTTGCTACTGCTCCAGACACATTGATTGACCGGCATGTATCCTTCTTTCTTGTTGTGTCTGTCCCTTTGGGGAAATGTCTCGTAGTGTAATGGAGTCCCTGTAGCCTTCTACGACTCGTCTACGTGCAGTGATGGTAGTTATGTCCCAGGCGTAATGGAGTCCTTGTAGCTTGCTATGACTCGTCTACACACGTTTGAGGCCGACACCTGCATTGCTGGGTTATGTATGCCTCTTTCCGTACGGATATGCCACTTGGGTTCTATGACTAGTCATGTCGGTCCGGGTTCTCTGTCGTTTGATTGCCAGCGACATGTTCACATACGTGAGCCGAAAGACGCAAACGGTCCCGGTTAAGGTAAGGCTACAGCCATGGAGCTTACCGTGCATGAGGCCGCAAAGTGATGTGATATGTTACAGTCTGGATTCATATGACTTAGGATCAGGGTCCCAACAGCGTTGGTATCAGAGCCTGACTCACTATAGGACTACCAAGCCAAACCGGCCGAAGTTGAGTCTAGAAACACTATAGAAAAGTCAAGAAATTGATTGTGGAAGGGAACATAAGGCACTTTTTACTCCTCTTCCCAAGTTATTCTATTCTGAGTCACTCTCCTCTTTTCTACGGGGATAAGAACTAGGCTTCTCATCTATTTCTTAGGATGACGAGTTACTAACCATGGACTATTAGCTAGCTTGTATGCAAGTGGTCTTTGTATTTAAGTATTGTTGGCGTGACAAACAGAGGGAGAAGAGATTTGAGTCTAGAAAGCCGAGTGGTTATGCTTTTCCAATCTTTTGCAGTTGTCTCAAAATCCTTTTTGAGGAATTACAGCCGTTATGTTGTCCAATTTCTACTAGAGTCTCTAATAACTTGCATCATTCTCTGTTTCAGATGCCCCCTCGTCTCTCCCGTCAGGTGGTCCGCCTGACCAGGTGCATCGATGTACTGGGTCACATGGCCATGTTGGTTAGAGTTATGAAGGAGGATGGTTAATGTTGGTACCCAGAGTACACAATGGAGGAACAGTATCGATATTTGAACCAAAGCCAGTATCTGTGTACTGTTAAGATATATCCTTCATATCCTGGATCTGTAGAGCCGCTTCACTGGACTTATGGATTAGGTGTCACCATAGACATGGCAGTTTAGGAGGCCGCCTACACCATACTGACTATCATGAGGTTTCACCATGGTCTGCTTCAGAACACAGAGTTCTGTTATGTTCCTGCTTCTTTAGGAGGAGAGGATAGCTATCTTAGCACAACCTACTATGATCATTCTCATGAGGACCCTAGGTTGCAGGTGACCGCTCAGATGTTGGAGAATAGGGATTGTGATGCACATGCCCTTCGCATGGAGCTTTATGCTACCCGTGCACGTCTTTGGACAGCCCTGATGCAGTTGGTACCTGTCGTGCAGATAGGCTATGGAGATTTGGAGATGCTGAACCCATCGTGGACTCATCTGCCGGCACACGTAGACTGGCCTGATGTTGGAGGCATCACCCCCCTTCGAGGACCACTGTTGCCGCCAACAAGGGGACCAAGTCCACATCCGTGTCCTTACGGTTTCCAGGGATCGTAGGCTAGAGTGTTTCCAGATCCTCAGGTTTAGCTCCCGGGTCACGAGGGTAACCTATATGAGGCATTCTACGGTGATGTTTGAGTACATGGATGTTAGTACTAGTATGGTAGTAGTCGTATTGCCACAGTCCTGCGTGTCTTGTGGGATATGACTGAGGTTGAGAGTTGAGTTCCGAAGGTGTAGATAGATAATGTATAGGAAGCTTGTAATGCCTCCGATGAGTTGTGTCATCTCTCCGTAGTTTTTATTTCAGCTTGAGATTGTACTGAACATTGTCATGGTGTATGAATCATGGTGTTCATATGGCAGTTGTTATTACCATGTTGTTTGGGTGTTTACCCTGCATGCCATGTTGTCCAGTACATTCATTATCTCTTGTCTTAGAGTTGTTGTCCTCTATGTCTAAGTTGTGGGTTTGTTTTCCCAGGATGGTGGCAACTAGGAATAACCCGTACCTGCCCTCGAGCAGGGCGAGGGAAGCCAGCCAAGGCAAGAGAACTTTCCACACGCGCCCTCTTTGGCAGAAGTGATGCTTGAAGCTGAACAGAACAAAAGGGAGACCAACAGGCTGTTAGAACGAATTGAGCAGAACACGGCGCGTGCTCCCCACAATGATCACAATGATGGCGTGTCTCTCGGTGATTTCGTCAAGCTGTGCCCACCTAAGTATCATCATTCGGTCGAGTCGCTCGACGCGTCCCGCAGGGCCCGCACCAACTTGGGCGGAATTCAGCACGGCATTCCGTACCCATCACATCCCGGAAGGGATGATGGATCGCAAGAGAGAGGAGTTTTGTGCTTTCACCCAAGGCAGACTGCCAGTGGATGCCTATAGCCATGAGTTCGGCAATCTTGCTCGTTATGTTTCGGAGGAAGTTTCAAGTGATGCCAAGAAACATGCTAGGTTCCGCAAGGGACTTAGTCTTGAGCTCCGTCGAGATTTGCGCCTACATGGGTGCACAACCTTCCAGGCTCTCGTCAACAAGGCTATCAATGCCGAGACTGGACAGACTGACTATGAGGCCACTAGGAAGCACAACCATGACTTCAGCCCCGCATCTGGCTCGGGCTCCAATAAATGCCAGGTGTGGGTGCCCAACGCAGCTCTGCCGCCAAGGTACACTTCAAGGCCATCCTTCCAGGCGCCTCGCCCAGCTCAGCCCAACCCTCCAACCAGGCCATTTCGAGGTCCTCCTGCCAATGTTGCTCCCCGTGACACCGTGGTCTGCTACAAATGTGGGGGAACCAGGACACTACTCTTGTGAGTGTCCTCAGAACAATGCTAAGCCGACTGGATGTGGGAAGCCGGGAAAAGCCTTGTATGTGAAGCCAGCTCCTGCTCGTGGATGAGTGAACTATGTTTCTGCTGAGGAAGCCCTTGAGGATCCTGATGTTATCCTAGGTACGCTCCTTGTCAATAGCCGTCCAACATCTGTTCTATTTGATACTGGGGCATCTCATTCTTTCATCTCAAAAAGTTATGCACAGTTGCATAACATGTCTTTTTGTGATATGCCTACTCCTCTAGTAGTTCAGACTCCTAGTTCAAAATGGCAAACTTCTAGGGTGAGCCATGACAATGAGATTCTTATGGATAGGCTAGTCTTCCTAGCATCCTTGATAGACCTCAAGTCTTCAGACATCAATATCATCTTCGGCATGGATTGGATGAAAGCCCACTATGCTAAGATCGATACTCATACTAGGAATGTTCAACTTACACATCCCTCGGGTGAGGTAGTTAACGTCTCCACTCGAGCAGCCAAGCGCCAACTCTATTCTCTCAATGCTAGCCCTCTTCCAGAATTAGAAGATATTCTGGTAGTCCGTGACTTTTCGGATGTCTTTCCAGAAGAACTGCCAGGAATTCCACCTGTCAGAGATGCTGAGTTTGTGATAGAGCTCATTCCAGGGACTGTCCCAATAGCCAGAAGACCCTATAAGATGGCACCCTTAGAACTAGCCGAACTTAAGATTCAACTCGATGAGGCTTTGAAGAAAGTTTTCATCTGTCCTAGTTCTTCTCCTTGGTCTTGCCCCGTCCTCTTCATCAAGAAGAAGGATGGATCAGATCGGATGGTTGTGGATTATCGGCCAGTGAATCTGGTCACCATAAAGAACAAGTATCCGCTCCCCAGGATCAACGATTTGTATGATAAACTCGCTGGATCCTCTGTCTTTTCCAAAATGGATTTGAGGTTGGGATACCATCAAATCAGATTTAGAAATGGGGAAATTCCAAAAACGGCTTTTGTTACTCATTATGGCCAATACGAGTACACCGTCATGTCCTTCGGTTTAACCAATGCCCCAGCCACCTTCTCTCGCTTGATGAATTCGATCTTGATGGAGTATCTGGATAAATTCGTCGTGGTTTACCTCGATGATATACACATTTAATCGAAGAACAAACAGGAACATGTCGAGCATATAAGGTTGGTATTGATGAAACTTCGAGAGCATTGTCTATATGCCAAATTCTCCAAGTGTGAATTTTGGTTGCCAGAAGTGACCTATCTAGGCCACGTGATCTCTGGAAAAGGTATTGTTGGCAATCCCGAGAGAGTTCAGGCCATGCTTGATTGGACTCAACCTAAATCGGTTAAGCAAGTTCGGAGTTTCCTTGGCTTAGCGAGCTATTGTCGCCGCTTTTTCGAGAATTTATCCAAGCTTGCGAAACCTCTGACTGAACTCCTCAAGAAAGATAAAAAAGTTCGAGTGGACACCACAATGCGAGCATAGTTTTTAGGAGTGGAAAAGACGCCTGACCTCTGCTCCCGTTCTGGTGCCACCGGATTTCTCTAAGGACTTTGTTATCTAATGCGACGCCTCGCTACAAGGATTAGGTTGCATTATCATGCAACATCGTCATGTGATTGCATACGTATCTCAACAGCTGCTTCCACATGAGGATAATTATCCAACACATGATCTTGAGCTCGCAGCTGTGGTCCATGCACTGAAAACTTGGCGACATAACCTTCTGGGTAATCATTGCGAAATTTACACTAATCACCAAAGTCTGAAATATATTTTGACCCAGCCGGATTTGAATCTCTGGCAAAGACGGTGGGTTGAGTTGATTACAGATTACGACTTAGGGATAACTTACACACCGGGGAAAGCCAATGTCATGGCTAATGCACTAAGTCGTAAGTCTTATTGTAACAACCTGATGTTACAACAAGATCAACCACTTCTCTATGAGGAATTTCGGAATTTGAACCTCCACATTGTTTATCAAGGATTCCTTTCCAACCTGGTGTCGAAACCTACTCTTAAGACAACTGATCCTTAAGGAGGCTCATGATTCTCCTCAGGGAAGTTTAGCTAGCAAAAACGCTAAAGATTTCTCCAAGGACGATGAGGGTGTTGTGTTCTTCCATAACCGGTTGGTGGTTCCTAAGAGCACACGCTTAAGACAACTGATCCTTAAGGAGGCTCATGATTCTCCTATCAAAATTCATCTGGGTAGTACCAAGATGTGAGAGCCTGGCTTAATAGGAAAGATAGACTACTCATATCAACAAGGAATTCCTTCTTTTTCGGGATCCCACTCGAAAAGAACTCTAAAGTTAAGCGTGCTTGGCTTGGAGCCATTCTAGGATGGGTGACTGACCGGGAAGTTGGTCCCGGGTGCGCACGAGTGAGGAAAAAGTGTGCAGGAAAGACTAGTGTTGGTCTGTGGGACCAGTCTAGATCCCGCCAAGCATAACAGGGCGTTACAATTGGTATCAGAGTCGACCCTTGTGGTTACACAGGCATGCATGGGTCAGGTGCACGGGCATGTGGCGCATGGCGCGTGTGGCCCGTCGTGGCACACAACATGGCACATGTGTTGGACTAGATGCGCATACGTGTGCCAAAAGGGAACGTTCCTGATGGGCCAACGAGGACGTCGGTTCCTTTGAGTGGGGGTGTATGTGAGAGCCTGGCTTAATAGGAATGATAGACTACTCATATCAACAAGGAATTCCTTCTTTTGTGGGAGCCCACTCGAAAAGAACTTCAAAGTTAAGCGTGCTTGGCTTGGAGCGATCCTAGGATGGGTGACGGACCAGGAAGTTGGTCCCGGGTGTGCACGAGTGAGGACAAAGTGCGCAGGAAAGACTAGTGTTGGTCTGTGGGGCCAGTCTAGATCCCGCCAGGCGTAACGGGGTGTTACACAAGATGTATAAGAATCTACGCCAGAGGTTCCAAGACGTTTGTCATCGTAGTAAGGCAGAACATCAAAGGCCTGCTGGCACCCTTCAACTTGTAGCTATTCCTGAATGGAAACGAGATAAGGTTGGTATGGATTTCATTACCGGATTTCCCAGGACTAAGAGAGGGAATAATGCTATCTTTGTGGTCATCGACTGCCTTTCCAAAGTGCCTCATTTTCTTCCTATTCGGGAGAGTATAACTGGTAGCCAGCTAGCGGAGTTATATGTTTCTCGAATAGTTTCTGTTCGTGGTGTTCCATTGCAGATTAACTCAGACCGCAGAAGTATCTTTACTTCCCGATTTTGGGAAAGTTTTAAACCGCTATGGGGACTCATCTATCCTTTAGCACTGCTTTCCACCCGCAATCAAGTGGTCAAGTTGTCCGAGTCAATCAAATCCTCGAAGACATGCTCCGAGCTTGTGTTATATCCTTCGGTATGAATTGGGAGAAATGTCTTCAATTTGCCGAATTTGCTTATAACAATAGTTATCAATCAAGATGGGGCAAAGCCCCTTTTGAAGTTCTCTATGGACGAAGGTGTCAAACACCTCTTAACTGGCGAGAAACCGTAGAGAGGCAACTCATTGGCCCGAATATGATCCAGGATGCAGAGGAGCAAGTTCGCATTATTCGTGAAAAGTTGAAAACAGCCCAATCTCGTCAAAAGAGCCAATATGATCGTCATCATAAGGCTATGACCTATGAAGTTGACGGAGAAGGCTTATCTTCAGGTTACACCTCTTAAGGGTACCCATCGATTCGGTATCAAGGGCAAGTTGGCTCCTCGTTACATTGGACCCTTTCGCATTCTTGCTAAACGAGGAGAGGTTGCCTACCAATTGGAACTTCCGCCGCATCTTTCCAAGGTTCATGATGTCTTCCACGTCTCACAACTCAGGCGTTACTTCTCGGACCCTGTCCGTGAAGTAGACCACGAAGTGCTTGATGTCCAAGATAACCTTACATATCTAGAATACCCTGTTCGTATTCTTGATCAAGCTGTCTGTACCACTCGGCGTCGGAACATCAAGTTTCTCAAGGTTCAGTGGTCCCACCATTCTAAAAAGGAGGCCACATGGGAAAGAGACGATCGTCTTCGACTAGAGTACCCCCGCGCTCTTCCCGACGACTTCAAAATCTCGGGACGAGATTCTTTTGAGTGGGGGTGAGTTGTCACATCCCTAGCTAGTTGTCTTAGGACAGCATGTGTGTGCATCATATTACATGTTTGCACCAACTTGAAATGGGGATTAGAAGAAACCCAAACTCTCATTTGAATCAAACTAATTCAAAGTTTGTGGAAAACCAACAAATTCAAAATGCCCATCTAAAATGTCCCCTATGTCTGATAATTATGGACATGAATATATCAGGGTCCATCTTAAATATTTGAACATTTATAGCATTTTAAAAATAAATAATAAAGCTTCTGAAAATGCCAAATAAAGCATTATCATTATTTTAGATTTCGAAATATCCTGTAACTTTTTAAAGAAGTTTGAAATATTCAAACTTAATGCTACAAAAAATTTGGGATCTTATTACTCAGCAATTGTGCCTGAAAATAAAATAAAACTAATGTCAAAAATTAGAAAAGAAAGCAAATAAAGAAAAAGGGGGAGAAAACCCACCTGGGCCTTACCTGCAAAGAAGAGGCCCAACCCATGGGGGCAGCAGCGTCTTCTTCCTCCTGCCAAGAGGAGAAGCAGTTGCGTGCCTCCACTGCAGCCGGCCGTGGCCACGCGCTCGGCCACCTGCTGCCTGCGTGGCCTCCTCCTCGTCGCGCTGGCGAGGGGAAAGACTCCCACCGCTGCCTGGACCCTCTCCTTCCCCGCCATTCCTCTCTCTCCCCCTCTGCTCGCCATAGCAGAAGGCATTGCCGCCGTAGCACCGTCGCTCCAGCCTCTCCCCCTCCTCGTAGAGTAGCCTCCGAGCTCTGCCATGACCCCCTCGTCCTCCCCATGAAGCTAGAATATGCCGGGAGCCCCTCTACGCCGATCCATCGCTGTTCTTCCCCGCCTTCGGCCGCCTCTCCCTATTATCGATTCGCCGGTGGCCGAATGTCCTCGAGCTCGCCGAGCCTCCCCTGTAGCCCCCTGTGAGTTCGCCGTCCCTCTCCCCCATTCCCTGTAGTTATTCCCTCTCTCTAGCGGCCCTCCCTGTCGTGGCCGAATGGCGCCTCCACGGAATAGCTCGCCCGCGAGCCCTTCGACGTGGTCGAGCACGGGCTCCCTCCCAGTGCCTTCGGCGCGCGAATTCAAGCCCTCTAGCATGGTTCCAACGAACTCCGGCGGACCTCCACCGCGGGTTTGGTCACCGTCGTCCCCGCTCCGGTGGGCGCCAATGTGGCCAGCTGATTAGTGCTAATCAGCCCGGCTAATTAAGCCGTTATCCACTGACCAGTGGGTCCTAAAGTGGGTCAAACCCCTGGTCAGCGCGGGGAATTAGCCCCTGATGCTGACATGAGGGCCCCACCCTGTCAGGTTTGACCTGGCCAGGTCTGTTGACCTGCTGACGTCATAGTGACGTCAGACTCACGCATTAACTGGATTTCTAGTATTAAAACAAATGAGGAAATTCCAAAAAATGTTTAAAACTTCTAAAATTCATATAAATTAATCTATAAGTCAGATGAAAATAATATATATATGAAAATTTATCAGAAAAATCTAATGAATCCAATGGTGTTGTTATCATACATGTTAGAGCAACCTATGTAGATGAACATTGACATTTACTAATAGGTTAATTTATGAAATATGAAATGGAGAATGACTTTGAACCTATATTCAAACTCACTTCATTTAACTTGGACAATAGTTGCATTAGCTCATCCATACATGCTGCCATGCATGTCATGATCATGCATCATATTGTTGCACTTGCGTCTATTGATTGTTATTTATCTTCATTGCAGTAGGCCCTGCTTCTGAGGATACCTCCGAGTATTCCAACGAAGGAGAAAACCTTTCCACTACCAAGCAAGGCAAGCAACCCCTTTGTTCATTCTGATAACATCCCATTCTCTCGCTCCTGCTCTTGTTTATTGCATTAGGACAAACGATCACTTGTCTGTCATACACGGTAGATGAACCTATTCTTTTGCATGACCTGTCATTGTCACAGTAAATAGCTAAACCTTGCAACCTAGCATACCTGGTAGATGCTTGTGCCATGATGTGCTTTCTTACTTTTCTTGCTATGCTTGCTATGCTTAGAGTTGTGTCAGGTCTGATTCGTCTGGGCGATGAACTGGAGTGAAACGATGTTGTTCTGATGTGACAAGCTTATGATGAACCCGATTTGGTAAAGGTAGCGATGAGAGGCTATGTAGGAGTACATAGCGGGTTGTCTCATTGGGACGGTTCTTAGGAACTCAGTTTCGTGTTTGTGATCCAAGACTAGTTACTACCACACATCGGGATACTTAATTGACCCTCTCGACTTATCAATCGCTTAGTCCTTGGTCCAGGAGTTGCAAGTAGTTTCTGGTGTTTATAGCATGCTAGAGGCCGTGCGTAGCACTGACCCTAGGGGTGGGTTACGACGCAGTAGGCAGTGGCACGGTGTACTAAGGGTCACCCGAATGGTGGGCTTGGGAACCCTCCGCACATCGTTTGGGGCCATAGCGGAAACTTCGGGCGGACTTCCGTGCGGGTTCAGTCTCAAATAGGCGATAGCCCGGACTAGAGGTCTTATGTGATTGATGGCCATGGCCGACTCCCTCGCTGGGCTCGTCGAGGGCATGGTTTATGAGCACACAGCAATAAGTGGCGAGAGCGTGTGTGAAGAAGTACACCCCGGCGGGGTATGAAACTATTCGAATAGCCGCGTCCTCGGATATGTATTACTTGGAAAGCTTATGTTGTTCATAGATAATCAAATGGATACTCATAAAAATATCAAGACAAGTGTGAGTACCGTGGATGGCACTTCCGTAGAGGACGAAGGTGAATCCATGGTGGTGTATTGCTGTGGAGTTAGTGCACAAGTGTGCGATATCTAAAATCTTAACAAAGAGTTAAAATTGTGTAGTATAGGTTAGCCATGAGTCAAAGCTGGCATTGCTGCATAAACTCCACCACTCCCCTCGTTGATACTTGAGCATGAATAGACTAGGTCTGTTTTAATGACTTGCTGAGTACGTTTGTACTCACGTTTGCTTAATAAATGTTGCAGATGAGACTCAAGACCCATCAGGTGGGTTCTATCTAGATGTCAAGGATGCTGAATAGCTCGTGTCCCAGCTACGACCTTATGCCCTGTGGCGGGCCGTAGATAGTCAGGCCATGTGCCTTTTTACCCTTTCATCTGTCTGTACTAAGACAACTTTATCCTTCTGCTTGGTTTGTATGAACTTGCTTGTATGACTTGAGTGTCAGGTCCTGTGACCCCTACCTGTAAGAACATATTATGCAAGGCTCTTCTGAGCCTCTTAAATAAAAGTTGTGTTGATGTATGGTTATGTTGTAATGCCATAGTTGTATCTATACATATCGGGCATGTCGTGCGTATGTGTGACGTGCAACGGTATGTATGGGATCTGACACCTAGTCATGTGCTTTTAGTAGTATTCTTTATGAGAAACTGCATCTTTGTGCTTCCACCGAGCCCTGGTAGCTTGCTACTGCTCTGGACACATTGATTGACCGACATGTATCCTTCTTTGCTGCTGTGTCTGTCCCTTCGGGGAAATGTCTTGCAGTGTAATGGAATCCCGGTAGCCTGCTATGACTCGTCTACATGCAGTGATGGCATTTATGTCCCACGGCGTAATGGAGTCCTTGTAGCTTGCTATGACTCGTCTACACATGCTTGAGGCCGACACCTGCATTTCTGGATTACGTATGCCTGTTTCCGTATGGATGTGCCACTTGGGTTCTATGACTAGTCATGTCGGCCTGAGTTCTCTGTCGTTTGATTGCCAGCGACATGTTCACATACGTGAGCCAAAAGACGCAAATGGTCCCGGCTAAGGTAAGGATGCACCATGGAGCTTACCATGCGTGAGGCCGCAAAGTGATGTGATATGTTACAGTCTGGATTCATATGACTTAGGATTGGGGTCCCGAGAAGGAGCTGCGGGACCAGTCTAGATCCCTCCAAGCGTAACGGGGTGTTACAATTGGTATCAGAGTCACCCCTTGTGGTTACATAGGCATGCACGGGTCAGGTGCACGGGCATGTGGCGCATGGCGTGTGTGGCCCGTCGTGGCACACAGCATGGCACATGTGCTAGACTGGACGCGCATACGTGTGCCAAAAGGGAACGTTCCTGATGGGCCAACGAGGACGTTGTTTCCTTTGAGTGGGGGTGTATGTGAGAGCCTGGCTTAATAGGAATGATAGACTGCTCATATCAACAAGGAATTCCTTCTTTTCCGGGAGCCCAATCGAAAAGAACTCCAAAGTAATGCGTGCTTGGCTTGGAGCGATTCTAGGATGGGTGACTGATCGGGAAGTTGGTCCCGGGTGCGCACGAGTGAGGACAATGTGCGCAGGAAAGACTAGTGTTGGTCTGTGGGGCCAGTCTAGATCTCGCCAAGCGTAACGGGGTGTTACAAAGCACTTGTTTTTGACGATGACATTCATCTTCTTCCCGGCGCTGTTGTTCTTGTGCTTGGTCTACTTGACGGCGTCGGTCATGCTCCCGAAGGCGATCTTATGACCCACTTCCATGGCAAGGATTATCGGACACATGTCATGGTCGATCTTGAGGAGGGCTTGGACCAAATCGATTGTCTTGATGACGAGAACATGATCGAGGTGGACTTGCACCGAAAGAGTACATTGATGAGTGGCGAGTTAAATGACGCCGCCTTGATGATGTAGATGTTGAAGGAGCGCGGTTGATCATTAAGGAAGGAAACTCCTACATTTGACTTGATAGCTTGGTGTCGAGGTAATCCTGCGTATGTTCCTCGGATTCGTGCAAGTCATCGGCGAGTTGCTCGATGCGATCATGTAAGACATCTCGCGATTGTTGCATTGCCTTTTGTGCACCAAAGAAGTGCAACTTGGTGACGTAGTCATTCATGTCGTCGTCGTGCTCCTCAAATTTTGGGTTGGGTATGCTTGACCTATCCATTGCACTCAAGTAGGTATAAGTGGAAGTATGAGAATACAATACCAATTACCGTTCCGTAAACTGAAAATGGTTCAAAGATCACTCAGTATGCAAATATGGAAATAGTAGAATTGGTACCGGAGATCGTCCTTCTCACACCTACACAAATAAGGCTTATAGAGTAGCTTGGTTAGGATAGTGGCACAAATTCAAGAAATCCGACGACAAGATTCAATAATGTTGAAAGAGATTCGCTAATTCATAAGTGAGACAGAATAGATCAATAGCAATGAGGATACACGGAAACACACACGCACACACACAGATAGATAAGTGGGGTCATGCAACCAAGGAATGAGCATAAAATGTGGACTCCACAGAAAAAGCTTGTGTTGCACAACACTAGAGATAGGATAGACGATTGCTCAAATGGGCGTGATATGAACCTGTGCACAAACTAAAAGAAAGAAAATGTGTCGTCTTCCTACTCCTGACTTTGCTATGTATGTATGAGGCATGGTCTCACTCGCTGAAGTGATCCAAGATGATCAAGTATGATATGCAAAATTGTTGGTGCTATTGCTTTTGCTCTTTGCTTAAAATCTTTGCTTCTCTTTCATTTGGTGACGATATTTTGTATGTTCACAATGAGGGGCATGCCCACCAAGATAACAATTATGTATGCGGGTACTATTGTAACACAATAGATGATACTATGATATATGCACACAAATGAAGCTATGCGGAGTATGTATCACTATAGTGCACATGTAGCATAGCCCCACAATACTCAATGGCTAGTCTCGATAGGAAAGTAATGCAAAGAGGCTCAGGGTAACAATGCAATGGCAAGGGTATAAACAAGAGGGTAACAATGCAATGGCAAGGGTATAAACAAGAGTGTCGTTGCGATTACCGTCCTTGCTTACGGTCAGGTGTCAATGATGAGTTGATTGGCAACGATTTGGGGCGATGATGAGCGGCGACGTCAGTGTAGAACCTAACCTAATTATCCAAAACACCTTAGGAAGTGGCAAGCCCACGACTCAAAATCTCAAATGTAGAAGGTTAAGGAATAAATTATGGAGGTTGAGAAAGAAATACTGTGGAAATCAGGAAGAATCTGGGAAAACAAGGCAAAATGCCTTACTTTATGCGTCAAGACGAATGTTCGGGCCTTGGGGACGGATGTCGAGCAGGCCGGATATCCGGTCCCCTGGATCCAGATCTGATCCAGAGGATGCCCACGAACTTGAGGATGAACACAGATTTTTGGGGGGGCAAAATTGGGCAATTTTGCGAATGAACTTGAAGGAGATGACGATGGAAAGATAGATCCACTCATCCACAACGAAATCCACGGATGAAAATCAACAAAATTCGTGGATCAAAATCAACGAAATCTCCTCAAATCGAACGAATTCAAGAAATTTTGGTATCTCTATTTTCTGTGGTAATTTTCGAAATTAGGTCAAATAAAAACAAAAAATAGCTAGAAAGTGGAGGATGAGACTCCATGTTGTGAATCAACGTGGCTCGTGATACCAAGATGATACGGGGCAAACCCGTGAGTGTTGATGTTTTCACACTTGGTGGGGAAAACAGAGGAAATCAAGAGAAAACAAGAACACTCAAGAATGATATCAAAATCACAGATCCATTAGATCCATAGAAGCACAAGAGGTACAATGAACCGAGCTCAATGAATGGATACAAGTAATTTTTGTCTTCCCACTTTAGATGAGGGGCCTTGACATCCACTTGGATCTTCTCACATAGAGGTTATCTCCATGGGAGGAGGTAAGTGGAAGGAGCTATGCTCAAAAATCTCAATCGCCAAAAATCTCAATCGCCAAACAAATGCTCAAAAATCTCAATCGTCATACATTGGCGTTGGGCCGCATCTACCCACGTAGGGGACAGATGTCCAGCCAGGGCCCCAGATGTCCGGGGCATCAGGTCGGGCTAGTTGTCCGGGCTAGGTGCCGGATGTTCGGGGTTTGGGTACCTGGTTCTGTGCAGTACTCATGTGAACGCGCCAGATTTTTAGGGCCTGGGTCAGATGTCCGGGCCAAAGCCGGATGTCCGACCTCTATAGCTTGGTCAACTTTGCCTTCGCACTTGCAGGGGATCCAAGGCCCAAGTGTCGGGACAAGGGCCGGATGTTCGGGGCCTGGAGGGTCTTGGAGCCTCCTTTTGGCGCTCTTCTTTGTCCGTCTTCGTGCCCTTCTCCATGGATGCTTGGTCTTCATTCTGAGTGTCTCCGAGGTCATCTTCATGGTACGTAAGCATGCATAGAGTCTCCACCTAAGGTAGCATCCAAGTTCCAAGAGTATCAAAGGAGAGTCACTGAGGAGAGATATCACCTCGGTTTCAACGGCACGTGCACGGGCTCTAGTCATAGGACCACTTGGGGTTTGAGGTGTGCGAGATGGATCCATGGTGATGACCATGGGATGCTACGCACTCAAGGTCTAATGAAATTGACTCCGCAAGCGGAGGCAGCGTTGCAAGATTTGAAAAGAGACATATCCTCAGCGCCAGTACTAGTTGCGCCTAAGCCACGAGAACTGTTTGTGCTAAAACTGGCAGCAACAAATCAAGTCGTTAGTGCCACACTGGTGGCATAGAGACTGGCTGAGCATGAAGAGGCAGCAACCCCTAAGCCGGCAGCCGACAAGCCCAATTCCAATCTGGCAAGTCAAATTTCAGCCAACACAGATACAACACAAGAGGTTGATCACAAGTTGTGCAGAAGAACAAGATGGTGCAATGCCTAGTCTATTTTGTCAGCACTCTTCTGCAGGGGGCTAGGTCAAGATATTCTGGAGTGCAGAAGTTGCTTTTTGGTCTTCTCATGGCCCCCCAAAAGCTGTGTCATTACTATCAAGCACACCACATCAACGTCATCACTCGCTTTCCTTTGCAATGCATCTTAAAAAATCCATAAGCCACCAGAAAGATAGTTGAGTGGGCGTTGGAGATGGATAGCTTTGATCTAAACTTCGAGAAGACATCAACCATTTAGAGAAGGTACTTGGTGGGTTTCATTATAGAGTGGACGCCAACGCAAGACGAAGGGATTCCAGAAACAACCCTCCGTAGCAAGGAAGCACCACAAGACTATATTATGTACTTTGATGGAGCTTTTTTGCTACAAGGCGTCAATGCTGGCATGCTGCTTGTCGCACCCACTTGAGAGCACCTCAAGTACGTGATTCAAATGCATTTTCCCAGGGATGTGTCAATGAAAAAAATTGCTAAATACGAAGGACTGTTCGCTGGCCTGCGGATCACAGTTGACCTTGGCATTAGAAAGCTTATTGTCCGAGGAGATTCGTAGCTCGTTGTACGTAAGGTAAATAAGGATTATCAAAGACCTTGGATGGAATATTATGTTGATGAAGTGAGGAAGTTGGAAGAGCATTTTGACGGTCTACAAACAAAGCACATATGTCGTGCAGAAAACAACATTGTTGATGAACTATCGAAACAAGCTTCTTAGAAGCTACCTGTGTGTCATGGTTTTCTCATAGAATATGCCATGGAGTGGCTTATCAAGGTGAAAGCAAGGCCACAGTGGAGATTTGGGACAGGATTGGGCAACAACACACGGTGGTTTATCCCAGGTTTGGGACAATTGTAGGGAGGTAATACCCCTACTCCTCCATGTCCGATGTATATATGAGGTGTATATGGTAGTATAGGGTTCCTCTTGGAGCTATATTAGAGGAGGAAGAGGGAGCTGTGAGCTCCTTTCCTTGGCATCATACGTGTGTATGTGTGAGTGGGAGGGAGAGAGTGGTGGGCATTGTGCCCCTGAGAGTGTGCCTCAAGTGAGATCCCCTGGTGCCTCTTATAAAGGAAGGCCCAGGGGATAAGAAGCGTCCCACATAACTAACTACACTATTGGAATGCACACATGATGTGACGCATGATTCAGGCTATAGTGCCTGCTATTGGTCAACAGTGCTGGACTATTGAGCGTAGTGACCCCGATTTGGCATGGCTATAATGCCTTTTTGTCATGTACAACGGGACACTACGGTTGACTTCTCGTAGCTGGCCAGCTAGAGGAGCCGGGCGGGGAGCCAGTTGAGGAGACACCTAGAGAGGCCTGGTTGGGGAATCAGCCAACCTGTGAGGAGGCCAACCTAGGAGTCGGCCGTCCTAGTAGCCAACCGACCAGGAAGGCAGCCGGACCGGAAAGCCAGCCAAACTGGGAGCCAGCCGACCAGGGAGCCAGACGGAGAAGTAGGACTGAGGGGCGTTGGCCACCCTGCTGTTTTGAAATGTTGTCTTGTCTCCTTGAGCCTACCCAGGGTTCATCCCCCAATTAGTAGCCTTAGAGCCTCAAGGCGACTTGAAGAGTCTGGCGAAGGGTTTTCACTGTTGTCGTAGCAGTGGTTGCCGATGGCGACTGGCTACAGGCTGTAGCCGACACGACTTTCTTCTAGTGGGAACACGCGAGTGCACCCACTAGGTGTAGCCTCTGGGCCTTTGCTGTTGTTGCAGCAGACCATGGCGTCGAGGATGCCAATGGCAGCCGGCGATAGGTCCGCATCCGACGTGGTGTTTTCCAGTGGGGGCGTGCAAGTGCACCCTCTGGGTGTAGCCTCCGAGCCTCCGGGCGAATCGACGAGTCGGGCAGAGGGTATTCGTTGTTGTTAGCGTAGACAGTGGTGTCGAGGATCCCGACGGCAGCCGAGGGCACGCCTGTAGTCGGAATGGCGTTTTCCCAGAGGGGTGTGCCAGTGCACCCACTGGATGTAGCCTCGAAGCCTCCGGCGATGGGGGGTTCCCCGCGGAGATGATCGTGCAAAATACAGAGTTGGTCCATGCAAATATATCAAATATTTGGTTTTAGTAGTGCAAGTTTTATACAATGGGAATGTCGACTCGGTTTCATCCAAGACCCCCTTGGTCGTTTTTGTGTCACCTCCGCTCTTTGGCTTTGCCCTCGCCAGCCAGACAACCAGGTTGCGGTCTGTAGCTGAGACGAGGAGTGGGCCGCGAAGTGAAGCATACAATACTCGGATGATAGAGTATATTCAATCGAGTTCAAATTCTCATAGGAAGCGACCAGGTCGCCCAAGTTGTTTTCCCCCGAATGTTTTTGTGTGAGATGACCTCCGGCTTTTTCTCGCTAGCTGGATAGCTAGGGCGCAGTCCATAGCTGAAGCAAAGAGCGTGCCTTTTTTACCATGCACGCTACTGAGCTGTCTATGGAACGAAGCAGGCCAACCAGCCAACGCTGGGCTTGGACTATCTAGCCCAGGGCTGAAGAGTAAAGCAGCTAGAAAAAATGTAGAGATGGTCCCGAGGGTCACTCGAGGTTATTCAGCTTTGTGTGTGGTGCAAAGATGAGCGGAGGGGAGCTCACATTGCTGGTCACATAGACGGGAGGAGGTGCGCTCCGATGGGGACCCGAGCCTCTAGGCTGACAGGGGGCACCCTAGCCGACCAGGCTCGGCTGGCCAGGGAGCATGGCGTGAGGCAGCCGAGCCTGCCTGAGACAGTCGGTCAGTGATGCAGGCAGGTGGGACAGCCGACCATGCAGTAATGCGGGCAAGGCAAGCTCGGGTTGTCTTCTTTTTTCCATTTCCTTCTTTTCTTTTGTCTCTTTTTTTGGTTGTCTTGGGTAGCCGACCCTGTTTCTTTTTTTCACCTAGGTACCCTGCTACATGTTTTTATGCCTTGGGGAGCCGGGTCGATGTAGAGAGGCCGGAGCCGGCTAGAGGTGCATCCGACGTCGGGACACGGGGAGCCAGAGCTGGAGGCGGCACCGCGACCCATGATGGCGCCCGCGAGCTGAGACGCTCGAGAGCAGGGAGGCAAAGTTGGGGCGAGGTGGGGTTGGCCGGGGCATGCACGGATGGCAAAGACCGCGAGCATGCCATCGTGGCCGAAACCGGCGACACGCATGAGCGTGCGAGCGCGGGCGCATAGAGGCTGGGGAGGAGCCGGTCCAGCCAGCGCACGAGCGGCCCGGTAGGCACAACGCAGCGCAGCGAATGCGGCGACCCGGAGGTGTGGCCGCGGGATGATGGCAGAGCCGGCGCGAGGGGGTGCAGATGTGGTCTCGACAACACACATGGGTGCCGACGGCCTGTCGTAGTGCAGGCACGCGGTCGTGCTGCTGCGGAGCTGGTGGGCAACCACCGGCACGCATGAGGCAATGACGCGCGGGGTTGGCGCTATAGCTTGAGGGTGCGGGCGCCATGGCATGTGTCACACGGCACAGAGGGGTGCAAAGGGTGGAACTCGAACGCGGTAGTTTCACCCGGTGGCAGGAAACGGCGGAGTGGTCACGAGGAGTCTCACATGAGGAGGTGGATGCGAGTAGCGGAAGGGAGCTCGGTCCAAGGATGGGGCTCGGGGTCAAGGAAACATGGCACCATGGGCGAAGGAAAGAGAGAGCCATCTATGAACTCCTCTAGCGCAGCTCTATGCAGTTGCACGAGACCGCGAGGAGGCTCAGGCATGGCAGGGCGATGGTGTCGACGATGGACAAGGGCACCACGAGGGGCGAGTTCATGGACGAGGTGATGGAGGGACAAAGGAGGGAGAGGTGGAGCCTAGCATGTGCTTGATTTTTCTGTGAGGGAGAGGATGAGTGTGCGGGATCCTACACGAGCGGCGGCTACTGCAACCGTCGGGATGCGACATGGGCCAGTACGGGCACGACGGCTAGGAGCAGCGTCAGCGTGCGGAGGATGTGCTGGCATTCTGTCATGGCCGCGAGCCGCTGGCGGCGGGGTGGGGTTTGGGAAGCAGTCCGAGAGGCGAGCGAACCGAGACTAGCCACGGGTGAAGAAACATGGGAGCGCCGACGGGCAGCCGGCGTCGTAGTGGTGGTGACTAAGAGGGTCCCCCGAACCGCGGTTCTAGCAGCACCTTGTCCCTTGATGGGCGTCAATAGTCGTGGTTTTCTCACCATGGATGCCATGGGCTAGCTTATCGAGGCAAGACCAAGGCTATGATGGATATTTGGGATGGGATTGGGCAACATCACACAGTGGTATACCCAAGTTTGGGGCCCTTGCGGGGAGGTAATACCCCTATTACTACATGTCTTATCACTACAGGAATCAGGCACTTTACCGATAGCCATCCCGGACAGCCAAGGTATGCATGCCGGACGGGACATGCTTTGCCCTCCGCTAGTAGACGGCAAACCGTCCGGCTGAATAAGCCATGGTGAAGGGCGCTTTGCCGTCTGCTGGCAGACGGCAAAGACCTTTGCATCTTTGTCGTCTGCCATCGGACGGCAAAGGGCATGGACGACACATGTGGAAACTTAGGTCCGTTAAGGGCTTAACAGCGTGCTTTGCCGTCCGTTGGCAGACGGCAAAGATCTTAGTTGTTTGCCGTCTGCCAACGGACGGCAAAGCACCTGTTTCTTTGCCGGCCTAGGTGGGTTCTTTGACATCCACTGGCAGACGGCAAAGAACTAAGGTCTTTGCCGTCTTCCAGCCGACGACAAAGAACCCACCTAGGCCAGCCTAGTGCTACCCCAGGTTGCACAGGTAGCTGCCACGTGGCAGCTTTGCTGTCTGCTGGCTGACGACAAAGCTCTTTGCCGTCTGACAGCAAACGACAAAGTGGCTATATAGCCCCTGTTTTTTCTTAAAATCATTTAATTTGACAGAATTTCACATATATATCCAACATATCAACAATACAAGTTTCCAACAAGCATACCAACAATAAGTTTCAAGAAGCATACCAACAATAAGTTTCCAACAACATATCCAACATACAAGTTTCCAACAACATATCCAACATACAATGGTTTCCAACAACATATCCATACATACATATCCAAAACAAAACAAGTTTCCAACAAGTTTCCATTAACAAAAATGAAGCACAAGTAGAAGAGTACACTCCATCAATGCAAGCTTCCTCATCTATAGCAAATCTGCAAATTAGGAAAGATGAAAGTTAGAAGAAGAAGAAGACTAGCTAGAAGAAAAAGAAGAAAAAGAAGAAGAAAAAGAAGAAGAAGAAGAAAAAGAAGAAGAAGAAGAAGAATTTATCTTCTCTTTCTTTTTCTCCTCTCCTCTTCTTTATCTTCTTCTACTTCTAACTAAGGTAGGTAAAATGCCAGTTTTTAGCTAAGGTAGGTAAAAATGCTAAGTGTGTAGGTCATTTTAGAGCTAAGATAGGTAAATAAGTCATTTTGGAGCTAACCTAGGTAGTTATGCCATTTTTTTAGCTAACTAAGCATACTTGTTCATTTTGGAGGACAAAATGGTAAGTGTAGGTCATTTTAGAGCTATCCTAGTTAAAATCGGTCATTTTGGAGCTAGGTAAGGTTATATTATCATTTTGGAGGAAAATAAACTAATTATATGATAGTTTGGAGCTAAACCAAGGTTATTATGCCATTTTTACCTAAGTAAGCTAATTATGTCATAAATGAACTAGGTAAGCTAAGTATAGATTATTATTTACCTATCCAAGGTAGTTATGAGATTTTTCAGCTAACTAAGCATACCAAGTCATTTAGGAGGAAAAAATGGTAAGTATAGGTCATTTATAGCTATCCTAGGTAAAGTATGTCAGTTCGGAGCTACGTAAGTTTATTATGTCATTTTCGAGGAGAATAAGCTAAGTATAGGTCATTTTGGAGCTAAACCAAGATTATTATGCCATTTTTTTTACCTAAGTGAGCTAATTACGTCATAAATGAACTAGCTAAGCTAATTATAGATCATTATTGAGCTATCCTAGGTAGTTATGTCATTTTGTACCTAAGTGAGCTAATTATGTCATAAATGAACTAGCTAAGCTAGCTATATATCATTATTGAGCTATCATAGGTATTTATTGTTGGGGAACGTTGCATGGGAAAGAAAAAAATTCCTACGCGCACACAAGATCTATCCATGGTGATGAGCATCTACGAGAGGGAGAGTGGATCTACATACCCTTGTAGATCGCTAAGCGGGAAGCGTTAAGAAACGCGGTTGGTGTAGTCGAACGTCTTCGCGATCCAAATTGCCGAGCGTCCCGTGATCTCATCACGATCCGTCCCACGATCCAATCACGATCCATCCCGCGAACTCATCATGATCCATCCCGCGATCTCATCACGATCAGTCTCGCGATCTTGATCACGGTCCTTCCGATCTAGCGCCGAACGGACGGCACCTCCACGTTCAGCACACGTACAGCTCGATGACGATCTCCGCCTTGTTGATCCACCAAGAGGGAGTAGAGAGGTAGACGAGTTCTCCGGTAGCGTGATGGCGCGACAGCGATGGTGGTGGAGTAATTCCGGTAGGGCTTTGCCTAAGTACTACAGAAAACCGATCTAGAGGAGAAACTATGCACTAGAGGAACGGGTAGCACGTGGTTGAAAATCTAGTGCAAAAACCCTAAAACCTCTAGTATATATAAGAGGAACAGAGGAGGATACTTGGCGCAAGGGCCAAGCCCTCTAGGCTTTGGCCGAAGTGGGAGGAGAGGATGAATCCTCCTCCAATCCTAGTAGGACTAGGACTCCTCTTTATTTTGGCCTTTTTGCCTTTTCCCACCTTTTTCTCTTTGGGTTTTTCTTCCCAGCCGCATGGGCCTTGTGTGGGACTTCCACCAGCCCACTAAGGGCTAGTATTCACTCCCCCATAGCCCATGTAGCCTCTTGGATTGAAATACCCCTCCCGATGGTCTCCCGGTACACTACCGGCACTCCCGGTACACTACCAATGAGCCCGAAACTTTTCCAGGGACCAAAATAGAACTTCCTATATATCAATCTTTACCTCCGGACCATTCTGGAGATCCTCTTGACGTCCGGGATCTCATCCGGGACTCCGAACAACCTTCGGTCACCACCATACATAACTCTATATTACCGAAACGTCACCAAACCTTAAGTGTGCAGACCCTGCGGGTTCGAGAACTATGTAGACATGACTCAGACACCTCTACGGTCAATAAACAACAGCGGGACCTGGATGCCCATATTGGTTCCTACATATTCTACGAAGATCTTTATTGGTCGAACCTCTATGTCAAGGATTTAGTTAATCCCGTATGATGTTTCCTTTGTTCTTCGGTATGTTACTTGCCTGAGATTCGATCGTCGGTATCTCCATACCTAGTTCAACCTCGTTACCGGCAAGTCTCTTTACTCGTTCCATAATACAAGATCCCGTGACTAACACTTAGTCACATTGCTTGTAAGGCTTGTTGAGATGTTGTATTACCGAGTGGGCCCTGAGATACCTCTCCGTCACACGGAGTAACAAATCCCAGTCTTGATCCATGCCAACCCAACAGACACCCTTGGAGATACCTATAGAGCACCTTTATAGTCACCCAGTTACGTTGCGATGTTTGATACACACAAGGAACTCCTCCGGTGTCAGTGAGTTGCATGATCTCATGGTCATAGGAACAGATACTTGACATGGAGAAAACAGTAGCATTAAACTGACACGATCATATGCTACATTTGTAGTTTGGGTCTTATCCATCACACCATTCTCCCAATGATGTGATCCCGTTATCAAATGACATCTCATGTCCATTGCTAGGAAACCTTAACCATCTTTGATCAACGAGCTAGTCTATTAGAGGCATACTAGGGACATGGTTTTGTCTATGTATCCACACATGCATCTAAGTCTCCAATCAATACAATTATAGCATGGATAATAAACGATTATCATGAAAAAGAAAATATGATAACAACTAATTTATTATTGCCTCTAGGGCATATTTCCAACAGTATCCCACTTGCACTAGTGTCAATAATCTAGTTCACATCACCATGTGATTCGCATTGTTATGAATCTAACACCCAATGAGTTCTGGGGTCGATCATGCTTTGCATGTGAGAGAGGTCTTATAATCAACGGGTCTGCGACATTCAGATTCGTGTGTACTTTGCAAATCTCTGTGTCAAATCGTAAACACTGCTACCACACTCCACTTGGTACTTTTCCAAATGGCTGCTCCACTATACGTATCCAGATTGCTACTATGAGTCATCCGGATTAGTGTTAAAGCTTGCATCGATGTAACTCTTTACGACAAACTCTTTATCACCTTCATAATCGAGAAACATCTCCTTAGTCCCTTAGTTACTAAGGATAATCTTGACCGCTGTCGAGTGATCCATTCCTGGATCACTTTTGTACCCCTTGACAGACTCATGGCAAGGCACACAGCAGGTGAGGTACACAGCATGGCATAATCTAGAGCCTATGGCTAAGGCATAGGGGATGACGTTCCTCCTTTCTCTTTCTTCCACCGTTGTCAAGCTTTGAGTCTCACTCAACTTCACACCTTAAAAATCAGGCAAGAACTCTTTCTCTGACTGATCCATTTTGAACTCTTTCAAAATCTTGTCAAGGTATGTACTCATTGAAAGTCTCATCAAGCATCTTGATCTATCTCTATAGATCTTGATGCTCAACAATTAGG
Source organism: Hordeum marinum (assembly GCA_022496015.1). Classification (NCBI taxonomy): domain Eukaryota; kingdom Viridiplantae; phylum Streptophyta; class Magnoliopsida; order Poales; family Poaceae; genus Hordeum; species Hordeum marinum. Next base: position 315,337,736 of record CM039678.1, read on the forward strand.
TAGCTTTATCTAGGTCTTCCTTTCAAACAACCGTTTATGCTTTCCAGAAATTCTACATCATTTCCGATCAACAATATGTCAACCACATATGCTTACCAGAAACTCTATAGTGCTTCACACACTTTATTGTAAATACAAGTTTCTAATAAACTTTGTATAGACTCAAAAACTTTGATCACCTCATCAAAGTGTATATTCCAACTCCGTGATGCTTGCTTCAGTCCATAGAAGGATCACTGAAGCTTGCACACCTTTTAGCATCCTTAGGACTAACAAAACCTTCTGGTTGTATCTCATACAACCTTTCCTTAAGGAAGGAAACGATGTTTTGGCATCATCTACCAGATTTCATAATTGAAAAATGCAGCAACTGCTAACATAATTCCAACAGACTTTAGCATCGCTACAAGTGAGAAAGTCTCATCGCAGTCAAGTCCTTGAACTTGGCGTAAACTTCTTTGCGACAATTCGAGCTTTATAAATGGTGACATTCACCATCAGCGTCTGTCTTCATCTTAAAGGTCCATTTGTACTCAACGACATGCCTTCCAACGAGCAAGTCTACCAAAGTCTATACTTGGTTTTCATACATGGATCCTGTCTCGGATTTCATGGCCTCTAACCATTTGTTGGAATCTAGGCCCATCATCGCTTCTCCACAGCTCGTAGGTTCATCGTTGTCCAACAACATGACCTCCAAGATAGGGCTGTCATACCGCTCAGGAGGAGTACACATCCTTGTTGACCTACGAGGTTCGATAGTAACTTGATCCGAAGCTTCATGATCATCATCATTTACTTCCTCTTCAACTGACTTAGGTTCCACAGAAACATCTTTCTGCGTCGCGGTACTCTCTGGTTGAAACAAAGGTTCAACAACCTCATCAAGTTCTATCTTCCTCCCACTCAATTCTTTCGAGAGAAAAAATTTCTCGGGAAAGGACCCGTTTTAGCATCAAACACTTTATGCTTGGATCTGAGATAGAAGGTTCACCCAATTGTTCTTAGGGTATTCTATGAAGATGCATTTGTCCGCTTTGGGTTCGAGCTCATTAGGTGAAAACATTTTCCACAAAAGCATCGCAACCCCTAACATCAAGAAATGATAGCTTAGGTTTCTATCAAACCATAATTCACACGGCGTCATTTCAACGGTTTTAGATGGTGCCCTATTTAAATTGAATGTAGATGTCTCTAATGCATAACCCCAAAATTATAGTAGCAAAACGATAAGAGACATCATAGCACGCACCATATCCAATAGAGCACGACTATGACGTTCAGACACACCATCATGCTATGGTGTTCTAGGTGGCATGTGTTGTGAAACAACTTTCACATTGTCTAAAGTTGTATGCCAAACTCGTAACTCAGATATTCACCTCCATGATCATATCGCACACATTTCTTCTTGTCATGATGATCTTAAACTTCACTCTAAATTTTCTCTGGACCTTTTAAACGATTCAGACTTGTGTTTCATTAAGTAAATATACACTATATCTACTCAAATCATCAGTGAAGGTAAGAAAATAATGATATCCACCGCATGCTACAAGACTCATTGGATTGCATACATCAACATGTATCATTTCCAATAACTCACTTGCCCGCTCCACCCATCCGGAAATCGGGGTCCTTAGTCATGTTGCCCAAGAGGCATGGTTCGCATGTCTCAACCGATTCGAAATCGAATGAGTCCAAAGATCCATCAGCATGGAGTTTCTTCATCCGTTTTATACCAATATGACATTTAGCGGCAGTGCCACAAGTATGTGGTACTATTATTATTAACTTTGTATCTTTTGGCATCAATGTTATGAACATGTGTATTACTATGATCAAGATTCAACAAACCATTCTCACTGGGTGATGACCATTGAAGGTATTATTCATGTAAATAGAATAACCATTATTCTCTAACTTAAATGGATAACCGTGTTGCAATAAACATGATCTAATAACGTTCATGCTCAACACAAAACACCAAATAACATTTATTTAGGTTCGTCACTAATCCCGAAGGTAGAGAGAGCATGCGGCATTGATCACATCAACCTTGGAAACATTTCCAACACACATCGTCACCTCACCCCTAGCTAGTTCTCCGTTTATTCCGTAGCTTTTATTTCGAGTTACTAACATTTAGCAACCGAACCGGTATCCAATACCCAGGTGCTACTAGGAGTACTCGCAAGGTGCACATCATTAAGACGTATATCAAATATACTTCTGTTGACGTTGCCAGCCTTCTTATCTACCAAGTATCTAGGGTTGTTCCGCTTCAGCGACCGCTCTCCTCATAATTGAAGCACTTAGTCTTGGGTTTGGGTTCAACTTTGGGTTGCTTCACTGGAGCAGCAACTGACTTGCTATCCATGAAGTTTCCCTCCTTGCTCTTGCCCTTCTCGAAACTAGTGGTTTGACTAATCATCAACACTTGACGCTCCTTCTTGATTTCTACCTTCGCGGTGTCAAACATTGCGAACAGCTCAGGGATCATTATTTCTATCCTTGGCATTTTATAGTTCATCACCAAGTTCTAGTAGCTTAGTGACAGTGACTTGGAGAACTATATCAATCACTATCTTATTTGGAAGATCAACTCCCACTCGATTCAAGCGATTGTAGCACCCAAACAATCAGAGCACATGCTCAACGATTGAGCTATTCTCTTTCATCTTGCATGCAAAGAAACTTGTTGGAGATCTCATATCTCGCAACACGGGCACGAGCCTAAGATCCTAATTTCAGCTCTTAGAACATCTCATATGTTCCGTGACGTTCAAAATGTTTCAGAGCCTCAATTCTAAGCCGTAATGCATGACACACTAAACTATCAAGTAGTCATCAGAACGTGCCTGTCAGATGTTCACAAAATCTACAGACGACGCTACAGGGGTTGGTGCACCGAGCGTTGCATTAAGGACATAAGCCTTCTGTGCAACAATGAGGACAATCCTCAGATCACGGACCCAGTCTGCAATATTGCTCCCATCATCTTTCAACTCTATTTCTCTAGGAACACATAAAAATACAAGGGAGCTACAACGCGAGCAAGTAATCTACAACATAATTTGCAAAGACACTACTGACTATGTTCATGATAATGAGTTCAATTAATCATATTACTGAAGAACTCCCACTCAAATTGACATCCCTCCGGTCATTCGAGTGATACATGATCTAAATTCACCATCGCAAGTCCGATCATCACGTGAGTTGAGGTGGTTTCAATGGTGAACATCATCATGTTGATCATATCTACTATATGACTCATGTTTGACCTTTCGGTCTCTTGTGTTCCGAGGCCATGTCTGTACATGATAGGCTCGTCAAGTTTAACCCGAGTGTTCTCCATGTGCAACACTGGCTTGCACCCATTGTATGTGAACGTAGAGTCTATCACACCCGATCATCACATGGTGTCTCGACACGACGAACTTTTCCAACGGTGCACACTCGGGGAGAACACAATTTATCTTGAAATTAAAGTGAGGGATCACCTTATAATGCTACCGTCGTCCTAAGTAAAACAAGGTGCCTAAAAGGATTAACATCACATGCAAATCATAAGTGACATGATATGGCCATGAACTTGTGCTTTTGATCTCCATCATGAAAGCACCGACATGATCTCCATCGTCATCGGCATGACACCATGTCTCCATCATCTTGATCTCCATCAATGTGTCGCCATCTGGGTTGTCGCGCCCACCATGCTTCTACTACTATTGCTACCGTTTAGCGATAAAGTAAAGCATTACATAGCGCTTAATGATTTACACGCACATCATACAATAATTAAAGACAACCCTATGGCTCCTGCCGGTTGCAGTACTCATCGACATGCAAGTCGTGATATTCTATACAAAACATGATCATCTCATACATCACATATATCTCATCATGTAATTGGCCATATCACATCACAACATACCGTGCAAAAACAAGTTAGATGTCCTCTAATTGTTGTTGCATGTTTTACGTGGCTGCTACGGGTATCTAGCAAGAACAATTCTCACCTACGCATAAACCACAACGGTGATACATAAGTTGCTTTTCAACCTTATCAAGGACCGCCTTTGTTGAATCTGATCCAACTAAAGTAGGAGAAACTGCCACCCGCCAGCCATCTTTTGCAACAAGTTGCAGTTGAGGGAACCGATCTCTCGTAAGTGTACGAGTAATGTTGGTCCGGGCCACTTCATCCCACAATACCGCTGAACCAAAATACGACCAAGGGAGGAAGCAATCTAATCATCAACGCCCACAAACTCTTTGTGTTCTACTCGAGATCTCATCTACACATAGACCTAGCTCTGATACCACTGTTGGGGAACGTTGCATGGGAAACAAAACAATTCCTATGCGCACGCAAGATCTATCCATGGTGATGATCATCTATGATAGGGAGAGTGGATCTACGTACCCTTGTAGATCGCTAAGCGGGAAGTGTTAAGAAACGCGGTTGGTGTAGTCGAACGTCTTCGCGATCCAAATCGCCGAGCATCCCACGATCTCATCACGATCCGTCTCGCGATCCAATCACGATCAGCCCTGCGAACTCATCATGATCCATCCCGTGATCTCATCACGATCCGTCTCGCGATCTTGATCACGGTCCTTCTGATCTAGCGCCGAACGGATAACACCTCCGCTTTCAACACACGTACAGATCAATGAAGATCTCCACCTTGTTGATTCAGCAAGATGGAGTGGAGAGGTAGACGAGTTCTCCGGTAGCATGACGGTGCCGCGGCGATGGTGGTGGAGGAATTCCGGTAGGGCTTCGCCTAAGCACTACAGAAACCGATCTAGAGGAGAAACTATGCACTAGAGGAACGGGTAGCACGTGGCTGAAAATCTAGTGCAGAAACCCTAAAACCTCTAGTATATATAAGAGGAAGAGAGGAGGAGACTGGGCGCAAGGGCCAAGCCCTCTAGGCTTCGGCCGAAGTGGGAGGAGAGGAGGAATCCTCCTCCAATCCTAGTACGACCAGGACTCCTCCTTATTTTGGCCTTTTTGCCTTTTTCCACCTTTTCTCTTTGGGTTTTTCTTCCTAGCTGCATGGGCCTTGTGTGGGACTTCCACCCGCCCACTAAGGGCTGTTATTCACTCTCCCACAGCCCATGTAGCCTCTTGGGTCGAAATACCCCTCCCGATGGTCTCCCGGTACACTACCGGCACTCCCGGTACACTACCGATGAGCCCGAAACTTTTCCGGCGACCAAAATAGGACTTCCTATATATCAATATTTACCTCCGGACCATTCTGGAGCTCCTCGTGACGGTCAGGATCTCATCCGGGACTACGAACAACCTTCGATCACCACCATACATAATTCTATATTACCGAAACGTCACCAAACCTTAAGTGTGCAGACCCTGCGGGTTCGAGAACTATGTAGACACGACCGAGACACCTCTACGGTCAATAACCAACAGCAGGACCTAGATGCCCATATTGGTTCCTACATATTCTATGAATATCTTTATCGGTCGAACCTCTACGTCAAGGAGTTAGTTAATCCCGTATGGTGTTCCCTTTGTTCTTCGGTATGTTACTTGCCCGAGATTCGATCGCCAGTATCTCCATACCTAGTTCAACCTTGTTACCGACAAGTCTCTTTACTTGTTCTGTAATACAAGATCCCGTGACTAACACTTAGTCACATTGCTTGCAAGGCTTGTTTTAATGTTGTATTACCGAGTGGGCCCTGAGATACGTCTCCGTCACACGGAGTAACAAATCCCAGTCTTGATCCATGCCAACCCAACAGACACCTTTGGAGATACCTGTAGAGCACCTTTATAGTCACCCAGTTATGTTGCGACATTTGATACACACAAGGAACTCCTCTGGTGTCAGTGAGTTGCATGATCTCATGGTCATAGGAACAAATACTTGACATGCAGAAAACAGTAGCATTAAACTGACACGATCATATGCTACGTTTGTAGTTTGGGTCTTGTCCATCACACCATTCTCCCAATGATGTGATCTCCTTATAAAATGACATCTCATGTCCATGGCTAGGAAACCTTAACCATCTTTGATCAATGAGCTAGTCTATTAGAGGCATACTAGGGACATGGCTTTGTCTATGTGTCCACACATGCATCTAAGTCTCCGATCAATACAATTATAGCATGGATAATAAACGATTATCATGAACAAGGAAATATGATAACAACTAATTTATTATTGCCTCTAGGGCATATTTCCAACAGTTATGCCATTTTCTAGCTAACTAAGCATATGAAGTCATTTTGGAGGAAAAAATGCTAAGCATAGGTCATTTTATAGCTATCCTATGTAGAATATATCATTTTGGAGGTAAGTAAGGTTATTATGTCATTTTTGAGGAAAATAAGCTGAGTATAGGTCATTTTGGAGCTAATTAGGTCATTTATTAAGCTAAGTATGCATTTGTTAAGAAAAACACTTGGGAAAACTTACCATCACCACGGAGGTGAAGGACCGGTCGGGTTTGTGCCAGGGTGAGACGTAGAAGGACCGGTCGGGGTTGCGGCAGACGCAGAAGGATTGGTCGATGCTTCTCAGGAGGCACGCTGCACCAAAGATCATTTGCAAGCAATGTCTCCTTAGCATGATGCAAGTCAAATGTGAATACTAGTAACTAATGACCATTCAAATGAAACTCACCGTGGGTGCTATAGCAATATGGGGCATCGATGGAGGGGTCTGACCATTGTTCTGGCACACGGTCTGCACATTTTGTTTTCACGAGTCATTCATATTAGTTAGTGATGAAACGAACATTACGTGCATGATTTGGCTAATATGCAGGAGAATCTTACCACGAGGAGCTCGTATAGGTCCCGTGAGACGCCTCGTTCTGATTCCTCTCCTCCTCCAAGAGCCTAGCCGTCCTTTCCTCCATGTCCCTCTCCCTTTGTGCCGCCTGCCTGTTTGCCTCCGCCAGAAGCTATTGGGCCCTAGCCTCAATGGTGAGCTCCATTGGCCGTGGACGAGGCCTTATCTCAGGATCAGAGCTCGTCTGGCGCTTCTTGATCTTCGGGAGAGTTCTAGGACAACGTATCAGTCCATCCCCAATGGCTATCGAGCCATGGGGCCTCCCTCCACCAGATATCATCACGAGATCTGGATCAAAAGGACTCTGGCTCGGGTTGAAGTCCTCCCCTTTCCTCGCCTTCCCCTCATCTCTGTACCTCACGGGCTTGTGGTGGGAGGAGATGTTGCTGAAGCTCTCTGGATGATCGAGGTCATGCTTAGAGAATGCCCTTGCCTTCTTGTACGAGGTAGTATGGGTCATGGCATAGAGGTCAAACAGAGGTGGCACCACCTTCTTGTTTTCTCGCGCCTAAAAGAGAGGAACAAAATATTAGTTAAGGGCTCAAGCTAGAATGAAGAATGAAATTGCATGAATGATGAAGCAAACCACACACCAAGTGATCTTCGTACTCAAACAGATTGGAGCTCCCTTGATTGTGTGGCACACCTCTCATTTGGGCATGCTTATCCTTGGCCTTGTTGTGTTCGGCTAGCCATTCGGGAGAGCACCACTCATCCACCAATGCCTCCCAATAGTCCATCCGATCCGCCCACCATCTCGGGGGCACCTAAGTTAGACAAGAGAAATTTCAGAGCTACGCCTACGAATCAAATCAAAGAAACTAAGTACAATGCCTTAACAATAGGTAATTACCTTCATTAACTTCTCCTTACTGAGATAATTTTTGTGGCACTTCTTCTTGGCCCTCTTTATTTTAGTCGAGGTGTAGTAGTCTCGAATAGCCTGCACCCGAGCCTCGTGCCATAAGTTCTGAAGTAGCCGCTTGCACTCGGCTTCGAAAACAACAGCCGCTTTCGCCTCGTGTTCCTCAAGACACCTGTAGAAGGTCTGCAATCAAACAAGACAATGCTGATTAGTACAATCACTAGGTGCTTATGATTTTTAATTCTGTAAAGGAAAAATTACCCAAAAGCGACGGATCACAATGTCAGCCACCATTTCGCACAAGACATCATCGACCATCTCCTTCAGCAAGGCCGGGGCAGCCATGTACGGCTCCCAGGTCAGTGCTACCTGTAGAGCCTCACCCTCACCGGGCAACTGGACCTTCCCCGGGAAGTGGCGCCGGAGAAGCACACCAAGGACCTGGTTGGGCCTATGGACACCATGCTTGTGACATCCCAAGTGATGTCCCTACCTTATTTGGCATGTAACCCCATGTATGAACCTTGTGTCATGAGATATGTATCATTTGCACTTTGTCCCATATGTTGAATGGCATTCATGCATCATATCATCATGCATCATTCTTTCATCTTGTCATGCTTACCTTCTTGTGTTTTGATTTGGTGTGATGGTTGTGAGTGTGCCTTGTGTGGGTTTGGTATTTGAGAGTGGTGGAGTCATGTGTGCAACCTCTTTCTTCCCCTCTCTTCTCTCTTTCAAACACCACCTTCCATCTTCCCCATCTCTCCCTATTAATTTAATGATCAGATTTAACTTGTTGTTTTGTTTGTTTAAAAATGTTCAAAAGGTGGCCCTAATATTCTTATGAATTATGAGAGTGGTGCTTTTGTTAGTTGGAGGTGTTTCGGTTTTGTATCCTATTTTAACAGGAGCTGCCTCTTTTTTTAAATATTAAAAAAACAACCTGTTCATAAATCAACCTAATAATTTTATTAAAATGAGCACATTATTTCCTCTACAAAAGTATTATTTATTTTCACTAAAACCACTCGTATTTATATGTGGTTTTCTTGAGAGGTGTTGTTTTAATATATTCAGAAATCTTTTATTTGGAGAGAGAGAGAGAGAGCAGTGTGGGGGGCACTGGGCTTCCGGCCCAGGGGAGCCTCTGGCTCGGCCCAGCCGCAGCAGGATGGCAACCTTCCCCGTTGCTTCCTCCTCCGTCAGGCATCGCGTGAGTGAGCAGAGTGCAGAGAGAAGAGAGCGCCGTCACCATCGCCGTTAGCTCCAACGTCGAGGCCGGCCCCTATATAAGCGCGCATCCCTAGGGTTCTCCTATTCCCGTCGCCGCCGGCACTTTCCCCTTCTTCCTCCTCCTCTTTCCCCTCTGTTCTTCTTCCTTCCTGATTCAGTGAGGTAAGGTTTAGAGAGGTGGGGGTCGAAGGGCTCGTCGCCGGCCTCCCTCCGGTGGAGCCCCACTGTCTTCAAGATGGTCCGTGGTGAGCCGGAGCCGTCCGCATCCCGTTCCGGGTGCTAGAAGGAGAGGAGCTCCTCCTCTGCGGTGCCGCGTCGTTGTCGTCCGAGCGCCCCTGCTTCCCCTCCGTCGCCGCCACGTCCCCGAGCGTCTTCTTCCCCTTCTTCCCCTTCGTCTCGCCGCGTCCGCGTCCCCAAGCCTCTGAAGAAGCCCTCGGTGAACGCCTCGTCCGCGTTGTCCCCTCTCCTTGCCGTAGCTCATAGCGTAGTCGCCGTGGTGCTCGTCGCCTCCGGCCGGAAAGGCTCAGCCTTGGGCTTGCCTCCTTCCTCCATGTCGCAAGTAAAGTAGGGGAATGGAATCCTCGTAGATCCCCGCATCGATTCCACCCGTTCTCGTCGCCGGAGATGCCCTATGCCGCCGTGTAGCATAGCCTCCGTTGTCTGTCGCTGTAGTGCTCTGCTTGGTTCAGTTTTGTTAGTTAGCTCCTGCGCGCATGTGTATTAGAGAGCAGAGGATCCCCCTCTATTAACAACAGGCGTCGTAGCGCAGTCATAGCGCCCCGTGTGGTGAGACCAGGGGGTCGTGGGTTCAATCCTAGCCCCCCCCATTTTTTTTTTCATTTTTTTCTTTCTTTCTTCCTTCTCTTTTGTTTTCTTTTATTTGCAACATGTGCATGTGTATTTATGAGTGTTTTGGGCCAGGATATAATACTTGTGTTGTATATATGTGATGTAGGTGCATGTGCATGTTTGTAAGTCTGTGTGTGGTGTTATGAGAGTGTGTGTGTATGTGCATGTGTATGCATACACTATGTATGGATACATATGTGCATGTGCTTGTGTGTGTGTGCTTAGGCATACACCCATCTGAGCATGGGTGTGAGTGTGTAGGTTGTGCGGTGGTAAGTGTGTGTGTGTATGTACGTTATACATACACATAATTGTGTGTGTGTGCATCTACACTAGGTGTGGTTGTGTGGATAGCTATGTGGAGTGCATGGTCATGTGTAGAGAATGTTGTGAAGAGTGGTGTAGTGAGAGCAAGTGACAAGTAGCTCCATGTGTAGGTTTCTCTTATGTGCATGAGCATAGTTTATCTTCTAGCTAGTTTCATCCTTGCAATTGATGCTATGCCATGATATCTTGTTACTAGGATGTTATTTTACCATTTCCAACAAGCACCAATAGAGTACATATAATTTTGGGCCTTTTCCATAAGTTTGCACATGTGTCATAAGTCACTCATGACTTATAGGGGTCAATTTCGACTTAGCTTTACTCCCTCTTGTTCCAAACAAGTATATGGGTATGAGTAATGATTTTGGGGTAGAATCAACCCATGAATGCACCTTTGAAGTCAGATTTGACTTTGGGGCAACTTGATAAAACTGCATTTTTATGCTGTGATGCCCTTTTGTCTTTTATTTATGATTTAATCTATGCATGCATTTAAGTTCTTGCCAACATGAGTTTGTTAGCTAAAGTTGCTGCGAATGTCCTAGTATTTTTGTTATTTATGATAAGTCACCAGATAAGTGAGAACCATGCTGTTTAGTAAGCAACTTTCTGTTTCTGTCCAGCTTGCTTAAAAATGTCAAGTCTGGGAGATCTGCTGTTATTGTTTTGCCATGAAGAGTGGGTTGTATCTGGTGATGTAGTTGGAATTTGCCCATGCTCATTGTTAGTTATTTGTAGTAGATATGGTCATCTACCATCATGTTATTTTAATGCCAATAGGAGCTCTCTAGCATATTTAACCATTGCTGTCAACTTGCTACTTTATTAACCCAGATTCCAGAAAAACTGGAATTTTCACTAAGTCCCTGAAAAACTGTTTCATCATGTCAACTTGTTTGCTTCATGCATATTGATGTGTGCCTCTTTTGCTGTTTGCATAGTTGGATAAGTTGATGTGGGTGTTGAGTAGATTCTGTCAATGTATTGTTTGTGGCTGTAGGATTCCTGTAGCTCCAGTTGTGAGCTTTTCAAATTGCTATGTTGCTGTTTTGTGGCAGATTGGGTGTTATTTTGTTTTGTGAGTTGTGGGAGTTATACTCCATGGAATTGATTGATTCTTGAGCCTATTGTGATTGATTTTTCAACACCTATCCAATGGCTACCTTGGAATGCCAAGGATTATCCGAGGTATTTTGTGGTCTTGTGTTTTGCCTCCGTAACTTGTCGTGAGCGTATCTCGAGAATCGTAGCTCCATTTCTGGCGATCCTTATATGCATTTCTATAGATTTTGCATGATGCATCCATATTTTCCATGTTCATGCATGTATAAATAACTTAACATGAGGTTCTGTCCAGATTCATTAATATACCAACTTTGCATGTGAAACTTGACTAGTTTGGGATTGCCATGTTAAATTCTTCATAAAATGAATCATGCATCATCTTGGTTGTGCATTGAACCTTGGTTGGTTATTTATTTTTTGTTTCTCTTGGGTAGACGCGAGTGTTGATACTGAGTTCGAGGACCCTGGAGAGTACCACTACGAGGATCCCGCTAGTTGTTCCGCTGAAGAACCAAGAGGCAAGATGATCGTACCCGGATCCCGATACTATTTTTGTTTGCTAGTTTCTCGCTCTTATCATTACAATTGCGCTACCTACCACATGATATCATCCCCCATGTTGCCATGATATCCTCTAACCTCCACCTCCTAGCAAACCTTTGATTGGCTAAGTTACCGCTGCTCAACCCCTCTTATAGCATTTTAGTTGCAGGTGCAGGTTATTCCATGTGATAACATGGATTTGGATATCACAATATTCTGTCATTTAATTTAATGCACATACATATCTTGGTATTGGTGGAAGGCTTGGCCTTTTGCTAAGTGATTTGTTCCGCTATTACCGCCATTAGTTCCTTGTTACCGGTGTTATGTTTCCCATACTTTGCGCTCCTAACATGCTCGGGGTTGCTATGGGGACCCATTGTTTATTTGGTCGAGATTAAAACTTGTCTGGCAAGACCCAACATTGGTACTACATTTTCTTAACAACTTAATAAATTCCATAGGGTCTTGCAAACCCATGGATAATTTAATCAACCCCCAGGCCAGTGCTCCTCATGAGTGTTGGTCCAAACTAGAGCACTGTGCGGGGCCAACCCAGGGCAACTTGGCAGATTTCTATCAAGCCTCCATACGCGTCGCTTATCCGTCGTGTCCTGAGAACGAGATATGCGGCTCTTATCGGGTTCGTCGACACGTCGGGTGGTCTTGCTGGATTTGTTTTACCTTTATCGAATATCTTGTGTGTGGAGTCCGAATTTCTTCGGGTTTACTCGAGGTGTTGGAATTCCTTTGGAATTACCTATGATGATCGCGAGATCTGTGGTCTAGGAATTCCCACGGAGTGTGGTTATTTGTGATGGACTAGTTGGAGCAACCCTGCAAGGTTAAATCTTTCGGAAAGCCGTGCCCGCGGTTATGTGGAAACTTGGATATTTGTTTAACACCCGGTTCTAGCAAACTTGAAGTAAACTCTAATTAAAATACACCAACTGTGAGAGTAACTATGACTGTCTCTGCTTGTGAACATGATCCGGGAGAGGACACGGTGGGGTTATGATTGACGTAAGCAGGTGTTTAGGATCTTATAGAGATTATGCTAGATTCGATCGCCTAACGTAGGACACTCACATTTACATTCTTGTTGCATAAGATAGCCACCATATAATTCTTAGTCCTGCTGCAAACTTAACATCACCCCTTCCAACCTAAAGCTTAAATAGTCTTGGTACCCGGGCACATGATAGTTGAGTCCTGTGTGGCTCACAGTTTACTACAACAACTCCAGGTACAGGTACAGATGAGCAGATGCAGGATGATCTTGCCCAGCTCCAATGGGAGTATGATGAACAAAGAGGTCGTATGTACGTGACGTATCCGGATGAGTGAGAACCTGGTCGTGATCTTTGGGATAGCTTGATAGTATCATTTGCAACTTGTTTTATCATTTGATTTCGTCCGTAGTCGGACCCTGTGTTCACTTGATGTTATGATTTGAGTGACATTGTAAGTTAGCATGTGGCGAGTGTAAGCCAACTTGTATACTCTTCTCATTCAGTACTGTATGTTGTGATGATACTATTCTTGCTAACGACAAGATGCGCATCTATCCCTTGTGAGGCCCTCGTGCCTTAAATGGATAGGCACGCATCTTGGGCGTGACAATGCTCGTGTTTCCAACCCCTGCAGTATGACAAGGCCAACACATTAGATATTAATTTGAAGAAACATGAAGGCAAAAGGGTAAAAAAAGAGTAAATGCACTTACTTCTCCGCATTAGGCGCAATCAACCACCTCTGCTTGTGGGTCTCAGCATGGGCGGGAGCTTTGTACCACTACGCTGGTAGACCTTCTTGCCCTCCTCAACCAGCTCACCCTCGCTATAGGTGTCCTCAGAAAAGTTGTCCTCGCCACCATCGGCATGGCCACTAGACTCCGGAGTCACGTGGGACGAAGACTCTGGGACCCGAGTCTCCTAGGACAAAGACTCTGGGACCGGAGTCTCCTAAGACGGAGCTCTCCTATGGTCGGGAGAATCAGCTAGGGGTGCCGGCGAGGTAGGCGTAGCAGCCTTCCTACCTCTAGCACCTCTCTTTGTCTTCCCCCGACCTCTCTTCTAACTTGCAAATTAACTCCAGCGCCAAATCTTCTAGTTCGTCTAGCACGCGAGGCGATAGTTCTTTTGCACAAAGAGCATGGAAGAAATAGCTCAGCTCTGTCAGTACTAGCCATTCATCCTCAGGGATAAAGCCACGCAACATCACCGGCATTACCCACTCAAGCCATATGTGCCAATCATGACTCTTGAGACCAAATATTTTCAATTCGTCAAGACTCACTCCCATCTTTAGATTCGCTGCATACCCATCGGGGAACATCAAATGCATTTTCACCCACAAGATCATTTCCCTCATAGCTGGCCTTCCAAGATTGAACCATGCCTTTGGCTTCCTCTAGTTCTTCTTTCCTTTTGGTTGTCGAATGTTTTGTAACGGTCTATCACATAGAGCCTCCTGGTCGACTCTAGCCTTAGGATTATCCTTCGACTTCCCCTCTATGCCGAACAATGTACCAAAAAGGGCCTCCACGATATTCTTTTCAATGTGCATCACATCGATGTTCTGTGGGCAAAGGAGGTCTTTAAAGTAAGGCGGATCCCATAAACATATCTTGTGAGTCCAGGCGTGTTCCGTATTATACCCTTTGAAATACCCTGGATGATCTGGATCTGGCTCAAGAGCATTTATCTGATCTAGGAACCATTGGCCCGTCAGCGCGGGTGGTGTAGTGTTTTTGACAACTCCACCTTTGATGAAATTCTTCTTGTCTTTTCTGAACTTATGGTTAGGATCCAGGAACTGTCTATGCATGTCAAAGCAAGAAAACTAGCGACTCGCCTCTAGCCAACGGAACTAAAGAGCTGCCTTGCATGTGGGGCACGGAAACCTTCCATGCACACACCAGCCAACGAATAGCGCATACGCCGGCAAGTCATGCATCGAGTACATGTACCACACATGCATTTTGAAGTTCTTTTTTGTAACAGCGTCGTATGTCTTGATCCCATTATCCTAGGCTTGTTGCAATTCATCCTTAAGCGGTTGCATGTACACATTCATATTCTTCTCCGGATATTTGGGCCCTGGAATTATCAAAGTCAGGAAAATGTTCTTTCTTTTCATAATCTCTCCGGGGGGAGATTGAGTGGAATGACAAATACAGGCCAAAAACTGTATTGTGCTACCGTCATACCATACACATTGAACCCATCCATGCTGATGGCAACTTGAGGATGCCTTGGATCTGCCGCTTTATCCTTATGTAATGCATCGAGTGCTTCCACACAAAAGCATGTGAAGTGTGTCCCAACATCGGATTCCCATCTGCATCTAGTTCTGTTCTTTTGCCCAATTTATGCCACATCATCTGTCTGGCCATCTCTTCGACCATGAAAAGACGTTGAAGTCTTGGTATGATTGGCAGATACCGAAGAACATTAATGGGGATTTTGGTCTGACTCTTCTCACCCATACAGTTGTCTACCAGAACATACCTGGAAGATTTGCAAATGGGGCAATAGTTGAAGCCCGCATACTCAAGCCTAAATAAGGCACATCCATTCTCACATGCATCTATCTTCTCATAGGGCATCTTAAGCGCACGTAGGATTTTATCCGACTGGTACAAGTTTTGTGGCAATACATGGCCTTTGGGTAGAAAGCGTCCAAATATCGTCATCATCGCGTCGTAGCATTCTGTTCCCTGGTTGAACTGAGCCTTCAGAGCCATTACTTGCGCGATGGCATCCAGCTGACAAAGCTCAGTGTGCTCGTGGAGAGGATGTTTTGAAGACTCCAAC
Organism: Hordeum marinum; assembly: GCA_022496015.1. NCBI lineage: Eukaryota > Viridiplantae > Streptophyta > Magnoliopsida > Poales > Poaceae > Hordeum > Hordeum marinum. The sequence goes on from CM039678.1 coordinate 315,353,281, forward strand.
ATTTCATAATAGGCCTTTGCAGATTCCTCCATCTCATCATCCGAATCCCGAGCATCATCAAAGTCTTGCACCATGTCTTCGATCCTGGTACCATGCTCGTCGGTGCAACGACGAACCACCTCAGCTCTGACACATTGGGCAGACTCACCATGAAATGTCCAGACCGTATAATTAGGCGTAAAACCCCACTTCTACAGGGGTTTGATCATTTCAAACTCTGAATTCTTCTTACAGTTGTCGCAACCGACACAAGGGAGCCAGGTTGTTTTCTGTCCATTTGCAAATGCAACTCTCACAAACTCCTTGGTTTTTGTTATCCATTCACGGGTCATGTCTTTCTGACTAGTGTGACCGGTGTACATCCACCCACGATCACTCATCTTGCCTAGCTACTGGACACAAAAAAAATATATACATAACTCAACAAACCATATTCATTAGTTAATAGAGTTTGTCAGTTTTATTACTCGATGCAACCTAGACACTAGTAGGTAAATATAGGTCCTAATCCCACCCGAGTATGTGTAGATTGGGTTCGTTTTCCCATGCTCTGCTCCGGATCCGACGCACAATTTTGGCAGCACCTCCCTGCTGTTCTCCTGATACACATCTCGGCAATAAGCAAAGAGGATGTGTACCCAAAGAACAACAGGGAGCCACTGATGAAATTCTGCATCGGATTCGGAGCAGAGCATATAGGAAAACGAACCCAATCTACACATACTCGGGCTGTCCATGGATAACGTTGAAAATTCAAAAGAATCACGGTTATAAATATTCTAATGAATGCATATTTATAGATGCAACCCTTTCGAACGGGAGACGCATAGTGGTCACGCATACTGATGATTGAAGACACCTATAGCTAGCAAGTTTCATCGGCAAGAAGACCGGAACAGAGGAAATGAAGGGGGCAAGAGGAGATGTCATTTGTGCTCACCCACAAACGCAGGGGCGGAGCTCGTCGAACGCATGGGGAGGTCATCGAACACCAGACTCTCGCACCGACGAAACAACTACACATTTAAATCTACCTGATCAACAACAATATGATGTTCTGTATAAAAAAAATCAAAAAATATACGACCTAACTCATAATTCACAAATATGTGACCCGTGTCATGTCGGGGTCGGGGTGTCGTGTCGGGGTCGGGGTGTTGGGGGTGTCGTGTCGGGGTATATAGGGGTGTTGTGTCGTGGTCGGGTGTGCCGTGTCAGGGTGTCGGGGTGTCGTGTCGGGGTTGGGGTGTCGGGGGGTGTCGTGTCGGGGTATATATGGGTGTTGTGTTGTGGTCGGGGTGTCGGGGTGTCGTGTCAGGGTCGGGGTGTCGGGGGTGCCATGTCGGGGTCGGGGTGTCGGGGGTGCCATGTCGGGGTGTCGTGTCGGGGGTCGGGGTGTCGGTAGTGTCATGTCGGGGTCGATCCTCGACTCCTTTTCCCCTCAATCCTTGACCCCCCGACAATCTAAATAAACCTAAACTAAATCTAGGGTTGTCGGGGTCTTGGGGGTGTCAGCGGTGTCGTGTCGGGTCAGGGTGTCGAGGGTGTTGTGTCGGGGTAGGGGTGTTGTGTCATGGTTGGGGGTGCCGTGTCAGGGCGTCAGGGTGTCGTGTCGGGGGTCGGGGTGTCGTGTCGGGGTCAGCGTGTTGGGGGTGTCGTGTCGGGGTCGGGGTGTCGGGGGTGTCGTGTCGGGGTCGGGGGTGCCGTGGTGGGGTGTCACGGTGTCGTGTCGGGGGTCGGGGTGTTGGTGCTGTCATGTCGGGGTCGACCCTCAACGCCTTTCCCCTCGATCCTCGACCCCCGACAATCTAAATAAACCTAGCTAAACTAAATCTAAATAAACCTAGCTAAATCTAAATAAACCTAGCTAAACTAAATCTAAATAAACAGAAACAAACAGAAAAAAATCACCTTAGGGTTTAGGCGACGGTGCGGCTCCGGCGGCAGGGTGGGGCTAGGCGGTGCGGCGTCGGTGGCGGGGTGGGGCGGCGCGGCACCGGTGGCGGGGAGAGTTGGCACGGCGCAGCTCCGGCGATGGGGCGCGATGCGGTCGCACCGCGGTGGCCGCGACCTGTGTCCGCTGGGAGGGGCGGCCGGGGCGGGGCGAGCGGCCGACCGGCGGCGAGGCGAGCACCGATGGGCGGCGCTGGCTGGTGGTGATGACGGCTCCGGGGGGGTGGCGCGGGGGGCGGCGGCTCTGGGTGGGGCAACGGGGCGAGCGACGAGGGGCGGGGCTGGCCGACGGCGGTGGCTGCTCCGGGGGTTGGTGCGGGGGTGGTGGCGGCTCGGGCAAGGGGGGACTTCGCGGGTGAGGTGAGGTGAGGGAGAGAGAGGGGAGAGAGGGGTGGGGCGCGGGGGTTAGGTAGGTTAATCTCTTTGCCATCTGCTAGCAGACGGCAAAGAGACTAGCTAGTGGGGTGGAGCCGAGGGGACGGATGTTACTTCTTTGCCGTCTGCTAGCAAACCGCAAAGAAGCTTTGCCGTCTGCTAGCAGGCAGCAAAGAAACTGTCCGTTAGCTGATACCCGTTAGTGGGCCACCCTTCCTCTTTGCCGTCTGCTAGGTGACGGCAAAGCTAGTTTGCCGTCCGCTGGCAGACGACAAAGAACTAGCTTATGGCAAAGAGTTTCTTTGTTGTCAGCTAGTTCTTTGCCGTCTCTTTTCTGGAAACTGATGGCAAATAGCTGCTTTGCCGTCTGCCAGCTGACGGCAAAGAAATGGCAGATGACAAATTTGCTATTTCCAGTAGTGTTTGTATATATGAGGAACATATGGCAGTACAACGTTTCTCCTGGAACTATATTAGAGGAGGAAGCAGGAGTTGGGAGCTCATTTCCTTGGCCTCATACGTGTGAGTGTGAGTGAGAGGGAGAGAGTTGTGGGCATGGTTCCCTTGAGAGTGTGCCTCGACTGAGCTCCCCGATACCTCTTATAAAGGGAGGCCCATGGGACAAGAAGTGGCCCACATGACCCACTACACTATTAGAATAGACACATGATGTGATGCATGACCCAAGCTATAGTGCGCCACTATTAGTCAACAATGCGGGACCATTTGAGCGCAGTGACCCCGATGTGGCGTGGCTATAGTGCCTTCTTGTCATGTCCAACGAGACACTACGATTGACTTCAGGTAGCTAGCAAGCTAGCGGAGCCGAATGGGGAGCCAACTGGGAAGCCGGACAGGGAGCCAGTTGGAGTAGCCGGACTAGGGAGCCAGCCAACTTGGGAGCCAGTCGACCAGGGGGCGGCCAAACCGGGAGCCGTCCGACGCGGGAGCGGGCCTACCTGAGAGTCGGCCAACCCGAGAGCCGGCCATCCTAGGAGTGTAGGATTGAAAGTAGGTCTAGAGGGGGGTGCTTAGACTACTTGACCAAATAAAAGTTTTGCCTTTTTCCCAATTTTAATTCTGGGCAAGTTTTAGCATTCATAGCATATCAAGTAACACCCTACACATGCATGTCTAAGAGTATTATAGAGGAAAATAAAGACATTGCACATATAAGTAAAGAGAGGGTTAGGAATGCAAACACAAGTGATGACACGATGATTTTTCTTGTCGTTCTGATAGGTGGTGCTATTGTACGTGCACGTTCATGGAGTCTTCAACCCACGGAGGGTAACAGTCGCAAGAGTCCACAGAGCGCTCTATCCACGGAAGGTTCCATGAAGAAGAAACCTTGACTATTCCATGTGGCTACCGTACATGAAGGACTAGCCTCACTATGGGTAGATCTTCACGTATTAGGCGATCTCCTCTCCCTTACAAACTTCTTGGTTCACTCCACAACACAAAGGAGGACGCTCCCAAGCGACACCTAACCAATCTAGGAGGCAGCACCCTCCAAAAGGTAATAGGCTCGATAATGACGATGAACTCCTTGCTCTTGTGCTTCAAGATGATAGACTCCTCAACACAAAATCTCTCTCTCACATATTTGGCTTGGTAGAAGAGATGGTATTGGTGGAAAGCAACTTGGGGAGGCTATAAATCAAGATTCATATGGTAGAGATCTTGACCTCAACACAAGGGTAGGTGGTTCTCTCTTAGAAAACTGAGTAGGATACGTATGGAATAGTTTTCAGTGCTTCACTTTCGAGTGGGTGGTGGTGAAGGGGTATATATAGGCATCTCCAAAAATCCAACCGTTACACATAATAAGTCAGACTTGGTGACACCGAAGTGTAAAACTCGGTGGTACCAAAGTGATAAAAAGTGGCAACTTTTGAATGTCGGATGGATCAATATATAACTCTTGGTTGCACCAACAAGGTGACCAACAGTCAGAATTACCAAACTCGGTGACACCGATTCACCATTCTCGGTCAAACCGAAAGTGAGAATTTGCGTAACAGGAAGTTGGCAACCCAACTCGATGGCACCGAGTGCAGTGTCGGCTGCACCGAAGTGTTAGGATTTGGCTGACTGTGTCTAGGATTTGGAACTCGGTGGCACCAGGATATTAAAGTTGGTTGCACTGATTTGGTATATTTGGCTTAGGACAGACTTTGGTGGGAGAGAATGTGGATGCCTTGGTGACTGTAACTTGTGCACGTATGAGCATATTGTTCACCATCAAAACATTACCCCCCTTTTAATAGTATTGGCTTTCCTATAGACTCAAAGTGATTTCTCACAAATATGAAATGTAGAGTCCTCTTGCTTGAAGCTTGGCCAACCTATTTCCTTGTATCTTGGGGTAATTCCACAATCCTTGTGCCATTCCCATCATTAAACTTTTCCTGAAATGTACATGGTGAAGAGATTAGTTCAATGACTTATATGTTGTTATTAATTACCAAAACCACCAAGGGAGCAAATGTAATTTCAGTCTCCACCTTTTTGGTAATTGATGACAACATATAGATCAAAGCTTCGACAAAGATATAATCAATCAATATAGTCGTCGCTTTGATAAGTATGTGAAAAGCAAGAGCTCCCCCTAAATTTATGCATTATTTTTGAATTTGTGTTTGAATGCAAATGCACAATCAATTAGGTACATGGGTCACATCTCACATGTCACATACCACTTGGTGGTGTGCGAGAGTAATTGGAATGAATATCATAGCACAACACAATCAACCAAAGATGAATGATCATCACATAAGCATTTAAGATGATAGGAAATAGTAGCATGAGAAATCAAAGTGTATGATCAAACATCACGAACGTGTATCACAAGCAAGATAAAAGAGTATCATGGCAACCAAAAGCAATTGTTTTTGAAACACATAAAGCACCAAATGCCTCTCTCTCTCTCAAAGCCTAATGATCTATATACACTTCTCCCCCTTTGGCAACAAGTTACCAAAAAGTTCAATGGTATCTATCTAAGTGTTCTTGGGCTGATCTCCTCTGGTTGTTGATGAAGGCGTCGAGAGCACGGCGTCGGCGAAGATATCTATAGATGTCGTCGAAGGAGCTGCAGTGGACACTGATGGAACAGGAGTTGATGGAGCAAGAGTTGTGCGGACAGTAGCAGGAGCTGATGAAGAGGACCTCGATTCCAGAGCAGACACTGTGGCTAATCTCATCTGAGTGGTGAACTGGGTGTCAGGCCCGAGAGGTGATTCTTCCTCATAAACATCATCATCAGAAGAAGAAGAAGTAGTGGAGACCTGGGGAATGTGCATGAAGCAACTTCCTTCTGGAGCTCAATCACTGTCTTGGACAACTTGTCCACCTTATCTCCAAGCACTTTGATCCTCGACTCGAAGATCCTCACAAGGCTATTCTGGTTATCCAGAGTCCCTTTGATATCTTTGTGCATGCCTTGGACAGCTGTGATCAGAAGATCCATTTGCTCTTCTTGGATCTGGGGACTTGAGCACTAGCGTCTCGAACATCTTCTGCCTCTGCTTGTCCTGTAGCAGATGTGGGATGATCTGGGTTCATCACCACAATATTATCCTCGAACTCTGGCTATAGGGGCAGGTGTGGGCGAAGAAGAGAAAAAATGAGCTTCTCCAACTGTGAGTTGATGAGCAACTGGATGAAGGGTGCATAGCAGCATGAGCGCTTTTGGTCAGGAGCAACCCTCTTGATTGTCTCAACAATCAGATCCATGACTCTGATCCCGGTGTGTCCGTCAAGGTGGATCAACATATTAATGGAGTAGCCTTGAATCATCTTGTCATCTCCAGAATTGGGCATCAAGGTATGCCTGAGTATAGTGTTCATAGTCTAGAGGTCAGCTTGTAGATAATAGATAGATGCTAGCTTGTGTGATTGCACCTTGTCAGCGGGGATAGGAGTATACATGTATTTCATGGCATTGTGACTAGCCTTGGGTTCAGAGTATACATCCAAGTCTCCTTCCTGAGCTTCAGCAACTTTCAGTAGAGCAGCCCATTCCTCAACAGTGGATTCATACCTAGCACCTTCATTCATCCATACAGTTCTACCATCTCTGTAGAAATGAGCGGTGGAGTAGAATTCCATGATCATCTCGTCATTCCACGTTGTAAGTTCTCTAACAATGAACTTATCCAGACCAGTGCAATGAAAGTTATCTTGGACACTTGGGACGTAGTCCACATTGTCCTTAATAAACTTCCAATCGACATATCTTATGTTGCTAACAGCAGGGGTCTTGTCAAGCAGAACAGTCTCATATAAATCATGTTGCTCTCTGGTATAGAACCTGTAGTCAACAACAGTCTTCCTCTTCTGAGCATATGGGTCTATGGCTCACCAGGCTCTCAAGCCTGAGTCTTTCCACTTCTTCATGTCCTCACCTACCAAATGGCTGGCATCATACATAGGAAGATGTGGTGTGAGCTTCATCAATGTGGTTAGGTCGTCATCATCTTCAGTTCTGGAGGCAGTCTCCTTGTTCTTTTCTAAAGCAGGAATGTCTCTGGTGGTCCTCTTGGTCTTTTGCACTACAGTCTTCTTAGATGCAGGCTTGGTGCTCTTGGAGGTGCCAGTCTTTGGCATAGCATCAGCCATGAGCTTCTTGGCTTTCTTCTTGGGAGGTGCAATCGCAGCATCCTCTTCCTCCTCCTCCTCAGCAACAGCACCAAAAGCCTCCCTAGATCCTCAAACTTAGAGGTAGGCCTGCCCATAACACGAACAATCCTCTTCGTGGACTTCTTCTCCCCTGCCTTGTTAGGCATAGCTTTCTTGGGGACCTCAACTGACACAGTGGCTCTTGCACTCTCATGTGCCTTGATAATATCAGCAGGAGCATAGAATTTGCTGACAACTCTATGAGATGAAGTAGCTTCAGTTGATGAGTTCTTGTCAGCCTTTTCTTGCTTCTTAGCAAGAATCTCCTCAGGAATGAAATCTGAGTCTTGTTCATCTGAGTTGAGCTTCTTCCTGGTTCTAGTGGCAACCTTGGGCAACCCATGAGAGCTGGGGGTGCCTAGATCTCAGAAAGAACTAGCTTCTAGGCTCATTCCAGAACACATATCAACTCCCTGCTCTGGCAAATTCTGATTGTCTTCTGAGCCTCACATACCGACCCTATGGATAGAGTATAGGAGAGCAGAAGAAGATGAGTCATCACAAAATGAGGTGGGGGTTTTCAATTTGAGCAATGAATTTTCAAAAGTTTTGCAATCTTTCAAATAGATATCGGTGCAGGCGAAAAGAAATTTTCGTTGGGGCCGAGACATACTCACTCTTCAACAGAAACTTGCCAGCCTTTGCGGTCGGACCGAAAAGAACTACTCAGTTCTAATGAGTTAGTTCTCAACCTCACTAAAAAGCATACTAGTGAGACCGATATTTTCGTTTCGGTTCCACCGAGATTTATCGGGCGGATGGAAAAACCCTAGAAAATCCATCTAACGCGAGATTTTGGGGATTTGAGAGGATAGGAACATCTGCAAAGGGTGCAATGATGATTAATAAGTATCTAATGCGCAAGAATCGGATGGAGAGCGCACTAGAGATCGAATCCATACCCTAACTTGGTGCGGATCCTCTACTACAGCGACAAGGGAGTGGATTCCGTCGGCGACGGCGATTCCCAGCGGCGGAGGAGCGTAGGGAGACAAGGGCGATGACTAGGGGTCCTTGGAGCGGCATCTTAGGGTTTTGGAACGGGACGTTTGAAGGTGGAAGTTTCAAAGCGTCGGGGTCTAGACTTATATACCCACCACTGTCGGTGACACCGATTCTAAGTTTTCGGTGCCATCGACTGCCTCATCTGTCAGATGACAGGGACACTCAGCATAACCAAGAAAATGGAATCGATGGTACCGAGATTGAAAAACTAGATCAACCCTAGGCATTCGGTGAGACCAAGATTTTGGTGTTGGTTCCACCGAGATGCACTTGGGAGGTTTTAATGGTCAAATCTTGTCAATGCGGAACTCCAAGTGCTCCACACACAGAGGGATCGAAAAGAACTTGTTCAAATTTTGTGACGCAGCATGAATAGAGTATGGGGGTGAGAAAGCATAGATGGCTAAATAAGTGGTCCTAGGCATTCTTGTATATCCAATTGGCAAATGATAAATCAAAACCCAAATAGCAACAATTGGATATCCTCGAATGAGAAAATAAATGCAGGAACATGCTCACACAATAAGATGTCAAATGAAATCATGTCAAACATGCACAAATACTCTAGCATCTAACAAGCACTTGGGGGATGATGAAGTCATCTATATATGACTATTTGACTTAGCATCCAAGTAAGAGTACTTGATCATAGGTCATACTCATCGTTTAAGCACAAGTGGTGTTACCACTTTTACATAAAGCATGTAATGTTTGTCACATACTAAGAGATGCTTTGCCTCAAGTCTTAGAGTAAAGCTCCCCCTTGATGTAACATCCCCCGATAAGAGGGATAAACTAACCGTGGGTTTTATCGATGAAGACTTCATGTTGGTGAGGTAGGGTGGATGCTCCAGATTGATGAAGATCACCAAGAGTTGGGAGCATCCTTGTTGTTTCCTTACTCTTCTCACCTACATGGGTTAGTCCCAACACACAAGAGACAAATACAAGGATATCTATGGACATGGAGTACAAAGCATGTGTAATGATGTCCGTTGATTTGTTGATTACCTTGTCCCTTGCTTACCTTTGAGGGAATGTGTGACTCCTTGATCTATTGCATAGGGTAGGTGTTGATTGCAAATAGATCATGCCAATAATGAATGTGGGTGAATTTCATTGGCGGAGTCACCCCTCAAGAACTCTCTAGTTCTTCTTCTTGGGAATCCACATCAAGTTAATGGGGATTCTTGGTGTTGAAGTAGCACTTGTAGAAGTAGCCTTGGGAACCCACTTCACCAAAGCTTGGGATTCATCTTCATAAGAGTCAAAGTCCTCTTGGAGCTTGTTTTGCCCTTGAGCTTGGTGTCTTGTGGTGGAATGTCATCTTGAGTGTTTGTTCCCTTGGGAAGAGTATTTTCATACTTCTCCTTTTGAGGGAAAAACTTGGGATTGGAATATTGACCTTCTTCCCATTCAACTCCATTAGCGTTGAACTAGCCAATACCACGATTCTTCTGGTATCCTCCGTGCTTGCGTACAATCTCATCAAATTGTTTGTACCCTTCAAGAATCTTGTAGATACCTTTCTCTATAATTCCTTTCAATAAAGCATTTTCTTGCTCAAGTGTAACTTGGCTAAGAGAATCATCATTAGAGGAATCAATAGAACTACTAGGAGCAACATCATTTGGTTTAGCAATTTTATTGTTGCTGCTAGATGAAGAACCTTTCTTTCCTTTGTTACTAGTTTTCTTAGATTTGACTTGTGGCATGAATCTAGACAAGAGTAGACTTTTGGCAATATAAGATTAAGTCTTATTTCGGAGATCGTCATTGATAGCTTTAAGAAACTCATGTTCTTGCTCCAAATTGAGCTTCTCGAAGCGTAGCTTCTCATGCGTTCTTACAAGCTCTCTATGATCTTCAAGAGTAGATTCATGAGCTAACGTAAGAGTGTTGAGTTCTTTAGTTAGTTCTTCTATTTTCATCTTATCATCGTCAATTGACTTATCTTGACTAGTATGAGAATTATCAAGTTCATTAACATCACTAGTTTTATCATATAGAAAGTCATCATCGTAAAGTAAATCATCTTCATCACTATCGAAATCAAGATATTCGGGGTGTCATACCTTGGGGCCTTTAGACATGAAGCAACTTCCACCTCTTTCATTTGGTGAATCAAATATATCATAGGAGCTGGCCGCCACTAGTGCAATTCCGGCAACTCCATCTTGACTATAGTCGGAGTTGGAGTGATAGCTTCTCTCGGAGTGGTTGTCAGTGTTGGAGCCAGAAACCCATTCACCAACATGAGCTTGATGCTTCCTTCTTGAGTAGCTCTTGGTGTGCTTGTCCTTCTTCTCTTAGTCCCTACTTCTCCTTGAGGGTCTTCATTCATAACGATCATCTCTACTCCCTCTCTCTCTTTGAGGTGATTCATCTCTTGAGCTTCGTATTCTTGGTGACTCTTCTCTTCGTTTTTAGGGAGCCGAGCACTCATTGGAGTAGTGTCCAGGCTTCCCACAACTGTAGCAGTTTCAATCATGACTTGACGAACGCTTCTCTTCATATCTGGAGCTGGAGCTGCGATCTTTGCTTCTATTCTTGTAGTACTTGTTGAATTTCTTGACCATGAGGCTTATATCTTCATTTGTGAAAAGGTTGTCGCTTGAGGTAGCAGGAGCATCACTTGTGGATTTGTAAGCACCGCTAGACTTGTGATGAAGGTCTTCTTTGTCTTTGAGTGTCATCTCATGAGCAACAATTCTACCAATCACTTCCGTTGGTTTGAGATCTTTGTAGTTGGGCATCATTTGGATCAATGTGCATACGGTGTCATATTTCTCATCCAATGCTCGACTTATCTTCTTGATGATGAATTTGTAAGTCATTTCTTCGCTTCCTAAGCCGACAATCTCATTTGTGATGAGAGCTAGCCTAGAGTACATTTCAGCGACTCCTTCACCATCCTTCATCTTGAACTTGTCAAGTTGACCTTGAAGAACATCTAACTTGCATTCTCTCACCGACTCAGTTCCTTGGTGCATATCAACCAAAGTATCCCATATCTCTTTTGCGTATTCAAAATGGTTGATTTTGTTTAATTCTTTAGCAAATAGGCAGTTCAAGAGTATGTCACATGCTTGAGCATCGAATTGAAACATCTTCAATTCATCTGCAGATGCTTCACGATCTGGTTCCTTTCCATCCGCAAAGAATTCACCTTGCAAGCCAACACAAACAATAGCCCAAATGGCAGGATTATGACCAAGCAAATGCATTTTCATTTTATCCTTACAACTAGCAAATTTAGTGCCATCAAAGTACGGACCTCTACGGTGATAATTTTGCTCACTAGATGCCATACTTCTAGGTTGTGAAACCAATGCAATGGAGACCAAAGCTTTGATACCACCTGTAGGATCGAAAGTAGGTCTACAAGGGGGGGTGATTAGACTACTTGACCAAATAATTTTTTTGCCTTTTTCTCAAGTTTAATTCTTGGCAAGTTTTAGCATTCATAGCGTATCAAGTAACACCCTACACATGCATGTCTAAGAGTATTGCAGCGGAAAATAAAGGCATTGCACATATAAGTAAAGAGAGGGTTAGAAATGCAACAAAAGTGATGACATGATGATTTTTCCCGTAGTTCCGATAGGTGGTGCTATCGTACATCCACGTTCATGGAGTCTTCAACCCATGGAGGGTAACGATCGTGAGAGTCCATGGAGGGCTCTACCCATGGAGGGTTCCACGAAGAAGCAACCTTGACTATTCCATGCGGCTTCTGTCCATGAAGACTAGCCTCACTATGGGTAGATCTTCACGAAGTAGGCGATCCCCTTGACCTTACAAACTTCTTGGTTCACTGCACAACACGAAGTAGGAGGCTCCCAAGAGACACCTAACCAATCTAGGAGGCACCACCCTCCAAAAGGTAATAGGCTCGGTAATGACGATGAACTCCTTGCTCTTGTGCTTCAAGATGATAGACTCCTCAACACACAATCTCTCTCACACATATTTGGCTTGGTAGAATAGATGGGATTGGTGGAAAGCAACTTGGGGAGCCTAGAAATCAAGATCCATATGGTTGGAGTGGAAAATTTTGACCTCAACACAAGGGTAGGTGGTTCTCTCTCAAAAAACTGAGTAGGATAGGTATGGAATAGTTCTGAGTGCTTCACTTTCGAGTGGGTGGTGGTGAAGGGGTATATATAGGCATCTCCAAAAATCCAACTGTTACACATAATAAGTCAGACTTGGTGACACCAAAGTGTAAAACTCGGTGGTACCAAAGTGATAAAAAGTGGCAACTTTTGAATGTCGGATGGATCAATATATAACTCTTGGTTGCACCAACAAGGTGACCAACAGTCAAAATTACCAAACTCGGTGACACCGATTCACCATTCTCCAAAAATCCAACCATTACACAAAAGAAGTCAGACTCGGTGACACCAAAGTGTAAAACTCAGTGGTACCGAAGTGACAAAAAGTGGCACCTTTTGAATCTCGGATGGACCGATATATAACTCTCGGTTGCACCGACAAGGTGACCAACGGTCAGAATTACCAAACTCGGTGACGCCAATTCACCATTCTCGGTCAGACCAAAAGTGAGAATTTGCATAACAGGAAGTTGGCAACCCAACTTGCTGTCACTGAGTGCAGTGTCGGCTGCACCGAAGTGTTAGTGTTTGGCTGAGTCTCTCTAGGGTTTGGAACTCGGTGGCACCGGGATATTAAAGTTGGTTGCACGGATTTGGTATATTTGGCTTAGGACAATCTTTGGTGGGAGAGAATGTGGATGTCTTGGTGACTATGACTTGTACACGTTTGAGCATATTGTTCACCATCAAAACTTTACCCCCTTTTAATAGTATTGGCTCTCCTATAGAGTCTAAGTGATTTCTCACAAGTATGAAGTGTAGAGTCCTCTAGCTTGAAGCTTGGCCAACCTATTTCCTTGCATCTTGGGGTAATTCCACAATCCTTGTGCAATTCTCATCATTGAACTTTTCCTGAAATGTACTTGGTCAAGACATTAGTTCAATGACTTATATGTTGTTATTAATTACCAAAACCACCAAGGGAGCAAATGTGCTTTCAGTCTCCGCCTTTTTGGTAATTGATGACAACATATAGATCAAAGCTTCGACGAAGATATAATGAATGAATATAGTCGTCGCTTTGAGAAGTATGTGAAAAGCAAGAGCTCCCCCAAAAATTAATGAATATGTACTTGGTGAAGACATTAGTTCAATGACTTATATATTGTTATTAACTACCAAAACAACCAAGGGAGCAAATACGCTTTCAAGGAGCCAGTTGGATTAGGAATTCAGCCATCCCAGAAGCCTACCGGAGAAGTTGGACCAAGGGGTTTTTCCTCCCCGATGTTTTGAAATGTTTTTTTGTCTCCTTGAGCCTACCCCGGGATCACCCCCCGTCATTGTGGAACCAGTCACTTTTGTACTTCAACTAACTCAGCCATCTATCACTCCATCAAAGAGGCAATCCAAGAAAACAAAAACTAACTCTAGCAGAGCTACCAGCCACTGCTAAGAAAGTTGTCAAAATAGAGAAAATGCTTGCCAGTGAGTACTAAGCTCTGGCGAGACCCCTTGTTCTTGCCGTTGAATCCAGCGCTCCCGCAGGAGAAGATATGTCGTTAGTTCTTGTTGTCGAGACACAAGCTCCGACATGGGCACAACAAATTATCCAATATCTTCAAACATGATAACTTCCCGAAGAGCAAGAAGAAGCTGAAAAAGTAGCCCGGCGGTCTAGCATGTACCAGTTTCTAGATAGCATCCTATACAAGATAAGGCCAAATTGGGTGAAATTGAAGTGCATTTCCCGGGAAGATGGACAGAGCCAGTTGGCAGAAATACACGAAGAGGTGTGTGGTTCCCATATAGGGTCCCACATGCTTTTCGGCGAGGTGTTCTGACATGGATTCTACTAGCCGACAACCCTTCAAGATGCCTTGGTGTAACCATGTGTGAAACATGCCAATTCCATGCCAAGCAGATACATCAACTAACACGAGCCCTTTAAACAATACCACTCTCATTGGCCTTCTCAATCCGGGGGCTTGAAGTAGTTAACCCTTTCCCCCGTGCTACTGGGGGCTTCGAATTCTTGTTCATTGCAATCGACAAGTTTACGAAGTGGACCGAGGTAGAATCAGTGAGAAAGGTGACAACACACGGAGCCGTTAAGTTCTTCAGAGGAATTGTTTGTCAATTTTGTGTGCCCAGCATGATCACCATCGGCAATGGCATGCAGTTCACTAGCAACACCATCATGCAGGACTACCAAGATTTGCTTTGCATCTGTTGCTAACCCTAGAAGAAATGACCAAGTAGAGAGGCTGAATGCTGAAATGTTGTGGGGTCACAAGAAGAGAACTTTCGGTAAGCTGCATAAGTGCGGAAGGCACTGATTGATGAGCTGGAGACGGTTTTTGGGTCACTCAGAATGAGACAAAATCGAGCCACCTGCCAGACACACTTCCCCCTGGTCTATGATGCAGAACCGGTGCTCCCCACAGAACTTGCATATGGGTCACCTCAAGTGCAAGCCTTTGACGAAGACAAGGAAGCGCAACTGCGGCAAGATGATGCCACGCTCCTCGAGGAAGATCTGCATTGGTCTGTCCTGCGTGCCGCTCGGTACCAACAAGATTTGCGATGCTATCATAGCCGCAAAGTGCACACCGTAAGCATTGAGGAAGGTGACCTTGTTCTTCGTCGGATCCAGTCCGCGAAGGGTCTAAACAAGTTGACACCAAAGTGGGACGTCCCTTATCGCATAGCGCGGGTCATCAAGCCTAGTGCAGTCCGCCTGGAGACCGAAGATATCACCCTGGTGCAAAACTCATGGAATAGTGAGCATCTTTGCAAGTTCTACACTTGAGGTGCAATTACCGGAATCTCCTCCTGCAACCCCTTTTGTATGAGTTTGCCATCAGGCATGTAAACCTTTGTGCAAAGCCAAGCGAAGACCCTATGCATAATAAATAAAGCTAAGTATTTCACAACTTTTTGTCAAAGTACATATTTGTACATAATGTATGAGATGTTTTGATCAAAATAATTTATGTGAAATGGTCCTTGAACCGACAAGTTTCCTAGCATCCTCTTTCTCTTCTTTATTTTTCTGAAAGGATGGAAGGGGCCTTCGTGTGCATGTCTTCCCGGGGGGATTAATGGTATGGATACCCAAAAGCGTTCAAGGTTGATCATATTGCGATAAGAAGTACAACAAAGACAAGTTAGTTACAGAAACTTTAAAGTTCTTTGTTGTAGCTATTTTCCCTTGAACGATTTCAACATTTGTATGAGAATACTTGCACGCGAAGGACCCTTGATGAGACAGTTTGTGCTCTTAGGTTGTTTCGAGTCTTCTCAGCAACCAAAGTAGTTGCATCAAGAAGAACAAGGTGACTTTGTCGATAGCGGCATGCCCAATAGGCTGCTAAGGATTCGTTCCTAAGAGCGCTTGCGGCAAAAATGTGTGCATTGGCAAAGTGTTTTCGGCAAGCATAGGGATAAAAATATACAAGTGTGGCATCAAGCATGAAGGAAATTAGCCATTCATTTCAGTAAACACATATATTACATCCGAATGCAAAGTTGTAGTGTTGGTTCAAAATGAATGTCTTTAATACATGCGCTACGATGATGACGAGGAGTTCACTTCTTCAAAGTCACAGAGCCAACCCCCTCGGAGATGGGAGCGACAAGGGCATCAAGAGCGCTGGTGTTGAAGTCCTTGGGCATCTTGGAGAAGGTCTTGTTCAGGTTGATACCAAGGTTGTGCTAGGCGACTTTCACCAAGATTTTTTGAAGAACACCACGACAAAGCTCACGGGAGCCCTTGACAAAGTTATCAGCTCACCCTTCCTCGTATCTATCCAATGCCCTGATAAGCTTATCAAGGAAGATGGATAGCCTAGCACTCGCTGCTTCCCTGCCATCATGGGGGAAAGTGCATTCCATCAAGTCCATGGCAGCAAGCTGAGCGGAGAGCCTGTCGGCGATGCTCACAAGATGCTCCCTAGATAGATCCAAGTTCTGCTTCAACACGTTGAAGTCACGAGTGATAGAGGCAAGCAAGTCCCTCTCATTTTGGAGGTCTTCAAGAAGAGCCCTCTCCATTGTCTTGGAGGCCTTGAGGTTATCTTCATAGGTGCTTGACTTGACCTTCAGATTGGCAACAACATCAACGGCAGCAGGGAGCTGCCTGGTCTTGTCGAAGATTGTCACTTGTAGTGTCGCCAAGGTGTGGACTGATTTTTGGAGGTCCTCCAATAGTCTGGTGGTATCCTTGATGGAAGCAGCAAAGCCTGACTCCAATTGTTGTACTCTGTGTTCAAGGTCAACCATGGAGGACTGGGTGGCTTCATCAGCATTGATGGCCTCTTCGAGCACACGGGCATACTCTGTTGCTTACTTATCGAGGGCTTCTGTCGGTGCACTAGAGTTGTTGGGCCATCTAGTGCCCCTTTTCTCGTGCATGGGCACTAGTAGACGCCCTGGCGGTAAGGCCCAGCAAAGACTTGTCAAGCACCAGCACAGAAGACTCAAGACTACCGGCAAGACCTTGCTGGGAAGGATGTAGAGCCTCCAGGCGAAGCAAGGCCCCTGGCAAGGCAAGGCCCTGGCAAGCACCGCCACTACATAGGCCAGGTGTCGATTCACCTGGACGTGTGTCGCGGCGTCGATGTTGGAAGGATATAAGCAGCACCGATGGGACGGGACCCCGTCCCGTCCCATTGACGGACTGAGGCGCTTGATGGTGCATTGAATGCTCTTGTCCTACTCCGTTAGATTTAGGTACGATAGCACTGTAGCACTGTGCATCCCGTGTGCACATTGTATGCCACTGTTGGGATCCCCTTAGGTATAAAAGGAGGCCCATGGCATTACAGACATAAGTGGGACAGTAAAAGGTTACAAGGTTAGACAATTAGACAGTTGGGTAGTTAGACAACCGGACAGCCCGACGGTTAGATAGGTGGAGGTTACCAAGCTCACGTAGCAGTCGTTCATGGCTCTCCTATAGCTAGAACCCTAAAACACGATCAATATAACCAAGCAGGAGTAGGGTTTTACACACCCGTGCGGCCTAAACCTGGGTAAAAATTCCCCGTGCGCTGCTTACCAGGCAAGATCTTTGTGTGGGCCCACCTCTTGCCGAACCGAAAGCGGTCCCCATGATCCCATAGGTGTTCATTCCCACGACATCTTTGGCGCGCCAGGTAGAGGGTGGGTGAGTGGTGCGAACCCGTTCTGGTAATCCGCGCCCCAGCTTCATCATCGCCATGGCCCCCAAGCGGAAGGGTCTGACAGTACTTGGCCCATCCATGCCCGCCGCCCCTGTGTTTGCGGAAGCGGAGGACGGCGGAGACGTGGGTGGAAGAGGAAACTCTGAACTTCCGCGACACTCTGGTGCCCAAGAACAAGCAAGTGGCGACGCTCGCCACGGAGACGCCCATGGCGGTGGTGGGAATAATCGTGCCGCTAGGCCCCGGGATGGAGCGGTGCCACCTATGGGTGGTATGGTGGACTTCAGGGTCGGCGGAAGGGTATCGGCTAGGACACCCACGCCAGCACGCACGCACGACCTTCTCAGGACGCGCGCGGTGAGCCACGTCATGGCGCCCGCAGTCCTCAACACCCCCACGGGAATCCTCCTGCGCATCATTCCCAAGGTGCGAGACCAGCACGCAAGCGGTAGTGGCGTGCCGACGCGAGACCGCAACGGTGCTCCTTGTAACATGGTTAGGAGTCAGAGCACCTCGTGTTCCTTGCACCGCTCGCTCCCATCCATGGCGGAGGAAGCGATTGCGCGAGTGCAGCTCCTCCTGAACTTCCCTCCTGCTGCGGAGAAACTCGATGAATGGAGAGCCACCATTCAGAGCCTCCTTAGCCTCACAGATAAGGTTTGGCCCACAGGGCCGCCTCAGGCCAGTGGTGAAGTGCCCGGAGTCCGCGCGACCACGGCGCACTCTCCTCCGCGACAGCATCACCGGTCACCGACCCGACGGACCGTCGCCTACGACGGATAGTAAATGGCGTCGTCTGACCCACGGACGCGCCACGATCAATGTCATGTTCTTTGGGAACGTGGCAAGGAAGACGCCCGAACCGCGATCGAGCGATGACGGTAAGCGCTCCTCGAGTCGGACAGGTGCGCGGGGCCCACTGTAGACAAGTCCGCGCCGGGGTACCCTGTTAGCCTACCTTCCGAGGTGGGCTGTCCAGCATTTACCCATGAGCTGCGGCAAGTCCAGTGGCCCAACTCCCGCACGTTCAAACCAGAAGTCCTAGAGAAGTATGATGGCAACACCCATCCATCAGAGTTCCTGAGCATCTACACCATTGCGGTGTAGGCTGCCTGGGGCCGTGACAACAAGATATTGGCCAACTACTTCCCATTGGTGCTCAAGCCCAACGCCAGGTTGTGGATGATGCACTTGCTGGTGGGGTCCATCGCTTCCTGGGCGGACCTGTGTCACGAGCTCGTTGGCGCCTTCATCGGAGCTCATCAAGCTCCTAGCTAGGAGAGCGATCTACACATCATCCCCTAGAAGGCAGAAGAAACTCGCGCAAGTACATCTAGAGGTTTAGCCGTGTTCACCACAACATCCCAAACATTCACCCTGCCACTATTATCAGCGCATTCCATCAAAACGTGCCCAACCGCAGGATGCGGGAAGAGATGGCGATGAACAGAGTCAGGGACGTCGCCGAGCTTTACACTTTGGTAGACAAGTGCGCTCGGGCTGAAGAAGGGAGAAGACTCCCCGACAGAGGTCGGCTCTGAAGATGAGGATACTGCTGTCCCAGCAAAGAAGGGCCAGCGACAGAACAAGAAGCGCAAGGGCAAGACCGTGCTTACCGTCGAGGCATCCGGCAACCCCGGTGCCGCCAAGAAAGGCAAGGTCGATGACCCCAGCAACGATGTTGTCAGGTGCACCTCCTGCCACGCCCTGGTGGCTGCCGGCAAGCCAGAAGACTCCGACAAGCAGTATTGCAAGATCCATCGCACCAAAGGCCACGACCTCCAAGACTGCCAGCAAGTTGAGCAGCTTGCCGAGAAGCAGAGGGACGAATATGAGAGTTAAGACAATGAGAAGGATCAGGATGGTGCTGAGGGGTCCGGCAAGAAGCGTGTTGGCCGAGGAGGTCGCCATGGCAAGCCCAACCAATAGAAGGACCGGCCCACCCGTGGCTGCAACAAGCAAAAAGAGGATGATGATGCCAAAGACAACAGAAAATCCAGTGGGAATGAGTTTCAGAAGGCTACAGAGATAATGTGCATAGAGGGAGTCGCCTCGTCACACTCCTCTAACCGCCAACTCAAATAGTGGGTGCACGAGGTTAACGTGGCAGATCCCTCTATCGATACCCAGAAACCTCTGAAATGGTCCAACACTCCTATCATCGACGCCGAGGACCACCCGGATCGCGTAACTGCGGTAGGATGCTTGTCGTTGTTGGTTTCGCCAACAAGCCGCGACCTCAATGTGACAAACATGTTAATTGACAGTGGGGCCATCCTGAACCTGATCTCGCCCGGTGTCATCCAAAGGCTGCAAATTCCTGATGAAGATCTCAAGCTGACAGGCGCCTTCCAAGGGGTCAACTCAGGGAGAACTCAGCCAAGGGGCAAGATCACACTGTCGGTGACGTTCAACAATGATATCAACTTCATAATGGAGAAGATTGTCTTTGACCTTGCCAAGATCTCGTTGCCATACAACGGCATTCTCGGTCGTCTAGCACTAGACAAGTTCATGGAGGCCGCCCACTTCGCTTACAACATGGTCAAAATGCCTGGACCAATGAGCGTCATTACCATCAACTCCGACAAGAAAAGCGCACTTATCTGCGCCGACCAACTCTACCGGGGTGGAGTCGCAACACCTGCCACCAAGGTACTTGCTCCTGTCGCTGAAGCTCCTGGGGGGAAGAAGACCGGCAAGGCCTCTAGCGCACAGTCTGGCAAGCACACCTCTCCTGGGTGTTGTGCTACTGTTGACGATGTGCTAGAGAGCTCCACCAGCAAGAGGAAAAATTCCAAGGCTGCCCCGCCAGAGACCAAGAAGGTGCCCACCAAGGAGGATGGCACAGGGGGAACTTTCACCATAAGTTCCACCCTTGACGACAAATAGGAAAGCACGCTCATCACCTTCCTGCGGGCGGATGCCGATGTGTTTGCATGGCAACCATCCGATATCCCCGGTGTTCCTAGGAAGGTGATTGAGCACCACCTTGCCGTCTGCCCACATGCGCGGCCCGTCAAGTACAAGGTCCGGAAGCAAGCTTTGGAGCAGCAACAATTTATTGTCGAGGAGATCAAGAACTAGAGGCAACTGGCTTGATTAGAGGAGTACTCCATTCGACATGGTTGGCCAACCCGGTTGTAGTGCGCAAGGCAAACGGTAAATGGAGGTAGTGCATTGATTTTACAAACATCAACAAAGCCTACCCCAAGGATCCTTTTCCCTTGCCACTCATCGACCGGATTGTGAACTCCACTGCCGGTTGCGATCTATTGTCTTTCCTTGACGCCTATTCCGGTTATCATCAAATTTTTATGGCCAAGGAAGATGAAGAGAAGATAGCGTTTATCACCCCATGTGGTATGTACAGCTTTTTGCGTATGCCTTTCGGGTTGAAAAGCGCTGGTTCTACCTTCGCAAGAGCAGTCCAGATTGTTTTTGAGCCCCAGCTACATAGAAATATGTAGTCTTATATGGACGACATAGTGGTCAAAACCAAGGACAAGGCTACGCTCATATCAGACCAAGAAGAAACATTTGCAAATCTACGCAAGATCAACATGAAGCTCAACCCCGAGAAATGTGTGTTCGTACTCCCATCGGCAAGCTTCTCGGGTTCTTTGTGTCTCAACGAGGAATCGAAGCAAATCCTGACAAGATCAAAGCAATTGAGAAAATTGAGGCACCAAGACGAGTCAAGGATGTGCGACGCCTTGCGGCTATGTTGCTACTCTGAGTAGGTTCATCTCAAAATCTACTGAGCGTGCCCTGCCCTTTTTTCAAAATCTTGAAGAAGGCAAGTCCCATGAAATGGACTTCGGAAGCGGAGGTGGCACTGCAGGATTTTAAGAAGTACCTTTCCTCTCCGCCAGTCCTAGTCACGCCAAAACCACAAGAACCGAACCGTTGTTGCTGTATCTGGCGGCAACAAATCAAGTGGTGAGTGCTGCACTGGTGGATGAAAGAGAAGTTGATGAAGAAGTGGCAACAATGGCAGGACCGCCATGCGACGAACCGAGATAGTCTCCGGTAGGGTCTAGTTTCGGCAAAGAAGGATCTGCGTAGTTGAAAGAGATAGTCCAGAAGAAGAAAGTGGTGCAGCGACCAGTCTATTTTGTCAGCTCCTTGTTGCAGGGGGCTAGATCAAGGTATTCTGGCATGCAAAACTTGCTCTTCGGACTTCTTATGGCCTCGAGGAAGCTGCGCAATTACTTCCAAGCACATGAGATCACCGTTGTCACCCGCTTCCCGCTACAGCGGATATTGCGAAACCCGGAAGCTACCGGCAGGATTGTGGAGTGGGCCCTAGAACTATCAAGCTTTGGTATTAAGTTTGAAAGCACTTCGACCATTCAGAGCAGGGCCTTGGCAGAGTTCATTGCAGAATGGACCCCAATGCCCGATGAAGAGATTTTAGAGTCAACTCTCCCCGGCAAGGAGACTGATCGAGAACGGATTATGTATTTTGATGGAGCTTTCTCGCTGCAAGGCGCTGGTGCGGGAGTGTTGCTTGTCGCACCCATTGGAGAGCACCTCAGATATGTGGTCCAGATGCACTTTCACCGATTGAGATCAACGAACAACACTGCTGAGTATGAAGGGCTGCTTGCCGGTCTCAGGATCGCGGTGGACCTTGGGATCAAGAAACTTATTGTCAGGGGTGATTCTCAACTTTTCGTCAGGCAAGTGAACAAAGATTACCAGAGCCCGTTGATGGAAGCCTATGTAGATGAAGTGAGGAAGTTGGAAGAACGTTTTGACGGCCTACAAATGGAGCACGTTCCACATGCAGAGAACAGCGTTGCCGATGGCCTGTCAAAGTGTGTTGCCCTTAAGTTACCTGTAGAACTAGGAACTTTCGTGCTCCAACTAACTCAACCCTCTGTGACACCATCAACTGGACAAGAGAAGAGAAGAAAGTTAAGTTTCTACAAGTATTTCATGGCAGAGTCCCCGAAGCCGCCGGCGAGAAGGTTGCCAGAGGGAACGATAGGCTTGCCGATGGGTACTATGCTCTGACAGGGCCCCGACTCTTCCCATAGAAGCATATGCTCCCGCCAGGCTTGTCGGAGCGTAGCAGGCTCTGGCAGGCCCTCGGGCCCTTGCCGTCGAGGCAAATGCTACCCCGGCAGATGATACACTTTTAGTCCTTGTTGTCGAGCCACGGGCTCCGGCATGGGCGCAGCACATCGTCCATTTCCTTAAGATAGGAGAACTTCCTGGGGAACAAGAAGAAGCAGAGAGAGCAGCCCGTTGGTCTAATATGTACCAGTTCGTAGACAAAGTCCTGTACAGAAAAACACCGAATGGTGTGAAACTCAAATGTATTTCCCGGAAAGATGGACTGGAGCTGTTGGCAGAGATACATGGAGGCATATGTGGCTCTCACATAGGGTCAAGAGACCTTGCCGGGAAAGCATTCCAGCAAGGCTTCTTTTGGCCCACCGCCCTCTAGGATGCAACGGCATTGGTAACCAAGTGTGAAGCATGTCAGTTTCATTCAAAAATGCTACATCAACCAGCTCAAGCACTTCAAATGATCCCGCTCTCCTAGCCATTCTCGGTCTGGGGGCTCGACATCATGGGCCCTTTCCCCCGTGCTGCCGGGGGCTTTGAGTACTTGTACGTCGCGATCGACAAGTTCACAAAGTGGCCAGAAGTGGAAGCGGTGAGAAAAGTGACAGCACAATCAGCTGCCAAGTTTTTCAAAGGACTAGTCTGACGCTTTGGTATTCCCAACAGGATCATCACTAACAATGGCACGTAGTTCACAAGACGCACCTTCATGCAATACGTCCAAGACCTTGGCGGCAAGATCTGTTTTGCCTTCGTTGCCCACCCAAGGAGCAACGGCCAAGAGAAAAGGGCTAATGCTCAAGTGTTGCGAGGCCTCAAGACAAGAACTTTCAACAAGCTGCATAGGTGCGGAAGGAACTGGATTGATGAGTTGCTGGTGGTTCTTTTGGTCAATCAGGATGACACCAAATCGAGCTACCGGTCAGACACCCTTCTCCCTTGTCTATGGGGCAGAGGCAGTTATCCCCACGGAACTCATATATGGGTCTCCTCGAGTGCTCGCTTATGATGAGCTGGAGCAAGAGCAGTTGCGTCAAGACGATGCGACACTCCTTGAGGAAGACCGTCTTCAGGCTGCTGTGAGAGTTGTGCGCTACGAGCAAGCTTTGCGCCACTACCGTAGTCGCAAGCTTAATGCCAGCAGTCTTGAGGAATGCGACCTTGTTCTTCGGAAAGTTCAGTCCGCCAAGAATCCAAACAAGTTGGCGCCGAAGTGGGAAGGTGTCGGGACGCCGATCCTAAGTCATAGGAATCCAGCCTGTAACACATCACATCACTTTGCGGCTTCACGCACGGTAACCCCACGGCTGCAACCTTACCTTAGCAAGGACCGTTTGCATCTTTTGGCTCACATATGTGAATATGTCACTAGCATACAATCGACAGAGAACCCGGGCCGACATGACTAGTCATAGAACCCAAGTGGCACATCCGTATGGAAACAGGCATACATAACCCCGCAATGTAGGTGTCGATCTCAAGCGTGTGTAGACGAGTCATAGTAAGCTACAAGGACTCCATTATGTCGTGGGACATAAATGTCATCACTGCACGTAGATGAGTCGTAGCAGGCTACAGGGACTCCATTACACTGCGAGACATTTCCCCGAAGGGACAGACATAGCATCAAAGAAGGATACATGTCGGTCAATCAATGTGTCCGGAGCAGTAGCAAGCTACCAAGGCTCGATGGAAGCACAAAGAGGTAGTTCCCCATAAATAGTACCACTAAAGGCACATGGCTAGGTGTCAGATCCCATACATACTGTTGCACGTCACACGTACGCACGACATGCCCGGTATGCATAGATACAACTAAGGCATCACAACATAACCATACAACATCACAACTTTTATTTAAGAGGCTCAGAGGAGCCTTGCATAATATGTTCTTACAGGTAGGGGTCACATGACCCGACACTCAAGTCATACAAGCTAGTTCATACAAACCAAGCGGAAGCATAAAGCTGTCTAAGTACAGAAAGTTGAAAGGGTAAAAAGGCACATGGCCTGAGTATCTACAGCCCGTCACAGCGCATAAGGTCGTAGCTGGGACACCAGCTATTCGACATCATCGACATCTAGATAGAACCCACCTGATGGGTCCTGAGTCTCATCTGCAACATTTATTTAGCAAATGTGAGTACAGACGTACTCAACAAGTCTTTAAAACAGACCTAGTCTATTCATGCTCATGTATGAACAAGGGGAGTGGTGGAGTTTATGTAGCAATGCCAGCTTTGACTCTTGGCTAACCTATACTACACATTTTAATACTTTGTTAAAGTTTTAGATATCACAAATGAGTCCACTAACTCCACATCAATACACCACCATGGATTCACTTCCGTCGTCTACGAGAGTGCCATCCACGGTCCTCACACTTGTCTTGAGATTTTTATGAGTATCCATCAAGTTATCTATGAACAGCATAAGTTCTCCAAGTAGTCCATATTCGAGGACGCGGCTATTCGAACAGATTCATACCCTGCAGGGGTGTACTCCTTCACACACGCTCTCTCTACTTATCGCTGTGTGCTCATAAAACCGTGCACCTCGGCAACCTTCAAGCTAAAGCCCAGCAAGGGAGTCGGCCACGACCGTCAATCACACAAGACCTCTAGTCCCGGTTATCGCCTATTTGAGACTGAACCCACACGGAGGTCCGACCAAAGTTGCCGCTATGGCCCCAAACGATGTGCGTAGGGATCCCAAGCCCACCATTCGGGTGACCCTTGGTACACTGTGCCACTGCCTACCATGTCGTAGCCCACCCCTAGGGTCAGTGCTACGCACGTCCTCCAACATACTATAAATACCAGAAACTACTTGCAACTCCTAGACCAAGGACTAAACAATTGATAAGTCGAGAGGGTCAATTAAGTATCCCAACGTGTGGTAGTAGCTACTCTTGGATCACAAACACGGAACTCAGTTCCTAAGAATGGTCCCAATGAGACAAACCGCTAGGTACTCCTACATAGCCTCTCATCGCTACCTTTACCAAATCGGGTTCATCATTAAGCTTATCACATCAGAACAATATTGTTTCGCTCCAGTTCATCACCTAGATGAATCAGACCTGACACAAATGTAAGCATAGCAAGAAAAATAGGTAAAGCACATCATGGCACAAGCATCTACCAGGCATGCTAGGCTGCAATGTTTAGCTATTTACTGTGACAATGATAGGTCATGTAGAGGAATGGGTTCATCTACCGCATATGACAGGCAATTGAACGTTTGTCCTAATGCAATAAACAAGAGCAGGAGCGAGACAATGGGATGATATAGGAATGATCAATGGGGTTGCTTGCCTTGTTGGGAAGCGGGAAGGTACTCTCCTTCGCTAGGATACTCAGGGGTATCCTCGGAAGCAGGGCCTATCGCAATGCAGATAAGTAACAATCAATACACAACAAGTGCAGCAATGTGATGCATGATCATGACATGGCAACATGAATGGATGAGCTAATGCAACTATTGTTCAAGTTAGATTGAGTGCGTTTGAATAGAGGTTCAAAGTCGTTCTCCATTTGTTATTCCATATATTGACCTATTGCTAAATTTCAATGTTCACCAACATAGGTTGCTCTAACACTCATTATAACAGCACCATTGGATTCAATGTATTTTTTTGATAAATTTTCATATATAAATTATTTCAATCTGAGTTACAAATTAATTTCTATGATTTTTCTAAGTTTTAACTATTTTCCAGAATTAATTTAAATTAGAAATTCCTTTAATGCATCAGCATGATGTCAGTTGGTCAACAGCCCGTTGACAGGTGAAACCTGACGAGTGGGGTCCACTGGTAAGTGACTCAGTCACTAACAGGGTTAATTAAATCACTAACCACTAATTAGTTAGCAGGGAGCCCACTGTCAATGGGTCATTAGGTTAATTAATTTAATTAATTAATGTTTTTAAACTAAACTTAATTAACAGGGTCGGGCCCCACTTGCTAGTTCACCCTGGGGTCAACCCCCGTGGTCAAACTGGTTGACTCGTCGACATTGAGCCCTGGCAACGTCAAGGACGGCGGAGGTGATCGGAAACCCTCCTTCGAAGACCAAATGGATGATGGAGGGCATCGATCGGCCCTATGTGCTCACGCGCTTCGAACCTGACACCTCCCATGGGCTGGGACGGCTAGAGTCGACGCCATCATTGAGCGCGGCGGGTGGCGGAGCTCGGGCTCATCGAGCCGGAGGTCAAACGGGCCAGCAGATGGCTCCGAGGGCTACCTAGGGCCCTCCTGAGCATGCCTACGTGCTCATGTACGAGCTTGGGCCACCGAAGCGACGACCACATCCTTGCCGGCGGGGAGGAGCTCTCGGGCCCGAGGTGAAACAGCGCTAGAGCGAGCTAGCGACAGTGGAAAGAGGAGGAAAAGGGCCAGAGGTTCACGGCGGTTGCAACAACGTCGAGAGCAGGCTTGGGGAAGCTCTTCTTGCGGCGTACGGACGGCGACGGTCTCTAGTGGCCGAGGAGGAAGAAGATGACAGGGTCGATGCTGGGGGGCCTCCGGTCTCGATTCCTTTGGTGGGGAGGATCAACGCGTCGAGGCAGAGCTTCTGGGATGCTCGGGAACAGAGGGGAGCGGCTGGAACAATGGCTATGATGGTGAGAAGGCGGCGGCCATGGCGAGGCAGAGGTGGAAAGAGAGAGAGGCGGGCGAGAGCGAGAGGGAGAGAGCAATAGGGACAACTCTCTGAGCTTAGTCCCGTCACGCTCGCGAGGAGGAGGCAGGCAGGCAGCTGGCGGCGTGGCGGCACGGCCGTGCGCGCGCGGCGGCCACACGCCCGTGCCCCTGGCCACCAGGAGGACGACTACTTCCCTGGGCGAGGTGGACCGGCCTGGCCTGGGCCTGAGGTGAGGTTCCTTTTTCTTTTTTCCTTATTTCTTTCTGTTTTGCCTTTTTTGACATTTGTTTTATTTTGTTTTAGGCACCAATGCTAGGCACAAATGACTCAGATATTTTATAGATCTTAGTTTGAATATTTCAAACCTCTACAAAAAGTTTCAGAATATTTTGAATGTCTAAATTAATTATAATGCTTTATTTGGCATTTTCAGAAGCTTTGCTATTTATTTTAAAATGGCACATATGTTCTAGAAATTAGAATGTCCCCTGATATAATAATGTCAGCATTTATCAGACATGGGGGGCATTTTTGATGGGCATTTTGGATTTGTTGATTTTTCACATCTTTTAAATTGGTTTGATTCAGGTGAGGTGGTAGGGTTTCTGTTAATCCCCATTTCATGTTGATGCAAAAACAAAACATGATGCACACTCATGCTGACCTAAGTAAGCTAAACTAGGGATGTGACAACTCACCCCCACTCAAAAGAATCTCGTCCCGAGATTCTGAAGTCGTCGGGAAGAGCACGGGCTACTCTAGTTGAAGACGATCCTCTCTTTACCATGTGGCTTCCTTCTCGGAATGGTGCGACCACTAAACCTTGAGAAACTTGATGTTTTGACGTCGAGTGGTACGCTCAGCTTCATCAAGAATACGAACAGGGTATTCTCGATATGTAAGGTTATCTTGGAAATCAAGTGCTTCATGGTCTACTTCGCGGATAGGGCCCGAAAAGCAACGCCTGAGTTGCAAGACGTGGAAGACATCATGGACCTGGTAAAGATGTGGCGGAAGTTCCAATTGGTAGGCAACTTCTCCTCGTTTAGCAAGAATGCGAAAAGGACCAATATAACAAGGAGCCAACTTGCCCTTGATACCGAATCGTTGGGTACCCTTCAGAGGTGTAACCTGAAGATAAGCCTTCTCGTCAACTTCATAGGTCATGACCTTGTGATGGCGATCATATTGGCTCTTTTGACGAGATTGGGCTGTTTTCAAATTTTCACGAAGAATGCGAACTTGCTCCTCTACATCCTAGATCATATTCGGGCCAAAGAGTTGCCTCTCTCCGGTTTCTAACCAGTTAAGACGTGTTCGACACCTTCGTCCACAGAGAACTTCAAAAGGGGCTTTGCCCAAGCTTGACTAATAACTATTGTTAGAAGCAAATTCGGCAAATGCAAGACATTTCTCACAATTCATACCGAAGGATATAACACAAGATCGGAGCATGTCTTCAAGAATTTGATTGACTTGCTCAACTTGACCACTTGACTGCAGATGGAAAGCAGTGCTAAAGGATAAATGAGTCCCCATAGCATTTTGGAAGCTTTCCCAGAATCGGGAAGTAAAGATACTTCCACGGTCTGAGTTAATCTCCAAAGGAACACCATGAAGAGAAACTATTCTAGAAACGTATAACTCCGCTAGTTGGCTAGCAGTTATACTTTCCCGAACAGGAAGAAAATGAGCCACATTGGAAAGACGGTCTATGACCACAAAGATAGCATTATTCCATCTCTTGGTCCTGGGAAATCCAGTGATGAAATCCATACTGACCTTATCTCGTTTCCATTCAGGAATAGCTAAGGGCTGAAGGGTGCCAGCAGGCCTTTGTTGTTCTGCCTTAACGCGATGACAAACGTCGTAGTTGGCAATGAACTAAGCAATTTCTCTCTTCATCCTAGTCCACCAGAACCTCTGGCGTAGGTCCTGATACATCTTGGTACTACCAGGCTGAATTGTGAGAGGAGAATCATGAGCCTCCTTAAGGATTAGCTGTCTTAAGCATCTGCTCTTAGGAACCACCACTCGGTTTTGGAAGAACACAACACCCTGATCGTCTTTGGGGAAATCTTTAGCGTTTCCGCTAGCAATGTTCTCCTTGATCTGAGATATACCCTTATCATACCTCTGAATAGCTACGATTTGATCCCTAAGAGTAGGTTTTGCCACCAGGTTGGAAAGGAATCCTTGAGGAACAATGTGAAGGTTCAACTTCCGAAATTCCTTATAGACAAGTGGTTGACTTTGTTGTAACATCAGGTTGTTACAATAAGACTTACGACTTTGTGCATCAGCCATGCCATTGGATTTCCCCGGGGTGTAAGTTATCCCTAAGTCGTAATCTCTAATCAACTCAACCCACCGTCTTTGCTTGAGGTTCAAATCTGGCTGGGTGAAAATATATTTCAGACTTTGGTGATCAGTGTAAATTTCGCAATGATTACCTAGAAGGTAATGTCGCCAGCTTTTTAGTGCATGGACTACAGCTGCAAGCTCAAGATCATGTGTTGGATAATTATCTTCATGTGGACATAGCTGTCGAGATGCGTACGCAGTCACATGACGATGTTGCATGAGAATGCAACCTAATCCTTGTCGCAAGGCGTCGCAATAGATAACAAAGTCCTTTGAGAAGTTTGGTGGCACTAGAATGGGACAAAGGTCGGGCATCTTTTCAGTTCCTGAAAACTGTGCTCACATTGTGGGGTCCACTCGAACTTTTTATCTTTCTTGAGGAGTTCAGTTAGAGGCTTCACAACCTTGGAGACGTTCTCGACAAAACGGCGACAATAGCTCGCTAAGCCAAGGAAACTCCGAACTTGCTTAACCGATTCAGGTTGAGTCCAATCAAGGATGGTTTGAACTATCTCAGGATTGATAGCAATACCTTTACCACAGATCACGTGGCCTAGATAGGTCACTTCTGGTAACCAAAATTCACACTTGGAGAATTTGGTATACAGACGATGCTCTCAAAGTTTCATCAATACCAGCCTTAAATGCTTGGCATGTTCCTATTCGTTCTCCAAGTAGATGAGTATATCGTCGAGGTAAACCACGACAAACTTATCCAGGTACTCCATGAAGATCAAATTCATCAATCGATAGAAGGTGGCTGGGGCATTGGTTAAACCGAAGGACATGACGGTGTACTCGTATTGGCCATAATGAGTAACAAAAGCCATTTTGGAATGTCCCCATTTCTAATTCTGATTTGATGGTATCCCAACCTCAAATCCATCTTGGAAAAGACAGAGGATCCAGCGAGTTGATCATACAAGTCATTGATCCTGGGGAGCGGATACTTGTTCTTTATGGTGACCAGATTCACTGGACGGTAATATACAACCATCCGCTCCAATCCATCCTTGTTCTTAACGAAGAGGACGGGGCAAGCGCAAGCAGAAGAAATAGGATGGATGAAACCTTTCTTCAAAGCCTCATCTAGTTGTTTCTTAAGTTCGTCTAGTTCTAAGGGTGTCATCTTATAGGGTCTTCTGGCTATTGGGACAGTCCCTGGAATGAGCTCTATCACAAACTCTACATCTCTGACAGGTGGAATTCCTGGCAGTTCTTCTGGAAAGACATCCGGGAAGTCATGGACCACCGGAATATCTTCTAGTTCTGGAAGAGGGCTATCATTGAGAAAATAGAGTCGGTGCTTGACAGCTCGAGTGGAGACATTAACTATATCACCCGATGGATGTGTAAGCTGAACATTCCTAGTATGAGTATCGATCTTAGCATAATGGTCTTTCATCCAATCCATGCCTAAGATGATATTGATGTCCGAAGACTTGAGAGATATCAGAGATGCTAAGAAGACTAGCCTATCCACAAGAATCTCATTGTCATGGCTCACTCTAGAAGTTTGCCATTTTGAACCAGGAGTCTGAACTACTAAAGAAGTAGGCATATCACAAAAAGATATGTTATGCAACTATGCATAACTTTTTGACATGAATGAATGAGATGCTCCAGTATCAAACAAAATAGATGCTGGATGACTATTGACAAGGAGCGTACCTAGGATAACATCAGGGTCCTCAAGTGCTTCTTCAGCAGAAACATAATTCACCCGCCCACGAGCAGGAGCTGGCTTCACATAGAAGGCTTTTCCCGGCTTCCCACGTCCAGCCGGCTTGGCATTGTTCTCGGGAAACTCATAGGAATAGTGTCCTGGTTCTCCACATTTATAGAAGACAACGGTGGCATGGGGAGTAACATTGACAGGGGGACCTCCAAATGTCCTGGATGGAGGATTGGGCTGAGCTGGACGAGGCGCCTGGAAGGATGGCCTCGCGGTGTACCTTGGTGGCAGAGCTATGTTGGGTAACCACACCAGGCG
Source organism: Hordeum marinum (assembly GCA_022496015.1). Lineage (NCBI taxonomy): Eukaryota > Viridiplantae > Streptophyta > Magnoliopsida > Poales > Poaceae > Hordeum > Hordeum marinum. The sequence goes on from CM039678.1 coordinate 315,384,632, forward strand.
TTTGTTGGAGCCTGAGCCAGATGCAGGGCTGAAGTCATGTGTGTGCTTCTTAGTTGCCTCGTAGTCAATCTGTCCAGTTTCAGCATTGACAGCCTTGTTGAAGAGTGCCTGGAAGGTAGTGCACTCATGCAGACACAAGTATCAACGGAGCTCAGGATTAAGTCCCATATGAAACCTAGCCTGCTTCCTGGTGTCGGTCGAAACTTCCTCCGGTGCATAACGACCAAGATTGCCGAACTCACGGCTATAGGCATCCACTGTTAGTCTGCCCTGGGTGAAGGCACATAATTCCTCTCTCTTGTGATCCATCAGCCCTCCCCGAGATGTGATGGGTACGGAATGCCTCACTGAAATCTTCCCAGGTTGTTGTGGGGCCTGCGGGACGCATGCCTTCATAATTTTCCCACCACAGATTGGCGGATCCTTCCAGAAGTATGCTGCAAAAGTCTCCTTGTTGGCCACAGATACATTGGCATCTCGGATTTTGCGGGACGTGCTGGTTAGCCAGTCATCAGCGTCGAGCGGGGTCGATCGAGTGATGAAACTTAGGTGGGCACAACTTGATGAAGTCATTGAGGGACACATCATCATTACGCTCTTTGCGGGGAGGACGTGTTGTATTCTGCTCAATACGTTCCAACATCCTATTGGTCTCCCTTTTATTCCGCTCAGCTTCGAGCATCACCTCCGCCAAAGATGGCAGCTACGGCAGGTTCTCTTGCCTTGGATGGCTTCCCTCGCCCTGCTCGAAGGCAGGCACGGGGTTATTCCTAGTTGAAACTATCCTGGGAAAACAAACCCACAGCTTAGACAAACAAGACATCAACTCTAAGACATGAGATGAGGAATGTACTGGACAACATGGCATGCATGGGTAAACACCCTATCAACATGGAATTAAACAAGCTGCCATATGAACACCATGATTCATACACACCATGACATAGTTCAGTACAAGCCCAAGCTGAAGTACAAAATACTAAAAGATGATACAACCATCGGAGGCATTACAAGCGTCCTATACATTATCTCTCTACACCTCCGAAACTCAACTCACACCTCAGTCATATCCCACAAGACACACAGGACTGTGGCAATACGACTACTACAATACTAGAACTAACATACATGTACTCAAGCATTGCCGTAGAACACCTCATATAGGTTACCATCGTGACCCAGGAGCTGAACCTGTGGATCTGGAAACACCCTGGCTTGCGATCCCTGGAAACCGTAAGGACACGGATGTGGCATCGGTCCCTTGGTTGGTGGCAACAACGATCCTCAAAGAGGAGTGATGCCTCCAACATCGGGCCAGTCTACGCGAGCTGGCAGGTGAGTCCGCGATGGGCTCAGGATCTCCAAATCTCCATAGCATGTCTGCACGATAGGTGCTAGCTACATCAGGGTTGTCCAAAGACGTGCACGGGTAGCATATAGCTCCATGCAAAGGGCACGTGCATCATGATCCCTGTTCTCCAAGAACTGAGTGGTCACCTGAAGCCTAGGGTCCTCATGAGAATGATCATAATAGGTTGCACTAAGATAACCATCCTCTCCTCCTAGAGTAGCAGGAACATAGCAGAACTCAATGTTCTGTAGCAATACATGGTGAGACCTCATAATAGACAATATGGTATAGGAGGCCTCTTGAACTGCCATGTATGTGGTTACACCTAACCCATATGACCAATGGAGCGGCTCTACAGCTCCAGGATATGATGGATATATCCTAACAGTACAAAGGTACTATCCCTGGTTGAAATCTCAATACTGCTCCTCCACTGTTGTGAGAGCCTAGCTTAATAGGAATGATAGACTACTCATATCAACAAGGAATTCCTTCTTTTCTGGGAGCCCACTCGAAATGAACTCCAAAGTTAAGCGTGCTTGGCTTGGAGCAATTCTAGGATGGGTGACCGACTGGGAAGTTGGTCCCGGGTGCGCACGAGTGAGGACAAAGTGCGCAGGAAAGACTAGTTTTGGTCTATGGGGCCAGTCTAGATCTCGCCAGGCGTAACGGGGTGTTACAACTGTATACTCTGGGTACCAACGGTAACCAGTCTTCGTCATAACTCTAACCAACATGGCCGTGTGACCCGGTACATCGATGCACCTAGTCAGACGGACCACCTGACGAGAAGGATGAGGGGCATCTGAAACAGAGAATGATGCAAAGGCATTAGAGATCCTAGCAGAAATTGGACAGCATAACGGCTATAATTGCTCAAAAAGATTTAGAGACAACTGAAAAAGATTGGATAGCATAACCACTCGACTTTCTAGACACAAATTTCTTATCCAAGTGATTGTCATGCCAACAATACTCGAGTACCAGAGTTCACTTGCAAACAAGCTAGCTACTAGTCCGTGGTTAGTAACTCGTCATTCTAAGAAATAGATAAGAAGCCTATCTCTTAACACCGTAGAAAAGATGAGGGTGACTCACAATAGAATGACTCGGGAAGAGGAGTAAAAAGAGCCTTACGTTCCCTTCCACAATCAATTCACTTACATTTCTATAGTGTTTCCAGACTCAACTTCGACTGGTTTGGCTTGGTAGTCCTACAGTCAGTCAGACTCTGATACCAACGTTGTTGTGACCCCGATCCTAAGTCATATGAGTCTAGCCTGTAACACATCACATCACTTTGAGGCCTCACACACGGTAAGCCCACGGCTGCAACCTTACCCTAGCTGGGACCATTTGCGTCTTTTGTCTCACATATGTGAATATGTCGCTAGCATTCAAACGATGGAGAACCCGAGCCGACATGACTAGTCATAGAACCCAAGTGGCACATCCGTACTGACACAGGCATACATACCCCAACAATGCAGGTGTCGGTCTCAAGCGTGTGTTGACGAGTCATAGCAAGCCACAAGGACTCCATTACGTCATGGGACATAAATGTCCTCACTGCACGTGGACAAGTCGTAGCAGGCTACAAGGACTCCATTACAATGCGAGACATTTCCCCGAAGGGACAAACACAACAGCAAACAAGGATACATGTTGGTCAATCAACGTGTCCTCAGTAGTAGCAAGCTGCCGAGGCTCGGTACAAGAACAAAGAGGCAGTTCCCTGTAAAGAGTACTACCAAAGACATATGGCTAGGTGTCGGATACCATACATACCGTTGCACGTCACACGTACGCACGACATGCCCGATATGCATAGATAAAACTAAGGCATCACAACATAAACATACAACATCACCACTTTTATTTAAGAGGCTCAGAGGAGCCTTGCATAATATGTTCTTATAGGTAGGGGTCACATGACCCGACACTCAAGTCATACAAGGAAGTTCATGCAAACCAAGCGGAAGCATAAAGCTGTCTGAGTACAGACAGTTGAAAGGGTAAAAAGGCACATGGCCTGACTATCTATAGCCTGCCACAGGGCATAAGGTCGTAGCTGGGACACCAGCTATTCGGCATCGTCGACATCTAGGTAGAACCCACCTGATGGGTCTTGAGTCTCATCTACAACATTTATTAAGCAAACATGAGTACAAACGTACTCAGCAAGTCTTTAAAACAGACCTAGTCTATTCATGCTCATGTATCGACAAGGGGAGTGGGGGAGTTTATGCAACAATGCCAGCTTTGACTCTTGGCTAACCTATACTACACATTTTAATTCTTTGTTCAAGTTTTAGATATCGCACACGAGTCCACTAACTCCACATCAATACACCACCATGGATTCACTTTCGTCATCTATGAGAGTGCCATCCATGGTACTCACACTTTTCTTGAGATTTTTATGAGTATCCATCAAGTTATCTATGAACAACATAAGTTCTCCAAGTAGTCCATATCCAAGGACTCGGCTATTCGAACAGATTCATACCTCCAGAGGTGTACTCCTTCACAGACGCTCTCGCCACTTATCGATGTGTGCTCATAAAACCATGCACCTCGGCAACCTTCAAGAGGAATCCCAACAAGGGAGTTGGCCACGACCGTCAATCACACAAGACCTCTAGTCTAGGCTATTGCCTATTTAAGACTGAACCCGCACGGAAGTTCGGCCGAAGTTTCCGCTACGGCCCCAAACGATGTGCACAGGGTTCCCAAGCTCACCATTCAGGTGATCCTTGGTACATCATGCCACTTCCTACCCCGTCCTAGCCCACCCCTAAGGTCAGCGCTATGCATGACCTCTAGCATACTATAAACACCAGAACTACTTGCAAATCCTGGACCAAGGACTAAGAGATTGATAATTCGAGAGGATCAATTAAGTCCCAACGTGTGGTTGTAGCTAGTCTTGGATCAGAAACACAGAACTCAATTCCTAAGAACTGTCCCAATGAGACAACCTGCTATGTACTCCTACATAGCCTCTCATCGCTACCTTTACCAAATCAGGTTCATCATTAAGCTTATCACACCAAAACAATACTGTTTCGCTCCAGTTCATCACCCAGATGAATCATACCTGACACAACTCTAAGCATAGAAAGCATAGCAAGCAAAATAGGTAAAGCACATCATGGCACAAGCATCTACTAGGCATGTAGGTTGCAAGGTTTAGCTATTTACTGTGACAATGACAGGTCGTGCAGAGGAATGGGTTCATCTACCGCATATGACAGGCAATTGAACGTTTGTCCTAATGCAATAAAAAAGAGTAGGAGCGAGAGAATGGGATGATATAGGAATAATCAATGGGGTTGCTTGCCTGGATGGGAAGCGGGAAGGTACTCTCCTTCGTTAGGATACTCAGGGGTATCCTCGGAAGCAGGGCCTACCACAATGCAAATAAGTAACAATCAATACACAGCAAGTGAACAAATATGATGCATGATCATGACATGGCAACATGAATGGATGAGCTAATGAAACTATTATTCAAGTTAGATGGAGTGGGATTGAATATAGGTTCAAAGTCGTTCTCCATTTGATATTCCATATATTGACCTATTGCTAAATGTCAATGTTCACCTACATAGGTTGCTCTAGCTTGCATGATAACAGAACCATTGGATTCATTGAATTTTTCTAATAAATTTTCATATATAAATTATTTCAATCTGAGTTATAGATTAATTTCTATGATTTTTCTAAGTTTTAACTATTTTCCAAAATTAATTTAAGTTAGAAATTCCTTTAATGCATCAGCATGACATCAGCATGATGTTAGCTGGTCAACAGCCCTTTGACAGGTCAAACTTGACCAGTGGGCTCCACTGGTCAGTGACTCAGTCATTAACAGGGTTAATTAAATAACTAACCAGTAATTAGTTAGCAGGGGGGCCACTATCAGTGGGTCATTAGGTTAATTACTTTAACTAATTAATATATTTTGTAAACTAAACTTAATTACCAGGGTCAGGCCCCACTTGCCAGTTGACCCTAGGGTCAACCCCATGGTCAAACTCATTGACTCGCCGGTGTTGAGCCGCCGGCGACGTCAGGGACGGCGGAGGGGATCGAAAACCCTCCTCCGACGACCAAATGGACGGCGGAGTGCATCGACCGGCCCTGCGTGCTCGCGCGCGTCGAACCCGACACCTCCTAGGGGCTGGGACGGCCGGAGTCGACGCCGGCATTGAGCGTGGCGGTTGTCCGAGCTCGGGCAAGCACGGACTCGTCGAGCCGGAGCTCGAACGGGCCGGCTGATGGCTCCCAGGGCTACCTGGGGCCCTCCTGAGCATGCCTACATGCTCAGCTGTGAGCTTGGGCCACCGTAGCGACGGCCACGTCCTCGCCAGCGGCGAGGAGCTCTCGGTCCCGAGGTGAAATGGCGCTAGAGCGCGCTAGGGATGGGGGAAAGAGGGGGAAAAGGGGCAGGGGCTCACGGCAGTTGTGACGGCATCGAGAGCGGGCTCGAGGAAGCTCTGCTTGCGCCGAATAGACGCCGGCGGTCTCCGGTGGCCAAGGAGGAAAAAGACAACAGGGTCGACCCTAGGGGCTTTCCGGGCTCGATTCCTTCGTGGGGAGGATCAGCGCGTCAAGGCGGAGCTTCTGGGCTTCTTCGAAAAGGAGGGTAGCGACGGGAACGGCTGCTACGGCGGTAAGAAGGCGGCGACCATGGCGAGGCAAGGGGGAAGAGAGAGAGGCAGGCGAGAGCGAGAGGGAGAGAGCGATGGGGACGGCTCTCTGAGCTTATCCCCGTCGCGCTGGCGAGGGGGAGACAGGCAGGTAGCTGCCTGCGTGGCAGCACGGCCATGCGCACGCGGCAACCACATGCCCATTCCCCTGGCCGCCACGAGGACGACGACCTCCTTGGGCCAGGTGGGCCAGCATGGCCTGGGCCTGAGGTGAGATTCCTTTTTCTTTTTTCCTTACTTCTTTTCGTTTTGCCTTTTCTAACATTTGTTTTATTTTGTTTTAGGCACAAATGTTAGGCACAAAATACTTATATATTTTATAGAGCTTAGTTTGAATATTTCAAACCTCTACAAAAAGTTTCAGAATATTTTGAATGTCTAAATTAATTAAAATGCTTTATTTGGCATTTTCAGAAGCTTTTCTATTTATTTTAAAATGGCACATATGTTCTCGAAATTAGAATGTCCCCTGATATAATAATGTCAGCATTTATCACACATGGGGGGCATTTTCGATGGGCATTTTGGATTTGTTGATTTTTCACATCTTTTGAATTGGTTTGATTCACGTGAGGTGGTAGGGTTTCTATTAATCCCCATTTCATGTTGATACAAAAATAAAACATGATGCACACTCATGCCGACCTAAGTAAGCTAAACTGGGGATATGACCAAAGGCCCTTATCGGGTAGTACGAGTCACTAGGCCCTGTGCAGTCCGCCTGGAGACCGAGGATGGCGTTCCAGTGAGCAACTCCTGGAATATCGAACATCTGCGAAAGTTCTAGCTGTAGGATCAAAAGTAGGTCTAGAGGGGGATTAGACTACTTGACCAAATAAAAGTTTTTCCCTTTTTCCAATTTTAGTTCTTGGCAAGTTTTAGCATTCGTAGCATATCAAGTAACACCCTACACATGCATGCCTCAGAGTGTAGCACCGGAAACTAAAGACATTGCACATGTAAGTAAAGAGAGGGTTAGGAATGCAAACACAAGTGATGACACGATGATTTTTCTCGTGGTTCCAATAGGTGGTGCTATCGTACGTCCACGTTCACGGAGTCTTCAACCCACGGATGGTAACGGTCGTGAGAGTCCATGGAGGGCTCTACCCATGGAGGGTTCCACAAAGAAGCAACCTTGACTATTCCATGTGGCTTCCGTCCACGAAGGACTAGCCTCACTATGGGTAGATCTACACGAAGTATGCGATCTCCTTGCCCTTACAAACTTCTTCGTTCACTCCACAACATGAAGTAGGAGGCTCCCAAGCAGCACCTAACCAATCTAGGAGGCACCACCCTCCAAAAGGTAATAGGCTCGGTAATGACGATGAACTCCTTGCTCTTGTGCTTCAAGATGATAGACTCCTCAACACACAATCACTCTGTCACAGATTTGGCTTGGTAGAAGAGATGGGATTGATGGAAAGCAATTTGGGGAGGCTAGAAATCAAGATCCATATGGTTGGAGTGGAAGATCTTGACCTCAACACAAGGGTAGGTGGTTCTCTCTCCGTAAACAGAGTAGGATTAGTATGGAATAGTTCTGAGTGCTTCTCTTTCGAGTGGGTGATGGTGAAGGGGTATATATAGGCATCCCCAAAAATCCAACCATTACACACAATAAGTCAGACTCGGTGACACCAAAGTGTAAAACTCGATGGTACCAAAGTGACAAAAAGTGGCAACTTTTGAATCTCGAAGGGACCGATATACAACACTCGGTTTCACCGACAAGGTGACCAACAGTCAGATTTACCAATCTCGGTGACACCAATTCACCATTTTCAGTCGGACCAAAAATGAGAATTTGCGTAGCAGAATCTTGGCAACCCAACTCGGTGGCACCAAGTGCAGTGTTGGCTGCACCGAAGTATTAGGGTTTGGTTGAGTCTGTCTAGGGTTTGGAATTGGTGGCACCGGGATAGGAATGTTGGTTGCACTGATTTTGCATATTTGGCTTAGGATAGACTTTGGTGGGAGAGTTTGTGGATGTTTTGGTGAATGTCACCTGTGCATGTTTGAGCATATTGTTAACCATCAAAACTTTACCCCCTTTTAATAGTATTGGCTTTCCTATGGACTCAAAGTGATTTCTCACAAATGTAAAATGTAGAGTCTTCTTGCTTGAAGCTTGGCCAATCTATTTCCTTGGATCTTGGGGTAATTCCACAATCCTTTTGCCATTCCCATCATTGAACTTTTCCTCAAATATACTTGGTGAAGATATTAGTTCAATGACTTATATGTTGTTATGAATTACCAAAACCACCAAGGGAGCAAATGTGCTTTCAATCTCCCCCTTTTTGTAATTGATGACAACATATAGATCAAAGCTTCGACAAAGATATAATCAACGAATATAATCGTCAGTTTAAGAAGTATGTGATAATCAAGAGCTCCCCCTAAATTTGTGCATTATTTTAAATTTGCGTTTCAATGCAAATGCACAATCGATTAGGTCCATGGTTCACTTCTTACATGTCACATACCACTTGGTGGTCTGCAAGAGTAATTTGAATGCATATCATATCACAACACAATCAACCAAGGATGAATGATCAGCACATAAGCATTAAGATGATAGGAAATAGTAGCATCACACATTAAAGCGTATGATCAAACATCATCAAGCGTGTATCACAAGCAAGACAAAAGAGTATAACAGCAACCAAAAGCAATTGTTTTTGAAAAAGCAACAAAATACCTATGCTCTCTCTCTCTCGAAGCCTAATGATCTATATACACTAAGCAACAAAATACCAAACGCTCTCTCTCTCTCGAAGCCCAATGATCTATATACACTTCTCCCCTTTGGCAACAAGTTACCAAAAAGTTCAAAGGTATCTATCTAGGCGTTCTTGGGCTGATCTCCTTCAGTTGTTGACAAAGGAGTCGAGAGTATGACGTCGGCGAAGATCTATGCATATGTTGTGGATGGAGCTGGAGTAGACACTAGTGGAACAGGAGCTGATGGAGCAGGAGCTGTGCTGACAGTAGCAGGAGCTGATGAAGAGGGCCTCAATTCTGGTGCAGGCACTGTGGCTGATCTCATCTAAGTGGTGAATTGGGTGCCTGGCCCGAGAGGTGATTCATCCTCATCCACATCATCATCATCATCGGAAGTAGAAGAGACCCGAGGGATGTGCACGGAGTCAACTTCCTTTTGAAGCTCTATAACTGTCTTTGTGACCTTGTCCACCTTATCACCAAGCACCTTGATCCTTGACTCAAAGATCCTCACTAAGTTGTGCTGGTTCTCCACAATCCCCTTGATATCCTTTTGCATGCCCTAGACGACTATGATCGGAAGATCCATTTGCTCATTCCTGGATCTGGGGGCTTGAGCACCAGCGGCTCGAACAGCTTCTGCCTCTGCATGTGTTGTAGCAGAAGTGGGATGATATGGGTCCATCACCACGACATTATCCTCAAAATCTAGTTGTAGGGGCAGATGTGGACGATCTAGAGAAAAAATGTGCTTCTCCAACTAAGAGTTGATAAGCAGCTGGATGTAGGGTGCATAGCAGCAAGAGCGCTTTTGGTCAGTAGCAACCCTCTTGATTGTATCAACAATCAAATCCATTACTCTAATCTTGGTGTTCCTGTCAAGGTGGATCAGCATGTTAATGGAGTAGCCTCAGATCATCTTGTCATCTCCTGACTTGGGCATCAAGGTATGCCTCAGAATGGTGTTTATTGTACGGAGGCCTGCTTGTAGATAATAGATGGATCCTAGCTTGTGCGATTGCACCTTGTCTGCAGGGATAGGAGTATACATGTCTTTCATGGCATCGCGACTTGCCTTGGGTTCAGAGTATACATCCAGATCTCCTTCCCGAGCTTCTGGAACTTCTAGAAGTGCAGCCCACTCCTCAACAGTGGACTCATACCTAGCACCTTCAGTCATCCATACAATTCTACCATCTCCATAGAAATGAGCAATGGAGTAGAATTGCATGATCATCTCGACGTTTCATGTTGTAAGCTCTCTGCCAATGAACTTGTCCAGACCAATGTAATGGAAGTTATCTGGGACACTTGGGAAGTAGTCCACATTATCTTTAATGAATTTCAAGTTGACATATCTCATGTCGCTAACAGCTGGGCTCTTCTCAAGCAACACTGTCTCATAAAAATCTTGTCGCTCTCTTGTGTAGAACTTGTAGTCTACAACAGTTTTCCTCCTCTGAGCATAAGGATCTATGTCTCTCCAGGCTCTCAAGCCTGAATCTTTCCTCTTCTTCATGTCCTCAGCAACTAAGTGGTTGGCATCATGCACTGGAAGATGTCGTCTGAGGTTCATCAAAGTAGTCAAGTCATCATCATCTTCAGTTCTGGAGGCAGTCCCCTTGTTCTTCTCTAAAGATGGAATGTCTCTAGTAGTCCTCTTGGACTTCTGTGCAATAGCTTTCTTGGTAGGAGCCTTGGTGCTCTTCGAGATGCCAGTCTTTGGCATAACATCAGCCATAAGCTTCTTGGCTTTCTTCTTGGGAGGGGCTATCTCAACATGTTCTTCCTCCTCCTCCTCAGCAGCAGCACCAGCAGCCTCCTCTGGTTCTTCAAACATAGCGATAGGCCTACCAATCACATGGACAATCCTTTTCCTGGACTTCTTCTCCCCTGCCTTCTTAGGCATAGCCTTCCTTGGGGGATCAACAGAAATAATGGCTCTACCACTCTCATTTGCCTTGATAGTCTCTGAGCTGGCATAGATCTTGTTGACAACTTTCCTTGACGAGGTAGCTTCAGTTACTGACTTCTTGGCAGCCTTTTCTTGCTTCTTAGCAAGAATCTCCTCAGGAATGAAATTTGAATCTTCTTCATCAGAGTTGAGCTGCTTCCTGGTCCTGGTGGAAGCATTGGGCAACCCATGGGAACTAGGGGTGCCTGGATCTGAAAAAGAACTGGGTTCGGAGCTTGTGCCGGAACTCATATCAACTCCCTGCTCTACCAAATTTTGGTTGTCCTTTGCATCTGGCATACTGACCCTGTGAATAGAGTATAGGAGAGCAAAAGAATATGAGTCATCACAAAATGAGGCTGGTTTTTGAAATTTGAACAATGAATTTTCAAGATTTTTGCATTCTATCAAATAAATATCGGTACAGCCAAAACAGAATTTTTTGTTGTGCCGAGACTGACTGACTCACTAACCGAACCTTGGCACCCTTTTCGGTCGGACTGGAAAGTGGTTCTCAGTTCCACTGAGTCAGTTCTCAGCAACACTAAATTCCACATCGGTGAGACCGATATGTCCATTTCGGGTCCACCAAGATTAATCGGGCGAACGGCAAAACCCTAGATAAATTCATCTTTCGCGGTATTTTGGAAATTTGAGTGGATAGAAACATGTGCAAAGAGTGTATCAATGATAAACAAGGATCTAATGCGTAAGAATCGGACAAGGAGCGCAATAGAGATCGAATCCGTACCCTAGTTTGGCGCGGATCCTCTACGGCCGATGAGGGAGAGAATTTCGTCGACGACGGCGATTCCCAGCGGCGGAGGTGCGCAAGGAGACAAGGGCGACGACCAGGGGTCTCATGGGCGGCAGCTTAGGGTTCTGAGTCGCGACGTATGAGAATAAAATTAAAAGCGTTGGGGTCCACAACTTTTATACCCATCACTGTCGGTGACGCCGATTCTAATTTTTCGTTGTCACCGATTCTAATTTTACGGCGTCACCGAGTGTCTCAACTATCAGGTGACAGGGACACTTGGTGTAACCGGGAAAATAGAATCGGTGGCTCCGAGATTGAAAGCCAAATCAACCCTAGGCATTCGGTGAGACCGAGATGCACGTGGGAGGTTTTAATGGTCAGTCCTTGTCGATACGGAACTTCGAGTGCTCCACACACAGAGGGATCGAAAAGCACTTGTTCAAATTTATTGATGTAGCATGAATTGAGTATGAGGTGAGAAAGCATAGATAGCTAAAGAAGTGGTCCTAGGCATTCTTGTATATCCAATTGGCAAAAGATAAATCAAAAGCCAAATAGCAACAATTGGATATCCTCGAATGAGAAAATAAATGTAGACCAACATGCTCACACAATAAGATGTCAAATGAAATCATGGCAAGCATGTACAAACACTCTAGCATCTAACAAGCACTTGGTCGATGACGAAGTCATATATATATGAGTATTTGACTTAGGAGCCAAGTAAGAGTACTTGATCATAGGTCATACTCATCGTTTAAGCACAAGTGGGGTTTCCACTTTTACAAAAAGCATTTAATGTTTGTCACATACTAAGTGATGCTTTGAATCAAGTCTTAGAGTAAAGCTCCCCCTTGATGTGACATCCCCTCATAAGAGGGATAAACTAACCTTGGGTTTTGTCGATGAAGACTTCATGTTGGTGAGGTAGTAGTGGATTCTCAAGGTTGATGAAGATCATCAAGATTTGGGAGCATCCTTGTTGTTTCCTTACTCTTCTCACCTACATGGGTTAGTCCCAACACACAAGAGACAAATACAAGGATATCTATGGACATGGAGTGCAAAGCATTGTAATGATGTCCATTGATTTGTTGATTACCTTGTCCCTTGCTTACCTTTGAGGGAATGTGTGATTCCTTGATCTATTGCATAGGGTTGATGTTGATTGCAAATAGATCTTGCCAAAAATGAATGTGAGTGAATTTCATTGGCGGAGTCACCCCTCAACAACTCTATAGTTCTTCTTCTTGGGAATCCACATAAACTTGATGAGGATCCTTGGTGTTGAAGTAGCACTCGTAGAAGTTGAGCTTGTAGTAGCCTTGGGAACCCACTTCACCAAAGCTTGGGATTCATCTTCATAAGATTCAAAGTCCTCTTGGAGCTTGTTCTTTCCCTTGAGCTTGGTGTCTTGTGGTGGAAGGCCATCTTGAGTGTTTGTCCCCTTGGGAAGAGTATTTTCATACTTCTCCTTTTGAGGAAGAAACTTGGGATTTGGATATTGACCTTCTTCCCATTCAACTCCATTACCGTTGAAGTATCCACCATCACGATTCTTCCGGTATCCTCCATGCTTACGTACAATCTCATCAAATTGTTTGTACCCTTCAAGACTCTTGTAGATACCTTTCTCTATAATTCTTGTCAATAAAGCATTTTCTTGCTCAAGTGTAACTTGGGTAAGAGAATCAACATTAGTGGAATCAATAGAACTACTAGGAGCAACATCATTGGGTTTAGCATTTTTATTGTTGCTACTAGATGAAGAACCTTTCTTTCCTTTGTTACTAGTTTGCTTAGATTTGACTTGTGGCATGAATGTTGACAAGAGTAGTCGTTTGGCAACATAAGATGAAGTCTTCTTTTGGAGATCGTCATTGATAGCTTTAAGAAATTCATGTTCTAGCTCCAAATTGAGCTTCTCGATGCGTAGCTTCTCATGAGTTCTTACAAGCTCTCTATGATCTTCACGAGTAGATTCATGAGCTAAATTAAGAGTGTTGAGTTCTTTAGTTAGTTCTTCTATTTTCATATTATCATTGTTAATTGACTTATCTTTACTAGTATGAGAAATATCAAGTTCATTAACATCACTAGTTTTATCACATAGCAAGTCATCATCGTAAAACCAATCATCTTCATCACTATCAAAATAAAGATATTCGGGGTGTGATACCTTGGGGCCTTTAGCCATGAAGCAACTTCCACTTCCTTCATTTGGTGAATCAAGTAGATCATAGGAGTTGGTTGTCACTAGTGCAATTCCGGCAACACCATCATCTTGACTATAGTTGGAGTTGGAGTGATAGCTTCTCTCGGATTGCTTGTTAGAGTCGGAGCTGGAAACCCATTCACCAACATGAGCTTGATGCTTTCTTCTTGAGTAGCTCTTGGTGTGCTTGTCCTTCTTCTCTGAGTCCCTACTTCTCCTTGAGGGTCTTCGTTCATAACGATCATCTCTACTCCTTCTCTCTGTACGAGGTGATTCGTCTCTTGAGCTTCGTCTTCTTGGTGACTCTTCTCTTCGTTTGTAAGGAGCCGAGCACTCATTGGAGTAGTGTTCGGGCTTCCCACAATTGTAGCAGTTTTGGTCATGACTTGACGAATGCTTCTCTTCATATCTTGAGTTGGAGCTTCGATCTTTGCATCTATTCTTGTAGAACTTGTTGAATTTCTTAACCATCAGGCTTATCTCTTCATTCGTGACAAGGTGTTCGCTTTAGTTAGTGGGAGCATCTCTTGTGGCTTTATAAGCGTTGCTAGACTTGTGATGAAGGTCTTCCTTGTCTTTGAGTGTCATCTCATGGGCAACAATTCTACCAATCACTTCCGTTGGTTTGATATCTTTGTAGTTGGGCATCATTTAGATCAATGTGCATACCGTGTCATATTTCTCATCCAATGCTCGAATTATCCTCTTGATGATGAATTTGTCAGTCATTTCTTCGCTTCCTAAGCCAACAATCACATTTGTGATGAGAGCTAGCCTAGAGTACATTTCAGCGACTCCTTCAACATCCTTCATCTTGAACTTGTCAAGTTGACCTTGAAGAACATCTAACTTGAACCAAAACCAACAAGGGAGCAAATGTGCTTTCACTAGCCATGAGGCGCGGTTGCTGGGCCAGCCTTGACAACCACCTTTTGTACAAGTCTTGCCACTGAAGCATGTAATCCTTGGTACAAAGCCAGGCTCAGGACCTGTGCGTAGTTAAATAGAGATAAGTATTTCGCAACCTTGGCTGATTCTCATGTTTGTTTACGTACATGTCTATCTAAAGCGTTGCACTATACTTAATCCCGGCAAGGGCTGACGGACCGCCAAGGTTTCGTACCCATATCTTCTCTTCTTTCTTGTTGTAAAGGACAGAAGGACACCTCGTGTGCAGATTTGCCAGGGGGGATAGGAGTACGGATACCTATGAATGACGTCCCAAAAAAACTTGCCGGAAGAAGAAAGGCAACAAAAAGATAAGTTGCAAACACCCCATGTCAATCCTTGTTGTAAAGTCATTTTCCTTGAGCGATTTCGACTTCTGTATGGAAAACCTGCATGCGCGGGAACCTTGCTACAATTGGATGCACCCTCACTGCATTCGAGACCGATCAACGGCTTAAGTGGGTTCGCCCGCGCTCCTTTTTTCGTTGCGAGTACGCTCAACGATCCAGGTGACAGCGCTCGCGCCCTTATCCCGTTTACGAGTAAGGCCAATGCCTTGAACGACCATGCCAAGGATGCCAAGGTATTTTGCTAGCAATGGCACCGCCAGCAGGCTGCTAAGAACCCGTTACTCAAAGCGCTTGCGGTAGGGCTACACACGCCGACAAGATTCTTCCAGAAAGGGCGTAGGGAAAATTCCATAAACAGAAACAGTTTAACAAGGAAGATAACATACAATTTTTCAGATAGGATGAAATTTAAATAAGATATCGCTTTTCCTCTAGGAACATCTTTATTTGACTTTCTCCCCTAGGGGGAGATTACAAGAAGAAAAAGATGGAGAGGAGGGGCAGATTACAAGAAGAAAAAGATGGCGAGAAGCCCCCGGCAGAAGCCCATTCTGACCCCACTGGACCAGCACTGCACGGAGGAGTAGGGCGGCTAGATGGGTAGACAAGAACCTGGCCCTTCCTGGGCTAGCATTGCACCGAGGAGAGGGCCAGCAGGGAGATGGGCCCGGGAAGCCAAAGACCGCAGGCCCGCCGGAGAGCCCAGCTTGAAGAGGAGGTGGCGCCCAGGACAAGGACCCCTGGCAAGACCGTCTTGTCGGGAGGGGAGAGGCATGATGCTGGTGATGATGGTGCGGCCGGTGGTCGGTCCGAGCTCGAATCTTCGGGCTCCGATTTAACCGCCCAAAGACCGGGCTCATCGCCACTATCCTCCCCGTCACTCTTGCCAGAGGATAGGCTCTCGCCGCTGCTCGTGCTCTCTTCACAGCAGCTGAGGCGATTTCCGGAGCTCCCATAAATCTTGATGGAGAGCATATTGGCCTCCATCATTTTAAAACGAAGAACGTGAACCACCTGGAGATTGTGGGCACGGGCGAAGGTCTTCCAACCACGCCTGAGGAACATGACGTGGCGCAATGGGTACTCAACGTCCACCCACGCCATTACAACACCCTGCCACCCGCAGCCACAGGAAGGGCGGCTCACCATCCTCCATCGCCCTGGCGAAGAGGCGTGGGAGGCTCAGATGGCTTTGGAGGGGACCGCCCAGCTCGAGGACGAAGTCCAGCACCGTCCCCTTGGCGTGGGCCTCTTCGATGGAGATGCCTACCATTAGAGGAGGGGGTGGAGCAGCGCTCTGCCTCCCCTGGCCTCGGCCTCTGCGGCGGCCACGGCCCCTCGCGCCTCCTCCACCACGTGAACTCGAGCCTCCCTCCGCCTCTGCGGCTGAACCGGCGGCATGATCCCGACGAGAGCTCCTCCTCGCAGCCGAGGAAAGTGGTCGCCCCCGCCCCCTGTACATGCCGAAGGGTGGGCGCTACTTGAAGATTGAGAAGATGAGGGTGGAGGCGGACTGCAGAGTTTTGCACTCGAAGGGAGGAAGAAGGATGGATGACCTCCACCCCCGCTGTCCCCAATTTATAGGAGGAAGCGCGGGGGCTGGCTCTCCCCCACTCAAAAGGACGCCATGCACCTCCTCCAATAGTGGTGCTCTCGATGACGGGGCGAACAGCAACCGCCCCGTCGCCCCAACCCATGGCGCCGCAGCTACAGCCTTTTCTCAAGGACTATAAATCATGGGCGCCTGTTGCTAGCTCCCCACTATGCATGCGGCGCGTGTGGCGGAAAAGACCTGACACAATAATTGAAAACTCGGAGACCGTGCCGTGCACGTATTCCACTACCCGCATTAAATGGGCATCATGGGGAAGCGCAGCGAGCGCAATGATCATAATTGCAAGGCCGTGCCACGCATTCCCGTGCACTAGTTGGGCCTAGCCCAACAACGTCTCGTGACGTGTATGACCCAAGCCTAGGGGCTCCTCTCGGTGCACTAGAGTTTTTGGGCCATCTAGTGCCCCTTTACTCATGCACGTGCAGTACTAGCTGCCCCGGTGGCAAGGCCCAGTAAAGACTTGTCAAGAAGCAACACAGAAGACTCAATACTACTAGCAAGACCTTGTCGGGAGGGATGTAGAGCCTCCAGGCGAAGCAAGGCCACCGGCAAGGCAAGGTCTCAGCAAGGCAAGGCTCCGGCAAGCATCGCCAGCAAACAGGCCATGTCTCAATTCACCTGGACGCGTGTCGCGGTATCGACGTTGGAGGGAGCTAAGCGGCGTCGATGGGACAGTCCCGCTTCCCATCCCACTGACAGACTGAGGCGCCTGACGGTGCATTGAATGCTCTTGTCCTACTCTGCAAGAGTTAGGTACGATAGCACTGTAGCACTATGCATCTCGTGTGCACATTGTACGCCACTGTTGGGATCCCCTTAGGTATAAAAGGAGGTACAGGGCGTTACACAAAGAGAGGTGGGATAGTAAAAGGTTAGAAGGTTAGACAATCAAACAGTTGGGCAGTTAGACAACCAGACAACCCGACGGTTAGACAGCTGGAGGTTACCAAGCTCACGTAGCAGCCGTTCATGGTGCTCCTATAGCTAGAACCCTAGAACACGATATATATAACCAACCAGGAGTAGGGTTTTACACACCCGTGCGGACCGAACCTGGGTAAAAACTCCCCATGCGCTGCTTACCAAACCGGCTCTTTGTGCAAGCTCGCCCCGTGCAAAACCGAAAGGGATCCCCATGATCCCATAGGTGTTCGTTCCCACGACAGCATCCTTATGCCTATGCTCCAGCTCCTAGATCTGCTTCTCCAGCCGAGTCTCGAGCTTGGCAGTGACGGCAGCTTCCCGGACGGTGATATCCTCTTCATGGGAATTGAGCAAGGCCTTGAGCTCGATAAGTTCTGCGTCAGCGACAACAATGCTCCTATCACCCTCTTCCCATGCCATCTCTGTTGGGGAACGTTGCATGGGAAACAAAAGTTTTCCTACGCTTCACCAAGATCAATCTAGGAGATGAGCATCTAGGAGAGAGGAGAGTGGATCTACATACCCTTGTAGATCACTAAGAGGGAAGTGTTAACAAACACGGTTGATGTAGTCGAACATCTTCGCGGTCCAAATCGCTGAGCGTCCCGCGATCCAATCACGATCCATCCCGATCTAGCGTCGAACGGACGGCACCTCCGCATTCAGCACACATACGGCTTGATGACGATCTCCGCCTTCTTGATCCAGCAAGAGGGAGCGGAGAGGTAGACGAGTTCTCCGGCAGCGCGAAGGTGTTGCGGCGATGGTGGTGGAGTTATTCCAGCAGGGCTCCGCCTAAGCACCGCTAAAAACCGATCTAGAAGAGAAACTGCGATCTAGAGGAGAGGTAGCACGTGGCTGTTTTTCTGTGTCCAAAAAACCCTCAAACCTCTAATATATATAGGAGGAGGGGAGGAGGAGATCTGGCCCCCAAGGGGCCAGCCCCTAGCTGCGAAAGAAGTGGGAGGGAGGAGTCCTCCTCCTCCACTCCAAGTAGGATTAGGACTCCTTCCTTAGTCCCCACGTTTGCCTTCTTTCCACCTTGGGTTTTCTTCCCTAGCCGCATGGAATTCATCCGGGCCTTCGGCCAGCCCACTAAGGGCTGGTATTCCTTATACCACAGCCCATGTAGCCTCTTGGGTAGAAATACCCCTCCCGATGGTCCCTCGGTACCCTCCCGAAACTCCCGGTACTCTACCGATGAGCCCGAAACTTTTTCGGTGACCAAAACAGGACTTCCTATATATCAATCTTTACCTCCGGTCCATTCTGGAGCTCCTCATGACGTCCGGGATCTCATACGGACTCCGAACAACCTTCGGTCACCACCATACATAACTCTATACTACCGAAACATCACCAAACCTTAAGTGTGCAGACCCTACGGGTTCGAGAACTATGTATACATGACCGAGACACCTCTACGGTCAATAACCAATCGCAGGACCTGGATGCCCGAAGATCTTTACCGGTCAAACCTGTATGTCAAGGATTCAGTTAATACCATATGATGTTCCCTTTGTTCTTCGGTATGTTACTTGCCCGTGATTCGGTCGTCGGTATCTCCATACCTAGTTCAAGTTCGTTACTAGCAAGTCTCTTTACTCGTTTTCGTAATACAAGATCATGTGGCTAACACTTAGTTACATTGCTTCCAAGGCTTATTGTGATGTTATATTACCGAGTGGGCCCTGAGATACCTCCCTGTCACACGGAGTAACAAATCCCAGTTTTGATCCATGTCAACCCAACAGACACCCTCGGAGATACCTGTAGAGCACCTTTATAGTCACCCAGTTACGTTGCGACGTTTGATACACACAAGGCACTCCTACGGTGTCTGTGGGTTGCATGATCAAATGGTCATAGGAACATACACTTGACATGCAGAAAAGTGTAGCAATAAACTGACACGATCATATGTTACGTTTATAGTTTGGGTCTTGTCCATCACATCATTCTCCTAATGATGTGATCCCATTATCAAATGACATCTCATGTCCGTGGCTAGGAAACCTTGACCATCTTTGATCAACGAGCTAGTTTACTAGAGGCACTGTCACACCCTGTGTTTGTATCACCTTGCTATGCTTGGATTTATAAAATTTGGAGCCAATAAAAACTTTGTCAATGAATTGTGCTTGTTGGTATTGTTGCTTGTTTGCTTGTTGGTTGTGGTTTCTGTCACTCCTAGATTCTATTCCTCTTCATGTTCATATTCCTTGAACCAAACCTCTTGCCCAATGACCATGCCATGTGAATAGTGCCGAAAACTATTTTTATCCAATTTTATTTTGATGAAAAAGTATTTATCCAAATTAGGTCTTCAAAACCCCATGAATTGAGGTTTGCACTACAAGTCCTCAAATTGGGTGGATCCTTCTTCCCCAAAGGCTTTATTTAAAACCTACTATATTTATGACTTCCCAAAACCACCAAATATTAATTTTAAAGATTAATTTTATATTTTATTTAATGGTTTTTTCTTAAGACCAGAAATAGTTTTTCATAGGGAAAAATTATTTAAATGCGTTGAAAATATTTGAGAAAATTTAGACAGACTCATTGGACATATATTTTCCATATATATGAGGTTCAACACATGGTCATGTTCAAATCATGGGCAAACCCGCTCAAAACCCTTTCTGTTCAAATCAAGCTTTTGAAATATTTCTATAAGAAATATTCTCAACAAATTCCAGGAAAATTCCAGCAAGCCAAAACTATCATACGTGATGATCTTGCAAAGTTTCATCTCAATACAGGTTGATGTGGTTCATCAAACCTTCCAAAAACGCTCCCTGTCCAGATTCAAATTTGAGCAGCTTTACATTGTGAAGTTTCTCCCCTTGACCCCAAACGTTGTGGAGATTCTCTAATCACCAAATAATGATGCTACACTAAGTGGTGTATCTAGGGTAAAAGCTTAGCATTAGATCTACAAGAACCAGAATCTATTGATTTCTAGGTTTCCACAAAGTCACATTATGAACTTCCATCAAAACATCTCAAACTTGGTTGTCATGCCCATTTTCAACCACCATTTGATCATGTCAAATATCATGGCAAGAAAAGTCCATTTACTTTCCCTAATATCCATCAAACACCTGCTGGTCAATTCTGGAAACTATTATTTTCCCCACCTCTACTATTTCCCTTGCCTCCAAATTTTTACCATAGTTACTCACTCACGTCTTGCACCTCCAGTAAAAATCCTATACCCTCAACTCAATTATAGATGGGGTAAAACCCACATTTACCCCTCTGTTTCACCATGGCAGGGGCATTTCTACCCTCTTCCTACCCCATTTCTTTTTCCTCTAGCCCCCCTAGCTCCTAGAGCATCTCTATATCATCCAGGAGCTAGTAGACACGCAGGGGCGCGTCCAGAGCACGCAAGCATGCCATGGCATGCCAAAGACACGCTCTGGAGCGCGCTACAGTGCATGTCCGCACTATAGCAGGAGCATCCCGAGGGCTCCCGACAGCCTTGGGATGGGGGAAGCTGGCCCCCGAGGTTCCCTCGATGTCCGCAAGCCTCGAAAATGTCGGCCCCCTCCCCACTGGCTCTCTCTCGCCCTTGGTCGCGCGTACCCGATGCCACCCGAGCCGGCCAACGCGCGAGCTCACACGGGCGGGCGCTAGGGCCTACCTCCGCCCTCCCTCTCCCTCCTGCTGGTCCTAGGCAACGCTCAGGAGCGCCCCTGACCCATCTCCACAGGCCTCCAAGGTCTGTAGCCCCAGCCTGCATCGTCGATGGCGCACGCGTCCACGGTGGACCGGGGGCTGGCTATTTAAGTTGCCCCAAGGCCTCTCCTTCCCCATGCTGACCCTCCTTCTTCACCAGAGCGGCCCTGAGCCACCAGCTCATCCTCCCCGAGGCCCGTGCGCGAGATCAGTCGAAGGTCCTCCATGGCGGCACCACCGTCCGTGCTAAAGCTCCTCCGCCTTGGGTGCTCGCCGCCGGCGACTCCGGCCACTCCGGTGCACCCTCCACCTCCCCTGGAACAGCATCTCAACCTCGAGCCCATTCCCGCATCCGCCTGCCATCGCCATGCTGTTCTCTACCATCGGTGAGCCTCTCCCCTCTCTGCCTCGAGGTGGGAGAAGGATCCAATAGGGTGGGTCCCACCTGTCGGCCTCTCTCTCCCCCACCCATGCTCTCTCTCCCCTGGCGGTCGCAGACACCCGTGCCCCGCGCGTCAGGTTTGAACCTGACCGTGCGCATGGCCGGCTGGCTGGCCAGCTGGGCCGGCCCAGCTGGTGGCCGCCTCTGGCCCAGGCACGGAGGCCTTCCCCCTCTCCTTTTCTTTTTCTTTTTCTCGCCATCTTCCAAAAATTCCACAGAATTGAATATCAATCTAATTCCAAATATTCTTCCACCTAAAATCTTAGAATATTCCCTGGAATTTAATAGTGAATTTTGTGTAAATTTTTGAAAATCTTTCATGCATTGTTTTATTTTAAAACCTATATTTAGGCATCTTTTGCCTCTGATAAATAGTTTTCACAAATGTTTTTCATGAAAAAATATTAAGCAACTATTTTTAGTATAGTTTTTGGTATTTATCAGAGAAGGGTAGCATTTTAATATTAGCTTGTGTGCTCTGTTTTGATGTGATGCTTATTTTTATCGCTTTTATTTGCGACGATAGATTGCGCTATTGACGAGGGAGTTGGACCCGAAGACTTTGAAGACCCCGAAGACTTTGTTGAGCCGGACAAGAAGCCCTTTGACCATGTTAAGAAACTTTTTCATGCATGACATATAGCACTCGTGGTTTTGATGATTGATCATGATGTGGTGCTCCCCCTTCGGTGGGTTGCCTCCGATACTTTTACCATTGACACTTGCATCATGCATGACCCTACCACCTTATGAGGGTTATGGGAGTGGGTCTAGATAGTATGTTAATAGATGCTACGCAAGTGGGATGGGATTTATGCATAGTGGTGGAAAGGGACAAATGATTTCAAAGACTTTTTTTTGAAAAAACCCGTCGGGTGCCACTAATGCCCGAGGGAGATGATGATGAGTTGGGTCACCACTTGAGAAAGAAGTGGTGTACCGGAGCAAGTGAGTGTGTGTGGTTTTCGAAAATGGATTGGTGTAAGTTGCGACCGTTATTCCAACCTTACATGTATGACCACAATACCCCCTTATGGGACAGGGCTTTATTGATTACTATGGATGGTGCTAGTAGGGAGCCCGCATTACTAGTGGCAAGAGTCAAGTGGTCACTCTTGAGATGGGGTCGTCCCGGAAATGGAAGGCCATGCGCTGTCTTTACAATCATCGGGCACACCGTTGTGTGCCCTCATGGATGATACGTGTGATGTATATCATGAGGGATGGCACCAACGAGTGGACTCTTTGTACAGTATCACCATGAGAAAGGCATTGTTCGGGTGCTTACCTCGGGCATTGTACTGCGAGTCGTGGATACATGGAAGTTCCCCGAGTCTTGTGGGTAAAGTGTGCAACCTCTGCAGAGTGTAAAACTATTCAAATAGCCGTGTCCATGGTCAAGGATAGTTGGATGACCGCTCTTGTGCTACGTCCAAGTGTGTTCACAAACTGGTGTGTGTGTGTGTGTGTGTTGGTGACAAAGATGGTACTTGAGCTAAGTCCGATGACTTAGCATGACGCTGAACTAAGTCCGATGACTTAGCACAATGAATGAACATGAGATGTTCAACCCCTCCTTATGATGATATCTGAAACTTGTTCATATGGATATCTGCCGACAGTTGACGCATGCTTACCTAGTTATTTGATCATGTCATTGCTTTCAAAATTAGCTTTCCGCAAATTACCTACTTGGTGTTACATCGTGCATTATTATTACCTTGTTACACAACTTGGGTTTCTTGCAAGTACATTCAAAGTACTCATTGGCTTGCCACTGGTTATTTAATTGTTCAGGCATGGAAGAACAGGAGTATGTTGATGAGTTTGTTGGTGACGAACATGCGAACTAGGACTCCCCAGTCAGAATGCATGTAGATCAAGGCAGATGGCAATGGGTTCACGCTTTCGATCAAGATTTCCGCTGTTGTTCTGTTTAAGTATTTGGCTAATGTGGCCCTATCTATGTAAGACTAGACCTTCATGGTCTTTATTTTTGTAAGACGTTAAATGTGGATGTAAGACTCTTGTTATTCAGCTTCTGTGTGTTCAGTGGGCATTGATCTCTGGGATGACTGTACACGGGCATTCGGTGATCACGACTTATGAGTCGGGGTCCCCATAGAGCTAGTACTAGAGCCATCCTGACTGTAGGAAGCCCTTATTTAGCATGGACGTTAATTAGGATAAAACTAACTTTCAAAACTACACCTAGCACCTATACTTAATAATCCTCCACTGACAGACTGAGGCGCCTGACGGTGCATTGAATGCTCTTGTCCTACTCTGCCAGAGTTAGGTACGATAGCACTGTAGCACTATGCATCTCGTGTGCACATTGTACGCCACTGTTGGGATCCCCTTAGGTATAAAAGGAGGTACAGGGCGTTACACAAAGAGAGGTGGGATAGTAAAAGGTTCGAAGGTTAGACAATCAGACAGTTGGGCAGTTAGACAACCAGACAACCCGACGGTTAGACAGCTGGAGGTTACCAAGCTCACGTAGCAGCCGTTCATGGTGCTCCTATAGCTAGAACCCTAGAACACGATATATATAACCAACCAGGAGTAGGGTTTTACGCACCCGTGCGGACCGAACCTGGGTAAAAACTCCCCGTGCGCTGCTTACCAAACCGGCTCTTTGTGCAAGCCCGCCCCGTGCGAAACCGAAAGGGATCCCCATGATCCCATAGGTGTTCGATCCCACGACAGCATCCTTATGCCTATGCTCCAGCTCCTAGATCCGCTTCTCCAGCCAAGTCTCGAGCTTGGCAGTGACGGCAGCTTCCCGGACGGTGATATCCTCTTCATGGGAATTGAGCAAGGCCTTGAGCTTGATAAGTTCTGCGTCAGCGACAACAATGCTCCTATCACCCTCTTCCCATGCCATCTCTGTTGGGGAACGTTGCATGGGAAACAAAAGTTTTCCTACGCTTCACCAAGATCAATCTAGGAGATGAGCATCTACGAGAGAGGAGAGTGGATCTACATACCCTTGTAGATCACTAAGCGGGAAGTGTTATGAAACACGGTTGATGTAGTCGAACGTCTTCGCGGTCCAAATCGCTGAGCGTCCCGCGATCCAATCACGATCCATCCCGATCTAGCGCCGAACGGACGGCACCTCCGCATTCAGCACACATACGGCTTGATGACGATCTCCGCTTTCTTGATCCAGCAAGAGGGAGCGGAGAGGTAGACGAGTTCTCCGGCAGCGCGAAGCTGTTGCGGCGATGGTGGTGGAGTTATTCCAGCAGGGCTCCGCCTAAGCACCGCTAAAAACCGATCTAGAGGAGAAACTACGATCTAGAGGAGAGGTAGCACGTGGCTGTTTTTCTGTGTCCAAAAAACCCTCAAACCTCTAATATATATAGGAGGAGGGGAGGAGGAGACTTGTCCCCCAAGGGGCCAGCCCCTAGCTTCGACCGAAGTGGGAGGGAGGAGTCCTCCTCCTCCACTCCAAGTAGGATTAGGACTCCTTCCTTAGTCCCCACGTTTGCCTTCTTTCCACCTTGGGTTTTCTTCCCTAGCCGCATGGAATTCATCTGGGCCTTCGGCCAGCCCACTAAGGGCTGGTATTCCTTATACCATAGCCCATGTAGCCTCTTGGGTAGAAATACCCCTCCCGATGGTCCCTCGGTACCCTCCCGAAACTCCCGGTACTCTACCGATGAGCCCGAAACTTTTTCGGTGACCAAAACAGGACTTCCTATATATCAATCTTTACCTCCGGTCCATTCTGGAGCTCCTCATGACGTCCGGGATCTCATACGGACTCCGAACAACCTTCGGTCACCACCATACATAACTCTATACTACCGAAACATCACCAAACCTTAAGTGTGCAGACCCTACAGGTTCGAGAACTATGTATACATGACCGAGACACCTCTACGGTCAATAACCAATCGCAGGACCTGGATGCCCGAAGATCTTTACCGGTCAAACCTGTATGTCAAGGATTCAGTTAATACCATATGATGTTCCCTTTGTTCTTCGGTATGTTACTTGCCCGTGATTCGGTCGTCGGTATCTCCATACCTAGTTCAAGTTCGTTACTAGCAAGTCTCTTTACTCGTTTTCGTAATACAAGATCATGTGGCTAACACTTAGTTACATTGCTTCCAAGGCTTATTGTGATGTTATATTACCGAGTGGGCCCTGAGATACCTCCCTGTCACACGGAGTAACAAATCCCAGTTTTGATCCATGTCAACCCAACAGACACCCTCGGAGATACCTGTAGAGCACCTTTATAGTCACCCAGTTACGTTGCGATGTTTGATACACACAAGGCACTCCTACGGTGTCTGTGGGTTGCATGATCAAATGGTCATAGGAACATACACTTGACATGCAGAAAAGTGTAGCAATAAACTGACAAGATCATATGTTATGTTTATAGTTTGGGTCTTGTCCATCACATCATTCTCCTAATGATGTGATCCCATTATCAAATGACATCTCATGTCCGTGGCTAGGAAACCTTGACCATCTTTGATCAACGAGCTAGTTTACTAGAGGCACTGTCACACCCTGTGTTTGTATCACCTTGCTATGCTTGGATTTATAAAATTTGGAGCCAATAAAAACTTTGTCAATGAATTGTGCTTGTTGGTATTGTTGCTTGTTTGCCTGTTGGTTGTGGTTTCTGTCACTCCTAGATTCTATTCCTCTTCATGTTCATATTCCTTGAACCAAACCTCTTGCCCAATGACCATGCCATGTGAATAGTGCCGAAAACTATTTTTATCCAATTTTATTTTGATGAAAAAGTATTTATCCAAATTAGGTCTTCAAAACCCCCTGAATTGAGGTTTGCACTACAAGTCCTCAAATTGGGTGGATCCTTCTTCCCCAAAGGCTTTATTTAAAACCTACTATATTTATGACTTCCCAAAACCACCAAATATTAATTTTAAAGATTAATTTTATATTTTATTTAATGGTTTTTTCTTAAGACCAGAAATAGTTTTCATAGGGAAAAATTATTTAAATGCGTTGAAAATATTTGAGAAAATTTAGACAGACTCATTGGACATATATTTTCCATATATATGAGTTTCAACACATGGTCATGTTCAAATCATGGGCAAACCCCCTCAAAACCCTTTCTGTTCAAATCAAGCTTTTGAAATATTTCTATAAGAAATATTCTCAACAAATTCCAGGAAAATTCCAGCAAGCCAACACTATCATAAGTGATGATCTTGCAAAGTTTCATCTCAATCAAGGTTGATGTGGTTCATCAAACCATCCAAAAACCCTCCCTGTCCAGATTCAAATTTGAGCAGCTTTACATTGTGAAGTTTCTCCCCTTGACCCCAAACGTTGTGGAGATTCTCTAATCACCAAATAATGATGCTACACTAAGTGGTGCATCTAGGGTAAAAGCTTAGCATTAGATCTACAAGAACCAGAATCTGTTGATTTCTAGGTTTCCACAAAGTCACATTATGAACTTCCATCAAAACATCTCAAACTTGGTGGTCATGCCCATTTTCAACTACCATTTGATCATGTCAAATCTCATGGCAAGAAAAGTCCATTTACTTGCCCTAATATCCATCAAACACCTGCTGGTCAATTCTGGAAACTATTATTTTCCCCACCTCTACTATTTCCCTTGCCTCCAAATTTTTACCATATTTACTCACTCACGTCTTGCACCTCCAGTAAAAATCCTATACCCTCAGCTCAATTATAGATGGGGTAAAACCCACATTCACCCCTCTATTTCACCATGGCAGGGGCATTTCTACCCTCTTCCTACCCCAATTCTTTTTCCTCTAGCCCCCCTAGCTCCTAGAGCATCTCTATATCATCCAAGAGCTAGTAGACACGCAGGGGCGCGTCCAGAGCACGCAAGCATGTCATGGCATGCCAAAGACATGCTCTGGAGCGCGCTACAGTGCATGTCCGCACTATAGTAGGAGCATCCCGAGGGCTCCCGACATCCTTGGGATGGGGGCAGCTGGCCCCCGAGGTTCCCTCGATGTCCGCAAGCCTCGAAACTGTCGCCCCCTCCCCACTAGCTCTCTCTCGCCCTTGGTCGCGCGTACCCGATGCCGCCCGAGGCGGCCAACGCGCTATCTCACATGGGCGGGCGCTAGGGCCTACCTCCGCCCTCCCTCTCCCTCCCGCTGGTCCTAGGCAACGCTCAGGAGCGCCCCTGACCCATCTCCGCAGGCCTCCAAGGTCTGTAGCCCCCGCCTGCATCGTCGATGGCGCACGCGTCCACGGTGGACCGGGGGCTGGCTATTTAAGCTGCCCCAAGGCCTCTCCTTCCCCCTGCTGACCCTCCTTCTTCACCAGAGCGGCCCTGAGCCACCAGCTCATCCTCCCCGAGGCCCGTGCGCGAGATCAGTCGAAGGTCCTCCGTGGCGGCACCACCGTCCGTGCTAAAGCTCCTCCGCCTTGGGTGCTCGCCGCCGGCGACTCCAGCCACTCCGGTGCACCCTCCACCTCCCCTGGAACAGCATCTCAACCCCGAGCCCATTCCCGCATCTGCCTGCCATCGCCATGCTGTTCTCCACCATCGGTGAGCCTCTCCCCTCTCTGCCTCGAGGTGGGAGAAGGATCCAATAGGGTGGGTCCCACCTGTCGGCCTCTCTCTCCCCCTCCCGTGCTCTCTCTCCCCTGGCGGTCACCGACACCCGAGCCCCGCGCGTCAGGTTTGAACCTGACCGTGCGCGTGGCCGGCTGGTTGGCCAGCTGGGCCGGCCCAGCTGGTGGCCGCCTCTGGCCCAGGCACGGAGGCCTTCCCCCTCTCCTTTTCTTTTTCTTTTTTCTCGCCATCTTCCAAAAATTCCACAGAATTAAATATTAATCTAATTCCAAATATTCTTCCACCTAAAATCTTAGAATATTCCCTGGAATTTAATAGTGAATTTTGTGTAAATTTTTGAAAATCTTTCATGCACTGTTTTATTTTAAAACCTATATTTGGGCATCTTTTGCCTCTGATAAATAGTTTTCACAAATGTTTTTCATGAAAAAATATTAAGAAACTATTTTTAGTATAGTTTTTGGTATTTATCAGAGAAGGGTAGCATTTTAATATTAGCTTGTGTGCTCTGTTTTGATGTGATGCTTATTTTTATCGCTTTTATTTGCGACGATAGATTGCACTATTGACGAGGGAGTTGGACCCGAAGACTTTGAAGACCCTGAAGACTTTGTTGAGCCGGACAAGAAGCCCTTTGACCATGTTAAGAAACTTTTTCATGCATGACATATAGCACTCGTGGTTTTGATGATTGATCTTGATGTGGTGCTCCCCCTTCGGTGGGTTGCCTCCGATACTTTTACCATTGACACTTGCATCATGCATGACCCTACCACCTTATGAGGGTTATGGGAGTGGGTCTAGATAGTATGTTAATAGATGCTACGCAAGTGGGATGGGATTTATGCATAGTGGTGGAAAGGGACAAATGATTTCAAAGACTTTTATTTGAAAAAACCCATCGGGTGCCACTAATGCCCGAGGGAGATGATGATGAGTTGGGTGACCACTTGAGAAAGAAGTGGTGTACCGGAGCAAGTGAGTGTGTGTGGTTTTCGAAAATGGATTGGTGTAAGTTGCGACCGTTATTCCAACCTTACATGTATGACCACAATACCCCCTTATGGGACAGGGCTTTATTGATTACTATGGATGGTGCTAGCAGGGAGCCCGCATTACTAGTGGCAAGAGTGAAGTGGTCACTCTTGAGATGGGGTCTTCCCGGAAGTGGAAGGCCATGCATTGTCTTTACAGGCATAAGGTCACACCGTTGTGTGCCTTCAATGATGATACGTGTGATGTATATCATGAGGGATGGCACCAACGAGTGGACTCTTTGTTCAGTATCACCATGAGAAAGGCATTGTTCGGGTGCTTACCTCGGGCATTGTACTGTGAGTCGTGGATACATGGAAGTTCCCCGAGTCTTGTGGGTAAAGTGTGCAACCTCTGCAGAGTGTAAAACTATTCAAATAGCCGTGTCCACGGTCAAGGATAGTTGGATGACCGCTCTTGTTCTACGTCCAAGTGTGTTCACAAACTGGTGTGTGTGTGTGTGTTGGTGACAAACATGGTACTTGAGCTAAGTCCGATGACTTAGCATGACACTGAACTAAGTCCGATGACTTAGCACAATGAATGAACATGAGATGTTCAACCCCTGCTTATGATGACATCTGAAACTTGTTCATATGGATATCTGCCGACAGTTGACGCATGCTTACGTAGTTATTTGATCATGTCATTGCTTTCAAAATTAGCTTTCCGCAAATTACCTACTTGGTGTTACATCGTGCATCATTATTACCTTGTTACAGAACTTGGGTTTCTTGCAAGTACATTCAAAGTACTCATTGGCTTGCCACTGGTTATTTAATTGTTCAGGCATGGAAGAACAGGAGTATGTTGAAGAGTTTGTTGGTGACGAACATCTGAACTAGGACTCCCTAGTCAGAATGCATGTAGGTTAAGGCAGATGGCAATGGGTTCACGCTTTCGATCAAGATTTCCGCTGTTGTTCTGTTTAAGTATTTGGCTAATGTGGCCCTATCTATGTAAGACTAGACCTTCATGGTCTTTATTTTTGTAAGAAGTTAAATGTGGATGTAAGACTCTTGTTATTCAGCTTCTGTGTGTTTAGTGAGCATTGATCTCTGGGATGACTGTACACGGGCATTCGGTGATCACGACTTATGAGTCGGGGTCCCCATAGAGCTAGTATCAGAGCCATCCTGACTGTAGGAAGCCCTTATTTAGCATGGACGTTAATTAGGATAAAACTGACTTTCAAAACTACACCTAGCACCTATACTTAATAATCCTCCACTACTTACCTCTTCTATTCTTCACACAAATACTTTGCTGACTCTCCTCCCTTCAAATCTTTGTAGATGGCCATCGTACCCGAAGCCTTCCTGACATCCGGCTTTCCCTTACTCCTTGGAGATAGCCTGGAGAAGTGCCAGTTTCACCAACCACCCGTTTTCCTCTACCACGAGCACTGGGTCGGTGCCGTCACGAAGGAGTACCACGTGGATGTGGTCGTGAAGGCAAATGACTCCCCAGCCAATTGGTTGTTTGAAGGATCACGGATGGAGGCCATGATGCTCGTAGCCGAGTCAGCTGCACGCAAGGCACTCCTACACCTTCGAGACATCATTCTAGAGATGGCTGACGAGCCATCTAATCGCTACCTTCCCTTCAAGAAGGATGATCTTGGCGAAAGTTGGATGCTAATTCCATCCAAGGAGGATGGCACACCACTCAGGTTCCAGACCTACTTCAGCCTCTCCGTCGATAGTCTGGTTCACAACCTGATTAAGGAGTCCATGAAGCTCCACAAGGAACTTCACCACACCCGAGAGCTACTTCGTTGAGCCAAGACGAAGCCAGACAAGATCAAGAAGGATGGAGCCCCTGAGGAATGACTAGATGTCGCTTATCGAGGAGGAGTACCCCCATCTAGAGAGGCACGTACACGTCATCATCGCATGAGTGCAAAGGAGTACCGTGAGCTCTTCACCGACCCGCCAGCAAAGCATCGTCGGGATGGACTTCCTCGTTCTCTGACCCCTTCGATCGGGAATGATGCCCGTTCATATGATGAATAGGAGGAAGACCCAGAGGAGCGTGACTACGAGACCGAGCACTCCACCACATGAGTCCGAGAACCCCTAGGGTGGGATCAGACATGAATCCCTCCTGCAAAGTCGAATCCGTGTAACGGTTTATATGAAACCATGTTTGCTTGTTGTTTGTTTTGTTGTTTGTGCTCCGATGCAAGTCACGCTTTTGCCTTAGGCAACATGTAAGCGACTCCATCGTCTATCTTAATATATGTTGGTCTTTCGACCTTTGTTTTACCACACTTGCACTCGACCAACCCCCTTAGGCGCACTTTTCCATTGTTGCTTCTCCCCTCGTATGTCCTAGTTGTTTGACATGGCTGCTCCGAACACGATGGTGACTGCTACCCACAACAGCTCTTTCGCCAACCCTGAAGGCGGCAACTCAAGCCAGCAACAGGGAGTTGGTGGGTCTGCTCACGCTAGAGGACACCAGGAGAAGCCACAAGGCGACATTCCCCCACCACCACCTCCACCGGAGAACATGACCATAGCTCAGTTTCTCCAAGTTCTCCGAGAGGAATGCCAAGCCAACAATGCTGCTATTTAGCAAATGGCTCAGGCCCTCGTGAGCAACCAGCAGCATGGCAGGAACGACAATGGACGCTCCACTGTGTCTGAGTTCATGAGCAATTCGCCCCCAACCTTCACCGAGACTGCTGAACCCTTGGATGTAGATGACTGGATCCGCACCATCGAGGACCTCCTTGGACTGGTCAATTGCAATGAGGATCGTGAGAAGGTGATTTATGCCTCTCACTGTCTCGGAGGTACCGCCCGAGCTTGGTGGGACGGATTCAAGGTCATGCAAGGTGAGCATGTGATCACTTGGAATGACTTCAAGGAAGGATTCCGCACCACCCACATTCCTTATGGGATCATGGCTATCAAGAAGAGAGAGTTCCGAGCGCTAACGCAAGGAAGTGGCTCTGTCAAGGAGTACTTGCAGAAGTTCAACCTGCTGTCAAGGTATGCACCTGAAGATGTCAACACGAAGGCTGCCAAGAAGGAACACTTCATGGAAGGACCTCAATAGACCCTGCAGTATCAGCTCATCATCTATGACTGTTGTACCTGCTTCGACCTAGTGAACAAGGCCCTCATGATGGAAGACAAGTGACGTGCCATAGACGACACTCGCAAGAGCAAGATGATCAGCAAGAGTAGCCCCAGCAACCACAAGCCTCGCCCCTCGCAGCCAGCACCAGCCAAGCCGACCTATCAGCCATAGTAGGCTAGACCTACTACGCTTCATCCGAGATACCAGCCTCAGCAGTATGCCAATCCAGGCCAGCTTACAACAACCCCAATAACAACAACGGTGGCAGAAACTTCAACAACAACCCTAGGCAAGTCACTTGCTTTGGATGTGGTCAGTCTGCACACATCTCTAAGCTCTACCCCAACAAGAAGCCAGATGCACCGCGCCCCAATGCGCCAAACTAAGGTCAAGGCCGTGGAGCACCACCAAGGAACCCCGCTCCCCACAACTAGCCCAACAATGGAAAGGGTCCTGTGAATCACGTCACCGTAAAGAAAGCCCAGGAAGACTCGGACGTCTTATTGGGTTCGTTCCTCGTCAACTCAACCCTAGCAACAGTATTGTTTAAATGTGGAGCTTCACATTCTTTTGTCACCCAAAAGTTTGCATTAGAGAGTGGCATGAAACCTACACCCCTGGGTAGTCGCATGTTGATACAAACCCCGGGTTCAGTTATGAAGTCTAGCATAGGGTGTAAGGGAGTGAAGATTGACATCAGCGGGGTAGACTTCCTAGCAGACCTTATAGTTCTCGATTCACCCGACTTCACCATCATCCTTGGCATGAATTGGTTGACCAAGCACCAAGGCTTGTTAGATTGTGCCAAGAGGATAGTTGACGGGGTTATTACCCCTAGGTAGGCCAAAGCAACGGGGTCTTCCCCCTTTCGCTTCGAAGAAAAACTACGCGGCCAGCGGGGCGTGGCCGGCTGGAGGACGTCTGGCACGAGCCAACGCCAGCTGGCGCCCTGGCCGGCTAGTCAAGGAGCCGGCTGGACCCTCGGCCGGCTCGGCGCGGTCGGCTGCCCACGGGCCAGCTCTTCCCTTGACCTTGGGACGGACATGCCCCGTCCCGTCCCTCTGCGCGTGGGTACGACGACGCGACGTGACCGACACGATGGGCGGCCCTGTGGCTATAGTGGCCGCTTACGCACTACGACGCGTGGCTACAGTCCAACCGTCCCAGCCGCTAACCTTGGTGAGTGTAACTAGGTAGGGGAACAGTGCCGGCACGCCCTCGCCACTCGATTACCTACCTCGGTGTGGCTACAGTGTCGCCGGCTGTACCGGAGACTTCGGCCGGTTGGCGCTAGAAGATGCCCCCCCCGGGTGGCCCGTGCCGCGGTAGGTGAGCGAGGGACAATCGCAGAGCCGGCTGGCGGGCCCCAACGCGAAATGGGACCGCTCAGCCGGCGGGCCCCGCCAACGACGAGACGGCGTGAGCGGCAGGACCCTCTAGCCAGCCGGACGGACTGCCAGCCGGGTCTCCCCACGTTGGTACTTATAACATATTGTAAGAGCCGAGGGGTTGGCCTATAGAACCCTCGAGCCCCCCATGCAACAGGGATGGATGATCACGGACATCCACATCCACGCACGAACGATCATCCCCACACATCCCCTTCTAGCAGTGGAGGAAGAGGAGTCGGTTGCCCCTTCTTCGTCCTCTAGACACAGCTCCAGGAGCACCATTGTACTCATATCTATCCATCCAAATTAACCAAGCAGGACTAGGGGTATTACCTCCCCCGGAGGGCCCTGAACCTGGGTACATTGTGTGTCACCATTTCTTGTGCCTAATCTCGCACTCGGAGCCCGTCGGTGTCCTCCGGCCCTAACCACCTACGATAAGCCACCCCATGGCACCTATCGTGAGAAAACGACGACAGTTGGCGCCCACCGTGGGCCGTACGCGGCGTCGGCCGGATTCATGCTCCAGGCGGGACCCCTCGCCATTCTCCGCCGTCGCCACTCATCCCGGCGAAACCGTGGGGGGATCGTGGGGCTTGCTCCGGCGCTCCCTACAGGCAACACCGTCGGCCCCATGGCCGACATCGATGCGCTCAACGAGCGCTTCGGCAGGCTCAGCCTCGCCGAGGCCCCGGTCACTAATGATTACCCCGCGGGGGTGCTCGTCTGTGTTGGTCCGCCCATGGCAGTGGGCGCACTCCTTGCGGCAAAGCCCAGCGGCTCCCACCATTGCGTGGGAGTGATGGCCATCACTTCCTCCATCGCTTTCGGAGGGGCGCGGGTCACGGCTACCGCTGCCACTGCCCGCGTCGGCACGTCCGACCCCCTCGGCGTGACCCTCCTAGGCTTGAGCACTCTGATCGCCCCGACGGCGAACCCCGATACCACCGCGGCTGACCTCAAGGCGGCTCACCGCATCCTGTTCGGGGATGCCACTACGCTCGCGGAGACGCGGCGCCGCATGGAGGCGTCACAGCGGGAGTACGCTTCCGCCTATGGAATCATCCCGGCTGGCACCGAGCCCAGCCGGCGTGAGGCTGTGCACGACCGCGGCCGCATGGTTGCCGAAATCCTCAGCAGCAAAATGCCCGTCTACGACACCCCCACGACTAACGTGTGGGCTCTCAAGGTGGCCTACGAGGAATTGGCCACCTTGGAGGGCGAAGAGCGTGCCGCCCATGAGCGCCACATCAAGGAGCTCATTGATGTTGCTGATGCGTAGCAGCATCTGCTCGCGACGGGCGGCGCCGCCACTGAAGGCCCCCGCACCGAGCGCGAGGGAACGGGTACTGCCGGCCGCCAGGCGGCCCAATACTCCTGCTCCTTTGCGTCTCCAGCCGCCGGGCCGAAGCAAACAACCCCGAGTCCTCTCAAATGTCGGGGAGTGAGCAGCCGGCTGTTAGCAGCTGGCGCACCAACGAGCCGCCTCGGAGTGTCCTCCACCATGAAGCGCCGCCATCCGGTAGCCGGCGCAGCCATGGGCACACGCTGACTCCGCGACGCGAGTCGCGGCAGTCAGCGCCACCCACCGTCCGTCCCGAACTCTCGGTTCGGCTCAGACCACGCGTCCCCCGCAGCGAGAACGACGTCCGCAACCGCCTCGACAAACTCGCAAAATCCTCCCTCCTTGAGGAGGAGTACTCGATTGGTCCGGCCTGCTTTGGCCCCCGGATCCGCACCGAGCCATTCTCAACCGGCTTCACGCTCCCTAGGTACACCCCGAAATACAACGGGGCCGCCAAGCCCGAAGACTGGCTGATCGACTACACCACCGCGGTGGGCATCGCTAGGGGGAATAAGCGAGTAGCAATTCGCTACGCCCCCCTCATGCTGATCGGCTCGGCCCGCACCTGGCTCAATAGCCTGGCAACCGGCAGCATCAATAGCTGGAAGGACTTTGAGGAGGCTATCGTCCACCACTTCACCGGCACATACAAGCGGCCTGGCCGTCCCCGTGAACTCGCCATGCGCGTTCAGGGGCTGGACGAATCACTCCGTGACTACCTCACTCGATAGACCGAGCTTCGCAACTCCTGCGAGGGGTGCACGACGTGCAGGCCATGCCATACTTCATCGAGGGCTGCCAGGACGGCACCCCTCTCAAGCATAAGCTCCTGTGCTCCAAGCCGGCCACGCTTGACGAGCTCATGACAAAGGCGGACAAATACACCACGGCCGATTCGGCCATTCGGGTCAAAACGACCCCGCCTGCCAAGGCAACGACGACGCTGGCCACGACCCGGCCGGCTGCCGACAACCGCCAGCCGCAGAACAACAAACGCAAGAACGACCAGCCGGATCCCAGCTACGAGAGCCGGCAAGTCAATACCGTCATGGATCAGGAGCCGGCTGCCCAGCCATCCGGCCAGTGCCAGCGCACCGGCAAGGCTGCCTGGCAGCCGAAGCTCACCTTCGAGCAAATGCTCGACCTCCCCTGCAAGAACCATTCAGGGGCCAAACCCTCTACGCACATGCTCTGGCAGTGCAGCTTCTCACAGTGATTGGCCCGGGGGGACGGCCTTTCGGCTCCTCCCACGCCGCCAGCCCTTGCGCCGTCCCCGGCCCAAGCTTTCGCCCTGGCGCCGGCAACGGCTCCGAATGACGGTCGTCTAATCGACCAGTTCCCCAACCAGGACGGTTGCTACGTTGTCTTCACCAGTGAAGATACGGGCAAAGACGCTCAAGGACATCTTTGCGTGGTCCCCCAAGGACATGCCAGGTGTTCCGAGGAAGTTCGCCGAGCACAAACTCCACGTCTGGCCGGATGCCAAGCCGGTTAAGCAACCCTTGCACCGCTTCTCTGAGGAGAAGCGGCATACTATAGGCAAAGAGATCGTCCGGCTGCTCACAGCCGGGTTCATCATGGAAGTGTTCCACCCGGACTGGCTGGGCAACCCAGTCCTGGTGCTGAAGAAGAACAAGACCTGGTGCATGTGCATCGACTATACTAGCTTGAACAAGGCGTGTCCCAAGGATCCATTCGCCCTGCCGCGGATCGATCAAGTGATCGACTCCACGACCGGCTGCGACTTGCTGTCCTTCCAGGATGCCTACTCACGCTACCACAAGATCAAGATGGATCCGGAAGACCGGCTCAAGACCTCCTTCATCAAGCCCTTTAGGGCCTACTTCTACATCACCATGTCCTTCGGCCTGAAGAACGCTGGCGCCACCTTCCAACGGTGCATGCAGAAGTGCCTCCTGCCTCAAATAGGCAAGAACGTCCACGTCT
This sequence comes from Hordeum marinum, assembly GCA_022496015.1. Taxonomy (NCBI): domain Eukaryota; kingdom Viridiplantae; phylum Streptophyta; class Magnoliopsida; order Poales; family Poaceae; genus Hordeum; species Hordeum marinum. Next base: position 315,421,699 of record CM039678.1, read on the forward strand.
ACATCAACGACATCATCGTCAAAACCAAGAAGCATTTCAGCCTCCTCGATGACCTGCGGGAGACCTTCACGAACCTACGCGAGTACAAGATCAAGATCAACCCGGAGAAGTGTGTCTTCGGCCTCACCGGCCAACTCCCGGGTTTCTTCGTGCCCGCTCGTGGCATCGAAGCTAACCCTGAGAAGATCAGCGCGATCGAGCGCATGCCAAAGCCGACCTGGCTCCGCGACGTCCAGAAGTTCACCGCCTGCCTGGCCTTGCTCAGCTGGTTCATCAGCCGGTTGGGGGAGAAGGCCTTGCCCCTCTACGGGCTCCTTCACAAGATGGATCTAATCGAGTTGGGGCAAACCAAGAGGCCGGGCGTCTTCTACTGGCCCGACGAGGCGGACGAGGCCTTCCGCGGCCTCAAGAAGGCTCTCACCCACGCGCCCATCCTGGCCGTGTTGGCTGAGAAGGAACCGCTGCTCGCCTACATCATGGCGACCACCCACGTCATCAGCGTCGTCTTGGTGGTCGAGCGGCCGGAGGAGGGCAAGTCCCTGCCGGTCCAATGGCCCGTCTACTACCTTAGTGAGGTCCTCTCCGCGTCCAAGAAAAACTACCCCCACTACCAGAAGATGTGCTAGGGCATATACTTCGCCGCCAAGAAGGTCAAGAAATACTTCCAAGAGCATACCATTACCGTGGTGAGCACGGCCCGATCGGCGAAATGATGAGCGGCCAGGACTCCACCGGCTGGATCGCCAAGTGGGTCATCGCCCTCGCCGATCATGAGATCCGGTACAAGCCAAGAACCGCCATCAAGTCACAGGCATTGGCGGACTTCCTCGACGATTGGACGAAGACGGAGTTCGTTCTGCCTCCCCCAGACTCCACGCATTGGCGCATGCACTTCAACGGCTCGAAAATGAGGACCGTCCTGGGTGCCGACATAGTCCTCTCCTCCCCGAAAGGTGATCAGCTTAAATACGCCCTCCAAATCCACTTCGCCGCCCCCAACAACGTGGCTGAGTATGAGGCCATCGTCCATGGCCTCCGGCTCACCAAGGAGATCGACATCAGGCGCATCCTCTGCTTCGGCGACTCCGACCTCGTGGTGCAGCAAGTCTCTGGTGAATGGGACGCCACGGACGCCAACATGGCCAGCTACCGCTTCCTTCGTACAACAGCTCACCGGCTCCATCGAGGATTGTGAGCTTAATCACGCCCCACAGGCGGACAACGAGGCAATGGATGCGCTGCCAAAGATTGGCTCCACACAACAGGCCATCGCAGCCGGTGTCTCCCTCGAACGGCTGCTCAAGCCGTCGATCAAGCCTTCCCCAGAATCGGAGTCAATCTTCATGTCGGCGGGTGTCGCCGGCCCAACGACGGCCCCGGCCGCCTCTCCCGCAACTTCACCGGCTCCCGAACCATCGGCCGCCCAGTCAGCTCCGACCGAGCCAGCGGCGTCCGAGGCGGCTAGCCTCGGCGGCACAGCCGTCATGATGATCACCGACCAATCGGCCCTAGGGGCTGGCGAGCTAGACTCGGGGGCTGACCAACTAGCCTCGGGGGCTCCCAAGCCGGTCCCGGGGGCTGGCAAGCCGGTCCCGGGGACTGACCAACCAGTCCTGGGGACTCCCGAGCCGGCCGCCGTCTCGGCCCCCTCGTGGGCCCAACCCATCCTATTGTTTCTTCAATGAGGCGAGCTGCCTCCGTACAAGGCTCTGGCAAGGCAAATCCAGTGCCGAGCCATGGCCTACGACATCATCAACAATGAGCTCGTCCACCGTAGCACCACCGGCATCTTCCAGCGATGCGTCGAGACAGAAAAGGGTCTGGAGATCCTCCTCGACATTCAATAGGGCGAGTGTGGGCATCATGCCGCCTCTCGGACCCTGGTGGCCAAGGCTTTCCGCCACGGTTTCTTCTGGCCAACGGCTCTCGAGGCGGCCAAGAAGTTAGTCGACGAATGCGAGGGTTGCCAACGCTGCATGCAAAGCCACCTGCCAGCCACGACCCTCCAAACCATCCCCCTCTCGGGGCCTTTCACCGTTTGGGGGCCAGACATGGTGGGCCTATTCAAGACCGCTCGAGGCGGCATGACGCATTTGCTGGTGGCTATCAACAAATTCACCAAGTGGATCAAGGCGCGACCAATCAAGAAGCTCGACGGCCCCACGGTAGGACACAGCATTCCTCATGGCATCATCACGGACAACGGCACCAACTTTGCCAAGGGCGTGCTCGCGCGCTTCTGCTCCAAGCAAGGAATCCTGCTTGACCTGGCCTCCGTCGCTCATCCGCAGTCAAATGACCAGGTCGAGAGGGCGAATGGCCTCATCCTATCCGGCATCAAGCCTCGGCTCATGACGCCGCTGGTAAGGTCGGCCGGCTGCTGGATCGACGAGCTGTCGGTCGTCCTTCGGAGTCTCAGGACCACCCCGAACTGGTCAACCGGCTACACTCCCTTCTTCCTTGTGTATGGGTCCGAGGCGATCATCCCCACCGACATCAAGTTTGATTTGCCTTGGGTCGCCCTATACACGGAGAAGGACACAAAGGAGGCAAGAGAAGACGGGGTCGACCTACTCGAGGAAGCTCGTGAACTGGCCTTGAGTCGGACGGCGATCTACCACCAGAAGCTCTAGCACTACCACAACAAGCGGATCCGGCCGCTCTCGTTCCACGAGGGGGACCTGGTCCTCGGGCGGATCCAACAAACCGCCGGACAACACAAGTTGTCCTCCCCATGGGAGGGCCCGTTCATCATCATCAAAGCACTACACAACAACGCATACTACCTGATAGACGCCTAGAAGCCGCAGAAGCACAAAAGAGATGCCTCCGTTGAAGAGACGGAGCGCCCATGGAACGCGGCCCTTCTGTGCCCGTTTTACTGCTGAAGGAACTAGTGCATGTATGTATCCCCACCCTTTTGGGCTTATAAATGCAATGGGCGCCCCAAGCCGGCTCTTGGGGTGTGCCTCGTTTCGTTTCCCTCAAAAGTGTTCCTCACTCACCGGCTCCCCGGCCCGACTCCCGGGCCCAGGGGCTAGCCGGCTGGGCCTAGAAATGCCTCTCTGAAAAATGGCTAAGTAATTTGAGCCGGCCAAACTTCCCCACCCTTACCCGCTACAGAACCGGCTCCCGGCTGTCTGACTGACGGGGCCTCAGGGCGGCAAGGTTTGGCTCACATGAAAGGTCAAAACAAAGGGAGACCCCTTCTATGCCTAGTCGGACCCTCGCCGCGTCTCTACCATTCTACATATCCCGAAAAACCCTCACGATTCCTATGTTTTGAGGCGGATCCCTTGGGGCGGACGCCCCGACCACCTACAGACCGTTTCCCGGCTGTCGGGCTCGCGGGGCCGAAACTAAAGGGGAAACAAAGTAGAAACAAAAAGAGTCGAGGCGGGCAAAAAAGGATAAGGACGAAGCGGCATGAGTCACAAGACAAACACGACAAACTATTCTTGGCATAAATATTAAGGCAAAAGCATCCCACGGCCAGCATTCATTTCATTACACAAACACCCCCAGTGGGTGGATTCAAGTTTTACATGAAGGGAGGAAAAAGAGAAAGATAAAAAAGACGCCCAGGGGCTCAGGCCACCGGCGAATCGCCAGCCGGCACGTCGTGGGGCGGCTCGGTCCTCGCCTCGGAGGTGGTCCTGGCCTTCGAGGAAGGCCCCTCGGTCTCGGCCGTCTTGCCGCTGGAGTCGATGCTCTCTTTGGCGACTTCATCATCAGCCGACTCCTCAGGCAGCGGCTCGCCATCCTCGCCAAGGACCGCCAGGAACTCGTCCGCGTCGACGTACGACGCGAGCTTGTTGGCCCGCTAGACAAGGGCCAGCTCGCGGGCCTCCCGCTCTGCAGCCGGCTCGTCTCGCATGGTCGCCAGCCGGCCCAGGTCCACGCCATGGTACCAAGACATTTCGAACCGGAGCGCCATCTGCGCTCTAGCTCGGGCAACCGATGACTTCTAGCCTTCGAGGCGGGGGACGGCGTGCTCCAGCCACTGAGCCACGCAGTGCGTCGGAGCTCCCCGCGGCCCGGCCACAGTGCGGCGATGACCTCCTTGCCAACGATCTTGAGCCGCTCGAGATGGGTCATCCGCATCTCGATGGCGAGCCCGATCTCATCCATGTCCCACGCGGCATGCTCCTCGATGGAGCGACCGCACCCCCGAAGGTACTCCCGGTGCTCCTCAACCGCGCGCGCAACATGGCGATGAGTTTCCGAGAAGCGCCCTGGAAGGAAGAAGAAGAGAAGGAAAGAAAAGCAAGTTGAAACACGAGAAACGACAAAGGGAAAAGCAACCGGTTGAGGAAGAGAAAGACTGACACCTACCTTCGATCGCGTCGTCCACCCCAAGGGCGAAGTGGAGCGCCACCTTGTCCTCCGACGCCAGGGCCGCCTCCGAGGTGGTGAGGGAACCCTTGACCTCCTCGAGCATCCTCTCGAGGCGGGTGACCTCGCCTTGAAGGGCGGCGGTCCTCAAGGCGGCGTCAACCGCCTCCTTGAAGACCGCCTCCCAGGCCGCCACCTCCTTTGTCGCCTCGGTCTTGAGCCGGTCCTGTGCCGCCTCCTCGTCGACCAGCAACACGGCCAGCCGGTCCATCTCCTGTGTGGCCGCTTGGATGTCCCGTGCCAGCCGGCCCCGTTCGGCGACAAGCCCGGTCTTCTCCCCCCGAAGGGTGGCCAGCTCACCTGCAAGACACAACCAACGTCAGCCGACTCCCGAGGGCTATATGCTCCTCCTACGAAGTGCAACCTACCTTGCACGCGCGCCAGCTCCTCCTCCAGGCGGTAGAAGCGGTATTTGCAGCGGTTGTGGATGGTGACCACTTCCGCGAATAGCTTCTCCTGTAGGGAGGTTCCCTCCTATCGCAAAAAAGGCAAAGGTCAAGACATGCTCAAAAGAAATCCGGCTCGGCTGCTCGTCAGCCGGTCATCTGGCCCACATCTCGGGGGCTACACCCAGTGGGTGCGCTCACGTGCCCCCACTGAAAATTCTAAGGCAAAGTGTCGGCTTACCTCCGCACGCTGAAGGGCGGCGTCCGCCGTCTCCGCAAACCGGGCCAACTCCTGTCGGCACCGGTCCAGGACACTTCCCAAGTCCGCGAAGGAGGCGACCAGGCCACCTGCCTAGGGGGCCAGCAGGGCCGGCATGCTCGCCAGCGCTCCCAGTCCCGGACGACCTCCCGCATCGGCCGCAGGGTCCTCCAGGCCCGGCCGCCGTTGCCGCCCTGGCTCGCCGCGGCTCCAATTGCCGGGGGCGGGTTGATGATGGCAAGGGGCCGGGAGTCGCTTCCCGCTGGCCCCCCGCCCAGTGCCGTCACCGCCTCCTCTCACGGGCGCTTCACCGCGTCGTTCACGCCGAAAGGGACCTCCACCTGCATGGCCGCCACCTCCGGCGCCGCCTCCGGGGCCACCGGGACCTCCGGCACCTCGACCCGGGCCGGCTCGGCCGCAGGCGGGGTCACCTCCGGCAACTCAGGCCGGATCGCCATGGGAGACGGCTCCGTCATCGCCTCCCTCGCCTGATCCGTCTCTTGCGAGGGCGGAGGCGCTGGCGGGTCCATAGCCGCCCCTCGCGCCTCGCTTGACGGAGGCCTCAACATGCGGGTTGCCTCTGCTGCCGAGTATGAAGCCTGCAGAGGCTTCGCTGACCCCCTCCGACGCCGGCTGCTCGAGGTCCCGGAGTGCGTGGCCCCTCCTCGCGTCCCGGACCTAGAGGCTCATAGCTCCGCGAGCCTCCTCTTCTCTTCCCGCTGGGTGGCTGCGTGCCCACGGGCCAGCCGACTGGCGGCATCTGTCGGCTCCCCCGCCAGCTCCTCCTGGAGCTCGACGGGGTCACTACAACACCCAAGGACCGGTCATTGACCAGCTCGCGAGGCGAAAGCAAAAAACTTACGCGAAATAAAAACTTACCCGGTGACAAGGGGCAAGGCCCGCTTGGCGCGTGGCGTCGGCTTCCGCGCAGCCACCTTCACCCACTTCGGGCCGGGCGGCGGGGCCGCTAGCCCCCCCTGAGCCGGCCTATTCCCCCGGTCGGCCGCTCCGGCCGTCGGGGCTTGAGCTGGCCGCTCCTCGCTCCTCTAACCCTGGCACGCTGAAGGAGGAGGCTCATTTAGAATCATCAAGGCGTCATCATCGTCGTCGTCATCCGTCCAATCCTTGATCGAGGAGGCATGAGGGAACTCACCCGCTCCGCTAGGCTCCCCGACCGTGCCGGATCCTCCGGCTCCACCGGGAGCACTGACTCGCGGGTCCGCCGGCTCGTCGGGTCCTCCTGAGGAGTCCACTCCTTCCTCTAGGGGGCCTCCCGTCGGGTAGTCTTCAGAGTCGGAGTTCTCACACTCCGCCTCAAAGATCTGTGAATGCGGGCCGGCACGTCCGACCCCCTCGGCGCGACCCTCCTAGGCTTGAGCACTCTGATCGCCCCGACGGCGAACCCCGATACCACCGCGGCTGACCTCAAGGCGGCTCACCGCATCCTGTTCGGGGATGCCACTACGCTCGCGGAGACGCGGCGCCGCATGGAGGCGTCACAGCGGGAGTACGCTTCCGCCTATGGAATCATCCCGGCTGGCACCGAGCCCAGCCGGCGTGAGGCTGTGCACGACCGCGGCCGCATGGTTGCCGAAATCCTCAGCGGCAAAATGCCCGTCTACGACACCCCCACGACTAACGTGTGGGCTCTCAAGGTGGCCTACGAGGAATTGGCCACCTTGGAGGGCGAAGAGCGTGCCGCCCATGAGCGCCACATCAAGGAGCTCATTGATGTTGCTGATGCGTAGCAGCATCTGCTCGCGACGGGCGGCGCCGCCACTGAAGGCCCCCGCACCGAGCGCGAGGGAACGGGTACTGCCGGCCGCCAGGCGGCCCAATACTCCTGCTCCTTTGCGTCTCCAGCCGCCGGGCCGAAGCAAACAACCCCGAGTCCTCTCAAATGTCGGGGAGTGAGCAGCCGGCTGTTAGCAGCTGGCGCACCAACGAGCCGCCTCGGAGTGTCCTCCACCATGAAGCGCCGCCATCCGGTAGCCGGCGCAGCCATGGGCACACGCTGACTCCGCGACGCGAGTCGCGGCAGTCAGCACCACCCACCGTCCGTCCCGAACTCTCGGTTCGGCTCAGACCACGCGTCCCCCGCAGCGAGAACAACGTCCGCAACCGCCTCGACAAACTCGCAAAATCCTCCCTCCTTGAGGAGGAGTACTCGATTGGTCCGGCCTGCTTTGGCCCCCGGATCCGCACCGAGCCATTCTCAACCGGCTTCACGCTCCCTAGGTACACCCCGAAATACAACGGGGCCGCCAAGCCCGAAGACTGGCTGATCGACTACACCACCGCGGTGGGCATCGCTAGGGGGAATAAGCGAGTAGCAATTCGCTACGCCCCCCTCATGCTGATCGGCTCGGCCCGCACCTGGCTCAATAGCCTGGCAACCGGCAGCATCAATAGCTGGAAGGACTTTGAGGAGGCTATCGTCCACCACTTCACCGGCACATACAAGCGGCCTGGCCGTCCCCGTGAACTCGCCATGCGCGTTCAGGGGCTGGACGAATCACTCCGTGACTACCTCACTCGATAGACCGAGCTTCGCAACTCCTGCGAGGGGTGCACGACGTGCAGGCCATGCCATACTTCATCGAGGGCTGCCAGGACGGCACCCCTCTCAAGCATAAGCTCCTGTGCTCCAAGCCGGCCACGCTTGACGAGCTCATGACAAAGGCGGACAAATACACCACGGCCGATTCGGCCATTCGGGTCAAAACGACCCCGCCTGCCAAGGCAACGACGACGCTGGCCACGACCCGGCCGGCTGCCGACAACCGCCAGCCGCAGAACAACAAACGCAAGAACGAACAGCCGGATCCCAGCTACGAGAGCCGGCAAGTCAATACCGTCATGGATCAGGAGCCGGCTGCCCAGCCATCCGGCCAGTGCCAGCGCACCGGCAAGGCTGCCTGGCAGCCGAAGCTCACCTTCGAGCAAATGCTCGACCTCCCCTGCAAGAACCATTCAGGGGCCAAACCCTCTACGCACATGCTCTGGCAGTGCAGCTTCTCACAGTGATTGGCCCGGGGGGACGGCCTTTCGGCTCCTCCCACGCCGCCAGCCCTTGCGCCGTCCCCGGCCCAAGCTTTCGCCCTGGCGCCGGCAACGGCTCCGAATGACGGTCGTCTAATCGACCAGTTCCCCAACCAGGACGGTTGCTACGTTGTCTTCACCAGTGAAGATACGGGCAAAGACGCTCAAGGACATCTTTGCGTGGTCCCCCAAGGACATGCCAGGTGTTCCGAGGAAGTTCGCCGAGCACAAACTCCACGTCTGGCCGGATGCCAAGCCGGTTAAGCAACCCTTGCGCCGCTTCTCTGAGGAGAAGCGGCATACTATAGGCAAAGAGATCGTCCGGCTGCTCACAGCCGGGTTCATCATGGAAGTGTTCCACCCGGACTGGCTGGGCAACCTAGTCCTGGTGCTGAAGAAGAACAAGACCTGGTGCATGTGCATCGACTATACTAGCTTGAACAAGGCGTGTCCCAAGGATCCATTCGCCCTGCCGCGGATCGATCAAGTGATCGACTCCACGACCGGCTGCGACTTGCTGTCCTTCCAGGATGCCTACTCACGCTACCACAAGATCAAGATGGATCCGGAAGACCGGCTCAAGACCTCCTTCATCAAGCCCTTTAGGGCCTACTTCTACATCACCATGTCCTTCGGCCTGAAGAACGCTGGCGCCACCTTCCAACGGTGCATGCAGAAGTGCCTCCTGCCTCAAATAGGCAAGAACGTCCACGTCTACATCAACGACATCATCGTCAAAACCAAGAAGCATTTCAGCCTCCTCGATGACCTGCGGGAGACCTTCACGAACCTACGCGAGTACAAGATCAAGATCAACCCGGAGAAGTGTGTCTTCGGCCTCACCGGCCAACTCCCGGGTTTCTTCGTGCCCGCTCGTGGCATCGAAGCTAACCCTGAGAAGATCAGCGCGATCGAGCGCATGCCAAAGCCGACCTGGCTCCGCGACGTCCAGAAGTTCACCGCCTGCCTGGCCTTGCTCAGCTGGTTCATCAGCCGGTTGGGGGAGAAGGCCTTGCCCCTCTACGGGCTCCTTCACAAGATGGATCTAATCGAGTTGGGGCAAACCAAGAGGCCGGGCGTCTTCTACTGGCCCGACGAGGCGGACGAGGCCTTCCGCGGCCTCAAGAAGGCTCTCACCCACGCGCCCATCCTGGCCGTGTTGGCTGAGAAGGAACCGCTGCTCGCCTACATCATGGCGACCACCCACGTCATCAGCGTCGTCTTGGTGGTCGAGCGGCCGGAGGAGGGCAAGTCCCTGCCGGTCCAATGGCCCGTCTACTACCTTAGTGAGGTCCTCTCCGCGTCCAAGAAAAACTACCCCCACTACCAGAAGATGTGCTAGGGCATATACTTCGCCGCCAAGAAGGTCAAGAAATACTTCCAAGAGCATACCATTACCGTGGTGAGCACGGCCCGATCGGCGAAATGATGAGCGGCCAGGACTCCACCGGCTGGATCGCCAAGTGGGTCATCGCCCTCGCCGATCATGAGAGCCGGTACAAGCCAAGAACCGCCATCAAGTCACAGGCATTGGCGGACTTCCTCGATGATTGGACAAAGACGGAGTTCGTTCTGCCTCCCCCAGACTCCACGCATTGGCGCATGCACTTCAACGGCTCGAAAATGAGGACCGTCCTGGGTGCCGACATAGTCCTCTCCTCCCCGAAAGGTGATCAGCTTAAATACGCCCTCCAAATCCACTTCGCCGCCCCCAACAACGTGGCTGAGTATGAGGCCATCGTCCATGGCCTCCGGCTCACCAAGGAGATCGACATCAGGCGCATCCTCTGCTTCGGCGACTCCGACCTCGTGGTGCAGCAAGTCTCTGGTGAATGGGACGCCACGGACGCCAACATGGCCAGCTACCGCTTCCTTCGTACAACAGCTCACCGGCTCCATCGAGGATTGTGAGCTTAATCACGCCCCACAGGCGGACAACGAGGCAATGGATGCGCTGCCAAAGATTGGCTCCACACAACAGGCCATCGCAGCCGGTGTCTCCCTCGAACGGCTGCTCAAGCCGTCGATCAAGCCTTCCCCAGAATCGGAGTCAATCTTCATGTCGGCGGGTGTCGCCGGCCCAACGACGGCCCCGGCCGCCTCTCCCGCAACTTCACCGGCTCCCGAACCATCGGCCGCCCAGTCAGCTCCGACCGAGCCAGCGGCGTCCGAGGCGGCTAGCCTCGGCGGCACAGCCGTCATGATGATCACCGACCAATCGGCCCTAGGGGCTGGCGAGCTAGACTCGGGGGCTGACCAACTAGCCTCGGGGGCTCCCAAGCCGGTCCCGGGGGCTGGCAAGCCGGTCCCGGGGACTGACCAACCAGTCCTGGGGACTCCCGAGCCGGCCGCCGTCTCGGCCCCCTCGTGGGCCCAACCCATCCTATTGTTTCTTCAATGAGGCGAGCTGCCTCCGTACAAGGCTCTGGCAAGGCAAATCCAGTGCCGAGCCATGGCCTACGACATCATCAACAATGAGCTCGTCCACCGTAGCACCACCGGCATCTTCCAGCGATGCGTCGAGACAGAAAAGGGTCTGGAGATCCTCCTCGACATTCAATAGGGCGAGTGTGGGCATCATGCCGCCTCTCGGACCCTGGTGGCCAAGGCTTTCCGCCACGGTTTCTTCTGGCCAACGGCTCTCGAGGCGGCCAAGAAGTTAGTCGACGAATGCGAGGGTTGCCAACGCTGCATGCAAAGCCACCTGCCAGCCACGACCCTCCAAACCATCCCCCTCTCGGGGCCTTTCACCGTTTGGGGGCCAGACATGGTGGGCCTATTCAAGACCGCTCGAGGCGGCATGACGCATTTGCTGGTGGCTATCAACAAATTCACCAAGTGGATCAAGGCGCGACCAATCAAGAAGCTCGACGGCCCCACGGTAGGACACAGCATTCCTCATGGCATCATCACGGACAACGGCACCAACTTTGCCAAGGGCGTGCTCGCGCGCTTCTGCTCCAAGCAAGGAATCCTGCTTGACCTGGCCTCCGTCGCTCATCCGCAGTCAAACGACCAGGTCGAGAGGGCGAATGGCCTCATCCTATCCGGCATCAAGCCTCGGCTCATGACGCCGCTGGTAAGGTCGGCCGGCTGCTGGATCGACGAGCTGTCGGTCGTCCTTCGGAGTCTCAGGACCACCCCGAACTGGTCAACCGGCTACACTCCCTTCTTCCTTGTGTATGGGTCCGAGGCGATCATCCCCACCGACATCAAGTTTGATTTGCCTTGGGTCGCCCTATACACGGAGAAGGACACAAAGGAGGCAAGAGAAGACGGGGTCGACCTACTCGAGGAAGCTCGTGAACTGGCCTTGAGTCGGACGGCGATCTACCACCAGAAGCTCTAGCACTACCACAACAAGCGGATCCGGCCGCTCTCGTTCCACGAGGGGGACCTGGTCCTCGGGCGGATCCAACAAACCGCCGGACAACACAAGTTGTCCTCCCCATGGGAGGGCCCGTTCATCATCATCAAAGCACTACACAACAACGCATACTACCTGATAGACGCCTAGAAGCCGCAGAAGCACAAAAGAGATGCCTCCGTTGAAGAGACGGAGCGCCCATGGAACGCGGCCCTTCTGTGCCCGTTTTACTGCTGAAGGAACTAGTGCATGTATGTATCCCCACCCTTTTGGGCTTATAAATGCAATGGGCGCCCCAAGCCGGCTCTTGGGGTGTGCCTCGTTTCGTTTCCCTCAAAAGTGTTCCTCACTCACCGGCTCCCCGGCCCGACTCCCGGGCCCAGGGGCTAGCCGGCTGGGCCTAGAAATGCCTCTTTGAAAAATGGCTAAGTAATTTGAGCCGGCCAAACTTCCCCACCCTTACCCGCTACAGAACCGGCTCCCGGCTGTCTGACTGACGGGGCCTCAGGGCGGCAAGGTTTGGCTCACATGAAAGGTCAAAACAAAGGGAGACCCCTTCTATGCCTAGTCGGACCCTCGCCGCGTCTCTACCATTCTACATATCCCGAAAAACCCTCACGATTCCTAAGTTTTGAGGCGGATCCCTTGGGGCGGACGCCCCGACCACCTACAGACCGTTTCCCGGCTGTCGGGCTCGCGGGGCCGAAACTAAAGGGGAAACAAAGTAGAAACAAAAAGAGTCGAGGCGGGCAAAAAAGGATAAGGACGAAGCGGCATGAGTCACAAGACAAACACGACAAACTATTCTTGGCATAAATATTAAGGCAAAAGCATCCCACGGCCAGCATTCATTTCATTACACAAACACCCCCAGTGGGTGGATTCAAGTTTTACATGAAGGGAGGAAAAAGAGAAAGATAAAAAAGACGCCCAGGGGCTCAGGCCACCGGCGAATCGCCAGCCGGCACGTCGTGGGGCGGCTCGGTCCTCGCCTCGGAGGTGGTCCTGGCCTTCGAGGAAGGCCCCTCGGTCTCGGCCGTCTTGCCGCTGGAGTCGATGCTCTCATTGGCGACTTCATCATCGGCCGACTCCTCGGGCAGCGGCTCGCCATCCTCGCCAAGGACCGCCAGGAACTCGTCCGCGTCGACGTACGACGCGAGCTTGTTGGCCCGCTAGACAAGGGCCAGCTCGCGGGCCTCCCGCTCTGCAGCCGGCTCGTCTCGCATGGTCGCCAGCCGGCCCAGGTCCATGCCATGGTACCAAGACATTTCGAACCGGAGCGCCATCTGCGCTCTAGCTCGGGCAACCGATGACTTCTAGCCTTCGAGGCGGGGGACGGCGTGCTCCAGCCACTGAGCCACGCAGTGCGTCGGAGCTCCCCGCGGCCCGGCCACAGTGCGGCGATGACCTCCTTGCCAACGATCTTGAGCCGCTCGAGATGGGTCATCCGCATCTCGATGGCGAGCCCGATCTCATCCATGTCCCACGCGGCATGCTCCTCGATGGAGCGACCGCACCCCCGAAGGTACTCTCGGTGCTCCTCAACCGCGCGCGCAACATGGCGATGAGTTTACGAGAAGCGCCCTGGAAGGAAGAAGAAGAGAAGGAAAGAAAAGCAAGTTGAAACACGAGAAACGACAAAGGGAAAAGCAACCGGTTGAGGAAGAGAAAGACTGACACCTACCTTCGATCGCGTCGTCCACCCCAAGGGCGAAGTGGAGCGCCACCTTGTCCTCCGATGCCAGGGCCGCCTCCGAGGTGGTGAGGGAACCCTTGACCTCCTCGAGCATCCTCTCGAGGCGGGTGACCTCGCCTTGAAGGGCGGCGGTCCTCAAGGCGGCGTCAACCGCCTCCTTGAAGACCGCCTCCCAGGCCGCCACCTCCTTTGTCGCCTCGGTCTTGAGCCGGTCCTGTGCCGCCTCCTCGTCGACCAGCAACACGGCCAGCCGGTCCATCTCCTGTGTGGCCGCTTGGATGTCCCGTGCCAGCCGGCCCCGTTCGGCGACAAGCCCGGTCTTCTCCCCCCGAAGGGTGGCCAGCTCACCTCCAAGACACAACCAACGTCAGCCGACTCCCAAGGGCTATATGCTCCTCCTACGAAGTGCAACCTACCTTGCACGCGCGCCAGCTCCTCCTCCAGGCGGTAGAAGCGGTATTTGCAGCGGTTGTGGATGGTGACCACTTCCGCGAATAGCTTCTCCTGTAGGGAGGTTCCCTCCTATCGCAAAAAAGGCAAAGGTCAAGACATGCTCAAAAGAAATCCGGCTCGGCTGCTCGTCAGCCGGTCATCTGGCCCACATCTCGGGGGCTACACCCAGTGGGTGCGCTCACGTGCCCCCACTGAAAATTCTAAGGCAAAGTGTCGGCTTACCTCCGCACGCTGAAGGGCGGCGTCCGCCGTCTCCGCAAACCGGGCCAACTCCTGTCGGCACCGGTCCAGGACACTTCCCAAGTCCGCGAAGGAGGCGACCAGGCCACCTGCCTAGGGGGCCAGCAGGGCCGGCATGCTCGCCAGCGCTCCCAGTCCCGGACGACCTCCCGCATCGGCCGCAGGGTCCTCCAGGCCCGGCCGCCGTTGCCGCCCTGGCTCGCCGCGGCTCCAATTGCCGGGGGCGGGTTGATGATGGCAAGGGGCCGGGAGTCGCTTCCCGCCGGCCCCCCGCCCAGTGCCGTCACCGCCTCCTCTCACGGGCGCTTCACCGCGTCGTTCACGCCGAAAGGGACCTCCACCTGCATGGCCGCCACCTCCGGCGCCGCCTCCGGGGCCACCGGGACCTCCGGCACCTCGACCCGGGCCGGCTCGGCCGCAGGCGGGGTCACCTCCGGCAACTCAGGCCGGATCGCCATGGGAGACGGCTCCGTCATCGCCTCCCTCGCCTGATCCGTCTCTTGCGAGGGCGGAGGCGCTGGCGGGTCCATAGCCGCCCCTCGCGCCTCGCTTGACGGAGGCCTCAACATGCGGGTTGCCTCTGCTGCCGAGTATGAAGCCTGCAGAGGCTTCGCTGACCCCCTCCGACGCCGGCTGCTCGAGGTCCCGGAGTGCGTGGCCCCTCCTCGCGTCCCGGACCTAGAGGCTCATAGCTCCGCGAGCCTCCTCTTCTCTTCCCGCTGGGTGGCTGCGTGCCCACGGGCCAGCCGACTGGCGGCATCTGTCGGCTCCCCCGCCAGCTCCTCCTGGAGCTCGACGGGGTCACTACAACACCCAAGGACCGGTCATTGACCAGCTCGCGAGGCGAAAGCAAAAAACTTACGCGAAATAAAAACTTACCCGGTGACAAGGGGCAAGGCCCGCTTGGCGCGTGGCGTCGGCTTCCGCGCAGCCACCTTCACCCACTTCGGGCCGGGCGGCGGGGCCGCTAGCCCCCCCTGAGCCGGCCTATTCCCCCGGTCGGCCGCTCCGGCCGTCGGGGCTTGAGCTGGCCGCTCCTCGCTCCTCCAACCCTGGCACGCTGAAGGAGGAGGCTCATTTAGAATCATCAAGGCGTCATCATCGTCGTCGTCATCCGTCCAATCCTTGATCGAGGAGGCATGAGGGAACTCACCCGCTCCGCTAGGCTCCCCGACCGTGCCGGATCCTCCGGCTCCACCGGGAGCACTGACTCGCGGGTCCGCCGGCTCGTCGGGTCCTCCTGAGGAGTCCACTCCTTCCTCCAGGGGGCCTCCCGTCGGGTAGTCTTCAGAGTCGGAGTTCTCACACTCCGCCTCAAAGATCTGTCAATGCGGGCCGTCCAGTGTTCTGTCGCACCAGTAGCTGCGATCAGCACATCAAAGTAAGTTCTCTAGCCAACTGCCGGCTAGGGAATATAAAGCGAGAAAGAGTCGCCTCGACGAAAAAATTACTAGGGGAGGCTAGTTGATGCGGCCGTATGGCTCCATGCCGAAGGACCACGAGGCGGGCTTCAGCTTGAACATCGTGAGGGCATTCACCCGCTTCGCCACCTGAGCCGGCGTCAGCTCGACGGTGGACAGCCGGCATGGGTCGCACCGGCCGGACATGTCGCAAATCCGGTGTGGCCTCATCTGGAGAGGCGACACCCGGCACGAGATAAAGGCCACCACCAGGTCAGTGGAGACCAGCCCGTCGGAGCTCTTCAGTTGTGTGAGCCGGGCAAGCTCGTTCAGGGCCACACCGCACGGGGCAGACCCTAGCCAATTCTGCTGGGAGGACTGCTGTCCTCAAACGGCGGTAGCCGGATGTAATCCGTCCTCGGGTCGACGTTCTTCACATAGAAGAACATCTGGTGCCACCCCTTGACGGAGTTGATAAGGGAAAGAGGACGAAAGCGAGCAATGCCATGGCAGCACACCACCGTGCCCCCGCAAGCGTCGCTTTTCAGAGGTTTGAGGTAGAAGAGGGCATTGAAAAGGTCGATGAAAGGAAGGATACCGAGGTACCCCTCACACAACGTCACGAAGGCGGAGAAGTACATAATCAAATTCGGGCCAAGGTTGTGCGGCTGGAGGTCAAAGGTATCGAGGAGGAGACGGAAGAATATACTCATCGGGAGCCCGAAGCCCTGGGAGAAGTGTCAGAGGAACACGACGTGTTCTCCTAGTTGTGGTGCTGACGCTATCTTGTCGCCCAGCACGCGTGTGGCCACCGGCTCTGCCGGCGGTAGCATGCGCGTGCGGCGTAGCTCAGTGATGTCCGCCTTGACCACGAAGGAGCCAGCCCAGCTGCCATTGCGTCCATCAGCCATCACGGCGGCTGTGCGGCATGCGGACGCGGGTGCGGGCTCAGGTGCGATGGCATGCGAAGAAGGAAGAGAGGCAACAAAGAAGGGCAGCAAGGAGGCAAGTGGGCTGCGGGTACCTCCGCCTCCTGCCCTTCCTCTCCTTTTATAGGGGAGGCCACGACCAGGGGATGTGGGATCGATTGTCCCCACTCCCCCCGGAAACTCCACGTGCGTGGGTGGCCTCGGGCCATAACGGCCGCTTCGGGGCGCAGAGGATCCTGCCCTGCGCCCCAAGGCCTACTGGGCTACGCCTGGGTCCTAGCGGGCTAGGCCCGGGCGACATCCCGTCTCCTCGCGTGTGCGGGACCCACCGTATCATTACACGCCGCATGGCGTGCCATGTGCCGGCGCGGGTCCCGGGGCGGCGTGCCGGTACCCGAGGCATCGGGTCCAACGGCCAACCCGGTTGCCCCTTCGCCTTTAAGCCGGAGGTGGGTGGCACTAAGGTAAAGATGCCGGCTCCCCACCGTCTGCCAGACGTGGGCCCCCGCCGGCTTCGGGGACTACTGACGGGGTTATTACCCCTAGGTATAACAAAGAAACAGGGTCTTCCCCCTTTCACTTCGAAGAAAAACTACGCAGCCGGCGGGCCGTGGCCGGCTAGAGGACGTCCGACAGGAGCCAGTGCCGGATGGCGCCCCGGCCGGCTGGTCAAGGAGCCGGCTGGACCCTCGGCCGGCTCAGCGCGGCCGGCTGCCCACGGGCCGGCTCTTCTGTTGACCTTGGGACGGACAGGCCCCATCCCGTCCCTCTGCGCACGGGTACGACGACGCGACATGACCGGCACGACGGGTGGCTCTCTGGCTACAGTGGCCGCTTATGCACTATGGCGCATGGCTACAGTCCAACTGTCCTGGCCGCTAACCTTGGTGAGTGCGGCCGGGCGAGGGAACAGTGCCGGCACGCCCTTGCCACTCGATTACCTGCCCCGGCGTGGCTACAGTGCCGCCGGCCGTACCGAAGACTTTGGTCGGCTGGCGCTAGATGATGCCCCCCGTCCCCGGGCGGCCAGGGCCATGGCAGGTGGGCGAGGGCCAATCATAGAGCCGGCTGGTGCGCCTCAATGCGAGATGGGACCGCTCGGCTGGCAGGCCCTGCCAACGACGAGATGGCGCGAGTGGCGGGACCCTCTGGCCAGCCGGAGAGATTGCCAGCCAGGTCCCCCCACCTTGGTACATATAACATATTGTAAGAGCCGGGGGGTTGGACTATAAAACCCCCGAGCCCCCCATGCAACGGGGATGGATGATCACGGACATCCACATCCACACACGAACGATCATCCCCACACATCCCTTTCTAGCAGTGGAGGAAGAGGAGTCGGCTGCCCCTTCTTCCTCCTCTAGACACAGCTCCAGGAGCACCATTGTACTCATATCTATCCATCCAACAAAACCATGCAGGACTAGGGGTATTACCTCCCCCGGAGGGCCCTGAACCTGGGTACATCGTGTCTCACCACCTCTTGTGCCCAATCTCGCACCCGGAGCCCATCGGCGTCCTCCGGCCCCAACCACCTACGATAAGCTACCCCATGGCATCTATCGTGAGAAAACGACGACAATAGTCACCATGACCAATAGCCAATGAGTGGAAGTCAAGTATGTTCCCAACCCTACCTCCAGTCAAGCCCCTTAGGAGTTGAGTTGGATCAAGTGTCAGTGGTATGTGAATAGCCGAATGTGTTTCCTGATGAGCTGCCCAGAATGCCTGCTGACTGTGACATTGAGTTCATCATTGAGCTTATGCCTGGATCAAGGCCCATCTATAAGAAGGCCTAAAGGATGGGATCTAAAGAGTTGGCTGAACTGAAGAAGCAACTGGCAGAGTAGCTCAGAAAAGGATTCATTCGCCCTAGTGCCTCTCCTTGGGGATCACCTATTCTGTTTGCGTCAAAGAGGGATGGAACTATCAGACTCTGTGTCGATTACCGTTCTCTCAATGAAGTCACAATAAAGAACAAGTACCCCTCCCCAAGATTGAAGACCTGTTTGATAAGTTGAATGGAGCCAAGGTGTTTTCCAAGATCGACCTCAGGTCAGGGTACTATCAGCTATAGATCAGGCCCCAAGACATTCCGAAGACAACATTTGTAACTTGGTATGGCCTGTATGAATACATGGTCATGTCATTTGGGTTAACCAATGCCCTTGCCTACTTCATGTATCTCATGAATAAAGTCTTCATGGAGAAATTGGACAAGTTCGTCGTCATATTCATTGATTACATACTCGTCTTCTCCAAGTCTAGAGAAGAGCAAGAGGAACACTTGAAATTGGTCCAAGAGAAGCTTCGAGAGCACCAACTTTATGCCAAGTTCAGCAAGTGTGAATTCTGGCTGCATGAAGTTGGACTCTTGTGTCATGTGTTGACTACAGAAGGATTATCAGTGGATCATGCCAAGATTGAAGCCGTGACTGAATAGCAAACCCCTACCACCGTGAAGTGAGTAAGGAGCTTCCTCGGACTCGCGGGATATTACCGCAAGTTCGTGGAAGGATTCTCGAGCATTGCCGGACTGATGTCCCATCTTTTGAAGAAGGACAAGAAGTTCGAATGGACAGCTAAGTGCGAGGAAAGCTTCCAGAAACTCAAGAAGAGATTGACCACATCCCCAATTTTGGCCACCCCTGATATTCACAAGGAGTTTGTGATATACTGTGATGCATCAAGAACCGGGCTTAGAGGTCTTCTGATGCAAGAAGGCAGAGTCATAGCATATCTATCCAGACAGCTACGTCCTCATGAAGAGAACTAAGCAACTCATGATCTTGAGTTGGCAGCCGTGGTTCATGCCTTGAAGACATGGTGACATTACCTTCTAGGGAAGCGATGTGAGATATACACAGACCACAAGAGTTTGAAGTATATTTTCACACAGAGGGAATTGAACATGAGGCAGCGAAGATGGTTGGAGTTGATCAAGGATTACGACCTCAGTGTTCAATACCACCACGGAAAGGCCAACGTGGTAGCAGACGCCTTAAGAAGAAAGGCTTGTTCCTTGAATGCTATGATTAAGGAAAGGCTACCTGCCCTATATGAAGATCTTGAAAGCTTCGGCTTGGAACTGGTTGCACCCGGGTTCCTCACCAACCTCGAAGCAAAGCCTACCTTGATGGATGATATTAAGGAAGCTCAGAAGGGACACGAGAGCATTGAAGGCATCAAGAGGAAGATCAAGGCAGGAAAGGCCCCAGGATTCTCAGTGGATGAACAAGGAGTTGTATGGTACAGGAATCGCATCTGCGTACCTAACAAAGAGGAGCTCAAGAACTTGATCTTTCAAGAAGCTCATGACACTCCATACTCCATCCATCCTGGAGGAACCAAGATGTATCAAGACCTCAAGGCAAGCTTCTGGTGGCATGGCATGAAACGGGAAATAGGCACATTTGTCGCTAAATGTGACATATGCCAAAGAGTCAAGGCTGAGCACCAGTGACCCGCTGGACTATTGCAACCTCTCAAAGTGCATGGATGGAAGTGGGACAAGGTCGGGATGGATTTCATCACCGGTTTACCAAGGTCAAGCAAAGGACATGATTCCATTTGGGTCATTGTCGATCACCTGACCAAAGTGGCCCACTTCATTCCCATTAAGACAACGTACAATGGGAACCAATTAGCCAACCTCTACATCAACCGGATTGGAAGCCTCCACGGAGTTCCTAAGGAGATTGTATCAGACTGAGGCACCCAGTTCACCTCAAGGTTCTAGAATAGGTTCCAAGAGGCTATGGGAACTAAGCTCTCCTTCAGCACTGCTTTTCACCCCCAGACCGGTGGGCAAACATAACGAGTAAATCAGATACTCAAAGATATGCTCCGCGCTTGTGTTTTGGCGTATGGATCCAAGTTGGAAGATTGCCTACCATTTGCCGAGTTCTCCTACAACAACAGCTATCAGTCAAGTCTTCAGATGGCACCATTTGAGGTGTTGTATGGGTGCAAGTGTCGTACTCCCCTTCAACTGGTCAGAGACCGGAGAAGGTTTAGTCTTTGGCCGAGATATCCTTCACGAAGCAGAAGAGCAAGTTCAACTCGTCTGAGAGCGCCTTGAGACCACGAAGACAAGACAAAAGAGCTATGCCGACTCTCACTGTGGGGACATGAGTTTCCTCGTTGGAGACCATGTTTACCTCCGTGTCACGCCTCTCAAGGGAACCAAGCGTTTCCACATCAAGGGGAAACTTGCACCAAGGTTCACCGGCCCCTTCAAGATCACCGATAGGCGAGGAGAAGTTGCCTCTCAGCTAGAACTACCTTCCGAGCTGTTAGATGTGCACAACCTCTTTCATGTATCATAGCTCCGAAAGTGTCTTCAAGTTCCCAACCGCCCCGGCCTCTACAAGGACATTGACCAACAAGCCATCAATCTTCGGCTAGACCTCACTTATCGTGAGAGGCCAATTCACATTCTGGATGAAGCCGAGCACTGCACCCGAAGCCGCGCCATCAACTACTTCAAGGTTCAATGGAGCAATCACACTGAAGCTGAAGCAACCTGGGAGCATGAAGACTATCTTAGACTAGAGTTCCCTTATCTCTTTAGCGCTTAGCCTAGGAATCTCGGGGACGGGATTCTTGTAAGGGGGTAGGCCTGTCACACCCTGTTTTTGTATCACCTTGCTATGCTTGGATTTATAAAATTTGGAGCTAATTAAAACTTTTTCAATGATTTGTGCTTGTTGGAATTGTTGCTTGTTTGCTTGTTGATTGTGGTTTGTGGCACTCCTAGATTCTATTCCTCTTCATGTTCATCTTCCTTGACCCAAACCTCTTGCCCAATGACCATGCCATGTGAATAGTGCCCAAAACTATTTTTATCCAATTTTATTATGATAAAAAAGGATTTATCCAAATTTGGTCTTCAAAAACCCCTAAAGTGAGGTTTGCACTTCAAGTCCTCAAATTGGATGGATCCTTCTGCCCCAAAGGCTTTATTTCAAACCTATTATATTTATGAATTCCCAAAACCACAAAATATTAATTTTAAAGATTATTTTTATATTTTATTTAAAGGCTTTTTCTGAAGACTAGAAATGGTTTTTCATAAGGAAAAAAATATTTAAATGCTTTCAAAATATTTGAGAAAATTTAGGAAGACTCATTGGACATATATTTTCCATATATATGAGTTTCAACACATGGTCATGTTCAAATCATGGGCAAAACCCTTTCTGTTCAAATCAAGCTTTTGAAATATTTCTATAAGAAATATTCTTAATAAATTCCAGGAAAATTCCAGCAAGTCAACACTGTCATAAGTGATGATCTTGCAAAGTTTCATCTCAATCTAAGTTGATTTGGTTCATCAAATCATCCCAAAACCCTCCCTGTACAGATTCAAATTTGAACAACTTTACATTGTGAAGTTTCTCCCCTTGACCCCAAACTTTGTGGACATGCTCTAAGCACCAAATAATGATGCTACACTAAGTGGTGCATCAAGGGTAAAATCATAGCATGACTAGATCTACAAGAACCAGAATCTGTTGATTTCTAGGTTTCCACAAAGTCACATTATGAACTTCCAACAAAACATCTCAAACTTGGTGGTCAGGCGCATTTTCAACCACCATTTGATCCTGTCAAATCTCATGGCAAGCAAAGTCCATTTACTCGCCCTAATATCCATCAAGCACCTTCTGGTCAATTCTAGAAACTATTATTTCCCCACCTCTGCTATGTCCCTTGCCTCCAAATTTTTACCACAGTTACTCACTCACCTCTTGCACCTCCAGTAAAAATCCTACACTCTCAGCTCAATTATAGATGGGTTAAATCCCACATTTACCCCTAAGCCGTAAACCCTAAACCGTAACATGTATACCATATATACCTTGTTTGTTGTTGGCTGCCTTCTTGTCAGCCAGATACTTGGGGCAGTTCCGCTTCCAATGACCAATTCCCTTGCAATGAAAGCACTCAATTTCTGGCTTGGGTCCAGCCTTGGGTTTCTTCACGGGAGAAGCAACTGCTTTGCCACCCTTCTTGGAGTTACCCTTCTTGCCCTTGCCATTCTTCTTGAAACTAGTGGTTTTATTGACCATCAACACTTGATGTTCTTTCTGGATTTCAGATTCAACGACTTTTAGCATCGCAAACAGCTCGACGACTGACTTGTTTATCCCGTGCATGTTATAGTTCAGCACGAAGCTCTTGTAGCTTGGTGGCAATGATTGAAGAACTCTGTCAGTGATCACCTCTGGCAGAAGGGGCATCCCTAACTCCGCCAGACGATTCGAATACCCAGACATTCTAAGTATATGTTCACTAATAGACCCGTTCTCCTCCATTTTGCAAGAGTAGAACTTATCGGAGGTCTCGTACCTCTCGATCCGGGCATTCTTCTTAAAGATAAACTCCAACTCCTGGAACATCTCATATGCTCCATGATGTTCAAAACGTCTTTGAAGTCCCGGTTCTAAGCCATACAATATTGCACACTGAACTATTGAGCAATCTCCAGAACATGCCTCCCAAGTGTTCTTAACGTCTTCAGATGACATGTTTGCGGGTTGGTTACCAAGCGGTGCATCAAGGACATATGCCTTCTAGGAAGTTGTGAGGATAATCCTCGGATTACGGGCCCAGTCCACAAAGTTACTTCCATCATCTTTCAACTTAGCTTTCTCTAGGAACCCATTAAAATTAAGGGGTGCTACTGCGCGAGCCATTGATCTACAACATAAATAAGCAAAGGTTACTAAGACTATTGTTCAATATAATGAGTTTAGTTAATCAAATTACTAAAGCTCCCACTCAAATTGACATCACTCAGGTCATCTGAGTGATACATGATCCAAATTCACCAACTCAAGTCCGATCATCACGTGAGTTGAGGTGGTTTAAATGGTGAACATCATCATGTTGATCATATCTACTATATAAGTCATGTTTGACCTTTCGGTCTCTTGTGTTCCGGGGCCATGTCTATACATGCTAGGCTCGTCAAGTTTAACCAGAGTGTTCTGCACGTGCAACACTGGCTTGCACCCATTGTATGTGAACGTAGAGTCTATCACACTCGATCATCACGTGGTGTATCGACACGACGAACTTTCGCAACGGTGCACACTCAGGGAGAACACAATTTTACCTTGAAATTTAAGTGAGGGATCACCTTATAATGCTACCGTCGTCCTAAGAAAAATAAGGTGCATAAAAGGATTAACATCACATGCAAATCATATGTGACATGATACGGCCATGAACTTGTGCTTTTGATCTTCATCTTGAAAGCACCGGCATGATCTCCATCGTCACCGACACTACACCATGATCTCCATCATTGTGTTGCCATCGGGGTTGTCGTGCCCACCATGATCAAACTACTATAGCTACCATTTAGCGATAAAGTAAAGCATTACATAGTGATTAACGATTGACACACATGTCATACAATAATTAAAGACAACCCTATGGCTCCTGCCGGTTGCCTTATTCATCGACATGCAAATCGTGATATTCTATACAACACATGATCATCTCATACATCACATGTATCTCATCATGTAATTGTCCATATAACATCACAACATACCCTGCAAAAACAAGTTAGACGTCCTCTAATTGTTGTTGCAAGTTTTACGTGGCTGCTATGGGTATCTAGCAAGAACAATTCTGACCTACGCAAAACCACAACGGTGATAAATAAATTGCTTTTCAACCTTCTCAAGGACCGCCTTTGTCAAATTCGATCCAACTAAAGTAGGAGAAAAAGACACCCGCCAGCCATCTTTATGCAATGAAGTTAAACGTCAGCCGATCGAACCGGTCTATAGTAAGCGTACGAGTAAGGTTGGTATGGGCCGCTTCATCCCACAATACCGCTGAACCAAAACACGACCAAGGGAGGAAGAAATATAAGCATCAATGCCCACAAACTCTTTGTGTTCTACTCGAGATCTCATCTACGCATAGACCTAGCATCGTGATGCCAATGTTGGGGAACATTGCATCGAAAACAAAAAAATTCCTACGCTTCACCAAGATCAATCTAGGAGATGAGTATCTACGAGAGAGGAGAGTGGATCTACATACCCTTGTAGATTGTTAAGCGGGAAGAATTAAGAAATGTGGTTGATGTAGTCGAACGTCTTCGCGATCCAAATTGCCAAGCATCTCGTGATCCAATCACGATCCGTCCCGATCTAGAGCCGAATGGATGGCACCTCTGCGTTCAGCACACGTACGCCTTTATGACAATCTCCGCCTTCTTGATCTAGCAACAGGGAGCATAGAGGTAGACGAGTTCTCCGGCAGCGCGACGGCGTTGCAGCGATGGTGGTGGAGTTATTCTAGCAGGGCTTCGCCTAAGCACCGCTGAAAACCGATCTAGAGGAGAAACTGCGATCTAGAGGAGAGGTAGCATGTGGCTGTTTTTCTTTGTCCAAAAATCCCTCAAACCTATAATATATATAGGAGGAGGGGAGGAGGAAGCTTGGCCCCCAAGGGGCCAGCCCCTAGCTTCGGCCAAAGTGGGAGGGGGGAGTCCTCCTCCTCCACTCCTAGTAGGATTAGGACTCCTTCCTTATTTCCCACTTTTGCCTTCTTTCCACCTTGGGTTTTCTTCCCTAGCCGCATGGACTTCCCGTGGTCCTTCGGCCAGCCCACTAAGACCTGGTAATCCTTCTCCCACAGCCCATGTAGCCTCTTGGGTCGAAATACCCCTCCCGATGGTCCCTCGGTACCCTCCCGGCACTCCTGGTACACTACCGATGAGTCCGAAACTTTTCCGGTGACCAAAACAGGACTTCCTGTATATCAATCTTTACCTCCGGACCATTCCGGAGCTCCTCGTGACGTCCGGGATCTCATCCAGGACTCTGAACAATCTTCGGTCACCACCATACATAATTCTATACTATCGAAATGTCACCAAATCTTAAGTGTGCAGACCCTACAGGTTCGAGAACTATGTAGACATGACCGAGACACCTCTATGGTCAATAACTAATAGTGGGACCTGGATTCCCATATTGATTCCTACATATTCTACAAAGATCTTTATTGATCGAACCTCTATGTCAAGGATTCAGTTAATCTCGTATGATGTTCCCTTTGTTCTTCGGTATGTTACTTGCTTGAGATTTGATCGTCGGTATCTCCATACCTAGTTCAAGCTCGTTACCGGCAAGTCTCTTTACTCGTTTCCGTAATACAAGATCCCGTGGCTAACACTTAGTCACATTTATTGCAAGGCTTATTGTGATGTTGTATTATCGAGTGGGCCTTGAGATACCTCTCCGTCACACGGAGTAACAGATCCCAGTGTTGATCCATGCCAACCCAACAGACACCCTCGAAGATACCTATAGAGCACGTTTATAGTCACCCAGTTACGTTGCGGCATTTGATACACACAAGGCACTCCTCCGGTGTCCGTGAGTTGCATGATCTCATTGTCATAGGAACATATACTTGACATGTAGAAAATTGTAGCAATAAACTGACACGATCATATGCTACGCTTATAGTTTGGGTCTTGTCCATCAAATCATTCTCCTATTGATGTGATCCCATTATCAAATGACATATCATGCCAATGGCTAGGAAACCTTGACCATCTTTGATCAACGAGCTAGTTTACTAGAGGCACACTAGGGACAAAGTGTTGTCCACATATCCACACATGCAATGTGTTTCCAGTCAATACAACTATAGCATGGATAATAAACAATTATCATGAACAAGGAAATATAATAATAACCATTTTATCATTGCCTCTAGGGAATATTTCCAACAATCTCCGCCTTGTCCTTCTGGTGAACAAATTCTGCCACAACCTGGGTGAGATCGTAATGTTGGTTGGTGAGGTCTTTGTGGCTCCCCGTGAACCATTCGCGTGTCTCAGCAAGATGCTCCTGGAACCTATTCTCCATGTCGGCAAGAACGGCATCCCGGTTGTCCAACTTTTCTGAGTGGTTTTCGTAGTGTGTCTGCGGCTGCTTGAAGTCTTTGTTGATGGAGGATAGGGTGGCATGCTCTTTAGCATCATCCTTGCAGCAAAGGGGATTGATAGTTACCGGCCCTCTAGCAGTGTCAACTGCGCCATCAAGAGCTCCTTACTCAGAGAAAGCCTTGATGATCGCGTCACCGAAGAAATTGACGAACTGCAGATTGCTGACCTTGAGGTACCGGCTAGGACGGGCGCGCGTCGATGGGCCAACAGCAGCCTAGCTAGTTGCTCCCATCGTGACGAGCATGTCATTCCGAATCATTCCATAGGCAGAAATGCCTTCAGTATGTGCTGCCACCTCTGGAAATGGCTCCTCGACAACTTTCTTGCCAGTTTCCATAGCGGCCTAACATGGCTTGAGACCACGTCGGTACTTCCCCAAAGAGGAAGGGATGATGCATCACAGCGATGGTAAGTATTTCCCTAACTTATGAAACCAATGTATTAGTCCGTAGAGGAAGATCACACACCCATGTACACAAAACCTGCACACAGATAACAAATACTTGCAACCCGACATGAAAGAGAGGTTTTCGAGCTCTCTATGGTAGTAAGATAGATTAGGTAATGATAGTTTTGGCAAATAGAACTCGCAAGAACACAAACTAAAATAAACAAATAAATAAATAAAAAGTGCAGCAAGGTATTTTTGGTTTATTGGATTAATAGATCTGAAAACAAAAGATGCAAATAGTATACCGGACAACAATATGTTGGAAAAGTAGACCCGAGGGCCGTAGATTTCACTAGTGGCTTCTCTCATAAGTGTAGCACACGGTGGGTGAACAAATTACTGTTGGGAAATTGATAGAAGGTCAAATAATCATGACGATATCCAGGCAATGATCATTATATAGGCATCACGTCCAAGACAAGTAGACCGAAATGACTCTACATCTATTTCTATTACTCCACACATCGACCACTATCAAGCATACATCTAGTGTATTAAGTTAATGGGAAAACAGATTAATGCAATTAGAATGTTGACATGATGTAGATAAGATCTATTCATGTAGGAATAGACCCCATCTTGTTATCCTTAAAGGCAACGATACATGTGTGTCTTGCTGCCCTTTCTGTCACTAGGAAAGAACACCGCAAGATCGAACCCATCACAAAGCACCTCTTTCCATGACAAGAAAAATTGATCTAGTTGGCCTAACTAAACCAATGATTCGAAGAAGAAATACGATGATATAAGTAATCATGCAAATAAGAGATCAAAGAAGAATCAAATCAAATTTATGGATAGAAATTGATCATGAACTCAAAATTCATCGGATCCCAACAAACACACTGCAAAAGTCATTACATCAAATAGATCTCCAAGAGACCATTATATCGAGAATCATAGGGAGAGAGGAAGCCATCTAGCTACTGCCTACGGACCCGCAGGTCTATGGTGCACTACTTATGCATCATCGAAAATGCACATATGAAGAAGATGAACCCCTCCATGATGGTTCTAGATTGGATCTTGAGGTTTTGAGACTTGTAGTGGCTGGAATTGTGTTTCGCCGACTCCCCTAGGATTTTCTGATTTTCTGGGAATTTATAGGCTCAATAGTCGGTTGGGGGGAGTCCCGAGTTGCCCACCCTCTATCAGCCGCGCCAGGGGCCTCTAGTGCGTCGTGGTGGAGGTTGGCTACCCTGGGCCCCCTCTTTTGGTGATATTTGGACCATCTTGCTTCTTCTCTTCCATAAAAATTCTCCGAAAATCCCTGCAACGTTTGGCTCTGTTTGGTACTGATTTTCTGCAAAGTAAAAAACAAACAAAAATAGCAATCGACACTTTGGCACTATGTCCATAGGTTAGTCCCAAAAAATGATATAAAGTTGCTATAAAATGATTTTAAAACATCCAAGATTGATAATATAACAGCATGGAACAAGCAAAAATTATAGATACGTTGGAGACATATCAGCATCCCCAATCTTAATTCCTACTCGTCCTCGAGTAGGTAAATGATAAAAACAGAATTTTTGATGTGGAACGCTGCCTGACATGTTCATCATATATTCTTTTATTTGTAGCATGGACATTTGGACTTTAAAATGGTTCAAAGCAAAATTCTAGTTCTGAAATGAAAACTTTAATACTCAAGCATATCAACAAGCAATCATGTCTTTCAAAATATCAATGCTAAAGCAAGTTATCCGTAGCCCATCATGCTCAATCATTGATCCATTCACAATACACACTCAAATATTAGCTACACCTAATGCTGAAGTACGATCATAGTGCCCCTTAGTTGGTGCTTTATAAGAGTAGATGGAGACTAAAATTTAAAAATAAAAATTTCATAAAGTAAATAGATAGGCCCTTCACAGAGGGAGGTAGGGATTTGTAGAGGTACCAGAGCTCAAGTGTTTAAATTGAGAGAGAAAAATAGTTTGAGTGGCATGCCTTTCCTATTAACGAAAACGTCTTAGAGATTTCAATATCTTTCCACGCTAGATACATCATAGGCGGTTTCCAAACAGAAAATAAAGTTTATTCATTTTTTTCACCATACTTTCACTTTCCATGGCTAGCCAAATCCACGGTTGCCTTCCATACCAACACTTTCCAAGGAATTTATTGTTTGACAACATAAAGTAAATATTTTTTTTCTTTTTCTTTTTGGGACTGGCATCCCTATTACCAGCGTACTCTCATGCAATGACAAGTGAATAAATACCCATATTAAGAATAACACATCTAACATGGCAAAATATCGGTCACCCCTACCGTTTCATGAGCGGTACAAGCTCAGAAAAAGGAAAAATTATTTTGAAAATTTAGAGATGGCACATACAAATTTTCTTGGAACAACATGGAAATACCGTACATAGGTAGGTATGGTGGACTCATATGGCAAAACTGGTTTAAGGATTTTGGATGCACAAGTAGTATTTCAAATTGGTACAAGCGAAGGCTAGCAAGAGATTGAGAAGCATCAAACCAAGAAAAAAAATCACAAAGCGAGCATTAATCATAACTAACAAGGAATAGTGAACCATAAGTAGGATGTAATTTCGTAGCACAACTATTGACTTTCATGCTTGCACAGGGAATCACACACCTTAACACCAATATTCTTACTAAGCATAATTACTCACCAACATAACTCACATATTACTATTGTCATGTCTCAAAACTATTACAAATAATCAAGTTTAATTTTTCCAATGATCTTTGTGAAAGTTTTTATTATATCCCACTTTAATATCTATCACCTTGGGACTAGTTTCATATATATCAATTGCTTTTGACAATCTCACTTGGATATAAGTGAAGAACATGAGCATAAAAGTGTCATCTCTCAAAATAATATAAGTGAAGCATGAGAGGATTTATTCAAAATTACTAACTCTCAAATTAATATAAGTGAAGCATGAGAGTATTTATTCAAACATGTAAAAGCATGACGTGGTCAAAAAGATATAAGTGAAGCATAAGAGCAATTCCTTTGCTCAATAGATTTAAGTGAAGCATAAAGAGCAATTCTAGCAAATCATAGCATAATTTTGGCTCTCTCAAATAGGTGTGTGTAGCAAGGATAAAAGCAAATAAATCAAGGATACAAGACGCTCCAAGCAAAACTTGTGATATGTGACGAATAAAAATATACTTCCAAGTAATATACCGATCGTTGTTAGAAGAAAGAGGGGATGCCATTCGGGGACATCCCCAAGCTTAATTGCTTGTAACTCTTTGGGTATTACCTTGGGGCTCTGTAGCATACCCAATATTAGGCTCTTCTTACTCCTTATTCCTTCATCCATCGTGATCTCACCCAAAACTTGAAAACTTCAATCACACAAAACTTAACAAAATTCTCGTGAAATCCGTTAGTATAATAAAGCAAATGACCACTTTAGGTGTTGTTGTAAACACATTCATATTTTATTATTGCATTATACTACTGTATTCTAACTTTACAATGACATATACCCCCCCCCCCGATACAAGCCATAGATTCATCAAAACAAGCACACAATGCAACAAAAACAGAATCTATTTCACACAGAACAATCTGTAGTAATCTGTACTCTACCCTTACTTGTGGAACTCTCAAAATTCTGAAAAATCAGGACAATGTAAAGAATTTGTATAGAAATATTGTGTTAAAATGTCATCTCAATATCATTTTCCAGTAAAAAATGAAAATTCCTGCGCTGGGAACATAGTTTCTATTTCAGATTCAGCATTGTTTCTACTCATCTTATGGATCATGCTAAAGGCATTGATTGGCACAAACACTAAATGAAACATAAAAGCAAAATTATAATAGAATCATAATTGTGCAAAACACTCGAAAACATAAAGGAAAAGATAAAAAAATTATTCATTGGGTTGCCTCCCAACAAGCGCTACCGTTTTACGTCCCTAGCTAGGCATAACGCATAGATTTAAGTATTGTCATCCTTCTTTTCCAACTCCTTAAGCACATAACGAGAATTTTTCTAGAATCTATCATGCATATTTTTAATAACAATACTTCTAGGAACAAGACTGAAAAACTTATTCTTGCCATGAAGGTTGTTTACCACTTCAACCCAATTGGGATGAATACTAATCAATTTAAGATCCTCATTGTTTCTACTAGAAGCGGTACCCTTGTTCTTAGGAAATAACATGGATTTGCAATCTTTACTAACGGGATTTTTTTCAATAGTCTTATTGGCAGGGAAAGACGAAATTAAGTTACAAAATATTTCTTCCAACATATCAATTCTTGTATTGACTATGAGCTATTTCTCCTTTAATATTTTAAGAGCATCTCCCACCTTTGACCCAATTCTATTAGCAAGATTATGAATCCTTTTATCCAAATTCTCAATATTTTCCGAGGTGAGCATTTTCTTTTCAATAGCATCTAACCTTTTCATTACATGCTCAAGAGTTAAAACTATTTCATTGACAATGATAGGTGGGAAACCCACTAAATTTCTCAGGCGTAAATGCAACAATGGAGGAACTAGCCATAGTAAAGAGATATGTGAACAAGAGATCTGACGAGAAAAAGGCGAACAAAAAAGAGAGGGCGAATAAAACGGCAAATGTTTGAAGTAGGGGAGAGGAAAACGAGAGGAAAATGGAAAATAATGTAATTGCAAGGACATGAGATTTGTGATTAGGAACCTAGTAGGTGAGATTTCTTCCTCCCCGGCAATGGTGCTAGAAATTCCCTTGGCGTGGCTTGAGAACGCATCGGTATTTTTCCAAAGAGGAAGGGATGATGTAGCACATCGACGGTAAGTATTTCCCTCAGTTATGAAACCAAGGTATCAATCCGTAGAGGAATATCACACACCCACGTAAACAACACCTGCACACAAATAAAAAAATACTTGCAACCCGACGTGAAAGAGAGGTTTCGAAGCTCTCTACGAAAATAAGATAGATTAGGTGATGATAGTTTTGGCAAATAGATCTCGCAAGAACACAAATTAAAATAAATAAATAAAAAGTGCAGCAAGGTATTTTTGGATTTTTTTCGATTAATAGATCTGGAAACTAAAGATGCAAATAGTAGATCGGAAAGCAATATGTTGGAAAAGTAGACCCGACGGGCATAGGTTTCACTAGTGGCTTCTCTCATGAGTATAGAACACGGTGGGTGAACAAATTACTATTGGCCAATTGATACAAGATCAAATAATCATGATGATATCCAGGCAATGAACATTATATAGGCATCACATGCAAGACAAGTGGACCTAAACGATTCTGCATCTACTTCTATTACTTCACACATCAACCGCTATCCAACATGCATCTAGTGTATTAAGTTCGTGCGAAAATAAATTAATGCAATAAAAACGGTGACATGATGTAGACAAAATCTATTCATATAGGAATAGACCCCATGTTGTTATCCTAAATGGCAACAATACATGTGTGTCTTCCTGCCCCTTCTATTACTGGGAAAGAACACCGCAAGATCGAATCCATCACAAAGCACCTCTTCCCATGGAAAGAAAAATCGATCTAGTTGGCCTAACTAAACCAAAGATTCGAAGAAGAATTATGAGGTTATAAGTAATCATGCAAATAAGAGGTCAAAGAAGAATCAAATCATATTCATGGATAGAAACTGATCATGAACTCAAAATTCATCGGATCCCAAGAAACACACCGCAAAAGTCATTACATCAAAAAGATCTCCAAGAGACAATTGTATTGAGAATCATAGAGAGAGAGGAAGCCATCTAGATACTGCCAACGGACCTATAGGTGTATGGTGGACTACTCATGCATCATAAGAGAGGCACCTATGAAAAAGATGAACCCCTCTATGATGGTGTTAGATTGGATCTCGAGGTTCTGGAACTTTTGGTGGCTGGAATTGTGTTTCTTTGACTCCCCTAGGGTTTTCTGTTTTTCTGGGAATTTATAGGCTCGAAAGTCAGTTGGGAGGAGTCCCGAGGTGCCCACCCTCTACCAGGCTGTGCAAGGTGCTTGTCTCGTGCCCTGGTGGAGGGTGGCCACCCTAGGCCCCCTCTTATGGTGATATTTGGCCCATCTTGACTCTTTTGGTCCATAAAAATTCTCCAATAATCCCCAGAATGTTTGGGCTCCGTTTGGTACTGATATTATGCGAATTAAAAAACAAGCAAAAACAACAAGTGGCCCTTTGGGACTATGTCAATAGGTTAGTCCCAAAAAATGATATAAAGTTGCTATAAAATGATTGTAAAACATCCAAGATTGATAATATAACAGCATGGAACAAGCAGAAATTATAGATACGTTGGAGACGTATCACGCCCTTGCTATTGGATCCGTCCTCTACTGCAGTCCGGCTAGCCTCCTTGGCTGCTTCCTTAGTGATCTCCCCAACGGTAGCATATATGTCCATATCATCGAACGGGGGCAAATCTAATGAATCAATAGAAGAAACAAGAATATTGAATTCAGAAGAAGTTCAAGAACACAAAAAGTAGAGAGAAAGCAAAACATCAATGACAAGCAATTCACATATGGGCATCTGTTGAGAAGGGGTGGTTCCTTCTCCAGCAACATTGGCTGCCGTCATGTGACTGCCAGCAGCATCGCTTGCCGGCACGTCCTAGATAGCTCCTTTCTGGAGGGGAGTGTGTTTGAGTGGCCTCGGGACGGCTCAACTCCGGTTGTTCCTTCCGTTGGAAATCCGCCTCTGTTTGCAGACAGATAGAAGTAGCGGTGGTATGCACGCCAGTATGTGTCGTCGCGTACTGAAAGGGAACCTCTTCCTGGGGCTACGCATCGGGCTACGCTAGGGGCCGATGAGAACAACCTCCATTTTCGGCATGGAGCTTGTCGTCCCCTTAGCGATAGGCGCAAGGTTCGCTTTCTTTGTCATGCGTTGAGCCATCTCTTCATCCCTACAAAATGCCGACAATAAGATCATATAAATTCAAAACAAATGGAACGATGGGCATGGGTGTTTACTCCTCCTCCTCCGAGCTGAGGGCCGACAAGTCCTAGATCTACTTCTAGCGACCAGAAAGAGTAGGCGGCGGAGTAGGTGTCCTAGCACGAATTGTTGGCACGACGGAGCTAGAAGACCATGCTCCCTTAGCAGAGGCCCCAATTGGGCCCTTTGCGACGGTGTGTCTCGTCTGCCATGGACCGGAGACATTGGCAGCAGGGTCCTCCTCCTCTTCCTCTTCATCAAATCTCGGAGAGGGGTGGACTGCCTCCCCGATGACGGCCTTGCGGAGGACGCAAGATTTCTTCTTTGGGAGGACAGGGGCATGGAATTCCTCAAAATTTGTCTCCCCAATAACCTCAGTCTCCTCTCCCTGTAGGATCCTCTGGCAAGTCAGTTGCCTCTGCTTCATCATCCTCCTCCTCTTCACCGCCAGCCCCCTCCTCCTTATCGCCAGACACGACAACACCTGAAATGCTGCCACCCACATCAAATCCAGCTACCATGACCCTCTTCCAGATACACTCGATCTCCTCTTTGGTGATGTCACGGACAAGCTTGCATTCATCCCTCACGGTCACCTCCGTAAGGTTGTCAAACCACTCCCGCACCACCTCCTTTGATGGCGGCTCCTATTGCATCCATTTATCATCATGATTTCCAATTAATATTTCTGATATTCTTGTCCATTATTCCACACTATGATATAATTATTTTGAATTTTCTCTCTGAATTTTCAGGGTATACCACAAAGAGGGATACTGTCGGAAACTGAATTCTAGACCTGAAAACAAGAAAAGGGGTGAAAAATCACTAGACCCCAAATGACCTGAAACTTCACAAAGAATTTTTCTTTAATATATGCGAATTATTTAGCCAAAAAATACCTAAGGGGGACCACCTGCTGGACACAAGCCAACATGGCACCCCCACCCGCCTGGGCACGCCCTAGTAGCTAGTGTGGCCCCACCAGGTCTCCTGACCCCCTCGTCTCCTATAAGGTCTATTTTGACCTACAAATAATCAAGAAGATACTTTCGGGACGAAGCATCGCCATCTCGAGGCAAAAACCTAGGCAAAGGCCCTTTTGCTCTCCGGTAGAGAGATTCTGCCGGGGTAACTTCCCTCTGGGAGGGAGAGATGAAAGCCATCGTCATCACCAACGCTTCCTCCTTCGCGGGAGGATGAATCTTCGTCAACATCTTCACTAGCACCATCTCATCTGAAACCCTAGTTCATCTCTTGTATTTAATCTTTGTCTCAAAACCTTAGATCAGTACCTATAGGTTACTTGTAGAGTTGATTACATCTCGTAGTTGATGCTTATTGGTTTACTTGGTGGAAGATATTATGTTCAGATCCATGATCACCATTATTATACCTCAGATCCTGAACATGCTGATTATGTGTGAGTAGTTAGTTTTTCTCCCAAGGACATGGGACAAGTCTTATTATAAGTAATCATGTGAAGTTGGTATTCGTTCGATATTTTGATGGTATGTATGTTGTTGCTCTTCTTACTAGTGTCATGTGAACTTCTACTACACGACACTTCACCAAGCTATGTGCCTAAGAGAAGGCATTATGGAGTAAAAAGTATATGATGGGTTGCGAGAGTGACAGAAGCATAAACCCCATTTTATGTGTTGCTTTATAAGGGGCTGATTTGGATCCACACATTTCATGCTATGGTTAGATTTATCTTAATTCCTCTTTCGTACCCGCTGATGCTTGCAAGAGGGGATAATCATAAGTGGTTTGTTGTTCAAGTAAGAACAACACTTTAGCACCGGTCCACCCACATATCAAATTATCAAAGTGACGAACGCGAACTAAATCAACATGATGAACATGACTAGAAAAAAGACCCATGTTTCCTTGGGAGCATTTGCTATATATAAGAGTACTTTCAGTCTTGTACTTTGATATTAAAAGGATTGGCATATCTTGCTGCACACTTTTTACTGCTTTTACTTGTCACTTTTTATAAATTATCTTGCTACAAAATATGTATCACTGTTACTCACAACACTTTGCAGAGAATACCTTGCTAGAAACTACTTATCATTTCCTTATGCTACTCGTTGGGTTCAACACTCTTACTTATCGAAAGGATTAGGATTTATCCCCTATACTTGGGAGAGATTTGTGAGAGATTTCAGCACCATTGCTACACCTCTCAATGAGGTTACAAAGAAGGATGTGCCTTTTGCTTGGGGTACCTCACAGGAACAAGCCATCACATTATTGAAAGATAAGTTAACGCAAGCTACCTTACTCCAACTTCTTGATTTTAATAAGACTTTCAAGTTTGAATGCGATTCTAGTGGAACTGGATTAGGAGGTGTGTTATTACAAGATGGTAAACTTATTGCATACTTTTCTGAAAAATTGAGTGGGCCAAGTCTGAATTATTCTACTTATGATAAGGAATTATATGCTCTTGTTTGGACTTTGGAAACAAGGCAACATTATTTATGGCCCAAAGAATTTGTTATACATTCTAATCATGAATGTCTGAAGAATATTAAAAGTCAAGCAAAACTAAACCATAGACATGCTAAATGGGTTGAATTCATTAGAACTTTCCCTTATGCTATTAAACACAAGAAGGGGAAAGAAAATGTTATTGCTGAGGCATTATGTCGTCGCTATATTATGCTTTCACAAGTTGACTATAAAATATTTGGTTTGGAGACCATCAAGGATCAATATGTGCATGATATTGAATCTAAAGATACATTGCAGAATTGTAAAGAAGGGAGAACATGGAACATGTTTGTCATTAATGATGGATTTGTGTTCCACGCTAACAAGCTATGCATTCCAGCTGGCTCCATTTGTCTTTTGTTGTTGCAGGAGGCGCATGGAGGAGGATTAATGGGACACTTTGGCATGAAGAAGACGGAGGACGTACTTGCTACACATTTCTTTTGGACAAAGATGAGACAGGATGTTAAGCATTTTGTTGCTCACTACACTACATGTCAAAAACCTAAGTCACGTCTAAATCCTCATCGTTTATATATGCCTTTGACTGTACCTAGTGTTCCTTGGGAGGATATATCGATGGACTTTTTTTAGGTTTGCCTCGAACAAAGAAGGGAAGGGATAGGATATTTGTTTTTTGGACAGATTTTCAATAATGGCACACTTTATACCATGTCATAAAAATGATGCTGCTGCTAATGTTGCCGATTTGTTCTTTCGTGAAATTATTCACTTGCATGTTGTGCCAAATAAAATTGTTTCAGATCGTGATGCTAAATTTCTTAGCTACTTTTGGAGATGTTTACAGGCTAAGTTGGGGACTAAACTGCTTTTTAGTACTACATGTCACCCTCAAACTGATGGAAAAATTGAAGTAGTCAATAGATCTTTGTCTACTATGCTTAGGGTTGTTTTGAAGAATAACTTGAAAATGTGGGAAGAATGTTTGCCTCATACTGAATTTTCTTATAATCGTTCATTGCATTCTACTACTAAGATGTGCCCTTTTGAAATTGTGTATGGTTTCATACCTCGTGCATCTTGTTTGGTTACATTTGTGTAAGGATATATAGATTTCCTGATTTGCACAAGTCAAAGCTAATTCCACGTGTTTATGGTCCTTTTAAGGTGTTAGAGAAAATTAATGATAGTGCATATAAACTGGAGCTGCCTGTAGAGTTTGGGATTAGTTCCACTTTTAACATTGCAGATTTGAAGCCTTATTTGGCTAAGGAAGATGGGCTTCCGTCCAGGATGACTTAATTTCAAGAAGGGGAGGATGATGAGGACATCAATACCATTGTTACACCCACAACCCCTACTGGACCAATTACTAGAGCTCGCACGTGCCAATTGAATTACCAGGTACTTATGTTTCTTGCAAATCCTTCTAATGTTCATGAACATATGATGTTGCCTAATTAGATACTTTGATTTTAGTTATGAATGAAGGACCTAGCATGGACAAGAAGGATGGCCATTGGAGCGGGATCAAGCATGGAGAAGAAGGTGTGAGCACGGGAAAGAATAATGGAGCTTCCAATGGTGATTCTTGCACTTTGAAGCCACCATAAGGCGAGCTTTAAGGCTAGGACGAAATATACAAGATGCCACTTAATTAATTTAGCCCATAGGCTATTATAGGTGTTGTGTAACCTTTTTTGGGTGAGGCCATCTAATTTCAAAATACCAATTTATAGGCTCTTTTTAGAGTCCGTATATTTGGGGAAACTAAGTTAGGGTTGGTTTCAGACCCCTCCTCCAAGGGGCCACGAAATCCCCCTCTCTTCCCCCATATATAAAGACCTTAGGGCGCTGTTTTAGACTTGAGTTTTGTTTAGATTACAAGTTCATCATAGTTGCAACTCCATGTCCTTTGTTTGTGTTCCACGACCAGACCAAGATGTCACAGAACCCCACTTTCATCAATTAATCTTTCCTCTTATATTCGCAATATTCAGATTGCAATTACAGTTTCTTTATTTTTTTTCATTTTTGTACAGGAAATAGACCTTCATGGTCGGGTTAATCATGCTTTGGCATGGTCAATAACCTCTTAGAGTTGGTTTAGCGATTGCTAAGGCCCGATGTCCTCGCACGTTCGTAGTCGGATCATCAAAGTCTACTCCACAAAAAACGATAGCCACCATCTCATCGAAAGATGGGACACCTTTCCCTCTATCACATTCATGACCAACAAGTATAGGGGATCAATCGTAGTCCTTTCGATAATTAAGAGTTTCGAACCCAACGAGGAACAGAAGGAAATGATAAGCAGTTTTCAGCAAGGTACTCTTTGCAAGTGTTGTGAGTAACAGTATAGATAGTTTTGTAGCAAGATAATTCCTTATAAGTAACAAATTAAAATAGTAACAAAGGTGTAGAAAGGTAGCTCAATCCTTTTTGTAGCAAAGTACATGCATGAAAGTACTCTGACATTAAGCAAGTGCTCCAGAGGACACATGGGAATTTTCTGTCTAGTCATGTTCACCATGTTGAGTTGATTCCCGTTGGGTAGTTCGATAATTTGGTATGTCGGTGGACCGGTGCTAAGGTGTTGTTCTTACTTGAACTAAAAGCCTACTTATGAGTACCCCTCTCGCAAGCATCCGCAACTATGAAAGAATAATTAAGATAAATATAACCATAGCATGAAACATGTGGATCCAAATCAGCCTCTTATGAAGTAACGCATAAACTGGGGTTTAAGCTTCCGTCCCTCTCGCAACCCGTCATATACTTGTTACTTCACAATGACTTCCCTTAGGCCCATAGCATGGTGACGTGTCATGTAGTCAATGTTCACATGACACCACCAAGAGAAGTGACAACATATATATCATCAAAATATTGAACACATACCAACTTCTCAAGATTACTTGTAATAAGACTTCTCCCATGTCCTCAGGAACAATAGTAACTAACCACATATCATGGAAATGTTCAAGATCAGAGGTATAATAATGATAATAAAGGACCTTAAAATAATCTCTTCCACCAAGTAATCCAACAAGCATCAACTACGAGATGTAATCAACACAACTAGTAACCCATAGGTACCAATCTGAGGTTTTGAGACAAAGATTGAATACAAGAGATGAACTAGGGTTGAATATGATATGGTGTTGGTGAATATGATGATGAAGATTGGTCGTCCCATGATGGAGAAAGCATTGTTGATGATGATGGCTTCGATCTCCCCCTCCTAGAGAGGGATTTCCCCGGCAGAATCTGATTGTCGGAGTGCAAAAGAGCCTCTAGCCAGGTTTGCAGCTCGAGACGGCGATGCTTCATCCCGAAAGGTTTCTTATACTTTTTTCTAGGGTAAAACACACCATATAGGAGAGGAGGGGCATCGGAGAACCAGCAGCGGGCCCACAAGCCATCAGGGCGCACCCGGCACGCCCTGTTTGCTTGTGCTGTGTTGGTGGCTCCCTCTAGTATATTTTGATTCCTGAAATTCTCATAGATTCCAAAAATATTCTCTGTTAAGTTTCAGGTCATTTGAAGTGTGGTGATTTTTATGCCTTTTTCTTGGTTTTCTTGTCAAGAATTCAAGTTTCAAGATATTTCCCTCCTTGTGGTGTACCTTGCATATTCAGAGAGAAGAGACATAAGAATTGTATAATAATGTGGAATACTGGACAATAATGAAGTAAATAGTAATAAGAATTCATGATGCAAAATGGACGTATCAACTCCCCCAAGCTTAGACCTCGTTTCTCTTGAAGCAAAATCCAAACTCTAAAATAATGACCACATAAGAGAGTGGTGTCGATAAAAACAGAATACGAACATGAGAGTATCAGGAATATCATCATAGCAGCAAGCTTTTTGTCATATAACTTCTCATAAACAAGTAACAATCTATTCACAACTAAACAAATATGAAGAATAATCTTTATTGAGAACCAACAGGCAATGCAATTAGTCCTGAGATAATCATCGCTTTTGTAAGTGAGAGAAGAGTCTATGTAAGAGCTTTGAATTTCTAGCAAGTTCACATATTCAAATATAATGTAGCCCTCAATGATTGTTAACACACATTGTGTATCTTTGGAACAAGTGATTCCGTGGGACACATTGGAAGATGGGGGCTTTATTGTTCTTGCCACCCAACTTATTTACCTCAAGGATAATGTCAACAATAATGGAGCATGATCATCTACATTCAACAGGATATATTTGTTTGAACCTTTCCTTAACACATAGTGCTTGCCACTAAAGAGTTGAAGAATATGAACATGGGAAATATTATTGACTCTTGCATGAAAACTAAAATTTTGTAAGAATGTAAAAGTTAGGCCCTTCGGAGAGGGAAGCGAGATTGTCACGAGCTTTTATTTGTTTGATATGTTCAATCTTGTAATGCAAAAGAACATCACTTCATATTGCCCCTTGTGATAGTGAACTTTATTATGCACTCCATCGCTTTTATTTCTTCACCATCACAAGATCATACAAAGCTTACTTTCCCTTACTATAAAAGATCTTACATGATTAGAGGCAATTTTTATTGTCTTGTGTAGCAATGACAACTTACTTGAAGGATCTTATTCAATCCATAGGTAGGTATGGTGGACTCTCATGGCGAGAAACTAGATTTAAGGATTATGGATGCACAATTAGTATCTCTACTTAGTGCGATTCTTTGGGCTACCAATAGATCTTAAGAAAGCATCACATGTTAAAGGATCCAATACCATATAACTTCAATGAAATTTTATGCAACCATGATCATTATGTTGTCTTCCATGTCCCACCTCAACACTTGGTCA
Source organism: Hordeum marinum (assembly GCA_022496015.1). Classification (NCBI taxonomy): domain Eukaryota; kingdom Viridiplantae; phylum Streptophyta; class Magnoliopsida; order Poales; family Poaceae; genus Hordeum; species Hordeum marinum. Next base: position 315,462,522 of record CM039678.1, read on the forward strand.
TTATATAATACTTTGATGGAAGCTCACAATCATAAAAGGTGTTCAAGATAGTATATTTATATGTAAATCTCCTCTTCCATACCATACTTTTTGCATACATCATACTAATTGCTAACATTATGTTTGTTGGTTTCAACACTTTTTATTGCTTATACATCTTTTCTATGTGAAGTCGTTACTTCTCATGAGATAAGCATATGATATTTTTCTCTTATTTTTATTGCCATGCTAAGATGATGGGTGCAAGTGAGGGAGAGGCACACGAACTAAAGTAATTTTATTACAGAACTCTCACTCTGGATTACAAGGATAGGTTGAAATCAAACAAAAAACTCTAAACAAGGAAAATCTTAAATTCTAACTCTCTAAATCACGAAAAACTAAAGATCGAACCAAGACAGGAAATGATGATAAAAACCAATGGTGATACTATACCGGGGCACCTCCCCCAAGCTTGGAACAAGCCAAGGGTGGTGCCCATACCCATGTACTCAAGTGTTCTTCAGTGATGGTGGTGGTGTGCGATGATCCTCCATCTTCCAAGGCATAGGTTCCTCATCAAAGAAAGAATCTCTTGTCTTTAGAATCCTGAAATCAACATCGAGGCTCATCCTTTTAAACCTAGATTCATACTTGCAGTTTTGGAGTTGGAGTTCATAGAGTTGATATTGGAGGTGCTCGATCCACCCTTGAGACTTGGAAAGAGCCTCTCCCACGCTCTTTGTGCCCATCTTGTTCTAACGGATGAAGTCTGTGATCATAGAGTGATTAGCACTCAGGCCAAGTTCAACCATCCCTTGACACTAGAAGATCTCTTGCTCCACTTCTGCAAGCCTGACCTTCTCGCTTCCCTCCTTCTTGGGGACTTCAACATCCCTAATATAGAGCACCCCCTCACTCATCTCAATGGTTGTAGGGTTCTTCATCCCCTCCGGCAAGTAAGGGTTAATGACCTTCTCGAAGAACTTGTCCTTGGATGGCTTCAGGGAAGTCATGGTGATCTAGATCTATCAGAAAAATAGCACGAAACAAGAATAGAGGAGAAACTTGTGATGCGGTGGTCAAAACATGCAGGGGTATATATGATGTTTTTTCTAGGTCAGAATACATGTTCCGAAAGAAATCGGAGTCCAAAGGGCACACGAGGGCCCCACAAGCCAATAGGGCACGCCCTGGGGGGCGCCCTCTTGGCTTGTGGCTCCCTCGTGGTTCCTCCTGACACCGTTTTATTTTTGTACTTTTTCTAATATACCAAAAACCAGAGAAATTATTTTTTGGATTTTTTGGAATTAGTTTACTTATCGTACCACATACCTACCCCTTTTTCAGGTTTCTGGAGTATTCCGGAAGGCCTCCTTGATGTGTTCTTCCGGTGTAATAACTTGGATGCCATTTGTTACTTCATTAATGGGTGCACCTATAATGCTTGATTCTTTGCCCATTCACCACTCACGTGTTCTTGCCTTTGAAGTTATTTATTTTATAGCATAGGGGCGATAAGCCTCCTCAACAACGTATGGGCCTTCCCATTTGGATAGAAGTTTTCCTGCAAAAAAACTGAAACAAGAGTTGTACAAAAGCAATAAGTCTCCTACATTGAATTCTCATTTTTGAATCCTCTTGCCATGCCTTCTTTTAACCTTTTCTTTAAACAATTTAGCATTTTCATCAGCATGCATACTCCATTCATCAAGTGAGCTAATGTCAAATAACCTCCTCTCACCGGCAAGTTTAAAGTCATAGTTAAGTTCTTTAATTTCCCAATAAGCCTTCCCATAGACCATTTTGTATGGGGAAATACACATAGGATTATTATAAGCAGTTCTATAAGCCCATAGCACATCCTCTAGTTTCTTAGACCAATTCTTCCTAGATCTATTAACAATATTTTGCAAGATTGATTTTATTTCTCGATTACTCAATTCAACTTGACCACTAAACTAAGGATGATAAGGAGATGCAATCCTATGGTTAACATCATATTTAGCTAGAAGTTTATGGAAAGCACCATGAATAAAATGGGAACCACAATAAGTCATTAAGTATCTAGGGACTCCAACCATCGGGAAAATGATGTCTTTAAGCTTTTTAATAGAGGTGTTATGATCAGCACTACTAGTTCGAATAGCCTCTACCCACTTAGTAATGTAATCAATAGCAAAAAAAATATGAGTATAACCATTTGAGGAAGGAAAAGGGCCCATGAAGTCAAAACATCAAACATCGAATGGTTCAGTAGCAACTAAATAATTCATAGGCATTTCCTGACGTTTGCCGATGTTACCCACCCTCTGGCATTCATTGCATGAAAGGACGTACTTACGAGCATCTTTGAAAAGAGTAGGCCAATACAAACCAGATTGTAATACCTTGTGTGCAGTTGTGTCACTAGCATGGTGTCCTTTGTAAGCTTCGAAATGACACTTCTGAAGAATCTATTCATGTTCATGCTCAGGTATACATCGTCTAATGATACCGTCTACTCCCTCTTTGTAAAGATGTGGTTCATCCCAAAAGTAATGCCGTAAATCATAGAAGATTTTTTTTCCTTTGTTGATAGATGAAGCTAGGTGGAATGTACTTGGCAACAATATAATTAGCATAATCAGCATACCAAGGAGCACTATGTGAGGTATTTATAGCAGCAAGTTGCTCATCAAGAAAGCTATCATCAATTAGAAGTGGGTCATAAAAAACATTTTCCATCCTAGACAAGTTATATTCTATGGGTTTTCCAGTTCATTTTCTATGAATGATAGGCAAATCAAACTCTTGAAGTAAAAGTACCCACCTAATGAGTCTAGGTTTAGCATCTTTATTTTCCATAAGGTATTTAATAGAAGCATGATAAGTGTGAATAGTTACTTTGGAATTGACAATGTAAGGCCTAAAATTATCACAAGCAAAAAACAACAGCTAAAAATTCCTTTTTAGTGGTAGCATAATTCCTTTGAGCAGAGTATAGAGTTTTACTGGCATAATGAATAACATTTAAAAATTTGTCTACCCTTTGTCCTGGAATAGTGCCAACAGCATAATCACTAGCATCACACATAATTTCAAATGGTAGGTTCTAATCGGGTGGTTAAACAATAGGTGTAGAAATTAAAGCCTTCTTAAGATTTGAAAAGCTTCTACGCAATCATCATAAAAAACAAAACGAACATCTTTTTCAAGAAGATCATCTAATGGCCTAGAAATCTTTGAGAAATATTTTATGAAACGCCTATAAAAACTAGCATGACCAAGGAAACTTCGTATACCTTTGATATCTCTTGGGCATGTCATTTTCTCTATTGCATCAACTTTAGCTTTTTCCACCTCAATGCCTCGCCGAGAAATTTTGTGTGATAGCACTATGCCTTCATTCACCATAAAGTGGCACTTTTCGCAATTCAACACAAGACTAGTTTCTTCATATCTCTGCAAAACTCGATCAAGGTTGCTTAAGAAATCATCAAAACAAGTCCCATAAATGGAAAAATCATGCATGAAAACCTCAATAATCATTTCACAAAAATCAGAGAATATAGTAGTCATGCATCTTTGAAATGTAGCAGGTGTATTGCATAAATCAAAAGGCATACGCCTATAAGCATAAGTTCCAAAAGGAGATGTAAATGTAGTATTCTGTTGATCTTCTCTTGACGCAGGTATTTGAGAAACCCCAGAATATCCAGTAAGAAAGCAAAATGTGTGTGCAGATAATCTTTCTAACATTTGATCGATAAAAGGCAAGGGGTAATGATATTTCTTAGTAGCTTTATTTAATTTCCTAAAATCAATTACCATCCTATAACCATTTATGATTCTTTGTGGAATAATCTTATTTTTAAAATTAGGGACAACAGTAATACCATCTTTATTAGTAACACAATGAACAAGAACTACCCATCTACTATTAGCAATAGGATAGATTACCTACCTCCATAAGCTTTAGTATTTTAGTTCTTACCACTTCCTTCATCTTCGAATTTAAGCGGCGTTGGTGATCAACAAAAGGCTTAGCATCTGGTTCCATATTAATCTTGTGCTGACATAGCGTGGGGCTTATGCCCTTTAGATCATCGAGAGTATAACCAATAGCAGGCATGTGCTTCCTTGGAGTTTTAAGTAATCTACTTTATTCATCCTCTGAAAGGTTAGCACTGATAATAATAGGATATATCTTCTTTTCATCAAGATAAGCATATTTCAGAATATCAGGTATAGTCTTTAGTTTAAACACGGGATCTCCTTTGGGTGGAGGAGGATCCCCTAAAATATCAACTGGTAAGTTGTGTTTAAGAATAGGTGTTTGTTGAAGGAATATGTCCTCTATTTCATTCCTTTCATTCATAAGCATATCATTCTCATGGTCTAGCAAATATTGTTCTGGAGGTTCAGTAGGATGTACGACAATAGAAGCAAGACCAATTATTTCATCCTTACTAGGTAATTCCATCTCATGTGATTAATTAGTAAACTTGGGGAAATTAAATTCATGAGACACATCACCAAACCTTAATCTAAGCTTATCAGTAACATAATTGATTTCAACATTAACGGTGCTTAACAAAGGTCTACCAAATATAATGGGGTAAAAGTTATCTTGTTCTAAACCAAGTACTAAGAAATCAGCAGGGTACTTGTCCTTCCCACACAGAACCTCAACATCTCTAACGATCCCAAGTGGAAAAATAGTATCCGTGTTTGCAAGTTTAATAGTAACATCAATATCTTCCATAGTCGAGGGTGCTATATTGTTCGTGATTTATTGTTATAAGGTAAAAGGTATAACATTGACACTAGCACCGAGGTCACACAAGCCATGATAACATGATATCCAATTTTAATAGAAACAACACGCATGTCAACAACTAGTTTATTTTTGTCTAATTCATCACATTTGTTTCTAGCAGGTTTTGCAATCCTAGCAACTCCCCGCAAAAATAAAGAACTTGACCCTCACCATTATTATCTAGAAGATCTTTAACCATGGCAACCTTAGGATCAACATTTATTTGTTAAGAAGGTATAGGTGGCCTGACATGACTTTTATTAACCAAAGTTGTACTTTTAGCATGTTCCCTCATTCTAATAGGAAGGTTTCTCAATGTAAGCAGTGGGAACAATAGGGTCAACATGACTAAGAATTATTTCTTCCTTGTTAGTTATAATAGTTCCTCTAATGGTGATTCAATGGTAGGATGATATTTAAACCACTTCTCTTTGGGAAAATCAACATGAGTAGCAAATGATTCACAGAAAGTAGCTACTATTTCAGAGTGAAGACCATATTTATTGCTAAACTCATGGAAGGTATCAGTTTCCATAAAAGATTTAACAAATAAAAATTCAGTTTTATACCTGACTCTTTATCTTCGTCGAGTTCCCAATCTTCATAGTTTCGTTTAATTCTTTCTACAGGGTCCCATTTGAATTCAATAGTTTCATTCATATATCAGCCATAAGAAGAAGAATCCAATAATAATCAATCATCATGAGAAAGTCAAGCATAAAACTTTTGTGTAGTCATTTCTCTTGAGATATCATGGTTGGCGCAGGTGTGTATCATAGATGTAAGCCTCCCCCAAGCTTGAGCGATGCTTTCTCCTTCACGAGGCTAGAGATTGTATGTATAGTTCCAATCATAGTGAACTAGATGCATTGGATAAAACAATTGATGAAATTCTAGCTTCAAGCGATTCCAGTTACATGATTCAATATTATCCAATAACCTATACCACTTTAATATTTTCCCTCCAAAGATAAAGGAAAACTTTCTTCTTGACTTTGTCCCTAGACAAACCTGCAAGCTAAAATAATCCACAAACCTCATCGGCGAATATCAAATGGTAATCAGGATGAGTCGTACTATCATAAGGTTTTGATAATAGTACTTCAAGCATACCTGAAGGAATCTCATAATAAATATTTTCCATAGGTTCAGTGGGTTGAGGAACAACTTCCAGGGCGAAGATGCCCCGAACAAGCCACTCAAAGGGTGACCGTTCATAGTGACAAGCAACAGTAAATTTCAGCACATATAGAAAATGTTCGCTTAGCAATTTCCACTTACCAAATGCGCTTCACTCCCCGGCAAATGGCACAAGAAAAGAGTCTTGATGACCCACAAGTATAGGGGATCAATCGTAGTCCTTTAGATAAGTAAGAGTGTCGAACCCAACGAGGAGCAGGAGGAAATGATAAGAAGTATTCACCAAGGTACTCTATACAAGTGTTGTGAGTAACAGTAGTAGATAATTTTGTAGTAAGATAATTAGTAACACGTGACAATAGTAACAAAGGTGTAGCAAGGTAGACCAATCCTTTTTGTAGCGAAGTACATGCCTGATGGGAATCTTATATTAAGCAAGTACTTCCGAGGACAGATGGGGATTTTTTGTCTAGTCATGTTCATCATGTTGAGTTGATCCGCGTTCGCTACTTTGATAATTTGATATGTGTGTGGATTGGTTCTAAGGTGTTGTTATTAATTGAACTAACAACCTACTTATGACCACCGCGGTCGGCATCACCAGGGGGAACAAGCGCGTAGCCGTTTGCCACGCCCCCCTCATGTTGATCGGCTCGGCCCACACCTGGCTCAACAGCCTGGCGGCCGGCAACATCAACACTTGGACAGACTTCGAGGAGGCCTTCGTTCGCAACTTCACCGGCACCTACAAGCGGCCCGGCCGCCCCCTCGAACTCGCCATGTGCGTTCAGGGGCCGGACGAATCCCTCTGCGACTACCTTACTCGGTGGACCGAGCTTCGCAACTCCTGCGAGGGGGTGCACAAGGTACAGGTTGTGCAGTACTTCACTAAAGGATGCCGAGACGACACCCCCCTCAAGCACAAGCTTCCGTGCTCCGAGTCGTCCACGCTTGCTGAGCTCATGACCAAGGAGGACAAGTATGCCACGGCTGATTCGGCCATCCGGGTCAAGACGATCTTGCCTGCCAAGGTGACGACAACACCGGCAACGTCCCGGACGGTTGCCGACAACCGACAGCCGCAAAACAACAAGCGCAAGAACAACTAGCCGGATCCTCGCTGAGGGAGCCGGTAGGTGAATACCATCGAGGAATAGGAGCTGGCTGCCCAGCCTTCCAGCCAGCGCTAGCGCACTGGCAAGGCTGCCTGGCAGCCGAAGCTCACCTTCGAGCAAATGCTTGACCTCCCCTGCAAGAACCACTCAGGGGCCAAACCCTCTATGCACACGCTCCGGTAGTGCAGCTTCTCACAGCGATTGGCCCGGGGGGACGGCCTTCTAGCTCCTCCCGTGCGGCCAGCCCGCGCGCCGGTCCCGGCCCAAGCTGCCGCCCCGACGCCGGCTCCGGCTCCGGCCCAAAATGACGGTCGTTTGATCGACCAGTTCCCCAACCAAGACGGCTGTTACGTCATCTTCACTAGTGAAGAGACGGGAAAACAAGCTCAACGCCAGCTCCATCGTGAGGTGAACGCCACCATGCCGGCAACTCCCCAGTTCATGCACTGGTCGGAGAAGCCGGTCACTTGGAGCCAGGCCGATCACCTCGCTGTGATGCCGAATCCCGGCAGCTACGCCTTGGTCCTCGACCCCACCATCGCAACCAAGGAACGAACTTGCCACTTCTTGCAGGTGCTGATAGATGGTGGCAGCAGCATCAACATCCTCTACCTCGACACGATGCACAAGTTGGGGCTGAAGAATGAAGACCTGCAGGCGAGCCGGACGGTCTTCGACGGCATCGTGCCTAGGAAGTCCTGCTCCCCTGTCGGCAAGATCATGCTCGACGTCCTCTTCGGCGGACCCGACCACTTCCGCCACGAGCCGGTGCTACCTCGCAAGTCCATACCACACGATGTTCGGCCGGCCGTCCCTTGTCAGCTTCGTGGCGGTCCCCCATTATGCCTACCTCAATCTCAAGATGCTAGGCCGCAAGGGAATCATCACCATCGTGGGTGACTACAAGATGTCGCTCGAGTGTGCTCGAGATGGCAGACGGTTGGTTGAGGCCCTGGAAATCGCCAAGGAGAAACGGCAGCTCGACCGGCTCATGGCCCTTTCTGCCAGTCAACCAGCCATGTCGGCTCCTCCCTCGCAATCCGTCGGCGAGGCTTCCTTCTAGCCATCCAAAGACACCAAGCCAATCCCACTCAACCCGGCCAACCCGGATCAGTGCGTCACCATCGGCTCCTGCCTTAATAGCACACAGGAAGGCGAGCTCATTGACTTCCTCCGTGAGAATCAGGACATCTTCGCATGGTCCCCCAAGGACATGTCGGGTGTTCCGAGGAAGTTCGCCGAGCACAAACTACATGTCCGGCCGAACGTCAAGCCGGTCAAGCAACCCCTATGCCGCTTCAACGAGGAGAAGCGACATACTATAGGCGAAAAGATCGCCCGGTTGCTCGCAGTCGGGTTCATCATGGGAGTGTTCCACCCAGACTGGCTGGCCAACCCAGTCCTGGTGCTGAAGAAGAACAAGACCTGGCGCATGTGCATTGACTACACTAGCCTGAACAAGGCATGTCCCAAGGACCCATTCGCTCTGCCACGGATCAATCAAGTCATGACTCCACGGTCGGCTGCGATTTGCTGTCCTTCCTGGACGCCTACTCCGGCTACCACTAGATCAAGCTGGACCCAAAAGACCGGCGCAAGACCTCCTTCATCACGCCCTTTGGGGCCTACTGCTATGTCACCATGTCCTTCAGTATGAAGAACGCAGACGCCACCTTCCAACGGTGCATGCAGAAGTGCCTCCTGCCTCAGATAGGCAGGAATGTCCACGTCTACATCGACGACATCGTCGTCAAAACCAAGAAGCACTTCAGCCTCCTCGACGACCTCCGGGAGACCTTCGTGAACTTGCACGAGTACAAGATCAAGCTCAGCCCGGATAAGTGTGTCTTCGGCGTCCCGGCCGGTCAACTCTTGGGCTTCTTCATGTCCACTCGTGGCATCGAAGCTAACTCTAAGAAGATCAGCGCGATCAAGTGCATGCCCAAGCCGACCCGGCTCCGCAACGTCTAGAAGTTCACCGGCTGCCTCGCCTCACTCAGCCGGTTCATCAGCTGGTTGGGGGAGAAGGCATTGCCCATCTACGGGCTCCTTTGCAAGACGGCTCTAATCGAGACGGGTCAAATCAAGAAGTCGGGCATGTTCGACTGGCCTGACGAGGCGGACGAGGCTTTCCGCGGTCTCAAGAAGGCTCTCACGCATGAGCCCATCTTGGCTGCGCCGGCTGAGAAGGAACCCTTGCTCGTCTACATTGCGGCGACCACCCGCGTCATCAGCGTCGTCCTGGTGGTCGAGCGGTCCAAGGAGGGCAAGCCCCTGCTGGTCCAGCGACCCGTCTACTACCTCAGCAAGGTCCTGTCCGTGTCCAAGCAGAACCACCCCCACTACCTGAAGATGTGCTATGGCATATACTTCGCCGCCAAGAAGGTCAAGCGGTACTTCCAAAAACATGCCATCAGCGTGGTGAGCATGGCCCCGCTCGGCGAAATCATGAGCGGTCGGGAATCCACCGGCCGGATTGCCAAATGGGTCATCGCCCTCACCGATCAAGAGATCCGGTACGAGCCAAGAACCGCCATCAAGTCACAGGCATTGGCTGACTTCCTCGTCGACTGGGCGGAGACGGAGTTTGTGCCGCCTCCCCCAGACTCCACGCATTGGCGCATGCGTTTCGACAGCTCGAAAATGAGGACCGACCTGGGTGTCGGCATAGTCCTCTCCTCCCCGAAGGGTGACCAGCTCAAATACGCCCTCCAGATCCACTTGCTGCCTCCAACAACATGGTCGAGTACGAGGCCATCGTCCATGACCTCCGGCTCGCCAAGGAGATTGGCATCACGCGCATCCTTCGCTTCGGCGACTCTGACCTCGTGGTGCAGCAAGTCTCTGGCGAATGGGATGCCAGGGATGCCAACATGGCCAGCTACCACTTCCTCGTACAACAGCTCACCGGCTCCTTCGAGGGTTGTGAGTTTCATCACGTCCCACGGGCAGACAACGAGGCAGCGGACGTGCTGGCAAAGATCGGCTCCACCCGGCAGGCCATCCCAACCGGCGTCTCCCTCGAGCGGCTGCTCAAGCCGTCGATCAAGCCTTCCTCAGAATCAGAGTCAATCTTCGTGCCGGCGGGCGCCGCCAGCCCCTCAACAGCTCTGGCCGCCTCTCTGGTACCTTTGCCACCGGCTCCCGAACCATCGGCCGCCTCGCCGGCACCAATCGAGCCGGTAGCATCCGAGGCGGCCGGCTCCAATGACGCGGCCGTCATGATGCATCTTGATCTATCTCTATAGATTTTGATGCTCAACAATTAGGTAGCTTTATCCAGGTCTTCCTTTGAAAATCACTTTCCAAATGACCATTTTATGCTTTCCAGAAACTCTACATTATTTCTGATCAACAATATGTCATCCACATATACTTATCAGAAATTCTATAGTGCTCCCACTCACTTTATTGCAAATACAAGTTTCTCGTAAACTTTGTATAAACATCAAAACTTTGATCACCTCATCAAAGCGTATATTCCAACTCCGAGATGCTTGCTTCAGTCCATGGAAGGATCACCGAAGCTTGCACACCTTTTAGCATCCTTAGGCCTGACAAAACCTTCTGGTTGTATCACATACAACCTTTCCTCAAGTAAACCGTTAAGGAAACGATGTTTTGACATCCATCTGCCAGATTTCATAATAGAAAACATAGCAACTGCTAACATAATTCCAACAGACTTTAGCACCACTACGAGTGAGAAAGTCTCATCATAGTCAACTCCTTGAACTTGTCACAAACATCTTTGCAACAAGTCGAGCTTTACAAATAGTGACATTCACCATCAGTGTCTGTCTTCATTTTAAAGATCCATTTGTACTCAACGACCTGCCGTCCAACGAGCAAGTCTACCAAAGTCTACACTTGGTTTTCATACATGGATCCTATCTCGGATTTCATGGCCTCTAACCATTTGTCGGAATCCGGGCCCATCATCGCTTCTCCATAGCTCGTAGGTTCATCGTTGTCCAACAACATGATCTCCAAGACAGAGTTGTCGTACCACTTAGGAGCAGTACACATCCTTGTCGACCTACGAAGTTCGATAGTAACTTGATCCTGAAGCTTCATGATCATCATCATTAACTTCCTCTTCAACTAACGTAGGCTTCACAGAAACATCTTTCTGCGCTGCGCTACTCTCTGGTTGAACAAAGGTTCAAGAACCTCATCAAGTTCTATCTTCCTCCCACTCAATTCTTTCGAAAGAAACATTTCCTCGAGAAAGGATCCGTTTAAGCAACAAACATTTTGCACTAGGATCTGAGATTGAAGGTTCACCCAACTGATCTGAGGGTATTCTATGAAGATGCAATTTGTCCGCCTTGGGTTCGACCTCATTAGGTGAAAACATTTTCCACACAAGTGTCACATCCCAAAATATTAAGAAATGACAGCTTAGGTTTCTATCAAACCATAATTCACATGGTATCATCTCAACGGATTTAGATCGTGCCCTATTTAAAGTGAATGTAGTTGTCTCTAATGCATAACCCCAAAATTATAGTAGTAAAACGACAAGAGACATCATATTACGCACCATGTCCAATAGAGCATAACTATGATGTTCGGACACACCATCACACTATGGTGTTCCAGGTGGCGTTTAGTTGTGAAACAACTTTCACATTGTCTTAAGTTGTATGCCAAACTCGTGACTCAGATATTCACCTCCACGATCATATCGCAGTCATTTTTATCTTCTTGTCACGATGATCTTTAAACTTCACTCTGAATTTGCTTGAACCTTTCAAACGATTCAGACTTGTGTTTCATTAAGTAAATATACACTATATCTACTCAAATCATCAGTGAAGGTAAGAAAATAACGATATCCACTGCACGCTACAAGACTCACTAGATTGCATACATCAACATGTATCATTTCCAATGAATCACTTGCCCGCTCCATCCAACGGAGTCCTTTAGTCATCTTGCCCAAGAGGCATGGTTCGCATGTCTCCACCGATTCGAAATCGAATGAGTCCAAAGATCCATCAGCATGGAGTTTCTACATGCGCTTTATACCAATATGACATTTAGCGGCAGTGCCACAAGTATGTGGTACTATCATTATTAACTTTGTGTCTTTTGACATCAATGTTATGAACATGTGTAATACTACGATCAAGATTTCAACAAACCATTCTCACTGGGTGCATGACCATTGAAGGTATTATTCATGTAAACAGAATAACCATTATTCTCTAACTTAAATGAATAATCGTATTGCAATAAACATGATCTAATCATGTTCATGCTCAACGCAAAACACCAAATAACATTTATTTAGGTTTGTCACTAATCCTGAAGGTAGAGAGACCGTGCGATGTTGATCACATCAACCCTGGAAACACTTCCAACACATATCGTCACCTCACCCTTAGCTAGTTCTTCATTTATTCCGTAGCTTTTATTTCGAGTTACTAACATTTAGCAACCGAACCGGTATCCAATACATAGGTGCTACTAAGAGTACTAGCAAGGTACACATCAATAACTCGTATATCAAATATACTTCTGTCGATGTTACCAGCCTTATTATCTACCAAGTATCTAGGGTTGTTCCGCTTCAGCGACCTCTCACCTCATAATAGAAGCACTTAGTCTCGGGTTTGAGTTCAACTTTGGGTTGCTTCACTGGAGCAGCAACTGACTTGCTATCCATGAAGTTTCCCTCCTTGCTCTTGCCCTTTTCGAAACTAGTGGTTTGATTAAGCATCAACACTTGACGCTCCTTCTTGATTTCTACCTTCGCGGTGTCAAACATCGCGAACAGCTCAGGGATCAATACTTCTATCCCTCGTGTATTATAGTTCATCACTAAGTTCTAGTAGCTTTAGTGACAGTGACTTGGAGAACTATATCAATCACTATCTTATCTGGAAGATCAACTCCCACTTGATTCAAGCGATTGTAGTACCCAGACAATCTGAGTACATGCTCAACGATTGAGCTATTCTCCTTCATCTTACAGGCAAAGAATCTTGTTGGAGATCTCATATCTCGCAACACAGGCACGAGCCTGAGATCACAATCTCTGCTCCTAGAACATCTCATATGTTCCGTGACGTTCAAAACGTTTCCAAGCCTCAATTCTAAGCCGTAATGCATGACGCACTAAACTATCAAGTAGTCATCGAAACGTGTCTGTCAGATGTTCACAACATCTATAGACGACGCTAGAGGGGGTGGCGCACCGAGCGGTGCATTAAGGACATAAGCCTTCTGTGCAGCAATGAGGATAATCCTCAGATCACGGACCCAGTCTGCAATATTGCTACCAACATCTTTCAACTCTATTTCTCTAGGAACATATAAAAATACAAGGGAGCTACAACGCGAGCTAGTAATCTACAACATAATTTGCAAAGACACTTTGACTATGTTCATGATAATGAGTTCAATTAATCATATTACTTAAGAACTCCCACTCAAATTGACATCCCTCGGGTCATTCGAGTGATACATGATCCAAATTCACCAACTCAAGTCCGATCATCACGTGAGTTAAGGTGGCTTCAATGGTGAACATCATTATGTTGATCATATCCACTATATGACTCATGCTCGACCTTTCGGTCTCTTGTGTTCCGAGGCCATGTCTGTACATGCTAGGCTCGTCAAGTTTAACCCGAGTGTTCCGCGCGTGCAAATCTGGCTTGCACCCGTTGTATGTGAACGTAGAGTCTATCACACCCGATCATCACGTGGTGTCTCAACACGACGAACTTTCGCAACGGTGCACACTCGGGGAGAACACAATTTATCTTGAAATTAAGTGAGGGATCACCTTATAATGCTACCGTCGTCCTAAGCAAAACAAGGTGCATAAAAAGGATTAACATCACATGCAAATCATAAGTGACATGATATGGCCATGAACTTGTGCTTTTGATCTCCATCTAGAAAGCACCGGCATGATCTCCATCGTCACCGGCATGACACCATGATCTCCATCAACGTGTCGCCATCGGGGTTGTCACGCCCTGCATGCTTCTACTACTATTGCTACCGTAGCGATAAAGTAAAGCATTACATAGCGCTTAATGATTGACACGCAGGTCATACAATAATTAAAGACAACCCTATGGCTCCTGCCGGTTGCCGTACTCATCGACATGCAAGTCGTGATAATCTATACATCACATGATCATCTCATACATCACATATATCACATCATGTAATTGGCCATATCATATCACAACATACCCTGCAAAAACAAGTTAGACGTCCTCTAATTGTTGCTGCAAGTTTTACGTGGCTGCTACGGGTATCTAGCAAGAACGATTCTCACCTACGCATAAACCACAACGGTGATACATAGATTGCTTTTCAACCTTCTCAAGGACTGCCTTTGTCGGATCCGATCCAACTAAAGTGAGAGAAACTGGCACCCGCAAGCCATCTAAGCAACAAGTTGCATCGAGGGAACCGGTCTCTCGTAAGCGTACGAGTAATGTTGGTCCGGGCCGCTTCATCTCACAATCCCGCTGAACCAAAATCCGACCAAGGGAGGAAGCAATCTAAGCATCAACGCCCACAAACCTTTTGTGTTCTACTCGAGATCTCATCGAACCATCAACCTAGCTCATGATGCCACTGTTGGGGAACGTCGCATGGGAAACAAAAAATTTCCTACGCACACGCAAACCTATCCATGGGGATGAGCATCTACGAGAGGGAGAGTGGATCTACATACCCTTGTAGATCGCTAAGCGGGAAGCGTTAAGAAACGCGGTTGGTGTAGTCGAACATCTTCGCGATCCAAATCGCCGAGCGTCCCGCGATCTCATCATGATCCGTCCCGCGATCCAATCACGATCCGTCCCGTGAACTCATCATGATCCGTCCCGCGATCTCATCACAATCGTTCTCACGATCTTGATCACGATCTGTCCCGTGAACTCATCATGATCCGTCCCGCGATCTCATCACAATCCGTCTCACGATCTTGATCACGGTCCTTCCGATCTAGCGCCAAACGGACGGCACCTTCGCGTTCAGCACACGTGCAGCTTGATGACGATCTCCACCGTCTTGATCCAGCAAGAGGAGGTGGAGAGGAGAGAGAGTTCACCGGCAGCGTGACGGTGCTCCGGTGATGGTGGTGGAGCAATTCCGGCAGGGCTTCGCCTAAGCGCTGCAGAAAACCGATCTAGAGGAGAAACTATGCACCAGTGGAACGGGTAGCACGTGGCCGGAAATTCTGTCCAAAAACCACCCAATCCACTAGTATATATAGGAGGAGAGGAGAGGAGAGGCAGCCAAGGACTTTGGGTCGGCCGAAATAGGAGGTGGGAGCAATCCTACTTCACCTCCAATCCTAGTTGGAGTAGGATTGCCTCCTATTGGCTGATTTTCCACTTTTTGCTTTAGGACTTTCTCTCCTGCGCCATGGGCCTTTGTGGCTGTTTTACCAGCCCACTAAGGGCTGGTTATTATTTTCCCACAGCCCATGGACCTCTTGGGGTCTAAATACCCCTCCCGGAGGTCCCCCGGTACACTACCGGCACTCCCGGTACACTACCGATACTCCCGGTACACTACCGATGAGCCCGAAACTTTTCCGGAAACCAAACTGGGACTTCCTATATATGAATCTTTACCTACGGACCATTCCAGAGCTCCTCGTGAGGTCCGGGATCTCATCCAGGACTCCGAACAACCTTCGGTCACCACCATACATAACTCTACACTACCGAAACGTCACCGAACCTTAAGTGTGCAGACCCTGCGGGTTCGAGAACTATGTAGACATGACCGAGACACCTCTACAGTCAATAACCAATGGCGGGACCTGGACGTCCACATTGGTTCCTACATATTCTACGAAGATCTTTATCGGTCGAACCTCTATGTCAACGATTCATTTAATCCCGTATAACGTTCCCTTTGTTCTTCGGTATGTTACTTGCCCGAGATTCGATCGTCGATATCTCCATACCTAGTTCAACCTCGTTACCGGCAAGTCTCTTTACTCATTCCATAATACAAGATCCCGCAACTAACAATTAGTCACATTGCTTGCAAGGCTCATTGTGATGTTGTATTACCGAGTGGGCCCTGAGATACCTCTCCGTCACACGGAGTAACAAATCCCAGTCTCGATCCATGCCAACTCAACAGACACCATCGGAGATACCTGTAGAGCACCTTTATAGTCACCCAGTTACGTTGCGACATTTGATACACACAAGGCACTCCTCCGATATCCGTGAGTTGCATGATATCATGGTCATAGGAACATATACTTGACATGCAGAAAACAGTAGCAATAAACTGACACGATCATATGCTATGTTTGTAGTTTGGGTCTTATCCATCACACCATTCTCCTAATGATGTGATCCCGTTATCAAATGACATCTCATGTCCATGGCTAGGAAACCTTAACCATCCTTTGATCAACGAGCTAGTCCATTAGAGGCATACTAGGGACATGGTTTTGTCTATGTATCCACACATGCATTTAAGTCTCCGATCAATACAATTATAGCATGGATAATAAACGATTATCATGAACAAGGAAATATGATAATAACTAATTTATTATTGCCTCTAGGGCATATTTCCAACAGATCAGCATGAGCAATAAGGCAAACACGCTAGACAGTCATAACGCAAATGTTAAGACAGAAGCGGCCCACGGCTAGCATGGTTCATTACATAAACACCCCGAGTGGGTGGACTCAAGCCTAGCTTGCAGGAAAGAAAAGAGAAAGATAAAAAAGGCCCGAGGGCTCAGGCCACCGGCGCGTCGCCAGCCGACGTGCCCCCAGCCGGTGTGTCGTTGGGCGGCTCGGCTCTCGCCTTGGAGGTGGTCACGGCCTTCGGGTCAGCCTCCTTGGCCTTCGAGGCGGGCTCCTCAGTTTCGGCCGTCTCGCCTCTCAATTCTGAGCTCTTGTCGGCAACCTCATCGTCCGTCGGGCCTTGGGGGATGCAGAAGGAGTCCTCGGGCAATGGCTCGCCGTCCTCGCCAAGGGCCGACAAGAACTCGTCCGCGTCGATGTACGACGCGAGCTCGTTGGCCCGATGGACAAGGGCCGGCTCACGAGTGTCACACCCTGTGATTTGCCTCATGACTAAGTTATCATGACTCAAAACTTAGGGCCAACTAAAACTTTTGTGTGCTTGTTATGCTTGACTTGATTGCTAATTGGCTGAATGCTTGCTAGTGCTCTATATTCATAAAATCCCTCCTACCCTCAAAACTCTTTTACTTGACCTAGAACTCTTGTCCAATGATCATGCCATGTGTATAGGACTTAAAACTATTTTTACAAAATATTATTTTGACCAAAAAGGATTAATTTAAATTAGGTTTTCAAAACCCCTTGATTTGAGACTTGTACTACAAGTCCTCAAATTGGGTGGATCCTTTTTCCCAAATGCTTTAGTTGGAACCTACTATATATATAACTTCCCAAAACCACAAGATATTATTTTAAAAGACTATTTTCATATTTTATTTACAGGCTTTTTCTTAAGGCCAGAAATGGTCTTTTATAGGGAAAAATTATATAAATGCTTTAAAAATATTTGAGAAAATTTTGGAAACCTCAGTGGACATATATTGTCCATATATAAGAGTTTAAACACATGGTCATGTTCAAAATATTGGAGAAAACCCATCAAAACCATTTCCGCCTATTTCAAGCATTTGAAATATTTATATAAGAAATATTCTCAAATAAATCCAGGAAATTTCTATCATGTCACATATGATATATGTGGTCATCTTGCCAACTTTCATCTCAATCCCAATTGTTTTGGTTCACAAAAATATCCCAAAACCCTCTCTGTCCAGATCCAAATTTGAGCAACTCTACATTACCAACTGTCTCCCCTTAAGCTCAAACTTTGTGGAAATGTTTTAATCCTCTAATAATGCATCCACACCAAGTGGTGCATCAAGGAGATCAGATTAACTTGTCCAAATCCCCTCAAAACCATTTATGTTGATTTCAAGAATTTGGTAAAATTACATTGCCAAGTTTCCCTGTTTGGTCCCAAACTTTTCGTGCATGTTATAGTCCCAAAAATATGCAACCACATCAAGTGGTGCATCAAGGGGAATGGATTTGCATAGCTAGATCTAAGAAAATTCATTTCTGCCCATATCTAGGGTTTACCAAGTTTACATTGGGAACCTTCTCAAATGAGTTCAAATTTTGTGATCAACCTCACTTATACCTATTATCAAGTCCTGTTAATTTTCATAGTGATGAGGATCACTTTGCCAGCTCAAACTTGTATAGAACACCTTCTGATCATTTACCAAACTTATTGTTTGGGCCCCTTCTACCATTCTCCTTGACCTGGAAACTTTACCACACCTAGCCCTCATCCCCTTATACCTCCAGTAGCAACTTTAGGTTCATGGCTCTATTATTGGGGGGTAAAATCCTAAGATTCCCTCCTAGACAGCTAGTTTTTCCCTTTCCCTCAACCTCTCTCCTCATCCTTTGGCTCCCCAAAGCATCCAGGGACTCCTACGCCTTGCCTATACCCTCCTAGATGCCCTAGACATAGGTGGACGCGCAGAAGCTGCCAAGGGCAATGCCATGGCATGCAATGGCCGCGCTCCAAAGCGCGCTATAGTGCCGACCGCAATGTAGCCGCCGCCCAATGCATGGTCTGGACCACCTTGAGCGCCCCCCCCCCCTCTCGCCAGATGGTCGGCCTCGACGTCCGGGACACGCAAGGCACCTGTCCCCCTCCACCTTGGCTCTCCTCTCTCCCCTGTCAGGCACGCCCGAGCATCGCCCATGGACTCCATCCACAGTGCACCTCAGCAGGGCTACTTAAGCCTGCACCTGAGCATCTAAGACCTCCCTTCGCTCTCTCCCTCCCCCGTGGACCGCCTGGACGTCCCGATTCTCCTCCCGAGCTCCCCTTCCCCACCATGGCTGAAGCCCCACCGACGGGTCCGCTCGAAATTCGGCCGCAGCGGCTCCCCCTGCTTTCCTGAGCCTCTCCAGGACCCTCCTTCACCTCTACGCCCCGCTCCTCTCTCAGCTATCCAGTTGGCCGGGGCGCTGCTGCCTTTGCCGCCCATCACTGGCCTCCGCCACGGACGAGGTCTCCCCTCCCTGGTGAACCTCTGTGAAAATGAGACACCCAGGCGGATGCGGGACCTCATGCCAAGCCCTCCGATGGTCGGGCCATCGCTGGAGGTGGCCGGAGCCGCTGGGGCCAGCGCTAGCGAGCGCTTGGTCCTCCTCCCCTGCCCTTCTTTGTTCGAGCGGGAGGTGGAGGATGAACCTGACGGGCGGGGCCCCCCTGTCAGTGACCAGACGGCTGGGCCCAGTCGGTTAAGTGGACATGGCTCCCGCCGTCTCTGTTTTCCTGCGGTGGAAGCACCCTGTGGGAAGGGGCCTTCGACGTCGCTGGCCTCCAGCGCGGCCAGGCAAATGGGCTGGCCCGTCTGCCTATCATGTGCCATGTGCGCTAAATAAGCGCACATGTATAAGCCTTTTTCCTTTTTGAATTATTTATTTCTATAGAGCTTGTAAAATCGATAGGAAATTCATATGACCCCTAATTTTGATGATTCAAATTTCCAGATCCTCCTAAAAATGCCACATATTTAATAGTGTCACTTTCATTATTTTTCTCCACACCTTTCTATCTTGTTAAAATTTAAATTCAAATTTTAACTATTAGGACCACTTTGTAAAATCCATAGATCATCCATTGTAGCTCCAAATGGAGTGATTCAAGCTCCTATGTGTTTCTAAGTTCATGTCCTAATTAGGGAACATTTTTCCTGTTGCCTCTGTGCCATACAAATAATTGAGCTATTTATTCATGTATAACCCACTTTGCAAATTCATAAGAAATTCAGCCCAACTCCAAATCCAGTGAAACCACTTCCCACATGATTCTCAAATCATGCCCTATTTTATTAGTGCCCCCACTCAATTTTATGAAGATATTTTCTGTTGACAACTTGAAAGATCATCATTTCCATCATTCCCACCATTCAAAACTTTCCCTTGACCCACATCCTCCAAAACCTACTTGGTTATTTCTCTTGTGACCAAAGGCGTCCAAGAAAAATAAAACTCCTAATTATAAAGCACTTTTATTTTCTGTTTGTTGTGTTGCTTATCATGGTTGTTTCCAACGATAGTTGGCGAAATAGACAAAATGCGCAGAGTGGACGAGAAGCGGGTGAAGACCTCGAAGACATTGCTAAGCCAGGCAAACAGCCCTTTGACCATGATGAGAAACCATTTTTATTGCATGTCATATAGCACTTTACTTTCATCATAAATGATCACGTGATGTGGTGTTCCCCTTTCGGTGGGATGCCTCCGATACTTTTCCATTGACACTTGCATCGTGCATGACCCTACCACCTTATGAGGGTTATGCGGGTGGGTGTAGTTAGAATGCATATAGGTGCTACGCAGGTGGGATGGGATTTATGCATAAAGATGGAAAGGAGAGAAATGATTTCAAAGACTCTTTCGAAAACCCCGTCGGGTGCCACTAATGCCCGAGGGAGATGTTGATGAGAAGGGTGACCACTTGAGAAAGAAGTGGTGTGCCTGAACAAGTTGAGGGTGTGTTTTCGAAAACGGGTTAGATTTCAGATTTGTCGACCGTCCCAACCTTACATGCGCAACCATGATACCCCTTATGGGATGGGGCTTTGTTGATTACCTTGGTGGGTACTGGCAAGGAGCCCGCATTACTAGTGGCGGGAGTGGCGTGGTCACTCTTGATACGGGGTCGTAGTGGTATGTACGATCATGCGATGTATTCACAGTCACCGGGCACACCGTTGGTCCCCTCATGGATGGTACGATTAGAGCGAGGCTCGTGTGATGTACATCATGAGGGCTGGGTACCAATCGAGTGGACTCTTTGTTTAGTATCGCTGGGGGAAAGGCATTGTTCGGGTGCTTACCTCGGGTATGTTACATACCGCGAGTTGTGGATGACACGGAAGTTCCCCGGGTCTTGTGGGTAAAGTGTGCAACCTCTACAGAGTGTAAAACTATTCGAATAGTCGTGTCCACGGTCAAGGACATTTGGGTGGTCCTGCTTAAACTATGTCCAGAAGTTTTCGCAAACTTGGTGTGTGTGGTGATAAGGATGATACTTGAGTCAAGTCAGATGACTCGACATGATGAATGAACATGAGATATTCAACCCCTGCTAATGATGATGATGTGACGTGTTCTTATGAACACATGTCCATGGTTGATGCATGCTTACTTAAGTTACTTGATCATGTCATTGCTCTCAAAACTAGCTTTCTGCAAAACTGACCTATTAGTGCTAGATCATGCATTGTTATTGCCTTGTTCCAAACATGGGTTGCTTGCGAGTACATTCAAAGTACTCATTGGCTTGCCACTGGTTATTTTATTGGCCAGGCATGAAAGATCGGGTTATGATGAAGATTACCTCGGTGACGGTCATGCGATCTAGGACGCTTCCCAGTCAGAATGCCTGTTGGGTTAAGGCAGATGGCATGGGTTCACGCTATCATTGAAGATTTCCGCTGCAATCAAATGAAGACTTGGCCATGAAGGCCATATATGAGTAAACCGGTATGTAATGGATGTACGACTCTTGTTAATCAGTTTCTATGTGTTCAGTGAGCATTGATCTCTAGGATCATTGTGCACATACAATCAGTGATCATGACTTATGAGTCGGGGTCCCCATAGAGCTGGTATCAGAGCCATCCTGACTGTAGGAAGCCCTTAGTTAGAAGGGACATTAGTTAGGACAAAATTGTTTTCCCAGACCCTTCAAAACACTTGCAAAGCCTACCATATTTCTTAGCTCTTCTAAGCTTTCAAATACACTGAAGGATTGTGCCTACCACTTCCACCATTTTTCTTCTTGGCTCTCCTCGTCTACTTTTCAAAACTTTGCAAACGGTCGCTACTACCCCTGTGCCCCTGACCACTGGATTCCTTGAAATCCTCGTGGGTCACCTGGAAGGAAGCCACCTTGCCAGACGATTGCCGACATATCTTGGACCCAAGTTGGCTACACTAGACAAGGAGCTACCCACAGAAGACACCTTCTCGAAGGATGAGGACGTCAAGACTTAGATGATGGTGACACCCTCAATACAGCCCCAGGATGATGCCACCCTAGCCTTCGAAGACCAGGGCACTAGACCTGTAATGTCAGGATATGCATCGCTAATAGATAAATCCTGTCCTTTTTGATGTTATATCGGTAACCACCGGTGGATGAGAACCTCGCCATTTGGTCCACCTCACCATAGTGAGAAGGAAAACGGTTCTCATCATCCCTCGCTCTTGGAGCCGATGATATCGTCAACATGACTGGCAGGATACAACTCTACCATGCCTTGTTAATGACATTGCATAAAAAGGTTGCCAACTGGAATCCTCAACGCCTCGGAAGACAAGAAGGCAATATCACGACCACGAGGACACCAGAAGACCATGTCAAAAACAACCGTGAAGATTCACCTTTGTCGTCAACTCAAGAGACCCGAAGTCGTCAAGGGCCCATCAGGTGCAACCAGGATCGTTTGATGAACAACAACCGAAGAGATAGCAACACCCGAAGAAGACCCAAAAGACTAAGCGGACTCCTCTCCAAGACACAAAGCAAGCACGACTATTGAGTCCGAGAACCCCTAGGGTAGGATAGGTCGTGTGTCCCCCATGAAAAGTCGAGTCCGTATGATGGTTCGAATGGAACCATGAGGTGTGTTTCTTGTTTTTTTCTTGTTTGTACTTTGGTGTGAGTCACACTTTTGCCCTAGGCAACAACTGCACGACTATATCACCTACCTTACCTTGATGTTTGTGTTTGGCCTTTTCGTCACTTGCTTGATCGCACTTGCACTATACCACCCCCTTAGGCATTCTCCTCTATGCTACTTTCCCTCTTCCCCCTCTCATCAACTAAAGATCAGCAAGACAAGATGCACCAAGGATCCACCTTGAGAAACAACTGACGCCGAGGACTTCGACTACAACAAACTCAACAAGACGCAACCCCGTAGAGTCATGCTTTTTCCTCAAGGTTGGAAACTTTCGCTTGCCCAGCCTAGACCTCAGAAGCTCCCCAGCACAAGCCTCTGATCACGTGTTTAATACACGGATTTGCCAGAGCACTTATTGAGCATCAATAACCCCTGCCTTGCACTAGGTTCATTATGGAGCTAGTGATCATAGTGAACAAACATCCTTCATTCCTACTCTAGCACAAGAACCTTCATGCCATAGGAAGGATCATTCTAAGGGTATACGATTTGTGGACAATGATTTGATTTAGGCATAATAGATGTCTTGAGCAAGCGGTTGAGACCCTTTGGTGGACTACGAGGCTTAATGTTGGTAGACGAATTTGGTGGATCAAGATTGATAGAGTAGCATAACTTGCTTGTCCCTTGAGAAAATTGGATTGGTAGGACAAATATGATCACAAGATGAAATTCTTGGTGGATTAATGACTTGACTTTGGCAAGTAATGTTGATATTAGATTGATGGTGGTATGATGGTGACTGGAGTAACTAGTAGTAAGCTCTTACCAGATGTAAAACTTGGGTTTAAATAGGTGAACCTACTAGGTGTGCAGGATCAATTAAACCACATGGTTCAGAGTAATTTGGATTTAGTCCAATGGTCTTAATAATGATACCATGTTTCTCGGAGGATGATAGTATGAGGAATCGAATGATGTTAGGGATGATTTAGGGGTCTATATAAACTCGGCCCTAGAGTTAGTTGGCAATGAGATTGGAAGTTCATGGATATATTATGATAATAGTCCTTGCAATGATATGTGGATTATATGAACTCGAGGAGATTATGTTGGACACCATCGATGCTAGATTTGTAGCAGTAATGGATCGGGTAATAGTGGTTGATATTCGAGGATCGGTTAATTGTATTCGTGGGAAGGAAACAAGATCTTGGATTGGTTTATTACGTGTTCCCTTAGCATAGTAATGCAATACCTTAGAGCTTGGATAGGTCAGAAGGACACTTGGATTGGTAGCGTCATGGTCAAGCTTAGCGGCTTGTAATTTATCCCGGGGATTTTTATATAGGGATATAGGTGAGTTAGCTATAGTATACATATGAGATTTTTCAGCATAGTCCTACTCTCAAAACCTTGGATATATGAGTAGCATATGCAATATTGGATTTGACTCATACCAGAAGATACCTTCGGGGATATAGGGTGATTTTGTTTGGAGTAATAGGCAGTACTGTTGGCATCTAACAGTTGTGCTCAGGATAAGGTGTTAGACGCTCACTCACATCCTAAGCTCCTTGAAACCTCTAAGCTTTCCCAAGCCACAATGTGGTCAGGTAATGACCCTAGGCTCTGGCTCTAAGTCAAAGACCATGGTCGATACCCCATCGTGACCCCCCCCCCCACCCTTTCCATAAGGAAGGTGGACACGAACACCCCTATTAGGATGGACCGCAAACCCTTGATACTAGTGACCATCTGGGATGAATGCCCGCTCCTCTCACATACCCCATGAGCAATGCGTTTATCTGGTACTTCGGGAAATAGGTTGTCGTCCTCCGGGATGACATACTTATTTACCCAATGAGAGGAGGAACAACTTAGTCGAGTTTGGACCAGCCCCAGGAACACTAATTATCATGCCTCTCAAAGATCAAGGTCTCACCTCGAAGGAGTTGGACTCCACGAAGCACCCTCCCTGCAGAAGAAGACCTTCTTGCCCAAGAAAGAGGAAGAACCATTACGACGACGAATAAGGAGCAAAAGAAGTCAACAACCACTCCTCTGCCAACTCCATCAACTAGAGTATACCAAGAAGCACCGGCGTTCAAGCCCGGTGAAGCCCTTGGGCATCAAGAGGATTAAGGCGCCCCTTGCTTTAAATGGTCACCTATTAGTTCCTGACCAGGATGGAACTAAGAAGTTGAAGGCACCCCCTTAATCCACCATGTTGATGGTATACGTTGAGCATGACGCCCCTGCTCCCTTCAGATGCCTGGAACAGAGTAGAACGGCTGCCATGACCTCAATGCTAGCCCCGTATAGTAGAACCCGCTTTGACACCAAGTCTCTAGGCTCAGTCTTAGGGGCAAGACCCAGCACAGACCTTGCCATGGAGTGACGAATAGACCAAATGCTCTAAGACCCTCTAGAACATGCATCCACGACGATGAAGACAAATGACCAAAGAAGGATGAAGAATCTACCTGGGAAGCTTACTCAAGCAGAAGATCTCGACGAGAAGCCATGACGACACCCCTCAACACTCTCAAGGATGGAGACCGCCTACGGCTAAAGACCTCCTGCTTTAAGGAAGACAAGGACATCCCTGTCAACGGGAAGCTACACCAAGACTCAACCCCTCTATTCTAACGCGAGACATCTAGGTGTCACTAACCAACGTGAGCAATCCCAGGACCAACACATAGACACACTACTGGCCTGGTATTCCAATTTTTGGGATACACATGCAAGCCAGGCCCTTGCTAGGACCTCGTCCACCAAACCCTCAACCATTAGGCAAGCCTAGCAGGTTGCTGGAACCCCGCTCACCCTGAGACGAAGTCAACAATGCACTCGAAGACATATCATCAAGCACTTCAAGACCCAGAAGGACAACCATGCTGGAGAAGAAGCAACATGGAACGTGAAGACTACCTCACCTCTGAATTTCCCCATCTCTTCTACGCCTAGCCTAGGAATCTCGGGGACGAGATTCTCGTAAGGGGGGTAGGTCTGTCACACCCTGTTATTTGCCTCATGACTAAGTTATCATGACTCAAAAATCAGGGCCAACTAAAACTTTTGTGTGCTTGTTATGCTTGACTTGATTGTTGATTGTTTGAATGCTTGTTAGTGCTCTATATTCATAAAATCCCTCCTACTCTCAAAACTCTTTTCCTTGACCTAGAACTCTTTTCCAATGATCATGCCATGTGTATAGGACTTAAAACTATTTTTACAAAATATTATTTTGACCAAAAATCATTTATTTAAATTAGGTTTTCAAAACCCTTGATTTGAGACTTGTACTACAAGTCCCCAAATTGGGTGGATCCTTTCCCAAATGCTTTAGTTGGAACCTACTATATATATAACTTCCCAAAACCACAAGATATTATTTTAAAAGACTATTTTCATATTTTATTTAAAGGCTTTTTCATAAGGCTGGAAATGGTCTTTTATAGGGAAAAATTATATAAATGCTTTAAAAATATTTGAGAAAATTTAGGAAAACTCAATGGACATATATTGTCCATATATAAGAGTTTAAACACATGGTCATGTTCAAAATATTGGACAAAACCCATCAAAACCATTTCTGCCTATTTCAAGCATTTGAAATATTTCTATAAGAAATATTCTCAAATAAATCCAGGAAATTTCTATCATGTCACATATGATATATGTGGTCATATTGCCAAGTTTCATATCAATCCCAATTGTTTTGGTTCGCCAAAATATCCCAAAACCCTCTTTGTCTAGATCCAAATTTGAGGAACTCTACATTACCAACTGTCTCCCCTTAAGCTCAAACTTTGTGGACATGTTTTACTCCTCTAATGATGCATCCACACCAAGTGGTGCATCAAGGAGATCATATTAACTAGTCCAAATCCCCTCAAAAGCATTTATGCTGATTTCAAGGATTTGGTAAAATTACATTGCCAAGTTTCCCTATTTGGTCCCAAACTTTTTGTGCATGTTATAGTCCCAAAAATATGCCACCACATCAAGTGGTGCATCAAGGGGAATGGATTTGCATAGCTAGATCTAAGCAAATGCATTTCTGCCCATATCTAGGGTTTACCAAGTTTACATTGGGAACCTTCTCAAATGAGTTCAAATTTTGTGATCAACCTCACTTATACCTATTATCAAGTCCTCTTAATTTTCATAGTGATGAGAATCACTTTGCCAGCTCAAACTTGCATCAAACACCTTCTGCTCATTTACCAAACTTATTGTTTGGGCCCCTTCTACCATTCTCCTTGACCTGAAAATTTTACCACACCAAGCCCTCATCCCCTTATACCTCCAGTAGCAACTTTAGGTTCATGACTCTATTATTGGGGGATAAAAATCCCAAGATTCCCTCCTGGATAGCTAGTTTTTCCCTTTCCCTCAACTTCTCTCCTCATCCTTTGGCTCCCCAAAGCATCCAGGGACTCCTACGCCTTGCCTATACCCTCCTAGATGCCCTAGACATAGGTGGACGCGCAGAAGCTGCCAAGGGCGATGCCATGGCATGCAATGGCCACGCTCTAGAGCGTGCTACAGTGTCGACCGCACTATAGCCGTCACCCAATGCATGTCCTGGACCACCTTGAGCGCCCCCCCTCTCGCCAGACGGTCAACCTCGATGTCCAGGACACGCAAGGCACCTGTCCCCCTCCTCCTTGGCTCTCCTCTCTCCCCTGTCAGGCACACCCGAGCGTCGCCCATGGACTCCGTCCACGGTGCGCCTCGGTAGGGCTACTTAAGCCCGCACCTGAGCATCTGATGCCTCCCTTCGCTCTTTCCCTCCCCCGTGGACCGCCTCGACCTCCCCATTCTCCTCCTGAGCTTCCCTTCCCCTCCATGGCCCAAGCCCCACCGCCGGGTCCGCTCGAAATTCGCCTCGATGTAATACTTACCAGGGGGGCGGTTGATGCGGTCGTATGGCTCCATGCCGAAGGACCATGACGCGGGCTTCAGCTTGAACGTCGTAAGGGTGTTCACCCACTTCGCCACCTGAGTTGGTGTCAGTTCGACGGTGGAGAGCCAGAAGGGGTCGCGCCGGCCGGACATGTCGCAGATCTGGTGCAGCCTCGGCTGGAGGGCCAACACCCGGCACGAGATGAAAGCCGCCACCAGGTCGGCGGCAACCAGCCCCTCGGAGCTCTTCACCTGCGTGAGCCGGCCAAGCTCCTCCAGGGCCACGCCGCGCAGAGCAGTCCCCAGCCAGTTCACCTGGGTGGACTGCATGTCGACAAACGGCGGTAGCCGGATGTAGTCCGTTTTCGGGTCGGCATTCTTTACGTAGAAGAACGTAAGGTGCCACCCCTTGATGGAGTCGATGCGATAAAGAGGTGGGAAGCACGCGAAGCCTTGGCACCACACCACTGTGCCCCCGCAGGCATCGCTTTTCAATGGCTTAAGATAAAAGAGAGTGTTGAAGAAATCGATAAAGGGGAGAATGCCGAGATAACCCTCGCACACCGTCACGAACGCGTCAAGGTAGAAGATGGCGTTGGTTCCAAGATGATGCGGTTGGAGATCGAAAGTGTCAATAAGTTGGTGGAAGAAAAGGCTCACCGGAGCCCGAAACCACGGGAGAAATGCCAGGCGAACACGACGTGTTCCCCCAGTTGTGGCATCGGCGCCACCTCGTCGCCCGGCGTGCGTGCTATCACCCGCTCCTCCGGCGGCAGCATGCACGCGCGACGGAGCTTGGCAATATCATCCTCGACCATGATGGAGCCAGCCCAGCTCCCGCTGCGTCCATCGGCCATCGCGGTGGCGGTGTGGCGTGCGAGCGCGGTTGCGGTTTCGGGTGCGGTGTCGCGCGAGGAAGGCAGGGAAGCAAGGAAGACGGGCAGCAAGGGGGCGAGCGAGATGCAGTATCTCTGCCCTTGCCCTTCCTCTCCTTTTATAGGGGAGGCCACGACTGGGGGACGTGGGATTAACTCCGCCCACTCCCCCGGAAACTCCGCGTGCGTGGGTGGCCTCGGGCCATAACGGCCGCTTCGGGGCGCAGAGGATCCCGGCCTGCGCCCCGAGGCCTACCGGGCTATGTCCGGGGCCTAGCGGGCTAGGCCCAGGCCGACGTCCCATCTCCCCTACGTGTGCGGGGCCCGTAGCACCATTACTCACCGCGTGGTGTACGGCGGGATGGCACAGGTCCCGGGGCGACGCACCGGCGCCCGAGGCGTCGGGGCCAACGGTCGACCCAGCTGCCCTTTCGGCTTCGTGTCGGAGGCGGGCATCATTGGGAGGAAGCTGCCGACTCCCCTCCGTCTGCCGGACACAGGCCCTCGCCGGCTTCGAGGACTACTGACGGGGTTATTACCCCTGGGTAGGCCAAAGCACTGGGGTCCTCCCCTTTGCGTCTCGAAGAAAAACCACGCGGCTGGCTCGACATGCCCAGCTGGAGGACGGCCGGCCCGCGCTGTCACCGGCTGGCGCCACAGACGGCTGGTCGAGGAGCCGGCTCGACCCCCGGACGGCTAGGCATGGCCGGCTCGACCCCCGGCCGGCTAGGCACGGCCGGCTACCTCTGGGCCACCTCCTCCCTTGACCCTGGGACGAACAAGCGATGTCCCGTCCCTCTGCGCGCTGGTACAACAAAGTGACTTGACCGCCACGACGGGCGGCCCTGTGGCCACAGTGGCCGCTGACGCGCTGAAGCGCATGGCTATAGTCCAGCCGTCCGGGCTGCTAACCTCAGCGAGCGCGATCGGGTGAAGGAACAGTGCCAGTACGCCCTCACCCACTCGATTACCTGCCTCGGCATGGCTACAGTACCGCCGGCCGTACCGGAGACCTCGGCCGGCTGGCGCTAGACGACGCCTCCCGGGCGACCCGTGCCGTGGTAGGTGAGCAAGGGCCAATCGCAGATCCGACTGGTAGGCCCCAGCGGGAGACAGGACCTCTCAGCCGATGGACCCCACAGGCAATTAGACGGTGCAAAGGGTGGGACCCCCTGGCCAGCCGGAGAGACTGCCAGTCGGGTCCCCCCATCACTCTACTTTAGATATATTGTAGAGCCGGGGGTGGCCTATAAAACCCTTCGAGCCCCCCATACAACGGGGATGGACGATCACTCTCGCGCACCCATAAAACTCTCAAAACCCCTCCAATAGCGGAGGAAGACGAGTCGGCTGCTCCTTCTTCCTCCTTTAGACACAGCTCTAGGAGCATCCTTGTACATATACTCATCCATCCAACTAAACCAAGCAGGACTAGGGTGTTACCTCCCTCGGAGGACCCTGAACCTGGGTACATCATGTGTCATCACCGCTTGTGCCCAATCTCGCACACGGAGCCCGTCGGCGTCCTCCAGCCCCAACCACCTACGATAAGCCACCCTATGGCATCTGTCGTGAGAAAACGACGACAATTTTGAAAGAGTTCAAAATGGATCAGTCAAAGAAGGAGTTATTTCCTGTATTGTAAGGTGTGAAGTTGAGTAAGACTCAAAGCTCGACCATGGTAGAAGAAAGATAAAGGTAGAAGGTCGTCCCTTGTGCCTTAGCCATAGGTTCTATATTGTATGCCATGTTGTGTACCGCATGTGATGTGTGCCTTGCCATTAGTCTGGCAAGGGGGTACAAGAGTGATCCAGGAGTGGATCACTTGACAGCGGTCAAAGTTATCCTTACATACCTAGAGACGACTAAGGAAGTGTTCCTTGATTAGGAGGTGGTAAAGAGTTTGTCATAAAGAGTTACGCAGATGCAAGCTTTGACACCGATCTGGACGACTCTGAGTCACAAACCAGATACGTATAGTGGAGCAGTCATTTGGAATAGCTCCAAGTGGAGCGTGGTAGCAGCATCTACAATATGACATATAGATTTGGAAAGTACACATGGATCTGAATGTCACAGACCAGTTGACTAAAACCTCTCTCACAAGCAAAACATGATCAAATCCCAAAACTCATTGGATGTGAATCACATGGCGATGTGAACTAGATTATTGATTCTAGTGCAAGTGGGAGACTGTTGGAAATATGTCATAGAGGCAATAATAAATTGGTTATTATCATATTTCTCTGTTCATGATAAATGTCTATTATCCATGCTAGAATTGTATTGATCGGAAACTCAGATACAGGTGCGGATACATAGACAACATCGTGTCCCCAGTGAGCCTCTACTAGACTAGCTCGTTGATCAAAGATGTCTAAAGTTTCCTAACCATAGACATGAGTTGTTATTTGATAACGACATCACATCATTAGGAGATTCATGTGATGGACAAAACCCAAATGTAAGCATAGCATTTGATCGTATTAGTTTAATACCACTGGTTTCTTCATGTCAAGTATCTGTTTCTAAGACCATGAGATCATGCAACTTCCTGGCACCGGAGGAATGCCTTGTCTGTATCAAACATCACTTCATAACTAGGTGACAATAATGGTACTCTTTATGTATCTCCAAGGGTGACTCTTGGGTTGGCATGGATCGAGGTTGGGATTTGTCACTCTGTATGGCAGAGAGAGATCTCTGGGCCCTCTCGGTAATACAACATCACAAGAAGCTTGCAAACAATGTGACAAAGGAGTTAGTCATGGGATCATGTATTACGGAATGAGTAAAGAGACTTGTCGGTAACGAGATTGAACTAGGTATGTGTCACATCCCTAGCTAGCTTTATTAGGACAACATGTGTGTGCATCATATTTCACTTTTTGCATCAATTTGAAATGGGGATTATCAGAAAACCCCAAACCCTCATTTGAATCAAACCAATTTAAAGATTGTGAAAAACCAACAAATCTAAAATGCCCATAAAAAATGTCCCCTATGTCTGATAAATGTGAACATGAATATATCAGGCGTCATTCTAAATATTTGAATATTTATAGCATTTCAAAAATAAATATTAAAGCTGCTGAAAATGCCAAATAAAGCATTAAAAATATTTTAGTTTTCAAAATATTCTGAAACTTTTTATAGGAGTTTGAAATATTCAAACTTAATTCTAAAAATATTTGGGATATTTAATATTAGCATTTGTACCTAAAAACAAATAAAACAAATGTCAGAATTAGAAAACAGAAAGTAAAAGAAATAAAAAAAGGGAAAGAGGCCCAGGAGGAGCCGGCCCAACTGGCCCATGCCAGTCATCCCTGTCCTCTCGCCAGGAGGACAGGGGCACGTGCGGGCACGCGCCCGGGCACCTCCTGCCTAGCTGCTGCCCTGGAGGCCTCCGGAAGCGCCAGCGCGAGGCCCCTCACCGTGGCTCTCTTCTCCTCTCTCTCTCTCTCCCCTGTCGCGCTCTCTCTCGCTTCTCCCCCCTCCGCCGCCATGGTCGAACCCATCGTCGCCGTAGCACCGTCGCTCCAGCCGCCCCCTCGCTTCACAAAGTAGCCTCCGAGCTTCGCCGCGACCCCCTCGTCCTCCCCGTGAAGCTAGAAGACGCCGGGAGCCCTCTATGTCGCGTCATCACCATTCTTCCCCGCCTCCGGCCGCCTCTTCCCGTTGTCGATTCGCAGGCTGCCGGTCGTCCCCGAGCCCGTTGAGCCTCCCTTATAGCCCCCTGTGAGCCCCTGTTGCTCCCCCTCCCCCCCCCCCGGGGTCTTCCCGTGCCCTCTAGCGCCGTAGCCGGACCTTCTCGAGCCGCCGCCGCCCCCGAGCCCCCAGACCAGCCCCAGTCGACGCGATCGAGCACGGGCTCCCTCCCAGCGCTTTCGGAACGCGATTCCGAACCCTCTAGCACGGTTCCGACCAACTCCGGCGACCCTCCGCCGCGGGTTTGGTCATCGCTGGCCCCGCACCGGTGGGCATCGACGTGGCCAGCCCATTAGTGCTAATCAGCCCGGTTGATTAAGCCGTTAGCCCCTGACAGCGGGCCCTGTAGAGGGTCAAACCTCTGGTCAGCGTGGGGAATTAGCCACTGGCACTGACATGAGGGCCCCACCCTGTCAGGTTTGATCTGGTCGGGTCAGTTGACTACTGACGTCACTGTGATGTTAGGCTGACGTATTAAATGAGTTTATTAGTATAAGAATAAATCAGGAAATTCCAGAAAATGTTTAAAACTTCTAAAATTCATATAAATTAATCTGTAAATCAGATGAAAATAATTTATATATGAAAATTTATCAGAAAAATCCAATGAATCCAATGGTGCTATTGTCATGCATGTTAGAGAAACCTATGTAGTTGAACATTGACATTTACTAATAGGTTAATATATGGAATATGAAATGGATAATGACTTTGAACCTATATTCAAACTCACTTCAAATTAACTTGGACAATAGTTGCATTAGCTCATCCATACATGCTACCATGTCATGATCATGCATCATATTGTTGCACTTGCGTGTATTGATTGTTATTTATCTGCATTGCGGTAGGCCCTGCTTCTGAGGACACCTCCGAGTATTCCAACGAAAGAGAAAACCTTTTTGCTACCCAGCAAGGCAAGCAACCCCTTTGATCATTCCGATAACATCCCACTCTCTCGCTCCTGCTCTTGTTAATTGCATTAGGACAAACGGTCACTTGTCTGTCAAACACGGTAGATGAACCTATTCTTTTGCATGACATGTCATTGTCACAGCAAATAGCTAAACCTTGCAACCTAGCATACCTGGTAGATGTTTGTGCCATGATGTGCTTTGCTTACTTTGCCTGCTACGCTTGCTATGCTTAGAGTTGTGTCAGGTCTGATTCATCTGGGTGATAAACTGGAGTGAAACAATGTTGTTCTGATGTGATAACCTTATGATGAACCCGATTTGGTAAAGGTAGCAATGAGAGGCTATGTAGGAGTACATAGCGGGTTGTCTCATTGGGACCGTTCTTAGGAACTGAGTTCCATGTTTGTGATCCAAGACGTTACTACCACACGTTGGGATACTTAATTGACCCTCTCGACTTATCAATCGCTTAGTCCTTAGTCCAGGAGTTGCAAGTAGTTTCTGGTGTTTATAGCATGCTGGAGGCCGTGCGTAGTGCTGACCCTAGGGGTGGGTTACGACGCGGTAGGCAGTGGCACGGTGTACCAAGGTCACCCGAATGGTGGGCTTGGGAACCTTACGCACATCGTTTTGGGCCGTAGCGGCAACTTCGGCCGCACTCTGTGTGGGTTCAGTCTCAAATAGGCGATAGCCTGGACTAGAGGTCTTATGTGGTTGATGGTCGTGGCCGACTCCCTCGCTGGGCTTCCGCTTGAAGGTTGCCAAGGTACATGGTTTTATGAGCACACAGCAATAAGTGGCGAGAGTGTGTGTGAAGAAGTACACCCCTGCAGGGTATGAAACTATTCGAATAGCCGCGTCCTCAGATATGGACTACTTGGAAAGCTTATGATGTTCATAGATAATTAAATGGATACACATAAAAATATCAAGAGAAGTGTGAGTACCATGGATGGCACTCTCCTAGGAGAGGGAAGTGAATCCATGGTGGTGTATTATAATGGAGTTAGTGGACTCGTGTGCGATATCTAAAAATTAATTAAAGAGTTAATATGGTGTAGTGTAGGTTAGCCATGAGTCAAAGCTGGCATTGTTGCATAAACTCCCCCACTCCCCTTGTTTATACATGAGCATGAATAGTCTAGGTCTGTTTTAAAGACTTGCTGAGTACATTTGTACTCATGTTTTCTTAATAAATGTTGCAGATGAGACTCGGGACCCATCGGGATGGTTATTTCTAGATGTCGACGATGCCGAATAGCTGGTGTCCTAGCTATGACCTTATGCCCTGTTGCGGGCTGTAGATAGTCACGCCATGTGCCTTTTTACCCTTTCATTTGTGTGTACTCAGACAGTTTTATGCTTCTGCTTGGTTTATGTGAACTTGTTTGTATGACTTGAGTGTCAGGTCATGTGGCCCCTACCTGTAAGAACATATTATGCAAGGCTCGTCTAAGCCTCATAAATAAAAGTTGTGTTGTTGTATGGTTATGTTGTGATGCCATAGTTGTATCGATGCATATCGGGCATGTCGTGCATACGTGTGACGTGCAACGGTATGTATGGGATCCGACACCTAGTCATGTGCCTTTAGTACTACTCTTTATGGGAAACTGTCTCTTTGTGCTTCCACCGAGCCTTGGTAGCTTGCTACTGCTCCGGACACATTGATTGACCGGCATGTATCCTTCTTTGCCGTTGTGTCTGTCCCTTCGGGGAAATGTCTCGTAGTGTAATGGAGTCCCTGTAGCCTGCTATGACTCGTCTACGTGGAGTGATGACATTTATGTCCCACGGCATAATGGAGTCCTTGTAGCTTGCTATGACTCGTCTACACATGCTTGAGACCGACACCTCCATTGCTAGGTTACGTATGCCTGTTTTCGTATGGATGTGCCACTTGGGTTCTATGACTAATCATGTCGGCCCGAGTTCTCTGTCGTTTGATTGCCAGCGACATGTTCACATACATGAACCAAGAGACGCAAATAGTCCCAGCTAAGGTAAAGTTGCAGTCATGGAGCTTACCATGCGTGAGGCCGCAAAGTAATGTGATATGTTACAGTCTGGATTCATATGACTTAGGATCAGGGTCCAGACAGCGTTGGTATCAGAGCCTGACTCACTATAGGACTACCAAGCCAAACCGGTCGAAGTTGAGTCTAGAAACACTATAGAAAACTAGGGGAATTGATTGTGGAAGGGAAGGTAAGGCTCTTTTTACTCCTCTTCCCTAGTTATTCTATTCTGAGTCATTCTCATCTTTTCTACGGGGATAAGAACTAGACTTCTCATCTATTGCTTAGGATGATGAGTTACTAACCATGGACTATTAGCTAGCTTGTATGCAAGTGAATGTCGGTATTTGAGTATTGTTGGTGTGACAAACAGATGGAGAAGATATTTGAGTCTAGATAGTCGAGTGGTTATGCTTTTCCAATCTTTTGCAGTTGCCTCAAAATCCTTTTTGAGCAATTACAGTCGTTATGTTGTCCAATTTCTACTAGAGTCTCTAATGTCTTGCATCATTCTCTGTTTCAGATGCCCCCTCGTTCCTCTCGTCAGGTGGTCCGTCTGACCAGGTGCATGATGTACCGGGTCACACGGCCATGTTGGTTAGAGTTATGATGGAGGCTGGTTACCGTTGGTACCCAAAGTACTCAGTGGAGGAACAGTATCGAGATTTCAACCAAAGCCAGTATATGTGTACTGTTAAGATATATCCTTCATATCCTGGAGCTGCAGAGCCGCTTCACTGGATTTATGGATTAGGTGTCACCATAGACATGGCAGTTCAGGAGGCCGCCTACACCATGCTGACTATCATGATGTTTCACCATGGTCTACTTCAGAACACAAAGTTCTGTTATGTTCCTGCTTCTTTGGGAGGAGAGGATAGTTATCTTAGCGCAGCCTACCATGATCATTCTCATGAGGACCCTAGGTTACAGGTGATCGCTCAGATGTTGGAGAATAGGGATCGTGATGCACGTGCCCTTTGCATGGAGCTTTATGCTACCCGTGCCCGTCTTCGGACAGCCCTGACGCAGTTGGCACCTGTGATGCAGATAGGCTATGGAGATTTGGAGATGCTAAACCCATCGCAGACTCATCTGCCAGCACATGTAGACTAGCCCGATGTTGGAGGCATCACCCCTCTTCGAGGACCGCTGTTGCTGCCAACAAGGGGACCAAGGACACATCCGTGTCCTTACGGTTTCTAGGGATCACAGGCTAGAGTGTTTCCAGATCCTCAGGTTTAGCTCCACGGTCACGGGGGTAACCTATATGAGGCATTCTACGGCAATGCTTGAGTATGTGGATGTTAGCACTAGTATGGTAGTAGTTGTATCGCCACAGTCCTGCATGTCTTGTGGGATATGATTGAGGTTGAGAGTTGAGTTCAGGAGGTGTAGATAGATAATGTATAGGAAGCTTGTAATGCCTCCGATGAGTTGTGTCATCTCTCTATAGTTTGTATTTCAGCTTGGGCTTGTACTGAACTATGTCATGGCGTGTATGAATCATGGTGTTCATATGGCAGTTGTTATTACCATGTTGATTGGGTGTTTACCCTGCATGCCATGTTGTCCAGTAGATTCCTTATCTCATTCCTTAGAGTTGATGTTTTCCGTGTCTAAGCTATGGGTTTGTTTTTCCCAGGATGGTGGCAACTAGGAATAACCCCATGCCTGCCCCCGAGCAGGGCGAGGGAAACCAACCAAGGCAAGAGAACCTGCAACACGCGCCCTCTTTGGCAGAAGTGATGCTTGAATCTGAACGGAACAAAAGGGAGACCAACAGGCTGTTGGAACGAATTGAGCAGAACACAGCGCGTGCTCCCCGCAATGATCACAATGATGGCGTGTCTCTCGGTGATTTCGTCAAGTTGTGCCCACCTAAGTATCATCATTCGGTCAACCCGCTCAACGCGGATGACTGGCTGACCAGCATGTTCCGCAGAATTCAGGCTACCAATGTATCCGAGGCCAACAAGGTGACCTTTGATACTTATTTTATGGAAGGACCCGCCAATCTGTGGTGGGAAAACTATAAGCCATGCGTCCCGCAGGCCCCGCACCAACTTGGGCGGAATTCAGCGCGGCATTCCGTACCCATCACATCCCGGAAGAGCTGATGGATCGCAAGAGAGAGGAGTTCTGTGCTTTCACCTAGGGCAAACTGACAGTGGATGCCTATAGCCGTGAGTTCGGCAATCTTGCTTGCTATGCTCCGGAGGAAGTTTCAACTGATGCCAAGAAACAGGCTAGGTTCCGCAAGGGACTTAGTCCTGAGCTCCATCGAGATCTGCGCCTGCATGAGTGCACAACCTTCCAGGCTCTCGTCAACAAGGCTATTAATGCCGAGACTGGACATACTGACTACGAGGCAACCAGGAGGCACAACCATGACTTCAGCCCCGCATCTCGCTCGGGCTCCAACAAACGCTGGGTGTGGGTTCCCAATGCAGCTCTGCTGCCAAGGTACACCGCGAGGCCATCCTTCCAGGCACCTCGCCCAACTCAGCCCAACCCTCCAGCCAAGCCATTTGGAGGTCCTCCTGCCAATGTTGCTCCCCGTGCCACCGTTGTCTGCTACAAATGTGGGGAACCAGGACACTACTCCCGTGAGTGTCCTTAGAACAATGCTAAGCCGGCTGGACGTGGGAAGCCGAGAAAAGCCTTCTATGTGAAGCCAGCCCCTGCTCGTGGACGAGTGAACTATGTTTCTGCTGAGGAAGCCCTTGAGGATCCTGATGTTATCCTAGGTATGCTCCTTGTCAATAGTCATCCAACATCTGTTCTATTTGATACTGGGGCATCTCATTCTTTCATCTCAGAAAGATATGCACGGTTGCATAACATGTCTTTTTGTGATATGCCTACTCCTTTAGTAGTCTAGACTCCTGGTTCGAAATGGCAAACTTCTAGAGTGAGCCATGACAATGAGATTCTTGTGGATAGGCTAGTCTTCCTAGCATCCTTGATATCCCTCAAGTCCTCGGACATCAATATCATCTTAGGCATGGACTAGATGAAAGCCCACTATGCTAAGATCGATACTCATACTAGGAATGTTCAACTTACACATCCCTCGGGTGAGATAGTTGATGTCTCCACTCGAGCAGCCAAGCGCCAACTCTATTCCCTCAATGCTAGGCCTCTTCCAGAATTAGAAGATATTCCGATAGTCCGAGACTTCCCGGATGTCTTTCCAGAAGAACTGCCAGGAATTCCACCTGTCAGAGATGTTGAGTTTGTGATAGAGCTCATCCCAGGGACTGTCCTAATAGCAAGAAGACCCTATAAGATGGCACCCTTAGAACTAGCCGAACTTAAGATTCAACTCGATGAGGCTTTGAAGAAAGGTTTCATCTGTCCTAGTTCTTCTCCTTGGGCTTGCCCTGTCCTCTTCGTCAAGAAGAAGGATGGATCGGATCGGATGGTTGTGGATTATCGGCCAGTGAATCTGGTCATCATAAAGAACAAGTATTCGCTCCCCAGGATCAACGATTTGTATGATCAACTCGCTGGATCCTCTGTCTTCTCCAAAATGGATTTGAGGTTGGGATACCATCAATCAGAATTAGAAACGGGGACATTCCAAAAACGGCTTTTGTTACTCGTTATGGCCAATACGAGTACACCGTCATGTCCTTCGGTTTAACCAATGCCCCAGCCACCTTCTCTCGCTTGATGAATTCGATCTTCATGGAGTATTTGGATAAATCCGTCATGGTTTACCTCGATGACATACTCATCTACTCGAAGAATGAAACAGAACATGCCAAGCATCTAAGGCTGGTGTTGATGAAACTTCGAGAGCATCGTCTGTATGCCAAATTCTCCAAGTGTGAATTTTCGTTGCCAGAAGTGACCTACCTGGGCCACGTGATCTCTGGTAAAGGTATTGCTATCAATCCCGAGAGAGTTCAGGCCGTCCTTGACTGGACTCAACCTAAATCGGTTAAGCAAGTTTGGAGTTTCCTTGGCTTAGCGAGCTATTGTCGCTGCTTTGTCAAGAATTTCTCCAAGGTTGTGAAACCTCTAACTGAACTCCTCAAGAAAGATAAAAAGTTCGAGTGGACACCACAATGCGAGCACAGTTTTCAGGAGTTGAAAACACGCCTAACCTCTGCTCCCGTTCTGGTGCCACCAGATTTCTCTAAGGACTTTGTTATCTATTGCGATGCCTCGCGACAAGGATTAGGTTGCATTCTCATGCAAGATCGTCATGTGATTGCATACGCATCCCGACAGTTGCATACGCATCCCGACAGTTGCATCCACATGAGGATAATTATCCAACACATGATCTTGAGCTTGCAGCTGTGGTCCATGCACTGAAAACCTGGCAACATTACCTCCTGGGTAATCGTTGCGAAATTTACACTGATCACCAAAGTCTGAAATATATTTTCACCTAGCCGGATTTGAATCTCGGGCAAAGACGGTGGG
This sequence comes from Hordeum marinum, assembly GCA_022496015.1. NCBI lineage: Eukaryota > Viridiplantae > Streptophyta > Magnoliopsida > Poales > Poaceae > Hordeum > Hordeum marinum. The sequence goes on from CM039678.1 coordinate 315,502,156, forward strand.
TTGAGTTGATTACAAATTACGACTTAGGGATAACTTACACCCCGGGGAAAGCCAATGTCATGGCTGATGCACTAAGTCGTAAGTCTTATTGTAACAACCTGATGTTGCAACAAGGTCAACCACTTCTCTATGAGGAATTTCGGAAGTTAAACCTCCACATTGTTCCTCAAGGATTCCTTTCCAACCTGGTGGCGAAACCTACTCTTACGGATCAAATAGTAGTTGTTTAGAGGTATGATAAGGGTATATGTCGGATCAAGGAGAATATTACTAGCCGAAATGCTAAAGATTTCTCCAAGGACGATGAGGGTGTTGTGTTCTTCCAGAACCAGTTGGTGGTTCCCAAGAGCACACGCTTAAGATAGCTGATCCTTAAGGAGGCTCGTGATTCTCCTCTCACAATTCATCCTGGTAGTACCAAGATGTATCAGGACCTATGCTAGAGGTTCTGGTGGACTAGGATGAAGAGAGAAATTGCTCAGTTCGTCGCTAACTGCGATGTTTGTCGTCGCGTTAAGGCAGAACATCAAAGGCCTACTGGCACCCTTCAACCTTTAGATATTCTTGAATGGAAATGAGATAAAGTGGGTACAGATTTCATTACCGGATTTCCCAGGACCAAGAGAGGGAATAATGTTATCTTTGCGATCATTGACCGCCTTTCCAAAGTGGCTCATTTTCTTCCTGTTCGGGAGAGTATAACTGCTAGCCAGCTAGCGGAGTTATACGTTTCTCGAATAGTTTCTCTTCATGGTGTTCCATTGGAGATTAACTCAGACCACGGAAGTATCTTTACTTCCCGATTTTGGGAAAGTTTCCAAACCGCTATGGGGATTCATCTATCCTTTAGCACTGCTTTCCACCCGCAATCAAGTGGTCAAGTTGAGCGAGTCAATCAAATCCTCAAAGACATGCTCCGAGCTTGTGTTATATCCTTCGGTATGAATTGGGAGAAATGTCTTCCATTTGCCGAATTTGCTTATAACATGTGAGAACCTAGCTTAATAGGAATGATAGACTACTCATATCAACAAGGAATTCCTTCTTTTCCAGAAGCCCACTCGAAAAGAACTCCAAAGTTAAGCATGCTTGGCTTGGAGCGATTCTAGGATGGGTGACCGACCGGCAAGTTAGTCCGGGTGTGCACGAGTGAGGACAAAGTGCGCAGAAAAGACTAGTGTTGGTCTGTGGGGCCAGTCTAGATCCCGCCAGGCGTAACGGGGTGTTACAATTGGTATCAGAGCCGACCCTTGCGGTTACACGGGCATGCACAGGCCAAGTGCACGGGCATGTGGCACATGGCGTGTGTGGCCCGTCGTGGCACACAACATGGCACATGTGTCGGACTGGACGCGCATATGTGTGCCAAAAGGAACGTTCCTGATGGGCCGACGAGGACGTCGGTTCCTTTGAGTGGGGGTGTATGTGAGAGTCTGGCTTAATAGGAATGATAGACTACTCATATCAACGAGGAATTCCTTCTTTTCCGGAAGCCCACTCGAAAAGAACTCCAAAGTTAAGCGTACTTGGCTTGGAGCGATTCTAGGATGGGTGACCGATCGGGAAGTTGGTCCCGGGTGCGCACGAGTGAGGACACAGTGCGCAGAAAAGACTACTGTTGGTCTGTGGGGCCAGTCTAGATCCCGCCAGGCGTAACGAGGTGTTACATAACAATAGTTATCAATCAAGCTTGGGCCAAGCCCCTTTTGAATTTCTCTATGGACGAAGGTGCCGAACACCTCTTAACTGGTCAGCAACCGGAGAGAGGCAACTCTTTGGCCCGGATATGATCCAGGATGTAGAGGAGCAAGTTCGCATTATTCGTGAAAAGTTAAAAACAGCCCAATCTCGTCAAAAGAGCCAATATGATCGTCATCATAAGGCTGTGACCGATGAAGTTGACGAGAAGGCTTATCTTCGGGTTACACCTCTGAAGGGTACCCATCGATTCGGTATCAAGGTAAAGTTGGCTCCTCATTACATTGGACCTTTTCGCATTCTTGCTAAACGAGGAGAGGTTGCCTACCAATTGGAACTTCCACCGCATCTTTCCAAGGTTCATGATGTCTTCCACGTCTCGCAACTCAGGCGTTGCTTCTCGGACCCAGTCCATGAAGTAGACCACGAAGCGCTTGATCTCCAAGATAACCTTACATATCGAGAATACCCTGTTCATATTCTTGATCTAGCTGAGCGTACCACTCGGCGTCAGAACATCAAGTTTCTAAAGGTTCAGTGGTCACACCATTCTGAGAAGGAGGCCACATGGGAAAGAGAGGATCGTCTTCGACTAGAGTACCCCGCGCTCTTCCCGATGACTTCCAAATCTCGAGACGAGATTCTTTTGAGTGCGGGTGAGTTGTCACATCCCTAGCTAGCTTTCTTAGGACAGCATGTGTGTGCATCATATTTCACCCTTTGCATCAATTTGAAATGGGGATTATGAGAGAACCCCAAACCCTCATTTGAATCAAACCAATTTAAAGATTGTGAAAAACCAACAAATCCAAAATGCCCATAAAAATGTCCCCTATGTCTGATAAATGTGGACATGAATATATCAGGGGTCATTCTAAATATTTGAATATTTATAGCATTTCAAAAATAAATATTAAAGCTACTGAAAATGCCAAATAAAGCATTAAAAATATTTCAGTTTTCAAAATATTCTGAAACTTTTTATAGGAGTTTGAAATATTCAAACTTAATTCTAAAAATATTTGGGATATTTAATATTAGCATTTGTACCTGAAAAACAAATAAAACAAATGTCAGAATTAGAAAACATAAAGTAAAAGAAATAAAAAAGGGAAAGAGGCCTAGGAGGAGCCGGCCCAACTGGCCCATGCCAGTCATCCTTGTCCTCTCGCCAGGAGGACAGGGGCACGCGCTCGCCGCACGTGGGCACGCGCCCGGCCACCTCCTCCTGGCTACTGCCCTGGAGGCCTCCAGAAGCGCTAGTGCGAGGCCCCTCATTGTGGCTCTCTTCTCCTCTCCCTCTCTCCCCTGCCATGCTCTCTCTCGCTTCTCCCCCCTCCGCCGCCATGGCCGAACCCATCGCCACTGTAGCACCGTCACTCCAGCCGCCCCCTTGCTTCGCAGAGTAGCCTCCGAGCTCCGCCGCGACCCCCTCGTCCTCCTCGTGAAGCTAGAAGACGCCGGGAGCCATCTACGCCGCGCCATCGCCGTTCTTCCCCGCCTCCGGCCGCCTCTCCCCGTCGTTGATTCGTCGGTTGCCGGTCGTCCCCGAGCCCGCTGAGCCTCCCCTGTAGCCCCCTGTGAGCCCCTGTTGCTCCCCCTTCTCCCCCCCCCCGGTCTTCCCGTTCCCTCTAGCACCATAGCTGGACCTTCCCGAGCCGCCACCGCCGCTGCCGAGTTCGTCGTGGCCGTCGTCTCCAACAACCCCGAGCCCCTAGACCAGCCCCACTCGACGCAGTCGAGCACGGGCTCCCTCCTAGCGCTTTCGGTGTGTGATTCCGAGCCCTCTAGCATGGTTCCGACCAACTCTGGCGACCCTCCGCCGCGGGTTTGGTCGCCGTCGGCCCCGCTCTGGTGGGCGCCGACGTGGCCGGCCTATTAGTGCTAATCATCCCGGCTGATTAAGCCGTTAGCCGCTGACAACGGGCCCCGTAGAGGGTCAAACCTCTGGTCAGCGCGGGGAATTAGCCCCTAACGCTGACATGAGGGCCCCACCCTGTCAGGTTTGACCTGGCCGGGTCTGTTGACCGCTGTCGTCACAGTGACATCAGGCTGACGTATTAAATGAGTTTATTAGTATAAGAATAAATCAGGAAATTCCAGAAAATGTTTAAAACTTCTAAAATTCATATAAATTAATCTATAAATCAGATGAAAATAATTTATATATGAAAATTTATCAGAAAAATCCAATGAATCTAATGGTGCTATTGTCGTGCATGTTAGAGCAACCTATGTAGTTGAACATTGACATTTACTAATAGGTTAATATATGGAATATGAAATGGAGAATGACTTTGAAACTATATTCAAACTCACTTCAAATTAACTTGGACAATAGTTGCATTAGCTCATCCATACATGCTGCAATGTCATGATCATGCATCATATTGTTGCACTTGCGTGTATTGATTGTTATTTATCTGCAATGCGGTAGGCCCTGCTTCTGAGGATACCTCCAAGTATTCCAACGAAGGAGAAAACCTTTCCGCTACCCAGCAAGGCAAGCAACGCCTTTGATCATTCTGATAACATCCCATTCTCTCGCTCCTGCTCTCGTTCATTGCATTAGGACAAACGTTTACGTTTACTTGTCTGTCAAACATGGTAGATGAACCTATTCTTTTGCATGACTTGTCATTGTCATAGTAAATAGCTAAACCTTGCAACCTAGCATACCTGGTAGATGTTTGTGCCATGATGTGCTTTGCTTACTTTGCCTGCTATGCTTGCTATGCTTAGAGTTGTGTCAGGTCTGATTCATTTGGGTGATGAATTGGAGTGAAACAATGTTGTTCTGAAGTGATAACCTTATGATGAACCCGATTTGGGAAAGGTAGCGATGAGAGGCTAGGTCTGTTTTAAAGACATGTTGGGTATGTTTGTACTCACGTTTGCTTAATAAATGTTGTAGATGAGACTCAGGACCCATTAGGTGCGTTCTTTCTAGATGTCGACGATGCCGAATAGCTGGTGTCCCAGCTATGACCTTATGCCCTGTGGCGGGCTGTAGATAGTCACGCCATGTGCCTTTTTACCCTTTCATATGTCTGTACTCAGACAGCTTTATGCTTCCGCTTGGTTTATGTGAACTTGTTTGTATCACTTGAGTGTCGGGTCATGTGAACCCTACCTGTAAGAACATATTATGCAAGGCTTGTCTAAGCCTCTTAAATAAAAGTTGTGTTGTCATATGGTTATGTTGTGATGCCATAGTTGTATTTATGCATATCGGGCATGTCGCGCATATGTGTGACGTGCAACGGTATGTATGGGATCCGACACCTAGTCATGTGCCTTTAGTAGTACTCTTTACAGGAAACTGTCTCTTTGTGCTTCCACCAAGCCTTGGTAGCTTGCTACTGCTCCAAACACATTGATTGACTGGCATGTATCCTTCTTTGCTGTTGTGTCTGTCCCTCGGGGAAATGTCTCGTAGTGTAATGGAGTCCCCGTAGCCTACTACAACTCGTCTATGTGCAGTGATGACATTTATGTCCCACGGCGTAATGGAGTCCTTGTAGCTTGCTATGACTCGTCTACACACGCTTGAGACCGACACCTGCATTGCTGGGTTACGTATGCCTGTTTCCGTACGGATGTGTCGCTTGGGTTCTATGACTAGTCATGTTGGCCTGGGTTCTCTGTCATTTGATTGCTAGCGACATGTTCACATACGTGAGCCAAGAGACGCAAACGGTCCCGGCTAAGGTAAGGCTGCATCCGTGGAGCTTACCGTGCATGAGGCCACAAAGTAATGTGATATGTTACAGTCTGGATTCATATGACTTAGGATCGGGATCCCGACAGTATGGAGATACCGACGATCGAATCTCGGGCAAGTAACATACCGCTGGACAAAGGGAACTACATATGGGTTTCACTGAATCCTTGACATCGTGGCTCCACTAATGAAGATCTTTGTGGAGTATGTAGGAACCACTATGGAATCTAGGTCCTGCTATTGGTTAGTGACCAGAGAGGTGTCTCGGTCATGTCTACATGATTCTTGAACCCGCAGGGCCCACATGCTTAACGTTCGGTGACGCTAGAGTAGTATTGGGATACGTCCGTTGGTGACCGAATGTTGTTTGGTGTCCTGTATGAGATCCCGGACGTCACTAGGAGTTCCGAAATAGTCTGTAAGTAATGATTTATATATGGGAAGTCCTATTTTGGTCACCGGAAAAGTTTCGAGCATTACGGGTAGTGTACCGAAGGTCCATCGTGGGGCCACCCGCCCTTTGGGCCCACATGGGCCATAGGGGGGCACAAGAGTCCCAAAGGGACAAGGAACCCCAAAGGTGCCTTGGATGAGGGGGACTCCTCCCTTCCTTGTAATGGGAGGACTCTCCCTTGGCCGTCGGCCCCTCCCTTGGAGGAGGGGTCAAGGCTGCGTCTCGCCTCTCCACTTTGCCTCCTATATATAGTGGAGGGGGAGGGCTGCACATGCCAATTCCTACGCCCCCAATGGCAGCCCTCCCTCTCCCGTTACTTCGTTTTCTCCTTAGATTGCATCTGCGGTAGTGCTTGACAAAGCCCTGTCGGGATTGCTCCACCACCATCTCCACCACACCGTCGTGCTACTTGAGATCACATTTATTTCTCCTCCCTCGCTTTTTGGATCAAGGGGGAGGATACATCACTGAGCCACACGTGTGCTTAATGATGAGGTGTCATCCATTCGGCGCCAGATCGGATCGGATCGTGATTGGATCGTGAAGAGTACGACTACATCAATCGCATTATATACGCTTCCGCTCAGCGATCTAAAAGGGTATGTAGATACACTCGCCCTGTCGTAGATATACATCTCCATGGATAGATCTTGCGTATGCGTAGGAAAATTTTTGTTTCCCATGCAATGTTTCCCAACAATATGCATTGCTAGGGATGAGCTAACGCAGTACTACACATCACAGACGGAGCGGAAAATATCTGACAATATTTCCCGGGTCTTGGCTTCGACCGGACAGATGATCCTAACACCAAAATGTCCATTTTCATCATACTAGAAGCATGTGATAGATTAACAAACAACGTATTTAGATTCTTGGGATTTTTGTGAGCAACTTTCATATATAAATTATTTTCATCTGACTAATAGATTGATTTATATTAATTTTCAAAGTTTTATTAATTATCTGAAATAAATGAATTTATTTTAATTCAAAAATCCTTTTATTGCATCACCATGACATCATGATCACATCAATAGTCAGGAGTCAGTTTGACAGGTCAAACTGACTTGTGGGGCCCAATTTTCATAGGAATCGCAGCAATCCAGAGTTTTATTTAATCTAAATTGGTATTATTACAAGCGGGCCGCACCTGTCATAGACTCATTAAGTTCAAACCAATTATTTAACTAACTTAACGCTCAATTAGGACTAATTAACCTGGGCCTACATGTCAGTGGCCCAGGGGGTATGGCCCATTGTCAGTGGCTGGGCAGTGCCCAAACAACTAGTTGACCATGATCAAGTGGTCAACTCGGGCCCCTGGCCCACTAGCCAGTGTCGCTGGGGGTGGCTCCGGTCGGGCTAGGTCAGCTCCAGCGATCGGAGTGTCACCGACGACCTCTTTTCACGATGGAGGGCTCGAGCACAATTCGAAAATCGCCCATAGGGCCTCATTTTGCATGCAGTGGCGGTGCCTGATTCGGCCGGAGTTTTCGTCGGTGATGGGTTTTGCATCGGAGACATTTGAACAACTATGGTGGCAGCACTACAGGGCACAGGGGAGGTTGCGTGTGTGTGCATCCGACCCCTGTGAGCTCCCAAAGCTCGATGGGGTGCTCGGACAGGGGCTGCGATGGTTGTGGCTGCACCGACGGCGAGCTTTGGCTCCGATGGAAAAGCGAGCCAGAGTTGCAAAACGAGGAGGGGAAGGAGGGAGAAGGGATCGGGAGTCACAGCGGTCTCGTAGGTGCGCAAAGTAAGCTTGGGGAGGCTTGGGGTGGCCTAATTCATGGCAGCGAGCAAGGGTGTCCGGGGTGGAAGAAGGGGACGATAGCGACGGCGTGATGCATGGGAGCGCGGCGGAGCGTATTGGCACTATGGCAAAGCGGGAGGGGCTGGGTAGCCATGGCTGCTGTCGGGTGCTGGTCAGGAGAGCGAGAGGAGAGACCAAGGGGGAAACTAGGGCTAGGGTTAGGGTTAGGAGGGTGGGGTTACTTGAGGATGGCGGGGTGCCGGTGGATGCTTGCAACAGAGGCATCAGTCGCGTGGACGACACGCGGTGTGCATGCCACGGCTCGGCCTTTCCCTCTGGCGGGAGGTTAGGGAAAGGCCAGCCATGGTGGCCTGGGCCTCCGTGTTGCCACTTAAGACCCAGCGGCACAACATGTTATCTCCCACTTTTCTTTTCCTTTCTCTCGCATTTGTTTCCCCTACTATTTATTTTTAAAAGCAACACTATTTTAGCTTTTGTAAAATATGTCACCTAGTCCATTATTCACATTGCAATATTCAGCACTGCCACAAAAAGGTTGGGGCAATAGAAACTATTTTGAAAATACCATAATTCAAAAGGGAAATTTAAACAATATTTTGGCCTCTATTATTATTGTTTAGAGGCACTTAAACACTTTGCAAAATCTGAGTTACAATTTTATAAATACCAGGGGATTATATGCAACCCAAACATGATTTTAGTTTTCAGGTTTACAAAACTATTTAACCCACTTTAAAAGAATTTTGAAAATCATTAGGAAATTCAAATGAGATATGATTCCATTGTGATCAAACATGGTTTAGCAAAATGTATTAGCTTAATCCTCATGGTACTGTAGCTTTAAACAAGCATCACTGTAGCATGAATCCAGGGGTGTTGCAATGAGGCACCAGAAGGCCTCACGTGAAGCCAGATCGTCCGGGCACAACCCTGTACGTATGGGCATCTCCAGCGGTCTCAACCATCCGGATACCTCATCTGGACGATGCCCGGATCATACGGCTAGCTACCTGGACATCCAAGTGGCCATGTAACTTGCCCATTCGCCCTTGAACTATATATAGACCTCATCCTACTCATTTGTAAGGATAGCTAAGAATAGATCTTATATCATAGAGCTTATCTCATGTATCTTATAGTGTGGGAGAACATCCATTCATGGATTTAAGACCCATCTCTCCATGAGATATGTATGAACTACCTCTAAAGGTCTACCATGTACCTTTATTTTCCTTATTGTTCTTGGATATTGATGCACCTCTTGTATTGCTTGTGATTGGAGGAGTACTTGGTGTGGATCTTGTCCAATAGAGTGTTTTCCCCTTTTGTTTCTTCATGTTTCTCTTTGTGTTCTTCGTCTTGTTTCTCGAATCAACCGCCCATTTGTGAAGATCGGGACCACCTTGGGGTTTGCCCTAAATCAAGTAGGGGTCGCCAGTGAGCGTAGCGAAGGGATGATGGACAAAGAGGATGCATAGAAGACAATTGTGTCGCATTTTGGGATCGAGAGTACCCAGATCTGCCTGCCTGCGGCCCAACGCGTTGCCCACTTTGATGGCCCCGTATGGCCTAGCGACAAGCCCCCCCCCCCAAGGTAAGACCCCCGCGAGGGCCCCAGCCTCGCGAGGTGAACAACGCCAAGACCTCCAAAGGAGTGGCCTCCCCAGGCTGCCTCCCGAGCAGCGGAATTTCCTATGCATGTACCCGGCCTCATGAGGCTAAGATGACGCGAGCCATGACGATCGAGGTTAAGCGGGTGCCAACGGGCACAGGGGAGGACAGTTTCCTCTTCCATGCTAGGGGAGCAAGGGCAGGCACAGGTTCCCGAGGAAGGCCCCCAAAGCTTTCCGTTCTAGTGCAACAAGACCAAGACCATGAGCTCGGCAGGACGGATGTCATTGCCGAGCCCACCTCTGTGTCATGCCCCAAAGCTTTGCACGCGAAGACCACCTTTAGTCAGGATAAGATGTACCTCTTGCCCCCTTTTGAATTTGGTCGTTGTGGGATCCCTTCCTGCCAGTGCGATAAGGGAAGAGGAAGAAGGCCACTATAAAGAGGGACTAGCCACCACCATAGAGAGATACCAGTTCATCCTCGCCCTAGAGCCCTCACAAGGTCGCTCATCCACTGTACTAGTTCATCCCCAACCTCCTCTTGAGGCCAATCCACTAAAAGCAGGACTAGGGTTTTACACTGCAAGGTGGCCCGAACCTGAGTAAATCACCGTGTTCATCTTCTTTCCCGCTCGCACGCACTCAACGAGGCTTGGCTGTAGGGTGTCGAGCTTGAGACTTTGAGTTGGTTGAGATCTACGCACACGCCCCAGAGTTTGAACCTATTTGGGTCCGCGATGCCCCGATTCCGACATTTGGCACGCCAGGTAGGGGTGTGTCGTGATCCTCACTCCGGTTCCGCTTCACCTCCACTTGTTGCTCCCATGGCTGACGCCCGCAGACTCCGTGCCGAGCACCGGGCTGCCCACCTCACCCAGATGGCGCCACGCGCCACTCTGCCTCTCTTGTTGCTGACACTGCCACTGACCCAGCTGCTCACGAGCGGTAGGACTCGTCGCTGCATGAGGACTCATCACCGCCACCCTCCGCGGCGGGCGACGTGGCTCACGGCGTGCCTCCTCCGCCTTCTCTGCACGACGCCGACCTCGAGCGCAGACATGAAGTGTGCCCGCATGATCCGCCATGTGCGGCACCGGCGCAGGCACGAGACGAAGCAAGCTACCAGGTGGCTGACACCCGCAGGCTCCGTGCCGAGCACCGGGCTGCCCACCTCACCCAGACGGCGCCACGCGCCACTCTGCCTCTCTTGCTGTTGACACTGCCACTGACCCAGCTGCTCACGAGTGGTAGGACTCGGCGCTGCGCGAGGACTCATCACCGCCACCCTCCACGGCGGGCGACGTGGCTCATGGCATGCCTCCTCCGCCTTCTCTGCATGACACCGACCTCGAGCGCAGACATGAAGTGTGCCCGCATGATCCGCCGTGTGCGGCACCGGTGCAGGCACGGGACGAAGCAAGCTACGAGGTGGTGTCGCAGCCGCAAGGGGACGCGGGTCCGCTCCCTGCACCACCGTGCCAGCATCAAGACCGAGTTCCGCCGTAGGCTGTGGCCCACGGATGCCAAGGCCGAGCTCCCCTTGCATGCGCTGTGTGTGTGAGTATAGCGGGCTACCGTGCCTTCACCCCGTAGCTGTGTCATGTCATAAGGCCCGGCAAGTTCAAGTCGGACCTGCCTCCATGCTATGACGGCACCCTCAACCCCGCGGAGTTCCTCCAGCTCTACTTGCTGAGCATCAAGGCGGTAAGCGGTGACGAGAAGGTCATGGCGAACTGGTTCCCCATGGCACTCAAGGATGGCGCGCGGTCCTGACTCCTCAACCTCCCAGAGGAATCGTTCTCCTCCTGGGATGAACTTCGCGCGCTCTTCATCGCTAACTTCCAGGCCCCCCGTGTGGTCGCTTGCATCCTAGGTGGTGCTCAGGCCCCTGCCTCAAACCGCATCTTCAAGCAGTTCTCTCATGAGGTGAGCGCGGCCCTCCCGAAGCTTGAGGCCATGCGTCCCCTCAGGTGGTCGCAGTACACCATCTCCTTCGACTCCAAGGATCACCTCAAGTGCTCGGCAGCCGGAGGCGCTCTCCCCATGCTCTGCACACCCACCATCAGCAACATTCTCGTCACCAAGACCCACATCAACTATGGTGTTGGGCTCAATGTCCTCTTTGTCGAGGCGTTTGAGATGCTTCAGGTGCCCTATGATCAGCTCATGCCAACCAAGCCCTTCTCGGGAGTGACTGACGGCTCCACCATTTCCCTAGGGCAGATGCGCCTCCTAGTCACCTTCGGCAAGCACAACAACTATCACACCAAGATCATCGACTTTGACGTCGCCCACATCAACCTCCCATACAATGCCATCTTCGGGTACCCTTCCCTCGCCAAGTTCATGGCGGCAACCCACCATGGCTAGAACGTCCTCAAGATGCCAGGGTGTAACGGCATCCTTACGGTCGCCTGTGATGAGAAGGATGCAGTATACTGCCTCAAACGGGCCTACCAGGCCGCGGCAGCTGAAAGCTCTGACGACGAGGGCGGCATCCTGCCTCTTGAGGACACTCCCAAGAAGAAGAAGCAGCTCCTCCCTAAGAGCCGTTAGGGGATATAGATCCCCATGAGCAGCTTCCCAGGCCCCGACTCCACTGTTGGGGCGCCTCTCCCTCCCGCATAGGAAGGCGTGCTCAAGGGCTTCCACCTGGAGAGCTTCCAACCTAACCGGTGCAACAAGGGAGGTGCTCGAGCACCACATGAAGGTATGCTTCGCCTCGCGCTCCCACGAGCAAGGAGTACGGCATGAAGCGCCAGGAGCATGGGAGTCCATCACCAACAAAATCGAAGAGCTTCAGAAGGCGTAGGCCATGCGTGGCGAGCGTCGCCCCGCACCACCAGGTGCAGCTACTGCCCCCGATGTGGGCGGCAGGCTACACGTCTGCGTCAACATCCCGGGCCTCAATAGGGCTGGATCGTAGGGCCTCTTCTGGCCATCGCGTGTCGGACGCAGTGGGAGCTACCCCTGCAGCTACGTCTGCATGCCCTTTGGCCTCGTGAATGCGGGCACTGCGTACCAGCACCTCATGCAAACCGTGCACGCGTCTTAGGAGGCCCAATGCCACGTGGTCCTTCAGGAGGTCCCGCACCCTTGCGATCCCCCTTGGACTGGCGAGCCCCTCGAGCCTCTAGAGCCCTCAGGCTCGTGAGCATCAAGCTTCAACAACTACCCCAACACTTCAACATCATCATTGCCAGGTGACTTTTGGTCTGTTTAATTGAGGGCGCCCCTCGGGTTGCATCATCCTCAAGCTGTTAGGGCCCGCCCCTACAGCTGTGTTGTTTTGCGCATGTATCAGAACAGCTTCTACATTTAACGGATTTTCCAAGTATTTCAACCCCCATGCCCGATGCTTCGTCACCATGAATGCCGCTGCGCCCTAACAGCCCAGTAAGGATCAACCTTAGGGCCAGCGTTAGGGGTTGGCTCGGTGAGCTTCAGTCTGTGTTGTGGTCTATCCACACCACCACAACTAAGCCCGCCGGCGAGACCCCATTCTTCCTCGTCTACGACGCTGAGGTAGTCCTCCCGCGTGATGTTAAGCATCGCTCACCGCGAGTCTTGGCATTCGACGAAGAGCGTCAAGATGCCTCGCGGGGAACACATCTCATGCTCGGGGAGGAGGCCTACCGCCAAGCCTCGCTCTGTGCAGCGAGGCACCAGCAGGCGCTGTGGTTCTACCATTGTCATAGCGTCCACTCCAGGACCCTCTAAGTCGGAGACCTCGTCCTGAGGTGGGTCCTCTATAGGGAGGGCTTGCACAAGCTCTCATCCATGTGGGAGGGCCCATTCACGGTCGTCCGCATCTCCACGCCTAGTGTTGTGCGCTTGGACACTTAGGACAGGGTCCCCATCCAGAATGCCTGGAACATCCAACATCTCCGCAAGTTCTACCCGCGACAATCTCGCGTAATAATGAGTGGGGTTGTACATGCCCCAGAGTCTCCCGGTGAACCGCCCCTCGGCCCCATGGGGGCTCCCATCCATGCCCAAGTGGAAGCCCCATGCTCCGCCCTGGTGGACGACACGGTCTTCCAACGACTATGCCCATGCCTAGTGGAGGCCCCATGCTCCGTGCTGGTGGGAAGACTAGCTTAGGTGCCGGACGTGATTGTTCTTTGCTCTCTTTTGTAACCAGATTTGCCATTTTTGGAATGAAATTTGAATTTTTGTGTCTTTATTGGAAAAAAAGGGGTGGGAATTTTTCTCCTTGCAGCATTTACCATTTTTGAGTTTCGCTTTTAAGAGATTTGGCACCTGCCAGCTCTCTCTCTATATATATAAATCTCTCTCTCTCCTCGCGTCCTGCGAGCGGGGGCTGGACACGGTGTGCATGCTTGGGCCCCTCAGGGCCCGGGCCGTGCGCACACCTCGCCAATACTTTGGAGTTCTAATCGTTGCATGATGCTCTTGACCGAGCCAGTACTGCATCCACACCTCGGCATCAGTAGCGCTCATTCCCTGGCCTTGTTGGGCTTTGCGACCCAGCATACTAGCGATCGACCCATGCTCGGGGGCTCTAAACCAAAATGACTGCTAGGAAAAGGATGACAAAAGAAAGGGAAGCCACAATTTGGCTCGTTATCAAGGAACCCTACACGAAACGTGTTTTAGCGCCTTCACGGGACGTGATGCCTTGTGAAGGCACCTCCGGAGGCCCTGAATCCTCACGAGCCCCCCAGGGGCCTCGCGAGCGTGGGCACCTCTTGGGGCTCCGGAGCCGTCTGGTCCACAAGGAAGAAGCCCCCCGGGCGGGATCTCTAAGCTGCCTCGGTGCCCCAGCTGCATCGCTGCGGGAACGAGAGGCGCGCATAGGATCGAAGCTCTGAAGGAGCGTGCCCTCATGACGCAGGAATCGGGCATGAGCACACCAAGCTAAGTTATCATAATCATGACGAGCGAGAACTTGTCAATTAGCAGCAATATAAATGCTAAAATGTGAGACAAAAAATGTTAACATAAAGGCGCAAGCACCATAGTTCATTACACGTCCCAGTGGGGCTCTCCATGGTTCTTAATGCAAGAAATAAAAAAAGACGGCCTCCCGACGATCGTCACTCCTGAGGCCTGGCTCCACCACCGCCCATGCTCAGGCAAAGTCCTCCTCCTCCTTGACGTGGGCGCGGCAGCGTGGTAGCTTGACATCCTCCTCGGTTGGGGCGTGGCATCGTGGCGGCTCTCTGTCCGCCCTGGTCTGGGCGCGGTGACGTGGCAACTCGTCGTAGTCGTCGTTGCTCGAGCTTCCCCCGGAGGAGGCATTGCCACTGTTGGAGGTGCTACGATCGTCGCCAAGGGCAAGTTCACCGCCGAGGACGCCGTGATTGCGATGCTCATCGGCGGCGGGAAGGCGGTCGATGTCGCCGTCGTCGCCCTCAGGCAGCACCCCAAGCGCCTACCGTCTTCTCTGAAGATCTTGACGAAGAGCGTTGTCGCCCCGTCATACTTGAAGTGGAGGGTAAAACTCCCTTGCAGGCCACGAGCGCGGGCGAACGTTTTCCACCCGCGGTTCAGGAACACGTAGCCCGTGGGGGTGACCTCGACGTCCACCCATGAGGCCTTGGTGCTGCAGCCGGCGGACTGCAGACATAGGCTTGGAGGCCCTCTGGCCGGTAGCGCCTCCGTGAAGAAGCGTGGAAGTTGGAGCCAGGTGATCGCCGGTCTCTTCGCCCACACCGCAAACTCCGGGGCCGCGTCAGCCAAGTGGGATCGCGGGCGGAGCGGATGGGCGGCCTCCACAAGCTTTCCCCTCTGCCACGGCCGGCCACGGATACTATAGCCACCTACACGTGAGGAAACCTTCCCACAGCTTCCGGAGGTAGCATCGGCCCTCACAGGAGTGCGACCGTGCCCTCAGGGGACCACTGTAGGCGTCGCGGTGTACTTGCGAGAATGGCCACGGGCCCTCTTGGGTGATAGCGAGCCCGTTCCCGCCAGGGGGTTTTCCCTTTATTGGCGATGGAGAACCTCCTCACTAGCGCCATTGCTATGGACATGGCAGCTTGGAGTGGGGAGGCAAAGAGATGAAGACGGGTTGGGGGCTTTGTCCCTCGTGCCCACTTATACTCGATCGAAGGCCGACATCCCTCCGCATTCTTGGCAATGATGGCCCCGCAGCACGTGCCGGCCTTTGTCAGCTAGGGCGGTTGCCAAGGTGACGTGGGGAAGTGGAGGCGTCGGCACCTCTCGAGCGCCACGCATCAAGCCTGGCCCGCAGGCGGGTGGGGCCCGTGATGCTTCGGACTCCCTTTCCTGGGCCTCGCCTAGAAGCCAACCCGGGCGCACCTTGGGCCCGGGGCTACTATAGGCGTTCTGGGATCAGGGTACGTAGATCTGCCTGCCTACGGCCCAACGCGTGGCCCACTTCGACAGCCTGGTACGACCTAGCGGGAAGCCCCCCAAGTCAAGACCCTCGCGAGGTGAACAACGCCAAGACCTCTAGAGGAGTGACCTGGCCAGGCTGCCTCCCGAGGAGCGGAGTTTCCTATGCAGGTAGCCAACCTCATGAGGCTAAGATGACATGAGCCATGACGATCAAGGTCAGGTGGGTGCAGGGGAGGACAATTCCCTCTTCTATGCTAGGGGAGCAAGGGTAGGAGCAGGTTCCTAAGGAAGGCCCTCAAAGCTTTTTGTTCTGGTGCAAACAAGACCAACACCACGAGCTCGGCAGGACGGATGTCATCCCCGAGCCCACCTCTGCGTCACACCCCGAAACTTTGTAGGCGAATACCACCTTTAGTCAGGATAAGATGTACCTCTTGTCCTCTCTCGAATTTGGTTGTTGTGGGATCCCTTCCTGCCAGTGCGATAAGGAAAGAGGACCAAGACCGCTATAAAGAGGGGCTATCCACCACCATAGAGAGAGACCAATTCATCCTCACCCAGAGCCCTCACGAGGTCGCTCATCCACTGTACTAGTTCATCCCCAACCTCCTTGTGAGGCCAATCCACCAAAATCAGGAGTAGGGTTTTACACCACAAGGTGGCCCGAACCTGGGTAAATCCCCGTGTTCATCTTCTTTCCCACTCACACGCACTTGACAAGGCTTGGCCATAGGGTGTCGAGCTTGAAACTTTGAGTTGGTTGAGTTCTACGCACACGCCCCAGAGTTCGAACCTTGTTGGGTCCCTGGAGCTCCGATTACGATAGATTGATGTTGGACGAGCTCCTCCGGCAGACCAAGCTTGCATGCCATGATGACTTCCTCTCGCCGCCATCAACGTTCACATTGCGGTGCCGCCGATGATCACTTCATCGCTGATGGTGCATGAGCTCCTTCGCCACACCGAGATAGCATGCCTTGAAGGCCTCCTCCACTAGTATGGGTGAGGGAGTCCTGGTTTAAGGGCTCCTTCGGTGGCTAACCTGTTTCTCATGGGCCGGACTATATGGGCCATTTACCAAGCATTGGATCAATCGAATGCCCTGTCTCCAGGAAGGAAGCTTCGAGAATCGTGGCGTGTCCTCCTAGATTGGAATAGCGGATAGGCCTGTTTTTCCTTCTATGTGTAACCGACCATGTGTAAACCCTAGGTACCCTCGGCGTCTATATAAGCCGGAGGATTTTAGGTTGAACAGAGGACAACTCATCTAGGGTTTAGCTATTCTATCTCGACATAGATAAACTCTGTAACCTACATATCATCAATATAATCAAGCAGGGTGTAGGGTTTTACCTCCATAGGAGGGCCCGAACCTGGGTAAACATCGTCTCCTTCATCCCATGTTACCATCAATCCTAGTCTCACAGCTTGGGACCCCCTACCCGAGATCCGCCAGTTTTGACACTGACATTGGTGCTTTCATTGAGAGTTCCGCTGTAATCACCAGAGTCGATGGCATGGGTTGTCATTAACGAAGAAGTCCGCAACATGGACACTTTTGGGACAGATTTTCGCTTTTGGCAGCATTGTGCTGCACGCTTACCTGACCGGCCATCTAGGCCGGGTTGGAAGTTTTGCCCCTGATCAAGAGGTCAGATTTGGGAACCTGGAGTTCTCCGCAGACTCTCGGGGCGATCTTTCACTAACCGGGCTCGCAGTCTCGCTTGTCGCGCCCGAAGACTCTGAGGCTTTAACCTCGGATTCCTCTTTCGGTCCCGCCTCGTGACATCTACCCCGGCGATGACCTGCCTTTTAGTCCGGATTCAACCATAGTACCATGCGCCCGGATACTTTTTCTTGCCGGACACTCTCCTTGCGCGGACGCACCGGAGGTTAACTCCGAACGCTTCGAGCAGGCCGACCCAATCGATCTCTTGACACTCAATGATTCCCTAGATCGGATCTCATCGATGAAAATTACCAATGACCCAACCACGATCTATGCTCAAATCGGTCTCAAGGTGGGTCAGGACAAATTTTCATCCCACCCACCACCCACTTGATAGCCACTGTCGAGGATTTAACCGACATGTTGGACTATTCCTCCGAGGAGGCAGAATACATGGATGAGGAAGATTGTGCCCCCACCCCCATTAACACAGGGCGATGGGCCGCCACCTCCACGTACAATTTCTACATGGTGGACACTCCAATCGCTAATGATGAGCATACACCTAAAAACGATGGCGACAAATCGGGTGAAGCGCCATCAAGGCACCGGAAGCCGCATAAACGATCAAAGGGAAGAAGGCAAGAAAAGCTATTGTCGGCACCAGGGACAGAGATGCCCCCGAAGACCTCGGCAATCCCGATATCCCTGAACACCCGCTAAAGGGTTAGGAGAGACTAGAAGATCAGCTCAACCCCGATGACCCAAATGATTCTCAGGACGACAATTACCTCCCCCTGTTGAGGAGAGGACATCCCGAAAGCTGATGACTTTGCCATCCCCGATAACCTTGAAGATCAGGAACTGTTCAAGCAACAGCTTGTAACCATGGCCCGCAGCCTGAAGTTAAAAGAACGGAAGTTTAAAGCCGAACATGACAACCTCAACGATCGATGGATGAGGGACCTATCAGCTGAGGAAGGATACCGTACCGATCTATTGGACCAACCCAAAAGCTATTCACGCCGAAGACTGCTACCACAATTTGATGACGAGCTTATTGATATGTTGTCTCCTAAACATACCCCATATGACAAGCCAGACCGCCCTCCTCAAGAACGAGACTGGACGGCTGATGACACTGGTTATAGGCCGACGATACCCTGAAGACGGGGAAAAGAGCCAATAGAGCCCGATGACAGGTTCGACCTGCGACACGACCTGAACTACAGGACAGGTCATACAAGATCCATCTATGGATCCAGAGCATACTCACCCAATAGACGGGAGGGGTACTAGCCTTGGCTCGACCACAACAATAGAGGCCAGGAACGAAACTGGGCCAGAACAGACACCGATTACCGGCACAACATAGCTCAGGTTAGAGGCGCTCCCCACCCACTATGTTTTATGAACAAGGTGATGCGGCATCAGTTCCCGGAGGGGTTTAAACCCGTGAACATAGAGCAATACAATGGGACAACTAACCCCACTGTATGGATCGAGGATTTTGTCCTCCACATCCACATGGCGCGAGGAGATGACCTTCACGCCATCAACTATCTACCCCTAAAGTTAAAAGGGCCAGCTCGGCACTGGTTAAACAGCCTCCCCAAAAATTCCATCAGGTGCTGGGAGGACCTAGAGGATGCATTACGATCTAACTTCCAGGGCACCTATGTTCGACCGCCGGGCTCCTCCGACCTGAGCAACATCGTCCAGAAGCCATGAGAGTCTGCTCGGCAATTGTGGAATCGGTTCTTGACCAAGAAAAACCAGATCGTCGACTGCCCAAACACCGAGGCAATAGCTTCCTTCAGGCGCAATATTCTCGATGAATGGCTGGCTCGCCAGCTCAGCCAGGATAAACCTTGGACAATGTCCTCCCTTACATAACTCATGACTCGCTTTTGCGCGAGCGAGGATAACTGGCTAGCAAAACAGAGCCACAACCCCGAAGACCCCGGAACCTCTGAAGTTTGGGACGGAAACGGGAAACTAAAATGCAATAAGAATAAGCGCGGACATAGCAACAGCGATGCCGATGACACGGCCGTTGATGCCGGCTTCCACAATTCCCGACCCACGCAGCGGAAGAAGCCTCCTAAAGGCAATCGCGACGGACCCACCCCGCTGGACAAAATCATGGAGAGGCCTTGCCAGATCCATGACACTCAAGAGAAGCCCGCTAACCACACCAACCGTAATTGTTGGGTATTCAAACAGGCTGGCAAACTCGTAGCCGGGGATTAAGGCAAGGGCCCACGCAGCGAGGACGAGGATGAACCCCGTGGTCCGATCGGGGGCGGACAGAAGCAGTTCCCTCCAGAGGTAAAACACGTGAATATGATATACGCCACTCATATACCCAAAAAGTAGAGGAAGCCCGCCCTTCGAGAGGTCTACGCCGTAGAACTTGTAACCCTGAAGTATAACCCATGGTCGACGTATCCTATCACCTTTGATCGACGCGACCACCCGACCAGTATCCGTCATGGGGGTTCGACCGCCCTCGTCCTAGACCCCATCATAGATGGATACCACCTCACTAAAGTCCTAATGGGCGAAGGAAGTATCCTTAATCTGATTTACTCAGACATGGTGAAAAAGATGGGTATATATCTGTCAAGGATAAAACCCAACGACACTACCTTTAAAGGAGTGATCCCAGGCATCGAAGCCCGGTGCACAGGCTCTGTAAGCCTGGAAGCACAAGTGTAGAATCGGCCTATAGTGTCGGTTCGTAAGGGCCATTAGTGTCGGTTCTCCAACCGACACTAAAGGGTGAGGACTAAAGCCCACCTCCCTTTAGTCCCGATTCAACACGTCCCGGCACTAAAGGCCCACCATGTGGCACCTCCCGGGGCTGTGGGCTGGGGGACCTTTAGTCCCGGTTGGTAACACCAACCTGGACTAAAATTATTTAATTCTTTTAATTTTGGTTTATTTTTCCTTTTAATCCTTTAGCGGTTTATGAATTAATTATAGTTTATTTTTCCATTTAATTATTTTTCATTTCAAACATACATTACGTTACTACATACTGTACACGTTGTGCAAATATATATAAATAGAATTTCTCGTAGAACCGATCATATATATATATATATATATATCATCGAATTTCCCATACGACGACCATTCACATACATATATATATAATTTGGTATATACAATTTCTCCTACAATTTGCGGATCATTACACATGCTTCTTGTAATGGTATTCTCCTTTGGATCTATGACCTGGTCGAGCAGAAATCCAGCTATTTCCTCTTGAATTGCTCATAGGCGAGCCGTTGGTCGGAGCTGATCCCGCATCTCCGTCAACTGTAAGAAGGAGATCAAGATGAATATATTAGTTGTGTGTATATATATTAGCTAGATCATGATAATAAAATTATGGATAGTGTTTTGGCAAATGTACCCAAAGATTTCTTTCATCTTTGCTCCTTTTAGACGTGATCATGCGAATGGTCTCTCAAACGTAGTATGCACATAAACTAGTCCCCTGCTCCTACCTCATGCACTTTACGAGAATAAAATTCAATCCGGTAATAATTAATCAAGCATGATAATGATATTGAAACTATCATTAAAGAGATGCACGGACGTAGCTAGCTAGTACTACTTAATTACCTTGGGTCGCACCCATGTTAGCTTTTCTGCCCAGTCGCTTGGGACCAGTTTGATGAACTTGTCCCAAGCCCTTCCCATTGGCAAAGAAAATGAATAAAGGAGTTATTAACTAGTTGATATCAGGAAATGAAGTAAAGAGGCCGACATAGTGCAATAATGATTGAAATTACCTGTCGATGATCCCCTTCACGGTTGCGTATTCGGATGGATTCTTATATAGTGAGTCCAGTACTTCAACTTTTCCCTTGTCAACTTCAATGATTAACAAGATCCAGTGGTAACTGCATGCGCACACATTTTCTATAATTAAGCGGGCATGTGCATAACTCATCAACTACACTTATTAACATCTAGTAAGCAAAAAAATAGAATTTGTAGTACAAGATATAGTAACACTCATCCGAAGTTGTAAGGAAGTAGTATTTCTGGTTGGGTGTTTAGTTGCTTCAAAAACTCTAGCAGGAATCCCTGTGTGTCTTTTCTCGCCCATTCTTTTGTCCATGTATGTTCATTAATCGTATTTGGGTCAATGAACCCAATGCCATAACATCCAGCTTTTTAAATTTCATACATCTTCATTTTGCATAATACCACAGAAAAGAATATAGTGAGGATAATTACAGGTATTGAATGATAGCACAACTATCTAGAGACTTAAATTACAGAAAGAAATCACTTACAGACAATAGCAACTGACGATAGATTTGTCGAGTGCGTCTTGATTGAATAATTGAAACAACTCTGCATAATGAATCCACAAATCTTTTTTATGGAAGTAATGCTTTTTCTTGACTTTCACCATGAGGGACTCTTGATTGGTATTTGATGTTTCTTGCATGTACCACATATGCAAATTGTACATTCTCATTGGTAGAAGCTTGACATTGTCAGGCTTGACCAGAGGTTTACCGCGAACATATTGCCATTTTACTTCCTCCTCTTTAAGCCCGGGGATTTCCTCAAGGCCTAGGAGTTGTTCAATAGTGACATCGGCCTCTTTAGCCTGCCTTTTATGATCATCGGTTATTACCAGCCGATTGGCGGTACTCACAGGTGTTTGTACAATGAACGGGGGGATCGATTGCACTACCTGTTCTCCTAGCTGGGGAAAAGTTTTCCCACTTTTTTTCCAACTGCTTGGCTCGAGCTCGAGCTCTACTCCTTTTGTCCTGCAAAATATGACTTCTTGATAGGCCGCACATAGTCGTAGTCCTTCTGATTGTCAGCTGGTCGAGCCATATCAATAAAGTGTTGTGAGACATGCTCAGGTACTTTCTCCTTTGGTGGCGGGGGCAGTTTCGGTCCAAAACGGGCCTTCAATTTGGCATCCACTACGGTGTCGAGTTCCTCCTCAGTCAGGTGGTAAGGAAACTTCGAAAGAGGCTTGAGGCTTGGAAAATATTCGAATTTCTTGCATGTTGTACCGCTAGCCATCGTAGATACGGCCTCTCTCTTCTGATGTTGCTTAGGCAATGGAGCACGCTGAGACGGCGGGGACGGCATACACGGTGTCGGGCTTGGAGGAGGAGGAGTTGGCTGACGTCGTGCCGGACTTGGAGGAGGAGTCGGCTGACACGGTGCCGAACTTGGAGGAGGAGGAGGAGGAGTTGGCTGGCACGACGGCGGACTTGGAGGAGGAGGAGTCGATGGCCTTGGAAAGACGATGCAATCCTTTTTCCATAGAATGATATGATGTATGGCCTCTCCCATTATTCTCTCCTCGTCACCTACAAGAATGTCAAGTTGTACCTTGTGATATCCTGACATCACTTCATCATCCCCGACACGAGCATAGCCAGCTAGAATGGGATTGCAATGGAAGGTTGCTTCAGGGGGATTTGCTAAAGCATAGTCGTCCCGCCACCTTCATGGATAAGTTCTTCACTTTCATGTGTAGCTCATAGTTAGTCCTGTCTTTGATATCATCCATAGGGTAGCTAACTAGCAGTGCATCATCGATATCGATCGGGGCGGAACCCACGCTGCTTCTCGGCATAGATGTGATGGTGCTATCCAATGCTGGATCGATCTGCTCATGCTACCGCTGAGACGCCCTTTCCTGGTTGAGTGAGTCGATCTGCTCCTGCTGCCTCCTGAAAGTGCGTTCCAACTCCAGGTGCTTTGATTCTAGGCCTTCAAGGTGGAGTGCTTACTCCTTCTTCTTCTACTCCTCCTGCTTCTTCTTTCTTGCACGGCTTCTAAAGTCGTCGTTCCAATCCGCAAACCCCTCAAACCACGGAACAACGCCTTTTCCTCGTGTTCTTCCCAGGTGTTCAGGATTCTTCAAGGCATGCATAAGCTCGTCGTTCTCTCTGTTGGGTGTGAACACCCCCTTGCGAGCTTCATCTATTGCAAGAAGTATTTCGTATGTCGCTTCTTTAAGACTTGCCTTCACCTTAAGCAGCCCTGTCTCTGGGTCCAACTTCCCCCCACGTGCATAAAACCATGTCCTGTACCTGGGGGCCAGTTCAATGTAACTGGAGTGAACCCTATAGTAAGCATCTCTTGCTCAGATGATCCCACTTAGGCAGGGCCACCTAGTAGCCACCTAGCCCCAGAGTATGGTGCCACTTATTTTTTGCAGCATTAATCTTGTTTTTTCTCAACCGTTCCTTAGCGTGTTCTGATTCCTTGAACTTCACAAAAATGTCCCAGTGATCTTTTGCCTTCACCAGTGCTCCCTTGAATTCTCGAGTCTTCTTTTTTGTTTTGACGTACGCAGCCCATGTATTTTTCTTGAAGGCGTTGAATGCGATCGCCATCTTTTTAAGAGCATAGTTTCTGACTTTCTTCAGATCTGCATCTGTCAAATTATCTGGTAGGGTGAAATATGACATGAGTGATTCCCAAAGCAGATCTTTTGCTCTTTCGTCGACAAAAGTAACCCTTGTTTGATCTCCCTTTGCTGCCTTTTTCCATTCTTGAATGGAGATCAGGATTTGGTCCATGACAATAACTCCGCATTGATTCTTAAACTTGGTCGCATTTTTCCTAGGTTTAAGCGGTTTTCCATTTGATGTTTTGATGGAATCGCTGTTGAACTTTACGCCAGACTCCAACTTTTTGGCCGGGCCTCGAACTTCCATGTCGCTTGTAGAAGATTTGCAAGATCCAGAGGCCTAAAAGAAGAAAGATTGATTCATTAATACATACAACTCAATTAAGACATGTAATGATCACTGGATGGCTTATATAATAAATATACCTCGCCAGTCTTTGTTATTTGAAGAAAAATTTCTTTGTCAACACCATTGTCGCCTTCATCTATTCGTTCATCTTCATCAAATATCATACAACCCTCATCGGAATTGTTCAGATATTGCAAGCCATCATCATCTTTAGGTTCATGCTTTGGGCTCGGGGAGCGTATGATGTCGAACAGGGCCTCTTCTCCTTCTCTACCAGTATTGTCCATAGCTTTTATTTAACTAACCAAGAAGAAAGATAAACAAATTTAGTATTCAAATTAGAAAGCATGCAATCAATAAGGAAAAACTGAATCATAGTACATAATATGCATCTCGAATAATTCATATAATACGCATCATCGAATATAATCTTGAATAAATCGTCTCAAATATTATCGAATATAATCTCGAATACATCTCGAGTATTATCACTAATACATCTCGAATATTATCATATATATAACATCACTAGCTAATACAGATCGAATATTATCGAAGCCTCTAGTTCACTCGCGGTTCCTAAGGCGCGGGAGATGGACACTCAAAGAGAAGGAACCATCACAGGATCATAGCTCAAGTGAGATCCCTGGAGAACCTGCCAGGTATTGGAGAACCTGACGTCCAACGCATCCATGTAGCGACGGACATCCTCCTCCTCCTCCCTGACATGGTGACGTACCACCTCCGACGGGATCGGCTGCCTCCGCACCGAAAATGGCCCACGTGAACACCACCAAAGAAGCTCCGGGTCGACGACAGGACCCGGGTTCCTCACCAAGATGCTCGCCCCTAAAGGTAGCACCTCCCAGTGCCAGCACGGTGGAGCCTAGTCCCAGACATGGTGCCTCTGAAGTAGGACGTCGTCGCGAACAATTCGACGACGAGGACGCGGGCCGGGCATTGTTGACATCGAGAACAAATTCTATGCAAATTTAACATTTTTTAAATGCTTGATTGTGATTTTTGTAAAAACAATCACTTGATTTTGCAAATACATAACAAACTTTTGCAAATTAATACAACATCAATACAACATTAACAAACATTCATCTTACATTTCTATAACTAAAAGTATAAAAAACTAAAAAACATTCATCTAACATTTCTATATCTAACATTCATCTAACATTTCTATAACTAAAAGTATAAAAAACTAAAAAACATTCATCTCTAACATTTATATAACTAAAAAACAAAAAAGAAAAGAATGTGTGTTGGGGGGCTCGATCGGGGAGGGGCAGCCATGGCGGTAGGGGGTGAGGGAGAGGGAGGAGAGGGAGGAAAGGGGCTCATAGCGGGGTGACAGCCGGCGAGGCAAGGTGAGTCGACGGCAGCGGCGACGGCAACGGCGACGATGACGCCGCGCGAGGTCGAGGAGGAGGGGGCGGCGAGGTCGACGGGCGACGGCGATGGCGCGGCGAGGCGATGGCGGTGACGGCGAGGCAAGGCGAGTCGACGGCGACGGTGCGGTGGGGCGGCGGGGTGCTTCGGCAGCCTGGCAGCATCGAGGTGCGTCGGGGAAGACGATGGAATCTGGAAATGAGTTCTAAATTTTTTCAAAGTCCCTACTTATATACAAACACCTTTAGTCGCGGTTGGTGGCTCCAACCGCGACTAAAGGTCGATTTCGCCAGCCCAAGCGGTGGGAAGCGCAGGCCTTTAGTCGCGGTTGGTGGCTCCAACCGCGACTAAAGGCACCCATTTAGTCGTGGTTGGAGCCACCAACCACGACTAAAGACCTGTTCCTGGCACGACGCAGTGTGGTGGATGTTTAGCCCCACCTCGCCCAGCGAAGGGCGCCCGCACTGGTTTATAAAACCCGGCACAGTAGCTCATTCAAGATCCTCTCTAAAGTGGGCCTTGTGGGCCTATCATTCTGTCCTGCCCTGTGGGCCATACTGGGCTGTGCGGGCCTGCATCCTGGCCCAACTAGTAGTTGGGTTTCTAGTCGTATGCAGGCCATGGCGGTCGAGTAGGCAGGCTTTTTTTCTTTACTTTTTACTTTTTTGTGTTTTCTTATTTATTTATTTTCTTTTGTTTCTGAGTTGTTTTTTGCTTTACTTAGAGTTTCTGAGTGAATCTTTTTGGTTTAGGTAAAAAATATAAACTTTCTGTTAGTGCGAGTAGTTTTCAAATTGAATTATTTGAAATTTGTGTGAATCACTAGTTTGTGAATAACTTTACTTTAAAATAGGTTTTTCAGTGATTCTTTTTTCTGCTATTTAATATTAGTGTGTTTTATCATTATATTCAATTTGGTAATTCTTAGGTTATTTAAAAAATGAAATGCCTTTGTAACAGGTGAGTTTTCGTCCGAAAGCCTGATACTTCGAAAGAGATTGTCCATTTTGTACACGAAGTGCATCCAGTTTTTGCCATAACCCTCTCAACATTTTAGCATGTGTTATGTGGGTGAAATGATGATACCATGCCAACTTTCACCCTTTTCAGAGTTCGTTTGTCGTGCTTTTCAATTTCAGGGTCATTTAGCTCAAAAAACCAGTACATGCATGAAAAATAGCAAATGAAGTCACAAAAGATTGAAAATTGATGGCGTGGCTTCGAATGGTGCATACTGAACACACAGAAATTTTGGAGTTGAAATAAGTTTGAAAAATGAAATGCCTTTGTAACAGACGAGTTTTTGTCCGAAACCCTGATACTTCGAAAGAGATTGTCCATTTTGTACACGAAGTGCATCCAGTTTTTTTCGTAACCCTCTCAACTCTTTAGCACATGCTATGTGGGAAAAATGATGATATCATGCCAACTTTCAACCTTTTTAGAGTTCGTTTGTAGTGCTTTTCAATTTCAGGGTCATTTAGCTCAAAAAAATCAGTAAATGCATGAAAAATAGCAAATGAAGTCAGAAAGGGTTGAAAATTGATGGTGTGGCTTCGAATGGTACATACTGAACGCATAAAAAGTCTGGAGTTGAACTAAGTTTAAAAAATGAAATGCCTTTGTAACAGACGAGTTTTCGTCTGAAACCCTGATACTTCGAAAGAGATTGTCCAGTTTGTACACGAAGTGCATCCAGTTTTTCCATAACCCTCTCAACTTTTTAGCACATGCTACGTGGGTGAAATTATGATACCATGCCAACTTCCAACCTTTTCAGAGTTCATTTGTAGTGCATTTCAATTTCAGGGTCATTTCGCTCAAAAAATCAGTAAATGCATGAAAAATAGCAAATGAAGTCAAAAAGGGTTGAAAATTGATGACGTGGCTTTGGACATAATATTTCTTCGAGTTTCAAATGGCAAAACACATAAGTACATTACTATTACAAAGATTCCCTCTGGTTTGTCCGAAGTGGGATTTTCCAGATATATAAGTCCGGAAACTAACTAGAGAAGCCGGTTACATTCTAGAGTGGGATCTTTGGGTATAAAACTTTTTCTTCGCATGTGTCCCTTTGCGTCGTAACCATGAACAATTTTCATCGTTTAACTTGATGCTCGGGTCAACATTCACTATGAAGGAAGCAATTTCATGAAACTTTTCATAATCTTCTCACATGTCTGTCTTGTCCTCCACTCCCACGATGTTTCTTTTCCCTGATAGAACTATGTGGCGCTTTGGCTCATCGTATGATGTATTCGCTTCCTTATCTTTTCTTTTTCTCGGCTTGGTAGACATGTCCTTCACATAGAAAACCTGCGCCATATCATTGGCGAGGGCGAATGGTTTGTCTGCGTACCCAAGATTGTTGAGATCCACTATTGTCATTCCGTACTGTGGGTCTTCCTTTACCCCGCCTCCTGTCAGATTGACCCATTTGCACCGAAACAAAGGGACCTTCAAACCATGTCCATAGTCAAGTTCTCATATCTCCTCTATGTAACCATAATATGTGTCCTTTGGCCTATTGGTGTTTGCTGCATCAAAGCGGACACCACTATTTTGGTTGGCGCTCTTTTTATCTTGGGCGATCATGTAAAATGTATTCCCATTTATCTCGTACCCTTTGAAAGTCAATATAGTCGAAGATGGTAACTTGGATAGCAAGTACAAGTCATCTGCAACAGTGTTGTCATGGATGAGATGTGTCTGCAACCAACCGGCAAAAGTCACCATTTGTTCATGTGTAATCCAGTCGTCAGACTGCTCCCGGTGTTTGGAGCGTAGACTATTCTTGTGTTGCTAGATATAGGGAGACACCAAGGTAGAACTTTGTAGAACTATGTAGTGTGCTTGCGCCAAATAATGCTCGTCCTGGCATATTACTGAATTCTTTCCTAGCGTGCCTTTTCCACCCAGTCTTCCCTCATGCCGTGATTCAAGAACACCAATCGGCTTAATGTCAAGAATAAAGTTAACACAAAACTCAATGACCTCCTCTATTTCATGGCCCTTGGAGATGCTTCCTTCTAGCCTAGCACGATTATGAACATATTTCTTTAAGACTCCCATGAACCTCTCAAAGGGGAACATATTGTGTAGAAATACATGACCCAGAATGACAATCTACTCGACTAGGTGAACTAGGACGTGCGTCATGATATTGAAGAAGGATGGTGGGAACACCAACTCAAAACTGACAAGACATTGCACCAAATCATTCTCTAACCTTGGTAGGATTTCTGGATCGATTACCTTCTGAGAGATTGCATTGAGGAATGCACATAGCTTCACAATGGCTAATCGAACGTTTTCTGGTAGAAGCCCCCTCAATGCAACCCGAAGCAGTTGCGTCATAATCACGTGGCAGTCATGAGACTTTAGGTTTTGGAACTTTTTCTCTGTCATATTTATTATTCCCTTTATATTCGGCAAGAAGCCAGACGAGACCTTCATACTGAGCAGGCATTCGAAGAAGATTTCCTTCTCTTCTTTGGTAAGAGCGTAGCTGGCATGACCCTAAAACTGCTTTGGATCCATGCCGCCTTCTTCGTGCATACATTGTTGGTCCTCCCGTGCCTTCGGTGTATCTTTTTTCTTCCCATACACACCCAAGAATCCTAGCAGGTTCACGCAAAGATTCTCCATCACGTGCATCACATTGATTGCAGAGCGGACCTCTAGGTCTTTCCAATAGGGCAGGTCCCAAAATATAAATTTCTTCTTCCACATGGGTGCGCGTCCGTCAGCGTCATTTGGAACAGATTGTCCGCCAGGACCCTTTCCAAAGATTACATTTAAATCCTTGACCATATCAAGTATATCATCACCAGTACAGTGGCGTGGCTTCTTCCGGTGATCTGCCTCACCTTTGAAATGCTTGCCTTTCTTTCTTACAGGATGCCTGCTCTGAAGAAATCGACGATGCCCCAGGTACACATTCTTCTTACATTTATCCAAATATATACTATCGGTATCATCTAAACAGTGCGTGCATGCATGGTATCCCTTGTTTGTCTGTCCTGAAAGGTTACTAAGAGCAGGCCAATCATTGATGGTTACAAACAACAACGCATGTAGGTCAAATTCCTCATGTTCCTTCTCATCCCACGCACACACACCTTTTCCATTCCACAACTGTAAAAGTCCTTCAACTAATGGCCTTAGGTACACATCAATGTCATTGCCGGGTTGCTTGGGGCCTTGGATGAGCACTGGCATCATAATGAACTTCCACTTCATGCACAACCAAGGAGGAAGGTTATAGATACATAGAGTCACAAGCCATGTGCTATGATTGCTGTTGTGCTCCCCAAAAGGATTAATGCCATCTGCACTTAAACCAAACCGTACGTCCTTGCGTCCTTTGCAAAGTCCTTCCACTTTCTCTCGATTTTTCTCCACTACGATCCGTCAGCGGGTACTCTCAACTTCTCATCTTTCTTATGGTCTTCGTTGTGCCATCGCATCAACTTGTCATGCTCTTTGTTTTGGAACAAACATTTCAAATGTGGTATTATAGGAGCATTCCACATCACCTTGACAGGAATCTTCTTCCTGGGGCGCTCGCCCTCAACATCACCAGGGTCATCGTGGCCGATCTTATAGAGCAATGCACAACATACTGGGCATGCATTCAAATCCTCGTACTCACCGCGATAGAGGATGCAATCATTAGGGCATGCATGTATCTTCTGCACCTCTAATCCTAGAGGGCGGACAACCTTGTTTGCTTCATACGTACTATCGGGCAATTCATTGTCCTTTGGTAGCTTCTTCTTTAACATTATCAGCAACATTTCAAATGCCTTGTTAGATACACCATTCTCTGCCTTCCATTGCAGATATTCCACTGTGGTACTCAGCTTTTTCTTGTCATCTTCACAATTTGGGTACACAAATTTCTTGTGATCCTCTAACATGTGCTGCAACTTTAGCTTCTCCTTTTCAGTTGTGCAGTTTCTCTTTGCATCGGCAATGGCCCGACCAAGATCATCAGCGGGCTCATCTGATGCCTCTTCTTCAGCTCCTTCCTACATTGCCGGCTCAGCTTCTTCCCCCATTGTTGTACCATCGTATTCATGGAACCCATGGCCAGGATAGCTGTCGTCATCCTCTTCTTCTTCATTCTCTTCCATTAGGACCCCTCTTTCTCCGTGCTTGGTCCAACAGTTATAGCCAGACATGAAACCGGACTCAAACAGGTGGATGTGAATGGTTCTTGAGTTAGAGTAATTTTGATCATTCTTACAGCCAGCACATGGACAATACATAAAACCATCTGCCCGCTTGTTTGCCTCAGCCGCAACTAGAAAAGTATGCACGTCATTAATGAACTGGGGAGAGCATCGATCATCGTACATCCATTGCTGGCTCATCTTCATTACACAACACCAAAAAGACCAAATTAATACAAGTTCATACATAAAGTTCATACACACTTGTTCTCATAAAACAACATACAAACTCCCTAGCTAAAGCATTTAAATGCAACAAGAAATGCGATCAAGATCGCAACTAAGGTAACAATTGATCCAACAACGTAGTGATACCAAGCCTCACTATCAATGGCATATTTTTTAAATTTTCTAATCTTCAAGCGCATTGCATCCATCTTGATCTTGTGATCATCGATGACATCGGCAACATACAACTCCAGTTTCATCTTCTCTTCTTCAACTCTTTTCAAATTTTCTTTCAAATACTCATTTTTTTCAACTAAATTTAACTTCTTGACAAGAATATCTATGTCAGTTGCAATTTTCGGTTCACATACCTCCTAGATAAAAATATCTATGTCAACTTGATGGGCATAATTGTCATAAACACGAAATGCAAGAAATAGTTATAAAAGAGAGCACATACCACATCTGAATCATAAACCGGACGAGGGCCGACGGGGACAGATATCAAAACCATGCCACTATGTATAACAAACAACCATATAGGTAAGAAAACTGTACAAATAACTATCTAAATCTTACAAACATGATTTTTTATAAAAAAGACAAGAACAAGGGGCTCACCAAGGTGATGCTGGCGACGGGATGATGCGGGCGATCGACGGTGGTTAGGACGGGGACGGGAAGGCACTAAGTAAACCACACCTACACATGCAAAGTAAGAAGTTAATTTGACTTCAAATTGCATATAAATCAAATAAACTACCACATATAAATACTCCCAAACTAAAACGCACAATTCACTATACTTATAGAGCATTGCACGAGCTAATCTAGCGATGAGAGATGAAAGGACAAAGTTGCTAACCTTTGTGAACACTTGGATGGATGGGGTGCCTCCAAATCTTGACAAATTTTGGCAAAAATGGAGGTGAGCTCGAGCAAGGGGAAGAACAAAGGAGAGGAAGAAGGGGAAAAACAGGGAGGAGTGCGCTCGGGCTTGTTGGAAATATGCCCTAGAGGCAATAATAAAATGGTTATTATTGTATTTCCTTGTTCATGATAATTGTCTATTGTTCATGCTATAATTGTGTTAACCGGAAACCATAATACATGTGTGAATACATAGACCACAACATGTCCCTAGTGAGCCTCTAGTTGACTAGCTCGTTGATCAATAGATGGTCACGGTTTCATGGCCATGGACATTGGATGTCATTGATAACGGGATCACATCATTAGGAGAATGATGTGATGGACAAGACCCAATCCTAAGCATAGCACAAGATCGTGTAGTTCGTTTGCTAAAGCTTTTCAATGTCAAGTATCGTTTCCTTAGACCATGAGATTGTGCAACTCCCGGATACCGTAGGAATGCTTTGGGTGTGCCAAACGTCACAACGTAACTGGGTGGCTATAAAGGTGCACTACGGGTATCTCCGAAAGTATCTGTTGGGTTGGCATGAATCGAGACTGGGATTTGTCACTCCGTGTGACGGAGAGGTATCTCTGGGCCCACTCGGTAAGACATCATCATAATGAGCTCAATGTGACTAAGGAGTTAGCCACGGGATGATGTATTACGGAACGAGTAAAGAGACTTGCCAGTGACGATATTGAACAAGGTATGGGGATACCGACGATCGAATCTCGGGCAAGTACCATACCGATAGACAAAGGGAATTGTATACGGGATTGATTGAATCCCCGACATCGTGGTTCATCCGATGAGATCATCGTGGAGTACGTGGGAGCCAACATGGGTATCCAGATCCCGCTGTTGGTTATTGGCCGGAGAGGTGTCTCGGTCATGTCTACGTGTCTCCCGAACCCGTAGGGTCTACACACTTAAGGTTCGATGACGCTAGGGTTATAGGGAAATGGTATACGTGATTACCGAAGGTTGTTCGGAGTCCCGGATGAGATCCCGGACGTCACGAGGAGCTCCGGAATGGTCCGGAGGTAAAGATTGATATATAGGAAGTCCAGTTTTGGTCACCGGAAAGTTTTCGGGCTCATCGGTAGTGTACCGGGAGTGCCGGGAGGGTGCCGGAGGACCCCCGAGAGGGGTGTGACGACCAAAGGACCTCATGGGCCCTTAGAGGAGGTGTGCCAGCCCATATTGGGTCGGCCAAGACCATCTATGTGGGCCCATGTGGCTGGAGATAAGGAGATAAGGCAAAAGGGATTTAAAAGGAGGAGATCCACCTCCCTTGTGGGAGGTGGACTCTCCCTTTAATTCGGCCGACCCTCTCCTCTTTGGAGTAGAGGCCAAGCCAGCCCTCCACGTCCCTCCTCCTATATATACTTGAGGTTTTGGATGTTTTGAGAGAGGATTTGATCTCTCTCTCTCTCACGGCAAAGCCCTACCTCTCTTCTTCCTCCTCCGCAGCGCTTAGGCGAAGCCCTGTCGGAATACCTTGCTACTCCACCACCACCACGCCGTCGTGCTGCTGTTGGAGCCCTTCCCCAACCTCTCCTTCCTCCTTGCTGGATCAAGGTGTTGGAGACGTCACCGGGCTGCACGTGTGTTGAACGCGGAGGTGCCGTCCGTTCGGCACTTGATCGGATCTACCGCGATCTGAATCGCTGTGAGTACGACTCCATCAACCGCGTTCTTGTAACGCTTCCGCTTAGCGATCTTCAAAGGTATGAAGATGCAATATCTCCCCTCTCGTTGCTGGTTTCTCCATAGATAGATCTTGGTGAACGCGTAGGAAATTTTTTGATTTACTACTACGTCTCCCAACAGTGGCATCATGAGCTAGGTCTATGCGTAGAATCTATGCACGAGTAGAACACAAAGTAGTTGTGGGCGTCGATTTTGTTAATATGCTTGCCGTTACTAGTCTTATCTTGATTCGACGGTATTGTGGGATGAAGCGGCCCGGACCAACCTTACACGTACGCTTACGTGAGACCGGTTCCACCGCCTGACATGCACTAGTTGCATAAGGTGGCTAGCGGGTGTCTGTCTCTCCCACCTTAGTCGGATTGGATTCGATGAAAAGGGTCCTTATGAAGGGTAAATAGCAATTGGCATATCACGTTGTGGTTTTGACGTAGGTAAGAAACGTTCTTGCTAGAAACCTATAGCAACCACGTAAAAACTTGCAACTACAAATTAGAGGACGTCTAACTTGTTTTTGCAGCATATGCCGTGTGATGTGATATGGCCAAAAGGATGTGATGTGATGCATTGTGATGTATGAGATTGATCATGTTCTTGTAATAGGGTTCACGACTTGCATGTCGATGACTATAACAACCGGGAGGAGCCATAGGAGTTGTCTTATATTATTGTATGACCTGCGTGTCAATCATAAACGCCATGTAATTACTTTACTTTATTGCTAAACGTTAGTTGTAGTAGTAGAAGTAATAGTTGGCGAGACAACTTCATGAAGACACAATGATGGAGATCATGATGATGGAGATCATGGTGTCGTGCCGGTGACAGTGATGATCATGGTGCCCCGAAGATGGAGATCAAAGGAGCAAGATGATATTGGCCATATCATGTCACTATATTGATTGCATGTGATGTTTATCATGTTTACATCTTATTTGCATAGAACGACGGTAGTAAATAAGATGATCTCTCAATAAAATTTCAAGAAAGGTGTTCACCCTAACTGTGCACCGTTGCTAAGGATCGTCGTTCCGAAGCACCACGTGATGATCGGGTGTGATAGGTTCTAACGTTCGCATACAACGGGTGTAAGCCAGATTTACACATGCGAAACACTTAGGTTGACTTGACGAGCCTAGCATGTACAGACATGGCCTCGGAACACGGAGGACCGAAAGGTCGAACATGAGTCGTATAGAAGATACGATCAACATAGAGATGTTCACCATGGATGACTAGTCCGTCTCACGTGATGATCGGACACGGGCTAGTTGACATGGATCATGTATCACTTGGAAGACTAGAGAGATGTCTATCTAAGTGGGAGTTCATTAATAATTTGATTAAATGAACTTAATTATCATGAACTTAGTCTAAAAATGTCCTTGCAAATTATGTCGTAGATAGCTCGCGCTGTAGCTCCACAGTTTTATTGATACAATCCTAGAGAAAAGTAAGTTGAAAGTTGATGGTAGCAATAATGCGGACTGGGTCCGTGATCTGAGGATTGTCCTCATTGCTGCACGGAAAGCTTATGTTTTTGATGTACCGCTAACTGCACCACTCCCTCAAGCATTGTCTGTAGATGTTGTGAACATATGACAGGCACTTTTTGGTGACTACGTGATAGTTCAATGCGTCATGCATTACGGCTTAGAATTGAGGCTCCAAAACGTTTTGAACGTCGCGGAACATATGAGATGTTCTAGGAGCTGAGATTGTGATCTCAGGCTCGTGCCTATGTTGAGAGGTATGAGACCTCCAACAAGATTCTTTGTCTGCAAGATAAAGGAGAATAGCTTAATCGGTGAGCGTGTGCTACAATCACTTGAATCAAGTGGGAGTTAATCTTCCACATGAGATGGTGATTAATGCAGTTCTCCAAGTCACTGCCACCAAGCTACTAGAGCTTCGTGATGAACTATAACATGCCAGGGATGGATAAGATGATCCCTGAGTTGTTCGTGATGTTTGACACCACGAAGGTAGAAATCAAGAAGGAGCATCAAGTGTTGATGGTTAAGTGAAACCACTAGTTTCAAAAAGGGGCAAGGGCAAGAAGGGAAAACTTCGGGAATGGCAAGCCAGTTGTTGCTCTAGTGAAGAAATCCAAGGTTGAGCCCGAACCCGAGACTAAGTGCTTCTGTTATGAGGAGAATGTTCGCTGAAGCGGAAAACCCCTAGATGCTTGGTAGATAAGAAGGCTGGTAATGTCGATGGAAGTATATTTGATATACGTGTTAGTGATGTGTACCTTGCTGGTACTCCTAGTAGCACCTCGGTATTGGATACCGGTTCGGTTGCTAAGTGTTAG
The DNA here is from genome assembly GCA_022496015.1 of Hordeum marinum. Lineage (NCBI taxonomy): Eukaryota > Viridiplantae > Streptophyta > Magnoliopsida > Poales > Poaceae > Hordeum > Hordeum marinum. The sequence goes on from CM039678.1 coordinate 315,537,934, forward strand.
CAACTCGAAATAAAAGCTACGGAATAAACGGAGACTAGCTAGGTGAAAGGTGACGATGTGTGTTGGAAGTATTTCCAAGATTGATGTGATCACCATCGCACGCTCTCTCTACCTTCGGGATTTGTGATAAACCTAAATAAATGTTATTTGGTGTTTGCGTTGAGCATGAACGTGATTAGATCATGATTAGTGCAATACGGTTATTCATATAAGTTAGAGAATAATGGTTATTCTATTTACATGGATAATGCCTTCAATGGTCATACACCCACTCGGAATGGTTTATCGAATCATGATCGTAGTAGTACACATGTTCATAACGTTGGTACCAAAAGATATAAAGTTAATAATGATAGTACCACATACTTGTGGCACTGCCACTAAATGTCATATTGGTATAAATCGCATGAAAGAAACTCCATGCTGATGGATTTTTGACTCACTCGATTTTGAATCGGTTGAGACATGCGAGCCATGCCCTTTTGGCAAGATGACTCAGACCCCGTCTTCCGGTATGATGGAGTGGACTAGTGGCTTATTGGAATTAATACATGTTGATGTATGTGGTCCAATGAGTGTTAAAACACACAGTGAATATCGTTATTTTTCTTTACCTTCACTGATGATTTGAGTGAATATGGGGATATTTACTTAAACACGAGTCTGAAATGTTTGAAAGGTTCAAGGAGTTTCACAGTGAAGATAAAGATCATCGTGACAAGAAGATGAAATTTCTACGATATGATCGTGGAGGTGAATATCTAAGTTACGAGTTTGGTATGCAATTTTAGACAATGTGGAAATTGTTTCACAGCTCACGCCTCCTGGAACACCATAGTGTGATGGTGTGTTCGAACGTCGTAGTCGTGCTCTATTGGATATAGTGAGTACTATGATGTCTCTTATCATTTTGCCACTATCGTTATGGGGTTATGCATTAAAGACAAATCCATTCACTTTAATAGGGCACCATCTAAGTCTGTTGAGATGACACCATGAGAATTATGGTTTGACAGAAGCCTAAGCTGTCATTTCTTAATGTTTGGGGCTGCGACGCTTATGTGAAAATGGGTTTTTCACCTAGCGAGCTCGAACTGAAAGCAGACAAATGCATCTTCATAGAATACCCTAATGAGACATTGGGTATACCTTCTATCTCAGATCCAAGCGCAAAAGGTGTTTTTTGCTAAGAACGGGTCCTTTCTTGAGAAAGAGTTTCTCTCGAAAGAATTGAGTGGGAGGAAGATAGAACTTGATAAGGTTGTTGAACCTTTGTTTCAACCAGAGAATAGCGCAACACAGAAAGATGTTTCTGTAGAGCCTACTCAGTTGAAAAGGAAGTTAATGATGATGATCATGAAGCTTCGGATCAAGTCACTATCGAACCTCGTAGGTCGACAAGGACGCGTACTGCTCCTGAGTAGTACGACAACCCTGTCTTGGAAATCATGTTGTTGGACAACGATGAACCTACGAACTATGGAGAAGCGATGGTGGGACCGGATTCCAACAAATGGCTAGGAGCCATGAAATCCGAGAAAGGATCCATGTATGAAAACCAAGTATGGACTTTGGTAGACTTGCCTATTGAATGGCGGGTCATTGAGTACGAATGGACCTTTGAGATAAACATAGACGCTAATGGTGAAATGTCACCGTTTATAAAGCTCGACTTGTCGCAAAGAAGTTTCCGCCAAGTTCAAGGAGTTGACTACGATGAGATTGTCTCATCTGTAGCGATGCTAAAAGTCTATTAAAATTTTGTTAGCAGTTGTTGCATTTTTCGATTATGAAATCTGGCAGATGGATGACAAAACAAGGTTTCCGTAATGGTTTCTGTGAGGAAGAGTTGTATGTGATACAACCAGAAGGTTTTTTCAATCCTAAGGATGCTAATAATATGCAAACTCCAGCGATCCTTCTATGGACTGGAGCAAGCATCTCGGAGTTGGAATATATGCTTTGATGAGGTGATCAAAGTTTTTAAGTTTATACAAAGTTTATGAGAAACTTGTATTTGCAAGAAAGTGAGTGGGAGCACTATAGAATTTCTTATAAGAATATGTAGTTGACATATTATTGATCAGAAATGATGTAGAATTTCTAGAAGAGCATGAAGGGTTGTTTGAAAAGAGTTTTTTCAAAGGAAGAGCCAGATAAAGCTACTATTTTATTGAGCATCAAGATCTATAGGGATAGATCTATTCGCTTGATATGTTTTTTCGACGAAGACATACCTTGACAAGTTTTTGAAGGAGTTCAAAATAGATGGGTCAAAGAAGGAGTTCTTGACTGTATTGTAAGGTGTGAAAGTGAGTAAGACTCAATACCCGACCCCGGCAGAAGATAAAGAAAAGATGAGTGTCATCTCCTATGCTTTAGCCATAGGCTCTATATAGTATGCCATGCTGTGTACCGCACCTGTGTGTGCCTTGCCATGAGTCTGTCAAGGGGTACAAGAGTAATCCAAGAGTGGATCACTGGACAGCGGTCAAAGTTAGCCTTAGTAACTTGAGAACTAAGGAAATATTTCTCGATTATGGAGGTGATAAAGAGTTCATCGTAAAGTGTTACGATGATGCAAGCTTTAAAACCAATCCGGATGACTCTTAGTAGAAATCCAGCTACGTATAGTGGAGCAGCCATTTGGAATAGCTACAAGTGGAGCATGGGAGTAGTATCTACAAATATGACATGGAAAGTTTGCAAGGTACACACAGATCTGAATGTCGCAGACCCGCTGACTAAAAAACCCTCTTTCACGAGCAGAACATGAACAAACCCCAGAACTTATTGGGTGTTAATCACATGATGATATGATCACATGGTGATGTAAGTGTTAATCACATGGTGATGTGAACTAGATTATTGACTCTAGTGCAAGTGGGAGACTGTTGGAAATATGCCCTAGAGGCAATAATAAAATGGTTATTATTGTATTTCCTTGTTCATGATAATTGTCTATTGTTCATGCTATAATTGTGTTAACCGGAAACCATAATACATGTGTGAATACATAGACCACAACATGTCCCTAGTGAGCCTCTAGTTGACTAGCTCGTTGATCAATAGATGGTCACGGTTTCATGGCCATGGACATTGGATGTCATTGATAACGGGATCACATCATTAGGAGAATGATGTGATGGACAAGACCCAATCCTAAGCATAGCACAAGATCGTGTAGTTCGTTTGCTAAAGCTTTTCAATGTCAAGTATCGTTTCCTTAGACCATGAGATTGTGCAACTCCCGGATACCGTAGGAATGCTTTGGGTGTGCCAAACGTCACAACGTAACTGGGTGGCTATAAAGGTGCACTACGGGTATCTCCGAAAGTATCTGTTGGGTTGGCATGAATCGAGACTGGGATTTGTCACTCCGTGTGACGGAGAGGTATCTCTGGGCCCACTCGGTAAGACATCATCATAATGAGCTCAATGTGACTAAGGAGTTAGCCACGGGATGATGTATTACGGAACGAGTAAAGAGACTTGCCAGTGACGATATTGAACAAGGTATGGGGATACCGACGATCGAATCTCGGGCAAGTACCATACCGATAGACAAAGGGAATTGTATACGGGATTGATTGAATCCCCGACATCGTGGTTCATCCGATGAGATCATCGTGGAGTACGTGGGAGCCAACATGGGTATCCAGATCCCGCTGTTGGTTATTGGCCGGAGAGGTGTCTCGGTCATGTCTACGTGTCTCCCGAACCCGTAGGGTCTACACACTTAAGGTTCGATGACGCTAGGGTTATAGGGAAATGGTATACGTGATTACCGAAGGTTGTTCGGAGTCCCGGATGAGATCCCGGACGTCACGAGGAGCTCCGGAATGGTCCGGAGGTAAAGATTGATATATAGGAAGTCCAGTTTTGGTCACCGGAAAGTTTTCGGGCTCATCGGTAGTGTACCGGGAGTGCCGGGAGGGTGCCGGAGGACCCCCGAGAGGGGTGTGACGACCAAAGGACCTCATGGGCCCTTAGAGGAGGTGTGCCAGCCCATATTGGGTCGGCCAAGACCATCTATGTGGGCCCATGTGGCTGGAGATAAGGAGATAAGGCAAAAGGGATTTAAAAGGAGGAGATCCACCTCCCTTGTGGGAGGTGGACTCTCCCTTTAATTCGGCCGACCCTCTCCTCTTTGGAGTAGAGGCCAAGCCAGCCCTCCACGTCCCTCCTCCTATATATACTTGAGGTTTTGGATGTTTTGAGAGAGGATTTGATCTCTCTCTCTCACGGCAAAGCCCTACCTCTCTTCTTCCTCCTCCGCAGCGCTTAGGCGAAGCCCTGTCGGAATACCTTGCTACTCCACCACCACCACGCCGTCGTGCTGCTGTTGGAGCCCTTCCCCAACCTCTCCTTCCTCCTTGCTGGATCAAGGTGTTGGAGACGTCACCGGGCTGCACGTGTGTTGAACGCGGAGGTGCCGTCCGTTCGGCACTTGATCGGATCTACCGCGATCTGAATCGCTGTGAGTACGACTCCATCAACCGCGTTCTTGTAACGCTTCCGCTTAGCGATCTTCAAAGGTATGAAGATGCAATCTCTCCCCTCTCGTTGCTGGTTTCTCCATAGATAGATCTTGGTGAACGCGTAGGAAATTTTTTGATTTACTACTACGTCTCCCAACAGGGCTGGCCGAAGGGTTCATATAGGGGATCTTTAGTCCCAGTTTGTGACACAAATCGGGACTAAAGGTGAGCCTATAGTCCCGGTTCGTGCCACGAACCGGGACTAAAGGTGACCGTGGGGCCCCAGGCTGACACCAGCCCACCACCACCCCTTTGGTCCTGGTCCGTGTTACGAACCGAGACTAGAGGTCTAGAACGAACCGGGACTAATGATGCCCGTCCCGAACCGGGACTAATGGTCACATTAGTGTCGGTTCAAAACCTGACCAGGACTAATGCTTTGGACAAAAGGTCTGTTTTCTACTAGTGAACTAGTGTTCGGCTCATCCAATAACTTCCAAAGCGAAGTCTTGATCTTCGACAGTGTATCTTTTTGCAACGACTATCACGCCTTCCTAGGCCATACAGCGTTCGCTCGCTTTAACACCATCCCACACTACGCATACTCAAGCTCAAGATGCCTGGCCCTAAGGGGGTCATTACTGTCAACGGTAACACGGAGCACTCCATCCAAACTGAGGAACATGCGTTGGCCCTGGCGGCCGAATTCCAATACAATGATGATCGGCAAATGTTGGCATCTGCCGTAAAGGCATGTACGATCGGGAAGCGAGCTCGGTTTCAGCCCGAACTCCTAGAACCTTCCTCTCCCTACAGATAGGGACTCGCTCCCCATTGCATAGCCTTAAGGCCAGCAAAGCACGTGCCGAGGAGGCACAACTTCACGCTCAAGATTCCATGGGCGGCGGTGGGGAACAACTATCAAAGGGTAAAGTGTTCGGCTAGACCAAAATACTACCATTAAATGTCTTTGGACACACTACAAGGACCATCAAGGACCTGCTAAAGCGTAAAGCTCATCTACACCTCGGCGACTTCTCGGACTTCCTTTCCAAGGTCTGCTTGCCGAGCAACACCACCCATCGAGGTATACAACTCCCTAGGAGGCGCAAGAGCGGGCAAGCGACAGGAAACATCGAGGATGTCAGGTCACCCATCGAAGACCCCTAGTACAACCACTCCTGTAAAATTTCTATTTCATTTTCAAACACCTATAAAGAGTTGCTTCGGCAATTTGAACAATAAGAGTTGTTGAGCAAAATATAAAACCATTATACATGGTCGCTTCACTGTCTTTTTTGACACATACGCTATTTTCTCCCTCTTCTTGCGAAACTACTTGGTACACATTACCATGCAACCGGCTAATACAACGGGGGCTCGAATTTAAAAATCGCCCTAAGCACAATTGATTATGCGTTCGGCGTCTTGGAATTTGCTTTATATCCATTGGTTCCGAACTATGTCTTGGGTCAATAATTTGGGTTGCCCGGCTCATGTGCTTGCCCCTTTACGTTCTACTCGTTCGGCTAAAAGGGCAAACGGAGAACCACTGCGGTTGTGTTTCTAGCTAGCCTGGTCAAGCACCTTACAGGAGAAAGCCAAAAATTGACTGTCATAGTATGCGAGAACCGGTCTGTGAATCCGAGCTTAAGTGTTATACTAAAAACCTTGTTAGAGGTTATTCCGTGTCATACGTTGGATTTGGTATTCGTACAAACCATGTGATATTCGATTTAGCCGCGGTTCATCCGAACATCACAAATCATTGGGGGCTAGTCATTAGCCCCCGCATTCATTTGTCGCACTCCTACGGCTAAGTGAAAGCAATAAATCATTATGGTCTGATTGCCTTGTCTACCTCACACTACCACCTATGGGTACCGATAGCTCGCCTAAGGGTCACAGTGCGTAGGTAGAGACACCTCACGTAGTATCTAGATGGGGGCTGAAGCCGACGACTCGCAACTTTCAGTTTCAACGGCCACATAGGAGTTATAACGAATGCAAAATATGAAAGACATGATAAACCCTGCATCATAATCATACAAGCGTTAAAAGGTCTTCGGACATATTACAACACATTTACTCATAAATGTTTTCTTTTGAACACAGAGCCTCTATTGCCCGAGCACCCTCCATCACTACGGAGAAGTAGCGCTCAGGGCACCTATGCTCCTTTCCAGGGGGCGGAGGGGCGGTGATGATCTTCATCAGATCAAGCCTCGGCCAGTGCACCTTAGCCCTTGCAAAGGCCATCCAAGCTCCCTCGATACAAGAGGAACACCTTAGTGCGTCGATCCGAGGCAAGCCGTCGCTCAGCTTTTGCACCAGGGCGAAGTAGCTGCTCGACAATGACTCATCAGGCCATAGCCGTATATAGAGATCCTTCATGGCTGGCTCCGCCATCTGGTGTAGCACCATCAGCTGCTTCAACTGCTCGACAAGGAGAGGAGAGCGCTCAAAAGCTTCAAATTGCATCCAAAATAGCTGAGCTTCATCTCCTTCCACCCGCGAAGCATAGAACTGGTTCATGTCCGCTATGCTCTTCTAGAGGTCCAAGCAGGCGCCTGAGGAACGCCACACTTGGGTGAGCAATGTGAACATGCTATCACCGAAGACACACTTCATAAAATACGGCTTACCATCCGTGATAGCCTTAACTTGGCGGACTTGCTCTTCAAAAAACCGCCTATCCACCCGCTCCTTTTGGAGATCGGATTTCAGGGTGGATAGTTTGGTGTCCTCTTCCTTGCCTTTCTACTCAAGGTCCTCGCACTTCTGGCCGGCGTCCTTGAGCTCCTGCTGGATTTCCTCCACTCGAGCCTCATGATTGGCGCTCGTGGCTTTTAGAGCGAAAAGCGCGGCAGCCACTTGTTCAGCGACCGCCTTCTCATCCGCGGCCTCTTGCTTCGCCTTCTGCAACTCGGCCTTGAGCTTCTCAATTTCGTTCGCCGAGGTTGTGTAAGCATCCAACATATAACCATATTGCGTCGACCATACAAATCACTAGTCATGAAAAAATTGGATACTACAATCCGGCTTACCTTGCGCCCCGTCGAATCTCTTGTTCAAAGCATCAAGCTCGTCCTCGGAGTTCTTGAGCTTCTGATTTAGCTTGTCTAGCTCGGAGGTATTAGCAGCTACCGCCGATGACGAAGCCTACAAATAACAAACCCCTTTCAGATTACATGGGTTCAAACCTCCGAGCTGTCATAAACATGCCCTATGTTCGGTCCCCCTTAAGGGTTGTTAGAACGTTCCACACAGATATCGTCTAGTACAATATCCGGACACTAATTTATGATTGACCCCCACATAAGTTTCTCTAAACTCACCTAGGGCTTGGGGGCTGCTATACATATAACGATAGCACAAATCTAATAATTTAATATCCCAAAAATAGAACATTACGTGGCTCACCTGGAAGCCCGTCAGGAGATCGTTAAAGGCCTCCTTCAGTCCGCTATCAATGGACCGAATGCTTTGCAAAACCGCACCCATAAGGGTGCGATGATCCTTGAAGATGGAGGCGCTTGATAGAGTCTCCTCCATAACCGGCCACCCAGTGGTCGGTGGCGCTGACGGTGATTGGTTAGACCGATCTCCAACCGGGCATTGAACTGGTGGATCCGGAGGCATGGTGCGCTTCGGAGACGACCTTGGAGGGGACTGGACATCCCTTTGTCCGGTCTCCTCGGTTCCTGGGAGGGGCTCCTCCTCCCGGTCTTCGGCAGCCGAGGCGTTAACCTCGGCCATGATGACGTCACCCCCATCGTTGGTGCTTAGCTCTGAAGGAGCCTGGTGGGATGACACCTCCGCGACATCCTTCATGGCGCCTGGAGGTGTGGGATGCGACACAGTCCTACTCTCCGCTAGCTCGGCGGGTGGTGTCTCCCCGTACGAGACTTGATCGGTAGGCAGAACACGTGGTGGGCTGCAGATCAAAAGGCACTCACATGTTAATAACATCTAAAACTTGTCATAACTAGCTCGGGAGTCTTCAGATTATTACCTTTGAGCTGGGGGCTTGACCCTTAGGTTCCTTTGAGGAACCTTCCCGAAGTCTTCGGACTCGGTATCCGAGTCTGAACCGTCGTCCGACAGAATCAACTGCGGCCAACGCGCCTTCTTTGGGGCAGGAGGAGGTACGTCCTCTGTGGTGTCCGGTGATGCCACCCTCTTTCTTGCAAGGGGGAATCGGCTTCCCCCTCGTCCTCATGTTCTTCCTGTTGATTAGAGGAGGCATGGGTTTCCTCGAACATAGCGTCCGACTGGTCCTTGATACAGAGGCCTCCTCGGCTTTTCCTCTTCTTCTTCTCTTTCTTTCCTAGCACCTTGTAAGGAGCCACTACAAGCATCTCTAATAACAGCTTGGACCTGGGGTCCTAGGGCTGTGGTGCCGGATAGTTGATGCCCGTGGCCTTTCTCAACCATTTCTGCAAAGATGATCAGAAAGGTGTTTAGATTTTTCTTTCGAAAGACGGAACCGATCAATTGAAACTATGTTATACCTGGGAAGGAGGGTTATCGGTATGTAGGCCCCTGTCCTCCTCCTTGGCTGGCCAGCTCTCTTGAGCTTTGAACATCGTTTTCCACAGCTTCTCCGGAGTGGTGCGGTAGAGCTGGCTAACAATAGGCTCATCGTCAAGCCGGTAAGCCCACATGGGAGAGTCCCAGCACTGATAGGGGAGGATGCTCCGTTGAAGCATGATCTGGACCATGTTGGCTAGCTCGATCTCGCCTTTGATCATTGAGGCAATGCACTTCTATAGGTTATCCACCTCCGCATCTGACCCCCAGTCGAGGCCCTTTCGGAGCCATGAGGTCAATCTTGTGGGGGGATCTGAAATCGGCCGGAGCAGCCTAACCTTCTTCCCTTGGCTCAGTGATATAAAACCACTCTTTTTGCCAAGTCTTGATGGTGTCAATGAAGGTACCAGACGACCATCCGACGCGTGGGAGCTTGCTGATGACCGCCCCATCGTAGTCTGCGTGTTCGCCTGCAATACACTTTGGCTTGATGTTGAACACCTTGAGCCATAGCCCGAAGTGCGGTTCGACCCGCAAGAAGGCCTCACAGACGATGATGAAGGCCGATATGTGCATGAAGAGTTCGGCGGGAGGTCGTGGAAGTCGAGCCCGTAGAAGAACATAAGCCCCCTGGCGAAGGGGTGGAGCGGGAAGCTCAGTCCCCGGATGAAGTGAGGGACAAACACCACACTCTCGCCGGGCTTGGGAGTGGGAACCACCTGATTGGGCTCGACGGCGCAGTGGTAGATATTGGCGGGGAGGTGTCTGGCCTGTTTCAGGTCCCGGATATCCTTGTCAGTGACCGTGGAAGCCTCCCACTTGCCATTGGAACTAGAACTAGCCATGGCCGAGCTAGGAGAAGGAGTTGTGAAAGAACTGGATCTGGGCTCTGGGAGCTTAGGAGATTGGGGAAGCAGATGATGCGAATGGGAAGCGTGGCTAGGCCTTGTGGTTTTTTCCCTTTTTATGGGGCTGGTCACCGATTAACCTCCCTTTACTACGTCGCGGATCCCTCCGCTTCCCAAGATGTGCGTGTTGTTATACACGCATGATTAATCATATCCCATGTGAAACGGAGCACGATCTATGCATTGATGGATCGTGCTGATGAAAAAACGGCCCCGAACCACGAATCGAGTTTTTGCAACTGGTTCAGCGGTCATGGTGGGCCGTGACCTTTCGTTAGAAAGGTTGTCAGGGAACAATGTTTTCTCCTTGACGCTTGGCCTTCGGGGCTAAGCTATTCATGGTGTTCGGGCGATCCACAGATTGGGAAAATTACATGTCATCGGAGGCCGAACTAAACTTGGCCGATCACTGATTGAGGAGAAGAACTCGCCTCACAAGGCGAAGACTCTGATCAAGCGAAGCTGGAGCTAAGACCCTTGGCGTTGGAGGCTAGTTCGGGGGCTACTGAGGGAGTCCTAGTTTAAGGGGTCCTTGGGTGGCCGACCTGTTTCTCATGGGCCGGACTATATGGGCCATTTACCAAGCATCAGATTGATCGAAGGCCCTGTCTCCAGGAAGGAAGCTTTGGGAATCATGGCGTGTCCTCCAAGATTGGAATAGCGGTTAGGCATGTTTTTCCTTCTATGTGTAACTGACCATGTGTAAACCCTAGGTACCCTCAGCGTCATAAGCCGGAGGGTTTTAGGTTGAAGAGAGGACAACTCATCTAGGGTTTAGCTATTTGTTCTCGAGGTAGATCAACTCTGTAACCTACATATCATCAATATAATCAAGTAGGATGTAGGGTTTTACCTTCATAGGAGGGCCCAAACCTGGGTAAACATTGTCTCCTTCATCCCATGTTACCATCAATCTTAGTCTCACAACTGCGAATGCCAGAGCAGCGCAATTTGGAATGAGAGGTGCTATAGATACATTTTGGAGCGAACGGTTTCCACCGACAGACATGTCTATCACCTTGCACCAGGTTTCATGTGAAGGGCTCTGTCTCGCCGTGAAAAAGTAAACAGGTTGAGGGAACGCTAGTTGCTTAGCATTTGGGTAAGTTTTTTGAGATTGAGTAAATAGCTCAAATCGTTCGCATTTGTCCGGACCGCGTAGTCCGGACACGGTTTGCCATCCAACACGGTACGCCATCAGTCAGCAGAGCGGTTCGGACGTGTGTTTTCCCGTAAACCGGAACCAACCAAAAGGAGACTTTACGGGAGTCTGGACATCTTCATGACAAACCAAAAGCCGCTTATCCACCTCTTCTCCCTAATGATGAAAGGTTGCTGACTATCGCTGTTAATTGGCGAAAGGCTATCATGTTAAAATGCGATATGATGATTATTATTTGGGCATTTGGCAGAAGCTTTGCAAATAGTATTTGTGTTGGGGAATGTCGCATGGGAAACAAAAATTTTCCTACGCACACGCAAGATCTATCCATGGTGATGAGCATCTATGAGAGGGAGAGTGGATCTACATACCCTTGTAGATCGCTAAGAGGGAAGCGTTAAGAAACGCGGTTGGTGTATTTGAACGTCTTTGCGATCCAAATCATCGAGTGTCCCGCGATCTCATCACGATCCGTCCCGCGATCCAATCACGATCCGTCCCGCGAACTCATCACGATCCATCCCGCGATCTCATCACGATCTGTCCCGCAAACTCATCACGATCCATCCCGCGATCTCATCACGATCCGTCCCACGAACTCATCACGATCCGTCTCGCGATCTTGATCACGGTCCTTCCGATCTAGCGCCGAACGGACGGCACCTCCGCGTTCAGCACACGTACAACTTGATGACGATCTCCGCCTTCTTGATCCAGCAAGAGGGAGCGGAGAGGTAGAAGAGTTCCCTGAAAGCGTGACGGCGCTGCGGCGATGGTGGTGGAGCTATTCCGGCAGGGCTTCGCCTAAGCACTGCAGAAAACCGATCTAGAGGAGAAGCTATGCACTAGAGGAACGGGTGGCACATGGCTGAAAATCTTGTGCCCAAACCCTAAAACCCTCTAGTATATATAGGAGAATAGGAGGAGGAGGCTTTCCTCCCAAGGAGGCAGCCCTTGGGCCGGCCGAACCAGGAGGGAGGAGTCCTCCTCCTTCACTCCTAGTAGGATTAGGACTCCTTCCTAATTTAGCCCTTTTTGCCTTTTTCCACCTTTTTCCTTTTGGGCTTTTCTTCCCAGCCACATGGGCCTTGTGTGGGACTTCCACCAGCCCACTAAGGGCTGGTATTCATCCCCTCATAGCCCATGTAGCCTCTTGGGGTCGAAATACCCCTCCCGATGGTCTCCCGGTACACTACCGGCACTCCCGGTACACTACCGATGAGCCCGAAACTTTTCCGGCGACCAAAATAGGACTTCCTATATATCAATATTTACCTCCGGACCATTCCGGAGCTCCTCGTGACATCCGGGATATCATCCGGGACTCCGAACAACCTTCGGTCACCACCATGCATAACTCTATACTACCAAAACGTCACCGAACCTTAAGTGTGCAGACCCTACGGGTTCGAGAACTATGTAGACATGACCGAGACATCTCTATGGTCAATAACCAATAGCGGGACCTGGATGCCCATATTGGTTCCTACATATTCTACGAAGATCTTTATCGGTCGAACCTCTATGTCAAGGATTCAGTTAATCCCGTATGATGTTTCCTTTGTTCTTCGGTATGTTACTTGCCCGAGATTCGATCGTCGGTATCTACATACCTAGTTCAACCTTGTTACCGGCAAGTCTCTTTACTCGTTCTGTAATACAAGATCCTGTGACTAACACTTAGTCACATTGCTTGCAAGGCTTATTGTGATGTTGTATTACCGAGTGGGCCCTGAGATACCTCTCCGTCACACAGAGTAACAAATCACAGTCTTGATCCATGCCAACTCAACAGACACCCTTGGAGATACCTGTAGAGCACCTTTATAGTCACCCAGTTACGTTGCGACGTTTGATACACACAAGGTACTCCTCCGATGTCAGTGAGTTGCATGATCTCATGGTCATAGGAACATATACTTGACATGCAGAAAACAGTAGCAATAAACTGACACGATCATATGCTACATTGTAGTTTGGGTCTTGTTCATCACATCATTCTCCTAATGATGTGGTCCCGTTATCAAATGACATCTTATGTCAATGGCTAGGAAACCTTGACCATCTTTGATCAACGAGCTAGTCTACTAGAGGCATACTAGGCACAAAGTGTTGTCTACTTATCCACACATGTAATGTGTTTCCAATCAATACAATTATAGTATGGATAATAAACAATTATCATGAACAAGAAAATATGATAGTAACTAATTTATTATTGCCTCTAGGGCATATTTCCAACAATTTGGCATTTGACGAAAGCTTTGCAAATAGGTTTTGGGCATTTGGCGAAAGGTGTACTTGATAGCATTTGGAAAGGTGATTATTTTTTTTAGTAAAGTTTGTTATCACACGTGAACGGAGTGACGGAAGCTTTGCAAATAGATTTGGTATTTTACGCAAGTTTGGTAATGACCAAAAGCATTTGACAGGGTGTATGATTAGAAGTGATTTATTAAGATTATTTTTATTAATGTTCTTTATAACACATTGGCAAAAGGCTACTAATTTGCGAAAGAAAATGTTTGTTTAGACATCTAACATGTGTGGTTATGGCTGGATGACCGTCTTTCATAGTCATGTCTGAACATCAATCCATATTAATCCACGAACAAATACCATACATACCCTGTGCGCTAAAGATGACCTAATCTAATTTTGGAAACCAAATCGCCCGTGATAGCCAATAGATTTGACATTTGATGAAAGGTTTGGAAATGACCAAACGCATTTGACCATGTGTATGATTAGCAAAGTAATTAGTTATTTATTAAGATTTCTTTATAAGGTTCTTTATAACACATTGGCAAAAGGCTCCTCCCATACAGTTTAGAAGTCATAGTTTCGATTACATGCGTTTTCAAAATAAAGAGGATTAAATGCGTGACATTTACTACTTAAATAATTAGGAGTACTAGCGGGCTGTATGCATAGCGGAAGGCTTGGTGTGCATGCGGGATAGAAATGCTCCATTCATGATGACTTCTTGTTTATTGGATATGTGGATTATTGCGCATTATCTTCGCGTCGTGGGGTTACTGTGTGAGCGCTTGCAAAGGAAATTAGAGCCAATCATGATTCTTATTTTAAAAATCCTCGTGCACCCCTTCTAAAGTGTGACGAAAAGAGATACTAATTTATAAAAGAATTTAATAAAATGTTCTTTTACTTAATAAAAATAGACATTTAAGATACGTGGTTATGACTGAATGACATCAATCTGGATTAGTGCACGGATAAATACCATACATACTGTGTGCGCTGGAGATGACCTAATCTAATTTTGGGAACCAAACAGCCAAAAACTTACTATACCTAGCTTTATCACAGGATCCAAGCACCAAAGAGGCCAAGAAACAAAGAACCATGGTCTGCTAGGTATAATACGTGGGGAATCGACTGAGAATCATGGCGCCCTAGGAGGCAAACACCATGGAAGTCACATATTGCAAGTGCTAAGAATGGACAAGCGGCAGTAAGCGATGGACGCGGCGCCCGTCGGACACCTGGGCTATGACCAGGTACTGTCCATCCTGCGCCTCCTTCCAGCTGAGGCCGTGCTCTCCTTCGCCGCCACCTGCCGCGCCTTTCGCGACTGGGCCTCCTCCGACGTGCTCTGGGAGGCGCTCTGCCGACGCGACTGGGGGGCACGCGCCGCCGCCGCGGCGCTCGCGGACTGGCGGTGCGGCGTGCCTTGGCGCCGCCTCTACGCTGAGGTCGCCCGGCTAAGCGCCCTGCAGGCGCGCCGGCTCCAGGTGAAGGGCACCTCGCCACGGCCCCGCGCGTCGCACTCCCTCAACCTCGTGGCGGGCTGGCTACTAGTCTTCGGCGGTGGCTGCGAGGGAGGTAATTGCCGGCCGTGTAACCTTTTCAGTCTATTCTTGTTATCAAATTGCTTTCTTTGGGCTTCGTATCACATCGAGGAATTTGATCATCTGGGGGGGGGGGGGGGGGGGTGTCGGAATGAAGAACTTTAGTAGATTTCGTTGTGAAAAATTGCTGACAGAGTGAATGAGAGATCCTTATTATGGCATAGTAGTGTCGGATCTTGTTAATTTAGTATGAGATATTTGCTTTGTTTGTGCAAGATTATGATAAATAATCCGAAGACAAATTTTACTTGACTTGCGCAATTGTTTGGAGAGCCTAGCTGCAGCTTAGCCGAGTCAAACAAAATATTGAGAGGAAACTTTTGATTATTTGGAGAGTATTGTAGTATTTGTTTGGATTTAATTATGAAATATAAGTGTTGTTCCGCATTTGCTGTTTACCATTTTCATCTCTATGCTTGTCAATGTTTGTTCAGATTCAGTATTTGTTACTCCCTCTGTTTCTAAATATAAGACCTTTTAGAGATTACACTATCGACTACATACGGGGCAAAATGAGTGAATCTACGCTTTAAAACATGTCTATGTACATCCGTATGTAGTCCATAGTAAAATCCCTAAAAGGTCTTATATTTAGGAACGGAGGGAGTACTTAAAATGGGCAAAGGTGCCCCATCGCAATGGACCTGGGGTCAGGACGCTAACCTACCGGGCTAGGGATTGCATAACAAGCGCTAATCAAGACTTTTGACCTAATACAGGAATAATAGGGAGGCTACACAATCATAGCTCACATCTCTACAGATCATGAGTCCTGTTTCTCTGCACCTCTACATAAAATTTTCACAAATCTTAATAGTATAATAGTTACAAGAATGTAGGGGCAAATTGATACGAGTCATAGAAGTAGTTGCAATATGGATCTAAATCCTAGTGTTGTAAAAGAAGACCGAATCAACAACAAAATTAGCTTCTTTGTGGGATATTATGTCTCTATTCCTTTTTGAATGTATCATCTCCCTGGAACTAAGATGCATGTTCTATTGTTCTTGCTGTGGCAGCCATCTATCTAGTATGTATTGGTTGACTTTGATATGTGTGGATCGCTCTTCATGATCGCGTTTGTGTCTTGGTTAAAGATCTGCTACTTGGTACAACTCACTCGGAGCAGATATATAGGTTGGCTTCATAAGACGATAAAAAGTTGTAATGAGTAGGCACTACTATTGATTCATTAGTGGGCAAGGTATATGATGTTGGTGTGGGGCACCATTAGAAAGAGCACATAAAATTCTTCGTACATGCATGAGTTAGGAGTAGTAAAACCTTTTTCTTATCGGAGAAGTAGTACAAGCTTTACAAACTAGTTTTGTTTTAGCATAAAATAAATGTGAAAACTAAGATGACTAGTTGGCTACTAAGTTTAACCTTCAGCGTTTGTTTGCTTTTAATTGTTCTAAGTTCTACGAGGAGTGTACCAAAACAATAGTCACACACTATGCAGCACGAGACTTATACTAAAGTTAAAACTCTTGAAATGTTTACATGACACCTTTAGACCTATCTAACTATTTCTTTAGGTTCATTTGTTGTTACTGATTATAGTTTTTTTTTTCTGTTTGCCATTTCATCTCTATGCCTGCCAATGTTTGTTCAGATTCAATATTTATCTTTCGGTCTTTTTAATTAAATATAAACACCACACCTGTTTGGTTAGGGTTGCTGATTGCCTTGTTTAGTAGGTTGAATATGACCTGTATTACCTTGGCCTGGTAGGTTTCAAAAATCTAAGTGAAATTTGTTACAGTATATGTGGATTGCACTAGCCCTTTCCATCAGTTCGGACTTTTGGTTGCGTTGGTTAGTGCATGAAGCTTAACATGGTATTAGAGCCTAGGTTTAGGTTTCCGGACGCCGCAACTCGTCCTTACGATCCATTTTTTTTCTCCGTCTCCCTCTAGATCGATCTGTTCCTTGTCAATCTTGTCTTCCGCCGTCCGCTACTGCTCTACGACATCACCAACCCCGATCCAATTCTGCATCGGCCGCCGCTGATCCTCTCGTCGGCCTATTGTTTGGCTTTATGCGGAGGTTGGCCAGCCATGTCAACGCTGCCTCTAGATCGGTGTGCTGCGGCACCCTCTAGAGATCGGGCCGACTTGGTCAACACCGTCAGGCCAGATCCCATCGCCTTGAAGATCGTCGCTGTCCTGGTCAAAGACGCCCTGCCGATTTCCATGCAGGTCTCCCGTGCCCGCCCGTGCAGCTCTCCTACACCGGCCTGTGCACCCGTTGGGTTCTCTCCAAGTGCTGCTCTCCCGCTGCTATCCCCGCATCAGATCGATTCTATTCATCGTTGGCTGCTCGTCCCAGACCAATGGTGGCTGCCTCTCCAGATCGAGACCTCCTCGGCGCTCGACTCAAAGCACCTCAGGACGGCTCCGCTCCACCTGGTCCGCTCCTGCCATCCGTATGTGCTGGTTGGCTGCTGCTCTGTTGTTGCACGTCCGCATGTGTGTTGCTGCGTTGAGGCTGCTGTGCTAGCTACTGCGTTGCTGCTGCGTTCGCTCCTGCATGCTAGCTGCAGCCTTTCCGTCACGTACGTGACCGGCCGCATGCTAGCTTCTGCTCCTGCATACACGATGGATTTTGCATCTTTGTGTCGTGTATGCTTCCTAGCTTTTAGCTTCCTAGTTTTCTATAATTTCCGTTGCATCCACCAAATCCGTTGATATTTTGTGTTTCTCACGCCATGCGAGTCCACCATACCTTTGTCCGTCGGCCTTTCTCCTCCCCTGATCCTTTCTATACAACTTTTGTGGCCTACATGCCATTGTTGATTTATATAGGATTTTCTGGACTTCTTTTGCATTGTCGATCTATGCCCATCGTGCCTTAATCGCCGAGCTTCTTTCGCCGTCGGTTGTCGTGGGCTGTGATTTTTTGTGCAATGTTTTATTCTCTTTGCATTGTTGATCTAAGCCCATTCTCTTGCCGTCGAGCTTCTTCTGCCGCCGGTTTTCATGGGCCATGATTCTTTAAGCAATGCTTCATTCTCTTGATGTGCCATCTTCTTTTGACAACCCATCTTCTCTTGATATTTCTCTTGTATCTTCTATTGATGCGGTGTCTTCCTCTGATGTGCCATCTCTTCATTACCCCCTTTGGCGACTCGACAAGTTTTGAAGACTCTTCATGCTACGATGACACTTTCAAGACGCAGATTTGGATTATCATTTTTTTTGGTATTGCACTTCTTCAAATGCAATGCTATTGCATACGCTTTGCATTTGAGGGGGGGTGTTAGGAAGTATTAGTATTGGTCTAGGAGTCCTTATTAGTCTATGTTTACTTTCCTTGCACCTCAAGTGTTGTGTAATATATATAAGGCCCTTGTCTTCCCCGTCACACGTGAGAGGGGTGTTACAGTATATGTGGATTGCACTAGCCCTTTCCATCAGTTCGGACTTTTGGTTGCGTTGGCTAGTGCATGAAGCTTAACAAAATTTAGTTTGTTTCGTGACAATGGCGTTCTGTGCTCAATAAATTTGGTCATTTATTGATCATAGGTGTAGTAGTTGGTACTTAGCAAAATTATTTCTACCCTAGAAATATGCAAAATCTTTCGCAGATCACAAGTAAAGTGTTATATTCGTTAGATGTCTTTTCTCCTGTGAAAATTTTATGGATGTGTGTTGATGTTTTTGCTCAAGTATTAAAGAAGTTTTTACTAATAAAGATGTTAATTTGTGAAATAGACGGTTTTGTTCCCCCAAAGCCAGTGCCCTGCTACTATTCTGTTAATACGTGCGTACCTTAGTAGAAATGATAAGTGATAACGTTGATAATTAGCAATTTGAAGTTTCACTAGTTCCATTGGTTTGGATTATCTATTACTGTGAGCCATATACATAACGGTGGTTTCCATCGGTTATAGTACGTGCATTGACTTGGATACAGACCAAAAAGCATGGGGAAAAGTAACAGGTTCTACCATATACACACAACTAAACCTCATACAGTAGAAATGTCAAAGTTCAATCCAGCAGCATTTTAGTTACTCATTCTGTTGATAGTGTGAGTTCTCCTCAGGATGAGTTTGCATCTGCACATCTCTTTTCAGATGCTTACTAGATGAACTAGTAATCTTCAGACAATGATTCCTGTTTTTAGCTTTGCTGAATTTTCTTTGTGGACTTATGTTTGAGGTTTGCACGTTTTCTCTGTCTATTTGTACATAAGAACGGTTGCATTATGCTACAAATCTTTGTACAAATCAGCTATCTTATGTTTGTTCTGATTTATCCAGATCTTGTATGCTTTCTGATATGCTCTTTTGCTCTAGTTAGGTCGTCATCTTGATGATATCTGGGCAACATATGTTGGAAATGGAGTTGGAACTAGATCGTCCAATGTACTTAGCTGGCAGCAATTGGCCTCTGGCACTCCAAGTGGTCGTTTTGGTCATTCATGCATTCTCGTTGGTGATGCACTAGTCCTGTTTGGCGGGATCAATGACCGTGGGCTTCGTTTGAATGACACCTGGATAGGCCAAATAATTTGTGAAGAACCTTGCAGGATGAGGTTCTCATGGAGACTGCTTGAGATAGGCCCCCTGGCACCTTCTCCTCGTGGGGCCCATGCAGCCTGCTGCATAGATGATAAGTTAATTGTGATTCACGGTGGGATAGGGGTGCATGGAAGCCGGCTTGGCGATACATGGCTTCTTGATCTCTCTGATGGACTTCGATCTGGCAGTTGGCGCCAAATGGGGGACACTGGACCTTTGCCTTCAGCTCGTTCTGGCCACACCTTAACTTGGATTGGTGATAGGCGCATGGTTCTTTTTGGTGGTAGAGGATCAGAATATGAGGTGCTTAGTGATGTCTGGCTGTTTGATATTGGTGATCATTTCCTGCAATGGAAAGAGCAAAAGTACGATTTGTCTAGTATTCTTGGTGAATTTCCTTCTCCCCGGGCTGGGCATTCAGCAACATTTCTTTTTGGTGGCAAGATCCTTGTATATGGTGGGGAAGACAAAGAAAGACGGCGGATGGATGATTTCTGGATCTTAGATATACCAGCATTACTTCAGTTTGAGTCAGGTACCAGGAAAATGGCAAAGAGGATGTGGAAAAGACTAAGGATTGATGGTCAATCCCCAAATTGCCGGTCCTTCCATGGGGCATGTGCAGATACTTCTGGTTACTGTGTGTATGTTTTTGGTGGAATGGTTGATACACTTACGCATCCTGCAGAATCCTTGGGCTTGAGGTTTGACGGGCAGCTGTATCAAGTGGAGCTTGTGTTGCATCTCTAGAACCTGTATGATGTTTTCCTATGAATATTTTCTTAGAGATAACTGTTTACATATAAGAATGCAGTATTGTGTAGTTTTTCTAGTCACAAAACTTGGATAGTAAATTTGAAGATCTCGCTCACAGTATTTAGATGATCAAGATCTCTTTATTGATAGTTTCAGCTGCCAGAATTTGGACATTGTGATGCTGCTGAAAAATGGTTCTTCGCTGTCAAGTGCGTATGGGTGCAATACCTGTCACTGATCTCTGAAAGCAATGGTGATGTAGAGCGGGTTTGTCTACATATGTGTTGAAATGTACATCCTTTCTCAAATTCATATATTAGAAAAGTATGTCTGTTAATACCATCAGATAGAGATTGCTATTCCCTCCAATCCATATTAATTGTGATGACTTCATTATCCTGTGAAAAGAAGGATTTGGTTATCATTGTAAATGATAAACTAGAATGCCATATTCTGAGGCTTGCTCTTGAGCTTTTCATCCCAGTCAGAAATGCAGCGATTGGACTGTCACAAGCGGGGAGTATATTGTGTTGAACTGAGCTCATTATGGTGTCTTAGTCACCCTAATCGTACTAGACGAATTTACCTGGCATAGTTCTGAATCTAGAATATGTCTGTTATTTTTCTGAAGTTGAAGATTGACAGTCCCTTTGCTTTTAGTATTGTTGCTTCCAAATAAAACACCCAAATGCTGGGCACAGCGCGCTATCCAGCGAGCTGGAGCGGCCGCTCGACAGCCGTTGATCTCGCATGAGATCCTGACATGCGGGGTCGACCGACCAGGTTGGATAGGGCGAGACGCTGTGATTTGTCGCTTTCCCGTTCCCGTTGGACGCGGCTTCGGTGACTTTATGAAGCTAAGTCTCGTCGTAACTTAGCCTCCTCTAGAAACCGTCCATTCAAGATCCGAAGAATTAGCCATTTCTTAAACGATTTTTAAAGTGTTCAGAAAAAATTGAAAAAAATAATGGATCAAAAATATTTCGTTTCGTATTTTGTCAAAATTTCAATCCATTTTGAGGTATCGTTTGTGAATAAACATTTTATTTATTTATTTGACTTCAAAAGGCTATTTAATCACACAAACATACATCAAAATGCGTTGAAACTTTTCTAGAATATAAAACGAAACATTTCTGATTTCTTGGATTTTTTCAATTTTTCCCGAATACTTTAAAATTTCTAGTTTAAATAATAGTTCAATCTCGTATGTCGGATCTTTAATGAACGGCTTCTAGAGGGGCTAAGTTACAGTGAGACTTAGCTTCATAAAGTCACTGAAGTTGCGTCCCTCACCGTTCTGTCCTGGGCTCCTGGCTTTTCCCCTCTCCGCTCCATCTCTACACGATGAACAGTGGAGGGAAATCCCCTAGGTTCCCAACGAGCGCCGGCGGTAGCCCAATGACAATGACAAGCAGCGATGCCGCAGTTGTTGAAGAGAGCTCCACATCGGGAGTCGGGGCACCAACAAGTCATCCGAGGAGAGCAACTTGTTCGCGCGACAGAAGAAGACGATGAGGAGGGGAGGAGGCCGTCGGGTGTGCAAGGCCGCCAAGAATAGCGAGGGGCTCCAGACCTCAGGTACATCTACGACACAAGGTAAGTTCCTGCACCTTAGCCTACATAATTTCTTCATCTACAGGGTAGTGGAATTCTTTTGGCCGACGCGTCGTTGCCATCAATGGTGAACGAAGGGGGAGGGGCAGATGTAGAGTGAGGCGGCAACAAATTGGAGACGGGAACTCAAAATTCTACGCTTAATCAGAATAAAGAGGGGCATAGCGTCACCGCGCACCAACATTTTGATCCAATTTTTGCTCTGTATTTGTGCCCATTTTTTCCTAGAAGCTTTTGCTGGACCGGGGCACGAGAGGGCCAGCTACTATCGTCCATGGCAAAATCTGGCTCTCCTAGGGGCGAGGTTTTTCAAAGATGCAACATAATCATGGGGGAGAAGGGGTTAGGATTTACGCAAAGGTTACAGTCAGACATCGCCACATCGAGAGGTATCCATGTTTTTGCATCAGCTCGAAGTGTGCTCTCCAGCTTCAGAATGCAGGCAGCAAAATACAGGAGTAATTTTTTGTAGGTAGCATGATGTAGGCAACACCTCGAGAGATAAGTAGGCAACACAACATGATGTAGGAAAAAAGAAGATATAGAAAAGCAGGATGTAAGCAATTTTTTAGGAATTGGGACATGCACTATTTGTGTGCATTAGGCAATAGTGCAACATGTTCACTGATAAGGACATCCATCTGTTGGGGAACATTGTATGGGAAACAAAAAAAATTCTACGCACACGCAAGATCTATTCATGGTGATGAGTATCTACGAGAGTGAGAGTGAATCTACATACCCTTGTAGATCGCTAAGCGGGAAGCGTTAAGAAACACGATTGGTGTAGTTGAACGTCTTTGCGATTCAAATCGCTGAGCGTCCCGCGATCTCATCACGATCCGTCCCGCGATCCAATCATGATCCGTGCTGCGATCTCATCATGATTCGTCTCGCGATCCAATCACGAACTGTCTCGCGATCTTGATCACGGTCCTTCCGATCTAGCGCCGAACAGACGACATCTCCGCGTTCAGCACACGTATAGCTCGATGATGATCTCCACCTTCTTGATCTAGCAAGAGGTAGAGGAGAGGTAGACGAGTTCTCCGGTAGCGCGACGACGTTGCGGCGATGGTGGTTGAGTAATTCCAGCAGGGCTTCGCCTAAGCACTACTGAAACCGATCTAGAGGAGAAACTACGGACTAGAGGAGAGGATAGCATGTGGCTG
This sequence comes from Hordeum marinum, assembly GCA_022496015.1. NCBI lineage: Eukaryota > Viridiplantae > Streptophyta > Magnoliopsida > Poales > Poaceae > Hordeum > Hordeum marinum. The sequence goes on from CM039678.1 coordinate 315,560,963, forward strand.
AAAATCTATGTGCAAAAACCCTAAAACCTCTAGTATATATAGGAGGAGGAGAGGAGGAGGCTTGGCCACAAGGGCCAGTCCTTTTGGCTTCGGCCGAAGTGGAGGGAGGAGTGCTACTCCTCCACTCCTAGTCGGATTATGACTCCTTCCTTATATTAGCCTTTTCCCACCTTTTCCACTTTGGCTTTCCTTCCGAGCCACATGGGCCCTATGTGGGACTTCTTCAAGCCCACTAAGGGCTGGTATTCATCCTCCCACAGCCCATGTAGCCTCTTGGGTTGAAATACCCCTCCCGATGGTCCCCCGGTACCCTCCCCGCACTCCCGGTACACTACCGATGAGCCCGAAAATTTTCCGGTGACCAAAACAGGACTTCCTATATATCAATATTTACCTCCGGACCATTCTGGAGCTCCTCGTGATGTCCGGGATCTCATTCGGGACTCCGAGCAACCTTCGTTCACCACCATGCATAACTCTATACTACCGAAACGTCACCAAACCTTAAGTGGGCAGACCCTGCGGGTTCGAGAACTATGTAGACATGACCGAGAAACCTCTACGGTCAATAACCAATAGCGGGACCTGGATGCCCATATTGATTCCTACATATTCTACGAAGATCTTTATCGGTCGAACCTCTATGTCAAGGATTCAGTTAATCCCGTATGATGTTCCCTTTGTTCTTCGATATGTTACTTGCCCGAGATTCGGTCGTCAGTATCTCCATACCTAGTTCGACCTCGTTACCGGCAAGTCTCTTTACTCGTTCCTTAATACAAGATCCCGTGGCTAACACTTAGTCACATTGCTTGCAAGGCTTATTGTGATGTTGTATTACCGAGTGGGCCCTGAGATACCTCTCCGTCACACGGAGTAACAAATCCCAGTCTTGATCCATGCCAACCCAACAGACACCTTCGGAGATACCTGTAGAGTACCTTTATAGTCACCCAGTTACGTTGCGATGTTTGATACACACAAGGCACTTCTCCGGTGTCAATGAGTTGCATGATCTCATGGTCATAGGAACAGATACTTGACATGCAGAACACAGTAACAATAAGCTGACACGATCATATGCTACGTTTATAGTTTGGGTCTTGTCCATCACATCATTCTCCTAGTGATACGATCCCATTATCAAATGACATCTCATGTCCATGGCTAGGAAACCTTGACCATCTTTGATCAACGAGCTAGTCGATTAGAGGCATACTAGGGACATGGTGTGGTCTATGTATCCACACATGTGTCTAAGTTTCCGATCAATACAATTATAGCATGGATAATAAACGATTATCATGAACAAGGAAATGTGATAATAACCAATTTATCATTGCCTCTAGGGCATATTTCCAATAGTCTCCCACTTGCACTAGAGTCAATAATCTAGTTCACATCACCATGTGATTCGCATTGTTATGAATCTAACACCCAATGAGTTCTGGGGCTCGATCATGCTTTGCATGTGAGAGAGGTCTTTTAGTCAATGGATCCTCGATATTCAGATCCGTGTGTACTTTGCAAATCTCTATGTCTTACTGTAGACACTGCTACCACACTCCACTTGGAGCTATTCCAAATGGCTGCTCCACTATACGTATCCGGATTGCTACTAAGAGTCATCCGGATTGGTGTTAAAGGTCGTATCGACGTAACTCTTTACGACGAACTCTTTATCACCTCCATAATCAAGAAACATTTCCTTAGTCTTTTAGTTACTAAGGATAATCTTGACCGCTGTCCATTGATCCACTCCTGGATCACTCTTGTACCCCTTGACAGACTCATGGCAAGGCACACACATGTGCGGTACACAGCATGGCATACTATATAGAGCCTATGGCTAAAGCATATGGGACAACCTTCGTCCTCTCTCTTTCTTCTGCCGTGGTCGAGCTTTGAGTCTTACTCAACTTCACACCTTACAAATCGGGCAAGAACTCTTTCTCTGACCGATCCATTTTGAACTCTTTCAAAATCTTGTCAAGGTATGTACTCATTGAAAGTCTCATCAAGCATCTTGATTCATCTCTATAGATCTTGATGCTTAACAATTAGGTGGCTTTATCCAGGTCTTCCTTTGAAAACATCTTTTAAAACAACCCTTTATGCTTTCTAGAAATTCTACATCATTTCCGATCAACAATTTGTCAACCACATATGCTTATCAGAAACTCTATAGTGCTCCCACTCACTTTATTGTAAATACAAGTTTCTCATAAACTTTGTATAGACTCAAAAACTTTGATCACCTCATCAAAGTGTATATTCCAACTCCGAGATGCTTGCTTCAGTCCATAGAAGGATCACTAAAGCTTGCACACCTTTTAGCATCCTTAGGACTGACAAAACCTTCTGGTTGTACCTCATACAACCTTTCCTTAAGGAAGGAAATGATGTTTTGACATCCATCTAACAGATTTCATAATTGAAAAATGTAGCAACTGCTAACATAATTCCAACAGACTTTAGCATCGCTACGAGTGAGAAAGTCTCATCGCAGTCAACTCCTTGAACTTGTCAGAAACTTCTTTGCGACAAGTCGAGCTTTATAAATGGTGACATTTACCATCAGCGTCTATCTTCATCTCAAAGGTCCATTTGTACTCGACGACCTGCCGTCCAACGAGCAAGTCTACCAAAGTCTACACTTGGTTTTCATACATGGATCCTTTCTCGGATTTCATGGCCTCTAACCATTTGTCAGAATCCGGGCCCATCATCGCTTCTCCATAGCTCGTAGGTTCATCGTTGTCCAACAACATGACCTCCAAGACAGGGTTGTCGTACCATTCAAGAGCAGTACACATCCTTGTCGACCTACGAGGTTCGATAGTAACTTGATCCGAAGCTTCATGATCATTACCATTAACTTCCTCTTCAACTGACGTAGGCTCCACAGAAACATTTTTCTGCGCTGCGCTACTCTCTAGTTGAAACAAAGTTTCAACAACCTCATCAAGTTCTATCTTCCTCCCACTCAATTCTTCCGAGAGAAACTATTTCTCGAGAAAGGACCTAGTTTTAGCAACAAACACTTTATGCTTGGATCTGAGATAGAAGGTTCACCCAACTGTTCTTAGGGTATTCTGTGAAGATGCATTTGTCCGCTTTGAGTTCGAGCTCATTAGGTGAAAACATTTTTTCACACAAGCGTCGCAGCCCCAAACATTAAGAAATGACCGCTTAGGTTTCTATCAAACCATAATTCACACGGTGTCATCTCAACGAATTTAGATGGTGCCCTATTTAAAGTGAATGTTGTTGTCTCTAATGCATAACCCCAAAACTATAGTAGCAAAACGTTAAGAGACATCATAACACGCACCATATCCAATAGAGCACGACTATGACGTTCGGACACACCATCACACTATGGTGTTCCAGGTGGCGTGAGTTGTGAAACAACTTTTCACATTGTCTTAAGTTGTATACCAAACTCGTAACTCAGATATTCACCTCCATGATCATATCGTAGACATTTTATCTTCTCATCACGATGATCTCAAACTTCACTCTAATTCTGCTTGAACTTTTCAAATGATTCGGACTTGTGTTTCATTAAGTAAATATACACTATATCTACTCAAATCATCAGTGAAGGTAAGAAAATAACGATATCCACCGCATGCTACAAGACTCATTGGATTGCATACATCAACATGTATCATTTCCAATAAATCACTTGCCCGCTCCATCAAACCGGAAAACGGGGTCCTTAGTCATCTTGCCCAAGAGGCATGGTTCGCATGTCTCAACCGATTCAAAATCGAATGAGTCCAAAGATCCATCAGTATGGAGTTTCTTCATGCGATTTATACCAATATGATATTTAGCGGCAGTGCCACAAATATGTGGTACTATCATTATTAACTTTGTATCTTTTGGCATCAATGTTATGAACATGTGTACTACTACGATCAAGATTCAATAAACCATTCTCACTGGGTGCATGACCATCGAAGGTATCATTCATGTAAACATAATAACCATTATTCTCTAACTTAAATGAATAACCGTGTTGCAATAAACACGATCCAATCATGTTCATGCTTAACACAAACACCAAATAACATTTATTTAGTTTTTTCACTAATCCCAAAGGTAGAGAGAGCGTGTGATGTTGATCACATCAACCTTGGAAACATTTCCAACACACATTGTCACCTCACACTTAGCTAGTCTCCGTTTATTCCGTACCTTTTTTTTCGAGTTACTAACATTTAGCAACGAAACCGGTATCCAATACCCAAGTGCTACTAGGAATACTAGTAAGGTACACATTAATAACACGTATATCAAATATACTTCTGTCGATGTTGCCAACCTTCTTATCTACCAAGTATCTAGGGTTGTTCCGCTTCAGCGACCGCTCTCCTCATAATAGAAGCACTTAGTCTCGGGTTTGGTTTCAACTTGGGTTGCTTCACTGGAGCAGCAACTGACTTGCCATCCATGAAGTTTCCCTCCTTGCCTTTGCCCTTCTCGAAACTAGTGGTTTTACTAACCATCAACACTTGATGCTCCTTCTTGATTTATACCTTCGCGGTGTCAAACATCGCGAACAACTCATGGACCATTATTTCCATCCCTGGCAATTTATAGTTAATCACCAAGTTCTAGTAGCTTAGTGATAGTGACCTGGAGAACTATATTAATCACTATCTTATCTGGAAGATCAACTCCCAGTTGATTCAAGCGATTGTAGCACCAAGACAATATGAGCACATGCTCAATGATTGAGCTATTCGCTTTCATCTTGCAGGCAAAGAATCTTGTTGGAGATCTCATATCTCACAACACGGGCATGAGCCTGAGATCCTAATTCAGCTCTTAGAACATCTCATATATTCCGTGACGTTCAAAAACGTTTTGGAGCCTCAATTCTAAGCCGTAATGCATGACACACTGAACTATCAAGTAGTCATCGGAACGTGCTTGTCAGATATTCACAACATCTACAGACGACGCTAGAGGGGGCACCGCACCGAGCGGTGCATTAAGGATGTAAGCCTTCTCTGCAGCAATGAGGACAATCCTCAGATCACGGACTTAGTCTGCAATATTGCTATCATCATATTTCAACTCTATTTCTCTAGGAACATATAAAAATACAAGGGAGCTACAACATGAGCTAGTAATCTACAACATAATTTGCAAAGACACGACTAACTATGTTCATGATAATGAGTTCAATTAATCATATTACTTAAGAACTCCCACTCAAATTGACATCCCTTCGGTCATTCGAGTGATACATGATCCAAATTCACCAACTCAAGTCCGATCATCACGTGAGTTGAGGTGGTTTCAATGGTGAACATCATCATGTTGATCATATCTACTATATGACTCATGTTTGACCTTTCGGTCTCTTGTGTTGTGAGGCCATGTTTGTACATGCTAGGCTCGTCAAGTTTAACCCGAGTGTTCTGCATGTGCAAGACTGGCTTGCACCTGTTGTATGTGAACGTAGAGTCTATCACACCCGATCATCACGTGGTGTCTCGACACGACGAACTTTCGCAACGGCGCACACTCAGGGAGAACACAATTTATCTTAAAATTAAGTGAGGGATCACCTTATAATGCTACCATCGTCCTAAGCCAAACAAGGTGCATAAAGGATTAACATCACATGCAAATCATAAGTGACATGATATGGCCATGAACTTGTGCTTTTGATCTCCATCTTGAAAGCACCGACATGATCTCCATCGTCATCGGCATGACACCATGATCTCCATCAATGTGTCGTCATCGGGGTTGTCGCGCCCACCATGCTTCTACTACTATTGCTACCGTTTAGCGATAAAGTAAAGCATTACATAGCGCTTAATTATTGACATGCAGGTCATACAATAATTAAAAACAACCCTATGGCTCCTACCGGTTGCCATACTCATCGACATGCAAGTCGTGATATTCTATACAAAACATGATCATCTCATACATCACATATATCTCATCACGTAAATGGCCATATCACATCACAACATACCCTGCAAAAACAAGTTAGACGTCCTCTAATTGTTGTTGCATGTTTTATGTGGCTGCTACGGGTATCTAGCAAGAATAATTCTCACCTATGCAAAACCACAACGGTGATACATAAATTGCTTTTCAACCTTCTCAAGGACCGCCTTTGTCGAATCCGATCCAACTAAAGTAGGAGAAATAGACACCCGCCAGCCATCTTTGTGCAACGAAGTTACACGTCAGTCGATGGAACCGGTCTCTTGTAAGCATACGAGTATGGTTGGTTCGGGCCGCTTCATCCCACAATACCGCTGAACCAAAACACGACCAAGGGAGGAAGCAATCTAAGCATTAACGCCCACAAACTCTTTGTGTACTACTTGAGATCTCATCTACACATAGACCTAGCTCTGATACCACTGTTGGGGAACGTTGCATGGGAAACAAAAATTTTCCTACGCACACGCAAGATCTATCCATGGTGATGAGCATCTACGAGAGGGAGAGTGGATCTACATACCCTTCTAGATCACTAAGCGGGAAGCGTTAAGAAACGCGGTTGGTGTAGTCGAACGTCTTCGTGATCCAATTCGCTGAGCGTCCCGCGATCTCATCATGATCCGTCCCGCAATCCAATCACAATCCGTCCCGCGATCTCATCACGATTTGTCCCACGATCCAATCACGAATTGTCTCGCGATCTTGATCACGGTCCTTCCGATCTAGCGCCGAACGGATGACACCTCCGCGTTCAGCAGACGTACAGCTCGAGGACAATCTCCTCCTTCTTGATCCAGCAAGAGGTAGTGGATAGGTAGACGAGTTCTTCGATAGCATGACGGCGTTGCGGCGATGGTGGTGGAGTAATTCCAGCAGGGCTTCGCCTAAGCACTACTGAAACCGATCTGAAGGAGAAACTACGGACTAGAGGAGAGGGTAGCATGTGGCTGAAAATCTATGTGCAAAAAACCTAAAACCACTAGTATATATAGGAGGAGGAGAGGAGGAGGCTTGGCTGCAAGGGACAGACCTTTTGGCTTCGGCCGAAGTGGAGGGAGGAGTCCTACTCCTCCACTCCTAGTCGGATTACGACTCCTTCCTTATATTAGCCTTTCTCCACCTTTTCCACTTTGGATTTCCTTCCCAGCCGCATGGGCCCTATGTGGGACTTCGGCTAGCCCAATAAGGGCTGGTATTCATCCTCCCACAGCCCATGTAGCCTCTTGGGTCAAAATACCCCTCCCGATGGTCCCCCGGTACCCTCCCGGCACTCCTGGTACACTACCTATGAGCCCGGAACTTTTCCGGTGACCAAAACAGGACTTCCTATATATCAATCCTTACCTTGGACCATTCCGGATCTTCTCGTGACGTCCGGGATCTCATCCAGGACTCCGAACAACCTTCGGTCACCACCATGCATAACTCTGTACTACCGAAACGTCACCAAACCTTAAGTGTGCAGACCCTGCGGGTTCGAGAACTATGTAGACATGACCGAGACACCTCTACGGTCAATAACCAATAGCAGGACCTGGATGCCCATATTGATTCCTACATAATCTACGAAGATATTTATCGGTCAAACCTCTATGTCAAGGATTCAGTTAATCCCGTATGATGTTCCCTTTGTTCTTCGGTATGTTACTTGCCCAAGATTAGATCATTAGTATCTCCATACCTAGTTCAACCTCGTTACCGGAAAGTCTCTTTTACTCGTTCCGTAATACAAGATCCCATGGCTAACACTTAGTCACATTGCTTGCAAGGTTTATTGTGATGTTGTATTACCGAGTGGGCCTTGAGATACCTCTCCGTCACATGGAGTAAAAAATCCCAGTCTTGATCCATGCCAACCCAATAGACACCTCGAAGATACCTATAGAGTACCTTTATAGTAACCTAGTTACGTTGCGACGTTTGATACACACAAGGCACTCCTCCAGTGTCAGTGAGTTGCATGATCTCATGGTCATAGGAACAGATACTTGACATGCAGAAAACAGTAGCAATAAACTGACACGATCATATGCTACGTTTATAGTTTGGGTCTTGTCCATCACATCATTCTCCTAATGATGTAATCCCTTTATCAAATGACATATCATGTCCATGGCTAGGAAACCTTGACCATCTTTGATCAACGAGCTAGTCGATTAGAGGCATACTAGGAACATGGTGTTGTCTATGTATCCACACATGTGTCTAAGTTTCCGATCAATACAATTATATGATGGATAATAAACGATTATCATGAACAAGGAAATATGATAATAACAAATTTATTATTGCCTCTAGGGCATATTTCCAAAACCATCACCCTATTACTGAACAACGGAGGATGAGTCGGCCGATGTCGAAGTGCTCTTTTTTGTGAATGAGCCCGAAGCCTCAGTCCATACTCTTTTGTATAGGAAGTGCACCTCTCCTGCCGTACGCAATGGCACATATACTCTATATGTTAAGTTAGAGAGGTTCAATTAGTAAAACACTTCAGTTCAGAAGTGATGCATGCCAAACACAAACAAGGATAAGCAGGATGTAAGAACAAATTTTAGGGATGGGATTAGGCAATATATGTGTAAATTAGGCAATATTGCAATAGAATTTGACAATAATATTTTTTCATGTAAGTTGGTAATAGTACCATGCAACGGACAATGTGTTGCATGCAAAATACTAGGGTCATGCAAAACACATTAAAACATAATTTTGGAGAGGGTGCACATCTTCCAACACTTACTGTATATTATTGGATTTTTAGGGAATGGGAAGTTGGGAACACCTAGGCAGGCAATACTGTGTTGCTTGCTTGCTTGCAAAGACTTGCCTTGGTTTATGTCAAAGTTGCTCAAATTCGTCTGTACATTTGCTTATCCTGTACATAAATATGTAGTTGCTTATCTATGCAACACATGCACCTAAACTCATCACCAAAGCGGTCTAATCTGATGACTTTCGCAGGCAATAACACTGGAAAAACTAGACAACAGAGGTCCATCATCCTCTTATCTATTTTGGTAGTCATTTCTTAGTTAACATGATTTTTCTTATTAGGCAATATAATGTTTTGCTTTTTATGGACCTTTTTAGACAAAATAGGCAAAAAAAGGCCTAATACAAAATTACATGAAGTTCTAACAACTTTTGATTCAGTTACATCATTTTGATAATCTGAATGCTGGGGAATTTGTGTTTTATCAGGAATAAGTAACATCGGTCCGCTTCTAAAAAAAGTACATGTCATGAACAGATTGCAGCAGTTATGCCAAAACAAGTCTCATCTCGACCTACTCAAGTCCAAACCGTTACGCCAAAACTATGTAGTTAACTCCAGACTGCTTGTAGAAGTCCAAAAAGAAAAATCTAGGTATTTTTGTTCAACGGTTAGCACTTTTTTATGCACCATAGTTTCTCTAGTAAGTTGGCAAGTTTTGACAACAACTCGTGTCCAGCATGATAGGCATTAGAGGCCAAGTTTTTGGATGTGAGCAGGCATGTGGTTCATTGTTTGTGTAGGTAGGGTGTTGTTGTTGCTGTGCCAGTGTGTCTAGAGGAGGTAAAGTTTCTATGTTCAACCTCTAGTTTGATGTATAGGCAAGTTTTTCAGTGACTTTTTGTAGGCAAGGACATCTGTAAATTGTATATTTTCTCAGACAAAGACTATATTGCCTGCTTTTTTTGTTGGTAGAGCAGCAGTCGAGCTTGTGTAGATGCTTAAGAATCCACCATCCAACGATAACTATGTACATATTACTATCGATTAAATATTTTTTGAGGAGGCAAATTTATCTATAGATGTAGCACTGTGTACATTGTTTTCCTCAACCAGTAGTTTGGAGCATTGTTCTCCTTCCACACAAGCCCCTTGCAGTGTTTTTATAGGTTATATACGAGCTCATATCTCTACTCACATATTTTGTCCTTTTGCAGCGGGGACAATTTTTTGTCCCTCAAAACATAGGGGAAACAAAAGTGAAAAGTGGGCAAAGGTATCTATCCAATATCCGTGTACCGATAGTTTAAGATAGAGGACTGCCTAGATCAAAACAATGGCGAGGTACGTGTCCAAGGAAAGTGTTGCAACTAAATCGGCTAACCCCACACACCAAGTTGGCAGAGCCCGTGAGCTTAGTCGTCTACCCACCACACTAGGAGTCGCCCACCACCCACATGCTTAATCGCCTCCCATTTACATCAAGTTACCCAAGGAAAGCTTTGCAACTAAATCGCCTAACCGCACACACCAAGTCAACGGAGCCCGTGAGCTTAGTCAACTACCCTGCCACACTAGGAGTCGTCCACCAACCACGTACTTAATCGCGTCCCATTCTCCATCAGTCGCCCAAGGAAAGCATTCAACTAAATCGCCTAACCGCACACACCAAGTCGGTGGAGCCCATGAGCTTAGTCGCCTACCCTGCCACACTAGGAGCCTCCCACCACCCACGTGCTTAATCGCGTCCCATTTTCCATCAAGTTGCTAAAGGAAAGCGTTGCCTGTAAATCACCTAACCGCACACACCAAGTCGGCAGATGGCGTGAGCTTAGTCATCTTCCCCGCCACACTAGGAGTCGCCCACCAGCCACGAGCTTAATGCACTCCCATTTTTCATCAAGTCGCCCAAGGAAAGCATTGCAACTAAATCGCCTAACCGCACACACCAGGTCGACGGAGCCCGTGAGCTTAATCGCTTACCTTGCCACACTAGGAGTCGCCCACCACCCACGTGCTTAATCGCCTCACATTTTCCATCAAGTCGCCCAAGGAAAGCGTTGCCTCTAAATCGCCTAACCGCACATACCAAGTCAGCGGATCCCGTGAACTTAGTCGTTTACCTCGCCACACTAGGAGTCACCCACCACCCATATACTGATCCATGAACCCATGAAATGTAGTCGCCTACCTCATCGCTTAAGCCATTTCGAAACCATGACACACTAACCCAATTGTACTACAAATTATCGCAAAATAGCAATCCATTAATCGCCTCAAATTTAATGTCCGGCAACACCAAATTGTCTAGTGACTAAACACGTACTCACAGTATGGACCAAATTTCCTAGCACACTCACCTTGGGCACAACAAATTTCATCTTCAGTAATTTTAATATGAAACAACATTCTAGCAACTAACAGTTTTAACACCCCCCTCCTCCAGCCCCCTGTTTTGTCATGTGCTCCTTCTTTTTTCTCATGCGCCCAAACAGAGTAGATTGCAGAATATATATGATGTACAACACTTGATAGACGCAAAGTTGTCCTTGCCTTTTGATGAGATGGTGGCTATCGTTTTTGGTGGAGTAGACTTTGACGAGCCGACTACGAACGTGCGAGGACGTAGCGTCTTAGCAATCGCTAAACCAACTCCGAGAGGTTATTGACCACATCGGAGCATGATCAACCTGACCACAAGGGTCTACTTCCTACATGCAAACGAAGAACAAGCAAGAAACAGAAATTGCCATCTGGATATTGCCAATATAAGAGGAAATCTTTAATGATGAAAGTGGGGTTCTGTGACGTCTTGGTCTAGTCATGGAACACAAACGAAAGACGCGAAGTTATAGCTATGGTGAACTTATAATGTAAACAAAACCCAAGTCTAAACGGCACCCTAAGGACTGTTGTAGCGCGGATACGGCTGGTCGGCCTTTCGCTTGTTATTGTTTTGCTATTGTCGGTTGTCGCCAGGAAGGCGTGGGTTGGCTGGTGGAGCCAGCGTGGCCTTGCCGGACACGTTGACCTTGACGCGCATGGCAGAGTTGGCCACTACGTACTTGTTCGCCTTGATCATGAGGTCGGCCAAGGAGGCCGGCTTGGAGCACATTAGCTTATGCTTGAGCAAGGTGCCGTCACGGCAGCCCTGGGAGAAGTACTGGATTGCCTGCACCTCGTGCACCCCTTCGTAGGAGTTGCATAGCTCGGTCCAGCGTGTGAGGTAGTCGCGAAGCGACTCGTCCGGGCCCTGGACGCACATGGCCAACTCTCTGGGGCGGCCAGGCCGCTTGTAGGTGCCGACGAAGTTCCGCATAAATGCTTCCTCGAAGTCTGTTCAGGTGCTGATGCTGCCAGTCGGCAGGCTGTTTAGCCACGTTTGGGCTGAGCCGAGGAGCATGAGGGGAACGTAGCGCGCTGCCACGTGCTTTTTGCCCCGGGCGATGCCGGCGATGGTGGTGTAGTCGACTAGCCAATCTTCCGGCTTGGCGGAGCCGTTGTACTTAGGGGTGTCATGGAGAAGCATGAAGCCGGAAGGGAACGACTCATTGTGGATGCATGGGCTGAGGCAGGCCGGCCCGATAGGGCCCTCGTCCTCTAGAAGGAGGGATTCCACCAGTGGGTCAAGGCGGCATCGAGCGCCATTCTAGTCTTGAAGAACACGAGATCCCAGTCGGCTGGTGAGCCCGACGCTATAGGTAGGCCCGACTGAGGTGACCCGGTCTCATCGCGAAGGTGGGGCATGCGAGGCCGCGTGTAGGTGGCTGTCTTCCTGACAATCATTTCGATGGCTAGTGACGGTCGGCTTGTCGTCACGGTGCCAGGGCCGAATGTTGCGGCCCCGTTCTGTTAGACGATCAGAGCCGGGTGGAGAAGATGCGTGATACGTCTGCTAGTACCCCCCAGCCGGCAGTGGTCGTCATCCTACTGGCGAGGGGACTTGGAGTCGGCCGGAGCCGACTCGAACTGGGCCTGAAACATGTTGGCAATGGTGATGAGCTCGTGGACGTGCTGCTCTTGTAATATGCGGTCCTCGCACACAAGGGTGGCTAGATAGGCCATGGACACCTGGGCGGCTTTCATGTTGGCCGTCGACGTGTCGTAGGTGGGCAAGTTCGTGCCGAGGAGGTCCGCGACCACACGGCCGCGGTGCCGCACCTCTTCACGCCGGGTGGGCTCGGTGCCGGCGGGGGTGAAACCATAGACAGTGTTGTATTCGCGCTATGCGAACTCCATCTGACGTTGTGTGGTGGCGAGTGTCGGTGTCAAAACCGGTGGATCTCGGGTAGTGGGTCCCGAACTGTGAGACTTGGATCGACGGTAACAGGAGATGAAGGGGACACAAGTTTACCCAAGTTCGGGCCCTCCAATGGAGGTAATACCCTATGTCCTTCTTGATTGTATTGATGGTGTATGGGAATACAGAGTTGATCTACCTCGAGATCGTATGTCTTACCCTAGATGAGTTATCCTCCCCCTATGCCCTAAAACCCTCCAGCTTATATAGATGCCGGGGGTGTCCTTGGCTTACACATGGTCGGTTACATGCCGAAGAAATAACCTGCCTAACTACAACTAATAACTTGGAGAACACGCTTGACTCCTTGAAGCTTCCATCCTAGCGCAGGTGGTCCTCGATCATCCGATGACTACCTCACGGCCCGTACAGTCCGGCCCATGAGCAATGGGTCAGCTATCATAGGACCCCTTAATCCAGGACCCCCAGTAGCCCCCGGACTGGCCTTCAACGCCGATATATATTCGGTTGATTCCTTCGGTCGTCTTCTTCGGCTTGCAAGGTGAGTACCTCATTCTTCTCTATTCGGCATCCGATCAGTTTTTGGTAAGATCCCAAGCATCATGGGCGTGGGTCATTATAATAACTGCACAAATCCCTCGATTTTCGTGCATCATAGGGAGGTGAGTGGCTAGCGATTTTTACAATCCTACTCCTCCATAACGGAGGCACCAACCCATTTATTCAAAAAAAATCGTGGTTCAAACCACATCTTCTTCCTCTCGCTCGTCAAAAACTCCCAGCGGAAGCTCCACGCAATACATGGCTAACGCTCCCGGCTCCTCAGCGCGCTACGACCAATACCTAGGAGACTGGACCAGCTACTCCATCACACTCCTGCGGCTCCGTAATCTCGAAACCTAGGGATATCTCCCATCATCAGATCTGGCGGCGACCCATGTAGGTCTACTCTCCTATGGTGACGAGGTTTTCGACGTGTGCTTCCCTAATCCAAACAAGGGGGAGCGCGTCTGCTTCGTCCCTTTCCTTCTCCGGGGCCTCGGGTTTCCAATCCACCCATTCTTAAGGGGGTTACTAGAGTTCTACAGGATTCAACTCCACCATCTCAACCCTGGGTCGATCCTACACATCTCGGGCTTTGTCGCCTTCTGTGAGATGTTCTCAGGGTGTGAAGCTCATTTCGATCTATGGAGGAAATATTTCTGCCTCGTCCATCGAACTTGGGACATGGCCATCTTAGAGGTCGGCGGAGCCATAGTATGCCGCATAGCGGGAACGGGGTATCTGGCTGGCACACCGAAGAAATCCGAAGAATGGACTTCAGAGGGGTTTTATATTGAAGATGTTCCCCTGTTCGAGCCAACTCAGACAGGTCTGCCCGAATACTCTGACCTCCTCCCGAAGAAGAGGTACAACTGATGACCCAAAAGCTCTCAGGAGGAGAGCACCGAAGTGTAGTGCCTGGCCGTGCAAATGCAGATGCTTCCCCATCACCAACTAACCATGATCGATGTCATGGCCGCCGCTATCTCCCGGTGCATGTAGCCACTCCAACAAAGGGTGCACCCCTTATGGCTATACAATGAAACAAGCGATGCCACGCATTCCCACAAATTAGGTCCTGCCAATCCAACATCGCTCGTCGCCAGACTTGCCAACCTATACAAAGGAGAGCAAGAAGAATTCATCCGGTGGTCAACCAAGGAGGGGTATTCGGCCCACAATCCCATCGAATAGGTAAATCTTCCTTTTTCAATCATGAAATAGTTCGAGGCTTCATTCTGCACTCTATTTGACCAAGGTCTTGACATGGACATAAATGGAGGAGCTTCGTCGAGATGGTCAACTGTTCGGCTCCCCAGCCCGAGAATCATTCACGTGACAATGATCCGGGCTTCAATGAGGACCCGGATCTTCGTCTTGACTTCAAAAACGGAGTCTACTATCAGGACAACATCGTCCAGACCCCAGTGGTAATCAATAGTCAATTACCTCGAGTCATTTTCCATTTCGTCCATGGGTAAGAAGAAAAACTCTTCCCGCAAGAGGTCTGCTGCCAAGAATATCCCAGACGCCCCGGTCCCAGCCCCCAAGCGCCATTGATCAGCACACCATGCGCCAGTAGCCGAGGCCGCGGGCGAGTCGGAGCCATCCGTGACCCTGCAAAGGAGCCGGACATGGGAACGAATCCTCCTGTCCGGGCATCCCGAAGGTACATAGTTTGGATATCTGTTTTATCGTTGTACTTAGCAGAACCTCATAGAAGATTTTTTTATCCAGGCCAAATATCGCATATCGAGGGGGCTGCCCGGGTGTCAGGAGACGCCCGAAGCTCCCGGGCCACGACCCATGCGGCTTCCGCTACGGAAGCCCCCATGGCCGGTCCGGCGCCTGTCGAATCTGGCGACGGAGTGTCCGTCACCAAATCGGAAGTGGAGAGCGCCATGCATCATCGACACTGATGGGAGGCAATGCAAAATCCAATTTTCTCTGATCAGGATTTTGGTGCCCTACGCTCGATGGATGCACATCCCGGGGCCGCCCAAGCTGGCTTCGGCGAAGCTATGAAGCTGATAACAACCAACATTCAGGTAAGTGGTCGGATTTTGTAATCTGCATACTTGAGTAAGCCTAGTAGCCCCCGAGCCTTAATTTTATTTAGAAAAAATGAATTAAGGATCTCCACCCTGTTTGACTGCTAACGCAGGACTCAAAGCAACAATCCGAGCAGTTGGCCAAGGCCCTCGAGGAGAGTGGCACGGATGTGCAGTCCCTGAAGGCCAAACTAGCACAAGTGAAGAGTTTCATGCGAGAGGCTCATGGTGAGTATGCTTTTACATCTAATCTTATTATATTATCATGCCTGACATATGGATTACATGTAGCAGCCGAAACAATAGGACATATGGAAAGGCAGCTGGAAGAAGCTCGGGATTCCCAAAGGTATGCGGAATCATAGCAGCAAGCCGACTGTCTTGTTATACAAAAAGGGGCTGAAGAAATAAAGAGTTTGAAGACTAAATTGGCCCAAACTCAATAAGAGAATCAAAAGCTTCGGAGGGGCGTATTCGGTAAATACAATTCCGCTATGAGTAAGTATTTTCGATGTAGAGGATAATAATAAACGCGCTTGTTATCTTGTGTGCAGGACTCCTTACCGGACATCCTGAAGAGGAGATCGAATCGTACCAAGGGGTCCTGCTGAAGGAGCTGACCTCTCTCCACAAGCGTTTGTGAAAAGTGATGAAAGTGATGGTGAAGGCACTATGGCCCACCGAACAGCCACCTGAAGGGCTAGCCACACTGGTGGATCGATTCAGGGGGGCTCGAGATAGGTTCGAGCTGTGGAAGACTTCAACCTGCCGTGAAGGAGCACGAGAGGCATGGGCTATGGTCAAGACCTGTTTCACCGGACTCAACCCCGAGCATATGGCGCGGGTTGGTCCTGTGGGATCGGATGGAAAAGAAGTGCCACCCTACCTGGTATATGACCAGGTGATGCTAGCCGCCCGTCTCTTGCAAGCAGACCACCCCCTCGACACAATAATCGATGATCTCGATCAGCAGCTGCATATGTAATTTACATATACATGTGTAAAAAAATCTGTGTTGTAAACTTTATCTTAACCGGCCATCGGCTTCTCCCTCTCGTGCGAACAGCTCGGGAGTGTTCCTTCCTATTATCCCTTCACCAAAGAGAGAACTTGTGTTCGGGGAACCAGGCAATCTGGCCATGTGGTGCGAACAGACAGAAAGCATACAGAAAGATATGTTATATTATGATGTAGCGTAAGAAACATCGTCCGATGAAAATAGTACCTCTAGCGATACCTTTCGTCGGGATTCTACGTAGAACGTAGATAGGAATCCGCATACTGCAGTATGCGACTAAGTGTCCTTTGGGAATAAGAGACCAAAATGACAGAAATAGCAACCAGGGCTGTATAAGGTGTTTCCGGCATAGCCGACCAATGGTCTATGTAAGATATCTAGCTTTAGGCTTCACCCGTTTGAGGTACGTGTCCGGATGACCCGGTCGTAACAATTGCAGAGGTGCTCCCTTTACTCTCTAGCTGAACAAGCGGGAATGTAGAGAGTAACGATAGAAGTGAGGCAACCCAGCTTGGCAAAGTCTTAGTTCGAATTGATGCATATTATGGCTAGAACATGCCAAAGGAAACATGCACACCCGGTAAGTATGAGCAATTAAAGTGCTGGCTACAAAAAGAAGCCCCCATGTGTTGTGTTCGGATTTAACACTTTATGGTGTATGCTGATTATCCGTACTACAAGATCGGTTCGGCCAAACATATGGTAGGAAAAGAAATTGTCCCTATCGAGCAGCAAGGTGGGAAAGTAAATGGAGAAAAATGCAAAAAATAACGAAAAAGGAAAAAGTGTAGGGGGGTATGGACGACACCGGTTTAACCGTAGAAGCACCGAAGACGAGTTGCGTTCCATGGGTTTGGTTCAAGGCGGTTATCGGACAAACTCCGCAAACAATAGGCCCCTCCCGCGAGCACTTCGTCAATGATGAAAGGACCCTCCCACTTGGGGTTAAGTTTGTGCTTCTGCTTCTCTGGGAGCCGTAGGACGAGTTCTCCCACGTTGTATGCTGTTGCCCGAACTTCCCTACTTTGGTACCGCCGAACTTGCTGTTGGTAAAGAGTGGATCGAGCCAGAGCTATGTCTTGCTCTCCCTCTAGGGCGTCTAAGTCATCCTACCGATCTAACTTGGCCTCCATTTCTTCGTACATGCGCACTCTTGGTGCGTCATGGATAATATCGTAGGGGAGGACTACTTCTGCCCCATAGACCCTAAAAAATGGTGTATAACCCATTGATCTGTTCGGGGTAGTACGCAGGTCCCATAGAACGGAGTTGAGCTCCTCCACCCAATGACAGTCGGACTCGTAAAGAGATCATACCAAACGTGGCTTGATGCCGCTCATAAAGAGACCGTTTGCTCGCTCGACCTGTCCATTGGTCTGCGGATGATAGCCTCATGCATAATCGAGCTTTATGTCCATTTTTCCGCACCAGTCCTTGACCTCTTGGGCCGCAAAGTTGGTTCCGTTGTCCGTTATTATACTATGCGGGACACCATAACAGTGTACTATGCTAGATATAAATTCAATCACTGGCCTGGATTTGACTGATTTAACCGGCTTGGCTTCTATCCATTTGGTGAACTTGTCAACCATGACCAGTAAGTATTTAGTTTTCTTGGTTCCCCCTTTGAGGGGTCCAACCATGTCTAGCCGCTAGAATGCAAAAGGCCAGGTGACCAGAATAGTCTGAAGAGCCGTTGGAGGCATGTGACTTTGATTTGCGAAGAGTTGACACCCGACGCAATGTTGAACGAGTGACTGGGCATCGGTCCGAGCTGTAGGCCAAAAGAAACTAGCTCAGAAGGCTTTGCCGACAAGAGATCTTGCCGCGGCATGGTGCTCACTCATGCCCGCGTGGATTTCAGCGAGGAGTTACCGTCCTTCCTCCTGGGATATACACCTTCGTAGTACTCCGGTGGTGCTTTTCTTGTATAACTCACCCTCGTGTACCTTGTAGGCCTTGGATCACCGAACTATGCGCCACGCCTCAGTTTGATCGTCGAGGAGTTCTTTGTGAAGAAGGTAGGCGAGGAAAGGCTCTGTCCATGGCGCAATTACCACCATTACCTTATGAGCCAAGGGCGTCTCATTCATTATTGAGCTGCCGATGATGCTATCATCTGATTCGTTTATAGGGGGAACAACTTCGTCCGCTGTTTTCGGACCGGTGCCATTTGCGTCGTCCTGCCACACTACCGAGGGCTTGAAGAGCTACTCCAGCAAGGTGTTTCATGGGACAGGGTCGCGCTTGCCTCCCAGACGGGCCAGTATATCGGCTGCTTGGTTGTTGTCTCGAGAAACGTGGTGGAATTCCAACCCCTCGAACCGAGCAAATATCTTGAGGACAACGTCTCTATATGCCGCCATCTTCGGATTTTTGGCGTCGAATTCGCCGTTAATTTGGGATATGGCCAAGTTTGAGTCTCCCGTACCTCTAGCCATTGTATGTCCATTGATACCACCATCCGAAGACCATGAAGGAGATCTTCATACTCGACGGCGTTGTTGGAGTCGACATGCACGATTTGCAACACGTATCTTATGTTGTTGCCCGTGGGGTATGTGCGGATAACTCCAGCCCCCAGACCGGAGAAGGTCTTGGGTCCATCGAAGTACATTGTCCAATGGGAGTATGCACTATACTCCTTGGGGATCTCGGCCTCTGTCCATTCAGCCAAGAAGTCTGCCAGTACCTGAGATTTAATGGCGCGATGTGGCTTATAGTTTATTTCAAAGGGAAGGAGCTCAATGGACCATTTGGCTATGCGAACGGTAGCATCCCTGTTGTTGATTGTATCATTCAAGGGGACTTCTGATGCCACTGTTACCGCGCACTCCTGGAAGTAGTGTCAGAGTTTCCTCGATGCCATGAATACTGTGTAGGCTATTTTTTGATAATGTGGGTATCTGGAATTGCACTTTGTTAGTAAATCTGACACATAATATACCGGCTTCTGAGTTCAGAATTTATGTCCCTCCTCATCTCGTTCAACGACAAGCACCGCGCTGACTACCTTGTTGGTGGACAATATGTATAACAACATGGGCTCACCATTGCCTGGTGCCGTGAGTATGGGATTGGTTGCCAATATTATTTTGATTTCTTCCAACGCAGCCACTGCTTCATCGGTCCATTCAAAATTGTTTGTCCGTTTCAGCAGCCTATAGAGCGGCAAAGCTTTTTCTCCAAGGCGGGAAATAAAGCGGTTATGCACCTGGCTAGTCCCTGGACATGCTTCAGCTCTGTGGGGATTGCAAGTTCTGATAGAGCACGGATTTTAGCTGGCCTCTATTCCTCTATGGGAGACGATTAATCCAAGCAACTTGCCCGAGGGAACTCCAAATACACATTTTTCCGGATTGAGCCGTATATCATATTCGCGCAAATTAGCGAAAGTTTGACGGAGGTCGTCGATCAACTCCATTTGGTCCTGGCATTTTGAGTTTCATGTACCCGTAATGAGGTATGGCCTGGAACTTTGTAAAGGCGTCACGCCCTAGCAGGGCGTGATAGCCATTGGGGAAGGGGACAATGTGGAAGAGAAGTTCTTTGGATCTATAATTTTTGAGTGTGCCGAACACAACGTCCAGGATGATACATCCGGAGCAGCATGCCTCTTTTCCTGGGATAATTCCTCGGAAAGTTGTGTTGCTATGTTCGATGCGAGATCGATCGAACAACATTTTATCTAGAGTGGCCTCGTAGATGAGGTTGAGACCACTTTCACCGTCCATGAGCACCTTATGTAGTCTGTATCCATCAAGGATGGGATTCAAGACTAGAGCGGACGGTGAATGACCGGGAAGGATGGGTGGCTGGTCAGTATCCCCGAATGTAATTGGTACATCTGCCCATGTGCTAGTAGCTGCCACGTGGTAGACTTGCTCATGCTCCCTAAGAGCTCTTTTACGCCTACTCCTCGAGGGGAAGATCTCATAGACCATCAGGACTTTGTCATCGAATCCGTTGGGCGAAGGAGGGCGCCAGTTCGACAGAGGTGTGTCGAGTATAGCGTCACCACTTTTTGTGACTTGCCTAAGGACCCAGCAAGCTTGAAGGCTATGAGTAGGGTTTGTGTTCAACAACACGGAATGAATGGGGCAAGGTTTATCTAAAAGTCCGTCGAGGACGGTGCCGATCCCAGGAAGGCACTTGTTTCGTTTTTCAATGGGTTCATGCCTGGCTGGCCGATTTGGAGGTACCCTCTTTCTTTGAACTCCCGTGGGGTGTTTGGAGAATTTTGGTTCGAGAACAACCGCTTGGATTGCCAGACGCTCTCCATAGCACATTACTTCTGTACCAATTCGGATAATTCTGAAAGTCGTTTATGTGTCGACGGGCCAGGGCATTAAGAATCTCTTCATCATGGCAATTGGTAATGAAAATTGCCATTACATCTTGGTCACTAAGACCTTTTACCCTGCTCCTAGCGAGGAGGACTCTTGCCCAAAAGTGGTGGACAAATTCTCCTTGTGTTTCTTGATATCTCGAAAGTCCGAAGACATGGGCTTTGGCACGGTACTTGGATAATCGTCTTGGGCGGTGGGTGGGAAAAAATTTCGTTCCCTGTCACTATGAGTGTTCGGAAGTATGGTTTCCGAATCGAGCGAGGGATCTTGGACCTGTATGGGTTGGGCTTTAAAGCGGTTCCCCGCTTCTGATTCTCCGACAGTGTCTTGGAGATCGTGGACGGGGGTATAGACAGTTTGAAATTCCGGCTGTCGAGCGGAATTCGCGGCCGGACACTCGATGGTGGCGACAAGGTGGGTGACCGGGGGGACATGAATCTCCCTGTCATTGGTTCTAGTCCCGAGCCGATCATAGATCGGAACCTGGTCGTCCGATATACGCATAGCTTCGATCCGATCGAACAACTTGTTTAAAAACGAGGCAATGACCTGATGCGTGTCGCTGATACGAGTGGGTTCATCAAGTGGTGTGATGGTTCCAGAGTTATGCCGAAGCGGATACGTGTTCCGTTCCACCGTGGGACCTGATGTATTGGATGTCGAAGCATCTGGATTTATAGGTTTTCCTTCGAAGGTTGAGTGTTCCATTGGAACGAGGGTTCCCCATGAATCAGCCACGAACTCTAGGGTTCCAAACTTAATACACTGATTGGGGGGAAACCTTCCGGTCTGCCCATGACGGCCGACCGGGCCGGTGTGCGACAAGATGTGGTTGCCCGTGAAATTCTGATCAGGGGCGAGAGCCCCTTCGATACAGATCTCGCTACTTGCAATGGGGCGAGCCATCGATCCCTTCGGCGCTCACAGAGGGCCTCTCAACGAAAGCACCAATGTGTGTGTCAAAACTGGCGGATCTCAGGTAGGGGGTCCTGAACTGTGAGACTTGGATCGACGGTAATAGGAGACGAAGGGGACGCAAGTTTACCCAAATTCGGGCCCTCCAATGGAGGTAATACCCTACGTCCTGCTTGATTGTATTGATGGTGTATGGGAATACAGAGTTGATCTACCTTGAGATCGTCTGTCTAACACTAGATGAGTTATCCCCCCTATTCCCTAAAACCCTCCGGCTTATATAGATGCCGGGGGTGTCCTTGGATTACACATGGTCGGTTACATACCGAGAGATAACTTGCCTAACTACAACTAATAACTTGGAGAACACGGTTGACTCCTTGAAGCTTCCATCCTAGCGCAGGTGGTCCTCGATCATCCGATGAATGCCTCATGGCCCGTACAGTCTGGCCCATGAACAATGGATCAGCTATCAGAGGACCCCTTAACCCAGGACCCCCTCAGCGAGTGTGGTACCTCTGCAAACAGTTGTTTGTGAGCCACCTCGAGCTCTGTCGTACCAGCAGCCGGGTTGGCCGTTGGAGTGATGGGGGTACGCAGGCCCTCCAGGGTGGCGCACAAGGGGTTAGACATTCTGGCGCCGGCCGTAGCTGCGGCAGCCCCCGCCTCGCCCTGTCACGGGCGATGCTGGTGGTGGAGCCGGTGGACATTACTTCAACATGGACGTGAGAGTCGTCCATGTCGTCTAGGGCGCCACTGCCAGCAGATAGCAGCGGCTCGGAGAAGACCAGTACCTCGGTGGGGTACTCATTGGAATTGGGCACAACGCTGATGTGTAGCTCGCTG
Source organism: Hordeum marinum (assembly GCA_022496015.1). NCBI lineage: Eukaryota > Viridiplantae > Streptophyta > Magnoliopsida > Poales > Poaceae > Hordeum > Hordeum marinum. The sequence continues at coordinate 315,583,647 of CM039678.1, forward strand.
AAGCGAGCGCAGAGCTCATCGATATCGTCGAGGGCCACACCACCGGTAGCCGAGAGTGGGTCGAAGAGAGTGAGTACCTCAACTGGGTACTCATCGGGGCGGGCGCGTCGCTAACATGCAGCTCACAAAAGCGTGCATAGAGAATGTCGACGCTAGCGGGGATGCCACTACCAGGCAGCTCGTCATGAGGGATGATGGCGCCGCCTGGGGGGCAGGCGGAGCTGGCGTCACGTGATGTGCCGTCTCTCACGGGAACGGACGCCATGGGTGTGCAGAGTAGCGCAAGTGCGATGCGCTCGTTGGAGTTGGTGAAGGGTCCTGCCCGGAGCATGTCTCCGGCTGACACCGCGCATGGCCCCATGGTGGGCGCAAACTGTCATAGTTTCATCACGACAGTTGCCATGGAGTGGCTTATCTTGTGTGGTTGGGGACAAAGTGCGTCAATAGGCTCCATAAGCGGTATTGGGGACAAGCGGTGTGTGACACATGATGTCCCTAGGTTGGGGCCCCTCCGGGGAGGTAATACCACTAATGCTGCCGGATCTAGTAAGATGATGAGTATGGTGTAGAATGTTGCTCCTTGAGCTGTTGGCTAGAGGAGGAAGAAGGAGCTAGATTGCCCTCCTTGCCTCTCCATATACATGTATGTGTCTAAAAACTATGAACTCCTCTGCATGGGGCCTACCGGGGGGCTTTATAGGCCAGCCTCTTGGCTTACAATATGCATATAATAGGAGTGGGCTGTAACAGCCCAAGTCCGACGCTTCAGATGCCTTCCAGTTATTTCGAGTTTTGTACTATGTTTTACTTGTTTATCACATTCATCATTGCATCATTCACATCATCTGCATAGCATCGGCACTGTGTTGCCATCATTTTTGATTACTTGCACCCGTCCATAGTTGCGGGTTCTATATGTTCTTATCATTGATTGGTTCGTGACCAACCACACACGCACGCGCCCGTGACATTGTAAAATATTGTTTTTGAAAGTGTGTATAAAACATTCTCGAATGTGTCTAAAGTTGGCATGCTGTCTTGTGTTATCGTAGGTGAAGTGCGTGCCAAATTTCCTCGCATTCGGAGGTCATTTGATACCCGAACCGTTAAACTATAGCGACACTATAGCTGGTTTAAATCGTGAATGTTTCGGTATTTCTAAAACCTGTCACAGGCCGCAAACCTCCCTCTCTTCTTAGCCCAACCCCCTCTACACAACCCACCTAGCGCAACCTAGCCCCGTGTCCGATCAGAGCCGTCGGATCGCGATCGGAAGGTCCGAATACACCCTAAAACTCCAAACCCTAGCTTCTGCCTATAAAAGGAAGGCCTTCCCTTCCAAAAATGGCCTAATCTAGCCTCTCCATCATTTTCCGCACCGGCCAGACCCGCCGTCACCTAAGCCACCGGCACGGCAAACCGGGCGCTGCCACATCACGGTCAGCCTCCCAGCAGCGCCGTAGCCTGCCGCGGCCCGGATCTGGCCCTTCAGGCCCACCTCCACCCGCCGCTGGGCCCGAGCCACGCCCGACCGTGCCCGCTCCCCCGTGCCCGAGCCAGAGCCTTGCCCGAGCCATGCCGCCTACCGCCGCCTGCCACCAGCGAGCAACTCCGCTGGAGGAGCGCCCGCATCGTGCCGCCGCTACTCCAAGCCTCCCCCGCGCACCCCACGCCATGTCCCACCGCTGCATCGCCCGCTCCACCACTCCACCCATAGTGCTGCCGTGCCACGAGCTCACCGGAGCTCCTCCAATGATGGCCGCCGCCATGGACGCAAGGAGCGCCACCGAAGCTCCGTCAGGTGCCATTGACGACCAAATCCGGCCGCCCCGACTTCCCTTCGACCGGATCCGCACCTGCCTCGTGTCGGCATCATGTCCGCCCGCCGCCGTTGTCGGCGTTGACCGTCATGGCCATGGACCCGGCCTCCCCTACCCATCTATGGGACGACCTCGTCCCTGGACTAGGGCGCCCGCAAGACAAGCGCCCGTCCCGAACCGCTCCGTCCCGCTGCATGTCCCCGTCCTGATTTCCCGCGAGGTGAATTGTTTCTAAGTCCCTAAGTGCTTGTTTTATCAGCATGATTGCATTTTATGATGGACGAAACTTTGTGTGTATGTGCACCAGATGGAGGTGCATATTATATGAAAAATCATCTACGTTTTATGCTCTACATGATTGTTACATTTGCATGCATAGTAGGTTGCATCTACATGATCAAATATCTGTTGCAAAAGTGCTTCACACTGTAATCGACAAAAACTGTTAAAACTTGCAAACTATGGTGGATGATTCCATCTAATACGTAGGTCCTTTGTTTGTGGTTTCTTCATGAGGTGCGGTCTATGTTATGCCTACGTTGATGCCATGCCATTGGTTTCCATGCAAATCATCTTTGTCATGTCAATATGTTGCTCTAAAGTGGCTATCGTGTTAAATCAATTTTTCTGTTATGATAAGTTCATTTTTGTGAGCATCATACTAAGCAGTCCATGCCTCCTATGAAGTTGTGCCAATACAATAATTTATAGTGTTTCATGTTTACTTGCTGGTAGTATGTTTTCCGTGCCATGAAATCTATGTTTAGCTATAGTTTTCATCATGTGAACATGCTTACTTAATGTTGTTGTTTTGAGATGCTAAAATAATTCTAAGTCTAAAACGGTTATATTTTGTTGCCCTTTTGCCATATGAATTGCCATTGATATACAACTCCTTTGGTGTTGTCCCCATGGAATGTTTGGTTAAGCATGTTATTTACTACCATGTTGTGCCATTAGTTTCCATGTATAGAAATTGCATCATAGATATTTCCACTGTCAAAGATGTCAATCTGTTAAAAACTGCTGCTCATGTCTACCCTAATTTTCACTAAGTCTGAGAGTGTGCTTATTTCAGATTACCATGCAGTGTTGATGGTAGCCATGCCCATGTGCATAGTTTTATGATGCTCCTATGGAGTTATTTGTAGTGCATCTTATCTTATACCATGTTATGAATTTGCATGCCATTATATGTCATATAGCATATAGTTTTCTTGGTGTCAATATGCCTTCAGATCAACCATGCTCTCCTAAAAATTGTTATTTTCACCAAGTCATAACTGTTGTTCCGATAGCCATCTTGTAAGCTCATTTTCTATTGATACATGCTTCTATTAAATTTGTTGTTATGAGATGAATTGTTTTGCATCATGTAAGATACTGCCCCATGTCTTGTTTGTGCATTTTAGGTTCATGTAGCTTGTTGTTTTGATGTGCGCTAAATGCCATGTTGCTGATTTGGATAGATTTTGTCAAAACCTTGTGTTGCTTGCTATTATTGATCATTTGCTCCATTTTGGACATGCCATATCTGAAAATTGCATACAATTTCATAATATCTTGTCACACCCTTGTTTTCAAATGTTTGTGGTTGTCGTTTGCATGCATTTTGCATTCATGACATATTTATCTTGTGTTGGTCATATCTTTTAGGCCGTATATATATAAATCGCCTAGAATGACGTGTAGCATCACATGGTGCATTTTGTTTTCCTGTTTAATAAACATAAAATATGGCTAGTGCAGATCTGGACCTATTTCGAAATTAACATATGGGGTCGTTTCGGAAATGCCATAAGTTGTTTTTGACCTCATTTAAAATGCCTATATAGTGTAGTTTCATTATGCTTCACCTCTTGCCATGTTTAACAACATTTAAACTTGCCATGTAATTAAATGAGAGTGAACTAAAGATTTGAATGTGTAGTTTCGTTAATATGCAACCTATTTCCTATTGGGTGTGTAGTATTTGATTGTTGTGATTTCCATGCCTTACATATTTAAACCGAACATGAATCATATTTGTTTGCAAATCATACCATGTATATGTTGCGGTGTTTAGCGTGTGTTGATCATTTGTTTCTAGATTGCTTCTTCTCGATGGAGTTCCAAAAGCATTGGGAGTGTGAGGATTCGTTTGCCTATGTTTCGTTTGTCTACTTCATGGATTCATTCTTTTTCCAAGCGGGATCTCAGGCAAGATGACCATTTCCCTGGATACCACTACTATCATTGCTATGGTAGTTGTCTCGCTTCTATCGTTATGTCTCGGTACCTACCACTTGAATGTGAAGCCTCCCAACATTGCCATGAAAATCCTCTAACCCTCCACATGCTAGCAAACCTTTGTTTGTCTAAGTTACCGCTTGGTCAGACCTTCTTATAGCGTTGCTAGTTGCAGGCGCATATTGTTTCCATGTGACAACATGGATATCTTGGGATATCATAATATTATTGCTATTTAATTTAATGCACATATATACTTGAAAGGTGGAAGGCTTGGCCTTTTTCTCGGTGTTTTGTTCCACCTTTGCCACCCTAGTTACTTGTACTGATGTTATGTTCCATATAGAGCGCTCCTAACATGCTTGGGGTTGTTAAGGGGACCCTCCTTGATTTTTCATTTTGGGATAAAACTCTTCTTGCAATGCCCAACATAGGTACTACATTTGCCTATTAACTAATAAAACTGCATAGGGATCCGCGGGCACCCACGGAAAATTAATCAACAACCCCGGCCAATGCTCCTCATGAGTGTTGGTCCAAAATAGAGCACTGTGTGGGCCCACCCAGGGCAACTCGAGTGATTCTTATTAGGCCACTATACACTAGCTCATCCAGTCGTGTCCTGAGAACGAGATACATGGCTCCTATCTGGTTTGTCGACACGTCGGGCGGTCTTGCTGGATTTGTTTTACCTTTATCAAATGTCTTGTGCATCGAGATTCCGAGGTACTTCGGACTATCTCGTGGTTGAGGTTTTCCATCAGGATTCTGAGGATACTACAGGCTATCCCGGACTTGAGGTTTTCCACACAACTTGTGGCTAGTTTGTGATGGATGAGTTGGAGCACCCCTATAAGGTTAAATCTTTTTGAGAGCCGTGCTCGTGATTATGCGGCAACTTGGCTTTTTAAAATCCGATGATAGAAAACTTGAAGTAAACTCGAAGAAAATACACCAACCGTGTGCACAACCGTGAGCGTCTCTTCTTGTGATGTTTGAACCAAGAAGGGAGCACGGTGGGGTTATGAATGAGTCATAAGTATGTGTTCAGGATCACTTCTTGATCATTACTAGTTCACGCCCATTTATGCGTAGATCACTCTTCTTATGCTTGTACTCGTAAGTTAGCAACTCAAATAAATGCTTAGTGCTTGCTGCAGCCTCACCACCTAACCATACCTCACCCATTAAGCTTTGATAGTCTTAATACCCTTGGAAATAAGATTGTTGAGCCCCTCTGGTTCAAAAATTACTACAACAATGGCTGCAGGTATAGGTAATGTGATGCTTTTACGGGAGCGCGATGTTTGTTTGATTTGGAGTCCTTCTTCTTCTTCATCCATCATAGGATGGGTTCCAGGACATCAGCCTGGGATAGCATGGATGGATGTCACTTTTATAGTTTGATTTCGTCCGTAGTCGAACCCTGCTTTTATGTATGACGACTGCTATGGATGTTTGTCTTGAGATGATCATGATTTAGCTCGTGGCGAGTGTAAGCTAATTCCATATACTCATCTCCTCTTTACATGTACTTGTAACGATATCCATTCTTGTGAAACCACGAGATGCGCTTATATCCCTATCAAGGCCCTTGAGCCAAAATAAGGATAGGACCGCATCTTGGGCCTTACATGGGCCCCGACTGGTGGCCTCTCTAGCCGGCTAGGGGGCCCATCGATAGAGAGGTCTTGTCGTTAGTAGGGCCCGCCGGGTGCGGGGTCCCACAAAAGTGGTGGCCTGCCTTGCCTAGTCGTAGTCAGCCATGGTTAGCGGTGCGGCTGGCTCCACTGTAGCCATGCGTGCCCGGTGTTGTGGATGGTTTGCACTATACATCCACTATGCCACCCTCCTTAGTCGCAATTGGCCTCGGTCCGCGGTACAACTGGTTCTACTATAGCCACACATGCACGACGTCATGGAGTGGTTCACACTGTGCGGCCATTGTGTCGCCCCTCTTAGTCATAGTCAGCCTCGGTCAATGGTACGGCTAGCTGCACTATTGCCACACATGCACGTCATCATGGAGTGGTTGGCACTGTCACCACGTTCCATTGTCGTGGTGGTATCTTGTCATACGGAAGGATGGAGAGGCATTGATCCGTCGGCTGGCGGGTCTCCCCGGAGCCGGCCCGCGAGGAGCCCTGCCCTGAGCCGGACCGTGGGGTGGGAGCCGTCTAGGAGGAGCCGACGCTTGAGGGGCGTAGCCGCCCTGATGTTTTGAAATGGGAACTAGCGTCCATGAGCCTACCCCGTGGTTATCCTCCCGAAAAATAGTACCCTGCTCAGCAAGAAAACTATGCAAGAGATATACTTAACAACATAATCAACATAGAAGAAACATATATGTGTAGAAAATTGAGTGTGAACCATGGCAGAAAAACACTTATAAATAGAAACAACCTCACTACAAGAAGACATAAAGTGAAGCCAAGTGTAGCGAGAGGAATCATCTATAAAAAGAATATAATATCAATGACTATAACAGCCCCAGTGCATCCCCTTGCCATATTTGTAATGGGTCATGTGTGAACCTTCTTATTGGCATTATGTGGTTTGAATTATAATCATTTTGCCTCATGACATTTTGTTTGTATCATGGCATCATAATCATCATATCTTTATGCATGTTTTGCCTCATGCTTGTTTATATGTGGTGATGTTCTGTGAGTGTATGTGTGGGAGGTGTGCTTGCAAGTGGAAATTTGGTAGTGTGAAAAACCTCCGTAAGTTCCTTTCCAAAACCCGGCCTAAACCTTTTATTTAGCAATGCTATATATGTTGTGATGCACCGTCCTTTCCCAATAAAAAAGATAATCTTCTTATAAATATTCCGCTATGCATTCTATGTTAGCTCTAAGTCATGGTTGAGAGAATTGTCTTTTGTAACTTCGCAAAAACAGATTCATATGCTAATAATATGTGTTTATTTTGTTTGCTCTAAAAATGACATGACTACTTTTAAAAGCAAGCCATTATTTTGTGAGTACCAATATATTTTTGTTTTCCTAAAAGTCTTTTCCATTCTATTTGGCTCCTTTTTTCTTTTGCCTATTTTATTTAAGGGGCAGCTCAGCAGGGCTTGTTCCCTAGCCGCAGCCCACCTAGCACCGCAACCTAGCCTGGCCCAGCCATGCAGACGGACACATGCCCCCTCCTTAATGCCATCGTCTCCTTCAGAGACATCAAGGGAGAGAGCATTAGTTCCGGTGCCGTGAAGTCTCACGGACGCCGAGGCCAGTGTGTCCCCAGTCCTCCTTTTCAGCCCTTGATGTCCGCTCCCCTACCTAAGGTTTCCCTTTTCCTCCATGCCGCCACCACCTCCTTCCCTTCCCCTTCTTCCTCTTGGTAGGCTCAGTGAGCAAAGAGATTCAGAGGTTTCAGAGAAGGAAAAGAGGCGCACCGTCCATCTCCTCCAACGTCGATCAACTCTGGTGGCATCCTCCTTTCCTCCAAGGATGTCCCGAAGGCCCCCGGCGTCGCACTCGTCCAATTCCCGGAGCTAGGAGTGGGACATCTCTGTAGCGTACCAGGTGCTCCGTCTACGTCGCCTTAATAGTCGACCAACTTCTTGTCCTCATTTTCGACGCCTCCTCCTCATTTGCCAGCCCCTTGGTGATCATCCGGGTGTCTTAGTGTTCTCTCCTACTCGAGTCCGTTGCCGTAGTCCATCGTAGACGCTGTAGCCGTTGTGTTCGAGGCTGGTACACCTTGAGCGACCCTGGAAGCGAGCAAAGCTCATGCCTTGCCTCCTTTTCTTGCCTCTATGCGTGTTCGCAAGTGTACCATCCGCTTGCCTCCAAGATCCTCCCGGCAAGCCTCGACTTGTCTCTGGCGAGCTCCGCCACGAGCACTCGTGCCCTGTTGTAGCTCTGTTTTTTTCAGTTCGTTAGGTTCAGTTAGTGCGTGATATGTTAATAAGGAGCCAAGCCCCCTTCAGTCAACAACCGAGGACGTAGCCAAGTGGTCAGCATGCGCGGATCCCACTTAGGAGGTCTGGGGTTCGATTCCCCCCAGACCATCCTTTTATTTCCCATGTGCATTTCCATGTGTTTATGACAGTGGGCTCGAGGACCCACTTGTCATAGTCTTGGGCCCTAGTGCCTATGGCCACTGGACCCCTCCTTGTTTTTTCCTCTTTGTTTTATCTCTGTTTTAACTTATTCCATTTAGGGAGATATACTAGATCCGTCTTATTCCAAATCTGGCAAGAACCTAGTACATGCCAAATCTGACATATAGCTTCTTATAAGTGAATATGTGATTTTGTGATTGCAATGGCGTGAGATTTATCAATAGCAATATAGGCATGTGATAGGTGATTTTGGGGTAGAAAAATTCAGTGAAGCCAATGGAGGTGTTGGTTTTATCATTTGGACAAGTTTGTGAAAAAGTTGTTTTGTGTTAATATGTCATTTTGTCTTTTTTCACATGAATTAATTCTTGCATTGTATGATGAACTTGTTAACATGGAATATGTTCATTTGTGCATGTGCTAGCCCCTAGTATTTTTGCATGCCATGCTAGATCATTATATGGGTGGTTTTCTTGCTGTCAAGATGCCACCAAAAATGTTGTTTTCAAGTGCTCAAATTCTCTAAGTGTTAGAATCTGTTATTTTCTTTCCATGTTCTCATGATGATTCCCATGAATCTATTGCTCCATTGAGGTTGGCACAATGTTATGTTTTGTAGAGCAAGTTACCCTCTATCATCTTGTGTATTTGGTTTGAAAGAAAGAACTATGCATCATAGTTAGTTTTGCCGTTCAATATTCCATCATGATAAAAATTGCCCGGTTGGTCACTTGTTGAATTTCACTAAGTCTGGAATACTGCCATGTATAATGTCCCATGTTGTGAGGATGAAAGCCATTCATATATGCATATTCTGATGTTGCCACAATGTAATTAGTTGTAGTACATATTGTCCTGCATCACCCTGTTAATTTTCATACCATGAGGTGCCCTCTAGAATATATAATTGTTGTTCTCAAGTTGCTATCATGTTAACTCAGAATCTGTAAAACTAGAATTTTCACTAAGTCCCTAAAAACGATTTCAACATGCCATCTTGTGAGCTCCATTTCCATTGATCCATGCTTCCTTCCATGTTTCTGTACATAGATGAATTGTTGAGCATGCTGTATAATTCCTGTGCTTTGAAACTTGTTGTAGCTCTGGTTATATTTGTCACAAGATGACATGTTGCTGTTCATGGACAGATTGGGTGCTTGAATGTTTTGGGACTTGTGGAAGCTATACTACATTATTTTGCATGATCTCTGGGTCTATTCTTGCTCGATTTTCATTTCCTATCTAGTGGCATCCTTGGAATACCAAGGAATAGCCCATGACCTTCTTCATCTTTGCATTTGTCTCCGTTAACGTTCGTACCTTACCGTGACCATACCATGAGCTTTGTTACTCCGTGCAATGTTCTACATATGAATTTGCATAGATTTTGCATGATGCATTAATATTTTGCATGTTCATGCATGTTCAAACAACTACATATGAGGTTCTGCCTAGAATACTAAATAACTTAATATTTGCATGTGAAACATGACTAACATAGGTTTTATTGGAAATATGCCCCAGAGGCAACAATAAATTGGTTATTATCATATTTCCTTGTTCACGATAATCGTTTATTATCCATGCTATAATTGTATTGATCGGCAACTCAGATACATGTGTGGATACATAGACAACACCATGTCCCTAGTATGCCTCTAATAGACTATCTCATTGATCAAAGATGGCTATGGTTTCCTAGTCATGGACATGAGATGTCATTTGATAACGGGATCATGTCATTAGGAGAATGATGTGATCGACAAGACCCAAACTACAAACGTAGCATATGATCGTGTCAGTTCATTGCTACTATTTTCTACATGTCAAGTATTTGTTCCTATGACCATGAGATCATGCAACTCACTGACACCGGAGGAGTACCTTGTGTGTATCAAACTTCACAACGTAACTGGGTGACTATAAAGGTGCTCTACAGGTATCTCCGAGGGTGTTTGTTGGGTTGGCATGGATCAATACTGGGATTTGTTACTCCGTGTGACGGAGAGGTATCCCAGGGCCCACTCGGTAATACAACATCACTATAAGCCTTGCAAGCAATGTGACTAAAGAGTTAGCCACGGGATCTTGTATTATGGAACGAGTAAAGAGATTTGCTGGTAACGATATTGAACTAGGTATAGAGATACCGGCGATCGAAACTCGGGCAAGTAACATAACGAAGAACAAAGGGAACAACATACGGGATTAACTGAATCCTTGACATGAAGGTTCAACCGATAAAGATCTTCGTAGAATATGTAGGAACCAATATGGGCATCCAGGTCCCGCTATTCGTTATTGACCGTAGAGGTGTCTCGGTCATGTCTACATAGTTCTCGAACCCACAGGGTCTGCACACTTAAGGTTTGGTGATGTTTCGGTAGTATAGAGTTATGTATGGTGGTGATCGAAGGTTGTTCGGAGTCCCTAATGAGATCCCGGACATCACGAGGAGCTCCAGAATGGTTCGTAGGTAAATATTGATATATAGGAAGTCCTGTTTTGGTCACCGGAAAAGTTTCGGGCTCATCGGTAGTGTACCGGGAGTGCCGGGAGGGTACCCGGGGACCATCGGGAGGGGTGTCTCGACCCAAGGGCTACATGGGCTGTGGGAGGAGGTAAAAAAGCCCATGGTGGGCTGGCCGAAGCCTCCTCTAAGGTCCCATGCGGCTGGAGTGGTTGGAGAAGGAAAAAAATCCAAAGGTGCAGAGGTGGAAAGAGTTTCCAAGTGGAAAGGAGGAATCCTACTCCTAATAGGATTGGAGTAGGACTCCTCCACCTCCAATTTCGACCAAACCTTGAGGGTTTGAGGCTGTCTCCTCCCCTCACTCCCTCCTATATATACTAGAGAATTTAGAGGAAAAATCTAACCCTAATAGACACATGCTACCTCTCCTCTAGATCGCAGTTTCTCCTATAGATCACTTTTCAGTGGTGCTTAGGCGAAGCCCTGCTAAATAGCTCCACCTCCATCGCCACAACACCGTCGCGCTGCTAGAGAACTCATCTACCTCTCCGCTTCCTCTTGCTGGATTAAGAATACGGAGATCGTCATCGAGCTGTACATGTGCTGAACGTGGAGGCGCCGTCCGTTCGACGCTAGATCAAAAGGACCGTGATCAGGATTGCGAGACGGATCGTGATGAGATCGCGGGACGGATCGTGATGAGTTCGCAGGACGGATCATGATTGGATCGCGGGACGGATAGTGATGAGATCGCAGGATGCTCGGCGATTTGGACCGCGAAGACGTTCGACTACACCAACCGCGTTTCTTAACGCTCCCCGCTTAGCGATCTTAATGGGTATGTAGATTCACTCTCCCTCTCGTAGATGCTCATCACCATGGATAGATCTTGCATGTGTGTAGGATTTTTTTTTGTTTCCCATGCAACGTTCCCCAACAGTGGCATCATGAGCTAGGTCTATGTGTAGATGAGATCTCGAGTAGAACACAAAGAGTTTGTGGGCGTTGATGCTTAGCTTGCTTCCTCCCTTGGTCGTGTTTTGGTTCAGCGGTATTGTGGGATGAAGCGGCCCAGACCAACCTTACTCGTATGCTTACGAGAGACCGGTTCCATCGACTCACGTGTAACTTTGTTGCACAAAGATGGATGGCGGGTGTCTGTTTCTCCTACTTTAGTTGGATCAGATTCGACTAAGGCGGTCCTTGAGAAGGTTGAAAAGCAACTTATGTATCACCATTGTGTTTTATGCGTAGGTGATAATTGTTCTTGCTAGATACCTGTAGTAGCCATGTAAAACATGCAACAACAATTAGAGGACGTCTAACTTGTTTTTGCAGGGTATGTTGTGATGTGATATGGCCAATTACATGATGAGATATATGTGATGTATGAGATTATCATGTATTGCATAGAATATCACGACTTGCATGTCAATGAGTACGGCAACCGGTAGGAGCCATAGGGTTGTCTTTAATTATCGTATGACCCGCGTGTTAATCATTAAGCACTATGTAATGCTTTACTTCATCGCTAAACGATAGCAATAGTAGTAGAAGCATGGTGGGCGCGACAACCCCGATGGCGACACATTGATGGAGATCAAGATGATGGAGATCATGGTGTCATGCCAGTGACGATGGAGATCATGCCGGTGCTTTCAAGATGGAGATCAAAAGCACAAGTTCATGGCCATATCAGGTCACTTATGATTTGCATATGATGTTAATCCTTTTATGCACCTTGTTTTGCTTAGGACGACGGTAGCATTATAAGGTGATCCCTCACTTAATTTCAAGATAGATTGTGTTCTCCTCGAGTGTGCACTGTTGCGAAAGTTTGTCGTGTCGAGACACCACGTGATGATCGGGTGTGATAGACTCTATGTTCACATACAACGGGTGCAAGCTAGTGTTGCACATGCAGAACACTCGGGTTAAACTTGACGAGCCTAGCATGTACAGACATGGCCTCGGAACACAAGAGACCGAAAGGTCGAACATGAGTCATATAGAAGATATGATCAACATGATGATGTTCACCATTGAAACCACCTCAACTCACATGATGATCGGACTTGAGTTGGTGAATTTGGATCATGTATCACTCGAATGACCAGAGGGATGTCAATTTGAGTGGGAGTTCTTAAGTAATATGATTAATTGAACTCATTATCATGAACATAGTCAGTAGTGTCTTTGCAAATTATGTTGTAGATTACTAGCTCACGCTGTAGCTCCCTAGAATTTTTATATGTTCCTAGAGAAATAGAGTTGAAAGATGATGGTAGCAATATTGTGGACTGGGTCCGTGATCCCAGGATTTTCCTCATTGCTGCATAGAAGGCTTATGTCCTTAATGTACTGCTCGGTGCGCCACCCCCTCTAGCATTGTCTATAGATGTTGTGATCATCTGACAAGCACGTTCCGATGACTACTTGATAGTTTAGTGCGTCATGCATTACGGCTTAGAATTGAGGCTCCAAAACGTTTTGAACGTCACGGAACATATGAGATGTTCTAAGAGCTGAAATTGGGATCTCAGGCTCGTGCCCGTGTTGTGAGATATGAGATCTTCAACAAGATTCTTTGCCTGCAAGATGAAGGAGAAAAGCTCAATCATTGAGCATGTGCTCAGATTGTCTGGGTGCTACAATCGCTTGAATCGAGTGGGAGTTGATCTTCCAGATAAGATAGCGATTGATATAGTTCTCCAAGTCACTGTCGCTAAGCTACTAGAAGTTGGTGATAAACTATAAAATGCCAGGGATGGAAATAATGATCCCTGAGCTGTTCGCGATGTTTGACACTGCGAAGGTAGAAATCAAGAAGGAGCATCAAGTGTTGATGGTTAGTAAAACCACTAGTTTCGAGAAGGGCAAGGGCAAGGAGGGAAACTTCATGGATGGCAAGTCAGTTGCTGCTCCAGTGAAGCAACCCAAAGTTGAACCCAAACCCGAGACTAAGTGCTTGTATTATGAGGTGAGCGGTCGCTGAAGCGGAACAACCCTAGATACTTGGTAGATAAGAAGGCTGGCAACGTTGACACAAGTGTATTTGATATACGTGTTATTGATGTGTACCTTGCTAGTACTCCTAATGGCACCTGGGTATTGGATACCTGTTCGGTTGCTAATTGTTAGTAACTCGAAGTAAAAGCTACGGAATAAACAGAGACTACCTAAGGGTGAGGTGATGATGTGTGTTGGAAATGTTTCCAAGGTTGATGTGATCGACATCGCACACTCTCTCTACCTTCGGGATTAGTGACGAACCTAAATAAATGTTATTTGGTGTTTTGAGTTGAGCATGAACGTGATTAGATCGTGTTTATTGCAACAAGGTTATTCATTTAAGTTAGAGAATAATTGTTATTCTGTTTACATGAATAATACCTTCAATGGTCATGCACCCAGTGAGAATGGTTTGTTGAATCTTGATCATAGTAATACAGATGTTCATAACATTGATTCCAAAAGATACAAAGTTAATAATGATAGTACCACATACTTGTGGCAGTGCTGCTAAATGTCATATTGGTACAAATCGCATGAAGAAACTCCATGCCGATGGATCTTTGGACTCATTCGATTTTGAATCGATTGAGACATGCCGACCATGCCTTTTGGGCAAGATGACTAATACCCTGTTTTCCGGCTTGATGGAACGGGCAAGTGACTTATTGGAAATGATACATGTTGATGTGCGGTCCAATGAGTGTTGTAGCATGTGGTGGATATCGTTATTTTCTTACCTTCACTGATAATTTGTGTAGATATAGTGTATATTTACTTAATGAAATACAATTCTGAATCGTTTGAAAAGTTCAAGCAGAATCGGAGTGAAGTTTGAGATCATCATGACGAGAAGATAAAATGTCTACAATATGATCGTAGAGGTGAATATCTAAGTTACGAGTTTGGTATACAACTTAAGAAAATGTGAAAAGTTGTTTCACAACTCACGCCACCTGGAACACCATAGTGTGATGGTGTGTCCGAACGTCGTAGTCGTGCTCTATTGGATGTGGTGCGAATTATGATGTCTCTTATCATTTTACCACTATTGTCTTGGGTTGTGCATTAGAGACAACTACATTCACTTTAAATTGGGCACCATCTAAATCCGTTGAGATGACACCATATGGTTTGGCAGAAACCTAAGCTGTCATTTCTTAATGTTTGGGGTTGCGACGCTTATGTGAAAAGAGTTTTCACCTAATGAGCTCGAACCCAAAGCAGACAAATGCATCTTCATGGAATACCCTAAGAACAATTGGGTATACCTTCTATCTCAGATCCAAGTACGAAGTGTTTGTTGCTAAAATGGGTCCTTTATCGAGAAAAAGTTTCTCTTGAAAGAATTGAGTGGGAGGAAGATAGAACTTGATGAGTTTGTTGAACCTTTGTTTCAACCAGAGAGTAGCGTAGCACAGAAAGATGTTTCTGTGGAACCAACGTCAGTTGAAGAGGAAGTAAATGATGATGATCATGAAGCTTCGGATCAAGTTACTATCGAACCTCGTAGGTCGACAAGGATGCGTACTGTTCCTGAGTGGTACGACAACCCTGTCTTGGAGGTCATGTTGTTGGAAAACGATGAACCTACGAGATATGGAGAAGTAATGATGGGCCCGGATTCCACAAATGGTTAGAGGCCATGAAATCTGAGAAAGGACCCATGTATGAAAACCAAGTATAGACTTTGGTAGACTTGCTTGTTGGACGGTAGGTCGTCGAGTACAAATGGACCTTTGAGATGAAGACAGACGCCGATGGTAAATGTCACCATTTATAAAGCTCGACTTGTCACAAAGAAGTTTCCGACAAGTTCAAAGAGTTGACTGCGATGAGACTTTCTCACTCGTAGCGATGCTAAAGTCTGTTGGAATCATGTTAGCAGTTGCTGCATTTTTCAATTATGAAATCTGGCAGATGGATGACAAAACATCGTTTCCTTAACAGTTTACTTGAGGAAAAGTTGTATGTGATACAACTAGAAGGTTTTGTCAGTCCTAAGGATGCTAAAAGGTGATCAAGCTTCAGTGATCCTTCTATGGACTGAAGCAAGCGTCTCGGAGTTGGAATATACACTTTGATGAGGTGATCAAAGTTTTTGAGTCTATACAAAGTTTATGAGAAACTTGTATTTACAATAAAGTGAGTGGGAGCACTATAGAGTTTCTGATAAGCATATGTGGTTGACATATTGTTGATCGAAAATGATGTAGAATTTCTAGAAAGCATAAAGGGTTGTTTGAAAGGAGTTTTTCAAAGGAAGACCTCGATAAAGATACCTAATTATTGATCATCAAGATTTATAGAGATAGATCAAGATGCTTGATGAGACTTTGAATGAGTACATACCTTGACAAGATTTTGAAAGAGTTCAAAATGGATTAGTCAGAGAGAAGTGTTCTTGCCTGCTTTGTAAGGTGTGGAGTTGAGTGAGACTCAAAGCTCGATCATGACAGAAGAAAGAGAAAGGACAAATGTCGTCCCCTATGCCTTAGCCATAGGCTCTGTATAGTATGCCATGCTGTGTACCGCACCTGTGTGTGCCTTGCCATGAGTCCGTCAAGGGGTACACGAGTGATCCAGGATTGGATCACTGGACAACGGTCAAGATCATCCTTAGTAACTAAAAGACTAAGGAAATGTTTCTCGATTATGGAGGTAAGAAAGAGTTCATCGTAAAGAGTTACGTCGATGCAAGCTTTAACATTGATCCAGATGGCTCTTAGTAGCAATCCGGATACGTATATTGGAGCAGCCATTTGGAATAGTTCCGAGTGGAGTGTGGTAGTAGTATTTACAGTATAACATAGAGATTTGAAAAGTACACACAGATCTGAATGTCGCAGACCCGTTGACTAAAATACCTCTCTCTCACATGCAAAGCATGATCAAGCCCCAGAACTCATTGGGTGTTAGATTCATAACAATGCGAATCACATGGTGATGTGAACTAGATTATTGACTCTAGTGCAAGTGGGATACTATTGGAAATATGCCCTAGAGGCAATAATAAATTGGTTATTATCATATTTCCTTTTTCATGATAATCGTTTATTATCCATGCTATAATTGTATTGATCGGAAACTCAGATACATGTGTGGATACATAGACAACACCATGTCCCTAGTATGCCTCTAATAGACTAGCTCGTTGATCAAAGATGGTTATGGTTTCGTAGTCATGGACATGAAATTTCATTTGATAACGGGATCATGTCATTAGGAGAATGATGTGATGGACAAGACCCAAACTACAAACGTAGCATATGACCGTGTCAGTTCATTGCTACTGTTTTCTACATGTAAAGTATTTGTTCCTATGACCATGAGATCATGCAACTCACTGACACCGGAGGAGTACCTTGTGTGTATCAAACTTCACAACGTAACTGGGTGACTATAACGGTGCTCTACAGGTATCTCCGAGGGTGTCTGTTGGGTTGGCATGGATCAAGACTGGGATTTGATACTTCGTGTGACAGAGAGGTATCTCAGGGCCCACTCGGTAATACAACATCACTATAAGCCTTGCAAGCAATGTGACTAAAGAGGTAGTCACGGGATCTTGTATTATGGAACGAGTAAAGAGACTTGCCGGTAACGAGATTGAACTAGGTATAGAGATACCGATGATCGAAACTCGGGCAAGTAACATACCGAAGAACAAAGGGAACAACATACATGATTAACTGAATCCTTGACATAGAGGTTCAACCGATAAAGATCTTTGTAGAATATGTAGGAACCAATATGGGCATCCAGGTCCTGCTATTGGTTATTAACCGTAGAGGTGTCTCAGTCATGTCTACATAGTTCTTGAACCCACAGGGTCTGCACACTTAAGGTTCGGTGATGTTTCAGTAGTATAGAGTTATGTATGGTGGCGATTGAAGGTTGTTTGGAGTCCCGGATGAGATCTCAGACGTCAAGAGGAGCTACGGAATGGTCCGGAGGTAAATATTGATATATAGGAAGTCCTGTTTTGGTCACCGGAAAAGTTTCGGGCTCATCGATAGTGTACCGGGAGTGCCGGGAGGGTACCGGGGGACCATCGGGAGGGGTGTCTCAACCCAAGAGGCTACATGGGATGTGGGAGGAGGTAAACCATCCCCTGGTGGGCTGGCCGAAGCCTCCTCTAAGGGCCCATGCGGCTGGAGTGGTTTGAGAAGGAAAAAAAATTCCAAAGGTGGAGAGGTGGAAAAAGTTTCCAAGTGGAAATGAGGAATCCTACTCCTAATAGGATTGGAGTAGGACTCCTCCACCTCCAATTTCGACCAAACCTTGAGGGTTTGAGGCTGCCTCCTCCCCTCCCTCCCTCCTATATACACTAGAGGATTTAGAGGAAAAAAGCTAACCCTAATAGCCACATGCTACCTCTCCTCTAGATCGTAGTTTCTCCTCTAGATCAGTTTTCACCACCATTCTAGGCGAAGCCCTGCTGAATAGCTCCACCACCATCGCCGCAACGCTGTCGTGCTACTGGAGAACTCATCTACCTCTCTGCTCCCTCTTGCTGGATTAAGAAGGCGGAGATCGTCATCGAGCTATACGTGTGCTGAACGCGGAGGTGCCGTCCGTTTGGCGCTAGATCGAAAGGACCATGATCAAGATTGCGAGACGGATCACGATGAGATCGCGGGACGGATCGTGATGAGTTCGTGGGACGGATCGTGATTGGATCGCGGGACGGATCATGATGAGATCACGGGATGCCCGGCGATTCGGATCGCGAAGACGTTCGACTACACCAACCGTGTTTCTTAACGCTTCCCGCTTAGCGATATACAAGGGTATGTAGATCCACTCCCCCTCTCGTAGATTCTCATCACCATGGATTGATCTTGCGTGTGCATAGGAATTTTTTTGTTTCCCATGCAACGTTCCCCAACAGGTTTGCCATGTTATTTGCATCAATATGATCATGCATCATCTTGATTGCGTATTGCACTTTGGTTGTATGTTTATTGGTGATGTTGCTATTTGGGTAGACCCAAGTGACGAGCCTGAGTACGAGGATCCCGGAGAGAACGTCTATGAGGACCCAACTCTGTATCCCCCTAAAGACACAACAGGCAAGACGATCGTACTCGGATCCTGACACTGTTTTTGCCATGATAGATGTATCGCTCTTAACATTATGTTTCATTACCTACCACATACATGTCAAGCCTCCTAAATTTCCATGAAAGCCTCTAACCCCTCCACTACCTAGAAAAACCTTGTTTGGCTAAGTTACCGCTGCTCAGCCCCTCTTATAGCGTTCTTAGATGCAGGTGCAGGTTGTTTCCATGTGATAACATGGATATCTGGAGATATCACAATATCTTTGCTATTTAATTTGATGCACCTATATATCTTGGTAAAGGTGGAAGGCTTGGCCTTTTGTCTCATGTTTTGTTCCACTTTTTCCGCCATAGTTACTTGTTACCGGTGTTATGTTCCATATTTTGTGCTCGTAACATGCTCGGGGTTGTTATGGGGACCCCCTTGACTATTCGTTTAAGATTAAAAATTGTCTTGCAATGCCCAAAATTTGTCAAGAATATACCCCACGGTATAATCCGGCCTGAAGTATGACCCGACCGGGACTTGGCGACTCACTAGAGCCCTGGCCGAACTTGACGATTCATTGGTGACCCGGCAGGAGGTATGACCCGGCTCGTCATATGGCGGCTCATGCGTTACCTCTATTACTGGGTCATAGGACGACCAGGCCCATGGCCTAGCATGCGAGCCGATGCAAGGCGGCTCATGGATGGGCCTGGATGGGCGGCTGACAAGAGAAGGCCCAAAGGAGAGAAAGGACTCCCTCACGAAGGAAACAAGACCTAGATTAGGATTCATGAAAGACTAGTCCTAGTACGACTCCCAGTAGGATTCTACATGTAAACCTACCCCTTCCACCTATATAAGGAGGTGCAAGGCGCCCCAAGAGGGATAGGTTAAGACAGACATAAATCATTAGAGATAGACAAATTAGAGGCTCTCGAAATTAGAGGTAGTGATCCCGCACCCTTGTAACCGAGAGATCTTCCTCATCATCAATACAAGACAAGTAGGACATATGCTTTTACCTCCATTGGAGGGGACGAACCTGGGTAAACTCGCGTCTCTCGATTCCGACCAACCCCTCTCAAGCCGCCACATAGTTGCGTTGGCCTCACACCTAAGTCCGTTAGCCCGAACATCCTGCCATGATAAATCCACGACAGTTGGCGCCCACCGTGGGGCTCGCATGGTGGTGTTTTGTTCTTGGAGGGATCTCCCCAGGGATCGAGAAGCTCGCTATGAGCCGGATGAAGAAGAGCCGGTTCGGAAGGATGTGCATCAGTTCTGAGTTAATGAGGAAAAAAATGGAAAAGTGTCGTGGTGGCCTCAGATCGGATCATAGCAATTTTAAGCCAAACCACTTGTACGCAATCACCAAAAGATATGGGCCGGCCTCGGTGTGGATTCCCACGTAGAAGGCGTCAACAACGACCAGCCACACAAAAATTAATTGGGAGGCAAAATTCCTTTGTGTGCATGCTGGGCCGCCCGCCAACCGCAATGTCAAACAGACATGGACTCGGGCTAGTTAGTCCATCGCCCCAGCCTCGGCTCGCCGGCGCACATCTACCACCGCGGCCTTGCCTCGCAGTGCCAGTCCCCACGCACCATTGCATCGGGCCACCGCAGTGCCATTCTCCGTGCGCGGTTGCATCGGGCTTGGAGCCGCCATCGCACCATGAGCATCCGTCCTTGCCGCCTGCGTCGCCTCGTCTCTGCCTTTCTTCCAGACTATGCCAACACCATGGTTCGAACCGGACACCGCTGGCCATTGCTGCCTCTAAACACAAGTAATTCCTGGAGCAGGAGACAAACACGGATTAGAGAAAACAACTATAGCTTGGAGATCACAACAGAGGCGGACTCGGCCTCCACCGTACAAAGCGTCGGCTCACCTCCGCCACTTCGGCCTTGGCTCTGCCACACAGCTGCTCCCGCGAGCCTCCCTTTGACTCAACTCACCTACTGGCGCGGCTTACCAGAGCCCGAGCCGACCACATCTCGGCCACACACCGCTTGACTTGCCACACACGCTCGCGTTGCTGGCTCAGCTCCGTCTTCGCCATGGATGAGCCGCCGCCATGGGTAACCGCCGCGCCGCCTCTCTCACGCCCAAGATGCGCGCCTATCCGTTTAAGGCACGAGGGCTTCGCAAGGGATAGAGGCGCATCTTGCCGTTAGCAAGAATAGTATCATCAAAACATACAATACTGAATGAGAAGAGTATACAAGTTGGCTTACACTCGCCACATGCTAACTTACAATGTCACTCAAATCATAGCATCAAATTGAACACAGGGTCCGACTATGGATGAAATCAAACGATAAAAGAAGTTGCAAATGATACTATCAAGTTATCCCAACGATCATGACCAGGTCCTCTACACATCCGGATACGTCACGTACAGCCTGCCTCTCTCCTCATCATACTCCCACCGGAGCCGAGTAAGATCATCCTGCACGAACTCATGTGAACCTGCACCTGGATTATTGTAGTAAACTGTGAGCCACAGAGGACTCAACTATCATGTGCCCGGGTACCAAGACTATTTAAGCTTTAGGAAGGAAGGGGGTGATGTTTAGTTTGCAGCAACACTAAGCATTATATGGCGGCTAACTTACACAACAAGAATATAAATGTGAGTGGCCTACGAAGAACGATCGAATCTAGTATAACCTCTATGAGATCCTGAACACTTACTTACGTCAATCATAACCCCACCCTGTTCTCTCTCGGATCATGTTCATGAGCAGAGACGATCATAGTTACTCACACAGTTGGTGTATTTTAATTAGAGTTCACTTCAAGTTTGCTATAACCGGGTGTTAAACAAATATCCAAGTTGCCACATAACCGCGTGCACGGCTTTCCGAAAGATTTAACCATGCAGGGGTGCTCCAACTAATCCATTACCAAATTAACCACACTCCGCGGGAATACCTTGACTGCGGATCTCGCGATCATCATAGGTGATTCCAAAGGAATTCTAACACCTCGAGTAAAACCCGAAGAAAGTCAGTCTCCACACGCAAGACACTCGATAAAGGTAAAACGAATCCAGCAAGACCTCCCGACGTGTCGACGAACCCGATAAGAGCCGCGTATCTCATTCTCAGGACATGACGGATGAGCAATGGTTACCACGCCAATCACCGAGTTGCCCCGGGCGGCGTTAATAAGCTGCTCTGGGTTGGACCAACACTCATGCGGAGCACTGGCCCGGGGTTGATTAAATTATCCAGGGGTTTGCAAGACCCTATGCAATTTTATTAAGTTGTTAGGCAAATGTAGTACCAATGTTGGGTCTTGCCATACAAGTTTTAATCTCAACCGAATAACAAGGGGGTCCCCATAACAACCCCGAGCATGTTACGAGCGCAAAGTATGGAAAACATAAGACCGGTAACAAGGAACTAATGGCGGTACGAGCGGAAAAAATTACTTAGCAAAAGGCCAAGCCTTCCACCAATACCAGATATATATGTGCATTAAATTAAATAACATAATTTATTTGTGTTATCCAAACCATGTTATCACATGGAATGACCTGCACCTGCAACTAAGAACGCTATAAGAGGGGCTGAGCAGAAGTAACTTAGCCAATCAATGGTTTGCTGGGATGTGGAGGTTAGAGGCTGTCATGGAAACATGGGGGCTGATATCATGTGATAGGTAGTACAATTGTAATGATAATAACGAGAAACTAGCAAGCAAAGATAGTATTGGGATCGGGGTACGATCATCTTGCCTGTTGGTTCTTCAGCGGAACAAGTAGCGGGATCCTCGTAGTGGTACTCTCCAGGGTCCTCGAACTCAGTATCGACACTCACATCTACCCAAGAGAAACAGCAAATAAATAACTAACCAAGGTGCAATGCACAACCAAGATGATGCATGATCCATTTAATGAAGGATTATAACATGACAATCCAAAACTAGTCATGTTTCACATGCAAAGTTGTTTATTAATGGATCTGGACAGAACCTCATGTTAAGTTATTTATACATGCATGAACATGGAAAATATGGATGCATCATGCAAAATCGATGAAAATGCATATAAGGATCGCAAGAAACGGAGGTACGGTTCTCGAGATACGCTCACGACAAGGTACGGAGGAAAAACACAAGATCACCAAATACCTGGGCTAGTTCTTGGTATTCCAAGGTGGCCACTGGACAGGTGATGAAAAACCAATCACAATAGACACAAGAATCACTCAATTCCATGGAGTATAGCTCCCTCAACTCAGAAAACAAGATAGCAGCCAATCTGCCACAAAACAGCAACATAGCAATTTGAAAAGCTCACAACTAGAGCTACAGGAATCCTACAGCCACAAACAAGACATGGACAGAATCTACTCAACACCCACATCATTTCATTCAACTATTCAATCAGCAAAAGGGGCACACATAAATATGCATGGAGCAATCAAGTAGGCATGATGAATCAGGTTTTTAGGGACAGTGAAAATTCCATCTTTCTGGAATCTGGGTTAACAAAGTAGCAAGTTGACAACAATGGTTAAATATGCTAGAGAGCTCCAAATGGCATGAAAATTAACAAGATGGTATATGGCAACATACACTACAATTAACTAACAGTGAGCATGATGAAATAACAACCACAGCACTAGCTACACCCTACCTCACATGGCAAAACAATAACAGTAGGGTCTCCAGACTTGCCATTTCTAAGCAGGATGAACAGTAACAGAAAGTAGCCAACTAAACATCATGGTTCCCGCTGATCTGGGGACTGATCATAAATAACAAAAATACTGGGACATTACCAGAAACATGGACTAACAAACTCATGTTGGCAAGAACTTAAAATCATGCATGGATTAATTCATAATAAAAAGACAAAAGGGCATCACAGCATAAAATGCAGTTTTGTCAAGTTGCCCCAAAGTCAAATCTGACTTCACAGGTGCATACATGGGTTGATTCTACCCCAAAATCATTACTCATACCTATATGCTTGCATGGAACATGAGGGAGCAATGCTAGGTCAAAATTAGGCCCTATAATTCATGGATGACTTATGACACATAAGTGAAATGATGGGAATGCCCAAGAATGACATGAGACCTATGCATACAAGTTGGAAATGCTTAAATATCAACCTAGGAACATGTTAAATGCCATGGCATCAATATGTAAGTATGAGACTAGCTAAAAGAAGAACCATGGCCATATGCACATAAGGGGGAGAACTACACATGGAGCTATTCATACACATGTGGGTGTGTATGTAGAACAGACACACACATCTCACACAATCATACCACACATGGCATCACCTCTATATGCCAATCACACACATACACAAGTATGTATGTGTGCATGGTGCATACACAAACACACTCCCACTACTCAAGCATATACACTCACAACACACAAGCACACACACACAAGCATGTGTATGTGTCACACACACACACACATACACACACACTAAACCTACATCTATGTGTATGCAAAACACACTCTCACACACATCTACAACACATGACACCACACCCAACACACAAGCACATACATGTGCACAAACACTCACATAGATGGTGCACCACACACCCAACACACACACACTAACACTACTCATACCTACACATGTATGGGTGTGTGAGACACACACACACAAGCACACATAACACTACACTATGCCAACACCTCCACACACTCATGCACACACATGTGTGTATATGCAAGAAGCACATACACACACATGCACCTACTAACTCACACCTCTACAAATAATTCCTATGCATGGCATGTATGCATACATATGCATATGCACCACTAGGTGCATACACACACATACATGCTACAAACAAACACACACACACACACACACTCTAAGGCACACACACATACATACATGAGACAGCAAAAATAAAAAAAGGAACCTGATCCTACACATACATACATACACACTCAATAAATAAAAGGAAAGAAAAACAAGCAAAAGAAAGAAAAAAAGGGGGGAAGGAGAAGGGGGATTCGAACCCCAGACCCCTTGGGAACGCACAGCATGCCACACCACTGGGCTACGGGCTCGATTGCTACCAGAGGAGGGGCAATCTGCACTAATACACACACACTACAACACTAACGAAACTGAATCGCAACGACACCGGCAACAGGGAAATACGGCGGCGATTCCGACCGCGACTGGGCTCCTCCGGCGACGGAGAGCGTCGGAATCGAAAGAGGGAGCGCGGGGGCTCTGTCCCTCATCTCGTCTCGCGACGGGGGGGGGGGGACCGGAGGCAAGCTCAAGCTCGGAGTTTTCTGGCCGGCGGCGACGTCCTATGACTATGACGAGGAGAGGGGGCATGAGGACCGGCTGCTCACCGAGGGGCGGACGACGGCGACACGGGCTCGACGGAGGGGAAGAAGAGCTCGGGGGCACGCGATGACGGATGGGAAGCAGGGGAAGAAGACGGCGGCGACAGCTTCTCTACCGCGGCGACGACACCGGCGGGGTGGCGCTGCGGAGGGGCTAGGACCCGCCTAGCACCTGGAATGGAGCGGCGGCGGCACCAGGAATGTTCCTGTCATCCCCAACGGCGACGAGCACCACCGGAGGTGATGATGTGACGACGAACTCTCTCTCTCTGAACTGGCTCCTCTGAACTTACCTGATGGGAGGAGGGAGAAGGAGGAGAATTGGAGGGAGAGGGGAGGAGCGGCGGCGGCAGGGAGGAGAAGAAGGAGGGGGAAGGAACCCTAGGGGCGCGCGCTTAAAAGGAGACCGACCTCGACGTCTGGGCTAACGGCGACGGCGACGGAGCTCACCTGCTCCTCTCTGCTCGCACACACTCTCCGACGGAGGAGGAACATGGGGAGCAGGTAGCCGTCCTCCTACCTGGGCTGGGCCACGCAGGGAGGAGCCGGCCCAGCTCTGCCTCCACACACAGATAAATAAAACCCTAGGGGTTTTCCTATTTAATAAAACAGCCACACAAAGATAAATCCCTAGGCCATTTTAAACAGGGTTTTTAGCAAAACAAAAATATTTTTGTAAAGGAAATAATCTGCTGCATTTAATAAAAATATGAAGTTGAATTATTTAGCAAGTTAATTTAATTATTAAATAAAAGGCAGCTCTTGTTAAATTAAAAACACCAAACCACCAAGCACCAAACACCAAATGTATCACACCCTAAATTCCTAATATTAATAGGACCACCTCTTGAACATTTTTGAAAGATTCAAATAGCAAGTAAATCTGGTCATCTCAATTAAATGAAGAGAGGGGAAGATGGGAGGTGATGTTTGAAAAGAAGAGGAGAGGGGAAGAGAGGTGACACATAAGGATCCAACCACACACAACATATCACACACCACAAAACAAACCCACTCATCTCCATCACATCAACTCAAAACACAATAAGGTGGCATGGCAAGATGAAAGAATGATGCATGAATGCCATTCAACACATGGGACAAGGTGCAAGTCATACATAACTCAGACACAAGGTTCAACAATGGGGTTACATGCCAAAATAGGTAGGGACATCACTTGGGATGTCACAACTCTCCCACACTACAAGAGGATCTCGACCCGAGATCTAGGAACAAAAGAAGTCCAAAAATTCAGAACGGAGCAGGTCCTCGCATTCCCAAGTAGCTTCTTTGTCGGAATGATGAGACCACTTCACCTTGAGGAACTTGATAGACTTGTTGCGAGTCTTACGCTCAGTTTCTTCAAGAATAGCAACTGGGTGCTCACGATAAGAGATATCTCCTTGAAGAAGATGTCTTAGAGGTCAATGGTCCACTCAGGAGTCTTGAAGCATTTCCGGAGCTGAGAAACATGGAAGACATCGTGCACATTTGCAAAATTTGGAGGAAGCTCTAGTTGATATGCAAGACCACGTCTCTTGCCAACAACTTTGAAAGGACCAACGAAACGAGGAGCTAGCTTCCCTTTTATTCCAAACCGCTGAGTGCCTTTCATGGGAGAGACTCTGAGATAGACTAGATCATCCACTTGGAAAGAAACATCCCGATGTTTGTTATCATAATAACTCTTCTGTCGGGACTGAGCTGCTTTGAGGTTCTCACAAATGACATGGCACATTTCTTCTGCTTTAGTGATCATGTCATTGCCCAAAATCTGACGCTCACCGGTTTCAGACCAGTTAAGCGGGGTATGACACTTTCTGCCGTAGTGAATCTCGAAAGGGGCCTTGCCTGAGCTAGCTTGGAAGCTATTGTTGTATGAGAATTCAGCATAAGGAAGGCAATCTTCCCACTTCACGCCGAACGAAATCACACAGGCTCTGAGCATATCTTCAAGAATCTGATTGACTCTCTCAACTTGACCACTTGTCTGCGGATGGAACGCCGTGCTGAAACGGATCTTAGTACCCATAGCAGTCTGGAAGGACTCCCAAAACTTGGAAGTGAAGAGACTTCCACGGTCAGAAGATATGAGTTGAGGAATGCCATGCAAAGACACTATCCTTGACATATACAACTCTGCAAGCTGAGCTGCCGAGATAGATTCTTTGACTGGCAGGAAATGAGAAACTTTTGACAGCTTGTCGATAACCACAAAGATGGCATCATTGCCTCTCTTGGACTTGGGGAACCCAGTTACGAAATCCATCTCCACATGATCGAATTTCCACTCTGGGATAGGCAAAGGCTGAAGAAGACCTACTGGACGTTGATGCTCCGCTTTCACCCTGCGACAAACATCACACTCGTTCACGAACTGAGCAATTTCACGTTTCATGCGAGTCCACCAGAAGGTTTGCTTGAGATCCTGATACATCTTTGAACTGCCTGGATGAATGGATAGCAGAGAATTATGTGCTTCGTCCATGATAACATTTCTGAGATCACCTTTTGGAACAACAAGACGGTCCTCAAAGAACAAGGTATCTTTGTCATCAATATGAAAGCACTTATACTTCGGAATGCTCTTGGCCACACCTTTCTTCACTTTCTTCACCATAGTGTTTAGCAGCTACGCTTGGCGAACCTGATCTTCCAGAGTCAGAGAGACTTGAAGATTGGCAAGAAATCCTTGCGGAATCATCTGAAGGTTGAGCTTACAGAATGCTTCGCAAAGCTCGGGTTGAAGAGGCTTCAAGATCAGACTATTGCACTATGCCTTATGGCTGAGCACGTCTGCAATGACATTTGCTTTCCCTGGAGTATACTCAATGCTTGGATTGAAGTCTTCAAGCATTTCCACCCAACGAGACTGCCGAAGATTGAGATTGGGTTGAGTGAAAATGTACTTCAAGCTCTTGTGATCGGTGTACACCTCAACTGGTCTACCCAACAACAAATGCCTCCAAGTCATTAGAGCATGCACAACTGCCGCCAACTCAAGATCATGAGTGGGGTAGTTCTTCTCGGCAGGCTTCAACTGACGCGAGGTATAAGCAACAATCTTCTTGTCTTGCATGAGAACACCACCAAGACCTTGGAGAGAAGCATCACAGAAAACTTAGAAAGGCTTGGACTGCCCACGAGGAACAAGAACTGGAGCTGAAGTCAGTCTCTGCTTGAGCGTATTGAACGCCACATCACATTCAGGAGACCATACATACTTGACACTCTTCTGGAGGAGATTGGACAGAGGCTTAGCAATTTGAGAGAAGTTCTCCACGAATCTTCTGCAATAACTAGCAAGCCCGAGGAAGCTCTGAAGCTGCTTCACATTCTGAGGAGGCTCCCACTTCAAGATTGCCTCGACTTTCTCAGGGTGTACTTTAATTCCCTCGACAGATATGACATGGCCGAGGTACACCACTTCATTGAGCCAGAACTCGCACTTGGAAAACTTGGCATAGAACCGATGTTCCCTTAACTTGTCAAGCACAAGGCGGAGATGCTCTACATGATCTTCATCTGTCTCTGAGAACACAAGGATATCATCCAGATAGACCAAGACGAACTCATTCTTGAAAGGAGAGAAGATGAAATTCATCATTCTTGAGAAGGTTGGAGGAGCATTTGCAAGACCAAACAACATAACGGTGTACTCATAAGAGCCAAAACTCGTCCTGAAAGCGGTATTGGGAATGTCTTCTTCGCGAATGCGAATTTGATGATAACCCATGCGAAGATCAAGCTTCGAGAAAACCTTGGCACCTTTTAGTTGTTCAAACAACTCATTGATGTTGGGAAGTGGGTACTTGTTTCTTATTGTCTTCTTGTTCAGTGGCCGATAGTCCACACAAAGATGATCCGTGCCATCCTTCTTCTTGACAAACAAAACTCCACAACCCCACGGAGAAGAGCTTGGTCTGATCAAACCCAGACGTTCTTGCTCATCTAGCTGCTTCTTCAATTCTTTCAGCTCTTCGGGGCCAAGTTTATACGGGCACTTGCATACCGGTTTAGTACCGGGCTCGAGATCAATCACGAACTCGACTGGCCGGTGCAGAGGCATTCCTGGCAACTCTTCTGGAAAGACATCTTCATACTCACAAACCACCAGAATTTGAGAAATCGCCGAGATTTCACCCTTGTCATTAAGAGCAAAGAGACGGATTGTGTCATCGCGAGCCACGAAAATAATCACGTCTTCTAAAGGATGAGTCAACTTGACTTCTTTTGCTTTGCAATCAATATGAGCCTTTTTCGTAGCTAGGAAGTCCATGCCCAGAATGAGATCAATATCGGAATTCCCAAGAAGAATTGGAGAAGCCAGAAAAGAATAATTCCCCATCTTGATAGAAGCATCTGGAACAATCATGTGCGAACTCATGCGCATCCCCGGAGAAACCACATGAAACGGACTAGCTAAATGCTCCACAGAAAACTCATGCATAGCGACAAAAGGCTTGGATATGAATGAAAGCGATGCACCAGAATCAAATAAGACTTTTGCAGGAAAATCATTAACTGAGAGATTACCCATAATCACATCATTGGACTGCTCTGCTTCTGCTGCATTCACCATATTCACCCTGACAGACTTGGGATAATGCTTCACCATAGCATTTCCTGGAGGCTTGACAGGAGGAGGAGGCGGAAGACGTCGCTGGTTGCACTTGTTTGCATAGTGGCCCTTCTGACCACACTTGTGACAAGTCACCTCAGAAAGTGAACGAACATTGCCTGGAGGAGGAACAAGAACAGCCTTGGACACCTGGTTCTTCTGCTGGAAACCTGGGTTGGGTGGGTGGGAAGAACCACAACCATCGAACTGCTTCTGCTGCTGAGCAGGACGAAATGGAAGAGGATTTGGCGCCCAATACTTCTACTGCTTAGGAACCATCTGAGAGCTGGAAGAAGAAGAATATGAATCCCTTGAACGCTTCTTGGAGTTCTCCAACTTGAGCTGAGCTGCTTCAATCTTCAAAGCCATGTTGTAGAACTGATCAAACTCACGAGGCTCTTGGAGAACAAGTCCTGGCAGAAGCTCATCCTTTAGACCACCTCTGAACTGATAGATCATAGCCTTATCATCTGGAACATCTTGCTTGACATAACGAGCTAGATTCTGGAACTCGATCTTGTACTGGTAGACTGACTTGGTTCCCTGCTTCAGGTGCCTGAACTTCTCACGCATCTCCTCGACAAAGCTTGTCAGAATGTAATGAGCCCTGAAGTCACGATGGAAATCGTCCCAAGTAACAACACGATCGCCCCTGGAATCCTTGTACTGTTGCCACCAATCAGCCGCTTGACCTTTTAGCTGGAACGATGCAAACCTGACAAAGTCCTCTGGCCTGACATTGCTGCACTCAAAATGCTTGCTCATATCAAGAAGCCAATCATCAGCATCTAGAGGCTGCTCACAACAGGTGAAAGTCTTGGGCTGGTTCGCAAGGAACTGATTGAGTGTCGCAAACTGAAGCTGATTCTGAAAATTGCCTTGAAAACCCTGCTAACCCTGCTCCCTTTCTTGCAACAGCCTGAGCAACATCTGGGTGTTTGCATTGGTCGCGGCCATCACAGCTTGCCAAGCTTCTGGAGGAGGAGGCGGA
This sequence comes from Hordeum marinum, assembly GCA_022496015.1. NCBI lineage: Eukaryota > Viridiplantae > Streptophyta > Magnoliopsida > Poales > Poaceae > Hordeum > Hordeum marinum. The sequence continues at coordinate 315,614,278 of CM039678.1, forward strand.
GGAGGCGATGGCGGGGGTGGTGGTGGAACATCAGTCTGCTCCTCACCACGACCCGGATTGCTGCGAGTTGGTGGAGCCATCCTGAAGATGCACAAAACGCATCAGCACCTCATTGATAAGATGAAACATAAGCTGAATCAAATGCTTAAAGAATTGAACCAAAAACAACATAGCCTTCCTACTGAAAAATTAGTAAGAATGCTTCTTCGGATCATGATAACATCATTAGACATAATAAGCCACTTGCAATAACACAAAAAGTATTGAGCTAAGCACTCAGACAAATGTACATACCCAATACATGTGGGGAAGATGATCCTAGATGACTACAAGATTTCCCACCTATGAACTTCCGAAAACTTTCTTGTTTACGCGATTCAGGTTGCGGAATCAGGAACCTGCCCTAGGAAATCAGCTGCGACTGCATCCGCAACCTTCCACACCATAATTCAAGACATTTCGCAAACTCGTCTAATCTCGAATCCTCGAACTCACAACGATACTAAACCATGGTGGTACCCTGGACGCCTCCCCAGTACTGGGTGACTCCGACCTTATCTCACCACGATAAGTATTGAAGCAATTTCGAACATTCTCCGTCTTGAGATATCAAGGAAGCTAAATGATAACGATGTGCCAACATTCCCTGGAGCTCGACTCCCCAGAAGAAATCAAGTCAGACAGGAGGCACCAAGACAGAACCCTGTCACATCGACATCATATAGACTCCAAAATACCCGCGTGATCCTAATATTTTTTTTGAGCGAGAAGAGGAGTAGAGTCAAAATTCCTAAGTCAAAAACCTCACCAGAGCATAGAAGAGGACTAAAAAGAATCCTACTCTCCGATATAACTAGACTCAAAATAGTTTTCTCTAGACACGACTCGGCCAAGTTCGAACAAGCAAAGGCTCCTATGGTCGTATGGCTCTGAATACCAACTTGTCACGCCCAAGATGCGCGTCTATCCGTTTAAGGCACGAGGGCCTCGCAAGGGATAGAGGCGCATCTTGCCGTTAGCAAGAATAGTATCATCACTACATACAATACTGAATGAGAAGAGTATACAAGTTGGCTTACACTCGCCACATGCTAACTTACAATGTCACTCAAATCATAGCATCAAGTTGAACACAGGGTCCGACTACGGACGAAATCAAACGATAAAAGAAGTTGCAAATGATACTATCAAGCTATCCTAACGATCACGACCAGGTCCTCTACTCATCCGGATACGTCACGTACATCCTGCCTCTCTCCTCATCATACTCCCACCGGAGCTGAGTAAGATCATCCTGCACGAACTCATCTGAACCTGCACCTGGATTATTGTAGTAAACTGTGAGCCACAGAGGACTCAGCTATCATGTGCCCGGGTACCAAGACTATTTAAGCTTTAGGAAGGAATGGGGTGACGTTTAGTTTGCAGCAGCACTAAGCATTATATGGCGGCTAACTTACGCAACAAGAATATAAATGTGAGTGGCCTATGAAGAACGATCGAATCTAGTATAACCTCTATGAGATCCTGAACACTTACTTACGTCAATCATAACCCCACCGTGTTCTCTCTCGGATCATGTTCACGAGCAGAGACGATCACGGTTACTCACATAGTTGGTGTATTTTAATTAGAGTTCACTTCAAGTTTGCTATAACCGGGTGTTAAATAAATATCCAAGTTGCCACATAACCGTGGGCACGGCTTTCCGAAAGATTTAACCCTGCAGGGGTGCTCCAACTAATCCATTACCAAATTAACCACACTCCATGGGAATACCTCGACCGAGGATCTCGCGATCATCATAGGTGATTCCAAAGGAATTCGAACACCTCGAGTAAAACCCGAAGAAAGTCAGTCTCCACACGCAAGACACTCAATAAAGCTAAAACAAATCCAGCAAGACCTCCCGACGTGTCGAAGAACCCGATAAGAGCCGCGTATCTCATTCTCAGGACATGACGAATGAGCGATGGTTACCACGCCAATCACCGAGTTGCCCCGGGTGGCGTTAATAAGCTGCTCTGGGTTGGACCAACACTCATGCGGAGCACTGGCCCGGGGTTGATTAAATTATCCACGGGTTTGCAAGACCCTATGCAGTTTTATTAAATTGTTAGGAAAATGTATTACCAATGTTGGGTCTTGCCAGACAAGTTTTAATCTCAACCGAATAACAAGGGGGTCCCCATAACAACCCCGAGCATGTTAGGAGCGCAAAGTATGGAAAACATAACACCGGTAACAAGGAACTAATGGCGGTATGAGCGGAACAAATCACTTAGCAAAAGGCCAAGCCTTCCACCAATACCAGATATATATGTGCATTAAATTAAATAACAAAATTTATTTGTGTTATCCAAACCATGTTATCACATGGAACGACCTGCACCTGCAACTAAGAACGCTATAAGAGGGGCTGAGCAGCGGTAACTTAGCCAATCAATGGTTTGCTCATATGTGGAGTTTAGAGGCTGTCATGGAAACATGGGGGATGATATCATGTGATAGGTAGCACAATTGTAATGATAATAACGAGAAACTAGGAAGCAAAGACAGTATTGGGATCCCGATACGATCATCTTGCCTGTTGGTTCTTCAGCGGAACAAGTAGCGGGATCCTCGTAGTGGTACTCTCCAGGGTCCTCGAACTCAGTATCGACACTCGCATCTACTCAAGGGAAACAGCAAATAAATAACCAACCAAGGTGCAATGCACAACCAAAGATGATGCATGATCCATTTAATGAAGGATTATAACATGGCAATCCAAAACTAGTCATGTTTCACATACAAAGTTGTTTATTAATGGATCTGTACAGAACCTCATGTTAAGTTATTTATACATGCATGAACATGGCAAATATGGATGCAGCATGCAAAATCGATGAAAATGCATACAAGGATCGCAAGAAACGGAGCTACGGTTCCCGAGATACGCTCACGACAAGGTACGGAGGCAAAACACAAGATCACCAAATACCTGGGCTAATTCTTGGCATTCCAAGGTGGCCACTGGATAGTTTATGAAAAACCAATCACAATAGGCTCAAGAATCACTCAATTCCATGGAGTATAGCTCCCTCAACTCACAAAGCAATATGGCACCCAATCTGCCACAAAACAGCAACATAGCAATTTGAAAAGCTCACAACTAGAGCTACAGGAATCCTACAGCCACAAACAAGATATGGACATAATCTACTCAACACCCAAATCATTTCATTCAAATATTCAATCAGCAAAAGTGGCACACATCAATATGCATGGAGCAATCAAATAGGCATGATGAATCAGGTTTTTAGGGACTTGGTGAAAATTCCAGCTTTCTGGAATCTGGGTTAACAAAGTAGCAAGTTGACAACAATGGTTAAATATGCTAGAGAGCTCCAAATGGCATGAAAATTAACACGATGGTAGATGGCAACATACACTACAATTAACTAACACTGAGCATGATCAAAGAACAACCACAACACTTGGTACACCCTACCCCACATGGCAAAACAATAACAGCAGGGTCTCCAGACTTGGCCATTTCTAAGCTGGATGAACAGTAACAGAAAGTAGGCAACTAAATAGCATGGTTCCTGCTGATCTGGGGACTTATCATAAATAAAACAAATACTGGGACATTACTAGAAACTTTGACTAACAAACTCATGTTGGCAAGAACTTAAAATCATGCATGGATTAATTCATAATAAAAAGACAAAAGGGCATCACAACATAAAATGCAGTTTTGTCAAGTTGCCCCAAAGTCAAATCTGACTTCACAGGTGCATACATGGGTTGATTATACCCCAAAATCATTACTCATACCTATATGCTTGCATGGAACATGAGGGAGCAATGCTAGGTCAAAATTAGGCCCTATAATTCATGGATGACTTATGACACATAAGTGAAATGATGGGAATGCCCAAGAATGACATGAGAACTATGAATACAAGTTGGAAATGCTTAAATATCAACCTAGGAACATGTTAAATGCCATGGCATCAATATGTAAGTATGAGACTAGCTAAAAGAAGAACCATGGCCATATGCACATAAGGGGGAGAACTACACATGGAGCTATTCATACACATGTGGGTGTGTATGTAGAACATACACACACATCTCACACAATCATACCACACATGGCATCACCTCTATATTCCAATCACACATATACACAAGTATGTATGTGGGCATGGTGCATACACATACACACTCCCACTACTCAAGCATATACACTCACAACACACAAGCACACACACATAAGCATGTGTATGTGTCACACACATACACACACACACTAAACCTACATCTATGTGTATGCAAAACACACTCTCACACACATCTACAACACATGACACCACACCCTACACACAAGCACATACATGTGCACAAACACTCACATAAATGGTGCACCACACACCCAACACACACACACACTAACCCTACTCATACCTACACATGTATGGGTGTGTGAGACACACACACACACAAGCACACATAACACTACACTATGCCAACACCTCCACACACTCATGCATACACATGTGTGTATATGCAAGAAGCACATACACACACATGCACCTACTAACTCACACCTCTACAAACAATTCCTATGCATGGCATGTATGCATACATATGCATATGCACCCCTAGGTGCATACACACACATACATGCTACAAACACACACACACACACACTCTAAGGCACACACACATACATACATGAGACAACAACAATAAAAAAAGGAACCTGATCCTACACATACATACATACACACCCAATAAATAAAAAGAAAGAAAAACAAGCAAAAAAAAGAAAAAAAGGGGGGGAGAAGGGGGATTCGAACCCCAGACCCCCAGGGCACACACAACACGCCATACCACTGGGCTACGGGCTCGACTGCTACCAGAGGAGGGGGCAATCTGCACTAATACACACACACTACAACACTCTGACGAAACTGAATCGCAACGACACTAGCGACAGGGAAACACGATGGCGATTCCGACCTTGACAGGGCTCCTCCGGCAATGGAGAGCGTTGGAATCGAAAGAGGGAGCGCGGGGGCTTCATCCCTCATCTCGTCTCGCGACGGGGGGGACCGGAGGCAAGCTCAAGCTCGGAGCTTTTCGGCCGGCGGCGACGTCCTATGACTACGGCGAGGAGAGGGGGCATGGGGACCGGCTGCTCACCGAGGGGCGAACGACGGCGACACGGGCTCGGCGGAGGGGAAGAAGACTTCGGGGGCGCGCGATGACGGAGGGGAAGCAGGGGAAGAAGACGGTAGCGACAGCTTCTCTGCCGCGGCGACGGCACCGGCGGGGTGGCGCTGTGGAGGGCTAGGACCCGCCTAGCACCTGGAATGGAGCGGCGGCGGCACCAGGAATGTTCCCGTCATCCCCGACGGCGACGAGCACCACCGGAGGCGACGATGCGATGGTGAACTCTCTCTCTAAACCGGCTCCTCTAAACTTACCTGATGGGAGGAGGGAGAAGCAGGAGAATTGGAGTGAGAGGGGAGGAGCAGCGGCGGCAGGGAGGAGAAGAAGGAGGGGAAGGAACCCTAGGGGCACGCGCTTAAAAGGAGACCGGCCTTGATGTCTGGGCTAACGGCAACGGCGACGGAGCTCACCTACGCCTCTCTGCTCAAACACACTCTCCGACGGAGGAGGAACGGGGGGAGCAGGTAGCCATCCTGCTACCTGGGCTGGGCCGCGTAGGTAGGAGCCAGCCCAGCTCTGCCTCCACACACAGAGAAATAAAACCCTAGGGGTTTTCCTATTTAATAAAACAGCCACACAAAGATAAATCCCCAGGCCATTTTAAACAGGGTTTTTAGCAAAACAAAAATATTTTTGTAAAGGAAATAATCTACTGCATTTAATAAAAATATGAAGTTGAATTATTTAGCAAGTTAATTTAATTATTAAATAAAAGGCAGCTCTTGTTAAATTAAAAACACCAAACCACCAAGCACCAAACACCAAATGCATCACACCCTAAATTCCTAATATTAATAGGACCACCTCTTGAACATTTTTAAAATATTCAAACAACAAGTAAATCTGGTCATCTCAATTAAATGAAGAGAGGGGAAGATGGGAGGTGATGTTTGAAAAGAAGAGGAGAGGGGAAGAGAGGTGACACACAAGGATCCAACCGCACACAACATATCACACACCACATAACAAACCCACTCATCTCCATCACATCAACTGAAAACACAAGAAGGTGGCATGGCAAGATGAAAGAATGATGCATGATGATATGATGCATGAATGCCATTCAACTCACGGGACAAGGTGCAAGTCATACATAACTCAGACACAAGGTTCAACAATGGGGTTACATGCCAAAATAGGAAGGGACATCACTTGGGATGTCACAGCCTCGTCCATGCTGAGCCGGCCACCCTCGCCATGCGCCTTTGTGGAGCTATGCCAGCCGCCACCGCCAACCACAACATCGCCTCGCCTCACTCGCTAACGCGCCGCGGCTGCCCCCGCGCCACACCATAGCACCTACAAGCCGCCGCTGCGGCCTCACTCCGCCGGCTCCGCCGCACTTCCGTGCCGTGCCACCTCGCCCTCGGTCTCTGGCGCCGTGAGCCACCGGTCGGCCGGCATCTCCGCTCTACCTCCACCCCACGCTGACTCCCTCTCACCCGTGTCGAGGCTGACTCGACCTCGCCACACCCGCCGCGTCGTGGTCATCTTGCCTCGCCTGTGCCATGGCTAAGATGATGCCGTGGGCCAGCCCCTCCGCCCTACCTCCGCGGTCGCACGCCGAGGCCAAGCTCGCTCCGCCAACGCCGGCTCCTGCCCGCTGCCTGCACCGTCGCACTGTGCCCTACACCATGGCTACTTACCAAGCCAAACCTCGTGCGCCTCCCCAAACCGCCACCCCGAGCCCTGCCGGAGCAGGCCTCAAGGCGCCCCCCGTGATCCCCCGTTGAATCGCCTCCGGCTATGGCTCCGCCCTGAGCCGCCCAGCCCTGCATCAGCTGGTTCCGTGTGTTTTCCTACCAACGGAAGGAAAAGAAAGGGCAAAGAGAGAGAAGTAGGACGGCTACCTGAAAAAAAAGTGTGGGGATATAGGCTATCTTTTCATCGAAATATGATCAGCATTATCCCATGCTGGCACCCATATTTCATTCGACAACAAAAACCAGGTGCTATCTATTCCATCTATTTTGTCAGTATACATTAAGTTCTTTAAAGAACAATTACTCTGTCTTCGTCATATGTTTTACACAGGACAATTATTCATTGCCAAACTGGTAGTATACCACGGAGATGGAGGCGTGCCGACATCATTCTGCATAGGTGGTCGCCCGTGTCGCCTCACTCAATGGACTCGTGCGCCGACTTAAAACACCGTGGCCACCCCAAGCGACCAGCGTCGGCTTACAATGTCGCGGCCATCTCTCATGACCGCGCCGGCTTACAACATCGCGGCCGTCTCTCGCCACTACACCGGCTTACAATGCCGCGGCCGTCTCTCGCGACCATACCGTCTTCAAATTCCACGGCTGACTTCTACGTCTACATCAACATACCAGGAGCCGCAAACACCAGTACGAGCCGCCCAACGGACGGTTTTGAATCTCCGCCCTGCGGTCCAATCTACATTGACATATCGGTGTAGTGTTTCGTCTATACGAGCCGCCCAAACGGACAGGCGCACAAGTCGCCGCCACTTCAGTCTGGTTAACTTCAAACAACCACCCGGGATGAACCATCGACCAGATTATTGAAACAATTCATACGGGATTGTCTATAACCTGCCACGGTCAACCTCAACCTTTAGTGGAGACTCTCAAGCCGCCTCATCAAGTCGACTTAAGACTCAGGGGCTACAGACATGGCTCGACACATTTGGTCATTTTCAACGAGAACCCCGGGTCATTGCAAGGAAGTTAACCCAATCTTGGGGGATACTACATTATTGGCGGAAGAATTAAAAGTTGCCCAAGAGGACGAGACGACATGATGCACCATTCAAACATGGGTGCCCTGATTTATTGGATCATCATAAAGTAACTTGAAGTTTCTGCTGTTTATGCATTCTAGATTGTGCAAAGGTGGATACTTCAACAAAGGTCATTTGGGGGCTTCCAACCCATCGGGTTTAGCTTACACAACCTCTTGATCGACTCTTCAGCCAAAATTATGACATCATACGGCGCCTACAAGATGGCGGGTTACAAGTTGGCGATCCAAAAGACGGCGGCTTACAATATGATGGCACACCTTAAGGCGGGTTGTATACCCAAAAGATGACTCTGTCAACAAGGTCATTTGGGGGCTTTCAACCCACCGGGTTAAGCTTCAACCATCTCAATCAGGCTTTTCAGCCACTATAAGGTGGGTCATGTACCCAAAGGTTGACTCCGTCAACAAGATCACTAGGGGTGCAGCAAGTTATACCCCCTTTTGATCCGCAAGACCGGGTTATACCTGCCTGTAAGCAGCTGCCGCTTTGCCAGGGGTGCAGCAAGTTGTAAACTTACCCCCTGCGAGGGCCTCTTACAAATAGCGAGGATAAACTCACCCATCTGCTGCCGACTCTCCTCTATGTGGCCCGTTCATACTCTTAAACAGTTACTGTTTTAAAGACCCTACACTGTGGTTCAAAAGACGGATTTATGTCACGTGAGAGGTGGCTTATGGGCCCTGGGGGTACTCATGCCCTGCTGTGTCTCTCTCTGGGACGTTCCGACCTTATCATTTAATCTCGCCTAGAGACCCTGAGCCGCTCAAAGGGGTTGACGGTCACTCTCGTTAGAGACCATGTACCGTTAAGAGTTCAAGCAGCAAGTCCACTCAGAAGAACCGGCATATGAGTTTTCAAAAAATAAAACAAAAGGAAGAAAAAGTTGGAGTCATACATTGCATCTTGCATTTCATCATCTTGCATTGCATCATCATATCATGCATCATCATACATGCATATCCATATTTGTTTATGCTGCGGAAATCTGGTCTCCAAACCGGGTTACTGTTGGGGAACGTTGCATGGGAAACAAAATTTTTCCTATGCACACGCAGATCTATCCATGGTGATGAGGATCTACGAGAGGGAGAGTGGATCTACATACCCTTGTAGATCGCTAAGCGGGAAGCGTTAAAAAACGCGGTTGGTGTAGTCAAACGTCTTCGTGATCCAAACCGCTGTGCGTCCCGCGATCCAATCACGATCCGTCCCATGATCTAATCACGATCCGTCCCACGAACTTGATCACGATCTATCCCACGAACTTGATCATGATCCGTCCCACGAACTTGATCATGATCCTTCCGATCTAGCACCGAACGAACGACACCTCCGCGTTCAGCATACGTACAGCTTGATGACGATCTCCACTGTCTTGATCCAGCAAGAAGGAGTGTAGAGGAAGAAGAGTTCTCCGGCAGCGTGACGGTGCTCCTGCGATGGTGGTGGAGCAATTCCGGCAGGGCTTCGCCTAAGCACTACAGAAATCCGATCTAGAGGAGAAACTATGCACTGGAGGAACGGGTAGCACGTGGCTGAAAATCTAGTGCAAAACCCCTAAAACCTCTAGTATATATAAGAGGAGAGGAGGAGAGGCCTTGGAACAAGGGCCAAGGCCTCCTTGCTTCGGCCGAAGGAGAGAGGGAGAGGTGGAGTCCACCTCCAATCCTAGTAGGACTAGGATTCACCCTATTTTGCCTTTTTTCCACTTTTCCTCTTAGGCCTTTTTCCGCCAACCACATGGGCCTCTTGTGGATGTTCCACCAGACCACTAAGGGCTGGTTTACACCCTCCTACAGCCCATGTAGCCTCTTGGGTCGTAATACCCCTCCCGGTGGCCTCCCGGTACACTACCGACACTCCCGGTACACTACCGATGAGCCCGAAACTTTTTTGACGACCAAAATAGGACTTCCTATATATGAATCTTTACCTCCGGACCATTCTTGAGCTCCTCGTGATGTCCGGGATGTCATCCGGGACTAACAACCTTCGGTCATGACCATGCATAACTCTATACTACCAAAACGTCACCGAACCTTAAGTGTGCAGACCCTGCGGGTTCGAGAACTATGTAGACATGACCGAGACACCTCTACGGTTAATAACCAATGGCGGGACCTGGATGTCCACATTGGTTCCTACATATTCTACAAAGATCTTTATCGGTCGAACCTCTGTGTCAAGGATTCAATTAATCCCGTATGATGTTCCTTTCGTTCTTTGATATGTTACTTGCCCGAGATTCGATCATCGGTATCTCCATACCTAGTTCAATCTCGTTACTGGAAAGTCTATTTACTCGTTTCCTAATACAAGATCCCGCCACTAACACTTAGTTACATTCCTTGCAAGGCTTATTGTGATGTTGTATTACCGAGTGGGCCCTGACATACCTCTCCGTCACACGGAGTAACAAATCCCAGTCTTGATCCATGCCAACTCAACAGACACCTTCGGAGATACCTGTAGAGCACCTTTATAGTCACCCAGTTACGTTGCAACGTTTGATACACACAAGGCACTCCTGCGATGTCCGTGAGTTGCATGATCTCATGGTCATAGGAACATATACTTGACAAGCAGAAAACATTAGCAATAAACTAACACGATCATATGCTATGTTTGTAGTTTGGGTCTTGTCCATCACATCATTCTCCTAATGATGTGATCTCATTATCAAATGACATCACATGTCAATGGCTAGGAAACCTTGACCATCTTTGATTAACGAGCTAGTTCACTAGAGGCATACTAGGGACAGAGTGTTGTTTATTTACCCACACATGTAATGTGTTTCCAATTAATACAATTATAGCATGGACAATAAACGATTATCATGAACAAGGAAATACAATAATAAACACTTTATTTATTGCCTTTAGGTCATATTCCCAACAGTCTCCTACTTGCACTAGAGTTAATAATCTAGTTCACATCACTATGTGATTTACATTGTAATGAATCGAACACCCATGCAGTTCTGGTGTTGATCATGTTTAGCCCTTGGAAGAGGTTTAGTCAACGGGTCTGCAACATTCAGATCCATGTGCACTTTGCAAATATTTATGTCTTTCTCCACAATGTAATCGCGGATGGAGTTGAAGCGTCGCTTTATGTGTCTGGTCCTCTGGTGAAACCTTGGTTCCTTGGCCAGAGCAATGGCACTAGTGTTGTCACAGAACAAGTTCATTGGATTTAGTGCACTGGGCACTACTCCAAGATCTGTCATGAACTGCTTCATCCAGACACCTTCCTTCGCCGCCTCCGAGGCTGCGATGTATTCCGCTTCGCACGTAGAATCAGCTACCACACTTTGCTTGGAACCGCACCAGCTTACCGCTCCCCCGTTAAGAATAAATACGTATCCGGTTTGCGACTTAGAGTCGTCCGGATCAGTGTCAAAGCTTGCATCGACGTATCCCTTTACGATGAGCTCTTCATCACCTCCATAAACGAGAAACATTTCCTTAGTCCTTTTCAGGTACTTAAGGATATTCTTGACCGCTTGCCAATGCTCCATTCCAGGATGACTTTGAAACCTTCCGGCCATACTTATGGCAAGGCTGACATCGGGTCTTGTGCACAACATTGCATACATGATAGAGCCTATGGCTGAAGCATAGGGGATGACACTCATCTTTTCTCTATCTTCTATAGTTACTGGGCATTGAGTCTTACTCAACTTCACACCTTGTAACACAGGGAAGAACCCCTTCTTGGACTGATCCATTTTGAACTTCTTCAAAACTTTATCAAGGTATGTGCTCTGTGAAAGTGCTATTAAGCGTCTTGATCTATCTCTATAGATCTTAATGCCTAATATGAAAGCAGCTTCTCCTAGGTCCTTCATTAAAAAACTCTTGTTCAGATATTCCTTCACGCTTTCCAGCATTTCTATATTGTTTCCAATCAGCAATATTTCATCCACATATAATACTAGAAACACCATAGAGCTCCCACTCACTTTCTTGTAAATACAAGCTTCTCCGTAAACTTGTATAAACTCAAACGCTTTGATCACCTCATCAAAGCGCTTATTCCAACTCCGAGATGCTTGCACCAGTCCATAAATGGATCACTGGAGTTTGCAAACTTTGTCAGCATTCTCTGGATCGACAAAACCTCCGGGTTGCATCATATACAACTCTTCCTCAACGAAACCATTGAGGAACGCTGTTTTGACATCCATCTGCCAAATTTCATAGTCGAAATAAGCAGCTATTGCTAACATGATTCTGACAGACTTAAGCATCGCTACGGGTGAGAAAGTCTCATCGTAGTCAACTCCTTGAATTTGTGAAAAACCCTTTGCCACAAGTCGAGCTTTATAGACGGTGACATTACCATTTGCATCTTTCTTCTTAAAGATCCATTTGTTCTGAATGGCCTTTCGCCCTTCAGGTAATACTTCCAAAGACCATACTTTGTTTTCATACATGGATCCCATCTCGGATTTCATGGCCTCTAACCATTTCTCGGAATCCGGGCCCATCACTGCTCCTCCATAGCTCGAGGTTCATTGTTGTCCAACAACATGACCTCCAAGATAGGGTTGCCGTACCACTCAGGGGTAGTACGCGGCCTTGTTGACCTACGAGGTTCAATAGCAGCTTGATCCGAAGCTTCATGATCATCATCATTAACTTCCTCTTCTACCATCGTAGGTTCCACAGAAACATCTTTCTGCACTGTGCTACTTTCTGGTTGAAGTAAAGGTTCAATAACCTCATCAAGCTCTATTTTCCTTCCACTCAATTCTTTTGAGAGAAACTCTTTCTCAAGAAATGTTCTGTTCTTAGCGACAAACACTTTGCCTTCGGATTTGAGATAGAAGGTATATCCGACTGTCTCTTTTGGGTATCCTATGAAGACGCATTTCTCCACTTTGGGTTCCAGCTTTCTTGAAACTAGTGGTTTTATTGACCATCAACACTTCATGTTCTTTCTGGATTTCAGACTCAGCGACTTTTAGCATCGCAAACAGCTCAGCGACTGACTTGTTCATCCCGTGCATGTTATAGTTCATCACAAAGCTCTTGTACCTAGGTGGCAATGATTGAAGAACTCTATCAGTGATCGCCTTTGGTGGAAGGGAAATTCCCAACTCCGCTAGATGAGTTGAATAACCAGACATTCTGAGTATATGTTCACTGATAGACCCGTTCTCCTCCATCTTGCAAGCATAGAACTTATCGGTGGTTTCATACCTCTCGATCCGGGCGTTCTTCTGAAAGATAAACTCCCACTCCTGGAACATCTCATATGCTCCATGACGTTCAAAACGTTTTTGAAGTCCCGGTTCTAAGCCATACAATATCGCACACTGAACTATTGAGTAATCTCCAGTACATGCCTCCCAAGCGTTCTTAACGTCTTTGGAGGTCATGTCTTCTAGTTTGTCACCAAGCGGTGCATCAAGGACATATGATTTCTGGGAAGCCGTGAGGATAATCCTCAGATTACGGGCCCAATCAACAAAGTTACTTCCATCATCTTTGAACTTAGCTTTCTCTAGGAACGCATTAAAATTCAGGGGAGCTACTGCGCGAGCCATTGATCTACAACATAAATATGCAAAGTTCACTTAGACTATTGATCAAGATAATGAGTTTAGTTAATCAAATTACTAAAGATCCCACTCAAATTGACATCCCTCAGGTCATCTGAGTGTCACATGATCCAAATCCACCAACTCAAGTCCGATAATCACGTGAGTTGAGGTGGCTTCAATGGTGAACATCATTATTTTGATCATATCTACTATATGACTCATGTTCAACCTTTTGGTCTCTTGTGTTCCGAGGCCATGTCTGTACATGCTAGGCACGTCAAGTTTAACCCGAGTGTTCTGCGTGTGCAACACTGGCTTGCACCCGTTGTATGTGAACGTAGAATCTATCACACCCGATCATCACATGGTGTCTCGACACGACGAACTTTCGCAACGGTGCACACTCAGGGAGAACACAATTCATCTTGAAATTTAAGTGAGGGATCACCTTATAATGCTACCGTCGTACTAAGCAAAACAAGGTGCATAAAAGGATTAAAATCACATGCAATTCATAAGTGACATGATATGGCCATGAACTTGTGCTTTAGATCTCCATCTTGAAAGCACCGACATGATCTCCATCATCACCGGCACGACACCATGATCTCCATCATCTTGATCTCCATCAACATGGCGCCATCGGGGTTGTCATGCCCTGCATGCTTCTACTACTATTGCTACCGTTTAGCAATAAAGTAAAGCATTACATAGTGCTTAATGATTGACCCGCAGGTCATACAATAATTACAGACAACCCTATGGCTCCTGCCGGTTGCCGTACTCATCGACATGCAAGTCGTGATAATCTATACATCACATGATCATCTCATACATCACATATATCACATCATGTAATTGGCCATATCACATCACAACATACCCTGCAAAAACAAGTTAGACGTCCTCTAATTGTTGTTGCATGTTTTACGTGGCTGCTACGGGTTTCTAGCAAGAACGATTCTCACCTACGCATCAACCACAACGGTGATACATAATTTGCTTTTAAACCTTCTCAAGGACCGCCTTTGTCAAATCCGATCCAACTAAAGTGAGAGAAACTGGCACCCGCAAGCCATCTATGCAACAAGTTGCGATCGAGGGAACCGGTCTCTTGTAAGCGTACGAGTAATGTTGGTCTGGGCCGCTTCATCTCACAATACCGCTGAACCAAAATCCGACCAAGGGAGGAAGCAATCTAAGCATCAACGCCCACAAACCTTTTGTGTTCTACTTGAGATCTCATCTACACATAGACCTAGCTCTGATACCACTGCTGGGGAACGTTGCATGTGAAACAAATTTTTTCCTACGCACACGCAGATTTATCCATGGTGATGAGCAGCTACGAGAGGGAGAGTAGATCTACATACCCTTGTAGATCGCTAAGCGGGAAGCGTTAAGAAACGCGGTTGGTGTAGTCAAACGTCTTTGTGATCCAAATCGCCGTGCATCCTGCGATCCAATCACGATCCGCCCCGCGATCTAATCACGATCCATCCCACGAACTTGATCACGATCCGTCCCACGAACTTGATCACGATCCGTCCCATGAACTTGATCACGATCCTTCCGATCTAGCGCCGAACGGACGGCACCTCCGCGTTCAGCACACGTACATCTTGATGACGATCTCCACCATCTTGATCCAGCAAGAAGGAGTGGAGAGGAATAAGAGTTCTCCGGAAGCGTGATGGCGCTCCAGCTGGTGGTGGAGCAATTCCGGTAGGGCTTCGCCTAAGCACTACAGAAATCCGATCTAGAGGAGAAACTATGCACTGGAGGAACGGGTAGCACATGGCTGAAAATCTAGTTCCAAAACCCTAAAGCCTCCAGTATATATAAGAGGAGAGGAGGAGAGGACTTGGCACAAGTGCCAAGGCCTCCTTGATTCGGCCGAAGGAGAGAGGGAGAGGTGGAGTCCACCTCCAATCCTAGTAGGACTAGGATTCACCCTATTTTGCCTTTTTTCCACTTTTCCTCTTAGGCCTTTTTCCTCCAGCCGCATGGGCCTCTTGTGGATGTTCCACCAGCCCACTAAGGGCTGATTTACACCCTCCTACAGCCGATGTAGCCTCTTGGGTCGAAATACCCCTCCCGGTGGCCTCCCGGTACACTACCGGCACTCCCGGTACACTATTCGATGAGCCCAAAACTTTTCCGGTGACGAAAACAGGACTTCCTATATATGAATATTTACCTCCGGACCATTCCAGACCTCCTCGTGATGTCCGGGATCTCATCCGGGCCTACAAACAACCTTCGGTCACCACCATGCATAACTCTATACTACCGAAACGTCACCGAACCTTAAGTGTGCAGACCCTGCGGGTTCGAGAACTATGTAGACATGAACGAGACACCTCTACGGTCAATAACCAATGGCGGGACCTGGATGTCCACATTGGTTCCTACATATTCAACGAAGATCTTTATCGGTTGAACCTCTATGTCAAGGATAAAATTAATCCCATATGATGTTCCTTTCGTTCTTCGGATGTTACTTGCCCAAGATTCGATCGTCGGTATCTCCATACCTAGTTCAATCTCGTTACCGGCAAGTCTCTTTACTCGTTCCGTAATACAAGATCCCGCAACTAACACTTAGTTACATTGCTTGCAAGGCTTATTGTGATGTTGTATTACCGAGTGGGCCCTGAGATACCTCTCCGTCACACGGAGTAAGAAATCCCTGTCTTGATCCATGCGAACTCAACAGACACGTTCGAAGATACCTGTAGAGCACCTTTATAGTCACCCAGTTACGTTGCGATGTTTGATACACACAAGGCACTCCTCCGATGTCCATGAGTTGCATGATCTCATGGTTATAGGAATATATACTTGACAAGCAGAAAACAGTAGCAATAAACTAACATGATCATATGCTATGTTTGTAGTTTGGGTCTTGTCCATCACATCATTCTCCTAATGATGTGATCTCGTTATCAAATGACATCACATGTCAATGTCTAGGAAACCTTGACCATCTTTGATTAACGAGCTAGTTCACTAGAGGCATACTAGGGATAGAGTGTTGTTTATTTACCCACACATGTAATGTGTTTCCAATTAATACAATTGTAGCATGGATAATAAACGATTATCATGAACAAGGAAAGACAATAATAAACACTTTATTTATTGCCTCTATGGCATATTTCCAACAGTTACATCGTAACCTCTACAGGAACAAATAGATCTTTAATAGCCAACATGGCTGGATCTTCATCATGGTTTATCATAACCAGTACTAAATGATTGGGGTTTTTTCAAGCCATCTTGGAGAACTGATTATTTTTGAAAGAGCCTCCTTATCTGATATAATGTCATGTCATTTAATTGACCGCCTATTGGATTTCTCAAACATATATTTTCCGGGTTGCACCACAACCACGAGCAGTGATTTCATTTCAAAGACAAAGGCATTATTCTATGATATTCGACAAAATACCGGGTTACAATCACGGTAAAGGATTCATTCAAGAAATTATGACGAGTCATATTATTCTCATACGGTCCCAAGTCGCCGTAGGCAGACGCCCGACACTTGGGGGCTACATTAGTCAAGTCTAGTTTATATGAAGCATGCAAGTCCCATGTCGCTACAAGCATGCATCATGGCACTTGGGGGCTAATGCAAGTTGCTTTTCAAATCAATACATGGTCAACAGATCCTGTTGTCTCAAGGAGATGAGCCAGCCTTTCTATATTTTTCTAAGTCCTAGCCCAGTACTTCTTACTGACCCGACACTTGGGGGCTACACCATTCAGCTGATCAAGCAGATTATAAGGTCCAAATTGAAAGACCCGACCTATCACACGTTGATGAGCCAACCCTTGGGGGATACACATGTTAAATACAAGTATATATCTGGCGACTTAGATGACAACCCAGATTTCTCAACATTCAACACCAAGTTCAAAAGTCCCAGGTTGTTGCAAGGAAAACAACCTGGTCCTTGGGGGCTACACCAGCCGAATCTTTATAAAGTATAAGATAGTTACAAGTCCCAGGCTGCTGCAGGCAAGATAACCTAGTACTTGGGGGATATACAATCAAAGATATTATTGCAAAGCGCCAAGTCATCATGGATAAACTTGGAGCTTGGGGGGCTATAGGTAATATGGATATAAAAAATGGAAGAACATTTTCAAGATGTCAATTGTGAGCGAGACAGGTTTTTCACTTCTTCATGGAACTAAAGCGTTGGAAGACCGGCTCTACATCAGATGGATTTTCATCCCCATATTTTTATCAAGTCAGCTGGAGTCCAGTTGTTTGACCCGGCGTCACCAACAATCATGACCCGGATCATGACCCAACAGATTCTATATGAGCAACCCGGCTTCACAGGTTGAAGTGGTGTCACAATGGATGAAGTTCTATTCTCAATATTTTTATCAAGTTGAATCAATGGAAGCCGGCTCAACTTCATATGGTTTTATTATCTCCAATAATTTCATCAAGTCAAATTTTTGGAGGCCGACTCAATGGCATATGGATGTTTTTTTCTCAATATTTTTTATTGCAAAGGACACATACCTCTAAGACAATGGTGAATACAGCTCATTCATATGAAGAAGAAACCCGGATTTTTGATGATCCGCTTTAGTGAAATAAGGCGGCCATGGGAGTGAGCCGGTCACTTAACATATTTATTATTATTATTTCAGGAGCTTACCATGAATAAATTCAAGCTAACCTCGGGGCTAATGTCGGGGATATACCCCGTGGTATAACCCGGCCCGAAGTATGACCCGACTGGGACTTGGCGACTCACTGGGGCCCTGACCAAACTTGACGATTCATTGGTGACCCGGCAGGAGGTATGAACCGACTCGTCATATGGCGGCTCATGCGTCACCTCTATTACCGGGTCATAGGACGACCAGGCCCATGGCCCAACGTGCGAGCCGGTGCAAGGCGGCTCATGGACGGGCCTGGATGGGTGGCTCACAAGATAAGGCCCAAAGGAGAGAAAGGACTCCCTCATGAAGGAAATAAGACCCGGATTAGGATTCATGAAAGACTAGTCCTAGTCCTACACCTAGTAGGACTCTACATGTAAACCTACCCCTTCCACATATATAAGGAGGGATAAGGTGCCCCAAGAGGGATAGGTTAAGACAGACATAAGTCATTAGAGATAGACAAATTAGAGGCTCTCGAGATTAGAGGTAGCGATCCCGCACCCTTGTAACCGAGAGATCTTCCACATCATCAATACAAGACAAGAAGGATGTAGGATTTTACCTCCATCGGAGGGGACGAACCTGGATAAACTCGCATCTCTCGATTCCGGCCAACCCCTCTCAAGCCGCCACATAGTTGGGTTGGCCTCACACATAAGTCCGTTAACCCAGACATCATGCCATGATAAATCCACGACAACATTGGTACTTTTTTCTTAACAACTTAATTAAAATGCATAGGGCTTCTCTACCCCGTGGATAATTAATCAACAACCCGGACCAATGCTCCTTATGATTGTTGGTCCAAAACGGGCTGCCTGCGGGACCACCTCGAGGGAACTCGGGGTTTGGTTTACTCGTAGCTAGACCCATCTAGTAGTGCCCTGAGAAAGAGATACACGCGACTCCTATTTAGGCCAACTAGATAGATTTTTCTTTCCATGGGAAGATGTGCTTTGTGATGGGTTCGATCTTGCGATGTTCTTTCGTAGTGACAGAAAGGGCAGCAAGACACGCCATTAAGGATAACAAGATGGGGACTATTCCTACATGAATAGATCTTGTCTACATCATGTCACCATTATTATTGCATTACTCCATTTCTCCATGAACTTAATACAAGATATGAATCCTTGATAGTGGTCGATGTGTGGAGTAATAGAAGTAGATGCAGAATCGTTTTGGTATACTTATCTTGGACGTGATGCCTATATAATGACCATTGCCTGGATATCGGCATGATTATTTGATCTTCTATCAATTTCCCAACAGTAATTTGTTCACCCACCGTGTGCTATACTCATGAGAGAAGCAAGTAGTGAAACCTACGGCCCCGGGGTCTACTTTTCCAACATATTGCTTTCCGATCTACTATTTGCAACTTTTGTTTTCAGATATATTAATCCAAAAAACCCCAAAATAACTTGCAGCACTTTTTATTTATTTATTTTACTTTGTGTTCTTCCGAGATCTATTTGATAAAACTATTATTACCTAATCTATCTTATCACCGTATAGAGCGTGACAACCTCTCTTTCACATCAGGTTGCAAGTATTTGTTGTTTGTGTGCAGGTGCTGTTTACATGGGTGCGTGATCTTCCTCTACAGATTGATACCTTGGTTTCATAAACTGAGGGAAATACTTAATGTCGCTATGCTGCATCATCCCTTCCTCTTTGGGGAAATACCGACATAGTCCCAAGCCATGTCAAAGGAATTTCTGGCGCCATTGTAGGGGAGGAAGCAATCTCATCTATCAGGTTCCTAATCACAAATCTCATCTCCTTGAAACTACATTATTTGCCATTTTCCTCTCGTTTTCCACTCCCCCACTTCACAAATTTGCCATTTTATCCGCCCTCTCTTTTTTGTTTGCCTTTTTCTTGTCAGATCTGTTTGCTTGCAATTTCGTTTGCATAGTCACGATGACTCAAGAAAACACCAAGTTGTGTGATTTTTCCAGTGTCAGTAGTAATGATTTTATTAGCACTCCTATTGCTCCTCCCGCCACTAGTGTAGAGTCTTTTGATATTAATGCCGTTTTGTTGAATCTTGTCATGAAAGATCAATTTTTCGGTACTCTTAATGAGGATGTCGCGTCCCATCTAAATACCTTTGTGGAATTATGAGATATGAAAAATAAAAAAGATGTGGACAATGATATTGTGAAGTTGAATGTTTTTCCTTTCTCTTTGTGGGATCGTGCAAAAATTTGGTTTTCCTATTTGCCTCACAATAGTATCGACAATAGTATCGATTCTTGGGATAAGTGTAAGGACGCTTTTATCACTAAGTATTTTCTGCCTGTGAAAATTATTTCCCTTAGAAGTCAAATCATGAATTTTAAGCAAAATGAGCATGAACATGTTGCACAATCTTGGGAAAGAATGAATTTGATGCTAAGAAATTGTCCTACTCATGGTTTAGATCTTTAGATGATTATACAACTTATTTATGCGGGATTGAATTTTGTCTCGAGAAATCTTTTAGATTTTGCCACGGGTGGTACTTTTATGGAAATTACTTTGGGTGAATCTACCAAATTGCTAGATAATATCATGGCAAATTATTCACAATGGCATACCGAAAGAGCACCTACTAGTAAAAAGGTTAATTCGGTAGAAGAAATTAGTACTTTGAGTGAACAAATTGATGCTCTTATGAAGTTTGTTGCTAGTAAAAATGCTCATATTGATCATAATGATGTGCCTTTGTCTACTTTATTGACCAAAACAGTGATTCCATAGATGTGAATTTCATCTAATAATTATGGTAATTAGTATGTTAATTCCTATAATAATAATACTAACACGTCTGATCTTGAGAATATTTTTAAAGAATTTATCAATGCTCAAAAGGCTTTCAATACTAAGATAGCAGAAAAGTTGAATAAGATTGATGATATGTCTAGAAGCATTGATAGAATTTCCAATGATATTGAAAATCTCAAGTTGCATGCTTTTCCACCTAAGATCAATGAATCAATTAAGTCATATGTTCCAATGGATGAAAGTAATAAAAGAACCGCTATGCTTAGAGCTAAAAGAGATTTTTTTAGAAAAAGCGTTTTCTAGCGATTACTTTCATAACAATGATGAAGATCTTAAAATGATTGGTGTTTTCTTTATTGATTCCTTGTTCAGTAATGTCAAAATTTATGATAAAGGGACCGAAGAAGACTCAAGTTTAGTTAGAGGGCATCCCAATGATTTGGAGGGTGAAAATCATAATGAAATTTTTGATAAAAGTGGGTTTGGAGAGGTCAAAACTTTAACTAGTGATGTGCCCACTATCTTTGATTACAAAGACTTTAATTATGAGAGTTGTTCCGTCGTTTATTGTATTTCTTTGCTGCAATCTATTATAATTCACCCCATGCTTATGAACAAAATAAAGCTTTCACCAAACATATCGTTGATGCCATGATGAAATCCTCAGAAGAGAAGTTGGAATTAGATATTTCAATTCTAGAAAATTACATGATGAGTGGGAACCTACCATTAAAGTCAAGATAAAAAATTATGAATCTTTGCTTTGTGTGATTTGGGTGCTAGTGTTTCCATGATTCCAAAATCTTTATGTGATGTGGTTGGTCTTACCAATATTGAAGAATGCTCTCTTAATTTGAACTTGGTAGATTCTGCTATTAAAAAGCCTTTGGTAAGAGTTAATGATGTGCTTATCCTTCAAAATATTAATTATGTTCCCGTTGATTTTATTTTTCTTGATATTGATCACAATCCGTCTTATCCTATCATACTTGGTAGACCATTTTTACGGACTATAGGTGTCGTGATTGATATGAAAGAAGGCAATATTAGGTTTCAATTTCCCCTTAGAAAGGGTATGGAACACTTCCCTAGAACCAGAATTAAGCCACCATATGAATCAATCATGAGGGACTTATATGGAGTCCAAACTAAGGATGACAATACTTGAATCTATGCGTTATGCCTAGCTAGGGACGTAAAACGATAGCGCTTGTTGGGAGGCAACCCAATGAATAAATTATCTTTATCTGTTTGTTTATATTTTTGAGTGTTTTTCAAAATTATGATTCTTCTATGATTGTGTTTTTATGTTTTATTTAGTGTTTGTGCCAAGTAATGCCTTTAGGATGATCAATAAGATGAGTAGAAACAATGTTGAATCTGAAACAAAAACTTTGTTCGCAGTGCACGGATTTTATTTTTTACCGAAACGTGATATTGAGCTGAAATTTTACACAGTATTTCTATTGAAATTATTGGCATTGTCCTAATTTTTCAGAATTTTTAGAGTTCCAGAAGTATGGGTGGAGTACAAATTACTACAGACTGTCCTGTCTGAAACAAATTCTGTTTTCATTGCATTGTGTGCTTGTTTTGATGAATCTATGGCTTGTATTGGGGTATAAGTCATTGTAAAGTTAGAATGCAGTAGTTATATTACAATAATAAAATATGAATGGGTTTACAACAGTACCTAAAGTTGTATTTTCTTTATTATACTAATGGATCTCATGAGAATTTTGTCAAGTTTTGTGTGATTGAAATTTTCAAGTTTTGGGTGAGATCACGATGGAGGAAGGAATAAGGAGTTAGAAAAGACAAAGCTTGGGGATTCTACATCACCCCAAGGTAATATCCAAAGAGTAACAAGCAACTAAGCTTGGGGATGCCCCAAGTGGCACCCCCTCTTTCTTCTAACAACCATCAGTATACTACTTGGAACCATATTTTTATTCGTCACATATCATGAGTTTTGCTTGGAGCGTATTATATCTTTGATTTGTTTTCTTTTATCCTTGCTGCACATACCTATTTTCTAGATCCAAAATTATGCTATGATTTCTTAGAATTTCTCATTATGCTTCACTTACAACTTCCGAGCAAAGGAATTGCTCTAGTGCTTCACTTATATCTTTTTGAGCACGACATGCTTTTACATGTTTGAAGAAATGATCTCATGCTTCACTTATATTAATTTGAGAGTTAGTAATTTTTAAGAAATCCTCTCATGCTTCACTTATATTATTTTGACAAACGAAACTTATATGCTCATGTTCTTCACTTATATGCATGTGAGCTTATCAAACCCAATTGCAACATATGAAACTAGTCCCAAAGTGATAGATATTCAAGAGGGATATAATAAAAACTTCAATGAAGATCCATGGAAAGTGAAAGTATGGTGGAAAAAGGAATAAACTCCGTTTGGGAACCGCCTATGGTGCATCTAGTGTGGAAAGATATTGAAATCTCTCAGTCATTTTTGTTGACAGGAAAGGCAAGCCACCCAAAATATCTTTCTCTATCAATTTAAACACTTGAGCTCTGGAACCTCTACAAATCCCTACTTCCCTCTACAAAGGGCCTATCTGTTTACTTCATGCAATTTTTATTTTTCAATATGGGTCTCCATCTTCTCTTATAAAGCACCAACTAGGGGGCACTATGATCGTACTTGAGCATTAGGTGTAGCTAATATTTGTGTGTGTATTTTGAATGGATCCATGATTGAGCATGATGGGCTAGGGATAGCTTGCTTTAGTGTTGATATTTTGAAAGACATGGTTGCTTGTTGATATGCTTGAGTATAAAAGTTTTTATGTCAATACTAGACTATTGCTTTGAACCATATGAAATGTCCAAATGTCCATGCTATAAAGAAAACAATATGTGATGAACATGATAGGCAGCATTCCACATCAAAAAAATTGTTTTCATCATTTACCTACTCGAGGACGAGTAGGAATTAAGCTTGGGGATGCTGATACATCTCGAATGTATTTATAATTTTTGCTTGTTCCATGCAGTTATATAATCAATCTTTGATGTTTTACAATAATATTATAGAAACTTTAAAACAGTTTTTGGGACTAACCTATTGACATAGTGCCAAATTGCCAGTTGCTATTTTGCTTATTTTTTTACTTCGTAGAAAATAAGTACCAAACAGAGCCCAAACACCGTGGGCATTTTTGTGGATTTTGTTTGGACCAGAAGAAGGAAGATGGGACAAACAATACTAGAAGAGGGGGGCCAGGGTGGCCACCCTCCACCAGGGCGCGCTAGAGGCCCCTAGCGCGGCCTAGTGGAGGGTGGGCACCATGGGCACCCCTCTCAACCGACTATCGAGCCAATGACTTCCCTGAAAATCCAAAAACCCTAGGGGAGTCGACGAAACACAATTCCAGCCGTCACAAGTTCCAGAATCTTGGCATCCAATCTTACACCATCGTGGAGGGGTTCATCTTCTTCATAGCTGCTTCTCCGATGATCGTGAGTAGTCCACCATAGACCTACGGGTCCGTAGGAAGTAGCTAGATGGCCTCCTCTCTCTATGTTTCTCAATACAATGGTCTCTTGGAGTTCTATTTGATGTAATGACTTTTGCGATGTGTTTGTTGGGATCCGATGAATTTTGAGTTCATGAACAGTTTCTATCCATGAATATGATATGATTTTTCTTTGATCTCTTATTTGCATGAGTACTTATAGCCTCATATTCTTCTTTGAATATTTGGTTTAGTTAGGGCAACTAGATCGATTTTTATTGCCATGGGAAGAGGAGCTTTGTGATGGGTTCGATCTTGTGGTGTTCTTTCCCAATGATAGAAAGGACAGCAAGACACGCATGTATCATTGCCGTTAAGGATAACAAGATGGGGTCTATTCCTACATGAATAGATATTGTGTACATCATGTCACCATTCTTATTGCATTACTCCATTTCTCCATGAAATTAATACACTAGATGCATGCTGGATAGCGGTCGATGTCTGGAGTAATAGAAGTAGATGCAGAATTGTTTGGGTCCACTTATCTTGGGCGTGATGCCTATATAATGATCATTTCTTGGATATCGTCATGATTATTTGATCTTCTATCAATTGCCCGACAGTAATTTGTTCACCCATCGTGTCCTATACTCATGAGAGAAGCCAGTAGTGAAACCTACGCCCCCCGGGTCTACTTTTCAAACATATTGCTTTCCGATATACTATTTGCATCTTTTGTTTTCAGATCTATTAATCCAAAAAACCAAAAAATACCTTGCTGCACTTTTTGTTTATTTGTTTTACTTTGTGTTTTTGCTCAATCTATTTGCCAAATCTATCATTACCTAATCTGTCTTATCACTGTAGAGAGCGTGACAACCTCTCTTTCACGTCGGGTTGCAAGTATTTGTTGTTTGTGTGCATGTGTTGTTTACATGGGTGCGTGATCTTTCTCTACAGATTGATACCTTGGTTTCATAAACTGAGGGAAATACTTTCCGTCGTTGTGCTGCATCATCCCTTCCTCTTTGGGGAATATCGACACAGTTTCAAGCCACGTCAGGCTGTCTTGCTGGACTTGTTTTACCTTTCTCGCATTTCTTGTGCCTGGAACTCCAAGGACACTTTGGGCTATCCCAAGGTTGAGGTGTTCCAACGGAATTTCCAAGGAGATCACGAGTTTGCCGCGATCGATGTTATTCCAGCGCAACGTGTGGTTAGTTTGTGATGGATGAGTTAGTTTGTGATAACATGGATATCTGCAGATATCACAATATTATTGCTATTTAATTTAATGCACCCATATATCTTGGTAAAGGTGGAAAGCTTTGCCTTTTGCATGGTGTTTTGTTGCACTTTTGCCGCCATAGTTACTTGTTACCGGTGTTATGTTCCATATTTTGCGCTCCTAACATGCTCGGAGTTGTTATGGGGACCCCCCCTGATTATTTGTTTGAGATTAAAACTTGTATGACAAGACCCAACATTGGTACTATTTGCTTAACACCCAATTAAAATGCATAGGGCTTAGCTACCTCGTGGATACTTAACCAACAACCCGGGAGAGTGCTCCTCATGAGTGTTTGTCCAAAAGGGCTGCCTGCGGGGCCACCTCAAGGGAACTCAGTGTTTGGTTTTACTCGTAGTTAGACCCATCTGGTAGTGCCCTGAGAATGAGATACACACGTCTCCTATTGGGATCTGGCTTGCCCGACGGTCTTGGTAGACTTGTTTTACCTTTCTTGATTGTCTTGTGCGTGGGACTTCGAGGAAACTTTGTGTTATCCCGAGGTTAAGGTGTTCCAACGGAATTTCCAAGGAGATCACGTGTTTTCCACGGTCGAGGTTATTCCAGCGTTGCATGTGGTTAGTTTGTGATGGATGAGTTGGAGCACCCCTACAGGGTTTAATCTTTTCGAGAAGCCGTGCCCGTGGTTACGTGGCAACTTAGAAATTTGTTGAACACCCGGTTATAGCAAACTTAAAGTAAATACTAATAAAATACACCAATTGTGTGTGTAACCGTGACTGTCTCTGCTCGTGAACATGAACCGAAAGAGAACACGGTGGGGTTATGACTGACATAAGTAGGCGTTTAGCATCACTTAGTGATCATACTAGTGCACGTATGTTATGTGTAAGCCACCATATTTTCATCTTGTTCTTGTAAGCTACCAACTCAAAATATGCTTAGATGCTTGCTGCAGCCTCACCACTTAACCTTCCTCACCCAAAGGCTTACATAGTTTCGATACCCGAGTTAAAAGATTGCCGAGTCCCTCTGGCTCATAGATTACCATACCACAAGTACAGGTTTCAAAGATGTCTATCATGTTAAGGTGTCCCAGCTCTAGTGGGAGTTTTATGAAGAACATGGTCGGATGTATGTTACGTATCCAAATGATTAGAGACGCAACGTGGTCATGTTACTGGGCTAGCAAGGCAATCTCATCACATCTTTTATTGTTTGTTTTCATCCGTAGCCGGACCCTGCTATATGGATGAATGTATGAATGTTTATGTGACATTGTAATTTAGCATGTGGCGAGTGTAAGTAAACTCTGATACTCTTATTATCAATAAATGTATGCGATGATTCTGTACTTGCGAAACACCTAGATGCGCTTCTATCCCCATCGAGGTCCTCGTGCCTTAATTGGGGTAGTACCACATCTTGGTCGTTACAAGTTGGAATTAGAGCCATATGACCATAGGAGACCCTTGCTTGATCGATCTTGGCCGAGCTGAGTCTAGAGAAAAACTATTTTGAGTCTAGTTATATCGGAGAGTAGGTTTCTTTTACTCCGCTTCTATACTCTGGTGTGGTATTTGACTTAGGAATTTGATTCTACTCCTCTTTTCGCTCAATTTTTTTAGGATCATGCGGGTATTTTGGAAACTATATAATGGTGATGTGACGAAGTTTTGTCTTGGTGCCTCTTGTTATCGAGGAGTAGAGCTCCAGGGAATTCTGGCCACATCATTATCATTCAATTTCCTTAGTATCTCAAGAAGGAGGATGTTCAAAATGGCTACAATACTATTTTTGGTGAGAGGAGTTTGGCGTCACCCAGTATTGGGGAGAACATCCAGATGTATTGCCATTCTTGGTATTGTTGCGATTATGAGGGTCTAAGGTAGACGAGTTTGCAGAACTTCTTGGATATGTGCTAAAGATTGCGGGTGCGGTCTTGCAACTGATTGCATTGAGTAGGTTCCTCCACCCGCAACCTGATTACATAACCAAGAGAGCATTTCAGAAGTTCTTAGGTGGGAATTCTAGTAGTTACCTAGGATCATCTTTCGTCAGATGTATGAGGGTTTGTACATTTGTTCCGAGCACATCTTAGCTCAATACCTTGTCATTATTATTCAAGTGGCTTCAAGATCTTATGATCTTATCACAAACACGAAGAAGTGGCTGCAAGTTGCGTCGAGTTCCAAAATCTGGCCCACTATGCTTGTGGGGACCCAGACTCATAAGTCGTGATCACCGAATGTACGTGCATAGCGATATCAGAGACCAATGCTCACTAAACACGCATAAACTGAATAACAAGAGCCTTACATCCATTACATACCGATTTACTCGAATGTGGTCTTTATGGCCAAGTCTTCAACAATAGCGTGAACCCATGCCATCTGCCTTAACCCTACATCCATTCTGACTGGGAAGCGTCCTAGCTCGCATGTTCGTCACCAAGATATTCTTCATCGTATCTTGTTCTTTCATACTCGACCAATAAATTAACCAGTGGCAAGCCAATGAGTAATTTGAATGTACTCGCAAGCAACCCATGTTTTGGAACGAGGCATAACAAGGCATGATATATCACTAAGTAGGTAAGTTGCAGAAAGCTAACTTTGAGTGCAATGACATGATCGAGTAACTTGTGTAAGCATGCATCAACAATTGGCAGTTATTTATGAGAACAAGTTATAGGTATCATCATGATCAGGGGTTGGACATCTCATGTTCAAACATCACACCAAGTCCTCAGACTTATCTCAAGTACCCCCTAAACATCTCATGTTCAGTCAACACGACAAGTCATCTGACTTAGCTCAGGTACCATCTTTTGTTCCACACACACACCAAGTTTGTGAAAACACTGGACGTAGTTTAAGCAACACCACCGAACTATCCTTGATAGTGGACACGACTATTCAAATAGTTTTACACGCTGCAGAGGTTGCAAACTTTACCCACAAGACTCGGGGAACTTCCAAGTCATCCACGACTCACGGTATATTACATACCCCAGGTAACCACTCGAACATCGCCTTTCCCTAGCGATACTAAACAAATAGTCCACTCGATTGGTACCCAGCCCTCATGATGTACATCCCATGATCCTCACTCAAGATTGTAACATCCATGAAGGGACCAACGGTGTGCTCGGTGCCTGTGAAGACATGCATGATCGTCCTTTCTGGTACTACCGAGTATCGGGAGTGACCACGTCACTCCCGCCACTAGTAATGCGGTCTCCTTGCTAGTACCCACCAAGGTAATCAACAAAGCCCCATCCCATATGGGCTATCGTGGTTGTGCATGTAAGCTTGGGATGGCCGACAAATCTTAAATCTAATCCATTTTCGAAAACACACTCACATCTTGCTGTGGTACACCACTTCTTTCTCAAGTGGTTACCGAACTCAACATCCACTCCCTCAAGCATTAGTGCCACCCGACAGGGTTTTCGAAAAGTCTCTAAAATCATTTCCTTTCCATCACCATGCATATTCCCATCCCGCTCATTGGTGAAAAAAGTTTTTGTTGAAAGTTTTATGTCCTATACACATGGCATGATCATTGGTGAAAGCTCTGGATTGAGGAGATGGGTGTTGAGAGAAGGAGGATCCTTGTGGTATAAAATAAAATCAAACAAGTAAGCAAATGACAATAAATTCAAGCATCACATCACACAGAAATTTTTTTGTTGGCTCTATTTTTCGAGCTATGTTAACTTAGTCAGGAGAGGCAAAACACAGGGTCTGAAAAACCTAACCCCTTACAAGAATCTCATCCCCAATATTCCTTGGCTAGGCATAGAGACGATGTAGGGATTCAGAGGTGAGGTAGTCTTCTCGTTCCCATGAGGCTTCTTCTTTGATGTGATTGCTCCATTAGATCTTGAAGTGCTTGCTGATATAGCATTGAGTGCATCACTAACTTTCGTCTACGGGTAAATTGGAGTTCTTGCAATATGCTAGGATTGCCTAGAGATCAAGGGTTTGGTGAAACAGGTTTGGGCATGGACCTGGCTTGCATGTGTATTCCAAAGTCGTAATACGTGGTAAAGTAGTGTGGCTGTGTGCTGGTCCTAGGACTGTTCACGTTGGTTGTGACATCTAGATGTCTAGTGTTAGAATAGAAGGGTCAAGGTTTTGGCGTAGTTTCCCGGTGATAGAGAATTATCAACTTTGTTGGAGCAGTTGATCTTCCGGTGCTCGTGGTCTTCAATAATAAGGACGTCAAAGTTTGTCTGTGTAGGATTCTCGTCGAGATCTTTTGCTTGAGTGAGTTACCAGGTATGTTCTTCATTCATCTTTGGCCTTTTGTCTTTGTTGATCTTTGAGTGTTTGGTCTACTTGTCTCCTTGTAGTCATTGTGGCAAAATGTTGGGGTTAAGTGTCGTTCCTAAGACTAATCTCAAAGACTTGGTGTCAAAATGGGTTCTACCATTTGCGAAGGTTTCTAAGGGGTTCTAAATAAGCTGACTATCCAGAGTATGGAACTACCATCTAATCCCAAAGGTCTGAGGCTTGGTAAGAGGGGTGAACTACCTCTGACAGGTGTTTCACCATGATCCAGTCAGGATTAATGCCCTTGAGTGGACCAAAAAGGGGCTAATAATGAAGTCGTGACAGTCGTCCCACTCCATTCCAGGCATTTGAAGGGAGTAAGGATTTCATGCCCAATGTACACCTTCAAGGTGATGGAGTGAGGGGTGGTATCTACTCCTCGGTTCATTCCTAGTTAGGAACTGATGGATGACCAGTCATAACAGGGGGTTATTTAATCCTCTTGATGTGCAAGGACTTCATCGTGCTTGGACGTCGGTGATTCTTGATATAGCCTAGCAGATGTAGCGGTCAGAGGAGCGGTGGTTGACTTCTCTTGCTTCTTCTTCTTCTTCGAGGTTTCTTCACCGTATTGGTTCTTCATTTTGCTCGGGGAAGAAGGTCTTCTGCTATTGGGAGGGTGATTCAAGGAATCCAACTTTTTCAAGGTGAAACCTTATACTTGAGAGGTATGGAAATTTGTGTCCCTAGGGCTGGTCCAAACATGACTAAGGTGTTCCTTTCTCTCATTGAGTAATTAAGTATGTCACCCGTGAGGACGATGACATAACCCTCCAAGTATCACATAAACACAATGCTCATGTGACATGTGAGAGAAGCGGGCGTAAGTCAACCTAAAAAGGGCTTGACGGTATATCCATTGACCGTAAGGTGTGGATGGTGTGGTCCTGGAGGCTGTATTTGTCCTGGGTGGTCACTTATCAGGGGTTTGTGATCCAATGTAATCTACTTCTTCCTATCCACCTTTCTTCTGAACAGGATTGGTGGTGGTCGAGGTGGAGTGTTGGCCATAGTCTAATGTCTGAGAGCCGAGACATATGGTCATAATCCTACCATATTATGGCTTGGTAAAGCTTCAGGGTTTCAAGGAGCTTCGGATGCAAGTGATCGTCTATCATCTTATCCTCATGCACAATTCTTTATATGTCAATAGTCCTTTCTATTCCTCCAAACAAAATCGTCCGGTAGCATTGAGGGTATTATCTCATATGAGTCAACTCCAACATCACTCATGCTATTTAACTCCAAGGTGCTGAGAGAAGGACTAAACCAAAATCTCATATGTAGACTATAGCTAACTCAAATATATCCCTATGTAAAAATCATCAGGACAAGCATACAAGCTGCTAAGCTTGCATAATACACAACAAAACCAAGTGCTCACCCAATTTATCGAGGGCTAAGGTGTTGTATATCTATGCTAAGGAAACACGTAATACAATGACCCAAGATCTTTTTTCCCTCCTACGAATCCAATTTCGTTGATCAACGAATACCATCCAATATCACATGATCCATTACCGCTACATGTCCAATACAAGTGATTGTTTCACATGTCTCCTAGAGTCCCAATAGTCCACAAATCATTGAAAGGGCTATTACCACAGTATACCCATGAACTTCCGATCTCATAACCAACTACTCTAAGGCCAAGCTTATTTAGATCCTTAAATCATCCCTAACATCACCCAATTCCTTCTACTTATAATCCACTGAGAAACATGGTATCATGATCAAGATCATTGGACTAAACCCAAATTTCTTTGAAGCATGTAGTCTTGATCAACATCAACACTCTTCTAGGATTACCTATTTAAATCCAAATCTCATGTCCACTTAGAATTCCTACTTGTTCCTCCAAGAATCTCAGCTTGTGATCATAATTGTCCTACCAAATCCAATTTGCTCAAGGGAGAAGTAAGTTATGCTACTTTATCAATCTTGATCCACCAAGTTCATCTACAAACATTCAGCCTCGTAATCCACCAAAGAGTTCTTAACTACTTCCTCAAGATATCTATTACATCCTCGTCAAATCATTAGCTTTACTAGTTATCTATCCTCGAGACAATCTTATCTATGGCATCGTCACCTCATGTGCTGGCTCAGGGATGTAATGTATCTGTTCACTATGATCACTAGTTCTGTAATGATCCCAATGCTAAGCAGGGGGTTATTGAAGCTCAACAAGTGTTCTGGCAAAAGCCGTGTATTAAAAACGTGATTAGAGGTTAGAGACGAGGAAGCTTGTGAGGTCTAGGGAGGCGTTTCCAACCCTAAGGGAATAATATAGCTCTACGGGGTTGCGTCTAGTTGAGTACATTGTAGTTGAAGTCTTTAGTGATAGTTGTTTGTCGAGGTGGATCCTTGGTGCATCTTGTCTTGCTGGTCTTCAATTGAGGAGAGGGGAAAGAGGGAAAGTATCATAAAGGAGAGTACCTAAGGTGGTGGTATAGTGCGAGTGCAAATAACAAGTGCCAAAAAGGCCAAACACAACATTAAGATAAGGTAGGTGATATAGTTGCATACTTGTTGCCTAGGGCAAAAGTGTAACTTTCACCAAAGCACAAGCAAAACAAGTAACACACATCACAGTTCCATTTGAACCATCACACAGACTCGACTTAGCATAGGGGACTGATACGTCTCCAACGTATCTATAACTTTTGATGATGTCATGCTATTATATTATCTGTTTTGGATGTTTTATATGAATTAATATGCTATTTTATATATTTTTGGGACTAACCTATTAATCTAGTGCCTAATGCTAGTTTCTGTTTTTTCCTTGTTTTTGAGTTTTGCAGATATGGAATATTAAGCGGAGTCCAAATGGAATAAAATCTTCAGAATGATTTTTTGTGGAAGGAAAGAGATCTACC
Source organism: Hordeum marinum (assembly GCA_022496015.1). Classification (NCBI taxonomy): domain Eukaryota; kingdom Viridiplantae; phylum Streptophyta; class Magnoliopsida; order Poales; family Poaceae; genus Hordeum; species Hordeum marinum. The sequence continues at coordinate 315,647,260 of CM039678.1, forward strand.
AGACTTGGACTACACGCCAGGGCACCTGCCAGGAGGTCACAAGCCCTCTAGGCGTGGCCACCCCCCTGGCCGCGCCTGACAGGCTTGCCGTCTCTTGCCAGGTCTCCTAACCCTATTCCTTGTCCTATAAATACCGAAATATTCCCCCAACACCAAAAGAGCCACGCAAATACTTTTCTGCCGATAGAAGCCTTCGTTCCCGAGAGATCCAATCTTGGAGCCTTTTCCAGTAATCTGCCGGAGGGGGATCTGATCATGGAGGGCATCTACATCAACTCCATCGCCCCTCTGATGATGCATGAGTAGTCCACCACAGACCTACGGGTCCATAGCTACTAGCTAGATGGCTGTTTGTCTCACTTTGATCTTTAATACCATGTTGTTCATGATCTTCGTGGAGATCTCCGATGTAATACACTTTTGCGATGTGTTTGTCAAGATCTGATTAATTGGGGGTTTATGTTCCGATTATCCATGAATCTTATTTGAACCTTCTCTGAATTCTTATATGCATGATTTCATATCTTTGCAAGTCTCTTCCAGTTATTGCTTTGGTTTGGCCAACTAGATTGGTAATTCTTGCAATGGGAGAAGTGCTTAGTTTTGGGTTCAATCTTGCGGAGTCCTCACCCAGTGACAAAGTAGGGGTAGCGAGGCACGTATTGTATTGTTGCCATCAAAGGTAACAAGATGAGGTTTTCATCATATTTCTTGAGTTTATCCCTCTACATCATGTCATCTTACCTAATGTGTTACTTTGTTCTTCATGAACTTAATACTCTAGATGCAGTTAGGAGTCGGGCGATGTGTGGAGTAATAGTAGTAGATGCAGAATCATTTCGGTCTACTTGACACAGACGTGATGCCTATATGCATGATCATTGCATTAGATATGTAAATGATTATTCGCTTTTCTAACAATTGCTTGACAGTAATTTGTTTACCCACCGTGATATTTTCCTTCAAGAGAGAAGCCTCTAGTGAAACCTACGCCCCTCGGTCTACTTTCCATAATATATTTTCAGATCTATAAATGAAAAATACCAAAAATATCTTGCTGCAATTTATTTATCTTTTACTTTCCGTTATTTTTTACATATATCTCTATCAAATCTAATCCTTGCAAATAACCGTGAAGGGACTGGCAACCCCTTTATAGAGTTGGGTGCAAGAGTTTGATTGTTTGTGTAGGTGCATCCATTGGTGACTTGCTTGTTCCTCCTATTGGATTGATACCTTGCTTCTCATAAAGTGAGCGAAATACTTATCTACTTCTCTACATCACCATTTCCTCTTCAAGGGAAAACCAACGAAATCTCAAGAGGTAGCAAGAAGGATTTCTGGCACTGTTGCCGGGGAGGATACATAGCAAGTCAAAACAAAAACTCTCTCGTCAGCTTGCCAATTCTGGCAGTGTTGTTGGGGATGTCTACATCAGGCCTACCAAGTACTCATCACAAACTCACCTCTTGCAATTACATTATTTTCCATTTGCCTCTCCTTTTCCTCTCCCCCACTTCTAAAATGATTTTCAGAAAATACTAAAAAGATTTGCCTCTTTATTCGCCCTTCTTCCATTCGCCTTTTCGTTTGCCTTTTGCTTGCTTTTGTGCTTGATTGCTTGCTTTTCACGATGTTTGAGAATACCACGTGGTGTGACTTTTCTGATACTAACAATAATGATTTTATTAGTACTCCGATAGCTTCCGCCACTAGTGAAGAATCTTATGAAATTAATGCTGCTTTTCTTAATATTGTTATGAAAGAACAATTTTCTGGCCTTCCTAATGAAGATGTCGCATCCCATCTAAATACTTTCATTGAGTTGTGTGATATGAAAAAGAAGAAAGATGTGGATAACGATATTTTTAAATTGAAGCTCTTTCCGTTATCAATATGAGATCGTGCTAAAACTTGGTTTTCGTCTTTGCCTAAAAATAGTATTGATTCATGGAATAAGTGTAAAGATGGTTTCTTTTCCAAGTACTTTCTGCCCGCTAAGATCAACTCTCTTAGGAACGATATAATGAATTTTAAGCAAATTGATCATAAGCATGTTGCACAATCTTGGGAGAGGACGAAATTAATGATTAGAAATTGTCCCGCACATGGTTTGAGTTTATGGATGATTATACATTTTTTATGCGGGATTGAATTTTGCATCTAGGAATCTTTTAGATTCATACGCGGGTGTTACTTTTATGAAAATCACATTAGGAGAAGCTACTAAACTCCTAGATAATATTATGAAAAATTACTCTCAATGGCATACCGAGAGATCTCCTATTAGTAAAAAGGTGCATGCTATTGAAGAAATAAATACTTTGAGTGAAAAGATGGATGAATTGATGAAATTATTTTCTAGTAAGAGTGCTCCTATTGATCCCAATGATATGCCTTTGTCTTCTTTGATTGTAAATAATAATGAATCTATGGATGTGAATTTTGTTGGTAGGAACAATTTTGGTAATAACGCGTATAGATGTAATTTCAACTCTAGGTCGTTTCCTAGTAATTCCTCTAATAATTATGGTAATTCCCACAACAATTCTTATGTAAATTATAATAAGATGCCCTATGATCTTGAGAATATTGTGAAATAATTTATTAGTTCGCAAAAGGTTTTCAATGCTATGTTTGAAGAAAAAATGCTCAAGATTGATGATTTGGCTAGGAACGTTGATAGAATTTTGCTTGAGATTGATTCTTTGAAAGCTAGATATACTCCACACAAGCAATATAATAATGATTATTTAAAATCTATGAGAATTTCTATGGATGAAAGTAAGGAAAGAACCGTCATAATTCGTGCTAAGCGTGAATGTCTTGAAAAAGTGTTTTCTCGTGATAATAATGATGAAGATCTCAAAGTAATTGATGTGACTCCTATTGAATCATTGTTTTTCCAATATAGATCTTGAGAAAGATGGGACTCGAGATAAGCCAACTTTAGTTAGAAGTCATCCCAATGATTCGTAGTTTATAGATCATAATGCCAACATTGATAAAAGTGGGATTGAAGAGGTCAAAACTTTAAATAGTAATGAACCCACTCTTTTGGATTTCAAGGACTTTAATTATAAAAGCTTCTCTTTTATTGATCTATTTCCTTGTTGCAATCCATGATGAATTCTCCGCATGCTTATAATCAAAATAAGGCTTTTACTAAACATATCGTTGATGCTATGATGAAATATTTTGAAGAAAAACTTGAGTTAGAAGTTTCTATCCCTAGGAAGCTTCATGATTAGTGGGAATCTACTATTAAGATTAAAATTAAAGATTATGAGTGTCATTCTTTGTGTGATTTGGGTGCTAGTGTCTCCACGATTCCGAAAACTTTATGTGATGTGCTAGGTTACCATGGTCTTGATGATTGCTCTTTAAATTTGCATCTTGTGGATTCCACTATTAAGAAACCTATGGGAAGGATTAATGATGTTCTTATTGTTGCAAATAGGAATTATCTTCCCGTATATTTCATTGTTCTTGATATATATTGCAATCCTATATGTCCTATTATTCTTGGTAGACCTTTCCTTAGAACGATTGGTGCAGTTATTGACATGAAAGAAGGAAACATTAGATTTCAATTTCCACTAAGTAAAGGCATGGAACAATTTCCTAGAAATAAAATAAGATTGCCTTATGAATCTATTGTGATAGCTACTTTTGGATTGCATACCAAAGATGAAAACACCTAGGTCTATTGCGTTTTTCCTAGCTAGGGGCGTTAAACAATAGCGCTTGTTGGGAGGAAACCCAATTCTATCTTTATGTTATGTTTTTGCTTCTGTTTTTGTGTGTTTCCCACATTATTACTTATGTAGTAATTGTTTTTTTGTGTTTCAATTAGTGTTTGATCCAAGTAAAACCGTTGGGGTGGTCTATGGTGGTTGTTAATTTGATCTTGCTGAAAACAGAAACTTTTATGCTCAGTCCAGGAATTTTGTAAATATTTCAGAGCGCCTAATGAGTCTGAAATTTTTACAAAAGATTGATATATAAATTTCCAAGGTTTTCCTAAGTTTTCAGAATTTTTCGAGTTACAGAAGTATATGAAGTTTTCAGATTGCTACAGACTGTTCTGTTTTTGACATATTCTGTTTTCTTTGAGTTGTTTACCTATTTCTATGAATCTGTGAGTTGTATCATGGGGTATGGACCATGGAGAAGTTAGTATACAGTAGGTATTACACCAATATAAATAAAGAATGATTTCACAACATTACCTAAAGTGGTGATTTATTTTCGTATACTAACGGATCTCACGAGTTTTCTATTAAGTTTTGTGTTGTGAAGTTTTGAAGTTTGGGTAAAGATTTGATGGACTATGGAATAAGGAGTGGAAAGAGACTAATATTGGGGATTCCCAATGAACCCCAAGTCATATTAAAGGATTTCAAAGAGCGTAATCTTGGGGATGCCCCGGAAGGCATCCCCTCTTTCGTCTTCAATCCATCGGTAAATTTACTTGAGGCTATATTTTTATTCACTACATGACATGTGTTTTGCTTGGAGCGTCTTGTATGCTATGCATATTTGATTTTTATTTTGCTACAATCATCCTTGCTGAACACATATTTTGAGACATACACGCTGAATCCTGAATTTATTAGAATGCTCTATGTGCTTCTCTTATATCTTTTGAGATAGGCAATTTTGCTCTATGTGCTTCACTTATATTTTTTAGAGCATGGTGGTATTTGAGTTTTATAGAAATAATTGAACTCTTGTACCTCACTTATATTATTTTGAGAGTCTTTAAACAGCATGGTAATTGGTCTAGGTTATGAAGTTATTCCTAATATGATTAGCATCCAAGAGGAATATAATAAAAACTTCCATATTAAGTGCATTGAGTATTTTTGAGAAGTTTGATTCCTTGAATAAAGTTTTGAGATATAAAGATGGTAATGTTAGGAAGTAATTTTGATTTGGTAAAATTACTTGTGTAAAGGTTTGTGATTCCCGTAGCATGCAAGTATGGTGAACCGTTATGTAAGGAAGTCGGAGCATGATTTGTTTATAGATTGTCGACCTTTGTGTGAGAGTCGGGAGCGCGCGATGGTTATGTCCTACCAACCTATCCCCTAGGAGCATGCATCTAATACTTTGCATTGATAACTAATAGACTTTTTAATAAGTATGTGAGTTCTTTATGACTAATGTTGAGTCCATGGATTATACACACTCTCACCCTTCCACGTTTGCTAGCCTCTCTAGTACCACACAACTTTCGCCGGTACAACAAATCCACCTTCCTCAAAAAAGACACCATATACCTTCCTCAAAACAGCCACCATATATATTTCCTCCAAACAGACACCATATATCTTTCCTCAAAACACTCACCATACCTACCTATTATGGCATTTCCATAGCCATTTCGAGATATATTGCCATGCAACCTCCAAAACTTCCTTTTATTATGACATGAACCACCACTTTCATATTGCATATAGAGTCGTATTTTCTTCTAGGTTTTGAGTTGTAATTTTCTTTTGAGTTGTAAGTAAATAAAAGTGTGATGATTATCCTTATTAGAGCATGTCCCATGTGAGGAAAGGATGATGGAAACTATTATTCCCTCAAAAGTGGGGATGAGATTCTGGACTTTATGAAAAATAAAAGAGTCCAGCGAAGCCCAAATAAAAAAATGATGATTAAAAGAGGCCTTAGATGCCCACCAAAAAAATAAAAATAAAAAATAAAAAAATGAGAGAAAAGAGAGAAGGGACATTGCTACTATCTTTTTCCACACTTGTGCTTCAAAGTAGCACCATGATCTTCAATGTAGAGAGTCTCCTATTTTGTCACTTTCATATAACTAGTGGAATTTTTCTTCATGATGCATGTTCACTTAGTTTCCAATTTAGCTTTCATACACTTATAGCTCTAGTGCATCCGTTGCATGGCAATCCCTACTCACTCGCATTGATATCTATTGATGGGCATCTCCATAGCCCGTTGATACGCCTAGTTGATATGCGAATATCTTCTCCTTTTCCTTGACAACCTCCACCACATTCTATTCCTCCTATAGTGCTATATCCATGGCTCGCATTCATGTATTGCATGAGAGTTGAAAATTATTGAGAACATAATAAGTGGGAAACAATTGGTTGACTTGTCATCGGGGTTGTGCATCACATAAATACTTTGTGTGGGAAAGATGGAGCATAGCCAGGCCATATGATATTGCAGGTATAACTTTCTTTTGCCATTATGTTTTGAGGACATACAATTGCTTTGCTACTATGCTTGAAATGTTATTATTTTTATATCAATATTGAGATTTTGTTTTGAGTCTTATGGATCTGAATATTCATGCCACAATAGAGAATATTACATGGATAAATATGTTAGGTAGCACTCCACATCAAAAATTCTGTTTTTATCATTTACCTACTCTCCAACGTATCTACAATTTTTGATGATGTCATGCTATTATATTATCTATTTTGGATGTCTTATATGCATTAATATGCTATTTTATATAATTTTTGGGATTAACCTATTAATCTAGAGCCTAGTGCCAGCTTCTGTTTTATCCTTGTTTTTGAGTTTTGCAGATAAGGAATATTAAACGGAGTCCAAACGGAATAAAATCTTCGGAATGATTTTTTCTGGAAGGAAAGAGATCTACCAGACTTGGAGTGCACGCCAGGGCACCTGCCAGGAGGTCACAAGCCCTCTAGGCACGGCCACCCCCTTGGCCGTGCCTGGCAGGCTTGCCGTCTCCTGGCAGGTCTCCTAACTCTATTCTTCGTCCTATAAATACTCAAATATTCCCGCAACACCAAAAAGAGCCACGCAAATACTTTTCTACCGACAGAAGCCTCCGCTCCCGAGAGATCCAATCTTGGAGCCTTTTCCGGTAATCTGTCGGAGGGGGATCCGATCATGGATGGCATCTACATCAACTCCATTGCCCCTCCGATGATGTTTCAGTAGTCCACCACAGACCTACGGGTCCATAGCTAGTAGCTAGATGGCTTCTTCTCTCTCTTTTATCTTCAATACCATGTTCTTCATGATCTTCATGGAGATCTATCCGATGTAATACTCTTTTGGGGTGTGTTTGTCAAGGTCCGATGAATTGTGGGTTTATGTTCAGATTATCCATGAATCTTATTTTAATCTTCTCTGAATTCTTATATGCATGATTTCATATATTTGCAAGTCTTTTCGAGTTATTGCTTTGGTTTGGCCAACTAGATTGGTAATTCTTGCAATGGGAGAAGTGCTTAGTTTTGGGTTCAATCTTGTGGTGTCCTCACCCAGCGACAAAGTAGGGGTAGCGAGGCACGTATTCTATGTTGCCAACAAGGGTAACAAGATGGGGTTTTCATCATATTGCTTGAGTTTATCCCTCTACATCTTGTCATCTTACCTAATGTGTTATTCTGTTCTTCATGAACTTAATACTCTAGATGCATGCAGGAGTCGGTCGATGTGTGGAGTAATAGTAGTAGATGCAGAATAGTTTCGGTATACTTGACATGGATGTGATGCCTATATGCATGATCATTTCCTTGGATATCTACATGATTATTCGCTTTTCTATCAATTTCTTGGCAGTAGTTTGTTTACCCACCCTGATGTTTTCCTTCAAGAGAGAAGCCTCTAGTGAAACCTATGGCCCCCGGTCTACTTTCCATAATAATTTTCAGATCTATAAACAAAAAATACCAAAAATATCTTGCTGTAATTTATTTATCTTTTACTTTCCGTTATCATTTACATCTATCTCTATCAGATCTAATCCTTGCAAATAACCATGAAGGTGTTGACAACCCCTTTATAGCGTCGGGTGCAAGAGTTTGATTGTTTGTGTAGGTGCATCCATTGGTTACTTGCTTGTTCCTCCTATTGGATTGATACCTTGGTTCTCATCGACTGTGGTAAATACTTATCTACTTCTCTGCATCACCCTTTCCTCTTTAGGGGAAAACGAACACAAGCTCAAGAGGTAGCAAGAAGTATTTCTAGCGCCGTTGCCGGGGAGGATACATAGCAAGTCAAGACAAGAACTCTCCCGTCAACTTGCCAATTCTAGCAGTGTTGCTGGGGAGGTCTACATCAAGCCTACCAAGTACTCATCACCAACTCACCTCTTGCATTTACATTATTTTCCATTTGCCTATCCTTTTCCTCTCCCCCACTTCTAAAATGATTTTCAGAAAATACCAAAAAGATTCGCCTCTTTATTCGCCCTTCTTCCATTCGCCTTTTCGTTTGCCTTTTGCTTGCTTGTGTGCTTGATTGCTTGCTTTGTCACGATGTTTGACAATACCAAGTTGTTTGAATTTTCCAATACTAACAATAATGATTTTATTAGTAATCTGATTGGTCCCTCCACTAGTGCGGAATCTTATGAAATTAATGCTGCTTTGCTTAATCTTGTTATGAAAGAACAATTTTCTGGCCTCCCTAGTGAAGATGCCGCATCCCATCTAAATACTTTTATTGGGTTGTGCGATATGCAAAATAAGAAATATGCGGATAATGGTATTGAGAAATTGAAGCTATTTCTGAGTCAATACCTTCTGGTCCTTCAGTTTTCTTCGTAACCGTGCCAATGCCTTCTTGTCCTTCAAGGCATCAAGAGTTCCGAGTGGCAATACTTTATCCAATGACATCAACATGGCACTATTGAGTTCCAACTTGTCTGTCATGTTGATGATAATATCGACACCAAGAGCGGGGAATGAAGAGACCGTTTTTCCTACTCACTATGGTGAGACGGACCAAATGGCGAGGTTCTCAGCCACCGGTGGTTGCCTATAGAACAACATTAAGGACAATGTTGCTCTATTAGCGATGCATATCACGGTCTTGCATATTTTATGCCTTGATCATCATAGGCCCAGGTTGCATATCATCCTGGGGAATTATCGAGGGTGTCACCATCTTCTGAGTCTTGATTTCCTCATTCCTCGAGAAGGTATCTTCTATTGGTATGTTTTTGTTTGGTGTTGCCAACTTATGTCCAAGATATGTGGGAAAATGTCTAACAAGGTGGCTTCCTTCCAGTTTTCCCACGAGGATTACAAGGAATACAACAGTCAGGGGCACAAGGGTACTAACATCTGTTTGCATGATTTTGAAAAGCGTGAGGAGAGCCAAGAGGGAAAAGGTGGAAGTGCGAAGGCACAATCCTTCATTTTTCTTTGGAAGCTTAGAAGAGGTAAGAAATATGGTATCCTTTTCCATGTGACTTGAAGGGTCTAGGAAAACCGTTTTGTCCTAACAATCGTCCATGCTAACTAAGGGCTTCATACAGTCAGGATGGCTCTAATACCAGCTCTGTGGGGACCCTGATTCATTAGTCGTGATCACCGAATGTACGTGCATAGTGATCCCAGAGATCAATGCTCACTGAAGACACATAAACTGAATAACAAGAGTCTTACATCGATTAAATACCAATTTACTCAAATGTGGACTTTGTGGCCAAGTCTTGATATGTTTCCAGCGGAAATCTTCAACAATAGCGTGAACCCATGCTATCTGCCTTAACCCTACAGGCATTCTGACTGGGAAGCATCCAAGCTCGCATGTTCGTCACCAAGGTATTCTTCATCGTATCCCATTCTTTCATGCATGGCCAATAAAATAACCAATGGCAAGGCAATGAGTACTTTGAATGTACTCGCAAGCAACCCATGTTTTGGAATGAGGCATAACAAAGCATCATATAGCACTAAGTAGGTAAGTTGTAGAAAGCTAACTTTGAGTGCAATGACATGATCAACTAACTTGTGTAAGCATACATCAACAATTGGTAGATATTCATGTGAACAAGTTGCAGGTATCATCATAAGCAGGGGTTGGACATCTCATGTTCAACCATCACACCAAGTCCTCACACTTATCTCAAGTACCACCTAAACATCTCATGTTTAGCGAACATGGCAAGTCATCCGACTTAGCTCAGGTACCATCTCTTGTTCCACACACACACCAAGTTTGTGAAAACATAGGACGTAGTTTAAGCAGCACCACCCAACTATGCTTGACGGTGGACACGGCTATTCGAATAGTTTTACACACTGAGAGGTTGCACACTTTACCCACAAGACTCAAGGAACTTCCGTGTCATCCATGACTCGTGGTATATTACATACCCGAGGTAAGCACCCAAACATCCCCTTTCCCCTAGCGATACTAAACAAGTAGTCCACTCGATTGGTACCCATCCCTCATGTTGTACATCCCACGAGCCTCACTCCAGATCATACCATCCATGAAGGGAACAACGGTGTGCCCAGTGCTTGTGAAGACAGCGCATGATCGTTCTTTCCGGTACGACCCCGTATCGAGAGTGACCACGTCACTCCCACCACTAGTAATACATGCGCTTTGCTAGTATCCACCAAGGTAATCAACAAATCGTCGTCCCATAAGGGGTATTTTGGTTATGCATGTAAGGTTGGGACAGTCGACAAATCTTAAATCTAATCAGTTTTCGAAAATAGACTCACATCTCGCAGCGATACACCACTATTTTCTCAAGTGGTTACCCAACTCAACATCCTCTCCCTCAATAATTAGTGGCACCTAATAGGATTTTCAAAAATTCTTTGAAATCATTTCCTTTCCGTCACCATGCATATTCGCATCCCGCTTTGCATAGCAACTACTTAGCATCCTATCTACTCCCACCCGCACAACCCTCATAAGGAGGTAGGGTCACACACAATGCAAGTATCAACAAGAAAGTATCGGGGCATCCCATCGAAGTGGTCATCACATCAACATGATCAACTTCATGAAATAAAGTGCTATATGCCATGCAAATAAAAGGGTTTCATAGTCATGGTCAAAGGGCTGCTTGCTGGCTTAGCAACATCTTCGAGATCTTCACACTCTTCTCATCCACTCTGAGAACTTCATCTACATCCTCAACTATCGCCGGAAACAACCGAAATATGCAACACAATAATCAGAGAAATAAAAGTGCTATATAAATAGGAGTTTTATTTTTCTAGGACACGCCTGGTCATGAGAAAAATATCCAAGGGCGTTTCATTGGATGTGGATCAAGTGGGAAGTTTGAATGGTGGAAATATGGGAATTGGTGATCCTATAAGAAGTCTATAGAAAATATTCTTTAAAAATGTGTGGATGCATCCAACAATTAAGGCATGATTTTAGAAAAAAATTGAAAGTGGTTTCACTGGATATGGAGTTGGGATGAATTTCCTAGGATTTTCCTAATATGCAATTAATGGAAAATGGGCCATTTATTAGAGCCAACAAAATAGGTGCACGGTAAAAATGTTCACCATGGCTACATAAAAAAGGAATGATTTTTTTGGAGTCTCTAGAAACTTGAATTAGTTCATTAGGAGCTGATATGAGAGCTCTAGGGATTTACAAGTGGGGCATTTCATGGTTCAAATTCAAATTTGAATTTGAACTCTATAGAAAAGTTTCTGAAAAAATGTGCAATGCGCATATTTGGTTAGGCCATAATTTTTGGAATATGTAGGAATTTGAATTTGAATTTGAACTCTATAGAAAAGTTTCTGAAAAAATGTGCAATGCGCATATTTGGTTAGGCCATAATTTTAGGAATCTGTAGGAATTTGAATCGATCCTTTTGGAGTTAAAATGATTTTTCTGTAGATTTTTGAATCTACCAGGAAAGAAAAAGGGAAAGGAATTTTTCAAAGTCCTAAACGGTGCCCAGTGTGCAGAACAGCCACTGGGCCGGCCCAGCAGCCCAACTGCACAGGGGGAGGACGACGTGGAAGGCGTACTCCTAAGAGTACGCCTTCTTCACAGGGAGCTGGCACCCACGAAGGGTGCCTACACTTAAACCAGGGGACCGGCCTTAGGCTCGCAGATAGGTGGGCCCCGTTTGGCAGGTTCTCCTTCCTCATCCCGCTTGGGCAGAGGAGGAGCAAGGGAGGCGGTCCTGAGCGGCTCCGGCGCTTGCCCCCGGTGGCACCGGTCGTCTCCGGTGGTGCTCCAACTACTAGCGCTCTCGAGGCGGCGAGCCGCTTCCGCCTGGTCCATCTCTCGGCCACGGGAAGGTCGGGGTCGACCGCGACATAGGTTGAGGCGGAGGCAGCCGATAGCAGTGATTGGCACGACGCCATAGCTGCGGAGGAGAGGGAATGAAGTGCGGGGAAGGTGCTGCGGCGAAACTAGGGCATGGAGGTGGAGTTCGGAGGGGAGAAGAGAGGTGGAGCACCACCAAATATGTCCGAGGCCAAGGCGGAGCCATGGCGGCCTTGGTGGAAGGGGTCAAGCTCGGGAGCTCCCGTGGCTTTGCTAGGGGCCTGGGGGGGAACTAGTGGACTAGGGCTGTCCCGGGTGCTCTGAGGGAAGAGGTAAAGCAAGAGGACGGCGAGAGGTCTCGGGTGTGCCTCGGATGCCCTAGTCGTGGGGGAGCACGCGTGCCAGAGCTCCCTTGGCTGCATTATGGCATCGGGGAGAGCCGTGGGAGGTCGAGAGAGAACCCTTGGCGGCGTGGACATCTCTCTGCAACCGGACGCGAGCTACATGACGAGCTCAAGTGCCAGAGCGCCACTTTTGTATGTCAACAACATGATCACCATGCGACTTTGTGTCTAGGGCATTATTTTGGTTGGCCAAAGTTGTTTAATACGTGAGGCATGCACGCTTGAGTGCTCTGGTGAAGTTTCAAGGGAAATGGAGCTGGGTGGTCTAGGTTTCTACTGTTGGTAAGTTTCTAGCAGTAAACTTGGGAGCTATTTCAGGGGTGTTTACTGAAGAGCAATAGGGGAAGGACCTTGTCCAATACTCATAGGCATGAAAGTACTATATTCCCACCAATTTTCAGCTCGGGGAGATGAGTGAACATGGTACTTGTAGTCCAAGGCCACAATTGCTGCCAAAATTTAGTTTTTGACAAGATGCTCATATTTTCCACATGAGCATGCCATATTTGGATGTTTAATGATGCATTGGCATGCCAGAGGTGTTGGGGTCAAACCTTGGGGAAGTTGCATGCATGGAATAATAGGAGAGAGGAAGAAGGTCATGCCAAAGCTGTGCAAAAGAGGGAATCTTGGGGTTTTGCCCCCCATCAATAATTGATATAGGGAAAGTAAGACTTACTGGAGGTACAAGAGGAGATGCTGGTGATGTGGTAAAAATATGAGCTCAAGGAGATCCCCTAGGGCGCCTCAATTATTGCTCCCAATAATGCACGAGAAGATGTTTGTGATGTGTTTGGGCTAGTAAATGGAGTCTACCTATGGTGAAATTCAACAGGACTAAATAGTATGTAAAATCAAGGTTGACCACAAGGTTTGAGATGGTTTGAAGAAAGTTGACGATGTCAACTCTGTAATCCCTAGAAACCAACATAATCAGTTTTCTGTAGGTCTAGGCATGCAAAAACTATTCTCCTTAATGCACCACTTGGTCTTGTGTCATTATTTGGTGATTAGAGCATGCCCACAAGGTTTGAGATAAATTGTAAATACTTGGCATCGCAAAGTTGCTCAAACTTGGTTCTGGAGAGAGAGGGTGTTGGAATATTTTGGTGAACTAAAACAACAGGGAGTGAGATGAAAATTGGCAAGATCACCAAATATAGCATGTGTGACCTGCTGGAATTCTCCTGAATTTATTTGAGAATATTTCCTATAGAAATATTTCAAATGCTTGAAATAGGCAGAAATGGTTTTGAAGGGTTTTGTCCAATATTTTGAACATGACCATGTGTTGAAACTCTTATACATGGACAATATATTTCCACAGAGTTTCCCTAAATTTTCTCAAATATTTTGAAAGTATAAAAATATTTTCCATATAGAAGACCATTTCTGGCCTTAAGAAAAATCCTTTAAATAAAATAGGAAAATAATCTTTAAAATAATTTTTGGTGATTTTGGGAAGTCTTAAATATAGTAGGTTTCAAACATGGTTTTGAAAGAATTTAAATACCCCAATATGAGGACTTGTAGTTCAAGCCCTAACTCAGGGGTTTTTGCAAACCTAAATTAGATAAATGCTTTTTGGTCAAAGTAATATATTATCAAAATAGTTTTATGTCCTATACACATGGCATGATCATTGGTCAAAGCTCTTGATCAAGGAGATGGATGTTGAGAGAAGGAGCATCCTTGTGATATAAAACACAATCAAACAAGCAAGCTAATGGCGATCAATTCAAGCATCACATCACATAGAAAAGTTTTTATTGGCCCTAATTTTTGAGCTATGTTAACTTAGTGAGGAGAGGCAAAAGACAGGTTGTGACAATGTTAAGCAAGACGTTCGTGATGACAAGTGCAATATTTATCAGTTCAGAAGTGGTCTCAAGGATGAACTTCAGTCGGGTCTAGTCCTGCATGAGCATCGTCAGTTTGATCAGTTCTACAACATGGCTCTAAAGTTCGAGGTAGGTCAGCAACGGTTGGAGAACTCAAGGAAGCAATTCATGGACTCCAACTATTCTTCTTCCAACTCTCAAATTGTTCCCAAGCAGCAGAAGTATTGGGTTCCTCCTCCACCTCCGTTTCGTCCTCCTCAGTAGCAGAAGCAGCACGGTGGCCGTGGTCCTTCCTACCCACCCAACCCAGGATTCCAGCAAAGGCCCCAGGCATCCAATTTAGCAAATGCTCTGCCTCTAGGAAACTTTCGTTCGCTCTGAGAGGTAACTTGTCACAAGTGTGGTCAGAAGGGCCACTACTCAAACAAGTGCACCAGCCAGTGGCGTCTTCCGCCTCCTCCTCCAGTCAGACCTCCAGGCAATGATATGTTGAGGCAAAACCCAAAGTCAGTCAGAGTGAACATGGTGAATGCAGATGAAGCATAGGATTCTTCTCAAGTGATTATGGGCAATCTCTCAGTTAATTCCATTGCTGCAAAAGTTTTGTTTGACTCTGGTGCTTCTCATTCTTTAATATCATATTTGTTTGCATCCAAGCATAATTTCCATCATGAAGAGTTACCTACAGCATTGCAAGTTGTTTCTCCGGGCAAGCGCATGAGTTCCCGTTGGGTGGTTCCGGATGTCTCTATCAACATGGATAGTTATTCTTTTGTGGCCTCTTAAATTGTTCTTGGCAATTCCGATATTGATCTTATTCCTGGCATGGATTTCCTTGAAATGAACAAGGCTTTTGTTGATTGTGAAGCCAAGGAAGTCAAATTGACTCATCCTTTTGAAGACGTGATCATTTTTGCAGCTCGCGATGACACGGTTCTTCTATTTTCTCTCGATGAAAAGGGTGAAATTTTAGCCATTTCTCATAATCCGGTTGTTTGTGAGTTTGAAGATGTCTTTCGAGAAGAATTTCCAGGAATGCCTCCTCACCGGCCAGTAGAGTTTGTGATTGAACTCGAGCCTGGAACTGAACTGGTGTGCAAGCGTCCTTATAAGCTTGGCCCCGAAGAGCTGACAGAGTTGAAGAAGTAGTTAGATGAACAAGACCATCTGGGTCTGATCACACCAAGTTCTTCACCATGGGGTTGTGGTGTTCTTTTTTTCAAGAAGAAGGATGGCACAAACCAACTTTGTGTCGATTACCGTCCATTGAATAAGAAGACAATCAGGAACAAGTACCCACTTCCCAACATCAATGAGTTGTTTGAGCAACTAAAAGGGGCCAAATTTTCTCGCAGCTAGATCCACATTCGCATGGGCTATCATCAGATCCACATTCGTGAAGAAGATTTTCCAAAGACTGCTTTCAGGACGAGTTTTCACTCTTATGAGTACACCATAATGTCATTTGGTCTTGCAAATGCACCTCCATCTTTCTATAGATTGATGAACTTTGTCCTGTCTCCCTATAGAAATGAGTTTGTCTTGGTGTATTTGGATGACATTCTTGTATTCTTCGAGACTGAAGAAGAGCATGTAGAGTCTCCAACTTGTGCTTGACAAGTTAAGAGAACATTGACTCCGTGCTATGTTCTCAAAGTGTGAGTTTTGGCTCAATGAAGTGGTTTACCTTGGGCACATTATCTCTATCGAGGGCATCAAGGTGCAACCTAAGAAAGTTGACTCCATATTGAAGTGGGAGCCTCCTCAGAATGTCAAGCAGCTTCGTAGCTTCCTTGGGCTTGCAAGTTACTTCAGAAGATTCATGGAAAACTTCTCTCAAATTGCTAAGCCTCTGTTTAACATGCTCCACAAGAGTGTCAAGTATGTGTGGTCTCCTGAGTGTGAGGTGGTGGTCAACACACTCAAGGAGAAGCTGACTTCAGCTCCAATTCTTGTTCCTCCCGAGAAATCGAAGCCTTTCCAAGTGTTCTATGATGCTTCCCTCCAAGGTCTTGGTGGCGTTCTCATGCAAGATAAGAAGGTTGTTGCTTATATCTCGCATCAGCTGAAACCTAGCGAGAAGAACTACCCCACTCATGATCTTGATTTGGCAGCAGTTGTTCATGCTCTAATGACTTGGAGACATCTATTGTTGGGAAGACCAGTTGAGGTGTTCACAGACCATAAGAGCTTGAAGTACATTTTCACTCAACCAAATCTCAATCTTCGGCAAACGCGTTGGGTGGAAATGATTGAGGAGTACAACCCGATCATTGAATATACTCTAGGAAAAGAAAATGTCATTGCAGGCGCGCTCAGCCGAAAGGCGTACTGCAACAGTCTTATCCTAAAGCCTCTTCAACCCGAGCTTTGTGAAGATTTCGGCAAGCTTAATGTCAAATTGTTCCTCAAGGGTTTCTAGCCAATCTTCAGTCTCTTCAACTTCAGAAGATTAGATTCACCAAGCTCAGCTTCTTGATGCTATGGTGAAGAAAGTGAAGAAAGGTGTGTCCAATAGCATTCCAAAGTATAAGTGCTTCCGTGTTGATGACAAGGACACCTTGTTTTTTGAGGATCATCTAGTGGTTACCAAGGGAGCACTCAAGAAAGTTATCATGGATGAAGCGCACAATTCCCTCCTCTCCATTCATCCAGGCAGTTCCAAAATGTATCAGGATCTCAAGAAAACCTTCTGGTGGACTCATATGAAAGGCGAGATTCCTCAGTTCGTGAACGAGTGTGATGTTTGTCACATAGTGAAGGTAGAACATCAACGTCCAATAGGTCTCCTTCAGCCTTTGCCTATTATAGAGTGGAAAGTCGATCGTGTGGAGATGGATTTAGTCACTGGGTCTCCTAAGTCCAAGTGAGGTAACAATGCCATCTTTGTGGTTATCGACAATCTCACCAAGGTTGCCCATTTCCTTCTGGTCAAAGAATCTATGTTGGCAGCTCAGCTGGCAGAGTTGTACACTTCAAGGATAGTTTGTTTGCACGGGATTCCTCAGCTCATTTCTTCAGATTGTGGAAGCCTCTTCAGTTCCAATTTCTAGGATTCCTTCCAGACTACGATGGGTACCAAGATTGGTTATAGTACAACTTTCCATCCTCATACTAGTGGTCAATTTGAGGGAGTCAATCAAATCCTCGAACATATGCTCAGAGCTTGTGTGATTTCTTTCAGCATGAATTGGGAAGACTACCTCCCATTTTCTGAGTTTTTCTACAACAATAGTTTCCAAGCATGTTTGGGAAAGGCCCCATTCAAGATTATCTACGACAGGAAATGCCACACCTCGCTCAATTGGTCTTAAACCTGTGAGCGTCAAATCCTTGGGAATGACATGATCACTGAAGCAGAAGAGATGTGTCGTGTCATTCGTGAAAATCTCAAAGCTGATCAATCTCGTCAGAAGAGCTATTATGATAACAAACATCATGATGTGACCTTTCATATCGACGATTTTGTCAATGTTAGAGTGCCTCGCATGAAGGGCACTCAACGCTTTGGCATCAAAGGAAAGATTGCTCCTCGCTTTGTGGGTCGTTTCAAGATTGTGGGCAAGAGGGGAGACCTTGCCTACCAACTCGAGCTTCCTCCCAATTTCTCAAATGTGCATGATGTGTTTCACATCTCTTAGATATGGAAGTGCTTCAAGACTCCGGAGCGCACCATTGACCTCCAACACATTGATCTCCAAGAAGACCTATCCTATCATGAGCATCCAATTGCTATTCTTGAAGAAACTAAGCGTAAGACTCGCAACAAATCAATCAAGTTTCTCAAGGTGCAGTCGTCTTATCACTCCGACAAAGAAGCCACTTGAGAATGCGAGGACCTTCTCCGTTCCAAATTTCCCGAATGCTTTCATTCTTAGATCTCGAGACAAGATCCTCGTGTAGTGGAGGAGAGTTGTAACAGCCCCAGTGCATCCCCTTGCCATATTTGTAATGGGTCATGTGTGAACCTTCTTATTGAAATTATGTGGTTTGAATTATCATCATTTTTCCTCATGACATTTTTTGCATCATGGCATCATAATCATCATATCATCATCCATGTTTACCCTCATGCTTGTTTTTATGTGGTGATGTTGTGTGAGTCTATGTGTGGGACGTGTGCTTGCAAGTGGGGTTTTGGTAGTTTGAAAAACCTCCCTAATTTCCTTTCCAAAACCTGGCCTAAACCTTTTATTTAACAATGCTATATATGTTGTGATGCACTCTCCTTTTCTTCTCAATAAAAAAGCAACTCTTCTTCTAAATATTCTGCTATGCATTCTAAGTTAGCTCTAAGTCATGGTTGAGAGAATTGCCTTTTATAACTTTGCAAAAACAGATTCATATGCTAATAATATGTGTTTATTTTGTTTGCTCTAAGAATGCCATGATTATTTTTATAAAGCAGGACATTATTTTGTGAGTACCAATATTTTTTTCCTAAAAGTCTTTTCCATTCTCCCTGGCTCCTTTTTTATTTTGGCTATTTTATTTAAATGGAAAATATTTCCTAAGAGGGGCAGCCCGCGCGGGCCTGTTCCCCAACCGCAGCCCGCCTGGTGCTGCAGCCCAGTCTGGCCCAGCCGTGCAGATGGCCACCTGCCCCCTCCCTGATGCCGTCATCTCCTTCAGTGATAGCGAAGGAGAGAGTGTTACCTCCGGTGCCGTGAAGTATCATGGACATCGAGTCCAACGCGTCTCCGCTCCTCCTTTTAAGCCCTCGCCGTCCGCGCCCCTCCCTAGGGTTTCCCCTTTCCTCCGTGCCACTGCCACCTCCTTCCCTTCCCCTTCTTCCTCCTAGTAGGTTTAGTGAGAAGAGAGATTCAGAGGTTTTATAGAAGGAATAGAGGCATGCGGACCATCTCCGCCTTCGTCGATCGCCTTCAGTGGCATCCTTCGTTCCTCCAAGGATGTCCCGAATGCCATAAGCATCGTGCTCGTCTGATTCCCGAAGCTAGCAGGAGCGAGACGTCTTTGTAACGACAACCTCTTCTTTGTCTTCTTCACGGACCCGATGCTCCGTCCGCATTGCCTTCCCTGTCAACCAACGTCTCTTCCTCATCTTCGACGCCCCCTCATTGTCTGCTAGCCCCTTAGTGTTCTCTCCTGCTCAAGTCTGTCGCTATAACCTGTCGTAGCCGTTGTAGCCGCCGCGTCCGAGGCCGGTATGCCTTGAGCGACCCTGACAGCGAGCAAAGCTCATGCCTTGCCTCCTTGTCTTGCCTCTGTGCGCGTTCGCAAGCATAGCATCCGCTCGCCTCCAAGATCCTCCCGACAAGCCTCAGCTTGTCTCTGGCGAACTCCGCCGTGAGCATTCGTGCCCTGCTGCAGCTCTGTTTTCTTCAGTTCGTCAATTTAAGTTAGCACGTGATATGTTCATAAGGATCCAAGCACCTTTCAGGCAACAACCGCGGCCGTAGCCAAGTAGTCAGCACGCATGGCTCCCACCTAGGATATCTAGGGTTCAATCCCCCCAGACCATCCTTTTATTTCCCACGTGCATTTCCGTGTGTGTATGACAGTGGGC
The DNA here is from genome assembly GCA_022496015.1 of Hordeum marinum. Taxonomy (NCBI): domain Eukaryota; kingdom Viridiplantae; phylum Streptophyta; class Magnoliopsida; order Poales; family Poaceae; genus Hordeum; species Hordeum marinum. Next base: position 315,667,047 of record CM039678.1, read on the forward strand.
CCGAGGACCCATTTGTCATAGTCTTGGGCCCTAGTGCCTATGACCACTAGACCCCCCTTGTTTTCCCCTCTCCATTTTATCTTTGTTTTGACTTATTCCATTTAAGGAGATATACCAAATCTATCTTATTCCAAATCTGGCAATAACCTAGTACATGCCAAATCTGGCAATAACCTAGTACATGCCAAATCTGGCATATAGCTTCTTATAAGTAAATATGTGATGTTTTGATTGCAATTGTGTGAGATTTATCAACAACAATATAGGCATGTGAGAGGTGATTCTAGGGTAGAAAAATTCACTGAATCCAATGGAGGTGTTGGTTTTATCTTTTGGACAAGTATGTGAAAATGTTGTTTTGTGTTAATATGTCATTTTGTCTTTTTCACATAAATTAATTCTTGCATTGTATGATGAACTTGTCAACATGGAATATTCTGATTTGTGCATGTGCTAGCCCCTGGTATTTTTGCATGCCATGATAGATCATTATATGGGTGGCTTTCTTGTTGTCAAGATGCCACCAAAAATGTTGTTTTCAAGTGGTCAAATTCTCTTAAGTGTTAGAATCTGTTATTTTCTTGCCATGTTCTCATGATGATTCCCATGAATCTATTGCTCCATTACGGTTGGCACAATGTTATGGTTTGTAGAGCATGTTACCTTCTGTCATCTTGTGCATTTGGTTTGCAAGCAAGAGCTATGCATCATAGTTAGTTCTGCTGTTCAACATGTCATCATGTTAAAATTTGCCCTGTTGGTCACTTGTTGAATTTCACAAATTCTGGAATACTGCCGTGTTCAATATCCCATGTTGTGATGATCAAAGACATTGATATATGCTTATTCCGATGTTGCCATAATGTAATTAGTTGTAGTACATGTTGTCCTCTACCACCTTGTTTATTTTCATGCCATGAGATGCCCTCTAAAATGGACAATTGTTGCTGTCAAGTTGCTATCATGTTAACTCAGAATCTGTAAAACTGGAATTTTCACTAAATCCCTAAAAACTGTTTCAATATGCCATAGTGTGAGCTCCATTGCCATTGATCCATGCTTCCTTTCATGTTTCTTTAGATAGATGAATTTTTAAGCATGCTGGATGATTCCTGTACATGCCTTGGTTGTGAGTTGAAACTTGCTGTAGCTCTAGTTATATGTGTCACAAGATGACATGTTGCTGTTTGTGGACAGATTGGGTGTTTGAATGTTTTGTGACTTGTGTGAGCTATACTCCATTGCTTTGCATGATATTTGGGTGTATTCTTGCTATATTTTTATTTCCTATCCAGTGGCATCCTTGTAATACAAAGGAATAGACCATGGACTTCTTCATCTTTGCATTTGTCTTCATTATCGTTCATACCTTGTCGTGAGTGTATCGTGAGCTTCGTTACTGCGTTTGCAATGTTCTACATATGCATTTGTAACGATTTCGCATGATGCATTCATATTTTCCATGTTCATGCATGTTCAAACAACTACATACGAGGTTCTGTCCAGAATACTAAATAACTTAATATTTGCATGTGAAACATGACTAGCATAGGTTTGCCATGTTATTTGCATCAATATGATCATGCATCATCTTGGTTGCGCATTGCACTTTGGTTGTATGTTTATTGGTGTTGTTTCTATTTGGGTAGACCCGAGTGACGAGCCTAAGTACAAGGATCCCGGAGAGAATGTCTACGAGGACCCATCTCTGTATCCCCCTAAAGACCCAACATGCAAGATGATCGTATCCGGAACCCGACACTATTTTTTCCATGCTGAACGGACATTTGCTCCCTTGATGGGTTTTGGTAATTAATAATAACATATATATCATTGAACTAATATTTCCACTAAGCATATTTCAAGAGATGTTTAATGATGGGTTGGCAAAAGGATTGTGGAAAAACCCCTAGATGCAAGGATTTGGATTGGCAAAAGCTTCATGCAAAGAGGACTCTACATTTTACTTTGTGAGAAATCACTTTGAGTGCATAGGAAAAGCCAATACTATTAATAGGGGGTAAGGTACTCTTGGTGAATGCTCCACGTGCACAAGTGATAGTCACCAAAAACACCCACAAACACTTCCATAAAATTCTGTCCAAGCCATTCACGAAAATTGGTGAAGCCAACATTTTCCACTCGGTCCCACTGAATTCGAGCCTCATACAGAACCCTACTTAACCCTAGCACATCGGTGCAACCGATCCCACTTCGGTGCCACCGAGTTCAGCTTGCCAACTTTCTGTTACGTCGATTCACAAAATCGGAAGCTCCGAGTGTTTGGATCGGCATCACTGAGATTTGGATTCTGACCGTTGGACACCTGATCGGTACCACCGATATTTCTATATCGGTCTCACTGAGATTCAAAAGTTGCTACCTTTGGAGCAACTTCGTACCACCGAGATTACCAAATCGGTGTCACCGAGTTGGTCACTTTAGGTGTAACGGTTGGATTTTTGGAGATGCCGATATATACCCCTCCACCACCACTCACACGCAAGAGAAGCACTCAGAACAGATCCCCACTTATCCCATCAGATTTTCTGAGAGAGAGCCACCAACTCATGTGTCCAGATCATGCCATTCCATTCCAACCATATGAATCTTGATATCTAGCCTCCCCAAGTTTCTTTCCACCCAATCAATCTCTTCCACCAAAGCCAAATCTATGAGAGAGTGATTGAGTCTTGAGGAGTCTATCATCTTGAAGCACAAGAGCAAGGAGTTCATCGACACTATCGAGCCTATTACCTTTTGGAGGGTGGTGCCTCCTAGATGGGTTAGGTGTCACTTGGGAGCCTCCTACTTCGTGTTGTGGAGTGAACCAAGAAGTTTGTAAGGGCAAGGAGATCACCTACTTCGTGAAGATCTACCCTGAGTTAGGCTAGTACTCTGTGGACGTAGGCCACCATGGTATAGATAAGGTTGCTTCTTCGTGGAACCCTCCGTGGGTAGAGCCCTCGGTGGACTCTCACGAGCATTACCCTCCGTGGGTTGAAGTATCCATAAATGTGGACATACGATAGCACCACCTATCGGAACCACGGGGAAATTCTTCGTGTCTCCAAATTGCATTTGATCTTCCTACCCAAGTTTTACTACTCATGCTTGTATTTACTTTCCGCTGCTATACTCATAGACATGCATGTGTAGGGTGTGCTTGACTTGCTATCAATGATAAAATCTTCCAACAATTAAAGTTGAGAAAAGGTAGAATTTTTATTTGGTCAAGTAGTCTAATCACCCCCCTCTAGGCATACTTTCGATCCTACAAGTGGTATCAGAGCTTTGGTCTCCATTGCATTTGTTTCATAACCTAGGACAGTATGGAGTCTAGCAAGGGAAACTATCACCGTAGAGGTCCATACTTTGATGGCAGCTAGTTGGAAGCACAAAATGAAAATGCATATTCTTGCTCATAACCCCACTGTTTGGGCTGTTGTTCGTGTTGGATTGCAAGGTGAATTCTTTGCGGATGGAAGGGAATCAGATTGTGAAGAGACCACAGATGAATTGAAGATGTTGCAATACAATGCTCAAGCATGTGACATTCTCTTCAACTGCCTATGCCCCGAAGAATTCAACAAAATCAGCCGTCTTGAGAATGCAAAAGAGATTTGGGATACTTTGGTTGACATGCACGAAGGTACTGAATCCATGAGAGAATCCAAGTTGGATGTTCTTCAGAGTCAACTTGAAAAGTTCAAGATGATGGTGAAGGAGTCGCAGAGATGTACTCTAGGCTAGCTCTCATCACCAATGAGATTGCTGGCTTAGGAAGCGAAGAAATGACCAAAAAATTCATCATCGAGAAGATACTTCGAGCTTTGGATTACAGATATGACACCGTGTGCACATGGATCAAATAATGCTCAACTAGAAAGATCTCAAGCCTACGGAAGTGATTGGAAGGATTGTTGCTGATGAGATGACACTCAAGGACAAGGAAGAGCTTGACAACAAGTCTAGCGGTGCTTACAAAGCCACAAGTGATGCTCCCACAACTTCATGAGATAGCCTTATCACCAATGAAGAGATAAGCCTCATGGTCAAGAAATTTAACAACTTCTACAAGAATAGAGGCAAATATCGAAGCTCCAACTCAAGATATGAAGAGAAGCGTTCGTCAAGTCATGATCGAAACTGCTACAATTGTGGGAAGCCCGAACACTACTCCAATGAGTGCATGGCTCCCTACAAAAGAAAAGAAGAGTCACCAAGAAGATGAAGCTCAAGAGATGAGTCACCTCCGAGAGATAGAACGAGTACAGATGATCGTTATGAACGAAGACCCTCAAGGAGAAGTAGGGACTCGAAAAACAAGGATAAGTACACCAAGAGCTACTCAAGAAGAAGACATCAACCTCATGTAGGTGAATGGATTTTTGGCTCCGAATCCGACAACCACTCCAAGAGAAGCTATGACTCTAACCCCAATTATAGTCGAGATGAAGGTGTTGCCGGACTTGCACTAGTGACAACCGACTCCTACACATATTTGACTCACCAAATGAAGGGAGTGGAAGGTGCTTCATGGCTAAAGTACCCAAGGTATAACACCCCGAGTATCTTGATTTCAATAGTGATGAGGATGGCTTGTTAGGAGATGATGACTTGCTATTTGACAAATATAGTAATGTTAGTCGAGATGAACTTTTTAGTAATAACTCTAGCCAAGGTAAGTCATGTGATGATGATAAGGTGTAAATATAACGACTAACTCAAGAACTAAACACTCTTAAGTTAGCTCACGAGTCTACTCGACAAGATCATAGAGACCTTGAAAGGAAACATGAGAAGCTCCGCTGAGAGAAGCACAATTTGGAGCAATAGCATGAATTCCTTAAAGCTATCAATGACGATCTTCGAAAGAAGACTTCCTCTTATCAAGCGAAACGACTTATGTTGTCTACATTCATTCCACAAGTTAAGGCTAAGAAAACTGGTAACAAACACAAGAATGGTTCTTCAACTAGTAGCAATAAAAATTATAAATGCAATGATATTGCTTCTAGTAGTTCTATTGATCCCACTAACACTTCTGTTAGCCAAGTTACACTTGAGAAAGAAAATGAACTCTTGAAAGGGATTATAGAGAAAGGTATCTACAAGAGTCTTGCTGGGCATAAGCAATTTGAGGAAATTGTATGTAAGCACGGAGGATACCGGAAGATCCATGGCATTGGGTACTTCAACGCTAATGGAGTTTAATGGGAAGAAGGTCAATACCCCAAGCCCAAGTTTGTTCCTCAAAGGGAGAAGTATGAAAATACTCTTCCCAAGGGACCAAAAGCTCAATATGACCTTCCACCACAAGACCACAAGCTCAGGGGAAAGAACAAACTTCAAGAAGACATTGAATCATATGACGATGAATCCCAAGCTTTGGTGAAGTGGGTTCCCAAGGCTACTTCAAACTCAACATCTACAAGTGCCACTTCAGCACCAAGGATCCCCATCAACTTGATGTGGGTCCCCAAGATGAAGAACTAGAGAAGTTCTTGAGGGTGACTCCGCCAATGAAATTCACTCACATTCATTGTTGGCAAGAACTATTTGCAATCAACATCAACATTATCCAATAGTTCAAGGAGTCACACATTCCCTCAAAGGTAAGAAAGGGACAAGGTAATCAACAAATCCATGGACATCATCATGTATGCTTTGCCCTCCATGTCCATAGATATCCTTGTATTTGGGACTAACCCATGTAGGTGAGAAGAGTAAGAAACAACGAGGATGCTCCCAAATCATGGTGATCTTCATCAACTTTGAGAATCCACCACTACTTCAACTACATGAAGTCTTCATCAACAAAACCCAAGGTTAGTTTATCCCTCTAAAGGGGGGATGTCACATAGCGGCGGAGATATACTCTAAGACTAGAGTCAAAGCATCTCATAAAATGTGAAAACATTAACAAGATTTATGTAAAAGTGGTAACCCCACTCGTGCTTAAACAATGAGTATGACCTATGATCAAGTATTCGTACTTGGATCCTAAGTCAATATACTCATATATAGATGACTATGTCATCACCAAAATGCTTGATAGATGCTAGTATGATGTGCATGTTTGCCATGATTTCATTTGACATCTTATTGTGTGAGCATGTTGGTCTGCATTTCTTTATCCATTCGAGGACATACAATTGTTGCTATTTGGACTTTGATTTTGTTTTTGCCAATTGGATGGACAAGGATGCCTAGGACCCTTCTCTAGCTATCTATGCTTTCTTGTCTCATATTCCATTCTTATTGCATGAGAAAATCTAAACAAGTACTTTTTGATCACTCTGTGTGAGGAGCACTCGGAGTTCCGTATCAACAAACGACTGACCATTAAGACCTCCCAGGTGCATATCGGTGGAACCAACCCAAAATTCTCGGTCTCACCGAATGCCTAGGGTTGATCTGGTTTTCACACTCGGCTTCACCGATTCCATTTTCTTGGGTACACCAAGTTTCCCTGTCAGCTGATAGTTGAGGAACTCGATGAAACCAATAAATTAGAATAGGAATCACCTACAGCCACCGGTATATAAAGAGGCGGACCCGACTTTTCAAATTTATTTCTCAAACGTCATCCCCTCCAAGAACCCTAGCTGCCAAATGAGACCCCTGGTCATCGCCTTCATCTTCTCGAGTGCCTTCATCGTTAGAACTCCATGCCTTCAAAGGATTCTTCCCCCCGTTGCCGTCATAGCGAGAGTGTCACCAAGTTAGGCTACGCCTTCGAGCCCTCTTGTGCTCCTCCCTCTGAATCTTGCGCATTAGGAATTTTCCATCGATAAGACAAAGTTTGAGATCAATCTATCCACTAGAAATTCCATTACACTAGAGAACGGATTTTTTTAGGGTTTGCCGTCCGCAACTTGAATCTCGGTGACACTGAAGCAAAAGAATCGGCATCACTGATTCCGTTTTTAGGTCAACTCAGAACAACCTCAGTAAACCGAGTGCCCATTTTTGGTCTCACCAAAAGTGGTGCCAAGTTTCTGTTTAGCAGGTTGTTTGTCTCGGTGGTTCTAATTTTTTTGCATCGGTAGTACCGAAATTCACTTGGCAGAATGCAAATCTTGAGAAATTTTAGTTCAAATCTTTGAGAAAACCTTCTGAAATTTTCTGATGACTCAATCTATCTTCTCCTCTATGTTCTATTCACAGGGTGAGAGATGTCTATATCAGAGGACAGTCAGAACAGCCTCAACGATCTTAGTGTTGACATAGATCCAGGCACTAGTCCAGAGATGAGCTCATCTTCTTTTGATGATGTTCCTAGCTCACCAGATCTGCCCAAGGCAGCAACAAGGACTAGGAGGAATCTCAACTCAGAGGAAGAAGACTCTGATTTTGTGCCTGATGAGGTTCCTGCCAAGGCTAAGTAGGACAAGGCTGAGAAGACTACCAAGAAGCCCACAACTGAGGCTACCTCTTCCAAGAAGGTGGTTAGGAAGGAGTATGCCAGGTCAGAGATAGTGAGAGCACCTAAGAGCTCTAGGGGCACCATGACCATTGAGCCTCCAAAGAAATGCATGCCGAAGAAGGCTAGAGAGTAGAAGAAAATCAGAAAGAGGATAATTCATGTTACTGGCAGGCCTACCTCTATGTTTGAGTACCCAGCAGAGGCTATTGCTGAGAAGGAGGAGGAAGAGCTAGCTGCAAAGGCTCCTCCCAAGAAGAAGAAGAAATTGTTGTCAGATGCTATTCCTAGCCAAGCAGCTCCAAAGGGCAAGCCAGCTAGATCCAAGAAGCCCTCTGCTCCCAAACACAAGAGGACTACTAGAGAGATCCCAGCTTCTAAGAATAACAAGGGATCTTAATCCAGAGATCTAGAGGAGGATGTTATATCTGCCTTGATGAAGCTAAGGCCACACCTTCCAGAGCATAATGCCAGCCACTTGCGAGCTGAGGATATTAAGAAGATGAAGGACCAAGGACTGAGATATTCGATATATATTGATCCATATTCACAGAGGAGGAAGACCACTATGGACTACATGTTCAATACAAAGGAACATCAAGACTTCTATGAAACAATTTTGCTTCACAAGAGCCCTACTGTGAGTGATATGAGGTATGTGGATTGGAAGTACATCAAGGACAATGAAGATTACTTCCCAAGTGTGCAAGACAACTTTCATTGCATTCGACTTGATAAGTTTGTTGGCAAGGAGTTCACAGCCTGGAATGATGAAATGACCATGCAATTTTACTCCACTGCTCATTTCTATGGAGATGGTAGAATTGTATGGATGACTGAAGGTGCCAGGTATGAATCCATAGTTGATCAGTGGGTTTCCATTCTAGGAGTCCCAGAGGTGGAATATGGAGACATTGATGTGTACTCTATGTTGGAAATATGCCTTAGAGGCAATAAATAAAGTGTTTATTATTATATTACCTTGTTCATGATAGTCTGTCATGTCCTGTGATTGTATCACTTTGTTATGCTTGGATTTACAAAATTTGGAACCAATTAAAACTTTTTTGAGTGCATGCTTGTTTGAATTATTGCTTGTTTGATTGTTTTGTTGAGTTTGTTTGGCACTCTTAGGTTCTACTCCTCTCCATATTCATCTTCCTTGAACCAAACTTCTTGCCCAATGATCATGCCATGTGAATAGTGCCCAAAACTATTTTTATCAAATATTATTTTGACCAAAATGGATTTATTCAAATTAGGTTTTCAAAAACCCCTGAGTTGAGGTTTGCACCGCAAGTCCTCAAATTGGGTGGATCCTTTTTCCCCAAAGGCTTTATTTGAAACCTAATATATATATGACTTTCCAAAACCACCAAATATTAATTTTAAAGATAATTTTACTAGTTATTTAAAAGGCTTTTTCTTAAGGCCAGAAATGGTCTTTTATAGGAAAACATTATTTAAATACTTTCAAAATATTTGAGAAAATTTAGGGAAACTCAGTGGACATATATTTTCGATATATGTGAGTTTCAAGACATGGTCAGGTTCAAAACAATGGGCAAAACCCATCAAAACCATTTCTGTCCAAATTAAGCTTTTGAAATATTTCTATAAGATATATTTTTCAATAAATTCTAGGAAAATTCCAGCAAGTCACAAATGTTATATGTGAAGCTCTTGCAAAGTTTCACCTCAATCGTAATTGTTCTAATTCATCAAACTATTCCAAAACCCTCCCTGTCAAGATTCAAATTTGAACAACTTTACATTGTGAAGTTTTTCCCTTGACCCCAGAATTTGTGGACATGTGCTAATCACCAAATAATGATGTCACACAAAGTGGTGCATCAAGGAGATTAGTTTAGCCTAACTAGATCTACATAAATCCGATTTTGTTGAATTCTAGGGTTCACAAAGTTTGCATTATCAACTTTTCTCTATTGAGCTCAAACCTTGTGATACCTCTCATTTTTACCCACAATTTGACCCTATTAAATATCATGGAAAGTACACTCCATATACTACCCCAAACACATCACAAACACCTTCTGGCCATTTCTAAAAACTACTGTTTCCACCACTTCTACTTTTCCCCTTGCTCTCAATTTTTTACCACATTCTCACATTGATGCATTTCACCTCCAGTAACTTTTTATGTTCAAGACTCAATGCTTAAGTGGGGGTAAAACTCCATTTTTACCCTTTGGACAACAGTAAAACACCCCTCTCTCCCCTCCCCTCTTATTCTATCAACCTCCTAGAGCATCCTATGCCAGTTCCTCTTTGTCTAATACCCCCTGGACCCACTGGACATGGTTAGCCGCACCCAGAACACCATTGGCATACCGTGGCATGCCATACGCGCGCTCTGGAGCTTGCTACAGTGCTAACAGGCACTATAGCCACCGCCCACTGCATGGCCCCGGCGGCCTCGGGCCTCCCCCTCTCGCCACTTGGACCCCTCGACATCCGGGACACTCCTCCCCTGTCGGCCTCCTCCTCTCTCCTCCTCCTTCTCTCTCCTCTCGCGCGTGCCGAGTGCTGCCAGGCTTGGCCAGTGAGCAGGCTCACACGCGTGTACTCCTCTCCTTCTCTCTCTCTCTCTCTCTCTCTCTCTCTCTCTCTCTCTTGCTCCCGCTCGTCGTGGACCAACCCTAGAAACACCCCCGAGCAGCCCCGCGAGCTCACTCTCCCTCTAGCCTCGGTCATGACCTTGCCGGCGCACGGGTCCACGATGGACTCGCGTCCCGCCAATAAAAGGCATACCCGAGCCCCCTCTTCCCTTCCCTGGCCATCTCTTGCTCCCATTCGGTCGTCCCAAGCCCCCATTTGAGCGCCCCCAAGCACCAGTGCTCGAGATCGACCGAGGCGCCGCCACGGTGGAGCTTCGTTGATCTCGGGACACATGCCCGCTCTGGCGCACTTCTCACCTCCATCGAGCCTGTAGGGTCCCCCTGACCTTTTCCCCTTCCTCCCCGTCCATTTTCAGTAGAGAAACACCATCGGCGCTCCCCTCCCGAAGCGGCTCTGCCGTAGTTCCTCGTCGTCGGCGAAACCGCAAGCCTCTGGCGTCCCCTCCACCTCCAGGGGAATGGCGGGTCGATGCTGGGTCTGACCCCGCCCTCAGCTCCCCTCATCGTGCCCTCCTTCACCACCGGTGAGCGCCGCCCCCTTCCTGTTGAGAGGAAAGACATGACAGGTGGCCCCCACCTGTCATCCTCTCCTCTCTCTCTCCCTCTCTGTGAGGCTGGCGCTTGGGGCCCGCCTGTCGGGTTTGAACCCAGACAGCGTGCGTGCCCGGACTCGCCCAGTCCTGGCTCAGTTGCAGGCCGGCCCAACTAGGTCTGTTTTGGCCAAGATGGCTCTAAGGCCTTTTTCTTTTTGTTTTTATTCCAGTTTTCCAAAAAATTCCAGTGTGTTAAATAAAACTCCACTGCCAAATATTTTTCCACCATAATTCTTGTAATATTTTGTAGAATTTTATAGTGCCATTTGTGAATGTTTTGAAAATATTTTTATGTATTTTTTTATTTTTAAACTCCCTTTTGGAATTTTTAGCCTCTGTTATAAAAAGTTTAAAAAACCCTTTTTGACTCAAAGTAGTGATTTCAAAAACATTTCGAAAACCCCATCGGGTGCCATTAATGCTTCAGGGAGATGATAATGAGTTGGGTAACCACTTGACAAATAAGTGGTGTACCAGAACAAGTTGATGATGTGTTTTCGAAAATAGGGAGTTTTAAGATTTGTTGACCGCCCCAACTTTACATGTACAACCACAATACCCCTTATGGGACGGGGCTTTGTTGATTACTTTGGTGCGTACTAGCATGGAGCCCGCATTCCTATTGGCGGGAGTGGCGTGGTCGCTCTCGATACGGGGTCGTGCTGCTATGGACGATCATGCGCTGTTTTGACAGGCACCGGGCACACCGTTGGTCCATGCATGGATGCTACGTGTGATGTACATCATGTGTGATGTGTACCAATCGAGTGGACTCTTTGTTTAGTATTGCCTAGGGAAAGGCATTGTTCGGGTGCTTACCTCGGGTATGTTATATACCGCGAGTCGTGGATGACACGGAAGTTCCCCGAGTCTTGTGGGTAAAGTGTGCAACCTCTGCAGAGTGTAAAACTATTCGAATAGCCATGTCCATGGTCATGGATAGTTGGAGGTCCTGCTTAAACTGCGTCCGATGTTTTTCACAAACTTGGTGCTGTTGTGTGGATGACACAGAGATGATACTTGAGATAAGTCAGATGACTTGACATGATGACTGAACATGAGATGTTCAACCCCTGTTTATGATGATATCTATAGCTTGTTCATATGGATATCTGCCAACTTTTGATGCATACTCACATAAGTTATTTGACCATGTCATTGCACTCAAAATTAGCTTTATGCAAAATTTCCTATTAGTGTTATGTCATGCATTTCTATTGCCTTGTTCCAAACATGGCTTGCTTCTGAGTACATTCAAAGTACTCATTGGCTTGCCACTGGTTATTTAATTGGCCAGGCATGGAAGAATAGGAGTACAGTGAAGAGTTCGTCGGTGACGAACATGCAAACTAGGATGCTTCCTAGTCAGAAAGCCTGTAGGTTTAAGGCAGATGGCATGGGTTCATGTTTTTTCGACCAAGATTTCTATTGTTTGTTATGTTGAAGTGTTTGGCCCTTGCGGCCCTATCTATGTAAGACTTGACCTCCATGGTCTTTATTTCTATAAGACGGTATGTAACGATGTAAGACTCTTGTTATTCAGCTTATGTGTGTTCAGTGAGCATAGATCTCTGGGATCACTGTACACGTGCATTTGGTGATCACGACTTATGAGTCGGGGTCCCCACATAATCGTTTATTGGCCATGCTATAATTTTATTGAGTGGAAACTAAATACATCTGTGGGTATATAGACAACATTGTGTCCCTAGTATGTGCTAGTAGACTAGCTCGTTGATCAAAGATGGTTAAGGTTTTCTAGCCATGGACATGGGATGTAATTTGATAACGGTATAACATCATTTGGAGAATGATGTGATTGACAAGGCCCAAACTATGAACGTAGCATGTGGCTGTGTTAGTTTATTGCTACAGTTTTCTGCATGTCAAGTATCTGTTCCTATGACCATGAGATCATGCAACTTACTAACACTGGAGGAATACTTTGTGTGTATCAAACATCACAACATAACTGGATGACTATAAAGATGCTCTAAAGGTATCTTTGATGGTGTCTGTTGAGTTGGCCTGGATCAAGACTGGGGTTTGTTACACAGTGTGACGGAGAGGTATCTCAGGGCCCACTCGGTAATACAACATCACAACAAGCCTTGCAAGCAAACTAACTAATGTGCTAGCCACAGGATCTTGTGTTAAGGAACGAGTAAAGAGACTTGCCGTTAACGAGATTGAACTAGGTATGGAGATACCGACGATCGAATCTCGGGCAAGAAACATACCGATAGACAAAGGGAACATCATACGAGATTATCTGAATCCTTGACATAGATGTTCAACCGATAAAGATCTTCATAGAACATGTAGGAACCAATATGGGCATCCAGGTCCTGCTATTGGTTATTGACCATAGAGGTGTCTCGGTCATGTCTACATAGTTCTCGAACCCGCAGGGTCTACACACTTAAAGTTTGGCGGCGAATTGGTATAGATGAGTTATGTATGTTGGTGACCGAAGGTTGTTTGGAGTCTCGGATGAGATCACGGACATGATGAGGAACTCTGGAATAGTCCGGAAGTGAAGATTCATACATAGGAAGTTTCGTGTTGGTTACCGGGAAAAGTTCGGGCGTCACCGATAATGTACCGGGAGTGTGGGAAGGTTTCCGGGGGTCTACCGGAAGGGGCCACCAACCCCGAAGGGCCCCATGGGCAGTGAGAGAGGGTGCACCAGCCCCTACTAGGCTGGCCTCCCCTCCCACAAGGCCCATGCAGCCGAAGGGTGGAAGGGGGAAACCCTAAGGGGGTCAGCCACCTTGCCTTGGGGGCCAAGCCACCCCTTCATCGCTGCCCCCTCCTCTTGGTTGCTGCCCCTCCTCTTGGCTGTCGCCCCTAGGGGTGGGAATCCTAGGACGCAACCCTTCCCCTCCCCCTATATATATGACAGAGGGAGGAGGGAAGACGGACCACAAGCCACGGCGCAACCCTTCCTCCCTCCAAGATTGCTTCTCCTCTAGTAGATTGGTTCGGCACCGCTTAGCGAAGCTCTGCCGGATCAGCTCCACCACCGCTGCCTCCATGTTGTCGTGATGCCAGAGAACCCATCTACCTCTCCTCTCCCTCTTGCTGGATCAAGAAGGCGGAGATCGTCATCGAGATGCACGTGTGCTAAACGCGGAGGTGCCGTTCGTTCGGCACTGGATAGGGATGGATAGTGGGACACCTGCGATTTGGATTGCAAAGACGTTTGACTACACCAACCGCGTTTCTTAATGCTTCCCGCTTAGCGATCTACAAGGATATGTCGATCCAATCTCTCCTCTCGTAGATGCTCATCTCCTAGATTGATATTGGTGAAGCGTAGGAATTTTTTGTTTCCCATGCAATGTTTCCCAACAGTGGCATCATGATTTAGCTCGATGTGTAGAACAGATCACGAGTATAACACAAAGGAGTTTGTGGGCGTTGCTGCTCAGATTGCTTCCTCCCTTGGTCGGTTTTTGATTCAGCGGTATTATGTGATGAAGCGTCCTGGACCAACCTTACTCGTACGCTTACGAGAGACCGGTTCCATCAACTGGCATGTGGCTTTGTTGCATAAAGATGGATGGCGGGTGTCTGTCTCTCCTACTCTAGTTGGATCGGATTCGACAAAGACGGTCCTTGAGAAGGTTGAATAGAAATTTGTGTACCACCGTTGTGGTTTTGCATAGGTGAGAATTGTTCTTGCTAGATACCTGTAGCAGCCACGTAAAACATGCAACAACAATTAGAGGACGTCTAACTTGTTTTTGTAGGGTATGTTGTGATATGATATGGCCAATTACATGGTGAGATATATGTGATGTATGCAATGATCATGTTTTGTATAGAATATCACGACTTGCATGCCGATGAGTACGGCAACCGGCAGGAGCCATAGGGTTCGCTTTAATTATTGTATGACCTGCGTGTAAATCATTAAGCACCATGTAATGCTTTACTTTATCGCTAAGCGGTAGCAATAGTAGTAGAAACATGGTGGGCACAAAAACCCCAATGGCGACACATTGATGGAGATTAAGATGATGGAGATCATGGTGTCATGTCGGTGACGATGGATATCATGCCGGTCCTTTAAGGATCGAGATCAAAAGCACAAGATCATGGCCATATCATATCACTTATGTTTTGCGTGTGTTGTAATCCTTTTATGGACCTTGTTTTGCTTAGGACGGCGGTAGCATTATAAGGTGACCCCTCACTAAAATTTCAAGATAAGATTGTGTTCTCCCCGAGTGTGCACTATTGCGAAAGTTCGTCGTGTCGAGACACCACATGATGATCAGGTGTGATAGACTCTATGTTCACATACAACGGGTGCAAGGCAGTGTTGCACATGAAAAACACTCAGGTTAAACTTGACAAGCCTAGCATGTATAGACATGGCCTCGGAACATAAGAGACCGAAAGGTCGAACACGAGTCATATAGTAGATATGATCAACATGAAGATGTTCACCTTTGAAACCACCTCAACTCACGTGATGACAGGACTTGGGTTGGTGAATTTGGACCATGTCATACTCGAATGACCTGAGGGATGTCAATTTGAGTGGGAGTTTCTAAGTAATTTGATTAACTAAACTCATTATCTTGAACAATAGTTTTAGTAACCTTTGCATATTTATGTTGTAGATCAATGGCTCGCGCAGTAGTTCCCTTGAATTTTAGTGCGTTTTTAGAGAAAGCCAAGTTGAAAGATGATGGAAGTAACTTTGTTGACTAGGCCCGTAATCTGAGGAATATCCTCATGGTTTCCCAGAAGGCTTATGTCCTTCATGCACTGCTTGGTGATCCACCGCTCTTGTGTCGTGTGAAGACGAAGAACGCTTGGGAGGCACGTCCTGGAGATTACTCAATAGTTCAATGTGCAATGTTGTATGGCTTAGAACTGGGACTTCAAAGACGTTATGAACATCATGGAGCATATGAGATGTTATAGGAGTTGAAGTTTATCTTTGAGAAGAATGCCCGGATCAAGAGGTATGAGACCTCCGATAAGTTCTATGCTTGCAAGATGCAGGAGAATGGGTCTATCAGTGAACATATACTCAGAATGTTCGGGTTTCGAACCGTCTAGCTGATATAGGGATGCCCCTTTCGCCAGAGGTGATCACTCACAGAGTTCTTCAATGATTTCCACCTAGGTACAAGAGCTTTGTGTTGAACTATAACAGGCACGGGATGACTGACGGTGTCCTGGACTAGGGGGTACTCACCACGTCGTCTCCCGACCAGTGGGTCGGGCCGAGGACCCCCGGGGCGACTCACTAATGGGCCACTTCGAGCAGCCCATGTCGAATACAAGGAGGATTCCACAAGACTTGGCTCCCAAGATAAGGACTCCTCTAAACCCTAGACCTACGGTGCATATATAAACCGAGGCCAGGCTAGTCGATAGATCACGACATTACATCTGATATTCATTACTACAATATCATGGTAGATACCTGTACTCTGTACTATCCCCCATATAAATACAATCAAAAGAAGGACGTATGGTATTATCTCTTCAAGAGAGCCCGAACCTAGGTAAAACCCCATGTCCATGTTAACATCGCTTCAAGACGCCTAGCTTAGGACCCCTACTACGAGATATGCCAGATTTGACATCGACGTTAGTTCTTTCATTGAGAGCCTTCTGGGTAGTCGCCATAGTGCGATCGGAATTCAGATCGGCTCCATCACGATCTATGCGTCAGAGCCGAGCTACATCGTCAACGTCGGCATCTTCGTCGATGGCTTAACTGGTCACCTCGGCTATGCTGAAGACTGTGCTCCACGTCGGATCATATAGATCGGACAGGGGTCTTTATCAATATCAACTCCAATCTCAAACAAGATCATGGAAGAATCCTCCATGGTGTTTGGGGGCTCAACGTCAACATTGCCCTCGCGCGATCATGCAGTTTTTCTGTATAGCAGATTCGTGTTTGTCATCCCCACCTCCTTGAATGTCGTTTTGACTATTACTTCTGTAGAATTGTGCCGAATTTAGTCTAGAACAACCCTGCAAAATTTTGTCGAGTTCCGGCGGAGGAATCTCCAGCGATCTTGAATATACCGGAGCCCTGTTGAATGTGGACGGGAATCTGGATGAGTTTAGGGTGAAGTGTCCAGTATCTATCTCGGACTTCCGTTACGAAATCCCACCGTTCATCGGCTACGGAATTCCTATATCGAGCACCCATCAAAATTTCAGCTCGATCCGACCGTTCAAACTCTAGAAAACGTCCGATGAGTACAACAAATTTTGGATCTATTTTCTATGCGAAAACGAATCCGACCCGAGTTCATCTTTTTCATGAACGGGTTGTCAGACGTCCTTTTTGAAGGAAATTTTTTCATCATCTCGGTCATCTGACCAAGAGTTCGGCATCGCAAGGGCTAAATAATCATCAAGCGAACCTCGTCATCCACGGGTTGTACGGGTCGGGCGCTCTGTTGCTTCATCAAGCCAGCATTGACCTTGTCACAAATTTCGACCTGTGTCGGCATCGCCGTGCCGTTACTTTTTCAAGCTGACGTCCAGCACACTGACCAGCTTCGACACCTCGGCTGGCATGAGACGTCGGTGTCTCTAGCCGACCAACTTCGACACTTCGGTTGGCCTGAGACTTCGGCGTCACCAGCCGACCTGCTCCGTCACCTCGGCTAGACCGGGGCTTTGGCATCCCTTCATCAACCTGCACCCGGGACTTTGGCATCATCAACTGACCTGCTTTAACACCTCAGCTGGCATGAGACTTTGGTGTCACCAGCCGACCTGCACGAGACTTCGGCGTCCGTCGATCACAGCACCGCCTTGCTAACTGGACCGAGGACTTCATCTCACCACATCGACCGTACAACATCGCCACTTCGTCAAGCCGAACTCTTCGTTCAGGCACCTCGGGGCCCAGACCATATTCCTTTACTTATTTTCTTCACTTAAATTAACTAAGTAGAAGGATTTTTTCATATATTATTACCACTTGCTCGCACTATTTTATGTGTGCAGGTAATCGGAGTCGGCTGCGTCACACGGTCAGTTCGGCATCACCTTGCCGACCTACTCTGCCACCTCAGCTGGAACGGGGGCTTAGCCTCACCACATAGGCCGAGTCGTGTCACTACCTCGGAATGCCGAGCTCCTCGCTCGATCATCTCGGGCTTGGAGGCTAGGACCTCGGTCATGCCAAAGACTATGCACCATATCGAATCTGTCAAAAGTTTGCTGGACGTCCTCATCCCGCCACAAACCCGGATCACGTCATCGACATCGAGCATATTAACAAGCTAAGTCGCTTTCATGTTAAAATATTTTTAGCTTTCTAATTTTGTTCGGTTCGATGAAGCGTTATACTTTTTTGACAAAAAGTTGTTTGTGAAAAACTTTCTTTGTCAAAACTTTGTTTGTTACAAACAAATTCAAATACCCCCTTTACTTGGGGGCTTCCTTTATGAAACATTTTATCTTTGCATGTGATTATTATTGTACAACTTCTTTCCTTGCTCGTGTATTATGCCAGAATATGCATCGTGTTGACTTAAGTGTTCCGCAAAGTTGGGTAGCCTGGCTCCTATGCTTACCCCTACGTTCCCGATTGTTCGGCTAGGGAGTAAATGGAGCACCTCTGCTATTGTTACGACCGGGTCACCCGAACTCGTACCTTAGACGGGTGAAGCCGAAAGCTAGCACTCTTATTGTTTTCAACTATGGTCGGAACACGACAGACCTCACCGTGCACAAATCTATTGCACAAGTCTCATAGTAATAATGAGCGACCAAAGAAAGGTACCGTTTGGGGAACTATTTTCTTTGAAGATGCTTCTTACGTTACATAAGTAATATAGCATAAGTTCCCTGGCGCGCTTTGTCTGTGATAGCCTCATGGCATGATTGCTTGGTTATTCGAAACACCGCCGATATTCATGGTAGGCGGAGTAGATAACACTTTTCGGCCCTTGGCCTAAGAGGGAGAAGCCGATGGTCGGTTAAGACGCGTTCAAAGATCGGGTGAACACATATATTATATAAGTACTTCGGTAGATACAATCATTATACATAAAAGTCTTTTTCCCAAGTCACTTGGGGGCTCTTAAATTAATATGTGTTTAATAGATGTTTTCTTCTTAGTCGTTGCAAAGTATTTTTGCTACCACTCCTTTCTTGACTCAAGCGCATGATCAATAGCTGGGTAGCCTGGTTTCTCTCTAAAGCCGCTCGCGTTTAGTTCGCTAAACTGGCCTGAGAAACACTCTGCCTTCAGGATAGGGAGGTTGAAGCCGAATGCTGACCTACTTGAAGTCTAGAGATCGGATGTGTCATGTCAAAGCATGACGAAAGTACAAATTTAAGACCAATTTTATATTGGCACCAAAAAACTTGATTCAATCTACACATAATGTTGTTTACGCACGTTTTTTGGTCTTTTGAGCTTATAACATCTTTCACCTATTTTATGTTTTACTTTCAGGAAGCGGGACATTCTCTTGGTTGAGGTGTTCGGCGTGAAACTCTTTTCTAAACTACAGTTCGACATCTTTCCTGCTGAACTTCACCTCTCTATTGTCAAAACATACATGACACTTGAACTAGTTCCCAAGAAGGTACAATCCTAGGGTCGGTCATGCTGCCCAACCCAAGTCTCTAGGGCTACTACATTGACAATTCAATGCAGAAAATTGAAGTGCAATAGAGTTTCCGAGGAGATTATGGTGCTCAGGTTGGTCGACCACACCCAACCTGAGTCTCGAGGTCTGTGCACACCGCCTTCGTGTTCCGAAGTATGTTGCCGAGCTAGGTGTTGATCCTCAGGCTGATTTTGCGAATCAACCTGATTCTTAGGGGCTACTGGGATCAGTGGTTTTATGTCATCCTTTAGGTGCATCTCGGGTTTTAGACTGACACGCACCTTGAGGGCTACTGGCTATATATCTCAGCAAAGAATAAATTGCACCAATCGAAAATATTCACAAAAAATCAGCCCACGGGGGTGGTGCACCACCTCGGAAGCAGTCCGGCGTAAAGCTCAGGCGCAAGTGGCTGGCTCCATAGAGAGCATTTCTGACATTAAGTTCGGTTGAATTCCTTTAAATTTTTACGGTCCAATGTAGTTTATGATACCTCGGACGCTAATCATCATTGGAGCTCGGATGCATTCCGACATTGGATCTCAGAAGTAGTCCGACATAAAGCTCAAGATCAGAGGCCCCTCAGAAGCAGTCCGACATAAAAGCTCGGATGTGAATGGCTGGCTCCATAAAAGACTATTCCAGCATTTAAGCTCGTATGAAGTCCTTCAAATTTTCAGAGGCCGAGGTAATTTATGACACCTCGGATTCTCACCAGCGTTGTAGCTCAGATACAATCCGGTGTTGGAGCTCGGACACAGTCCGTCATTGGCACTCAGATGCTCATAACCATTAGACTTTGGCTACAAACAGACACCTCGGACTGAAAGCACATTTGCTCCCTTGGTGGTTTTGGTAATTAATAACAACATATAAGTCATTGAACTAATGTTTCCACCAAGTATATTTGTGGAAAAGTTCAATGATAGGGATGGCAAAAGGATTCTGGAATTTCCCCAAGATGCAAGGAAATAGGTTGGCCAAGCTTCAAGCAAGAGGACTCTATATTTTACATTTGTGAGAAATCACTTTGAGTCCTTAGGAAAGCCAATACTATTAAAAGGGGGTAAGGTTTTGTTGGTGAAAAAATGCTCATACGTGCACAAGTGATAGTCACCAAAAACATCGACAAGCTCTCCCACCAAAGTCTGTCTATAGCCAAACATTCAAAATCGGTGCAACCAACATTCCTATACCGGTGCCACCGATTCTAGAACATAGACAGACTCAGCCAAACCCTAGCCATTTCGGTGCAATGATTCCATACTGGTGCCACCGAGTTTAGGTTGCCAACTTTCTGTTACACAAATTCAAATTTTCGATACCACCGAGATTGTTGGGTCGGTGTCACCGAGATTGGAAATCTAACCATTGGTCACCTTATCGATGCAACCAAGTTTCATATATCGGTCTCACCGAGATTCAAAAGTTCCCACATTTTGATCACTTTGGTACCACCGAGATTAACACGTCGGTGTCACCGAGTTGGTCATTTTGTGTGTAACGGTTGGATTTTTGGGGATGCTTATATATACAGCTCCACCACCACCTACTCGAAAGATAAGCATTCAGAACTATTCCATACCTATCCTATCAGATTTTCTGAGACAGAACCACCTACCCTTGTGTTGAGATCAAAATCTTCCACTCCAACCATATGGTTCTTGATTTCTTGCCTCCCCAAGTTTCTTTCCACCAATCCCATCTATTCCACCAAGCCAAACCTGTGAGAGAGTGATTGTGTGTTGAGGAGTCTATCATCTTGAAGCACGAGAGCAAGGAGTTCATCTTCATTACCGAGCCTATTACCTTTTGGAGGGTGGTGCCTCTGAGTTTGGTTTGGTGTCGCTTGGGAGCCTCCTACTTCGTGTTGTGGAGTGAACCAAGAAGTTTGTAAGCGCAAGGAGATCGCGTACTTCATGAAGATCTACCCATAGTGAGGCTAGTACTTCGTGGACGGAAGCCATATGAAATAGTCAAGGTTGCTACTTCGTGGACCCCTATGGGTGGAGCCCTCCGTGGACTCTCACGACCATTACCCTTCGTGGGTTGAAGACTCCATAAATGTGGATGTACGATAGCACCACCTATCGGAACCACGGGAAAAATCATCATGTCTACAACTGCGTTTGATCTTCCTACCCTATCCCTTTTACTCATGCTTGTTGTTATTTTCCGCTACAATACTCTTAGACTTGCATGTGTAGGGTGAAATTGACTTGCCATGAATGCTAAAACTAAAAACACTAAAATTTGGGAAAAGGCAAAACTTTTATTTGGTCAAGTAGTCTAATCACCCCCCCCTCTAGACATACTTTTAGTCCTACAAGTGGTATCTGATCTTTGGTCTGCATTGGATTGGTCTCACAACCTAGAAGAGTACGACGTCTAGTGAGGGTAATTATCACCATAGAGGTCCGTACTTTGATGGTACTAATTTTGCTAGTTGGAAGCAAAAAATGAAAATGCATATTCTTGGTCATAACCCCGTTGTTTGGGCTATTGTTCGTGTTGGCTTGCAAGGTGAATTCATTCGTGATGGAAGAGAACCGTATCATGAAGCGACCATAGATGAATTGAAGATGTTGCAACTCAATGCTCAAGCATGTGGCATTCTCTTCAATTGTCTATGCCCGGAAGAGTTCAACAAAATAAGCCATCTTGAGAATGCAAAAGAGATTTGCGATACTTTGGTTGATATGCATGAAGGAACCCAGTCCGTGAGAGAATCCAAGTTAGATGTTCTTCAAAGTCAGCTTGACAAGTTCAATATGAAGGATGGTGAAGGAGTCGCAGAGATGTACTCTAGGCCATCTCTCATCACAAATGAGATTTCCGGCTTAGGAAGCGATGAAATGACCGACAAATTCATCATCAAGAAGATACTTAGAGCTCTGGATGAGAGATATGACATCGTGTGCACATTAGTCCTAATGATGCCCAACTACAAGGATCTCAAGCCTACGGAAGTCACTGGAAGGATTGTTGCTCATGAGATGACACTCAAAGACAAAGAAGAGCTCCGCAACAAGTCTAGTGGTGCTTACAAGACCACAAGTGATGCTCCCGCAACTTCAAGCGACAACCTTGTCACCAATGAAGAAATAAGCCTCATGGTCAAGAAATTCAACATGCTCTACAATAATAGAGGCAAAGAAATAAACTCCAACTCAAGATATGATGAGAAGCGTTGGTCAAGTCATGACCGCAATTGCTACAATTGTGGGAAGCCCGGAGACTACTCCGATCAGTGCATGGCTCCCTACAAACGAAGCGAAGAGTCACCTAGAAGATGAAGCTCAAGGAGTGAATCACCTCAAAGAGAGAGAAGGAGTAGAGGTGATCGTTATGAACGAAGACCCTCAAGGAGAAGTAGAGGTTCGAAGAAGAAGGGAAAGTGCATCAAGAGCTACACAAGAAGAAAACATCAAGCTCATGTTGGTGAATGGGTTTCTGGCTCCGACTATAGTCAATATGATGGTGTTGCCGGAATTGCTCTAGTGACTACCAACTCCTTTGATCTATTTCATTTACCAAACGAAGGGAGTGGAAGTTGCTTCATGGCTAAAGTCCCCAAGGTATCAAACCCCGAATATCTTGATTTCAATAGTGATGAAGATGATTTGCTTTGTGATGATGACTTGCTATGTGATAAAACTAGTGATGTTGATCAAAATGAACTTGATAATTCTCATGCTAGTCAAGATAGGTCGATTGAAGAAGATAAGATGAAAATAGAAGAACTAACTAAAGAACTTAACACTTAATTTAGCCCATGAATCTACTCTCTAAGATCATAGAGGGCTTGTAAGAACTCATGAGAAGCTACGCTTCGAGAAGCTCAATTTGGAGCAAGAACATGAATTTCTTAAAGCTATCAATGATGATCTCCAAAACAAGACTTCATCTTATCTTGACAAACGACTACTCTTGTCTACATTCATGGCACAAGTTAAATCTAAGCAAACTAGTAACAAAGGCAAGAAAGGTTCTTCATCTAGTAGCAACAATACAAATGCTAAACCCAATTATGTTGCTCCAGTAGTTCTATTGCTTCCACTAATGATGATTCTCTTAGCCAAGTTACACTTGAGAAAGAAAATGCTTTATTGAAAGGAATTATAGAGTAAGGTATCTACAAGTGTCTTGCCGGGTATAAGCAATTTGAGGAATTTGTACGCAAGCATGGAGGATACCGGAAGAATCGTGGTGTTCGCTACTTCAACGCTAATGGAGTTGAATGGGAAGAAGGTCAATATCCCATGCCCAAGTTTGTTCCTCAAAAGGAGAAGTATGAAAATACTCTTCCCAAGGGGACAAACAGTCAAGATGACCTTCCACCACAAGACCACAAGCTCAAGGGAAAGAACAAGCTTCAAGAGGACATTTACTCATATGAAGGTGAATCCCTAGCTATGGTGGAGTGGATTCCCAAGGCTACTTCAAGCTCAGTGTCTACAAAGGCTACTACAACACCAAGGATCCCCATCAACTTGATGTGGGTCCCCAACAAGAAGAACTAGAAAGTTCTTGAGGGGTGAATCAGCCAATGAAATTCACTCACATTCATTATTGGCAAGATCTAGTTGCAATCAATGTCAACCCTATGCAATAGATCAATGTTTCACACATTCTGTCAAAGGTAAGCAAGGGACAAGTTAATCAACAAATCAATGGACATCATCACACATGCTTTGCACTCCATGTCCATAGATATCCTTGTATTTTTCTCTTGTGTGTTGGGACTAACCCTTGTAGGTGAGAAGAGTAAGGAAACAACAAGGATGCTCCCAACTCTTGGTGATATTAATCAACTTTGAGCATCCACCACTACCTCACCAACATGAAATCTTCATCGACAAAACCCAAGGTTAGTTTATTCCTCTTATGGGGGATGTCACATCAAGGGGGAGCCTTACTTTAAGACTTGAGCCAAAGCATTTCTCAGTATGTAACAACATTAAATGATTTATGTAAAAGTGGTAACCCCACTTGTGCTTAAACGATGAGTATGACCTATGATCAAGTATTCTTACTTGGATCCTAAGTCAAATACTCATATATAGATGACTTCATCATCGCCCAAGTGCTTGTTAGATGCTAGAGTGTTTGTGCATGTTTTTCATGATTTCATTTGACATCTTATTGTGTGAGCATGTTGGTCTGCATTTATTTTATCATTCAAGGACATCCAATTTTTGCTATTTGGTCTTTGATTTATCTTTTGCCAATTGGATGGACAAGAATGCCTAGGACCACTCTTTAGCTATCTATGCTTTCTCACCTCATACTCTATTCATGCTGCATCACAAAATTGGAACAAGTGCTTTTCGATCCCTCTTTGTGTGGAGCACTCGGAGTTCCGTATCGACAAGGACTGACCATTAAAACCTCCCTAGTGCATCTCGGTGGAACCAACCCAAAAATCTCGGTCTCACTGAATTCCTAGGGTTGATCTGGTTTTCTATCTCGGTACTACCGATTCCATATTCTCGGTTACACTGAGTTTCCTTGTCAGATGAGAGTTGACGAACTCGGTGACACCGACAACATAGAACCGTCATCACTAATAGTGGTGGGTATATATAATGTGGACCCCGACGCTTTGAAATTCATCCTCAAACCGTCACGCCTCAAAACCCTAAGCTGCCGTTTTCAAGACCCGTGGTGATCGCCCTTGTCCCCCTGCGCTCCTCCGCCGCGTGGAATCGTCGTCGTCGACGAAATCTTCTCCATCATCGCCACCCTAGCGGATCCGTCGCCGAGTTAGGGTACGATTTCAACCTCCTTTGGTCTTCACGTCTGATTCTTGCGCACTGGATTTGTTTTTCTCTATGAGCCACCTATTGCACGTCTTCCTATCCACAAGAAATTCCTATAGTCTAGCAAATAATCCATTTACTAGGGTTTGCCTTCCGCCCGATGGAACTCGGTGGAACCGAAGAAAACAAATCGGTGTCACCGATTTTTCTTTCTGTGTTGCTAAGAACTGTCTCGGTGAAACTGAGAACTTCTTTTCGGTCTCACCAAAAAGAGTGCCAAGTTTCTGTTAATGGGATGTTTAGTCTCGGTAGCACCGAAAACTTTGCTTTGGCTGTACCGATTTTCATGTGACAGAACGCAAAACCTTGGAAATCTTTTGTTAAATATTTCAAAAACCATCCTCATTCTAGGATGACTGATCTTGTTCTGATCTTCTATACTCTATTCATAGGGTCAGTATGTCAGATGTTGAGGACAGTTAGAATTTGCCAGAGCAGGGTGTTGACATGAGTTCAGGCACTAGCCCTGAGCCTAGTACATCTTCACATCCAGGCACCCCCAGCTCCCATGGGTTGCCCAAAGCTACTACAAGGACCAGGAAGAAGTTGAATTAATATGAGGAGGATTCAGAATTTGTCCCTAAGGAGATTCTTGACAAGAAGCAAGAGAAGGCTGCTAAGAAGTCTCCTACTGAAGCTAGTTCTTCCAGGAGAGTTGTTAGCAAAGTCTATGCTAGCTCTGAAGCTACGACAACACTTGAGAGTGCTAGGGCTATAGTGACCACTGATCCCCCAAGGAAGTGTATGCCTAAGAAGTTAGGGGAGAAGAGATCCAAAAAGAGGATAATCCATGTGACTGGCAGGCCTACATCTATGTATGAAGATCCAGAGGAGGGAGCTGGTGCTGAAGAGGAGGATGAGGCAGCTGTAAAGGCTCCTCCCAAGAAGAATGCCAAGAAACTTCTAGCTGATACTATGCCCAAGTCTGGTACATCAAAGAGCACAAAATCCCAGAAGGCTGCTGTTGAAAAGCCTAAGAGGACATCTACGCAGATTCCAGCTTCTGAAAAGAACAAGGGAACTGCTTCCAGAGCTGAGCATAATGAAGACTTGACAACCTTGATGAAACTCAGATCACACCTTCCAGTACATAAAGCCAACTATCCACTTGCTGAAGATATGAAGAAGAGGAAAGACTCAGGTTTGAGGGCATGGAGAGCTATAGATCCATATTCCCAAAGGAAGAAGACAGCCGTGGACTACAGATTCTATACCAAAGAGCAACATGATTTCTATAAGATTGTGCTATTTGACAAGAGTTCGGCTGTGAGTGACATGAGGTATGTAGACTGGAAATTCATTAAGGAGAATGAGGACTATTTTCCAAGTGTCGAAGAAAATTTTCACTGCATTGGTCTGGATGAGTTTGTTGGCAGAGAATTTACTGCATGGAATGATGAAATGATCATGCAATTCTACTCCACTGCACATTTCTATGGAGATGGTAGGATTGTATGGATGACAGAAGGAGCAAGATATGAGTCCATTGTTGATGAATGGGCTGCACTTCTACGAGTGCCTAAGGTTCAGGATGGAGACTTGAATATCTACACAGAATCCAAGGCGAGCCACAATGCCATGAAGGATATGTATACTCCTAACCCTGTAGACAGAATGCAATCTCACAAGCTAGGATCCATCTACTATCTTCAAGCTGGCCTCCGCACCATGAACACAATTCTGAGGCACACTTTGATGCCCAAGTCAGGAGATGATAAGATGATCCGAGGCTACTCCATCAACATGTTGATCCACCTTGATAGTCACACAAGGATCAGAGTCATGGACTTTATTGTTGAGACAGTCAAGAAGATTGCTGCTGATCAGAAGCGCTATTGCTGCTATGCACCCTATATCCAGATGCTTATCAACTCTCAGATTGAGAAGCACATATTTGCTCTTGATAGTCCCCATTTGCCCCTACAGCTAGAGCTTTGGGATAACATCATGGTGATGGACCCAGATCATCCCACTTTAGCTGCAGCTCAGGCAGAGGCAGAGGCAACCCGAGCCACTAGTGCTCAAGTCCCTAGATCCAGAAATGACCAAATGGATATGTTGATATCATCATTTCAGGGCATGTAGAAGGACATTAATGGGACTCTAGATAACTTGAACAGTCTTGTGAGGATCTTTGAAACTAGGATCAAGACCCTTAATGATAAGGTGGACAGGCTGACTACGACAGTCACAGAGCTCCAGAAGGAAGTTGACTCAGCACCACTTCCTCACACCACTTCTTCAGATGATGATGATGATGATGAGGATGGATCACCTCTCAGGGCAGGCACACAATTTCCTAGTCAGGCAAGATCAGCCACTATGCCTGCTCCAGACATGAGGCCCTCTTCATCAGCTCCTGCTGCTATCACCTTAGCTCCTGCTCCATCATCTCTAGTTCCTCCAGCTTCCACTCCAACTCCATCTAGGACATCTACAAAGATCTTTGCCGACGCTGTTCTCTCGACTCCTTCATCAACAACCGGAGGAGATCAGCCCAAGAACACTTAGATATATGCCTTTCAACTTTTTGGTAACTTGTTGCCAAAATGGGAGAAGTGTATATAGATCTTTAGGATTCGAGTGAGAGAGCGTTTTGGTGTTTATTGCATCTCCAAAGACAATTTTTTTGCTTTGACAACTTTTGGTTGCTTGTGATACACATTTGATGATGTTTGATCATACGCTTTAATGTGTGATGCTACTATTTCCTATCATCTTAATGCTTATGTGATGATCATTCATCTTTGCTTGATTGTGTTGTGCTATGATGTTCATTCTAATTATTCTCGCACACCACCAAGTTGTATGTGACATGTAAGAAGTGACCCATGTACCTAATCGATTGTGCGTTTGCATTCAAACGCAAATTTAAAATAATGCACAAATTTAGGGGAGCTCTTGCTTATCACATACTTCTCAAAGCGGCGTTTATATTCATTGACTATATTTTTGTCGAAGCTTTGATCTATATGTTGTCATCAATTACCAAAAAGGGGGAGATTGAAAGCACATTTGCTCCCTTGGTGGTTTTGGTAATTAATAACAACATATAAGTCATTGAACTAATGTTTCCACAAAGTATATTTCAGGAAAAGTTCAATGATAGGGATGGCAAAAGGATTGTGGAATTACCCCAAGATGCAAGGAAATAGGTTGGCCAAGCTTCAAGAAGGAGGACTCCACATTTTACATTTGTGAGAAATCACTTTAAGTCCATAGGAAAGCCAATACTATTAAAAGGGGGTAAGGTTTTGTTGGTGAACAAAATGCTCATACGTATACAAGTGATACTCACCAAAAACATCCACAAGCTCTCCCACCAAAGCATGTCCATAGCCAAACATTCAAAATTGGTGCAACCAACATTCCTATCACAGTGCCACCAATTCCAGAACCTAGACAAACTCAGCCAAACCCTAGCCACTTCGCTGCAACCGATTCCATACCGGTGCCACCGAGTTTAGGTTGCCAACTTTTTGTTATGCAAATTCACATTTTTGGTACCACCAAGATTGTTGGGTCGGTGTCACCGAGATTGGAAATCTGACCGTTGATCACCTTATCGATGCAACCGGGTTTCCTATATCGGTCTCACCGAGATTCAAAAGTTGCCACCTTTTGATCACTTCGGTACCAGTGAGATTAATACATTGGTATCACCGAGTTGGTCACTTTGTGTGTAACGGTTGGATTTTTGGGGATGCCTATGTATACTCCTCCACCACCACCTACTCAAAAGAGAAGCACTCAGAACTATTCCATACCTATCCTATCAGATTTTCTGAGAGAGAACCACCTACCCTTGTGTTGAGATCAAGATCTTCCACTCCAACCATATGGATCTTTATTTCTAGCCTCCCCAAGTTTCTTTCCACCAATCCCATATCTTCCACCAAGCCAAATATGTGAGAGAGTGATTGTGTGTTGAGGAGTCTATCATCTTGAAGCACAAGAGCAAGGACTTCATCTTCATTACCGAGCCTATTACCTTTTGGAGGGTGGTGCCTCCTAGATTGGTTAGGTGTCACTTGGGAGCCTCCTAGTTCATTTTGTGGAGTGAACCAAGAAGTTTGTAAGGGCAAGGAGATCGCCTACTTCATGAAGACCTACCCATAGTGAGGCTAGTCCTTCATGGACGGAAGCCATATGGAATAGTCAAGGTTGCTACTTTTTGGACCCTTATGGGTGGAGCCCTCCGTGTACTCTCGCGACCGTTACCCTCCGTGGGTTGAAGACTCCATAAACGTGGATGTACAATAGCGCCACCTATCGAAACCATGGGAAAAATCATCGTGTATAAAATTGCGTTTGATTTTCCTACCCTATCCATTTTACTCATGCTTGTTGTTATTTTCCGCTGCTATACTCTTAGACTTGCATGTGTAGGGTGAAATTGACTTGCCGTGAATGCTAAAACTAAAAACACTAAAATTTGGGAAAAGGCAAAACTTTTATTTGGTCAAGTAGTCTAATCAGCCCGTCCCCTCTAGACATACTTTCGTTCCTACACAGACGCAGTTGGGCATCAAGCTCGGACGCGAGTGGTTGTATCCTTAGAGGGCTTTTCCGGCATTATGTTCGGTTGAACTCCTCCAAACTTTTCATGACCGAGGTAGTCTATGACACCTCGGATGCCGACCAGCATTGGAGCTCACCTAAAAATACACCTCGGATGCAATTCGGTGTTGGAGCCTGAATGCAAGAGGATATCGCCCCACAGGAAAAAATTACCCGAGGTGTGGTGTAAAAATTACAAGGCATTGATAAAAGCCGATAATTTAAAAGGGCTCCTTGGATGCCCGACATATGAACTCTTCGGATACACATCGGCGATTCTCAAGATCGGAGATGGAAAGATTTGTTGAACCAGTTTTCAAGACTCACGACCGAAGATGAAGAACAGTTCGGAAGAACCGAGGAGCATCCCCAACTTGAAGACGGGTTCAGGGGGCTACTAACGGTGTCCTAGACTAGGGGGTACTCACCACATCGTCTCCCAACCAGTGGGTTAGGCCGAGGATGCCCAGGGCAACTCGCTAATGGGCCACTACGGGCAGCCCATGCCGAATACAAGGAGGATTCCACAAGACTTGGCACCTAAGACAAGGACTCCTCTAAACCCTAGGCCTACGGTGCATATATAAACCGAGGCCAGGCTAGTCTATAGATCATGACATTACATCTCATATTCATTACTACAATCAAATGGTAGATACCTGTACTCAGTACTATCCCCCATATCAATACAATCAAAAGTAGGACGTAGGGTATTATCTCTTCAAGAGAGCCCAAACCTGGGTAAAATCATGTGTCCAGTTACCATCGCTCCAAGACGCCTAGCTTAGGAATCCTACTACGAGATATGCTGGATTTGACACCGACAATGACCAAGTCAATCACCGAGCTGTTTGCGACGCTGCAAGTCGGTAAGTCTAAAATCTAGAAAGAACATCAAGTGTTGATGGTCAATAAAACCACTAGATTCAGGAAGAATGGGAAGGGCAAGAAGGGTAACTCCAAGAAGGGTGGCAAAGCAGTTTCCCCTCCCGTGAAGAAACCCAAGGCTGGATCCAAGCCAGAAACTGAGTGCTTTCATTGCAAGGGAACTGGTCACTGGAAGCGGAACTGCCCCAAGTATCTTGCCGACAAGAAGGTGGCCAATACTAAACAAGGTTTATATGATATACATGTTATTGGTGTGTACCTTACCAACTCTCATTGTAGTGCCTGGGTATTTGATACCGGTTCGGTTGCTCACATTTGCTACTCAAAACAAGAGCTACGGAATAGACGAAGGCTGTTAAAGGACGAAGTTACGATGCGAGTGCAAAATGGTTCCAAGGTTGATGTGATCGGTGTCAGCACGCTCGCTCTTCGATTACCATCGGGATTAGTGATGAACCTGAATAATTGTTACTTAGTGCCTGCGTTAAGCATAAACATTATATCTGGATCTTGTTTATTGCAAGACGGTTACTCATTTAAATCAGAGATTAATGGTTGTTCTATTTATATAAGTAATATTTTTTATGGTCACACACCCAATGTGAGGGGTTTATTCCGATTGAATCTCGATAGTGATGATACACATGTTCATAACATTGATGCCAAAAAATGTAGTGTTGATAATGATAGTACCACCTTCTTGTGCCACTACCGTTTAGGTCATATTGGTGTTAAATGCATGAAGAAGATCCATGGTGATGGGATTTTGGAGTCACTTGATTTTGAATCACTTGACACATGTGAACCATGCCTCATGGGCAAGATGACTAAAACCCCGTTCTCTGGAACAATGGAATGGGAAAGTGACTTGTTGGAAATCATACATAATGATGTGTGCGGTCCAATGAGCATTGAGGCGTGCGGTAGATATCGTTACTTTCTAACCTTCACTAATGACTTAAGTACATATGGGTATATTTACTTAATGAAACACAAAGTTTGAAACGTTTGAAAAGTTCAAGCAATTATAGAGTGAAGTTGAGAATCATCATAACAAGAAGATTAAATTCCTATGATCTGATCGAGGAGGAGAATATGTGAGTTATGAGTTTGGCAGTCACTTAAGATAGTGTGCAATTGTTTCACAATTCACATCGCTTGGAACACCACTTTGTAATGGTGTGTTCGAACGTCGTAATCGAACCTTATTAGATATGGTGCATTCTATGATGTCTCTTGCCGATTTGCCACTATCATTTTGGGTTATGCATTAGAGAGAGTTGCATTCACTTTAAATAGAGCACCATCAAAATCCATTTAAACGACGCCATATGAACTGTGGTTTGGAAAGAAGCCAAAGTTGTCGTTTCTTAAAGTTTGGGGTGTGATGCTTATGTGAAAAAGCTTCAGCCTGAAAAGCTGGAACCCAAATCAAAGAAATACGTCTTCATAGGATACCCAGAAGAGACAGTTGGGTATACCTTCTATCTTAGATCCGAAGGCAAAGTGTTTGTCACTAAGAATGGAACATTTCTTGAGAAAGAGTTTCTCTCGAAAGAATAGAGTGGGAGGAAAATAGAACTTGTTGAGGTTATTGAACCTTTACTTCAACCAGAGAGTAGCACAACATAGAAATATGTTTCTTTAGAGCCTGCATCGATTGAGGAGGAAGTTAATGATGATGATCATGAAGCTTCAGATCAAGTTACTATCAAACCTCATAGGTAGACAAGGGCGCGTACTGCTCCTGAGTGGTACGGCAACCCTGTCTTAGAAGTCATGTTGTTAGACAACGATGAACCTATGAGCTATGGAGAAGCAATGATGGGATTGGATTCCAAGAAATGGTTAAAGGCCATTAAATAGAGATGGGATCCATGTATGAAAACAATGACGGTAATGTCACCGTCTATAAAAGCTCGACTTGTGGGAAAGTGTTTTTCAATAGTTCAAGGAGTTGACTATAATGAGACCCTCTCACCCGTAGTGATGCTTAAGTCCGTCAGAATCATGTTGGCAATAGCTGCATATTTCGATGATGAAATTTGGTAGATGGATGTCAAAATAGTGTTCCTTAACGGTTTCCTTAAGCAAGAGTTGTATAAGATACCACCAGAAGGTTTTGTCGATCCATAGAATGCTAATAAAGTTTGCAAACTCCAACGATCATTTATGGACTGGTGCAAGCATCTCGGAGTTGGAATCTGCGCTTTGATGAGGTGATCAAAGCGTTCGGGTTTATCCAAGTTTACGGAAAAGCTTGTATTTACCAGAAAGTGAGTGGGAGATCAATAGTGTTTCTAATATTATATGTGGATGATATATTGCTGGCTGGAAACAATATAGAAATGTTGTAAAGCGTGAAGGAATATTTGAACAAGAGTTTTTCAATGTAGGACCAAGGAGAAGCTGCTTTCATATTAGTCATTAACATCTATAGAGATAGATCGAGACGCTTAATAGGACTTTCATAGAGCACATACCATGATTTTTTTTGAAGAAGTTCAAAATGGTTTAGTCCAAGAAGGGGTTCTTGCCTATGTTACAAGGTGTGATATTGATTAAGACTCACTGCCTAGTGACAACAGAAGATAGAGAAAATATGAGTGTCATCCCCTATGCTTCGGCCATAGGCTCTATCATTTATGCAATGCTGTGCACAAGACCGGATGTCAGCATTGCCATAAGTATGGCTAGAAGGTTTCAAAGTGATCCAGGAATAGATCACTTGATGGCGGTTAAGAATATCCTTAAGTACCTGAAAAGGATCAGGAGCTCATCGTAAAGGCTTACGTTGATGCAAGCTTTGACACTGATCCGGATGACTCTAAGTCGCAAACCAGATATGTATTTATTCTCAATGGGGGAGCGGTAAGATTGTGCAATTCCATGTAGAGCGTGGTAGCCGATTCTACATGCGAAGCGGAGTACATCGCAGCTTCGGAGGCAGTGAAGGAAGGTGTCTGGATGAAGGAGTTCATGATAGATCTTGGAGTAGTTCCCAGTGCACTGAATCCAATGGCTTTATTCTGTGACAACACTTGTTCCATTGCTCTTGTGAAGGAACCAAGGTTTCACAAGAGGACCAGACACAACAAGCGATGCTTCAATTCCATCCACGATCACATCAAAGAGGAGGACATAAATATTTCCAAAGTACACACGATCTGAATTTCGCATACCCATTGACTAAACCTCTTCGACGGGCTAAAATGATCAACACTACAACTATATGGGTGTTAGATTCATTGCAATGTAAATCACATAGTGATGTGAGCTAGATTATTGACTCTAGTGCTAGTGGGAGACTGTTGGAAATTTGCCCTAGAGGCAATAAATAAAGTGTTTATTATTATATTTCCTTGTTCATGATAATCGTTTATTGTCCATGCTATAATTATATTGATTGGAAACTAAATACATGTGTTGGTATATAGACAACACTATCTCCCTAGTATGCGTCTAGTAGACTAGCTCATTGATCAAAGATGGTTAAGGTTTCCTAGCCATGGACATGGGATGTCATTTGATAATGGTATCACATAATTAGGAGAATGATGTGATGGACAAGACCCAAACTATGAACGTAGCATGTGCCCGTGTCAGTTTATTGCTATAGTTTTGTGCATGTCAAGTATTTGTTCCCATGACCATGAGATCTTGCAACTCACTAACACTGGATTAATACTTTGTGTGTATCAAATGTCGCAATGTAACTGGGTGACTATAAAGATGCTCTACAGGTATCTCCGATGGAATCTGTTGAGTTGGCATGGATCAAGACTGGGATTTGTTACTCCGTGTGACGGAGAGGTATCTTAGGGCCCACTCGGTAATACAACACCACAACAAGCCTTGCAAGAAAAGTGAGTAATGTGTTAGCGATAGGATCTTGTATTACGGAACGAGTAAAGAGACTTCCCGGTAACGAGATTGAACTAGGTATGGAGATACCGACGATCGAATCTTGGGCAAGTAACATAGTGATAGACAAAGGGAACATCGTACGGGATTATCTGAATCCTTGACATAGAGGTTCAACCGATAAATATATTCATAGAACATGTATGAAGCAATATGGGCATCTAGGTCCCGCTATTGGTTATTGACCATAGAGGTGTCTCGGTCATGTCTACATAGTTGTCGAACCCGCAGGGTTTGCACACTTAATGTTCAGTGACGAATTGGTATAGATGAGTTATGTATGTTGGCGACTGAAGGTTGTTTGGAGTCTCGGATGAGATCCTGGGCATGACGAGGAACTCCGGAATGGTCCGAAGGTGAAGATTCATATATAGGAAGTTCTGTGTTGATCACCGGGAAAAGTTCGGGCATTACCGGTAATGTAATGGGATTGCGAGAAGGCTTCCGAGGGTCCACCGGAAGGGGCCACCAACCCCAAAGGGCTGTGAGAGAGGGCACACCAGCCCCTGGTGGGTTGGCCGCCCCTCCCTCAAGGCCCATGCGGCTGAAGGGTGGAAGGGGGAAACCCTAAGGGGGACGACCACCTTGCCTTGGGGGCCAAGCCAACGCTTGGCCGCCGCCCCCTCCTCTTGGCTGCCACCCCTAGGGGTGGGAACCCTAATGCGCAGCCCTTCCCCCTTCCCCCTATATATATGAGAGAGGGAGGAGGGCAGCCAGACCACAAGCTATGGTGCATCCCTTCCTCCCTCCCAGATCGCTTCTCCTCTAGTAGATTGGTTCGATGCCGCTTAGCGAAGCTCTGATGGATCAGCTCCACCACCACCGCTACCACACCATCGTATTGCCGAACAACCCATCTACCTCTCTGCTCCCTCTTGCTGGATCAAGAAGGCGTAGATTGTCATCGAGCTGAACACAAAGATTGAAAGCACATTTGTTCCCTTGGTGGTTTTGGTAATTAATAACAACATATAAGTCATTGAACTAATGTTCCACTAAGTATATTTCAGGACAAGTTCAATGAGAGGGATGGCCAAAGGATTGTGGAACTACCCCAAGATGCAAGGAAATAGGTTGGCCAAGCTTCAAGCAAGAGGAATCTACATTTTACATTTGTGAGAAATCACTTTGAGTCCATAGGAAAGCCAATACTATTAAAAGGGGGTAAAGTTTTGATGATGGACAATATGATCAAACGTGCACAAGTGACAGTCACCAAAACATCCACAAACTCTCCCACTACAGTCTGTCCTAAGACAAATATGCAAAATCGGTGCAACCAACATTCCTATCCCAATGCCACCAATTTTGAACCCTAGACAGACTCAGCCAAACCCTAACACTTCGGTGCAACCGACACCACACTCGGTGCCACCGAGTTGGGTTGCCAAGATTATGCTACGCAAGTTCTCATTTTCGGTCCGTCTGAGAATGGTGAATCGGCATCACCGAGATTGGCAAATCTGACTATTGGTCACCTTGTCGGTGCAACCGAGAATTGTATATCGGTCCCTCCGAGATTCAAAAGTTGCCACTTTTGGTCACTTCGGTACCACCAAGAATTACACATCGCTGTCACCGAGATGGTCATTTTGTGTGTAACGGTTGGATTTTTGGGGATGGCTATATATACCCCTTCACCACCACCCACTCTAAAGAGAAGCACTCAGAACTATTCCATACCTATCCTACTCAGTTTTCTGAGAGAGAACCACCTACCCTTGTGTTGAGGTCAAGATCTTCCACTCCAATCATATGGATCTATATATCAAGCCTCCCCAAGTTGCTTTCCACCAATCCAATCTCTTCTACCAAGCCAAATGTATGAGAGAGTGACTGTGTGTTGAGGAGTCTATCATGTTGAAGCACAAGAGAAAGGAGTTCATCGTCATTACCAAGCCTATTACCTTTTGGAGGGTGGTGCCTCCTAGATTGGTTAGGTGTCGCTTGGGAGCCTCCTACTTCGTGTTGTCGAGTGAACCAAGAAGTTTGTAAGGGAAAGGAGATTGCCTACTTCGTGAAGATCTACCCATAGTAAGGCTAGTCCTTCATGGACGGAAGCCACATGGAATAGTCAAGGTTGCTTCTTCGTGGAACCCTCCGTGGGTAGAGCCCTCCGTGGACTCTCACGACCGTTACCCTCCGTGGGTCGTAGAATCCATGAACGTGGACGTACGATAACACCACCTATTGGAACCACAGGAAAAATCATCGTGTCCTCACTTGTGTTTGCTTTCCTAACCCTCTCTTAACTTACATGTGCAATGTCTTTACTCTCTACTGCTACACTCTTAGACATGCATGTGTAGGGTGTTACTTGATATGCTATGATTTCTAAAACTTGCCAATAATTAAAATAGGGGAAAAGGCAAAACTTTTATTTGGTCAAGTAGTCTAATAAACCCCCCTCTAGACCTACTTTCGATTTTACAAGTGGTATCAGAGCTTTGGTATCCATTCCATTGGTTTCACAACCTAGGAGAAGTATGGCATCTAGTGAGGGAAATTATCACCGTAGAGGTCTGTACTTTGATGGCACTAATTTTGCTAGTTGGAAGCATAAAATGAAAATGCATTTGCTTGGTCCTAATCCTGCTGTTTGGGTTGTTGTTTGTGTTGTCTTGCAAGGTGTATTTTTTGCGGATGGAAAGGAATCAGATCGTGAAGCGACAGCATATGAATTGAAGATGTCGCAACTCAATTCTCAAGCACGCGACATTCTCTTCAACTGCCTATATCCTGAAGAATCCAACAAAATCAAACGCCTTGAACATGCAAAAGAGATTTGGGATACTTCGGTTGATATGCACGAAGGAACTGAGTCCGTGAGAGAATCCAAGTCAGATGTTCTTCAAGGTCAACTTGACAAGTTCAAGATTAAGGATGGTGAAGGAGTCACTGAAATGTACTCTAGGCTAGCTCTCATTACCAATGAGATTGTCGGCTTACGAAGTGAAGAAATGACTGACAAGTTCATCATCAAGAAGATACTTCGAGCTTTGGATGAGAGATATGACACCGTGTGCACATTTATCCAAATGATGCACAACTTCAAAGATCTCAAACCAATGGAAGTGATTGGTAGAATTGTTGCTCATGAGATGACACTCAAGGACAAGGAAGACCTTCATTGCAAGTCTAGAGGTGCTTACAAAGCCACAAGTGATGCTCCCACTACCTAAAGTGACAACCTTGTCACAAATGAAGATATAAGCCTCATGGTCAAGAAATTCAACAAGTTCTACAAGAATAGAAGCAAAGATTGCAGCTCCAACTCAAGATATGAAGGGAAGCATTTGTCAAGTCGTGACCGAAAATGCTACAACCGTGGGAAGCCGGGACACTACTCCAATGAGTGCTCAGTTCTATACAAACGAAGAGAAGAATCACCAAGAAGACGAAGCTCAAGAGATGAATCACTTTGAAGAGAGAGAAGGAGTAGAGATGATCGTTATGAATGAAGACCCTCAAGGAGAAGTAGGGACTCATAGAAGAAGGACAAGTACACCAAGTGCTACTCAAGAATAAAGCATCAAGCTCATGTTGGTGAATGGGTTTCCTGCTCCAACTCCGACAACCACTCCGAGAGAAGCTATCACTCCAACTCCGACTATAGTCAAGATGATGGTATTGCCGGAATTGCACTAGTGACAACCAACTCCTATGATCCATTTGATACACCAAATGAAGGAGGTGGAATTTGCTTCATGGCTAAAGGCCCCAGGGTATCTCATCCTGAATATCTTGATTTCGATAGTGGTGAAGATGATTTGATTTACAATGATGACTTGCTATGTGATAAAACTAGTGATGTTAATCATAATGAACTTGATACTTCTCATACTAGTCAAGATAAGTCAATTGACGATGATAAGATGAAAATAGAGGAACTAACTAAAGCACTCAACACTCTTAAGTTAGCTCATGACTCTTGTAGATCATAGAGAGCTTGTAAGAACTCATGAGAAGCTACGCTTCGAGAAGCTCAATTTGGAGCAAGAAAATGAATTTCTTAAATCTATCAATGACGATCTCCAAAAGAAGACTTCTTATATTGCCAAACGACTACTCTTGTCTACATTCATGACACAAGTCAAATATAAAAAACTAGTAACAAAGGAAAGAAAGGTCCTTCAAGTAGTAGCAACAATAAAAATGTTAAACCCAATGATGTTGCTCCTAGTAGTTCTATTGATTCCACTAATGATGATTCTCTTAGCCAAGTTACACTTGATCAAGAAAATGCTTTATTGAAAGGGATTATAGAAAAAGGTATCTACCAGAGTCTTGAAGGGTACAAACAATTTGATGAGATTGTACGCAAGCATGGAGGATACCAGAAGAATCGAGGTGTGGGCTACTTCAACGCTAATGGAGTTGAATGGGAAGAAGGTCAACATCCCGAGCCCAAGTTTGTTCCTCAAAAGGAGAAGTATGACAATACTCTTCCCAAGGGGACAAACACAGAAGATGACCTTTCACCACAAGGCACCAAGCTCAAGGGCAAGAACAAGGTCCAAGAGGACTTTGGATCTTATGAAAATGAACCCCAAGATTTGGTGAAGTGGGTTCCCAAGGCTACTACAAGCTCAACTTCTACAAGTGCTACTTCAACACCAAGGATCCCCATAAACTGGATGTGGGTTCCCAAGAAGAAGAACTAGAGAGTTCTTTAGGGGTGACTCCGCCAATGAAATTTACTTATATTCATTATTGGCAAGATCAATTTGCAATCAACATCAACCCTATGCAATAGATCAAGGAGTCACACATTC
The DNA here is from genome assembly GCA_022496015.1 of Hordeum marinum. Classification (NCBI taxonomy): domain Eukaryota; kingdom Viridiplantae; phylum Streptophyta; class Magnoliopsida; order Poales; family Poaceae; genus Hordeum; species Hordeum marinum. The sequence continues at coordinate 315,706,292 of CM039678.1, forward strand.
ACTCAAAGGTAAGCAAGGGAGAAGGTAATCAACAAATCAATGGACATCTTTACACATGCTTTGCACTCCATGTCCATAGATATCCTTGTATTTGTCTCTTGTGTGTTGGGACTAACCCATGTAGGTGAGAATAGTAAGGAAACAACAAGGATGCTCCGAATTCTTGGTTATCATCATCAACCTTGAGCATCCACCACTACCTCACCAACATGAAGTCTTCATCGACAAAACCCAAGGTTAGTTTATCCCTCTTATGGGGGGATGTCACATCAAGGGGGAGTTTTACTCTAAGACTTGAGTTAAAGCATCTCTTAGTATGCGACAACATTAAATGCTTTATGTAAAAGTGGTAACCCCACTTGTGCTTAAACGATGGGTATGACCTATGATCAAGTACTCTTACTTGGATCCTAATTTAAATACTCATATATAGATGCCTTCATCATCGCCCAAGTGCTTGTTAGATGCTAGAGTGTTTGTGTATGTTTGCCATGATTTCATTTGACATCTTATTGTGTCAGCTTGTTGGTCTACATTTATTTACTTAGTCGAGGATATCCAATTGTTTCTATTTGGATTTTAATTTATCTTTTGCCAATTGGATATACAAGAATGCCTAGGACCACTTCTTTAGCTATCTATGCTTTCTCACCTCATACTCTATTCATGTTGCATCACGAAATTCGAACAAGTGCTTTTCGATCCCTCTGTGTGTGGAGCACTCGGAGTTTCGTATCGACAAGGACTGGCCATTAAAACCTCCGAAGTGCATCTCGGTGGAACCAACCACAAAATCTTGGTCTCACAGAATGCCTAGGGTTGATGTGGTCTTCTATCTCGGTACCACTGATTCCATTTTCTCGGTTACACTGAGTTTCCCTGTCAACTAAAAGTTGAGGAACTCGGTGACACCGAAAAGTTAGAATCGGTGTCACCGACAGTGGTGGGTATATAAGTTGTGGACCCCGACACTTTGAAATTCAATCTCATTCACCGCACCTCAGAATGCTAAGTTGCCGCCTACGAGACCCCTGGTCGTCACCCTTGTCTTCCTGCACTCCTCCGCCGTTGGGAATCGCCATCGTCGATGAAATCCACTCCCTCATCACCGCCGTAGAGGATCCGCGCGAAGCTAGGGTACAGTTTCAATATCTTTTGCGCTCCTCATTCAATTCTTGCGCATTAGATTCAAGTTTATCTTTAAGACACCCTTGCACATATTCCTATCCTCTTGAAATCTCCATAGTCTAGCGAATAATGAATTTTCTAGGGTTTTGCCATCCGCCCGATAAATCTCGATGGAACCAAAACAGACATATCGGTCACACCGATGTGAACTTGTCTGTTGCTGAGAACTGGCTCGGTGGATCCGAGTTACTCTTTTCGATCCGACCGAAAAGGGTGCCAAGGTTCGGTTAAGTGAGTCAGTCTGTCTCGGCGCAACCGAAAAATTTGTTTCAGCCGTACCGATATTTGACAGAATGCAAAAATCTTGAAAATTTATTGTTCAAATTTCAAAAACCAGCCACATTTTGTGATGACTCATCTACTTCTGCTCTCCTATACTCAATTCACAGGGTCAGTATGTCAGATACATAGGACATTCAAAATTTGGCAGAGCAGGGAGTTGACATGAGTTTTGGCACAAGCCTAGGGGCTAGTTCTTTTTCAGATCCAGGCATCCCCAGCTCTCATGGGTTGCCCAAAGCTGCCACCAGGACCAGGAAGAAGCGAAACTCTGATGAAGAAGATTCATACTTTATTCTTGAGGAGATTCTTGCCAAGAATCAAGAAAAGACTACTAAGAAGTGAGCAACTGAAGCTACTTCTCCAAAAGAGTTGTCAGCAAGATCTATGCCAGCTCAGAGACTATCAAAGCACATGAGAGTGCTAGAGCCACAATTTCTATTGATCCCCCAAGGAAGGCAATGCCTAAGAAGGCAGGGGAGAAGATATCCAGAAAGAGGATTATCCATGTGATTGGCAGGCCTACCTCTATGTATGAACATCTAGAGGAGGCTGTTGGTGCTGCTGCTGAGGAAGAGGAGGAAGAACATGTTGAGAAAGCCCCTCCCAAGAAGAAAGCCAAGAAGCTTATGGATGATGCTATGCCAAAGACTGGCACTTCCAAGAGCACCAAGCCTACTTCCAAGAAAGTTGCTGCACAGAAGCCTAAGAGGACTACTAGAGACATTCCAGCTTCTGAGAAGAACAAGGGGGACTGCCTCCAGACTTGAAGATGATGATGACTTGACTAGTTTGTTGAAGCTCAGAGCACATCTTACAGTATATGATGCTAGCCACTTAGTTTCTGAAGACATGAATAAGAGGAAAGACTCGGGATTGAGAGCCTGGAGAGCCATAGATCCTTATGCTCAGAGGAAAAAACTGATGTTGACTACCGGTTCTATACCAGAGAGCAACAAGACTTTTCTGAGACAGTGTTGCTTGACAAGAGCCCAACTCTTAGCAATATGAGATATATGTCGATTGGAAATTCATTAAGGAGAATGTGGACTACTTCCTAAGTGTCCAAGATAATTTCCATTGCATTGGTATGGATAGGTTCATTAGCAGAGAGCTTACTGCATGAAACGACGAGATGATCATGCAGACATAGGTTGAAGCACATATTCGGTGCCCTTCATATTGAATCTATATTGATTTGTGTGCCCATGTGTATGATGCCATGGTCTAATTGCCAAGGTCTGCCAAGGAGGAGGTGGCAAACGGACATGGGCACCACATCACACTCCATGGTGTTTCATAAGCTCCAATCTTGAAGGAAACTTGCACGGTGTGGTCGACTTGTATTGTGACGGGGTCACTTAGCCATTGTACCTTGTAGGGGCGAGGATGTTTTTTCTTGACCAAGTGCAACTTGGAGCAAAGTTCCTCACCTTCCAAATTGTGGCAACTTCCTCCGTCGATGATGACCTTGAAGGATCTTCCTAGGATACCGACCTTGGTGTGGAAGATGTGGCAACGTTGGTCCTCGTCTTGTTGTTGTTGTAGAGTAAAAACCTTTGAGACAACGATAGCAGGGCTCGGATCATTGTCACAAAAGATTTGAGGGTCCTCATCTTCATTGACTTGTTGGTGCATAGACACTTGTTCCAAATCTTCCATCTCATGTTCACTCATAGAGTCATAGGAACCATCATCTTGAAGGATCATGGTCCCCTTTGTGGGACACTCATACATCTTGTGTCCTCGGCCTTGGCACGTGAAACACTTGATGGAGCTTGTTATTGCATCATCTTGTGTTTGTGTAGAGGATAAAGCTCTTGCTTTGCTTGTAGGAGCGTTGCGGGATGATGAAGATGACTTGTCCTTGTAGCTTTACTTGTCATCTTTTGTCGAGGAGGTTCTTGTAGAGGAAGGTGTCGTGGTTGGATAAGCTTGAGTAGTTGCACCATAGGTCTTGTAGGAGGTCTTGGAGTACTTGTATCCCTCTTGAACTTGATGTTCCTCCTTGGTGCCTTGATGCACCAGCTCGAGCAAGTTGGAGTAGGGTTGGCAATCCGCAATTTTCTTTACTTGGTAATTGAGAACATTCAAGAAACACGCCATAGTTTTCTCATCGCCTTCCTTTACATTGGCTCTTATCATGGCCATCGCCATTTCTTGATAGAACTCTTCCACTGACTTGGTGCCTTGCTTGAGTAGTTGTAGCTTCTTGAAGATATCACGATTGTAGTGTATTCGGACGAATCCAGCTCGCATGAGGTCTTTCATTTGTGCCCAAGTAGTGATTGGCGGGTCACCTCTTTCTCTTCTTACCTCAATCACTTGTTCCCATCAAATCAGCATGTAATCTTGGAACTCGAGGGAGGCCATGGCAATCTTCTTGTCCTCTTCATAGTTGTGCAACCCGAATATTTTGTCAACCCTGAGTGCCCAAGTGAGATAGTCTTTGGGATTGTTGCTTCCGCAGAACTTAGTCATAGTGAACTTGAGCTTGCCAAAGATATTTTCCTCATTGTTGTTGTGATTCCGGTATCCTTGTCGTGGAGGAGTATAGTTGTCTTGCTAACGTTGGCCTTGACTTGGAGCTTGATCATCCACGTGGTCAATGGGATTTGCTTGAGGTCGCACTTTTTGTTGTGGAGGGGCATTGTTGTCATGTTTATATTGCTCTTGCCTTCGAGCGAGCTCATTAATGTGTTGCTCCTCTAGCCTTGTGTGTTGTTGACATTGTGGTCGCATTTGTTGTTGGCGTACTTGGTGCTCCTCTTGACGTGTAACTTCCTCTTGTTGATCTCAACATAGAGTTTCTTGTTCCTCGCGAGCTAGTCGGTTGCATTCTTGCAAGTCATGGGTTGATTCGCAAAGTGTGCAATGTGTCTCATTTGATTGCTCTTCACGGCGTCGGTCTTCATCACGGCGGTGACATAGGCGTTCTTGCTCGTATGCGTCTTGCTCTTGTTGGTGATAGTGGTCACGCTCGCAATGTCGACCTTGAGGATTGTTGTGGAAGAGATTGCTCGAGTCTTGAGAGCGGCGACGTGCGTCACGTTTTTGTGGTTGATCTTGACGAGGAGGACTCTCACCGGAGGAGTCCTGGGAGGAGTGGCGACTTGCGATGTGCCGCCGAGTTGAGGTAGAAGTGGATAATGCGCGGTTCACCATCAAGGCGCGGAGCTCGTCCATTCGGGTTGTCATGAAGGCCCGCATTCGCTCCTCGGATTTGCATATGTTGGTGGCGAGGTGCTCGATGCGGTCCGCGATGACATCATGTTCTTTGCACATTCCCTTTTGTTTGCTAAAGGATTGTAGTTTGGTGACGTAGTTGTTCGCGTTGTCGTCGTGCTCCTTGAGTGCCGGGTTCGACATGATGTACCTATCCATATCACTCAACAAGATATAAGTGGAAGAGCAAGAACACAATACCAATTAGCATTCCAAAGATTGAGAATGGATCAAGTACAGTCAATGCGCAAGCATGAAAGTAGTAGAAATGGTACCGAAGATTGTCCCGCTCAAACCTACACAAATAATCCTTATGGAGTAGCTTCATTAGGATTGTGGAACAAAGATTCAAGTAATTCGAGAATAAGATTCAATCAAGTTGAGATAGAGCCACAAATCCGTAAATGAGAGAAGGTAGACTTGTAGCAAATAGTAAGCACGAAAACACACACGTATAGGAAAGTGGGATTGTAATACTGAAAAGTGAGCGCAAAATGTGGAATCCACAGTAATCTCAAGGTGTACAATAGTGGAGAGACGTTAGAACGACCACACGAATGGGCGTGATACGGACTTGTGCACACCTATACGAAGGAAAACTAAACATCTTCCTATACCCAACTTTTGCTATTTATGTGGTTGGCACAAAAGCTCTCGCTCAAATGATCGAATATGATATGCAACTTTGCGATGCTTTTGTTGTTTTGCCTTTGCGTAAAAGCTTTGCTATGCTTCTCCTTTGGAGGATGATATTTGGAATTATTACTATGCGGGGTGTGTACACCAATATAGCAATGATGTATGCGGGTACTATTTCTAGCACAAAAGAAGATACGATGATATATGCACGCTATTTGTAGCTATGCGGAGTATGTATCACTAAAGTGCACAAGTGGCGTAGACCAGAAATACTCAATGTCTATTCACGATAGGCAAACAACGTAAATAGGCTCGGTTAACAATGCAATGGCTAGGGTAAATGTCAAAAGTGTCGTCGCGCTTACCGTCCTTGCTTATGGTGTGGTGTCAATGAAGAGTTGGTTGGCAACAATCTGGGCAGATGATGAGCGGCGATGGCAATGAAGAACCACACCTTAGGAAGTGGCTATGCTCACGAATCAAAATCTCAAATGCAAAAGGGTTGCGGAACAAATGACGGAAAGATTGCAAAAGAAATGGAGGAAACGACAAAAATCTGCCAAATACAGGCAAGACAGCTTTGCTGGCTGCCAGGGGCCAGATGTCCAGGCCAATGCACTGAATGTCTGGGGGGGCGGATGTCCGGGGTCCAGGCCGGATGTCTGGGGTGCTCGATTCCGATTAGTTCTTAGGAATCCCTATGAACTAGGGGACGAACATGAAAATGTTTCGGCAAAATTGGGGCAATTTGGTAGGGGAAATCGATGAGTATGATGGGGGAAAGGTAGATCCACTTGCCCACTATGAAATCCATGGCTCCAAATCAACAAAATCTCCTCAAATTCAACGAATGCAAGAAAATTTGGTATGGCTATTTTTGTGGGGATTTTCAAAATTAGGTTAAATCAAAAAAAATTCAGCTAGAAAATGGAGGGAGAGACTCCAAAGTGTGAATCAACGTGGCTCATGATACCAATATGATATGGGGAATGCCCGTATGCATCGATCTTTTCACACTTGGCGGGGGAAAAGGAGAAATCACAAGAGAAAACAGACACTCATGGACAAAATCCAATCACACATCCACTAAGAACAAGCAAACACATGACGTAATTTGATCCACAAACAACGTACGGATACAATTAACCGGTAGTTCTTCCTCACTATGGGGAGGAGGCCTTGAATCCTGTAGGATCTTCCCTCTAGAGGGGCCTTGACACCACTTGGATCTTCTCCAGTGGAGGCAACTCCACAAGAGGAGGAAGCTATGGAGCTAGCCTCAACAAAGAGTATTTGCTAAACACAAGCTAACCATAGAAAGAGGGAGAGGGGCCTTTATATATTGTTAGTGGAAAGAGGGGCAAGAGAGAGAGGATGCTTGGGCCTCCAGCGTGCCTCTACCCGCACATGGGCCGGATGTCTGGTTTAGGGGCCGGATGTTCGGGGCTTCAGGGGGTGGCAGATGTCCGGGCTGTGGGGCCAGATGTCTGGGCAAAACTCAATGGCTTCGCTCGGTTCTATTGCATAGGGGTCGGATTTCCGGGGTTGTGGGTCAGATGTTCGTGCACTGGGGGGGTCGCCGGATGTCCAGTGCTAAGGACGGATGTCCGGCACCTTTAGCCTGGCCTTGGTGCTGGTGGAGTCTCTAGGGGTCGGATGTCCGGGGCCTTGTCCGGATGTCCGGGGCCTGGAGGGTGGACTTGCCTTCCTTTGGTGCTCTTGTTTATCCTTCTCCGTGTCCATCTCCATGGGGGCTTGTACTTCACTCCGAGCTTCTTCTAGGCCATCTCCATTGTACCTGATCACGCAAAGAGTCTCTGCTTGAGGTAGCATCCAAGTTCCAATAACATCAAAGGGAGAATTATATAGGAGAGATGTCACCAAATTTGCAATGGAACGTGCACGGGCTCTCGTCATGGGTCCTTTCATAGCTTGACGTGTTGGTGATGGGTCCATGGGGGTGATCATGGGGTGCTCCGCATCAGGTGGCCTGGCGTGAGCCACCTCACCAGGTTTCTGCACCTGGTCTTCTCGCGTCCCTCCCAGGTAAAAGCTGTCGTGGAAAGGTATGAACTCAGCTCACAGACACCTCTCGTACGTCAAGGGGGACCCCTGAGCATCGCAACTACGTGGCCTTACTGGTCATGTAGCCCCTCGTCCTGGCGATCTGGACGACCCAACGGTGGTCGAGGTATGCGTAGGATTGGGCCCAGCCGACACAGAACACTAAGGCGCTCGAGAGCTATCCTCGCTTCGACATGTTTCCTTCGTGATTGCTGCTCGCACATCAAGGGAGATGCCCGATCCTCGCAACTTAGGGGCCTCACTGGCCACATAGACCCTCACCCCTTGGTCTCATCCTGGCGATCTGGTCGACCCAATGGCAGTCGCGGTATGCGTGGGATTGGGCCCTGCCGACGCAAAGTGCAAAAGCAGACATGAAGGAAGTAGGGCGCGGGAGGAAATCACGAAATTCAAAGAAAATCCAGCAATTATTACAGGCACTGAATGTCTTGCGAATTCAAAGTCTTACACCTCCGCGAGGCACGATAAATATTGCAGGTAAAGATCTAGGAGGAGGGGTTGCCGCTAACGTGGCTGCCATCGCCAGTTGTCCCAGCCATTGCAAGCTCATCATCGACGTCACCGTCGCCATCGTTGCCACCGATTGCCTCCCGCACCGGGGCTTGGCGGTGGAAATGGTGGTGAACTTCTCCACCAATGCTTCCACCGGATCCTTCATGTCTGCTTCGGCGGCGGCATAAGACTCAGGAGCAACCGGGACGAGCACCATGTCGAAGATGAAGTCGGGCTCGCGAAGGTAGAGTTGGCTGAAGACCTACGTCACGGCCGTGGCGAGAAGGTTGTGGCACTCGTCCTCCAGAATGGTGTCCACTCTGGTGGAAGCATGCTCGAGAACATTGGTAAGCTTGAAGGAAAGCTCCGCATAGCCTGCTTCGGGAATCACCAAAGGCTACCAGAATCCCCCCTGCAGATGGAGCATAGCGACTTGCGAAGATTGAGTTCAAGGGAGGGGAAGGCATCGCGTTCTGCGGCTGCTTTCTCGTCAGTAGCGGCAAGGGTCCTCTCCCTGGACTCTAGTTGAGTCGCCACCTCAGAAGGGTGTCAGGCGTGGGATGCCTGGGCTTCTTCCACCTCCTCCTTCACCTTGGTCAGGTGCTCGCTCTCCTTGGTTTGATCATCTGCTATACAGGACAGCTCGGAATCGCGGTCGGCAAGCTTCGCCTTGCAGGCCTTGAGGGCCTCCTCCTACTCGCAGAGCCGTCGCATGGTTGCTCCTCCTGGAAGGCCTTCAGGCTGGCCTCTACCTCACCGCAACGCTTCCTGGAAGACTCTACTTCGCTCCGTGACGCATCTTGGGCCGCCTTGGCTTCAGTGGCCTCCTACCCGCTCTTCGCAATGGCAGCCTTGGCTCAGTCCCAAGCCTTCTGGATGGCCCGCTTGGTCTGGGACCACAAGGAAACTAGCCCCAGGGGTTCCCTCGTGAGGTGACTCTCGGCATCTTGGAGGTCGGCCTGGAGCTTGTCAAGCATGTGTAGGCCTTGTCCAAGGCGCCAGAGCTGATCAAAGGACAACAACGCACGAACACGAGGGTCGGACCGAAAGACGACGCTGACGCATCAGTGGGCACTGACTCCAATGGTCTTGCGGTGTGACTTACTTGGGGAGCTGGGGGATCCAAGTTCTCCTTCCTCGCGACAAGCGTGGATGATTCCCCAGCTGGTTGGCCAGCGGGGGCTGGCTCCTCCCGAGACTGGACCACCGCGCCTCAGGAGTGGATCCTTACCCGGGAGGGATCCGCCTCCTCCACTGACGGTGGGGTCGCCGAGGCTGTGGGAGGTAGTGCCGCCTCGTGAGTCTCCGTGCCCCTAGCGACCAATCCTCCAAGTGGCACACTAGGCTGGTGCGGCTCACCTCCATCATGGCACGAGTCGGATGACACCCCAAGGACAGGGGGCTCCTTCGTCTCGATGCTTGCCTTCTTCCTCTTCGGCTCGACCTCGACCCTGGCCTTCAAGAGGGGGAGCATTGTGAGCGAATGCACAGTTCAAAGATCAACCAGAAGCAAAGAAAGGCTACCTACTCCTCGTGTGCAACCCACTTATTCAGCTCCATCTCAGCGCCGGTTGGGACTCCCCTGCTCCCCTTTGGCGTTGCCTTGGCTATACCTAGGGGCGTGCGTGGTGCTACGCACCAATCCCCGGCATGGCGCTACCACCCAGAGAAGTATGGAGGGCGCCCTGGGGAGTTGTGGCTAGCGAACCCATGCATGCCCCAATGGCAGCCACCCTGCCTCCTGGATGTGGCATGGGCTGGGATGAGCCCAGCATCTTGGTCACCTTACTGGGACACGAGGAGTCCTTTGGAGGGGATGCGGCAGCGCACTTCTTTGGGGTCGCTCGGCCGGACGATCGGGCAGCCTTGAGGGAAGGCCCCGGCCCTCTAGGGACCCTGGCAAAGCGCTGGAAGCCAACGGCCCAGGGCTCGTTGTCGTCGTCACCAAGATTGCGGAGGAGAAGGTTCTCTGTCGAAAGGGACACCTCCTCTCTGTCATCTGTGGTGTCCTCCGAATCCCCCTTGCCGCTGGTGTCGCTGGAGGACACCAACACTGGGGGGTGGGGATGCCCTGGTGGCGTGAGCCCTAAGTCATCGAAGTTAGGATGTCGGCGGCCAGAGACGCGCCATCGTCATGGCGGTATAGTAGGGCATAGGCCTTGGGAAGATCCTCGGGATCGATGATGAGCAGGATCTTCAGGGTCTTGTACTGCTCCTCGCCTGTCAGGCCGACGGATCTGAGCCTGATATCGTCCCCCATGTATGTGTACTACCACAAGGGCCTCAAGTGTTGATGGAGCGGCACCAGGAGCTACATCACAAACTCCTTCACCATCATTGCCCCGGTTAGCTTCCTAGCGTCCATGTCCGAGGAGATCCTCCTCAAGACGGGTGCCACCCGAGGATATATGAGCTTCACGGAGGCCCACCTAAGAATCTTCTCGGGCAGTCTCGTCAGAAGCTACACATGCAGATCGACACCCTTGATATCCAAGAAGACCCAGCGATTCATGTAGCCTTTCACCTTCTTCCCAGCTTCCAGGAGCACATTGCCGCCCTAAACCGTGAAAAAGGAGGCACATCCGAACCGCTACGCGCTGTCATGAATCCTCATGCTGAAGTAATGGCGGAAGAGGGCCATGGAAGGCCTCACACCCACGAAGGCCTCGCAGTAGAAAGCGATGATCGACAGGAGCAACATGGAGTTGGGCTGAAGGTGGAGAGCCTGGATCCTGTAGTGTGCGAGGATAGCGGAGAAGAATCCGGAGAAGCGAGACGAGCCCGCGGAAGATGTTGTGGAGGAAGAAGGGGTAGACCGTCTTCACCAGGGTGCGCCGCTCCCCGGAGACGCACGAGATCAAGGCCTCCCCCCATTAGTTTCTCCCGCAGTCAGCGGGAGTGCCGAGGTGAGGTCCCCCTCCTTGGCAATGGTGGATGTCGTGAGCGCCAGAGAGGGAAAAGAGGGAGCCGAGGCTTGAGCCTTGGGCTTCGTCTTCCCTACGGTCGCCATCCATAGGATACTGGAAGCAGGAGAGCAAGAGGAACGATGATTTTGTGTCAAGAGTTTGAGGAGTTTCTCATGGCGGAAAGGGGATCTGAGCAAGGGAGCAGGACATGGAGGAGAAGGGTAATGATGGCTCCATAGTGGTCACTTGGCTTTTGTCAGCCTGGACAGTTGCTGAGGCGATTGGGGGTAGGGTCGTCCGCTGCATGTCATGCGCCACGTGTCGAGTCTGACCTGCAGGCGATTGGGGTCCCTCTGCGCTTCACCCTTTGCTCCTTGCCTTTGTCTCAAAGATGGGGTATGCATGCCTTGGGCCCGGGGGCTACTGTCAGTGTTCTAGGACCGGGGGTACCTAGACCTGCCTGCTCGCGGCCAGCACCTGGCCCACCACAATGGCCCGGTACGGCCCAATGATGAGTTCCTCAAGTCAATACCCTCATGAGAGCCCCCCGCCTCATGAGGAGGACAACGTCAAGACCTCCGGAGAGTGGCATTCCCCCAGCTGCCTCCCGAGGAGCGGAGATTCCTATGCAAGTATCCTCCCGGAGACGGGATGACGTGGGTTCTAACGACGAAGCCAGCTGGGCGCCATCGGGCGCACGAGGAAGATAGTTTCCTATTTCGTGCTAAGGATACAGGGACATACGTGGGTTCCCAAGGAATCCACCAAAGGTTTCCTTCCCGGTGCAATGAGGACGAGAACACGATCTCGGTAGGACGGATGTCATCGTTGAGCCCACCACTGCATCGCCCGCCGAAGCTTTGTAGGAAAAGACCACCTTTCATCAGGATAGGGTGTACCTCATGTCCCCTTTCAAATTTGGCTATTGTGGATCCCTTCCTGGCTATGCAATGAGAGAAGAAGACTATGGCCCCTATAAATAGCCACGGGCTCCCATCATAGAAGGTAGGTCGAGTAGATCTAGTTCATCACCACCAAGGGTCCTCGTGAGGCCACGCCACCACTGTACTAGTTCATACTTAGCCTCCTCATGAGGCCAATCCACCACAAAGCAGGAGTAGGTTCTTACACGCAAGGTGGCCTGAACCTGGGTAAATCTCCTAGTCCACTTCCTTCCTCACTTGCACTTGCTCGACGTACTAGGACGTAGGGTGACAAGCTTGAGACTTTGAGCCGGTTAAGATCCTCGCACATGCCCTAGTGTTCGAACCTTGTTGGGTTTTGCGGGGCCCAGATTTTGACAGTTTAGACCATAACATACGATCTTGAGGTAGATCAACATTGTACGCGATACTTCACCTTCAATACAAACAAAGCAGGACGTAGGGTTTTACCTCCATTAAGAGGGCCCGAACCTAGGTAAACATCGCCTGCCTTATATCCCATAACCCATCGATCTCAGATCCACAGTTCGGCACCTCTTAACAGAGATCTGCCGGTTTTGACCCCGACATTGGTGCTTTCATTGAGTGTTCCACTATAGGATTGCCAAAAGGATCTATGGCTTGCTTGGTCACCAACATCAGCACTTGGGACATCTTAGTCCCCGACCATCCTTCCGTGTTCGATAGTGTTATTCCGCATGTCGAGACGGCTGGTCAACTTGATCAGATCACCTAGTTCGCCCCAGGTTAGGAAATAAAGTTTGGCAACCTGGACTACGTCATGATGCCCAAGGCGATCTGGTGATCATTGGGTCCTAGGCTCCATCCTAGGAGCCTGAAAAACCCGAAGCCCTGACTTCGGATCCCCACCCAGACCTCGTGTCTGGGATGATACCCACTCCTGATCCGGCCTCGAGCATGGATTCAAGCATGGCATCCAAAGATTAGGAGTTAGCCCCGGTCAAGCCCACTCTCCATGTCGGCACGTTAGAGATCAACTCCACCAATATTCTGAAGACTAGTCCGACCAATCACTCACTATTAAACAAGACGTTGGCCCGGATTCATGCTCAAATCAATCTCATGACCAGTGATATGGAATTTTGTTTCCAACCCACCACCCACTTGGTAGCCACCATCGAATATTTAACCTATGTGTTGTACTTCTCCTCGGATGAGGTCAAGGAAACATATGCTACGGATGCCGATGCAACTGCTCCTCCCCGAACTGGACTATGGATAGTCACCTTCACATATGATGTGTACATGGTGGACAGCCCAAAAGATGATGGCGCCACACGGAAGAGAGATGATGACACACCGATAAAAAATAGTGGTGGCAATCCACCCAAGCATTGGCATCAGCACAAAAAACCTAAGGCACACAACGTGTCCGTGTCGAAACCGTCAGATCTCGGGTAGGGGTCCCGAATGGTGAGACTAGGATCGACGGTAACAGGAGACGAAAGAGACGATGTTCACCCAGGTTCGGGCCCTCCTATGGAGGATATACCCTACGTCCTACTTGATTATATTGATGATATGTGGGTAACAGAGTTGATCTACCTCGATATCGAATAGCTAAACCCTAGATGAGTTATCCTTAGTTACAAACTAAAACCCTCCAGCTTATATAGACGCCGATGGTACCTAGGGTTTACACATGGTCGGTTACACATCGAAAGGGTATACATGCCTATTCACTATTCCAAACGTGGAGGATATGCCATGATTCCCGAAGCAACCTTCCTGGAGATAGGGCCTTCGATCAATCCAATGTTTTGTAACAGGCCCATATTGTCCGGCCCATGAAAGATAGGTTGGCCTCCCGAGGACCCCTTTAACTAGGACTCCCTCCGTAGCCCCCGAACTTGCATCCAACGCAAGGGTCTTAGCTCTAGCTTCTTCATATGATCAGAGTCTTCGGTTTCCAAGGCGAGTTCTTATTTTGGAACTTAGTTCAGCCTCCGATGACATGTAGTTTTCCAATCAGAGGTTTGCCCGAACACCATGAATAGCTCAGCCCAGAAGGCCAAACGTCAAAGAGTAAGTAGTAGTATTCCCAGACAACCTTTATAATGAAAGGTAACGACGCACTATGACTGCCGAACTAGTTGCAAAAACTCAATTTGCGGTTTGAGGCTGTTTTCATCAGCATGATCCATTAATGCACAAATCATGCTCCGTTTCACACGGGATATGTTTTAATCATGAGCGTATAACGGTAAGCACGTCTTGGGAAGTGGAGGGATTCTCGACACAGTAAAGAGAGGCCAAATGGTGAGAAGCCTCATAAAAGGGAAAGAAAACCCCAAGGCCTAGCCATGCTTCCCATTCGCATCCTCCGCCTCCCCAATCTCCTGAGCTTCCAAAGCACAGATCTAGGTTTTCCACAACTCCCCCTCCGAGCTTGGTCATGGATGGCTCGAATGGCAAGTGGGAGGCTTCCCCAGTCACTGACCAGGACATCCGAGACCTCAAGGACGCCGGCTACCTCCCCGCCAACATCTACCACCGCGCCCCGAAGAAGGGCTAGGTGGTTCCTACTCCCAAGATAGGCAAGAGGGTGGTCTTCATCCCTCACTTCATCCGGGACAGAGCCTCCCGCTCCACCCCTTCGTCAGGCGACTCATGTTCTTATACGGACTCGACTTCCATGACCTCCCGCTGAACTCCTTCGTGCACATATCGGCCTTCATCATCGTCTGCGAGGCCTTCTTGCATGTCAAATCGCACTTCGGACTGTGGCTCAAGATATTCAATATCAAGCCAAAGTGTGTCATGGGCGAAAAAGTAGACTGCGATGGGGCAGTTATCAGCAAACTCCCCCACGTCGGATGGCCATCCGGCACCTTCATCGACACCATCAAGACTTGGCAAAAAGATTGGTTTTATATCACCAAGCCAAGGGAGGAAGGCCGAGCTGCTCCGACCGAATTCAGATCCGGTCCTCCCACCAGATTAACCTCATTGCTCCGAATGCGCCTCGACTGGGGGTCAGATAGAGAGGTGGAAAACCTGCAGGGGTGCATCACCTCCACGATCAACGGTAATATCGAGCTGGCCAACATAGTCCAAATTATGATTCGGCAGCGCATCCTCTCCTGCCAGCGCTGGGAATCACCCATGTGGGCTTATTGGCTTGATGATGAGCTTACAATTTGTCAGGTCTTCCAAACCACTCGGGAGAAGCTATGGAAGGCGTTGTTCAAGGTGCGGGGGAATTGGACCGCCAAGGAGGAGGACCGGGGTCTATCTGCCGATAAACCTCCTTCCTAGGTATAACATAGTTTTGATTGATTGGCTCTGTTTTTCCGAAAGAAAATCTAAGCATATCCCGATCACCTCCGCAGAAAATGGCTGAGCAAGGCCATGGGCATCAACTACCCGACGCCTCAGCTCGAAGACATCAGGTCCGAGCTATTGTCGAAAATGCTCGTCGTGGTTCCCTACAAGGCGCCAGAGAAGAAGGAGAAGAAGAAGAAACTAGGCCGAGTAGGCCTTCGTATCAAGGACTAGTCAGAGGCTATGTCCGAAGAAACCCATGCCTCCTCAAATCAAGAGGAGGAGCATGAGGATGAGGGGGAAGGCTATTCCCCCCTCGCGAGAAAGAGGGCGGCGTCATCGGATGCCACAGATGATGTACCTCCTCCTACCCTAAAGAAAGCGTGTTAGACACAGGTGATTCTGTCCAACGATAGGGCTCAGATACAGAGTCTGAAGATTTCGACAAGGTTCCTTAAAGGAACCTAAGGGTTAAGCCCCCAGCTCGAAGGTAAGAATCTGAAGACTACCCGAGCTATTAAAACCAAATTTTTGAATGTTATTAATATATGAGCGCCTGTTAATCTACAGCCCACCATGAGTTCTCTCCACTGACCAAGTCTCGGATGGGGAGACCCGACCCAAAGAACTAGCAGAGAGGGGGGCCACGTCGCACCCCACTTATCCGGGCACCACATAGGACGTCGCAGAGGTGTCATCACAGCAGGCTCCTCTGGAGCTGAACAACAATGGTGGGTGTGATGACGTTATGGTCGAGGCTAATACCTTGGCCGCCGAAGACCCGGGGGCACCTCGTCCCGGATACTGAGGAGACCGGAAGAGGGGAAGTCTAGTCCCCTCCAAGGTCGTCTCCAGAGCACACAACATCTCCGGAGGCACCAGTTCAATCCCCTATCGGAGATTGGGTTAACCGATCACCACTGGCATCACCGACCAATGGGTGTCCGGTGATGGGGGAGGCTCTATCAAGCGCCTCCATCTCCTAGGAGCACCGCACCCTCATGGGTGCGGTTTTACAAAGCATTCAGTCCATTGATAACGGACTGGAGGAGGCCTTCAACGGTCTCCTGACGGGCTTCTAGGTGAGCCACGTAATGTTCTGTTAATTTATTACTTTTTCTACTATCGTTATATACTCCCTCTCTTCCTTTATATAAGGTGTATTTGTTTTACCAAAAGTCAAATGAGGCCATGTTTGACCAAGTTTTCCGAAAAATATATCAATATCCATAATACAAAATTTATATCATTTGAACCATCATGCCAGGTAGTTTGATATTTGATCTATTTGGAATTATAGATATTGTTAGTTTATTCTATAATCTTGGTCAAATATTTAAATGGTTGACTTGCACAGAAAACAATACACCTTATATTCTGGAACGGAGGAAGTATATAGCAGCCCCCGATCCCTAGGTGAGTTTAGAAAAAACTCACATGGGGGTCAGTCATAAAGTAGAGACCGATCAAAGTAGTAGATGATATTTGTTCGGGGTTTCCTACGAGCCCTTTAGAGGACCAAACATATGATCATGTTTATGATAGTTCAGAGGTTTGTATTCATGTAACCTGATAGTGGTATGTTATTTGTAGGCTTCGTCATCGACTGTGGCTGTTAATGCCGCCGAGCTAAACGAGCTAAATCGGAAGCTCAAGAGCTCCTAAGATGAGCTGGATGATCTTGATAAGAGATTCGACGAGGCGCAAGGTAAGCCGGATTATAATATCCAAATTTTTCATCATCATACCGTCGATGCATTATTTATATGTTTATGCTTACACAGCCTCGACGAGGGAAATTGAGAAGGTCAAGGAAGAACTTCAAAAGGTAAAACAGGAGGTCGCGGACGAGAACGCGATAGCCAGACAAGCGGCAGTTGCGATTTCCGCTCTAAAAGCCAACAGTGCCAAGCATGAGACTCTGGTGGAGGAAATCCAATAGGATCTGACAGATGTCGGCCATAAGTGTGAGGACCTCGAGGAGAGAGGCAAGGAGCACGCCGCCAAACTATCCACTCTAAAGTCCGATCTCCAAAAGGAGCGGGTAGATAGGTGGTTCTTTGAGGACCAAGTCCGCCAAGCGAAGGTTATCACGGATGGTAAGCCGTATTTACTGCAGTGTGTCTTCAGGGATAGAAAGTTCGCGTTGCTTACCCAAGTGTGGTGTTCCTCAAGCGCCTATTCGGACCTCCGTAAGAGCACAACAGAAACAAACCAGTTTTATGCTTCATGGGGGAAGGGCGATGAAGCTCGGCTGTTCTGGGCGCAATTCGAAGCCCCGAGCACTCTCCTCTTCTCGTTGATTAGCTAAAGCAGCTGATGTACCTGCACCGGATGGCGGCGCCGGTCATGAAGGATCTCTTTATCCGGCTATGGCCCGACAAGCCCTTGTCGAGCAGCTACTTCGGCCTGATGCAGAAGCTGAGTGACACCTCGCCTCGAATCGACGCGCTAAGGCGTTCCTCATGTATCGAGGGATATCTAAAGGCCTTCGCAAGGTCCAAGGTGCACTTGTCGGGTCTTGATCCGACGAAGATAGCCACCGCTCCTCCGCCCCCTAGAAAGGAGCATAGGTGCCCTGAGCGATACTTCTATGTAGTGATGGAGGGTGCTCGGGCAATAGAGGCTTAGTGCTCGAAGGAAGACATTTATAAGTAGATGCATTTGTAATATGTCAGAAGACCTTTTAATGTTTTATGGTTATGATGCATGATTTATCATATTTTTAGTGTTTTCAGTCCTTATAACTCCTATGTGGCCATTGAAACTGAAAGCTGCGAGTCATCGGCTTTAGCTCCCATGTAGATACTACGTGGGGTGTCTCTACCTACGCACTGTGACCCTTAGCCGAGCCATCGGTACCTGAAGGCGGTGGATTGCAGCGCACCAGGCAATCAGACCATAATGCTTTATTGCTTTCACTTAGTCATAGGAGCACGAAAAAGGAATGTGGGGCTGAGGACTAGCCCCCAGTGGTTTGTGATGTCCGGATGAACCTTGGCTAAAGCTGATATCACAAGGCTTGTAAGAATACCAAACCCATTGTATGACACAAAATAACCTCTAACGAGGTTTTTAGTATAACACTTAAGCTTGGATTCAAAGACCGGTTCTTGCATACTATGACAGTCATTTTTCAGCTTTCTCCCCTGAGGTGCTTGACCAGGCTAGCGGGAAACACAATCGCAGTGGTTCTCCCTTTGCCCTTTTAGAGAAACAAGCGGAACTTAAAGGGGCAAGCACAGGAGCCAGGCAACCCAACTATTGACCCAACACATAGTTCGGAACCAATGCATATAAAGTGAATTCCAAGATGCCGAATGCATAATCAATTGTGCATAAGGTGATTTTTTTAACTCGAGCCCCCGGTCTATTAGCCGATTGCATTGTAATGTGTACCAAACAATTTTGCAAGAAGAGGGAGAAAATAGAGTATGTGCCAAAAAAGATAGCAAAAACAACCATGTATAATGATTTTATATTTTGCTCAACGACTCTATTGCCACAGATCAATCTCGTGACCAGTGACATGGGATTTTGTTTCCAACCCACCACCCACTTGGTAGCCACCATCAAAATTTAACCTATGTGTTGTACTTCTCCTCGGATGAGGTCAAGGATACATATGCGGATACCGACGCAACTGCTCCTCCCCGAACTGGACTATGGATAGTCACGTCCACATATGATGTGTACATGGTGGACATCCCTAAAGACGATGGAGCCACACAGAAGAGCGATGATGAAACACCAAAAAAGTGGCGGCGATCCACCCCAAGCGTTGGCATCAGCGCAAAAAACCTAAGGCACACAAGGTGTCGGTGTCGAAACCGCCAAATCTCGGGTAGGGGGTCCCGAACTGTGAGACTAGGATCAATGGTAATAGGAGACGAAGGAGACGATGTTTACCCTGGTTCAGGCCCTCCTATGGAGAAAATACCCTACGTCCTGCTTGATTATACTGATGATATGTGGGTTATAGAGTTGATCTACCTCAAGATCGAATGGCTCAACCCTAGATGAGTTATCCTCTGTTACAACCTAAAACCCTTCGGCTTATATAGACGCTGAGGGTACCTAGGGTTTACACATGGTCGGTTACACGTCGAAAGGATAAACATGCCTATTCCCTATTCCAAACGTGGAGGATACGCCACGATTCCCGAAGCTTCCTTCCTGGAGACAGGGCCTTCTTTCAATCCAATGTTCGGTAAGCAGCCCATATTGTCTGGCCCATGAAAGACAGGTCGGCCTCCCGAGGACCACTTAAACTAGGACTCCCTCACAAGGGTAGGGAAAGCAACATGGGCACCAAAGAAACCGCTATCCCGGATGACCCAGAAAACCTTGTTGACCCTGCTACTGCCGAATACAATCTCGATGATTCGGAGGGGCATATGGATCTGGAAGGACCTGAGGGCCTTGACTATTCCAAAGATAGCCACTACCTCCCTCTTTTCGAGGATGAATACACTCTCGGAGATGAGGATTTCATCGTCCCCGAAGATCCGCACGATCAAGAATGGTTCAAGCGGTAGCTCATAGCCACTACTCAAAGCCTCAAGATAAAACAGTAGCAACTCAAGGCCGAACAAGACACCATTAACGACCGATGGATGCAAGTCCTAGCCTCCGAAGAAGGGTATGTCCAAGAATAATAGGGACAAAATAAAAGTTAGGCACACTGCTGGTTACTGCCAGAGTTCGAAGACAAGGCCCTTGAGCCCGCACTGTCTAGACGGACTTAGGACGACCAGCTGGAACGCCCCCCTCGAGGATGGAATAGGGCGGCTAGAAAAGCTAGATACCAACCCCAACACCCCCACAAAAGAGGAAAGAGCCAACACAGACCAAAGACCCGTTCGACCTATGACACAACCTGAACGCTAAAGGAGGCTAGACAAGATCCATCTATGGATCCAAAGGGCGCACCCCCGTTAGACGGGACGGGTACAAAGCTTGGATCGACCAAAACAATAGAGTTAGGGGATAGCTGATGACCCACAAGTATCGGGGATCTATGGTAGTCCTTTCGATAAGTAAGAGTGTCGAACCCAACAAGGAGCATAAGGAAATGACAAGCGGTTTCCAGTAAGGTATTCTCTGCAAGCACTGAAATTATCGATGACAAATAGTTTTATGATAAGATAATTTGTAACGAGTAACAAGTAAAAAGTGTAGAAAAGGTGCAGCAAGGTATCCCAATCCTTTTTCTAGCAAAGGACAGGCCTAGACAAACTCTTATAGAAAGCAAAGCGCTCCCGAGGACACATGGGAATTTCTGTCAAGCTAGTTTTCATCATAATCATTTGATTCGCATTCGTTACTTTGATAATTTGATTTGCAGGTGGACCGGTGCTTGGGTGCTGCCCTTACTTGGACAAACCTCCCACTTATGATTAACCCTCTCACAAGCATCCGCAACTTCGAAAGAAGAAGTTAGATAAATCTAACCATAACATGAAACATATGGATCCAAATCAGCCCCTTACGAAGCAACGCATAAACTAGGATTTAAGCTTCTATCACTCTAGCAACCCATCATCTACTTATTACTTCCCAATGCCTTCCCCTAGCCCCAAATAATGGTGAAGTGTTATGTAGTCGACATTCACATAACACCACTAGAGGAGAGACAACATACATCTCATCAAAATACCGAACGAATACCAAATTCACATGATTACTTATAACAAGACTTATCCCATGTCCTTAGGAACAAATGTAACTACTAACAAAACATGTTCATGTTCATAATTAGAGGATTATTAAATATCATAAAGGATCTGAACATATGATCTTCCACCAAGTAAACCAACTAGCATCAACTACAAGGAGTAATCAACACTACTAGCAACCCACATGTACCAATCTGAGGTTTGAGACAAAGATCGAATACAAGAGATGAACCAGGGTTTGGAGAGGAGATGGTGCTAGTGAGGAAGTTGATGGATATTGACCCCTCTCGATGAGAGGATCGTTGGTGATCATGATGGCTTCGATTTCCCCCTCCCGGGGGGAGTTTCCTCGGCAAAACAACCCTACCAGAGCTCTAGATTGGTTCTGTCCATGTTCCACCTCGAGACGGTGTCGCCTCGTCCCGAAAGCTTCCTTATGATTTTTTCCAGGTCAAAACCCTCCATATAGCAGAAGATGGGCATCGGGGACCTTCCAGGTGGGCCACAAGCCTGCTAGGCGCGACCAGGGGGTGGCCGTGCCAAGCAGGCTTGCCACCTCCTCGTGGCCCCCTCTGGTATTTGTTTTGCCCGGTATTTTTTATATATTCCAAAAAAAATCTCCGTAAATTTTCAAGACTTTTGGAGTAGTGCAGAATAGGTATCTCAGATTTTCTCCTTTTCTAGTCCAGGATTCCAGCTGCCGGCATTCTCCCTCTTCATGTAAACCTGATAAAATAACAGAGAAAAGGCATAAGTATTGTACCATAACGTGTACTAACAACCCCTAATGCAATAAATATCAATATAAAAGCATGAAGCAAAATGGACGTATCAACTCCCCAATCTTAGACCTCGCTTGCCCTCAAGCGAAAGCCGAGATTGATAAATATGTCCACATGTTTAGAGATAGAGGTGTCGATAAAACAAAATATGGGCATGAGGGCATCATGATCAACTTTATAATAGCAATACTTATTATTATATGATTTCTTATGCTAAAGTAACAATTAATTCACAAGATCAAGTATGAACCAAGAACTCTATTGACAACCAACAAACTATGCTCTCAGTCATTGAAGCAATTAGCAATTTGTCATAACATCTGAAAGAGTCAATATAAGAGCTTGTAAAGAACATTCACATACTCAATCATCTTTTAGTCTTTCATAATTACTAACACTCACATTGTACTCATGAGATCAAAGTTTCAATCGGACACAGAGAAAGATAGGGGCTTATAATTTTGCCTACCAACTATTCACCTCAAGGGTGATGTCAGTGATAATAACTCATGATCACCCACATCCAAGTGGCTATATGTGTCTAGATCATTCCTGAACACATAATGCTTGCCAAGAGAGAAAGGTGAACTATAGGAAGTGGTGGATATCACCATGACTCTTGCATAAAGGTAAGTACTTAAAAGGTAAAAGTAACAGATAGGCACTTTGCAGAGGGAAGCAGAGGTTGTCATGTGTTTTTTTGTTTTTGGATGCGAAAACCCTTAATGCAAAGGAATGCCACGTTGTATTGCCCTTTGTGATAGCAACCTTTATTATGAAGTCCGTCGCTTTAATTTCGTTCATATCACAAGTTCGTGTAATGCTTATTTCCCTTAAAATAAAAGATCACACATATTTAAGAGCAATTCTTATTGCTTTTTGCACTGATGACAACTTACTTGAAGGATCTTACTCAATCCATAGGTAGGTATGGTGGACTCTCATGGCAAAACTAGGTTGAAGGTGTTTGGATGCACAAGTAGTATATCTACTTGGTGCGGAAGTTTTAGCTAGTATGAGGTGGAAGCAAGCACTACATGTTGGAGGATCTAAAACCGTATAACTTCTATTCGGAGGTAAGCAGACATAACCCATTATGTTGTCTTCCTTGTCCAAGATCAACTTCTTAGCATATAATATTTTAATGAGTGGTCACAATCACAAAAGTGGTCCATGGTGACATATTTATATGTGAATCTCTCTTTCTTTATCACTTCCTTTTTAATTGCACCAATGACCAATCACTATGTTTGTCAGCTCCCAGCAAATTTCGATCGACATACTTCTTATATGTGAAGTCATTACTCCCCATAGGATCACTATATATACTCTTTGCTTTTATTCTGTTCTTCTTTTATTTTATCTCAAGATAATAATGAGCAAGCAAAGACCTCACGTCAAAAGTACTTTTTTATTATATAACTTTTGGGCTCACTTACATTTTGGGAGCACTACTGGAATTAGACAATTTCCCGTCTGCCAGCTCTTTGCCGTCTGCTAGCAGACGACAAAGAGTGTCTTTGCCATCAGCTAGCACAAAGCAGACGACAAAGATCTGGCGGACGGCAAAGAGGGTCTTTGCCATCTGCCAGCTCTTTGTCGTCTGCTAGCGGACCGCAAAGATTCTTTGCCATCAGCGAGCGGGCGACAAAGAGGTGGGTGGGGTCCAGTTGACGACAGTACTATAACGGCCCACCACCCCACCTCTTTGCCGTCCGCTAGCGGACGACAAAGATTCTTTGTTGTCCGCTAGCGGACGGCAAATAGGTGGATACCTAAACCGCTAACGGCGCACCCCCACGCCTCTCATCTCTCTCCCCCGACCCATCTCCCCAGCCCCCACCCCCCACTGCGCCCCCGCGCCGGCCGCCGCCCTGCCCCTGTGCTCCCGGCCGCCGTCGCGCCCATGCCGCCGGCCCCCGTCGTGCCCCCGCTGCCGACCCCCGTCGCAACTCCAACGCCGGCCGCCGGCTGTGCCCCCACCGCCCCCACCCTCGCCGCCCGTGCCCACCGCCGGTCGGACGCCTCCCGGCCTGTGCCCACCGCCCCCCCACCGCTGCCCGCACCCCCCTGCCAGCCGCCGCCCCCGCCCCTCACCCCCACTGCCGCGGACGCCCCCTGTCGGCCGCTGCCCCACTCCGGTGAGCCCCCCTCCCCCTCTTTTTTTCATTTTTTCAGGCTTAGTTAGTTAGTTAGTTGTAATTTAGGTGTAGCTAGTTAGTTAGTTAGTTGTAATTTAGGTGTAGTTACTTAGTTAGTTGTAATTTAGGTGTAGTTAGTTAGTTAGTTAGAAGAAAAGGAGGAGGAGGAGGAGAATAAAAGAAGAAAAAGAAGAAGGAGAATAATAAGAAGAAGAGGAGGGGTGCATCGGCGCCGACGTAACAGGGTCGAGGATCGCCGACACGACACCACCGACACCCCGACCCCCGACACGACACCCCGACACCACGACACGGCACCCTCGACACCTCGACCCCGACACTACACCCCCTACACCCGACCCCCGACATGACACCCTGACACCCCGACCCCTGACACAACACCTCGACACCACGACACGGCACCCCGGACCCCGACACGACACCCCCCACACCTCCACACGACACTCCGACACCCCGACACCGACACGACACCCCGACACCCCGACACGGCACCCCCAACCACGACACAGCACCCCGACCCCGACACGACACCCTCGACACCTCGACCCCGACACGACACCCCGACCCCGACACGACACCCCGACACCCCGACATGGCACCCCGACCGCGACACCTCGAGACCCCGGCACAGCACCCCGACCCCGGCACCCCGACCCCGATACCCCGACACGGCACCCCCGACCACGACACAACACCTCGACCTCGACACGACACCCCCGACACCCCGACCCCAACACGACACCCCGACCCCCCGACACGGCACCCCCGACCCCGACACGGGTCATATATTTGTGAATTATGAGTTAGGTCATATATTTTTCAATTTTGTTGTACAAAACATCATATTTATGTTGATCGGGTGGATTTAAATGTGCAGTTGTTTCGTCGCTGCGAGGGTCTGGTGTCCGCCCCTGCATTCGTGGGTGAGCACAAATGACATCTCCTCCTGCACCCTTCATTTCCTCTGTTCCAGTCTTCGTGCTGATGAAATTTGCTAGCTATAGGTGTCTTCAATCATCTGTATGTGTGACCACAATGCGTCTCCCATTCGAAAGGGTTACATCTATAAATATGCATTCATTAGCATATTTATAACCGTGATTCTTTTGAATTGTCCAACGTTATCCATGGACAGCCTGAGTATGTGTAGATTGGGTTCGTTTTCCCATATGCTCTGCTCCGGATCCGATGCAGAATTTCGTCAATGCCTCCCTGTGGTTCTCAAGGTACACATCTTCTCTGCTTATTGCCGAGACGTGTATCAAAAGAACAACGGGGAGGTGCTGTCGAAATTGTGCATTGGATCCAGAGCAGGGCATGGGAAAATGAACCCAATCTACACATACTCGGGTGGGATTAGGACCTATCTTTACCTACTAGCGTCTAGGTTGCATCGACGTAATGAAACTGACAAACTCTATTAACTGATGATATGGTTTGCTGAATTATGTATATATTTTTTGTGTGTCCAGTAGCTAGGCAGAATGAGTGGTCGTGGGTGGATGTACACCGGTCACACTAGTCAGAAAGACATGACCCGTGAATGGTTAACAAAAACCAAGGAGTTTGTGAGAGTCATATTTGCAAATGGACAGGAAACAACCTGGTGCCCTTGTGTCGATTGCGACAACTGTAAGAAGAAGTAAAAGTTTGAAATCATCAAACACCTACACAGGTGGGGTTTTATGCCTAATTATACGGTCTGGACATTTCATGGTGAGTCTGCCCAACGTGCCAGAGCTAAGGTGCTTCATCGTCGCACCGACGAGCATGGTACCAGGATCGAACACATGGTGCAAGACGATGATGATGCTCGGGATTCGGACGATGAGATGGAGGAATCTTCAAAGGCCTTTTATGAAATGTTGGAGTCTTCAAAACGTCCTCTCCACGAGCACACTGAGCTTTGTCAGCCGGATGCCATTGCGCAAGTAATGTCTCTAAAGGCTCGGTTCAACCTAGGCAGAGAATGCTATGCGGGATGATGATGATATTTCGACGCTTTCTACCCAAAGGCCATGTATTGCCACCATTTTACCTATACCAGACGGACAAAATCCTACGTGCGCTTAAGATGCCCTATGAGAAGATAGATGCCTGTGAGAATGGATGTGCCTTATTTAGGCTTGAGTATGCGGGGTTGAATTATTGCCCCATTTGCAATGCTTCCAGGTATGTTCTGGTAGACAACAGTATGGGTGAGAAGAGTCAGACCAAAATCCCCATTAATGTTCTTTGGTATCTGCCAATCATACCAAGACTTCAACGGCTTTTCATGGTCGAAGAGACGGCTAGACAGATGCTGTGGCATAAATTGGGCAAAAGAACAGAACTGGATGCAGATGGGAATCCGATGTTGGGACACACTTCAGACGCTTTTGCATGGAAGCACTTCGATGCATTACATAAGGATAAAGCAGCAGATCCAAGGCATCCTCGAGTTGCCATCAGCACGGATGGGTTCAATGTGTATGGTATGACGGCAGCACAATACAATTGTTAGCCTGTATTTGTCATTCCACTCAATCTCCCCCCCCCCCCGAAGAGATTATGAAAAGAAAGAACATTTTCCTGACGTTGATAATTCCAAGGCCCAAATATCCGGGGAAGAATATGAATGTGTACATGCAACCACATAAGGATGAATTGCAAGAAGCCTGGGATAATGGAATCAAGACATACGACACCACTACAAAAAAGAACTTCAAAATGCATGTGTCGTACATGTACTCGATGCATGACTTGCCGGTGTATGCGCTATTCGTTGGCTGGTGTGTGCATGGAAGGTTTCGGTGCCCCACATGCAAGGCAGATCTTCAGTTCCGTTGGTTGGAGGCGGGTCACAAGTTTTCTTGCTTCGACATGCATAGATAGTTCCTGGATCTTGACCATAAGTTCAGAAAAGACAAGACGAATTTCATCAAAGGTAGAGTTGTCAAAAACATTGCACCACCTGCGTTGACAGGCCAACAGATCCTGGATCGGATAAACGCTCTCGAGCCGGATCCAGATCGTCCAGGGTATTTCAAAGGGTATAATACAGAACACGCCTGGACTCACAAGATATGTTTGTGGGATCTGCCTTACTTTAAAGACCTCCTTTGCCCACACAACATCAACGTGATGCACAGTGAGAATAATATCACATAGGCCCTTTTTGGTACATTGTTCGGCATAGAGGGGAAGTCGAAGGATAATCCTAAGGCTAGAGTCGACCAGGAGACTCTATGTGATAGACCGTTACAAAACCTTTGACATCCGAAAGGAAAGAAGAACTGGAGGAAGCCAAAGGCATGGTTCCATCTTGGAAGGCCAGCTATGAGGGAAATGATCTTGTGGGTGAAAATGTAGTTGATGTTCCTCGATGGGTATGCAGCGAATCTAAAGAGGGGAGCGAGTCTTGACAAATTGAAAATATTTGGTCTCAAGAGTCATGATTGGCACATATGGCTTGAGCAGGTAATGTCGGTGATGTTGCGTGGCTTTATCCCTGACGATGAATGGCTAGTACTGGCAGAGCTGAGCTATTTCTTCCGTGCTCTTTGTGCGAAAGAACTAATCGCCTGACGTGCTTGACGAACTGGAATAGTTTGCGCCGAAGTTGATCTGCAAGTTAGAAAAGATCTTTCCACCGGACTTCTTTAATCCAATGCAGCATTTGATTTTGCATCTCCCGACCAAGGCAAGATTGGGGGGCCCGTGCAAAATCGTTGGTGCTTCTCAACTGAGACAATGCAGAAGACGCTCTGAGCACAATGTAAAAATAAACGTATAGTTGAAGCATCGATGGCCGAGGCACTCATTACTGAGGAGGCTGCAAACTTTGTGACAGCACACTACACAACCCAGAATCGTCATTTGCATAATCCAAAGCCTCGGTACAATGATGGCGACCATGAAAAAGGTTGATCCAACCTCAGCCTATTCAACGGGAAACTCGCACAAGTCGGTGCTTCGAAATCAATAGGGTTGGATGTCGAAGAATGGCAGACCATTTCGTTGTATATCTTCAACAACCTAACAAAAGTGCGGCCGTACATCGAGTAAGTTCTCGGTACATTGTTTCGCAACTTCTAATTCCTTTGAAATGCTCTTATTCCTGGATATGTGATACTGTCGATACGTCGCCAAATTCTCTGATGGAGCGGTGATCCAAAAGGATTCCATCGAACAGTATGAGCTTCTGGCAAAGCATGGAGGCAGATATCCCAGTTTCATCTCTTGGTTCAAGCAAACGGTAATTTCCATTAATTAGACGATTTCATTTCTGTGTCTAGTTTGTGGTTAATGCAACAATCCTTTGGTATTAAACTTGTAGGCTAATGCAGAGTCTATGGACTCCGAATTGAGACAAGTCGCTAATGGTTTTGACTTTAAGGTCCGTTCATTTGACAAATACGACATCAACGGGTATCACTTTCGTACTTTTGGCAAAGAGCTATCTATGGCCGACTGAAAGTCAACAAATTGTTGTGTCTCCGCTATCGGCGAAGGAGGGATCGAGTATTATGGAAGAGTTGAAGCAATTTATGAACTTACATTCTCTGGTAAAAACCCACCAAACGTCGTAGTCTTCAAATGTTATTGGTTCCAGCCAAAGGAGACTAGAAGGACTCATGAACATATAGGGCTAGTCATCAAACAAAGCACCCATTTAGATGTTCCCGATGTCTATATTACGGCTCAACAGGCGACCCAAGTTTTTGGGCCTGCCAAACGGATCCAAATTTGAAAGGTTGGGATGTTGTTTATGATGTGCCACCACATTTTAGACCACCTCCCTCAATGAAGATGATTATGAACCTCAGATTAACCTAGACACATATGAAGGAGAATTCTTCCAAGAAACACGTGTTTCCAAAAAACGCTTCAAGAACCGCTCTACTTCACCCCAGAACATTGAGGTCGACAGCGACAGTGAACCCGACTTCACCCCTGAGCAGGAACAAGAAGAGACGGAAGAAGAAGAGGTTACTGCTGCAGATGACCTGACAATGCTTGACCGATTACATAGAGGCCTTCCACATGTTGATGCATTTATTGATGATGCTGATGAGCACGTCATTACTGATAGTGATGATGATTATGCATTTATTGATCCCGGAGCATATATAGACGATGAAGATTAATATTAGTAATGTGAGGTATTCAATTATTATTATGTACATATATATTATTAATTAGTTCATGTTATTAGGTATTCAATTTTTTTATGTTGAACTAATGTCGTTCACTCTTTGTCATTGCAGGTGTTGACAGATGGTGGGCGGGGGTCTAGAGTGCTTTGAGCCTCCTTACTCGGCACGTGCTGGGAGGGGTGCTATTATTCCACCCCCGCAACTCTAGAGAGCACTAGTACATAGCATGCAGACACCGGCAGGCGCTTCTTCTTTGACCGGGAGAGGTCAAGGGAAGATGAAGAGAGGTGCTAGAGGTAGGAAGGCTGTTGCGCCTTCCTCGCCGCCACCCCCAGCTAATTCTCCCGACCACCGGAGTGCTCCGTCTCAGGTGGACCCGTCTGACTTGGACCCGTCTTGGACTCCCGTCCACGAGCCTCGGGTCGACGAGCCTCGGGTCACCGAGCCTTCGTCCCAGGAGTCCCCGGTCCCAAAGTCTTCATCCCAGGAGACTCGGGTCCCAGAGTCTTCGTCCCACGTGACTACGGAGGCTAGTGGCCATGCTGATGGTGGTGAGGACAATTACTTGTATGAGGACACCTATAGCAAGGGCGAGCTGGTTGAGGAGGGCAAGAAGGTCTACCAGCGTGGTTGTACAAAGCTGCCTCCCGTGCCGACGACACGCGAGCAGAGGTGGTTGATTGCGCCTAATGCATAGAAGTAAGTTCATTTACTCTTTTTTAACCTTTTGCCTTCATGTTTCTTAAAATTAATATCTAATGTGTTGGCCTTGTCATACTGCAGGGGTTGGAAATACGAGCGTGATGTCCACAGGCCCAACCAGGTCCTTGGTGTGCTTCTCCAGCACAACTTCCCGGGGAAGGTCCAGTTGCTCAGTGAGGGTGAGGCTCCACAGGTAGCACTGACCTGGGAGTTGTACAAGGCTGCCCCGGCCCCGCAGGAGGAGATGGTCGACGGTGTCTTGTGCGAGACGGTGGTTGACATTGTGATCTGTCACTTTTGGGTAATTTCTCCTTTGTAGAATTAAAAATCAACAACACCTAGTGATTGTACTAATTAGTGTCTAATGTGTTGTCTTGTTTGATTGCAGACCTTCTACAGGTGTCTTGAGGAAGACGACGCGAGAGAGGCTATTGTTCTCAAAGCCGAGTGCAAGCGCCTACTTCAGAACTTACGGCACGAGGCTTGGGTGCAGGCTATTCGAGACTACTATGCCTCGAGTAACATTAAGAGGGCCAAGAAGAAGTGCCGCAAAAATTATCTGAGTAAGGAGAAGTTTATGAAGGTAATTATCTATTCTTAAGGCCTTGTACTTAGTTTCTTTGATTTGATTCGTAGGCATAGCGCTGAAATTTCTCTTGTCTAACTTAGGTGCCCCCGAGATGGTGTGCGGATAGGATGGACTGTTGGGAGGCATTGGTGGATGAGTGGTGCTCTCCCGAATGGCTAGCCGAACACAACAAGGCCAAGGAGAAGCGTGCCCAAATGAGAGGTGTGCCACACCATCAAGGGAGCTCCAACCTGTTTGAGTACGTGGATAACTGGGTATGTGGTTTGCTTCATGATTCATGCAATTTCATTCTTCATGCTAGCTTGAGCCCTTAACTAATATTTTGTTCACCTCTTTTAGGCGCGAGAAAACAAGAAGGAGGTGCCACCTCTGTTCGACCTCTATGCCATGGCCCATACTGCCTCATACAAGAAGGCCAAGGCATTCTCTGAGGATGACCTCGATCATCCAGAGAGCTTCAGCAACATCTCCTCCCACAACAAGCTCGTGAGGTATAGAGATTTTGGGAAGGCAAGGAAAGGGGAGGACTTCAACCCGAGCCAGAGTCCTTTTGATCTAGAGCTCGTGATAATATCTGGTGGTGGGAGGCCCCATGGCTCGATAGCCATTGGGGATGGACTGATACGTTGTCCTAGAACTCTCCCGGAGATCAAGAAGCGCCAGACGAGCTCTGATCCTGAGATAACGCCTCGTCCACAGCCCATGGAGCTCGCCATTGAGGCTAGGGCCTAAGAGCTTCTGGCGGAGGCAAACAGGCAGGTGGCACGGCTAGGCTATTGGAGGAGAGGATCCGGAACAACGCGTCTCACCAGGCCCTATACGAGATCCTCATGGTAAGTTTCTCCTGCATATTAGCCAAATCATGCACGTAATGTTCGTTTCATCACTAACTAATATGAATGACTCATGAATACAAAATGTGTAGACCATGTGCCAGAACAATGGTCAGACCCCTCCGTCGAGGCCCCATATTGCTATAGCACCCAAAGTGAGTTTCATTTAAATGGTCATTAGTTACTAGTATTCACATTTGAGTTTCATCATGCTAAGGAGACATTGCAAATGATCTTTGGTGTAGCGTGCCTCCCGACAAGCATCGACCGATCCTTCTGCGTCTGCCGCAAACCCGACCGGTCCTTCTACGCCTCACCCTGGCGCAAACCCTGCCGGTCCTTCACCTCCATGTTGATGGTAAGTTTTCCCAAGTGTTTTCATTAACAAATGCATATTTAGCTTAAGAAATGACCTACTTAGCTCCAAAATGACCTATACTTAGCTTATTTTCCTCAAAAATGACTTGCTATGCTTAGTTAGCTAGAAAATGGTATATTCTACCTAGGATAGCTATAAAATGACCTATACTTAGCATTTTTTCTCCAAAATGATTTGATATGCTTAGTTAGCTAGAAAATGGCATTACTACCTAGTATAGCTCAATAATGATATATAGCTAGCTTAGCTAGTTCATTTATGACATAATTAGCTCACTTGGGTACAAAATGGCATAACTACCTAGGATAGCTCAATAATGATCTATAATTAGCTTAGCTAGTTCATTTATGACATAATTAACTCACTTAGGTAAAAAATGGCACAATAACCTTGGTTTAGCTCCAAAATGACCTATACTTAGCTTATTTTCCTCAAAAATACATAATAACCTTACTTACCTCCAAAATGATATATTCTACCTAGGATAGCTATAAAATGACCTATACTTAGCATTTTTTCCTCCAAAATGACTTGATATGCTTAGTTAGCTAGAAAATGGCATTACTACCTTGGAGAAGAGGAGAGGAGAGGAGAAAAAGAAAGAGAAGATAAATTCTTCTTCTTCTTCTTCTTCTTCTTCTTTTTCTTCTTCTTTTTCTTCCTTTTCTTCTAGCTAGTCTTCTTCTTCTTCTACCTATCATCTTTCCTACTTTGTAGATTTGCTATAGATGAGGAAGAGTGCATTGATGGACTGTACTCTTCTACTTCTGCTACCTTTATGTTTATGGAAAACTTGTTTTGGATACGTATGTATGGATATGTTGTTCGAAACCATATTGTGTGTTGTTGGAAACTTATATATATGTTGGACTTGTATGTTGAAACTTATTGTTGGTATATGCTTGTTTCAACTTATTGTTGGTATGCTTGGATATATATGTGATACTGTTGGATATATATATGTTTCAAATTGAATGATTTAGAAAAGCAGGGGATATCTAGCCACTTTGCAGTTAGCTGGCAGACAGCAAAGAGCTTTGCCATCTGCCAACGGACGGCAAAGTGGCCACGTGGCAGCTACCTGTGCAACCTGGGGCTGGCCTAGGTTGGTTCTTTGCCATCCGCTCCCAGACGACAAAGACCTTAGGTCTTTGACGACAAAGACCTAAGGTCTTTGTCATCTGCGAGCGGACGGCAAAGAACCAACCTAGGCCAACAAAAAAAAGGTGCGCTACCGTCCACTGGCAGTAGACAAAGACCTAAGGTCTTTGCCGTCTGCGAGCGGACGGCAAAGCACACCGTTAAGCCCCCTAACGGAGCTAAGTTGCCACGTGTGCCGTCCAGGCCCTTTGCTATCCACTAGAAGACGGCAAAGATTCAAAGGTCTTTGTCGTCCGCTAGCGGACGACAAAGCGCCCTTTACCGTGGCTTATTCAGCTGGACAGTTGGCCGTCTGCTGGCGGACGGCAAAGCCTTTGTCGTCCGAGATTCATGCCTTTGCCGTCCGGGATGGCTGACGGCAAAGTGCCTGATTCCTATAATGCAGCAAAAAGCAAAAATTTAATACTAAATTATACTAAAACTTTATTCTACAAGATCAAGATAAAGCAAAAAGGCTCGAACTATGAAAAACAAGAAAATGAAAAGGTGTGATGGTGATACGATACCGGTGCACGTCCCCCAATCTTGGCACAAGCCAAGGGGACTGCCCATACCCATGTGCTTAGTTGTCCTACTTCGGAGGTGACAGTGGGGAAGGATCTTTACGCTTCTTCAGTTCCCTCTTGAGCATAACATTTTGTTGCCTCAGATCGTCAACTTCTTGCTCGAGCTTCAATAACCTTTGACATAATTCCTCCTTCCTCTCCTGCATAAAACGAGAAGGGATAATTAGGACCTGGGTTTTCTCCTTGTGTTTGGGAGGCTTGATTTCCTAAACTCCACATGCATATCTCCTGGTTTAGGCAGGGGGTCTCTTCTTCATCCAAGCTTTATTCTTCATACTTGCCTTCTTGTTCCTCCTCCGAGAATAATCCATAAGGATCTAGGTCCCCATATAGCTTTGGATTGGCAAGATAATGCGCTATATAGCTCTCCCCATTAGACTCGTGGGATGACATCTTGCTCCAAATCTGCTGCAGAAACAAATAAAAAAGAAAATAGGAGATATTCTCGTGATACGAAAGTCCAAACCTTTGGGAGATTCTATAATTTTTTACCGACCCAAGGGAGTGTCCAACAAGAAAACGGAGTCCGGACGGTGCACGAGGTGGTGGAAAGCCCCTTAGGCGCGACCAGGGGTGGCCATGCCTAGCAGGCTTGTCACCTCCTCGCACCTCTTTCAGACTGCTTTTAATTTTCCTAATTTATTAAATATTCCGAAACTGTAAAATTGCTATTAGGAAAGTTTTGGAGTCGGTTTACTTACCGTACCACATACCTATTCCTTTTAGGAGTCTGAAACGTTCCGGTAGGTCTCCCTAATGTACTCCTCCGGAGTTATGGTATGCATAATACTGGTTCCAACATTTATGGGACTACCTGAGATATAATGTTCGATTCTTTGCTTGTTTACCACCTTCGGTTTTATGCCTTCGGTGTTGTTGATCTTGATTGCACCGGAACGATATACTTCCTTGACAATGTAAGGCCCTTCCCATTTAGAGAGAAGTTTTCCTGCAAAAAATCTGAAACAAGAATTGTATAGAAAGACATGGTCACCTACATTGAATTCATGCTTTTGTATCCTTTTATCATGCCATCTCTTAAGTTTTTTCTTTAAACAACTTGGCATTCTCATAGGCCTGGGTTCTCCATTCACCAAGTGAGGTAATGTCAAATAACCTCTTCTCACTAGCATGTTTGAAATCATAATTGAGCTCTTTGATTGCTCAATAAGCTTTATGCTCTAGTTCTAGAGGTAAGTGACATGCTTTACCATAAACCATTTTATATGTAGACATAACCATAGGAGTTTTGTAGGCAGTTCTATAAGCCCATAATGCATCGTCAAGTTTCTTGGACCAATTCTTCCAAGACCTATTAATAGTATTTTGCAAGATCAATTTAATATCTCTATTACTTAATTCTAATTGAGCACTAGACCGAGGATGATAAGGAGACGCAATTCTATGGTTAACGTCATACTTAGCAAGCAATTTACGGAAAGCACCATGAATAAAATGTGAACCGCCATTAGTCGTTAAATATCTAGGGACTCCAAATCTAGGGAAAATAACTTCTTTCAGCATTTTGATAGAAGTGTTGTGATCATCACTACTAGTTGGAATAGCTTCTACCCACTTAGTAACATAATCAACAACAACTAGAATATGAGTATATCCGTTGGATGTTGGAAAAGGCCCCATATAATCGAAACTCCAAACATCAAATGGTTCAATAACAAGAGAGTAATTCATAGGCATTTTCTGATGTCTATTAATATTGTATATTCTTTGACACTCATCACAAGATAAGAAAAACTTATGAGCATCATTGAAGAGAGTAGGCCAATAAAAACCCGATTGTAATACCTTGTGTGCAGTTCTATCTCTAGCATGGTGTCCTCCGTAGGCCTCGGAATGAAACTTCTGTCGGGTCTATTCCCATTCATGCTCAGGTACACAACGTCTAATAACACCATCTACTCCTTTATAAAGGTGTGGGTCATCCCAAAAGTAATGTCTTAAATCATAGAAAAACATTTTCTTTTGTTGGTAAGTGAAACTAGGTGGTATAAATTTAGAAACAATGTAATTAGCATAATCAACATACATGGAGCATTACACGAAGCATTTATGATGGCTAATTTTTCATCTGAAAAGATATCATCAATAGGTAGTGGGTAATCAAGAACATTCTCTAACCTAGACAAGTTATCTGTGACAGGGTTATCAGCACCCTTTCTATCAACAATATGCAAATCAAATTCTTGTAGCAGAAGAACCCATCTGACGAGTCTAGGTTTAGCATCTTTCTTTTCCAGAAGATATTTAATAGCAGCATGATCTGTGTGAACGGTTACTTTAGAATCAACAATATAAGGTCTGAACTTATCACAAGCAAACACAACTGCTAAAAATTCCTTTTCGGTGGTAGCATAGTTTCTCTGAGCGTTGTCTAGAGTTTTACTAGCATAATGGATAACATTTTATTTCTTACGAACTCTTTGTCCTATAATAGCACCAACGGCAAAATCGCTAGTATCACACATAATTTCAAAGGGTAGGTTCCAATCAGGTGGTTGAACAACAGGTGCAGATATCAATGCATTCTTAAGAATTTCAAATGCTTCTACAAAATCATCATAAAAAACGAATGGAACATATTTTTGCAAAACATTAGTGAGAGGCCTAGAAATCTTAGAGAAGTCTTTAATAAACCTCCTATAGAAACCAGCATGACCAAGGAAACTTCTTATACCTCTGATATCCGTGGGACACAACATTTTTTCAATAGCATCAACTTTGGCTTTGTCAACTTCAATACCTCTTTTGGAGATTTTGTGTCCCAAGACAATACCTTCATTCACCATAAAGTGGAACTTCTCCCAATTCACGACAAGATTACTTTCTTCGCATCTCTAAAAACTCAATCAAGGTTGCTTAAACAATCATCAAAAGAAGTTCCGTAAACGGAAAAATCATCCATGAAAACCTCAACAATCCTTTCACAAAAACCAGAGAATATAGCAGTCATACATCTTTGAAAGGTAGCAGGTGCATTGCATAAACCAAAAGGCATATGTCTATAAGCAAAGTACCAAAAGGGCAAGTGAAAGTGGTCTTCTCTTGGTCCTCCTTTGACATAGGTATTTGAGAGAAGCCAGAATAATCGTCTAGAAAGCAAAAATGTGTGTGTTTGGATAATATTTCTAGCATTTGATCAATAAAAGATAGGGTGTAATGATCTTTCCTAGTAGTTTAATTTCCTAAAATCAATGACCATTCTATACCCAGTAGCAATTCTTTGTGGGATCAATTCATTTTTATCATTAGGAACTACGGTAATACCTCCTTTCTTAGGGACACAATGAACGGGGCTAACCCATCTACTACCAGCAATAGGGTAAATGATACCTACCTCCAGAAGCTTTAATATTTCATTTTTTACCACTTCTTTCATTTTAGGATTTAACTGTCATTGGTGGTCAACAACTAGTTCAGCATCTGGCTCCATATTAATTTTATGCTGACATAGAGTGGGACTAATGCCCTTAAGATCATCAAGAGTATATCCAATAGCAGCACGGTGCTTCCTCAGAGTTTTCAATAATCTCTTATCTTCATTTTCTGAAAGGTTAGTTGTAACAGCCCGGGACCGATGCTCCAGAAGATTCCAAAAGATTCCCCTTTTATTTCCATTCTCGTCTGTGTTTCGTCTGATTGTCACATTCATCATCGCATCATTCGCATCATCTGCATAGCATCGTCACTATTTTCAAAACTTGCATCCGTTCGTAGTTGCCGGTTCTATCCGTTCTTGTCGTTGCCTATTTCAAGACCAGCCGCACAAGCACGTGCCCGGAACATCGTTTAAAAAAACAATTTTTAAAGTGCACGAAAAATATTCTTGGATTGGGTCGAAACTTGGCGTGCGGTCTTGTTATATTGCAGGTAGACCGCGTGTCCAATTTCGTCGCATTCCGAGTTCGTTTGATACCCCTTCGGTCATCCGTAGCAGTGCGGTCATCGGATTATTATCGGACGCTTTCGGTGTTTTAAAACTTCGTGTCATGGGCTGCAAACCTCCCTCTGATCTCCCCATAGCCGATCTACACAGCCCCCGTGCCCGCTTGCTAGCCCCTCTGCTTCCGGACCGCCCGATCACGATCGGAGCATCCGAAATCGATGCGAACCCCCCTAACCCTGGCCCCTAAATGCTACAAATAGACCCCCACCTGCCTAATTTAGACCCTAAACCCTAGCTGCATTGTTTTTTGTGCGTCCCCAATACCCAGCCGCCACCCAGCCTCATGTCTCTCTCCTCGAGCGTGCAGCCCGCCCGAGCCCATCTGGGCCCAGGTCAACCGCCGCCGCCGAAGCTCCCTACCTCCTCGTGCCTGCCCATGGCTCCTCCTCGCCAGCTCCTCTGCGACCACCTCTTCGGCCCTACGGTCACGCCCCTCCGGCCGACCAGCCCCGCCGCCAGCATCACCCGGGTCCTCCTTTCCGCTTCCCGCGCCGGCCGCCATGGACCGGAGCTCCTCAAGCCACCGTTGGCCTCAGGCCCATCGCCCGTGCTGCATCCCCGCTGGATCTCGCCGTCGGAGGTCCATCCCCACCGGATCTCCCCATCCCTGGAGTCCCCAGCGCCTCCCGTCGGCCTGAGCGCTTGGATGCGTCGTCGCTGCCTCCTGAACGCCGCCATGACCTCCTTCTCGGGGAGCATGACGCGCCAGCGCCCGTGCGTGGGACGCGATGCCCGCGTAGGGCGCCGGCCCAACTCCCTTCCAGCGTAGGCCCAGGCCGCCTCCAACCGGCCCATGAGGCCTGGTGAGCCCAGCCTTCCCCCCCGCGTGTTTTTTTCGTGTGTAGTCCCAATTACATGTTTTTAAAACATTAATAGATAATTAACCGTACGCTGTATGAAGATGCGTTATATATGTAAAATGCTCAGAAATATGTGTAGTTTGATTATACGATGTTTTCATCCATGCTTACAATATTTAACATGCCATTTTCTGCTATTTTGCATAATTGTCATGATTTTGCATTACGCATAATTACTTGACATGCATCGGGATTAAGAAAACCATATAGTAAAATGTTCATGTTATCGGCTTTGCATTTTCATGCATGACAAACCTGTTCATTGTAATAATTGCATTTAACTTGCATTTATAATTGCTAACCGTGTTATTCCATTTACTCGCATAATTAAATATGACATATTTTCTTACTTGAACCTATGCATATTATATATGTTTTCAGGGTAGAAAAATCCATCTAATTTATCTGTGTATTTAGTTTTGTCATTTGATCATTTTTATGTGCATGTAATTTTTACTGTGATGCCCTTTTGTCTTTTTCGTGTGATTGAATAGATGCATCATAACAAATAATTTTGAACATGAGATGTGCCCTTTGATAACTGTCCTAGCCCCTGGACATTTTGCTTGCCATAGAAATGCATGTATAGGTGTTATTTTCTTGTTGACAACATGCTCTAAAAATTCTGCTGTTTTGAGGGTCCAAAATATTTCTAAGTCTGGAATCTGTAATATTTTGTTGCTTACTTGTCATGTGTTTTGCTGTGATCTAGAACTCCTTTGGGGTTGGTGCAATGGAGTTATTTGTAGTAGATAATGTCCTTTAGTATGTTGTTATGTTTCATGCCACAATATGACCTGTAGCATATAGTTTTACTGCTGTCAATATGCCTTCGTGATAAAAACTGCACTGTCAAAAACTGCTATTTTCACTAAGTCTGAAACTGTTTTCAAGTAGCCTTATTGTGAGCTTCCTACCATGTGATCCATGCATGTTTTGAATATGATATGTGAAGATGAAATGAAGTGTGTGTTATATGCTACTTCCCCATGCTTAGTTTGTGAATTTTAGAATCTTGTAACTTGTTGTTTTCATGTGTGCAAAATGCTAACTTGCTGTTTTGGGCAGATTTCAACTAAAACTTGTGTTGGTTGTATTTGGTGAACCGTAGCTCCGTTTTAAACATGTTGCATATGTGACTTGCTTAGAATCTCATGTAGTTTCATAATAACTTGCTGCATTCATGATTTGAAATGTTTGATATTGTATTTTTCCATGCATTTGCATTCGTGACATGTGCATCTTGTGTTGCTCATATCTTTTAGGCCATAGCTCCGTTTGAGATGTTCCATATATGTAAATCGACTGGAATGACATGTAGAATTTCATGGTATACTTTATTATGTTGTTTAACAAATGTAAAATATGGTTAGTTCAGATCTGGACCAATTTCTAAATTAACATATGGGGTCATTTCAAAAATGCTATAAGATGTTTCCGGCCTCATTTAAGTGGCCTAGATAGTGTAGTTTACTTATGCTTCACCTCTTGCCATGTCTAACAACATTTAACACTGATGAGTACCTAAACAGGAGTGAACTAAATAATTTGAACGTGGGGTTTCGTTAATATGCAACCCGTTGCATATTGAGCTTCACTTAATGTGTAGGAGTTGTTCGATGTTCTTTGCCATGCCTTGCATATTAAAACCGATCATATTTGTTTGCGCATCGTGTCATGCATATGTTGTGGTGCATCTTGTGTTGATTGTTGTTTCCCTATTGTTCCTTCTCGATAGAGTTCCGAAAGCGTTTGGAGTGTGAGGATTCGTTTGACTATGTTGGCTCGTCTTCTTCATGGACTCGTTCTTCTTCCGAGCGGGATCTCAGGCAAGATGACACATTTCCCTCGATACCACTACTATCATTGCCATGCTAGATGTCTTGTTTTTTATTTTGCTATGTCACGCTACCTACCACTTGTTTGTCAAGCCTCCCAACATTGCCATGAAAAGCATCTAACCCTCCACCTTCCCAGCAAACCTTTGTTTGGCTATGTTACCGCCTGCTTAGCCTTTCTTATAGCATTTCTAGCTGCACGTGCAATTGCTTCCATGTGTTGGCATGGACATTATTTTGTTATATCACAATATTGCTGCTATTTAATTTAATGCACATATATACTTGGTAAAGGTGGAAGGCTTAGCCTTTTGCTCGGTGTTTTCTTCCACTCTTGTCGCCCCTAGTTACTTGTGAACCGGTGTTATGTTTCATAATTGAGCGCTCCTAACATGCTAGGGGTTGTTATGGGGACCCCCTTGATTTTTGTTTTAGGATAAAGCTTGTCTGGCAAGGCCCAACATTGGTACTACATTTGCCTAATAACTAATAAAATTGCATAGGGACCCGCCGGCACCCGTGGATAATTAATCAACAACCCGGGCCAGTGCTCCTCATGAGTGTTGGTCCAAACTAGAGCACTGTGCGGGGCCAACCCGGGGCAACTCGGGAGATTTCTATCAGGCCAACGTACACTAGCTTATCCGCCGTGTCCTGAGAATGAGATATATGGCTCCTATCGGGATCGTCCATAGGTCGGGAGACCTTGGTAGATTTGTTTTACCTTTCTCGAATGTCTTGAGTGAGGAATTCCGATTTTTCTTCGGGCTATCTTGAGGTGGCCTATGGAATTGCCTAGGAAGATCACAAGATCCGTGGTCGAGGTTATTCCCGCTGCGTGTGGTTAATTTGTGATGGATGACTTGGAGCACCCCTGCAGGGTTAAATCTTTCGGAAAGCCGTTCCCGCAGTTATGTGGCAAACTTGGATACTTTGTTTAACACCCGGTCATAGCAAACTTGAAGTAAACTCAAATAAAATACACCAACTGTGTGCGTAACCATGACTGTCTCTTCTCGTGAGTCCTTATCCGGGAGAGAACACGGTGGGGTTATGTTTGACGTAAGTAGGTGTTCAGGATCAGTTAGTCATCAATACTAGTTCACGTCCGTTATGCGTAGACCACCATATTTTAATTTCTGTACTCGTAAGTTAGCCACTCAAATAAATGTTTAGTCACTTACTTCAGCCTCAACACTTAACCATACCTCACCCATTAAGCTTTAATAGTCTTGATACCCTTGAAAATGAGATTGCTGAGTCCCTGTGGCTCACGGATTACTACAACAACAGTTCCAGGTACAGGTATGCGATGATTTGACGAGAGTGCGATGCTTGTTTGATTTGGAGTTCTTCTTCTTCTTCATCATCAATCTAGGATGGGTTCCAGGTGGCAGCCTAGGATAGCAAGGATGGATGTCATTTTATCGTTTGAATTCGTTTGTAGTCGGACCCTGCTCTTCTATATGATGTTTGAGTATGTTGTTGTATTGATGTGACTCTGATGTAGCTTGTGGCGAGTGTAAGCCAATTCCATATACTCATCTGTTCTATACATGTACTTGTAATGATATCCATTCTCGCAACACGACGAGATGCGCTTCTATCCCTGTCAAGGCCCTCGTGCCGAAATAAGGATAGGACCGCATCTTGGGCGTGACAAGTTGGTATCAAAGCTTGTACCGACCTAGGAGCCCCCTTGATTGATCGAACTTCGCCGAGTTGAGTCTAGTAAAAAAACTATTTTGAGTCTAGTTATATCGGAGAGTAGGATTCTTTTTACTCCTCTTCTATGCTTTGGTGAGGTATTCGACTTAGGAATTTTGATTCTACTCCTCTTCTCGCTCAAAAAAAATTTAGGATCACGCCGGTATTTTGGAAACTATATGATACCGATGTGACGGAGTTTTGTCTTGGTGCCTCCTGTCTGACTTGATTTCTTCTGGGGAGTTGAGCTCTAGGGGATTCTTGACACATCGATATCATTCAACTTCCTTAGTATCTCAGGACGGAGGGTGTTCGGAATTGCTTCAATATTGTCGTGGTGAGATAAGGCCGGAGTCACCCAGTACTGGGGAGGCATCCGGGGTACCATCATGGTTTAGTATCGTTGTGATTTCAAGGATTCGAGTTAGATGAATTTGCGAAAGCCTCTGGTCATGTGTTGAAGGATGGATACAGTTGGGGTGTAGGATTGCTAGTTGTGTGAGATATTTCCTCCTTGTATCCCCCACACCAGATTGCATAACCAGAAAGTTTTCAGATGTTCTTCGGTGGGAATTCAAGTAGGTACCGAGGATTATCTTTCCAACAAGTGCATAGTGGGTATGTATTTGTTCTGGCTTGTTTCGTAAGCCTCACCCTTTGTTTTGTTTTGATTATGGTAATTCAAGTTGCTTCGATGTCAAGTGGTGATTTCATATCTTTCCTAAATGATGTTTGCATTTTTCCATGAGTCTAATCCTTTGGATCAACCGGAGTTGCCATATCAATTCTTTTCCTACCGGTGTGCTTCTCTTCAAGATAATTCTATCATCTCCAATATTTGCAAGATGAATCCTCTTATTTCGTTGAAGAGTTGTCTCATCTGTTCCAAGTTTCTTTGTTTTTTCCCACCCTCCTGCCCTTTTTCTTCAATGATTAAATTCTCATCCAAGTGTCTTTTCTATTAATGTAATGCTCACGCTATCTTTTCTTCTATCTTGTTTCCGATGATTCTTTGTGAATAGTCTCAGGAGTTTCAATTTCAAGATCTATCATCATATTCTTTGTTCTTGTTGTTATTCTTCCCCAGTGGACTCAATTCAAGCTTCGGTGCTCATCTTATCCTTTCTCATTCATTCAATGGTTTTCATGTTGGAATTTCTTTTCCAAGCCTCTCTTGTTTATTCGTCTCTCTCTGTTTTATCCGGAGTGTTGAAGATATCTCAGAAGATTGGTGTTTTCGTTCAAAATCCTTTCAAATTATTTTGAGGTTCTCACCTCATCAAGTTTTTCATTTCTACCGGTGCAATGTCTCTTCCTAAGAAATTGTTTCAATGGTGGTCTCTTTTGAGTGGGCCCATAACCCACAGGTGTTTTCCCTAGGATCCTACCTGACTCTTCTAATCTTTCCGGAGATGTCCTCAAGTTCTTTTCAATATGATGTAAGAATAATTTTTCATCAGTCGTATTCCTCTTCCATGATCGCTTCTAAATCATTTTGATTGTTGGATCAACCTTTTCATTATTCATTGTTCCGGAGTGTCTTAGTAATTTGTGGTGGTGTTTCTCGTCATCATCCTCAGTGTTGAAGGAGTGGTTCTCTTAAATCTTTGCTCATTCTCTTGAAGATTCATGGTCTCAGCTTTGTGCTGTCATCTCAAATTGTTTTTGATCATGAGTAATTCCTCCTATATCTATCTGGTGCATTCAGAGTTGTTTTCTTTTCTCGATCCTCCGAAGGCCATCATTTCAGAAGATTTCTTCGTTCTCAACGTTCAGCTTTCATTCTCAACATCTTCTCAATTGTTGTACTTCGTTCGTATCAATTATTCCGGTGCTTCGTTCAAGTTTTCTATTAGGTGTATCATGATCTCTTCGTTCCCATGTATCTTCATTCAATTGTTGTATCCTCATTCGTTTGTGAATTCTAATCGGGGTTCTCGTTCAAGACCTCATCAAGTTTGTGCTCTATATATCCTTCCTATCATTTCCAAAAGGATAAGTGGTATGCCAAATCCGTTGTTTGTCATCAATTTAACTTGATGAAGGATAGGCATATAACAATTATTCATCCAAGTGATTTCAATCCTTCTTCCGGACTTGTTCATGATATCACTTTTCCTTATCCCAAGTGGTCATCTTTATTTTCCGGAGTTCCTAGTTTTCTCAAGTATCTTGTCGCTAAGCTTCATCTAATTCATAGCAAGGCCTCAATCTTATTCTTTTTGCATCCTTCAATTCTTTCTATCGTCCTTTCATTTCAGAGTTCTTTCGGAGGTTCTTCATGGTGGTTCATCAAGATTTCTTTCATTTTCAAGTGTTCTTCAAGATTCTTGTTGGAGGTGCTCAAGTGTTCTTTCTCTTGGATTTTGAGTCCAATTCCTTCTCCATTGTATTTTCAGGTGGTGTTATTAAATTCTTGGTTATGAGGAGTCTCGAAGGAAATTGTCAAGAATTAGACAAGTAAACCCATCTTGTCTTCTCAGAGTTATCTTGGGTTGGATTTCACCTAAAGCATTTCCTAAGGTTTGTTGCTATCATGGTGTCATAAATGATTCAAGTTTTATCCTCCTCTTCCTCGTGAAAGAAGTTTTGAATATCTTGTTGCTCTCAATGAATCAATTGTTTCTGTTGTGGTAGGTTGTCACCTCATAATTTTGAGATGTTTTCCATAAGCCCACAACAAGCTTGTCCTTTTCGTTGTTGGTGTTCCAACAACTCTGTTCAATCTCTTCTTCCTAAATATACTTTCAAATTCATTGGTGGTAGAAGTTGTCATTTTTCTTCTTCGTTCTTTTCTTCCAATGGTCTAGCTTCTATTCTTTGTTCTGGAGGTGTGGTGTTGTTGCTCTCTTCGAACCATCATCTTATTTTATCAAGATCATGTTCTTTCTTTGCTTATTCATTTAACCGGAGTGTTGTGTTCTATTAAAGTTCTCCCATCTTATTAAATTTTGCCTCTCTATCCTACCGAAGTGCTGCCGAAATTTCTTTTGAATTCTTTCTTGTTCCTCAGGTCGTTCTTCATCTCTTTCCTACCTTCATGATCATTGGTTTCACTCGTTTTTCTGAGAAGCAACTAAGTTTTACCTCTTGCTCTTTCTCTTCCCCTTTTCATTCTAGATCTTGGGATGAGATCCTCGTGTAGTGGAGGAGAGTTGTAACAGCCCGGGACCAACACTCCAGAAGATTCTACAAGATTCCCCTTTTATTTCCATTCTCGTTTGTGTTTTGTCTGATTGTCACATTCATCATCGCATCATTCGCATCATCTGCATAGCATCATCACTGTTTTCAAAACTTGCATCCGTTCGTAGTTGCCGGTTCTCTCCGTTCATGCCGTTGCCTGTTTCGAGACTAGCCACACACGCATGCACCCGTGACATCGTTTAAAAAACGTTTTTAAAGTGCGCGAAAAGTATTCTTGGATTGGGTTGAAACTTCGCGTGCGGTCTTGTTATAATGTATGTAGACCGCCTGTCAAATTTCGTTGCGTTCCGAGTTCGT
The DNA here is from genome assembly GCA_022496015.1 of Hordeum marinum. Taxonomy (NCBI): domain Eukaryota; kingdom Viridiplantae; phylum Streptophyta; class Magnoliopsida; order Poales; family Poaceae; genus Hordeum; species Hordeum marinum. The sequence continues at coordinate 315,751,198 of CM039678.1, forward strand.
TTGATATCCCTTCGGTCATCTGTAGCAGTGCGGTCATTGGTTTATTATCGAACGTTTTCGGTGTTTTAAAACTTCATGTCACGGGCCGCAAATATCCCTCTCACCTCCCCATAGCCGATCTACATAGCCCCCGTGCCCGCTTGCTAGCCCCTCCGCTTTCGGACCGCCCGATCACGATCGGAGGGTCCGAAATCGGTGCGAAACCCCCTAACCCTGGCCCCTAAATGCTATAAATAGACCCCCCCACCTGCCTAATTTAGACCCTAAACCCTAGCTGCATTGTTTTCCGTGCGTCCCCAACCCTAGCCGCCACCCCAGCCTCCTGTCTCTCTCCTCCAGCACGCAGCCCGCCCGAGCCTGGTCGGGGCCCGCCCGAGCCCATCTAGGCCCAGGTGAACCGCCGCCGCCGAAGCTCCCGACCTCCCCATGCCTACCCATGGCGCCTCCTCGCCAGCTCCCCTATGACCGCCCCTCCAGCCCTGTCATCGCGCCCCTCCGGCCGACCAGCCCCGCCGCCAGCCTCGCCGGGGTCCTCCTTGCCGCTTCCCACGTCGGCTGCCATGGATCGGAGCTCCTCAATCCGTCATTGGCCTCAAGCCCATCGCCTGTGCTGCATCCCCCTGGATCTCACTGCCGGAGGTCCATCCCTGCCGGATCTCCCCATCCCTGGAGTCCCCAGCGTCTCCTGTCGGCCTGAGCGCTTGGATGCGCCGTCACCGCCTCCTGAGCGCCGCCATGGCCTCCTGCTCGAGGAGCACGACGCGCCAGCGCCCGTGCGTGGGACACGATGCCCACGTGGGCCGCCGGCCCAACTCCCTTCCAGCACAGGCCCAGGTCGCGTCCAACCAGCCCATGAGGCCTGGTGAGCCCAGCCTTCCCCCCTGCGCGTTTTTTTCGTGTGTAGGCCCAATTGCATGTTTTTAAAACATTAATATATAATTAATCGTACGTCGTATGAAGATGTGTTATATATGTAAAATGCTCTGAAATATGTGTAGTTTAATTATACGATGTTTTCATCCATGCTTAAAATATTTAACATGCCATTTTCTGCTATTTTGCATAATTGTCATGATTTTGCATTACGCATAATTACTTGACGTGCATCGGGATTAAGAAAACCATATATTAAAATGTTCATGTTATCGGCTTTGCATTTTCATGCGTGACAAACCTGTTCATTGTAATAATTGTCAATAACTTGCATTTATAATTGCTAACGGGGTTATTCTATTAACTCGCATAATCAAATATGACATATTTTCCTACTTGAACCTATGCATATTATATATGTTTTCGGGGTAGAAAAATCCATATAATTTATCTGTGCATTTAGTTTTGTCATTTGATCATTTTTGTGTGCATGTCATTTTTGCTGTGATGCCCTTTTGTCTTTTTCGTGTGATTTAATAGATGCATCATAACAAATAATTTTGAACATGAGATGTGCCCTTCGATAACTGTCCTAGCCCCTCGACATTTTGCTTGCCATAGAAATGCATGTATAGGTGTTATTTTCTTGTTGACAACATGCTATAAAAATTCTGCTGTTTTGAGGGTCCAAAATATTTCTCAGTCTAGAATCTGTAATATTTTGCTGCTGACTTGCCATGTGTTTTGCTAGTGATCCAGAACTCCTTTGGGGTTCGTGTAATGGAGTTATTTGTAGTAGATAATGTCCTTTAGTATGCTGTTAAGTTTCATGCCATAATATGACCTGTAGCATATAGTTTTACTGCTGTCAATATGCCTTCATGATAAAAACTGCACTATCAAAAACTGCTATTTTCACTAAGTCTGAAACTGTTTTCAAGTAGCCTTATTGTGAGCTTCCTACCATGTGATCCATGCATGTTTTGAATATGATATGTGAAGATGAAATGAAGTGTGTGTTATATGATACTGCCCCATGCGTAGTTTGTGCATTTTAGAATCTTGTAACTTGTTGTTTTCATGTGTGCAAAATGCTAAGTTGCTGTTTTGGGCAGATTTCAACTAAAACTTGTGTTGGTTGTATTTGGTGAACTGTAGCTCCGTTTTGAACATGTTGCATATGAGACTTGCTTAGAATATCACGCAGTTTCATAATAAATTGCTGCATTCATGATTTGAAATGTTTGAGATTGTATTTTTTCATGCATTTGCATTCATGACATGTGCATCTTGTGTTGCTCATATCTTTTAGGCCGTAGCTTAGTTTGAGATGTTCCATATATGTAAATCGACTAGAATGACATGTAGAATTGCATGGTATACTTTATTCTGTTGTTTAACAAATATAAAATATGGTTAGTTCAGATCTGGACCAATTTCTAAATTAACATACGGGGTCATTTCAGAAATAATATAAGATATTTCCGGCCTCATTTAAGTGGCCTAGATAGTGTAGTTTACTTGTGCTTCACCTCTTGCCATGTCTAACAACATTTAACATTGATGAGTACCTAAACGGGAGTGAACTAAATAATTCGAACGTGGGTTTTCGTCAATATGCAACCCGTTGCATATTGAGCTTCACTTAATGTGTAGGAGTTGTTCGATGTTCTTTGCCATGCCTTGCATATTAAAACCAAACATGCATCGTAATTGTTTGCGCATCGTGTCATGCATATGTTGTGGTGCATCTTGTGTTGATTGTTATTTCCCTATTGTTCCTTCTCGATAGAGTTCCGAAAGCGTTCGAAGTGTGAGGATTCGTTCGACTACGTTGGCTCGTCTTCTTCATGGACTTGTTCTTCTTCTGAGCGAGATCTCAGGCAAGATGACACATTTCCCTGGATACCACTACTATCATTGCCATGCTAGATGCCTCGTTTTTATCGCTATGTCACGCTACCTACCACTTGTTTGTCAAGCCTCCCAACATTGCCATGAAAAACCTCGAACCCTCCACCTTCCCAGCAAACCTTTGTTTGGATATGTTACCGCTTGCTCAGCCTTTCTTATAGCGTTTCTAGCTGCAGGTGCAATTGCTTCCATGTGTCGACATGGACATTCTTTTGTTATATCACAATATTGCTGCTATTTAATTTAATGCACATATATACTTGGTAAAGGTGGAAGGCTTGGCCTTTTGCTTGGTGTTTTGTTCCACTCTTGCAAGGCCCAAGATTGGTACTACATTTGCCTAATAACTAATAAAATTGCATAGGGACCCGCCGGCACCCGCGAATAATTAATCAACAACCCGGGCCAGTGCTCCTCATGAGTGTTGGTCCAAACTAGAGCACTGTGCGGGGCCAACCCGGGGCAACTCGGGAGATTTCTATTAGGCCACCATACACTAGCTTATCCGTCATGTCTTGAGAACGAGATACGCGGCTCCTATCGAGATCGTCGACACGTCAGGAGGCCTTGCTGGATTTGTTTAACCTTTCTCGAACGTCTTGAGTGAGGAATTCTGATATTTCTTCGGGCTATCTCAAGGTGGCGATTTCCTATGGAATTTCCTAGGAAGATCATGAGATCCGTGGTCGAGGTTATTCCCACTGCGTGTGGTTAATTTGTGATGGATGAGTTGGAGCACCCCTACAAGGTTAAATCTTTCGGAAAGCCGTTCCCACGGTTATGTGGCAAACTTCGATACTTTGTTTAACACCCGGTCATAGAAAACTTGAACTAAACTCAAATAAAATACACCAACTGTGTGCGTAACCGTGACTGTCTCTTCTCGTGAGTCCTTATCTGAGAGAGAACACGGTGGGGTTATGTTTGACGTAAGTAGGTGTTCAGGATCAGTTAGTGATCATTACTAGTTCACGTCTGTTATGCGTTGACCACCATATTTTAATTTCTATACTCGTAAGTTAGTCACTCAAATAAATGCTTAGTCACTTGCTGCAGCCTCACCACTTAACCATACCTCACCCATTAAGCTATAATAGTCTTGATACCCTTGGAAATGAGATTGCTGAGTCCCTGTGACTCACAAATTACTACAACAACAGTCGCAGGTATAGGTATGCAATGATTTGATGTGAGCGCGATGTTTGTTTGATTTGGAGTTCTTCTTCTTCTTCATCAATCTAGGATGGGTTCCAGGTGGCAGCCTAGGATAGCAAGGATGGATGTCATTTTATCGTTTGATTTCGTTCGTAGTCGAACCCTACTCTTCTGTATGATGTTTGAGTATGTTGTTGTATTGATGTGACTCTGATGTAGCTTGTGGCGAGCATAAGCCAATTCCATATACTCATCTGTTCTATACATGTACTTGTAATGATATCCATTCTTGCAACACAACGAGATGCGCTTCTATCCCTATCGAGGCCCTCGTGCCGAAATAAGGATAGGACCGCATCTTGGGCGTGACATTAGCACTAATAATAACAGGATATATCTTCGTTTCATCAAGATAAGCATATTTCAGAGTATCTGGTAATTGTTTAAGCTCAAACACTGGATCACCCTTGTGTGGAGGAGGATCCCCAAGTATTTCAACAAACAAGTTGTGTTTCAAAATAGGATGCTGGTCAAAGAAAATCTTATCTATTTCATACCATTCATTCATATGCATATCATTTTCATGGTCCAACAAATATTGTTCTAAAGGATCAGTAGGAGGCACAACAATAGAAGCAAGAGCAATAATTTCATCCTTACTAGGAAATACTTTATCATGGGGTTGTCTATGAAATTTAGAGAAATTAAACTCATGAGACGTGTCCCCAAAACTTACAGTAATAGTTTCCTTCTCACAATCTATCCTGGCATTAATGGTATTCAAGAAAGGTCTGCCAAATATAATCGGACAAAAATCATCTTGCGGGGAAACAAGGACAAGAAAATCAGTAGGATATTTTATTTCCCACACAAGACATCAACATCTCTAATAATCCCAACTGGTGCTATAGTATCTGTATTAGCAAGCCTAATTGTAACATCAATTTCCTCTAACTCAACCGGTGCAATATCATTCACAATTTCTTTATATAGGGTAAAGGGAATTGCACTCACACTAGCACCCATATCACATAAGACATGATAACAATGATCTCCTATTTTCATAGAAACAACAGGTGTGACAACAATGGGTCTATGTTTATCTCTAGCATCAGGTTTAGCAATTCTAGCAGCAGCATCGCAAAATTGAATAACATGCCCATCAATATTATCAGCCAAGAGATCTTTAACCATAGCAATACTAGGCTCAACTTTAATTTTCTCAGGGGGGTGTAGGTGTTCTAGCATAGCTCTTACGAACCACAGTTGAAGCTTTAGCATGTTCCTTTATTCTAACAGGGAAAGGTGGTTTCTCAATATAAGCAGCAGGAATAACAAGATCAACATTATAAGTAATAGTTTCCTATTCAACTTTAATAGTTTTAACTACTTTCACTTCAATGGGAGGATGATATTTAAACCACTTCTCCTTGGGGAGATCAACATGAGCAACAAAATATTCGCAAAGAGAAGCTACTATCTCACAGTCAAGTCCATATTTAGTGCTAAATTCACGAAAAGCATCGGTGTCTACAAAATATTTAACACAATCAAACTTAAGGTTCATACCTGACTCCTTACCTTCGTCGAGTTCCCAATCTTCAGAGTTGCATTTAATTCTTTCCAATAAATCCCATTTGAAGTCAATATCCTTCTTCATATAGGAACCAGCACAAGAAGTATCGAGCTTGGATTGATCATTACGAGAAAGCCGAGCATAAACATTCTGAATAATAATTTCTCTCGAGAGCTCATGATTGGGGCATGAATATAAAATTGACTTAAGCCTTGCCCAAGCTTGAGCATTTCGTTCTCCTTCATGAGGCCAAAAATTATAATTATAATTCCGATCACGATGAACTAGATGCATAGGATAGAACTTCTGATGAAATTCCATCTTCAATCGGTTGTAGATCCATGATCCGATATCATCACATAGCCTATACCATGTCAATGCCTTCTCCTTCAAATATAAAGGAAAGACCTTCTTCTCCACGTGATCCTCGGACAGACCTGCAAGCTTAAATAATCCACAAACTTCATCCAGATAGATTAGATGCAAATCAGGATGTACTGTTCCATCTCCTGCATAAGGATTAGCCAGCAATTTCTCTATCATACCTGAAGGAATTTCAGAATAAATATTTTCAGTAGGTTCAGTAGGTTGAAGGGAAACTATTTTTTCTTCTGGTCAAGGTGAAGATACCCTGAGCAAGACCCTCAAAGGATTACTTTCCATAGTAACAAGTAATAGTAAATTTCAGCACACTATATAAATATTTCCTTACCAGATTCCACTTAATAAAGGCAATTCACTCCCCGGCAACGGCGCTAGAAAAGAGTCTTGATGACCCACAAGTATAGGGGACCTATCATAGTCCTTTCGATAAGTAAGAGTGTCGAACCCAACAAGGAGCAAAAGGAAATAACTAGCGGTTTCCAGTAAGGTATTCTCTACAAGCACTGAAATTATCGGTGAAAGATAGTTTTGTGATAAGATAATTTGTAACGAGTAACAAGTAACAAGTGTAGCAAAGGTGCAGCAAGGTAGCCCAATCCTTTTTGTAGCAAAGGACAGGCCTGGACAAACTCTTATATAAAGCAAAGCGCTCCCGAGGACACATGGTAATTCCTGTCAAGCTAGTTTTCATCATGCTCATTTGATTTGCGTTCGTTACTTTGATAATTTGATATGTGGGTGGACCGGTGCTTGGTGTTGTTCTTACTTGGAAAAACCTCCCACTTATGATTAACCCCTCTCGCAAGCATCTGCAACTATGAAAGAAGTATTAAGATAAATCTAACCATAGCATGAAACATATGGATCCAAATCAGCCCCTTACAAAGCAATGCATAAACTAGGGTTTAAGATTCTTTCACTCTAGCAACCCATCATCTACTTATTACTTCCCAATGCCTTCCCCTAGGCCCAAATAATGGTGAAGTGTTATGTAGTCGATGTTCACATAACACCATTAGAGGAGAGACAACATGAATCTCATAGAAATATCGAACAAATACCAAATTCATATGATTACTTATAACAAGACATATCCCAATGACACCACGAAGCTTCACCACAATGGATTGTGGCTTCGAGGTGACCTCAAATGCTCAGGGCAATCTCCACAACCTAATTGGAGACCCCCGAAGCTTTCCCGGAGCTTTACACCACGATGATTGAGCTCCGAGGCACCACCAACCATCTAGGGCGCCAAAGCACCCAAGAGGAACAAGCTCTAGGGTGCTCAAGCACCCAAGAGTAATAGCTTCTCAACTTCTCACTTCCACATATCACCGTGGAGAACTCAAACCTATGCACCAAATGCAATGGTAAGGGCACACGGAGTGCCCAAATCCTTCTCTCCCAAATCCCACCAAAGCAACTAATGCTAGGGAGGGAAATGAGAGGAAGAACGAAGAAGAACATGAAGAACTCCAAGATCTAGATCCAAGGGGTTCCCCTCACTTAGAGGAGAAAGTGGTTGGTGGAAATGTGGATCTAGATCTCCTCTCTCTTTTCCCTCAAGAACTAGCAAGAATCATTGAAGGGATTGAGATTTAGCAAGCTCGAAGAAGGTCAACAATGGGGGAAGAACAGGAGCTCAAAAGATGAGATCCATTGGGGAAGAAGACCCCCTTTATAGGGGGGAAAGGATCCAACCGTTAACCCCACCCTCACCCCCGCGCGTCACAGTACTACTGCAATAAGATCATGGTACTACTGCAAGGGATTGCGGTACTACCGCTGCGACATGCGGTACTACTGCTCCCACGGAAGTATCAGACTCAGACCGATTGCACTAGGTAGCTAGCGGTAGAACCGCCGGAGCGGTACTACCGCAAGCCCATGCAGTACTACCACATGGACAGTAGAGACTGGCACTTCGAGATGCACGGAAGTAAAAAATTACTTCCGTGCATAACCTCCGCTGAGGGCAAAGCGGCAAAAAAGTCCTGCACGGTAGTACCGGAAGTCATTTGTGGTACTACCGCCCGAGGGGCCGAAGTAACAAATTAATTATGTGCAACTCGCAGTACTACCGCCCTCGGGGCGGAAGTAAAAAACTACTTCCATGCCACTTGTGGTATTACTGCTTCGAGGAGCGGTAGTACCGCTATCCACTGAACTACAACACCTACAACTAGGAAAACGGAAGAACACAGACAAAACCAGAACTGCCACAACTTCTGTAAATGAGCTCCAAATTGAGTGAACTCAAGCTTGTTGTATTCAGGTTTTCTTAAGAAGAGGCAGTATAAAAATGCCAAAGGTATAGAGATGAGAAACCTCTTTCAATGAAGAATCGGCAGTAACTCCAACATCGAAAACATCATAGAATATGCATATGGACTCCGCTTTCGATCAACTTGAGATTGTCACGAAGTTGACCATAAGCTCAAGAAACCTCAAAGAGAAAAACCAACCAAGAACCAAGAAAGATGATGATGCCAAGAATGCAATGGTTTGAGCTCTCAACGAATGATACGATCAAGCTACTCACTTGAGAGCCCCCTTGATAGCATGGTTACCTACCCTATAACCCAGTCTCCCAACTACCACTATGAGACCGGTAAAATAGAAAACCCTATAAAGGTCAAACCTTAGCCTTGCGCATAGTCCACTTGAGCTAGATGATGACGATCTTGACTTCCTCAAGATGGACCACCTTTCTTGATTGCGTTGGCTTGATGAAGACTAGATGATTGCTCCCCCATACTTCCCTATGGGTGAGATACTCTTTGGCACATCTTCACAAGTCCATTGACATCACAATGGACGGCAAGCTTCAAGCCTGATCACTCTATGATGCTTCACTTGAACTTGCACACCGCAACCTTGATAACTATCACTACTTGATGTCATCTTTTATGGGTTGTATGGGATCTTCCTCTTGATGCAATCCCATGGACATATGCCTAACCCCACAAACAACTCTCACAAGGAACATGGGTTAGTACACAAAGCGTAATGGACAATGCTTACCATACCATGGGATCACTTGATCCCACTCGGTACATTTTGCACGCTTTGTGTACTATGGACATCATATAAACTCATATATGGACATCATATAAACTCCTTGAAACCCAACAGATGGACTTAAATAAGTGCCTATGGACAAATCCTTCGAATATAACTCAAGGCAACCATTAGTCCATAGGGGTGTCATCAATTACCAAAACCACACATGGAGAAATGTGCTCTTACAATCTACCCTAGCCTCATGCTTGTCTCTGTCAAATTTGGCCGATAATAGATCGGTCATTGCTTGTTCGGCTACCATTTCCTGTTTGGCAGCCTCTTGCCTCGCCTTGCTCAGCTTGGCCTTGAGTTTCGCGATGTCCGCCGCGACAACTACAATTGTCTCAAAAAACAATCTGACACCTAAGGACAAAAGAAACAATAACTATCCCAAACAAGGAAAATATTAATAAGTAGTCTAATTCAGACATACTTTGTGTGTCATCAAACCGCTTGTTAACACAATCAAGCTCGTCCCCTGAGCTTTTCAGCTTTCAATTCATTTCTGCCCATTCCACGGCTTTGGGAGCTGCTGTCGAAGACGAGGCCTACATAGACAGTTCATTTGCCTTAGACTCCCAAGTTACCGGATTTCTAACCCTCTGCCAGGTTTTTCTTTCATCCTACCAGAGTCTTGGCGGTTGCAGCTCCTTTTCAAAATGATATTATAAGTGCATTTTCTTGCACAATTTGACCCCCACATGAGTGTTGCAAGCTCACATAGGGCTCGGGGGCTAATAAATATGGGGGTTGCACATAAACCTATAAATTAAAATTACTTTAAATAAAAAAATTGTAATTTACCTTAAAGCCTATCAAGAGGCCACTGAAGGTTTCCTTCAATCCACCGTCAACGGATCGAATGCCTTGTAAAACCGCACGCGGAAGAGTGCAGTGGTCTTTGGAGATGGAGGAGTCATGTAAACCCTCCTTCATCATGGCCATCCACCCCATTTGGGGACGCTCTATCATGGGAGGCTTCGGGTGTGGCATTGCAGCTTCTCCCCTTGGAGAAGCCAGAGTAGATGACTTAGGAGGCTTGGAGGCCTCTGAAACTGCCTTCGAAGAGAGCTCGGGTTGACCGAGCACTCCTCCTTTTCTTGCGAGGAGGGACTCGCTCTCCTGGTCTTCGGGAACCGAGGTGTTAACCTCGGTCATGACTTCATCATTCATGCCCCTTGTATCTAGCTCAGGGAAGGTCTTTTCGGCCACCACCTCCTCAATAGCTAGGGGAATGGACTTGTGAGATGCAGTCCCACTATCGGCTAGTTCGGTTGGCAGAGATTCCCCTTCCGAGGGTTGGTTGGTGGGAAAGTTGCGTGGTGGAATGCAATGAAAAAAGCATGTGTATAGCTAGTAACAAAAACCTTCAAAGTGAAAGGATGATATAATCTTCGAATTCATACCTTTGAGTCCGGGCTTGACTCTGAGGGTCCTTCGAGGACCCCTTTAGAAGTCCTCGTACTCACTGTCGGAGTCTGTAACATCATCGAACGGGGACACGTTGGCCCTACATTGCCTTATTGGGGCAGTGGGATCCAGATCTCCCTCGTCGTCGTCAGACATTAGCCTCTTCAATGCCCATGTCTTCCTCCTCGGCTGGTCAAGTCTTTTGCGGCTTGAACAACACCTTTCATAGCTTATCATGTTCGATGCGGAAGAAGTGGTGCACAGTGACCGGGTCATCTGGACTGTAGTCCCACATAGGGGAGCCCAATCTTCACAAGGGAGGAGGCGGTGGTGTAGAATGACTTGAACTACATTGGTCTGCTCAATCTTCTTCGAAAACAGGATGGAGACACACCTTTGCAGCACCTTCACTTCCATAGCCCCCCCCCATTTGAGCCCTTTCTTTATCCTGGACATCAGTCTGGTGGGGGGTACGGATTTGATTCTTGGGGAAGCTATCCACTCCGTGTCATTTGGTTTGATGATGTAGAACCACTCCTTCCGCTAGACCTTGATGGTATCTATGAAAGAACCATCCTACCATTGTACCAGGGGAAGCTTGCTAATCATCACTCCCTCGCAGTCTTCCTCCTCACCACTAACTACCTTAAGCTTGAGTTGAACACTTTCAACCACAATCCGAAGTGGGGGTTGACCCATAGAAAGGCCTCGTGGACAGTGATGAAAGAAGAAATGTGCATAAAAGAATTCGAGGGGAGGTCATGAAAGTCCAACCCAAAATAAAACATCAAACCCCACACAAAGGGGTGCAGGGGAAAGCCGAATACCTAGAGGAAGTGAGGGATGAACACCACCCTCTCGCCTTCTTTAGGCGTGGGGACGACCTGGCCTTTCTCTGGAGCGCAATGAGCTATGTTCACTGACAGGTAGCCAACGAGATTCAACTCCAAAATGTCCTTGTTCATAACATTGGAAGACTCCCACATGCCACTAGAGCCCGTGCCGTCCATGGCCGAAGAAGAGAAGGGATTGAAGAGATTGGGGGAAGATGGATCTCGGGATCTTGGAGTTCAGAAGGTTAGGGAAGGCAATGGCGATATGAGATTTGGAATGCATATGGAGGATATGGTGGTAGTTTCCTTCTTATGAGACATTGTAATACCAAGAGCCCCTCTGTTGCACCGTAGACCTCGCCACTTCCCGAAAATTGTGTAGTTACCCGCACATGGGATAACCCAAATCATAAACTGTATCCCTTAAAATATGGGGCATGATCACCATATTGATGGGACATGCCAACGCTACCTCGAACCATGGTTCAAGTGTTTTGTAAACCAGTCAGTAGTTATGACCGATCGTGACCTTTCGTTAAAACGTTGTCAGGAAGAAGCACTATTTACGCTTGAATGGTTGTCCTTCAAGGTTAAGTCACATATATGGCTTGGAAACATAGAAATCTTCGGTGGGCGGAGTGTTGTTGGCTAGTTGTGAACAAGGAGAGGAACTCTCCCCGCAAGACGAAGACCATGGATGCTAGGAGCTGCTAGGGAGAAAGATTATGGTGTTGGAGGTCAATTCGGGGGCTATCGAGGGAGTCCTAGACTAAGGGGTCCTCCGGCCTGTCTGATGGGTCGAACATTGGGCTGATCTATGACCATCATTAAAGAATCGAAGACTATGGTAATATTATGTCCATGATGGAAACTTCCTAAGCCGTGGCATGTACACCAAGGACAAGATGGTAGATTCGGCAAGTTCTTTCTCTGATGTAATTGACATTGTGTAACCCTAGACACTCCTGGCATCTAGATAACCAGAGGGTTCTAGTCTGTAGGGCGGATTACGAGCATAACTCATAGGGTTTAGACGATAACAAATGATTTCATGGTAGATAAACTTTGTACTCGATACTTCACCATCAATACAAACAAAGCATGACGTAGGGTTTGACTTCCATTAAGAGGGCCCAAACTGGGTAAACATCGCCACCCTTGTCTCATGTAACCCATCGATCCAAGATCCTTAGTTCGTGACACCCTACCGAGATCTGCCGGTTTTGACACTGACAGGAAGGTTGTCAAGCGAAATAGTACCAGTTGCCAAATCCTCCTAGTACTATGCAGGATATCAAACAGATTTCCTAGTTGCTTCTCTGTATGCTGATTTTACTCACCTTGGTCACCCTTTGGTTCTTCCTAGTAAAAACAGGGTTGCGGCTTATAACTTTGTTCTTGAAAAATTCTTGCATAAGTTGCATTGTTACAAACCTAACATGCTTTCTCATGCTGCACATTTGGATTTAATTCCTTCTATTTTCTTAGCCATCCCTGTTTACTACATGGCTAATATATTGTTCACCAAGAAATTCATTGCTAATCTTACACCTATTATTAGAAATTTCTAGTGGACGGGTGTTAGACAGAATGACTCCACAAAAATCCATTGTTTGAGAGAATGGAAAGACATTTGCAATTTCAAAGATGAAGGAGTCCTAGGATTAAGAAATTTGAATGCCATCAATGAAAGTCTTATTCTCACTACGACCTTGAGGTTAGCTAAATCTCCCTCTTCTCATTCGTATCTTCTTGTCAAAGCTAAATATTTCCCTAGTGCTTCCCTTTGGACAACTTTTGCTTCTTCTCGTAAATCTGCTTTTTGGCCTCTATTCTAAAAATGATACCAAAGCTTATAGCCCATGCTTTCTATTAGATTACTCAGGTATTTCCACTTGGAGCATGCCTTGGTGTACTAACCCAAGTTTCATTGATGATCATCTTATTCCTCAACAAGTTGGTTTTGTGTTTCCTGCCTTTGTTAACGATCTTTGGCTTTCAGGACAAAAGATTTGCAATCATGCTGTTATTTTCTCCGTTTTCCAATAGTTGTTGGCATCGACTATTGTTCAAACTGATGTTGTTGATGATGATGTTCCTGATTTCCAATAGCCAAAGGAAGTCTTCATTCCACACGGACGGGTTTGTTGTACCATCGTATTGTTCGTTGTACACAAGCTTAAACCCTTCAGGAAATAGATGCTGCATCACCTCATCTGTGAAGGACATTGGATGGGCGGCTCCTCTGACCCTGGCAACATCGCATTGGAGGTCCGGTGGAAGCATGTCCTGTCATTGTCTCCGAACTCTATCGTTCTAGTCGAGGTGAGTTTGGTACCCATCTTCTCTAGCGGGGGTTCGCCCTCTAGGCCCATAGATGGATCTGGGCTGGCCAACTTGAGCGTTCAGGTTGTATCTTAGGTTGAACCGGTCTTCGTGTTGTGCTGGCTGCTTCCCTCTTCTGCGAGGATATTCTGGTCTGTAATCAGTTTTTCCGACCGTTGTCGTGGCAACGAACACCTATGGGATCATGGGGATCCCTTTCGGTTCGGCAGGGGGCGGTCTCGCACAAAGAGCCGGTCTGGTAAGCAGCGCACGGGGAGTTTTTACCCAGGTTCGGGCCGCACGGGTGCATAAAACCCTACTCCTACTTGGTTATATTGATCGTGTTCAAGGGTTCTAGCTACAGGGGCGCCATGAATGGCTGCTACGTGAGCTTGGTAACCCCCAGTTGGCTAACTGTTAGGCTATTCGATTGTCTAACTGCCCAACTATCTGATCCCCCCTGTAACACCTTGGGCCTCCTTTTATAATTAAGGGAATCCCAACAGTGTCGTAGAGTGTGCACACAGGATGCACAGTGCGATAGCGCTATCGTACCTAACTCTGACGGAGTAGGACAAGAGCATTCAATGCACCATCAAGCGCCTCAGTCCATCAGTGGGACAAGACGGGGTCCATCCCATCGGCACCGCTTAGCTCCCTTCAACGTCGATGCCACGACACACGTCTAGGTGAATCGACACCTGGCATGTGTGCTGGCGATGCTTGTTGGGGCCTTGCCTTGCCGGGGGCCTTGTTTCGCTTGGAGATTCTGCAGCCCTCCCGGCAAGGTCCTGTCGGTAGTCTTGAGTCTTCTGGGTTGGCACTTGATAAGTCTTCGCTAGGCCTTGCCACCAGGGAGGCTACTACTGCTCGTGCACGAGTAAAGGGGCACTAGATGGCCCAAAAACTCTAGTGCACCGACAAGAACCCCCGGGCCTGGGCCATACATGTCGCGAGGCGTTGTTGGGCTAGGCCCAACCAGTGTACGAGCATGCGTGGCAGGGTGTAACACCGCGTTATGCCTGGCAGGATCTAGACTGGCCCCACAGACCAATACTAGTCTTTCCTCCACACATTGTCCTCACTTGTGCCCACCCGAGACCAACTTCCCGGTCGGTCACCCATCCTAGAATCGCTCCAAGCCAAGCACGCTTAACTTTGGAGTTCTTTTCGAGTGGGCTTCCGGAAAAGAAGGAATTCTTATCATTCCTATTAAGCCAGGCTCTCACATACACCCCCACTCAAAGGAACCGATGTCCTCGTCGGCCCATCAGGAACGTTCCCTTCTGGCACAAGTATGCGCGTCCAGTCCAGCACATGTGCCATGCTATGTGCCACGACGGGCCACACATGCCATGCGCCACATGCCCGTGCACCTGACCCGTGCATGCCCGTGTAACCGCAAGGGTTGGCTCTGATACCAATTGTAACACCCCGTTACGCCTGGCGGGATCTAGACTGGTCCCACAGACCAGCACTAGTCTTTCCTGCGTACTTTGTCCTCACTCGTGCGCACCCGGGACCAACTTCCCGGTCGTTCACCCATCCTAGAATCGCTCCAAGCCAAGCACGCTTAACTTTGGAGTTCTTTTTGAGTGGGCTTCCGGAAAAGAAGGAATTCCTTGTTGATATGAGTAGTCTATCATTCCTATTAAGCCAGGCTCTCACAAAGGGCCTTGCAGTCATGGTCATTGCGCTCGCTGCGCTTCCCCACGATGCCCATTGAATGCAGGTAGTGGGATACGTGTGGTGCGACCGTCGAGTTTTCAATTACTGTGTCAGGTCTTTTCCGCCATGCGCGCCACATGCATAGCAGGGAGCAACGGGCGCACGTGATTTAAAGTCCCTAAGAAAAGGTAGTAACTGCGATGCCATGGATTGGGGCGACGGGACGGTTGATGTTCGCCCCATGATCGAGGGCACCGCTATTGGAGGAGGTGGGCGGCGTCCGTTGGAGTGGGGGAGAGCCAGCCACCGCGCTTCCCCCTAAAAATTGGGGACAGCGGGGGCGGAGCTCATCCATCCTTCTTCCGCCCTTCGAGTCCAAAACTCCGCAGTCCGCCTCCCCCCTCGCCTTCTCAATCTTCCTTAGTCATGTACAGGGGGCAAGGGAGACCACCTTCCTCGGTTGTGAGGAGGAGCTCTCGTCGGGATCATGCTGCCGCTTCAGCCACGGCAGCGGAGGGAGGCTCGAGTTCGCATGGTGGAGGAGGCTCGAGGGGCCGTGGCCACCGCGGAGGGTGAGGTCACGGGAGGCGGAGCGCTGCTCCACCCCTCCTCTGACTCCAGGCATCTCCATCGAAGAGGCCCACGCCGAGGGGACGGCGTTTGACGTCATCCTCGAGCTGGGCGGTCCCCTCCGGAGCCATCTGCGCCTCCCATGCCTCTTCGCTAGGGCGGTGGAGGACGTCGAGCCACCCTTCCTATGGCTGCGGGTGGCAGGGTGTTGTAATGGCGCGACGCAGGTGGACGTTGAGTACACAGCGCGCTGCGTCATGTTCCTTAGGCATGATTGGAAGACCTTCGCCTGTGCCGACAACCTTCATGTGGGGCACGTTCTTCGTTTTAAAATGATGGAGGCCAATACGCTCTCCATCAAGATTTATGGGAGCTCTGGCATCTGCCTCAGCTGCTGCAAAGAGAGCGCAAGCAGCGCCGAAAACATGTCCTCCGACGAGAGTGACAGGGAGGATAGTGGCGATGAGCCCGGTCTTCGGGCGGTCAAGTCGGAGCCCGAAGATTCGAGCTCGGACTGACCGCTGCCCGCGCCATCATTGCCAGCCTCACGCCTCTCCCCTCCTGGCAAGATGTCCTTGCCGGGTGCTCTAGTCCCCAACGTTGCCTCATATTTCAGTTGGGACTTTCGACAGGCTCGTGGACTTTGGCTTCTGGGGTCCATCTCCCTTTCCGCCCGCTCTGTCCCTCTCCTCCTGCAATGCTGGTCCAGGAGGGGCCAGGTTCTTGCCTACCCATCTGGTAGCCCTGCACGTCCGCGCAGTGCTGGTCCAGAGGGGTCAGGCCGGGCTTCTGCAGGGGGCCTCTCGTCATCCTTTTCTTCTTGTATCCTGCCTCTCCTTTCCATCTTTTTCTTCTTGTAATCTCCCTGGGGGAGAAAGTCAAATAAAGATGTACTTAGATAAAAGGCGATATCTTATATAAATTTCAACCCACTTTGAATGAATGTGTATTATCTTCCTTGTTAAACTGTTTCTATGTATGGAATTTTCCCTACACCCTTTCTAGAAGAATCTTGCCGGCGTGTGAAGCCCTACCGCAAGCGCTTTGAGGAACGGGTCCTTAGCAGCCTACCGGTGGTGCCATTGCCGGCAAGACACCTTGGCATCCTTGGCGTTGCCGTTCAAGGCATCGGCCTTACTTGAAAACGGTATAAGGGCACGAGCATTGTCACTTGGATCGTTGAGTAGACTCCAAACAAAACAAGGAGCGCAGCCGAAGCCACTTAAGCCATTGAGCGGTCCCGAATGCAGTTAGGGCGCATCCAATTGCGGCAAGGTTCCCGCGCGTGCAGGTTTTACATACGGAAGTCAAAATCGCTCAAGGAAAATAACTTTACGACAAGGATTCACATGGGTTTTTCGCAACTTATCTTTTTGTTGCCTTTCTCCTTCCAGCAAGTTTTTTGGGGACGTCGCTCATAGGTGTCCATCATACTATCATTTCCCCTGGCAAAGCTGCACATGAGGGATGCTTCTATCCTTTGGGAAAAAGAAAGAAGAGAAAATATGGATATGGAACCTTGGCAGTCCGTCCTTGCCGGGATTAAGTGCAATGCAACACTTCAGATAAACATGCACATAAGTAATCATAAGAATCCAACAGGATTGCAGAGCACTTATCTTTATTCAACTACGCATAGGGTCTGACCCTCGCTTTGTACCAAGGATTACATGCTTCAGTGGTAGGACTTGTACAAAAGGTGGTTGTCGGGGCTGGTCCGGCAACAGCGCCTCATGGGTAGAACTTTCGAAGATGTTCAATATTCTAGGAGTTGCTCACCGGAACGCCATCCTCGGTCTGTAGATGGTCTGCGCCGGGCCTAGTGACTCATACTACCCAATAAGCGAGCACTCGAGGAGACTCGTATATGAGTTACGTCGGGAGAATTGCCTCCACCCCATAGACAAGGGAGAAGGGTGTATGGCCGGTAGCTCAATTTAGTGTCGTCCTGATTGACCAAAGAACCACCGGCAACTCATCAATCCAGTGCCTTCCATGCTTGTGCAGCCTGTCAAAAGTTCTTGTCTTGAGGCCTCGCAATACTTCAGCATTATCCCTTTCCGCTTGGTCGTTTCTCCTCGGGTGGGCAACGGAAGCAAAATAGATCTTGCTACCAAGGCCTTCGACATACTACATGAAGGTGTGACTCGTGAACTGTGTGTCGTTGTTAGTGATGATCCTGTTGGGAACACCAAAGCGGCAAACTAGTTATTTTAAGAACTTGACGTCTGATTGTGCTGTCACCTTTCTCATTGCTTCCACTTCCAGACACTTTGTGAACTTGGCGATCCCCACGTACAAGTACTCAAAGCCCCCGGCAGCGTGGGGAAAGGGTCCCAAGATGTCGAGCCTCCAGACTGAAAATGGCCAGCAGAGAGGGATTGTTTGAAGGGCTTGAGCTGGTTGATGTAGTTTCTTCGAATGAAACTGGCATGCTTCACACTTGATTACTAACGCAGTTGCATCCTGGAGTGCAGTGAGCCAAAAGAAACCTTGTCGGAATGCCTTTTTGGCAAGTGCTCTTGATCCTATGTGGGAGCCACATATGCCTCCGTGTATCTCTACCAACAGCTCCAGTCCATCCTCCTGAGAAATGCACTTGAGTTTCACGCCATTCGGTCTCTTTCTGTATAGGATGTTGTCTACGAACTGGTACATGTGAGACCGGCGGGCTACTTTCTCTGCTTCCTCTTGTTCCTCAGGAAGCTCTCCTATTTGAAGGAATTGGACAATGTGTTGTGCCCATGCTGGAGCCTAGGGCTCGACAACAAGGACTAAAGGAGTATCCTCTCCCGGGGTAGCATTTTCCTCAATGACAAACATCTGAGGGCCTGCCGGAGTCTACTACGCCCCGACAAGCCTGGCGGGAGCGTATGCTTCTACGACAAGAGCCGGGGGCCATGCCAGAGCATAGTACTCATCAACAAGCCTATCGTTCCCTCTGGCAATGTTCTCGCTGGCGGCTTCCGGGAGCTCTGTCGGGAAGTACTTGTCAGAACTTAACTTTCTTCTCTTCTCTTGTCCAGTTGTTGATGTCACAGAGGGTTGAGTTAGTTGGAGCACGAAAGTTCCTGGTTCCACAGGTAACTTAAAGGCAGCACACTTTGACAGGCCATCGACAATGTTGTTCTCTACACGTGGAGCGTGCTCCATTTGCAGGTCGTCAAAACATTCTTCCAACTTCCTCACGTCATCTATGTAAGCTTCCATCAACGAAATCTGGTAATCTTTGTTCACTTGCCTGACGACAAGTTGAGAATCACCCCTGACAATAAGTTTCTTGATCCCAAGGTCCACCGTGATACTTAGACCGGCAAGCAGCCATTCAGACGGGGTTATTACCCCTAGGTAGGCCAAAGGAAAGGGTTTCTCCCCACTTCCTCTTCAAAGGAAAACTACGTGGACGGACACCCATGGCCGACTGGAGGACGGCCGGCTCAAGCTGCCCCCGGCTGGCGACACGGACGGCTGGTCGTGCAACCGGCTCGACCCCCGGCTGGCTGGGCGCGACCGGCTACCTTCTGGGCCACCTCCTCCGTTGACCCCTAGGTGGACGTGCGACGTCCCGTCTCCCTACGCGCGGGTACGACGACAAGACATGACCGCCACGACGGGCGGCCATGTGGCCACAGTGGCCGCTGACGCGCTGGAGCGCATGGCTACAGTCCAGCCGTCCAGACCGCTGACCTTGGCGAGCATGACCGGGCGGGGAAACAGTGCTGGCACGCCCTTGCCCACTCGATTACCTGCCCCGGCATGGCCAAAGTGCGGCCGGCCGTACCGAAGACTTCGGCCGGCTGGCGCTAGACGACGCCTCCCGGGTGACCCGTGCCGCGGTAGGTGGGCGAGGGCCAATCGCAGAGCCGGCTAGCGGGCCCCAACAGAAGACAGGACCGCTCAGCCGGTGGACCCTACATACAACGAGACGGCACGAAGGGCAGGACCCCCTAGCCAGCCGGAGAGACTGTCAGCATGGTCCCCCCAACCCTATACTTTAGAACATATTATAGAGCCGAAGGGTTGGCATATAAAAAACCCCGAGCCCCCCATGCAACGGGGACGAATGATCATTCGCACACACCTACATAGAGCTTTCCTCGCATACCATCACTAGCAACGGAGGAGGACGAGCCGGCTGCTCCTTCTTCCTCCTCTAGACACAGCTCTAGGAGCACCCTTGTAAACACAACTATCCATCCAACTAGACCTAGAAGGACTAGGGGTATTACCTCTCACGAAGGGCCCTGAACATGGGTACCTCGTGTGTCGCCACTGCTTGTGCCCAGTCCCTCACCCGGAGCCCGTCAGCGTCCTTCGGCCCCAACCACCTACGATAAGCCTACTCATGGCGTCTGTCGTGAGAAAACAACGACAGTTGGTGCCCACCGTGGGGCCGTACGCGGCACCATCCGGATTCATGCTCCGGGCGGGACCCCTCGCCATCCCCTGCCGCACGTCCAGGCAAAACTGCGGGCTCATGGGGCTTGCTCCGGCACGCCCTGCGGGTGATCCCGTCAGCCTCGCGGCCGACATCGACGCGCTCACCGAGCGCTTCGGCAGGCTCAGCCAAGCCGAGGCTCCGGCCGCTGACGAGTACCCCTGGCAGGTGCTCGTCTACGCCGTTCCGCCCATGGTCGTTGGCGCACTTGTTGTGACCCAGTCCAGCGGCTCCCACGATCGTGCGGGTGCTATGGCCATCATCTCCTCAACCTCCTCCGAACGCGCGCGGGCCGGGGCTGACGCCGCCGTGGACCGCATCGGCACCTTCGACCCGCTCGGTGCGACCCTCCGGGGCTTGAGCACTCCCATCGCCCCGACGGCGAACCCCGACGCCACCGCGGCTGACCTCGAAGCAGTTCACCGCGTCCTGCTCGAGGACGCCACCGCCCTCGTAGCCAGGCAGCACCACATGGAGGCTGCCCAGCGGGAATACGCTTCTGCCTATAGTCTCACCCCGGCTGGCACCGAGCCCAGCCGGTGTGCGCCTATGCGCGACCGTGGCCGCGTGGTCGCCGAAATCCTAGGCGGCAAGATGCCCGTCTAGGACACCCTCGTAGCCAACCTGCGGGCCCTCAAGGTATCCTACGAGGACTTGGCTACCTTGGAGGGCGAACAACATGCCGCCCATGAGCATCACATCAAGGAGCTCATTGACGCCGTGGAAGCGCAGCAGCATCTGCTCGCGTCGGGCGGCGCTGCCTCGAGGAGCCCCCGGCTTGAGCGTGAGGGCACGGGGACTACGGACCGTCAGCCGGCTCGGCACTCCTCTTCCCCTCACGTTTCCGGCCACCGGGCTGAAACAAACAACCCCTGGCCCTCTCAGCTACCGGGGAGTGAGCAGCCGGTTGTTAGCAGCTGGCGCACCAACAACCCGCCTCATAGCGGCCGCCACCAAGAAGCGCCGGCAGTCGGCAGCCGACGCAGCCGCGGGCACACGCCACCCCCGTGGAGTGAGCCAAAATGGTCGGTTCCGCCCGTCATCCGCCCCGAGCTCTCGGCCCGGATCGGCCCGCGTGTCCCCCGCAGCGAGAATGATGCCCGCAACCGACTCGACCACCTCGCGCAGTCGACCCTCCTCGAAGAGAAGGGCTCGATCGGCCCGGCCTGTTTCGGCCCTCGGATCCGCAACAAGCCTTTCCCAACCGGCTTCACTCTCCCCTGGGACACCCCCAAGTATAATGGGGCCGCCATGCCTGAGGACTGGTTGATCGACTACACCACCGCGGTCGGCATCGCCCGGGGAAACAAGCGTGTAGCCGTTCGCTACACTCCCCTCATGTTGATCGGCTCGGCCTGCACCTGGCTCAACAGCCTGGCGGCCGACAGCATCAACACCTGGACGGACTTTGAGAAGGCCTTCGTCCACAACTTCATCGGCACCTACAAGCACCCCGGTCGCCCCCATGAACTCGCCATGTGCGTTCAGGGGCCGGACGAGTCCCTCCGTGACTACCTCACGCGATGGACCGAACTTCGTAACTCCTGCGAGGGGGTGCACGAGGTACAAGCAATACAGTACTTCATCCAAGGTTGTCGAGACGACACCCCCCTCAAGCACAAGCTTCTGTGCTCCGAGCCGGCCACGCTTGTTCAGCTCATGACCAAGGCAGACAATGTCGGGACCCCGATCCTAAGTCATATGAATCCAGACTCTAACATATCACATCACTTTGCGGCCTCACGCACGGTAAGCTCCACGGCTGCAGCCTTACCCTAGCCGAGACCGTTTGCGTCTTTTGGCTCACGTATGTGAACATGTCGCTGGCAATCAAACGACAGAGAATCCGGGCCGACATGACTAGTCATAGAACCCAAGTGGCACATTTGTACGAAAATAGGCATACGTAACCCAGCAATGCAGGTGTCGGCCTCAAGCGTGTGTAGACGAGTCATAGCAAGCTATAGGGACTCCATTACGCCGTGAGACATAAATGCCATCACTGCACGTAGACGAGTCATAGCAGGCTACAGGGACTCCATTACACTGCGAGACATTTCCCCGAAGGGATAGACACAGCAGCAAAGAAAGATATATGCCGGTCAATCAATGTGTCTGGAGCAGTAGCAAGCTACCATGGCTCGGTGGAAGCACAAAGAGGCAGTTTCTCGTAAAGAGTACTACTAAAGGCACACGACTAGGTGTCGAATCCCATACATACCGTTGCATGTCACACATACACATGACATGCCCAATATGCATAGATACAACTATGGCATCACAACATAACCATACAACAACACAACTTTTATTTATGAGGCTCGGACGAGCCTTGGATAATATGTTCTTACAGGTAGGGGTCACATGACCCGACACTCAAGTCATTCAAACAAGTTCATACAAACCAAGCGGAAGCATAAAGTTGTCTGAGTATAGACAGATGAAAGGGTAAAAAGGCACATGGCCTGACTATCTACAGCCCGCCACAGGGCATAGGTCGTAGCTGGGACACCAGCTATTCGGCATCGTCGACATCTAGATAGAACCCACCTGATGGGTCATGGGTCTCATATGCAACATTTGTTAAGCAAACGTGAGTACAAACGTACTCAACAAGTCATTAAAACAGACCTAGTCTATTAATGCTCATGTATCAACAAGGGGAGTGGTGGAGTTTATGCAGCAATGCCAGCTTTGACTCATGGCTAACCTATACTACACAATTTTAACTCTTTGTTTACTTTTTAGATATCGCACACGAGTCCACTAACTTCATGACAATACGCCACCATGGATTCACTTCCCACTCCTAGGAGAGTGCCATCCATGGTACTCACACTTGTCTAGATATTTTTATGAGTATCCATTTGATTATCTATGAACAACATAAGCTTTCCAAGTAGTCCATATCCGAGGACGCGGCTATTCGAATAGTTTGATACCCTACAGGGGTGTACTTCTTCACACACGCTCTCGCCACTTATCGTTGTGTGCTCATAAAACCATGCACCTCGGCAACCTTCAAGCGGAAGCCAATGAGGGAGTCAGCCACGACTGTCAATCACATAAGACCTCTAGTCCAGGCTATCGCCTATTTGAGGCTGAACCCGCACGAAAGTCCGGCCGAAGTTTCCTCTACGGCCCCAAATGATGTGCGCAGGGTTCCCAAGCCCACCATTCGGGTGACCCTTGGTACACCGTGCCACTGCCTACCGCGTCGTAACCCACCCCTAGGGTCAGCGCTACGCACGACCTCCAGCATACTATAAACACCAGAAACTACTTGCAACTCCTGGACCAAGGACTAAGCGATTAATAAGTCGAGAGGGTCAATTAATTATCCCAACGTGTGGTAGTAACTAGTCTTGGATCACAAACACGGAACTCAGTTCCTAAGAACGGTCGCAATGAGACAACCCGCTATGTATTCCTACATAGCCTCTCATCGCTACCTTTACCAAATCGGGTTCATCATAAGCTTATCACATCGGAACATCATGGTTTCAATCTAGTTCCTCACCCAGATGAAACAGACCTGACACAACTCTAAGCATAGCAAGAATAGCAGGCATGGTAAGCTAAACACATCATGGCACAAGCATCTACCAGTTATGGTCGGTTGCAAGGTTTAGCTATTTACTGTGACAATGACAGGTCATGCAAAGGAATAGGTTCATCTACCGTGTATGACATACAAGTGAACGTTTGTCCTAATGCAATAAACAAGAGCAGGAGCGAGAGAGTGGGATGTTATCGGAATGATCAAGGGGGTTGCTTTCCTTGCTGGTAGCGGGAAGGTTCTCTCCTTCGTTGGAATACTCGGGGGTATCCTCAAAAGCAGGGCCTACCGCAATGTAGATAAATAGCATTCAATACACGCAAGTGCAACAATATGATCCATGATCATGACATGGTAGCATGTATGGATGAGCTAATGCAACTAGTGTCCAAGTTAATTTGAAGTGAGTTTGAATATAGGTTCAAATTCGTTCTTCATTTCAAATTCCATATGCTAACCTATTAATAAATGTCAAGGTTCATCTACATAGGTTGCTCTAACATGCATGATAATAGCACCATTGGATTCATTGTATTTTTCTAATAAATTTTCATATATAAATTATTTTCATCTAATTTACAGATTAATTTATATGAATTTTTAAAGTTTTAAACAATTTCTGGAATTATTTTAAAACTAGTAAATGAAATATGACGTCAGCCTGACGTCACTACGATGTCAGCTGGTCGGCTGACCAGGCCAGGTCAAACCTGACGTGCAGGACCCGCACGTCAGTGACACGAGCCTAAATCCCGCACTGACCAGGGTTTGACCCGCAGCTGGGGCCCACTGGTCAGTCACTGGGGGGCTAACTAATCACGGGGATTAGCCCCTAATGGTTAGCCACGTTGGCGCCCACCGGAGCGGGGCCAGCGGCGACCAATAACACGGCGGCGACCCGCCGGAGTTGCGCCTCCAGCGACCATTTGGCACGCGGAGGGCACCGGGAGGTAGCCCGTGCACGCGCGCATCCAACACTGCGGCAGATGGGGCTCGGGGGCCACCGGAGCTACGGCCGGCGACGACCCGAGCGTTGGCGAGCTTCGCGCAATAAGGGGAATGGCACCTACGGCGAGGGACAGGCGGCTAGAGGAGGGGAAACAGAGCAGGGGCTCACGACGTGGTTGTTGGGGGAGACAGCGAGCTCGGGGATGCGCAGACGACCTCGAATCGCCAGAGGAAAGCTTCGTCGGCCGGCGGGGAAGAAATGGCGACGGTGCGTCGTGGAGGGCTCCCGACGTCGACTGGCTTCACCGGGAGGATGAGGAGGTCGCGGTGAGGCTTTTGGCAGGCTCAGAAAGGCACGGGTGGCTAGAACTATGGCGACGCGACGGAGACGAGCTCGGCCATGGCAAAGCAGAGGAGGAAAGAAAGCGAGAGAGAGAGAGCACGCGAGGGAGAGAGGGAGAGGATAAGAAGGCCATGGCGAGGAGGCCTCGTGTTGGCGCTCTCCCAGCCCTCCAGGCCGGCAGCCAGGCAGGGACGAGGTGGCCGGCGTGTGCCCGCATGCGGCGAACGCACGCCCCTGTCCTCCTGGCGAGAGGACAGGGATGAGAGGCCATGGGCCAAATGGGTCGGTTCCACCTGGGCCTCTGCTTTCTGTTTTTCTTTTTCTTCTGGTTTTTTCTATTTCTGACATTTGTTTTATTTTCTTTTCAGGTACAATTGCTTTGATAACATATTCCCATTATATCAAGTTTGAATATTTCAAACTCCAATAAAAAGTTTCAGGATATTTTGAAATATAAAATAATGATAATGCTTTATTTGGCATTTTCAGAGGCTTTATCACTTATTTTCAAATTGCTATAATTGTCCAAATATTTAAAATGGCCCCTATTATAATCATGTCCATATTTATCAGACATAGGGAACATTTTGTGAGGGCATTTTGGATTTGTTGAGTTTTCACAACTTTGAATTAGTTTGATTCAAATATGAGCTTGGGGTTTCTTTTAGTCCTCATTTCATGCTGACGCACAATTGTAACATGATGCACACACTTGCTATCCTATGACATCTAGCTAGGGATGTGACAACTCACCCCCACTCAAAAGAATCTCGTCCCGAGATTTTGAAGTCGTCGGGAAGAGCGTGGGGTACTCTAGTCGAAGACGGTCTTCTCTTTCCCATGTGGCCTCCTTTTCAGAATGGTGTGACCACTAAACCTTGAGAAACTTGATGTTCCGTCACCGAGTGGTATGCTCAGCTTGTTAAAGAATACGAACAGGGTATTCTCGATATGTAAGGTTATCTTGGAGATCAAGTTCTTTGTAGTCTACTTCACGGACAGGGTCCGAGAAGCAACGCCTGAGTTGTGAGACGTGGAAGACATCATGAACCTTGGAAAGATGTGGCAGAAGTTTCAATTGGTAGGCAACCTCCCCTCGTTTAGCAAGAATGCGAAAAGGTCCAATGTAACGAGGAGCCAACTTGCCCATGATACTGAATCGATGGGTACCCTTCAGAGGCGTAACCCGAAGGTAAGCCTTCTCGTCAACTTCATAGGTCACAGCCTTATGATGGCGATCATATTGGCTCTTTTGACGAGACTGGGCTGTTTTCAACTTTTCACAAATAATGCGAACTTGCTCCTCTGCATCCTAGATCATATCCGGGCCAAAGAGTTGCCTCTCTCCGGTTTCTGACCAATTAAGAGGTGTTCGACACCTTCGTCCATAGAGAACTTCAAAAGGGGCTTTGCCCAAGCTTGATTGATGACTATTGTTATAAGCAAATTCGACAAATGGAAGACATTTCTCCCAATTCATAACAAAGGATATAACACAAGATCGGAGCATGTCTTCGAGAATTTGATTGACTCGCTCAACTTGACCGATTGATTTCGGGTGGAAAGCAGTGCTAAAGGATAGATGAGTCCCCATAGTGGTTTGGAAACTTTCCCAAAATCGGGAAGTAAAGATACTTCCACGATCTGAGTTAATCTCCAATGGAACACCATGAGGAGAAACTATTCGAGAAACATATAACTCGACTAGCTGGCTAGCAGTTATACTCTACCGAATAGGAAGAAAATGAGCCACTTTGGAAAGGCGGTCAATGACCACAAAGATAGCATTATTCCCTCTCTTGGTTCTCAGAAATCCGGTAATGAAATCCATACCGACCTTATCCCATTTCCATTTGGGAATAGCTAAAGTTGAATGGTGCCAGAAGGCCTTTGATGTTCTGCTTTCACGTGACGACAAACGTCGCAATTAGCAACGAACTGGACAATTTCTCTCTTCATCCTAGTCCACCAGAACCTCTGGCGTAGGTCTTGATACATCTTGGTACTATCCGGATGAATTGTGAGAGGAGAATCATGAGCCTCCTTAAGGATCAGCTATCTTAAGCGTGTGCTCTTGGGAACCACCAACCGGTTCTGGAAGAACACAACACCCTCATCGTCCTTGGAGAAATATTTAGCGTTTCCACTAGCAATATTCCCCTTAATTCGGGATATACCCTTATCATACTTCTGAACGGCTACTATTTGATCCTTAAGATTAGGTTTCTCCACCAAGTTGGATAGGAATCCTTGAGGAACAATGTGGAGGTTTAACTTCCGAAATTCCTCATGGAGAAGTGGTTGACCTTGTTGTAACATCAGGTTGTTACAATAAGACTTACGACTTAGTGCATCAGCCATAACATTGGCTTTCCCCGAGGTGTAAGTTATCCCTAAGTCATAATCTATAATCAACTCAACGCACCTTCTTTGCCTGATATTCAAATCCGGCTGGGTGAAAATATATTTCAGGCTTTGGTGATCAGTGTAAATTTCGCAACGATTACCCAGAAGGTAATGTCGCTAGGTTTTCAGTGCATGGACCATAGCTGCAAGCTCAAGATCATGTGTTGGATAATTATCCTCATGTGGACACAACTGTCGAGATGCGTATGCAATCACATGACGATCTTGCATGAGAATGCAACCTAAACCTTGTCGTGAGGCGTCGCAATAGATAATAAAGTCCCTAGAGAAGTGTGGTGGCACCAGAACGGGAGAAGAGGTCAGTCGTCTTTTCAACTCCTGAAAACTATGCTCGCATAGTGGAGTCCACTCGAACTTTTTTTCTTTCTTAAGGAGTTCAGTCAGAGGTTTCGCAACCTTGAAGAAATTCTTGACAAAGCGACAACAATAGCTCGCTAAGCCAAGGAAACTCCAAACTTACTTAACCGATTCAGGTTGAGTCCAATCAAGGACGGCCTGAAGTCTCTCGGGATTGACAGCAATACCCTTACCAGAGATCACGTGGCCTAGAAAGGTCACTTCTCGCAACCAAAATTCACACTTGGAGAATTTGGCATACAGATGGTGCTCTCGAAGTTTCGTCAATACCAGCCTTAGATGCTTGGCATGTTCCTTTTTGTTCTTTGAGTAGATGAGAATATCGTCGAGGTAAACCACGACTAATTTATCTAAATACTCCATGAAGATCGAATTCATCAATCAAGAGAAAGTGGCTGGAGCATTGGTTAAACCGAAGGACATGACGGTGTACTCGTATTGGCCATAACGTGTAACAAAAGCCGTTTTTGGAATGTCCACGTTTCTAATTCTGATTTGATGGTATCCCAACCTCAAAACCATTTTGGAAAATACAGAGGATCCAGCGAGTTGATCATACAAATCGTTGATCCTGGGGAGCGGATACTTATTCTTAATGGTGACCAGATTCACTGGCCGATAATGCACAACCATCTGATCCGATCCATCCTTCTTCTTGACGAAGAGAACGGGACAAGCCCAAGGAGAAGAACTAGGATGGATGAGAACTTTCTTCAAAGCCTCATCGAGTTGGATCTTAATTTCGGCTAGTTCTAAGGGTGCCATCTTATAGGGTCTTCTGGCTATTGGGACAGTCCATGGAATGAGCTCTATTACAAACTCAACATCTCTAATACGTGGAATTCTTGGCAGTTCTTCTGGAAAGACATCTGGAAATTCACGGACTACCAGAATATCTTCTAATTCTGGAAGAGGGCTAGCATTGAGGGAATAGAGCTGGCGCTTGGTTGTTCGAGTGGAGACATTAACTATCTCACCCGATGGATGTGTAAGTTGAACATTCCTAGTATGAGTATCAATCTTAGCATAGTGGGCTTTCATCCAGTCCATGCCTAAGATGATATTGATGTCCGAAGACTTGAGGGCTATCAAAGATGCTAGGAAGACTAGCCTATCCACCAGAATCTCATTATCATGGCTCACTCTAGAAGTTTGCCACTTTGAACCAGGAGTCTGAACTACTAAGGGAGTAGGCATATCACAAAAAGACATGTTATGCAACTGTGCATAACTTTCTGAGATGAAAGAATGAGATGCCCCAGTATCAAATAGAATAGATGTTGGATGACTATTGACAAGGAGCGTACCTAGGATAACATCAGGATCCTCAAGGGCTTCCTCAGCAGAAACATAGTTCACTCGTCCACGAGCAGGAGTTGGCTTCACGTAGAAGGCCTTTCCCGGATTCCCACGTCCAGCGGGGTTAGCATTGTTCTGAGGACACTCACGGGAGTAGTGTCTTGGTTCCCCACATTTGTAACAGACAACGATGGCATGGGGGCAACATTGGCAGGTGGACCTCCAAATGGCCTGACTGGAGGGTTGGGCTGAGCTGGGCAAGGCGCCTGGAAAGATGGCCTCGCGGTGTATCTTGGCGGCAAAGCTGCGTTGGGCACCCACACCCGGCGTTTGTTGGATCCCGAGCCAGATGTGGGGCTGAAGTCACGGTTGTGCTTCCTCGTGGCCTCATAGTCGGTCTGTCCAGACTCGGCATTGATAGCCTTGTTGACGAGAGCCTAGAAGGTTGCGCACTCATGCAAGCGCAGATCTCGACGGAGCATAGGGTTAAGTCCCTTGCGGAACCTAGCCTGTTTCTTGGCATCGGTTGAAACTTCCTCCGGAGCATAACAAGCAAGATTGCCGAACTCACGGCTATAGACATCGACAGACAGTCTGCCCTGGGTGAAAGCACAAAATTCCTCTCTTTGCGATCCATCAGGCCTTCCAGGATGTGATGGGACGGAACGTCGCACTGAATTCTGCCCAAGTTGGTGCGGAGCCTACGGGACGCATGGCTTCATAATTTTCCCACCACAGATTGGCGGGTCCTTCTAGAAAGTAGGTATCAAAGGTCACCTTGTTGGCCTCAGATACATTGGCAGCCCGGATCTTACAGAACATGCTGGACAGCTAGTCATCCGCGTCGATTGGGTCGACCGAATGATGATACTTAGGTGGGCACAGCTTGATGAAATCACCGAGTGACACGCCATCATTGTGATCATTGCGGGGAGCACGTGTTGTGTTCTGTTCAATTCGTTCCAGCAACCTGTTGGTCTCTCTCTTGTTCCTTTCAGCTTCAAGCATCACTTCTCCCGAAGAGGGCGCATGTGGCAGGTCCTCTTGCCTTGGCTGGCTTCCCTCGCCCTGCTCAGGGGCAAGCACGGGGTTATTCCTAGTTGCCACCATCCTGGGAAAACAAACCCACAGCTTAAACATAGAGGACAACAACTCTAAGACATGAGATAAGGAATGTACTGGACAACATGGCATGCAGGGTAATCACCCAAACAACATGGTAATAACAACTGCCATATGAACACCATGATTCATACACACCATGACATAGTTCAGTACAAGCCCAAGCTGAAATACAAACTACGGAGAGATGACACAACTCATCGGAGGCATTACAAGCTTCCCATACATTATGTATCTACACCTCCAGAACTCAACTCTCAACCTCAATCATATCCAACAAGACACGCAGGACTGTGGCGATACGATTACTAACATACTAGTACTAACATCCACGTACTCAAGCATCACCATAGAATGCCTCATATAGGTTACCCCCATGACCCGGAAACTGAACCTCAGGATCTGGAAACACCCTAGCCTGTGATCCCTGGAAACCGTAAGGACACAGATGTGGCCTTGGTCCCCTTGTTGGCGGCAACAGCGGTCCTCGAAGAGGGGTGATGCCTCCAACATCGGGCCAGTCTACGTGTGCTGGTAGATGAGTCCGTGGTGGGGTCAGCATCTCCAAATCTCCATAGCCTGTCTGCATGACAGGTGCCAACTGCATCAGGGCTGTCCAAAGACATGCACGGGTGGCATAAAGCTCCATGTGAAGGGCACGTGCATCACGATCTCTGTTTTCCAACATCTGAGCAGTCACCTGGAGCCTGGGATCCTCATGCGAATGATCACAGTAGGTTTTGCGAAGATAACCATCCTCTCCTCCCATGGAAGCAGGAACATAATAGAACTCTGTGTTCTGAAGTAGACCATGGTGAAACCTCATGATAGTCAGTATGGTGTAGGCGGCCTCCTGAACTGCCATATCTATGGTGACACCTAATCCGTAGGTCCAGTGAAGCGGCCCTGTAGCTCCAAGATAGGAAGGATATATCTTAACAGTACACAAATACTGACTCTGGTTGAAATCTCGATACTGCTCCTCCACTGTGTACTCTGGGTACCAACGGTAACCAGCCTCCATCATAACTCTAACCAACATGGTCGTTTGACCTGGTACATCAATGCACCTGGTCAGATGGACCGCCTGACGGGAAGGACGAGGGGGCATTTGAAACAGAGAATGATGCAAAGACATTAGAGATTCTAGCAGAAATTGGACAGCACAATGGCTGTAATTGCTCAAAAAGGATTTTGACACAACTACAAAAGATTAGAAAACCATAACCACTCGACTTTCTAGACTCAAATCTCTTCTCCATCTGTTTGTCACACCAACAATACTCCAGTACCAACATTCACTTGCAAACAAGCTAGCTAGTGGTCCATGGTTAGTAACTCGTCATCCTAAGCAATAGATGAGAAGCCTAGTTCTTATCCCCGTAGAAAAGATGAGAAAGACTCGGCATAGAATAACTTGGGAAGAGGAGTAAAAAGAGCCTTACGTTCCCTTCCACAATCAATTCCCCTACTTTTCTATAGTGTTTCTAGACTCAACTTCGACCGGTTTGGCTTGGTAGTCCTACAGTCAGTCAGGCTCTGATACCAACGCTGTCGAGACCCCGATCCTAAGTCATATGAATCCAGACTATAACATATCACATCACTTTGCGGCCTCACGCACGGTAAGCTCCACGGCTGCAGCCTTACCCTAGCTGGGACCATTTGCGTCTTTTGGCTCACATATGTGAACATGTCGCTGGCAAACAAACGACAGAGAATCCGGGCCGACATGATTAGTCATAGAACCCAAGTGGCACATCTGTACAGAAACAGGCATACATAACCTAGCAATGCAGGTGTCGGCCTCAAGCGTGTGTAGACGAGTCATAGCAAGCTACAGGGACTCCATTACGCCGTGAGACATAAATGCCATCACTGCACGTAGACGAGTTGTAACAGGCTACAGGGACTCCATTACACTGCGAGACATTTCCCCGAAGGGATAGACACAGCAGCAAAGAAGGATACATGTCGGCCAATCAATGTGTCCGGAGCAGTAGCAAGCTATCAAGGCTCGGTGCAAGCACAAAGAGGCAGTTTCCCGTAAAGAGTACTACTAAAGGCACACGACTAGGTGTCGGATCCCATACATACCGTTGCACGTCACACGTACGCACGACATGCCTGATATGCATAGATACAACTATGGCATCACAACATAACCATACAACAACACAACTTTTATTTAAGAGGCCCAGACGAGCCTTGGATAATATATTCTTACAGGTAGGGGTCACATGACCCGACACTCAAGTCATTCAAACAAGTTCATACAAACCAAGCCGAAGCATAAAGCTGTCTGACTACAGAGAGATGAAAGGGTAAAAAGGCACATGGCCTCACTATCTACAGCCCGCCACAGGGCATAGGTCGTAGCTGGGACACTAGCTATTCGGCATTTCGACATCTAGATAGAACCCACCTGATGGGTCCTGGGTCTCATCTACAACATTTATTAAGAAACCGTGAGTACAAACGTACTCAGCAAGTCTTTAAAACAGACCTAGTCTATTCATGCTCATGTATCAAAAAGGGGAGTGGTGGAGTTTATGCAGCAATGCCAGCATTGACTCATGGCTAACCTATACTACACAATTTTAACTCTTTGTTTACTTTTTAGATATTGCACACGAGTCCAGTAACTTCATGACAATACGCCACCATGGATTCACTTCCCACTCCTGGGAGAGTTCCATCCATGGTACTCACACTTGTCTTGATATTTTTGTGAGTATCCATTTGATTATCTATGAACAGCATAAGCTTTCCAAGTACACCATATATCCGAATAGTTTCATACCCTGCAGGGGTGTACTTCTTCACACACGCTCTCGCCACTTATTGATGTGTGCTCATAAAACCATGCACCTAGGCAACCTTCAACCGGAAGCCCGACGAGGGAGTCGGCCACGACCGTCAATCACATAAGACCTCTAGTCCAGGCTATCGCCTATTTGAGACTGAACCCGCACGGAAGTCTGGCCGAAGTTTCCGCTACGGCCCAAAACGATGTGCGCAGGGTTCCCAAGCCCACCATTTGGGTGACCCTTGGTACACCGTGCCACTGCCTACCAAGTCATAACCCACCCCTAGGGTCAGCGCTATACACGGCCTCCAGCATACTATAAACACCAGAAACTACTTGCAACTCCTGGACCAAGGACTAAGCGATTAATAAGTTGAGAGGGTCAATTAAGTATCCCAATGTGTGGTAGTAACTAGTATTGGATCACAAACACGGAACTTAGTTCCTAAGAACGGTCCTAGTGAGACAACCCGTTATGTACTCCTACATAACCTCTCAACGCTACCTTTACCAAATCGGGTTCATCATAAGCTTATCACATCGGAACATCATGGTTTCACTCCACTTCATCACCCAGATGAAACAGACCTGACACAATTCTAAGCATAGCAAGCATAGCAGGCATGGTAAGCTAGACACATCATGGCACAAGCATCTACCGGTTATGCAAGGTTGCAAGGTTTAGCTATTTACTGTGACAATGACAGGTCATGCAAAGGAATAGGTTCATCTACCGTGTATGACATACAAGTGAACGTTTTTCCTAATGCAATAAACAAGAGCGGGAGCGAGAGAGTGGGATATTATCGGAATGATCAAGGGGGGTTGCTTGCCTTGCTGGGTAGCGGGAAGGTTCTCTCCTTCGTTGGAATACTCGGGGGTATCCTCAGAAGCAGGGCCTACCGCAATGCAGATAAATAGCATTCAATACACGCAACTGCAACAATATGATGCATGATCATGACATGGTAGCATGTATGGATGAGCTAATGCAACTAGTGTCCAAGTTAATTTGAAGTGAGTTTGAATATAGGTTCAAATTCGTTCTTCATTTCAAATTCCATATGCTAACCTATTAATAAATGTCAAGGTTCATCTACATAGGTTGCTCTAACATGCATGATAATAGCACCACTCGATTCATTGGATTCTTTTGATAAATTTTCATATATAAATTATTTTTGTCTGATTTACAGATTAATTTATATGAATTTTTAAAGTTTTAAACAATTTCTGGAATTATTTTAAAACTGGAAAATGAAATATAAAGTCAGCCTGACGTCACTATGACGTCAGCTGGTCGGCTGACCAGGCCAGGTCAAACCTGACGTGCGGGACCCGCACGTCAGTGACACGGGCCTAAATCCCACGCTGACCAGGGTTTGACCCGTAGCTGGGGCCCACTGGTCAGTGACTGGGGGGCTAACTAATCAGGGGGATTAGCCTCTGATGGTCGGCCACGTCGGCGCCCATCGGAGCGGGGCCGGCGGCGACCAACAGCACGGCGGTGACGCGCCGGAGTTGCGCCTCCGGTGACCATTTGGCGCGCGGAGGGTATCGGGAGGTAGCCCGTGCACGCGTGCATCCAACGCTGCAGCATAGGGGGCTCGAGGGCCACCGGAGCTACGGTCGGCGACGACCCGAGCGGCGGCGAGCTTCGGGCAGCAAGGGGAACGGCACCTACGGCGAGAGACGGGCCGCTAGAGGAGGGGGAAATGGAGCAGGGGCTCACAACGTGGTTGTTGGGGGAGACGGCGAGCTCGGGGACACGCGGATGACCTCGAATCGCCGGTGGGAAGCTTTGGCGATTTGTGGGGAAGAAACGGCGACGGCGCGTCGTGGAGGGCTCCCGGCGTCGACTGGCTTCACGTGGAGGACAAGGAGGTCGCGGCGAGGCTTTTGGCAGGCTTAGAAAGGCGCGGGGGCGGCTAGAACTACGGCGACGTGGCGGAGACGAGCTCGGCCATGGCGAAGCAGAGGAGGAAAGAGAGCGAGAGAGAGAGAGAGAGAGAGAGAACGAGGGAGAGAGGGAGAGGAGAAGAATGCCATGGCGAGGAGGCCTCGCGCGGGCGCTCTCCCAGCCCTCCAGACCGGCAGCCAGGCAGGGAGGAGGTGGCCGACGTGTGCCCGCGCGTGGCGAACGCACGCCCCTGTCCTCCTGGCGAGAGGACAGGGATGACAGGCCATGGGCCAGATGGGCCGGTTCCCCCCTAGGCCTCTGCTTTCTTTTTTTCTTTTTCTTCTGGTTTTTTCTATTTCTGACATTTGTTTTCTTTTCTTTTCAGGTACAATTGCTTTGATAACATATCCCAATTATTTTATAATATCAAGTTTGAATATTTCAAACTCCAATAAAAAGTTTCAGGATATTTTGAAATATAAAATAATGATAATGCATTATTTTGCATTTTCAGAGGCTTTATCATTTATATTTAAATTGCTATAGTTGTCTAAATATTTAAAATGGCCCCTGTTATAATCATGTCCATATTTATCAGACATAGGGAACATTTTGTAAGGGTATTTTGGATTTGTTGAGTTTTCACAACTTTGAATTAATTTGATTCAAATATGAGCTTGGGGTTTCTTTTAGTCCCCATTTCATGTTGATGCAATGATGCACACACATGCTATCCTATGACATCTAGCTAGGGATGTAACAGACAAGTAAGCGACGACTGATTCAGCCATCCGGGTCAAGACGACCCTGCCCGCCAAGGCGACGACAACACCGGCAACGTCTCGGCCTGCTACCGACAACCAGCAGTCGTAGAACAACAAACGCAAGAACGACCAGCCGGATCCCCGCTACGGGAGCCGGAAGGCCAATACCATCGAGGAGCAGGAGCCGGCTGCCCAGCCTTCCAGTCAGTGCTAGCGCACTGGCAAGGCTGCCTGGCAGCCGAAGCTCACCTTCGAGCAGATGCTCGACGTCCCCTGCAAGAACCACTTGGGGGCCAAACCCTCTACGCACAAGCTCCGACAGTGCAGCTTCTCATAGCGATTGGCTCGGGAGACGGCCTTCCAGCTCCTCCCGCACCGCCTGCCCGCGCGCCGCCCTGGCCCAAGCTGCCGCCCCGGCGCCGGCTCCAGCTCTGGCCCAGAACGACGGTCGTCTGATCGACCAGTTCCCTAACCAAGACGGTTGTTACGTCGTCTTCACCAATGAAGAGACGAGCAAACACGCTCAACGCCGGCTCCACCATGAGGTGAACGCCACCATGTCGGCAACTCCCCAGCTCATGAACTGGTCGGAGAAGCCGATCACCTAGAGCCAAGCGGATCATCCCGCCGTAATGCCAAATCCCCGCAGCTACGCCCTGGTCCTCGACCCCACCATTGCCACCGAGAAATGCACTTGCCGCTTCAAGCGGGTGCTGGTTGATGGTGGCAGCAGCATCAACATCCTGTACCTTGACACGATGCACAAGCTGGGGCTGAAGATAGAAGACCTACAGGCGAGCCGGACGGTCTTCCATGGCATCGTGCCTGGAAAGTCCTGCTCCCCTGTTGGCAAGATCATGCTCGACGTCCTCTTCGGCGGACCCGGACACTTCCGCCGTGAGCCAGTGTTGTTTGAGGTCGTGGACCTCGCGAGCCCTACCACGCGCTGCTGGGCCGGCCGGCCCTTGTCAAATTCATGGCGGTCCCCCATTACGCCTACCTCAAGCTCAAGATGTCGGGCCCCAAGGGAATCATCACCATCACGGGCGACTACAAGACGTCAATCAAGTGCGCTCGAGACAGCAGCGCTCTAGCCGAGGCCCTAGAAATCGCCGAGGAGAAGCGGTAGCTCGACCGGCTCGTGGCCTTGGCCGCTAGCTAGCCGGTCATGTCGGCTCCCCCCTCGCAGTCCGCCGGCGAGGCCTCCTTCCAGCCGTCCAAGGACACCAAGCAAATCCCGCTCGACCCGGCCAACCCGACTCAGTGCGTCACCATCGGCTCCCACCTCGATAGCAAATCGGAAGGCGTGCTCATCGACTTCCTCCATGAGAATTGGGACATCTTCGCATGGTCCCCCAAGGACATGTCGGGTGTTCCGAGGAAGTTTGCCAAGCACAAACTACACATTCGGCCGGACATCAAGCCAGTCAAGGAACCCCTGTGCTGCTTCTCCGTGGAGAAGTGGCATACCATAGGAGAAGAGATCGCCCAGTTGCTCGTAGCCGGGTTCATCATGGAAGTGTTCCACCCGGACTGGCTGGCCAACCCAATCCTAGTGCTGAAGAAGAACAAGACCTGGTGCATCTGCATCGACTACACTAGCTTGAACAAGGCGTGTCCCAAGGACCCATTCGCCCTGTCGTAGATCGATCAAGTCATTGACTCCACGGCCGACTGCGACTTGCTGTCTTTCCTGGACGCCAACTCCGCTAACACCAGATCAAGCTAGACCTAGAAGACCGGCTCAAGACCTCCTTCATCACGCCCTTTGGGGCCTACTGCTACATCACCATGTCCTTTGGCCTGAAGAACGCAGGCACCACCTTCCAGTGGTGCATGCAGAAGTGCTTCCTGCCTTAGATAGGCAGGAACGTCCACGTCTACGTCGACGACATCGTCATCAAAACCAAGAAGCACTTCAGCCTCCTCGACGATCTCCGGGAGACCTTCGCAAACCTGCGCGAGTACAAGATCAAGCTCAACCCGGAGAAGTGTGTCTTCGGCGTCCCATACGGCCAACTCCTGGGTTTCTTCGTGTCCGCTCGTGGCATCAAAGTGAACCCTGAGAAGATCAGCGCGATCGAGCACATGCCCAAGCCGACCCGGCTCCGCGATGTCCAGAAGTTCACCGGTTGCCTTGCCTCGCTCAGGCAGTTCACCAACCGGCTAGGGGAGAAGGCCTGCCCCTCTACGGGCTCCTTTGCAAAACGGCTCTGGTCGAGCCGGGTCACACCAAGAAACCAGGCATGTTCGATTGGCCCAATAAGGCAGACGAGGCCTTCCGCGGCCTCAAGAAAGCTCTCACCCGCGTGCCCATCTTGGCTGCACCGGCTGAGAAGGAACCACTGCTCGCCTACATCGCGGCGACCACCCACGTCATCAGCGTTGTCCTGGTAGTCGAGCGGCCAGACGAGGGCAAGTCCCTGCCGGTCCAGTGGCCCATCTAATACCTTAGTGAGGTCCTCTCCACGTCCAAGCAAAACTACCCCACTACCAAGTCCCTGCTATGGCGTATACTTCGCCGCCAAGAAGGTCAAGCAATACTTCCAGGAGCATACCATTACCGTGGTGAGCATGGCCCCGCTCGGCAAGATCATGAGCGGCCGGGATTCCATCGGCCAGATCGCCACATGGGTCATCGCCCTCGCCGATCATGAGATCCGGTACGAGCCAAGAACCGCCATCAAGTCACATGTTGGCGGACTTCCTCGTTGACTGGGCGGAGACGGAGTTCGTGCCACCTCCCCCAGACTCCACGCATTGGCGTATGCATTTTGACGGCTGAAAAATGAGGACCGGCCTGGGTGTAGGCATAGTCCTCTCCTCCACGAAAGGTGACCAGATCAAGTACGCCCTCCAAATCCACTTCACAGCCTCCAACAACGTGGCCGAGTACGAGGCCATCATCCATGGCCTCCGGCTCACCAGGGAGATCGGCATCAGGCGCATCCTATGCTTCGGTGACTCCGACCTCGTGCTGTAGCAAGTCTCTGGTGAATGGGATGCCAGGGACGCTGACATGGCCAACTACCGCTTCCTC
This sequence comes from Hordeum marinum, assembly GCA_022496015.1. Lineage (NCBI taxonomy): Eukaryota > Viridiplantae > Streptophyta > Magnoliopsida > Poales > Poaceae > Hordeum > Hordeum marinum. Next base: position 315,789,978 of record CM039678.1, read on the forward strand.
ATACAACAGCTCACCGACTCCTTCGAGGGTTGTGAGTTTCATCACGTCCCATGGGCGGACAACGAGGCGGCCGACGTGCTGGCGAAGATCGGCTCCACCCGGCAGGCCATCCCAGTCGGCATCTCCCTTGAGCGGCTGCTCAAGCCATCGATCAAGCCTTCCCCAGAATCGGAATAATCTTCGTGTCGGCAGACGTTGCCGGCCCATCGGCGGCTCCGGCTGCCCCTTCGGCGTCTTCACCACCGGCTCCCGCAACCTTTGCCGCCATGTCGGCACCAGTTGAGTCGGCTACGCCTGAGGCGGTCGGCTCCAATGCGGCAGAGCCACCTGCCGACATCAGCCCTCCAAATCATCCCCCTCTCGTGGCCCTTCGCCATCTGGAGGCTGGACATGGTGGGGCCCTTCAAGACAGCACGAGGCAGCATGATGCACTTGCCGGTGGTTGTCGAACTCACCAAGTGGATCGAGGCACGACCGACCAAGAAACTAGATGGCCCCATGCCGTCCGGTTCATCGACGACATCACGGTTCGCTACGACGTCCCTCACAGCATCATCACAGACAACGACACGAACTTCACCAAGGGCGCGCTCGCACGTTACTGCTCCAAGCAAGGAATCTGGCTCGACCTGGGCTCCATCACTCACCTGCAGTCAAACGGTCAGGTCGAGAGGGCAAACAGCCTCATCCTGTCCGGCATCAAGCCCCGGCTCGTGACACCGCTGGTAAGGTCGGCCGGCTGCTAGATCGACGAGTTGTCAGCCATCCTTTAGAGTCTCAGGACCACCCCCAACCGATCAACCGGCTACACTCCCTTCTTCCTTGTGTATGGGTCCGAGGCAATCATCCCTACTGACATCGAGTTCGACTCGCCTCGGGTTACCCTATACACGGAGAAGGACGCAAAGGAGGCAAGAGAAGACGGTGTCGACCTACTCGAGGAAGATCTCGAAATGGCCTTGAGCCAGACGGCAATCTACCAGCAGAAAATCCAGCACTACCACAGCAAGCGGATCCGGCCACTCTCCTTTCGCGAAGGGGACCTGGTCCTCAGGCGGATCCAGTGGACAGCCGGACAACACAAGGTGTCCTCCCCATGGCAGGGCCCGTTCATCATCACCAAGGCGCTGCACAACAATGCATACTACCTAATAGATGCCCAGAAGCTGCAGAAGCGCAAAAGAGATGCCTCCGGCAAGGAGACGGAGCGCCCATGGAACGTGGCGCTCCTCCGCCCGTTTTACTGCTAAAAAGACCAATGTATGTATGTATCCCTACACTTTTGGGCTTATGAATGCAATGGGTGCCCCAGGCTGGCTCCTAGGGCACGCCCTGCTTCGCTTCCCTCAAAGGTTTCCTTGCTCACCGGCTCACCGGCCCGGATCCTCGGCCCGAGGGCTCGCCGGATGGTCCTAGGTCACTTTGCTCGAAAATTGGCTAAGTAGTGTGAGTCAGACAAACCCTCCCACCCCTCCCAGCTACAGATCTGGCTCCTAGTTGTCCGGCTCACGGGGCTCCAGGGCTGCAAGGCTTAGCTCACATGAAAGATCAATCGAAAAGAGATACCGGCTAGGCCCAGCCGGACCACCGCCTCACCTCTGCCACTCTACTTATCCCGAAAGGCCCTCGCAATTCCTCAGTTCCGAAACGGCTCCCTCAAGGCGAACACCCCGACCCAGCTATAGACTGGCTCCCGGCTGTCGGGCTGGCAGGGCCGAAACCAAAGGGGAAAATGGGGGGATTGAAAAGAACCAAGAGGGCGAAAAAGGATAAGGACAAGCCGGCACGAGCAATAAGGCAAACACAAATATTCACAATGCAAATGTTAAGACAAAAGTGTCCCATGGCCAGCACGGTTCATTACATAACACCCCCAGTGGGTGGACTCGAGCCTACCTTGTAGGAAAGAAAAAAGGAAGATAAAGGCGTCCGGGGGCTCAGGCCACCAGCGCGTCGCCAGCCGGCATGCCTCCAGCCGGCGCGTCGCTGGGCGGCTCGACTCTCGCCTCGGAGGTGGTCGCGGCCTTCGGGTCAGCCTCCTTGGCCTTCGAAGCGGCCTCCATGGTTCCGACCGTCTCGCCGCTCGAGTCGGTGCTCTTGTCAGCAACCTCCTCGTCCGCTGGGCCTTGCGAGATGCCGAAGGAGTCTTCAGGCACCGACTCGCCGTCCTCTCCAAGGGCTGGCTAGAACTCGTCCGCGTCGACGTACGACGCAAGCTCGTTGTCCCGGTGGACAAGGGCCGGCTCACGGGCCTCCTCCTCCTCGGCTGGCTCGTCCCGCATGGTGGCTAGCCGGCCCAAGTCCACGCTGCGATACCACAACATGACGAACCGGAGCGCCATCTATGCACTGGCTCGGGCAGTTGATGCCTTCCAGGCCTCGAGCCGGGCCACGCCCTGCTCCAGCCACAAGGCCACGCGGTTCGCTAGGGCTCCCCCGCAGCACGGCCACAGAGCAGTGATGATCTCCTTCCCGGCCGTCTTCAGCTGCTCCATGCTCCGCTCAAGGTGGTTCAGCCGGTATTCGATGGCGACCCCAAGCTCATCCACGTCCCACGCGGCGTCCTCCTCGATGGAGCGCCCGCGCTCCCGAAGGTATTCCCGGTGCTCCTTGATGGCGCGCTCAGCGCGGCGCTGAGTTTCTAGGAAGCGCCCTGGGAGAAAGGGGAATAAGAGGAAAGAAAGGCAAATCAAACACAAGAACCAGCAAAAGAAAAAGCAACCGGATGGAGAAGGGAAAAACGGACACTTACCTTCAATGGCGTCGTCCACCCCGATGGCGAAGTTGAGAGCCGCCTTCCGCTCCGACGCGAGCGCCACCTCCGATGCGGCAAGGGAGCCCCTGACCTCCTCGAGTGACCTCTCGAGGTGGGTCTCCTCGTCTTGGAGGTCGGCGGTCCTCCGAGCGGCGTCAGCCGCCTCCTTGACGGTCGTCTCCTTGGCCGCCACCTCCTTCGCCAAGGCAGCCTTCAGGCGGTCTTGGGCCGCCTCCCCATCAGCCAGCAGTGCGGCCTGCCGGTCTTTCTCCTGCATGGCCGCCTGGATGTCTTGCGTCAGCCGGTCCCGCTCGGAGATGAGCCCGGTCTTCTCTTCCCAGAGGGCGGTCAGATCGCCTGCAAGACGAGGCAGGCGTCAGCCGGCTCTCGGGGGATGCGTACCCCTCCCGCGAAACTCAAATTACCTTGCACACACGCCAGCTCCTCCTCCAGGCGGTAGAATCCGTGTTTGCGCGGTCATGGATGGCGACCGCCTCCTCGAACAGCTTCTGCCGCAAGGATTCCCCTCCTGTCACGCAGATCCAAAAATCAAGACATGCTCAAAGAGATCCGGCCCGGCTGCCCATTAGCCGGTCAGCCGGCCCGCATCTCGGGGGCTACACCCAATGGGTGTGCTTGTGCGCCCCCATTGAAAATGCTAAGACAAGGGCAACTGTGCTTACCTCCGCACACTACAGAGTGGCATCGACCGCCTCTACGAATCGGGCCAGCTCCTGCCGGCACCGATCCAGGACGCTCCCCAAGTCGCCGAACGAGGGGACCGGGCTGCCCGCCTGGGGAGCCGGAAGGGCCGGCACGCACGCTAGCACCTGCCATTCTCGGAGCACCTCATGCATGGTCCGCAGGGTCCTCCGGTCCCGACCATTGTTGCCGCCCCGGCTGGCCACGGTACCGGCCGCCAACGGCAGGTCCACAACGGCGAGGGTTCGGGAGTCTCCCCCCACCAGCCCTCCGACCGACGCCATCGCCGCCTCCACCTCCTGCCGCTCCGGCGCGACGATCATGACAGAGGGCGCCTCCACCTCCATGGCCGCCAGCTCTGGCGGCGCCTCTGATGCCGCCCCCGGGACCACCGGGGCCTTCAGCACGTCGACCCGGGCCGGCTCGGCCACGGGCGGTGTCACGTCCGGCACCTCCGTCCGGGACGCCTCGGGAGCCGGCTCCGCTGCCGCTGCCCTCGCTTGGGCCACCTCCTCCATGGATGGAGGCGTAGGCGGGTCCATGGCTGCCCCTCACGGCTCGCTCAACAGAGGCCTTGAAAGACAGGTCGATTCCGCCGCCGAGTCCGACGCCCGCGCGGGGTCCATGGACCTCCTCCGCCGCCCGCCACTCGAAGTCCCGGAATGCGACGCCCCGCCTCGTATTCCGGACTTTCAGGCTCATAGCTCTTCCATCCTTGGGGATAGCCTGGAGAAGTGCTAGTTCCGCCAACCACCCATTTTCCTCTACCACGAGCACTTGGTCGATGCCGTCACGAAGGAGTACCACGTGGATGTGGTCATGAAGGCAAATGACTCCCTAACTAGTTGGTTCTTTGAAGGACCACGGATGGAGACTATGATACTCGTAGTCGAGGCGGCTACGTGCAAGGCACTCCTACACCTTCAAGACATCATTCCAGAGATTGCTGACGAGCCGGCTACTCGCTACCTTCCCTTCAGGAAGGATGACCTTGGCGAGAGTTGGACGCTGATTCCGACCAAGGAAGATGGCACACCACTCAGGTTCTAGACCTACTTCATCCTCTCCACAAATAGTCTGGTTCATAACCTGATGAAGGAGTCCGTGAAGCTCCTCGAGGAATTTCACCACAATCGAGAGCTACTTTCGCAAGCCAAGACGAAGCAAAACAAGATCAAGAAGGATGGAGCCCCCGAGGGACTACCAGCTGTCGCTTATCGAGGAGGAGTACACCTAGCTAGTGATGCACCCACATGTCATCATTGCATGAGTGTGAAGGAATACCGTGAGCTCTTCACCGACCCGCCTGCAAAGCATCGTCGAGATGGACCTCCTCGGTCCCCGACCCCTTCGACCAAGAACGATGCCCGTTCAGATGATGAATAGGAGGAGGACCCATAGGAGCGTGACTACGAGACCGAACACTCCACCACCTGAGTCCGAGAACCCCTAGGGTAGGATCAGTCATGTACCGCTCATGCGAAGTCGAGTCCGTGTAATGGCTCATACGAAACCATGTGTGCTTGTTGTTTGTTTTGTTGTTTGTGTTCCGATCCAAGTCGCGCTTTTGCCTTAGGCAACATGTAAGCGACTCCATCGTCTATCTTAATGTATGTTGGTCCTTCGACCTTTGTTTTAACACACTTGCACTTGACCAACCCCCTTAGGTGCACTTTTCCGTTATTGCTTTTCCTCTCGTCTATCCTAGTTGTTTGACTTGGCTACTCCAAACAGGATGGTGACTGCTACCCGCAACAGCTCCTTCACCAACCCTGAAGCCGGCAACTCAAGCCAGCAACAGGGAGCCGGTGGGGCTGCTCACGCTAGAGACACCAGGAGCAGCCACAAGGCAACATTCCCCTGCCACCACCTCCACCGGAGAACATGACCATAGCTCAATTTCTCCAAGTTCTCTGGGAGGAGCGCCAAGCCAACAATGCTGCTATCCAACAGATGGCTCAGGCCCTTGTGAACAACGAGCAGCAAGGCAGGAACAGCAATGGCCGCTCCATGTTGTCTGAGTTCATGAGGAACTCGCCCCCAACCTTCACCGAGACTACTGAACCATTGGATGTTGTTGACTGGATCCGCACCATTGAGGACCTCCTTGCACTGGTCAATTGCAATGAGGATCGTGAGAAGGTGCTTTATGCCTCTCACTGCCTCGGAGGTACCGCCCGAGCTTGGTGGGATGGATTCAAGGTCATGCAGGGAGAACGTGTGATCACTTGGAATGACTTCAAGGAAGGATTCCGCACCGCCCACATTCCTTTTGGGATCATGGCTGTCAAGAAGAGAGAATTCCGAGCGCTGAAGCAAGGAAGTGGCTATGTCAAGGAGTACCTTCAGAAGTTCAACCTGCTTTCAAGGTATGCACCTAAAGATGTCAGCACAGAGGCTGCCAAGAAGGAACACTTCATGGAAGGACTTCAACAGGTCCTGCAGTATCAGCTCATCGTTTGCGACTGTCGTACCTTCTTCGACTTGGTGAACAAGGCCCTCATGCTAGAAGACAAGCGTCATTCCATAGACAACACTCGAAAGCGCAAGATGATCAGCAAGGGTAGCCCTAGCAACGAGAAGCCTCGCCCCTGGCAGCCAGCCCAGCCAAGCCGACCTATCAGCCGCAGCAGGCCACACCTCCTACACCTTGTCCAAGTTACCAGCCTCAGCAGTATGCCAATCCCAGGTCAGCTTACAACAATAACAACCCCAATAACAACAACGGTGGCAGAAACTTCAACAACAACCCTGGGAAAGTCACTTGCTTTGGATGTGGTCAGTCCGGACACATCTCTAAGCTTTGCCCCAACAGGAAACCAGATGCATCGTGCCCCAATGCGCCAAACCAAGGTCAAGCCCGTGGAGCACCACCAAGGAACCCATCTCCCCGCAACTAGCCCAACAATGGCAAGGGTCGTGGGAATCACGTCACCACAAAGGAAGCCCAGGAAGACCCGAACGTCATACTGGGTACGTTCCTTGTCAACTCAACCCCAGCAACTGTATTGTTTGATTATGGAGCTTCGCATTCTTTTGTCACCCAAAAGTTTGCTTTAGAGAGTGGCATGAAACCTACACACTTGGGTAGTCGTATGTTGATACATACCCCCGGTTTAGTTATGAAGTCTGGGATAGGGTGTAAGGGAGTGAAGATTGACATCAACGGGGTAGACTTCCTAGCAGACCTTGTAGTTCTGGATTCACCCAGCTTGGATGTCATCCTTGGCATGAACTGGTTAACCAAGCACCAAGGCATGTTAGACTATGCCAAGAGAGTCGTTACCATGACCAATAGCCAAGGAGTGGAAGTCAAGTATGTTCCCAACCCCCCCCCCCCCTCCACTCAAGCCCCTTAGGCCAACTTTCTATCGGGGGTTCAGTTGGATCAAGTGCCAGTGGTATGTGAATACCCGGATGTGTTCCCTAATGAGCTGCCCGGGATGCCTCCTGACCGCGACATTGAGTTCATCATTGAGCTTATGCCCGGATCAAGGCCCATCTATAAGAAGGCCTATAGGATGGGATCCGAAGAGTTGGCTGAATTGAAGAAGCAACTGGCAGAGCAGCTCAGAAAAGGATTTATTCGCCCTAGTGCCTCTCCTCGGGGATCGCATGTTCTATTTGTATCAAAGAGGGACGGAACTATCAAACTCTATGTCGATTACCGTTCCCTCAATGAAGTCACGATAAAGAACAAGTACCCACTACCCAAGATTGAAGACTTGTTTGATCAGTTGAATGGAGCCAAGGTGTTTTCCAAGATCGACCTCAGGTCTGGGTACTATCAGCTGAAGATCAGACCCCAAGACATTCCAAAGATGGCATTTGTAACCCGGTATGGTCTGTATGAATACACGGTCATGTCATTTCGGTTGACCAATGCCCCTGCCTACTTCATGTATCTCATGAATAAGGTCTTCATGGAGTACTTGGACAAGTTCGCTGTCGTCTTCATTGATGACATACCTGTCTTCTCCTGTCTGAAGAAGAACATGAGGAACACTTGAGATTGGTCCTAGAAAAGCTTTGAGAGCACCAGCTTTATGCCAAGTTCAGCAAGTGTGAATTCTCGCTACATGAAGTTGGATTCTTGGGTCATGTGTTGACCGCCGAAGGATTGTTAGTGGATCCTGCCAAGATTGAAGCCATGACTGAGTGGCAAACCCCAACCACCGTGAAGGAAGTCAGGAGATTCCTCGGCCTCGCGGGTTTTACCGCAAGATCGTGGAAGTGTTCTTGAGCATTGCCCGACCCATGATCTAGCTTTTGAAGAAAGACAAGAAGTTCGAATGAACAGCTAAGTGCGAGGAAAGCTTCTAGGAGCTCAATAAGAGGTTGACCACAGCCCCTGTTTTAGCCACCCCCGATATTCACAAGGAGTTTGTGATATATTGTGATGCATCAAGAATCGGACTTGAAGGTGTTCTGATGCAAGAAGGGAGAGTCGTAGCATATCTATCTAGACAGCTATGTCCTCATGAAGAGAACTACGCAACTCATGATCTCGAGTTGGCAGCCGTGGTCCATGCCTTGAAGACATGGCGATATTACATTCTGGGGAAGCGATGTGAGATATTCACCGACCACAAGAGTTTGAAGTATATCTTCACTCAAAGGGAATTGAACATGAGGCAGCGAAGATGGTTGGAATTGATCAAGGATTATGACCTCAGTGTTCAATACCACCCCGGAAAGACCAATGTGGTAGCAGACGCCTTAAGCAGAAAGGCTTGTTCCTTGAATGCTATGATTAAGGAAAGGCTACCCGCCTTGTATGAAGAACTTGAGAGCTTCGGCTTGGAACTGGTTGCACCAGGATTCCTTGACAACCACAAAGCAAAGCCTACCTTAATGGATGATATCAAGGAAGCTCGGAGAGGACATGAGAGCATTGAAGGCATCAAGAGGAAGATCAAGGCAGGCAAGTGTGGGGACCCCGACTCATAAGCCGTGATCACCGAATGCACGTGTATAGTGATCCCAGAGATCAATGCTCACTGAACACACAGAATTTGAATAATAAGAGTCTTACATCCACACTTAACGTCTTACACAAATAATGAGCATGAAGGTCTTAGTCTTACATAGGTAGGGCCACACGGCCAAACACTTAAAATAGAACAAGAAGCGGAATCTTGGTTGAAAGCGTGAAACCATGCCATCTGCCTTAACCTACAGGCATTCTGACTGGGAAGCGTCCTAGTTCGCATGTTCGTCTCCAACGAACTCTTCAACATACTCATGTTTTTCCATGCCTGGTCAATTAAATAACCAGTGGCAAGCCAATGAGTACTTTGAATGTACTCGCAAGCAACCCAAGTTGTGGAACAAGGTAACTGTGATGCATGATATAGCACTAGGTAGGTAAATTTGTAGAAAGCTAATTATGTATGCAATGACATGATCAAGTAACTAGTGAGCATGCATCAACAACTAGCAGGTATCCATTTGAACAAATGACCGATGTCATCATAAGCTGGGGGTTGAACACCTCGTGTTCATTCATCATACTAAGTCATCGGACTTAGATTACTTTCCATGCTAGTCATCAGACTTAGCTCAAGTACCATCTTTGTCTCCAACACACCCACACACATCAGTTTGTGAAAACACTTGGACATAGCACAAGAGTGGTCATCCAACTGTCCTTGACCGTGGACGTGGCTATTCGAACAGTTTTACACTCTACAGTGGTTTGCACACTTTACCCACAAGACTCGAGGAACTTCCGTGTCATCCACGACTCGCGGTATATAACATACCCGAGGTAAGCACCCGAACAATGCCTTTCCTCAAGCGATACTAAACAAAGCGTCCGCTCGATTGGTACCCAGCCCTCATCATGTACATCACACGAGCCTTGCTCTAATCGTACCATCCATGAGGGGACAAACGGTGTGCCCGGTGCCTGTGAAGACAGCGCATGATCATACATACCGGTACGACCCCGTATCGAGAGTGACCACACCACTCCCGCCACTAGTAATGTGGGCTCCTTGCCAGTACCCACCAAGGTAATCAACAAAGCCTCGTCCCATAAGGGGTATCATGGTTGCGCATGTAAGGTTGGAGTAACGGTTGCAACTCACACCAATCCGTTTTCGAAAACCACATCACTCTCTTGTCCTGGCACACCACTTCTTTCTCAAGTGGTCACCCACCTCATCACATCTCCCTCGGGCATTAGTGGCACCCGACGGGATTTTCGAAAAATTCTTTGAATCATTACCCCTTATTTCCATCACCATGCATAAAGTCACATCCCACTTGCGTAGCATCTACTAGCATCCTATCTACTCCCACCCGCATAACCCTCATAAGGTGGTAGGATCATGCCTGATGCAAGTGTCAATGGTAAAAGCATCGGGGGCACCCCACCGAAGGGGGAGCACCACAAAATGATCAATCATTGAAACAACAAGTGCTATATGACATGCTTGAAATTTTTTCTTAACATGGTTAAAGGGTTGCTTGCCTTGCTCAACAAAGTCTCTCGGGTCTTCGAAGTCTTAGGTCCAACTTCTTCGTCAACAGCGCAATCTATCGTCGCGACAAAATAACGATTAAAATAAGCAACACACAAAAACAGAGCACTCAACTACTTATTAAAAATGCTAATCTATTCTGATAAATACCCAATGTCATACCAAAATATTCTCCTAGGGTTATGTTGTGAAAAAGATTTTAGAAATTAAATAACAGAGGCAAAAAGGTGCCCAAATATAGGTTTTAAAATAAAATAGTACTAAAAATAGTTTCAAACATTTTTACAAATGGCATTAGTAAATTCTATGAATTACTCTAAGATTTTAGGTGCAAAAAGTTTTGTCATAGGATTTTATTTGGGGCCTGTGGGATTTTTGCAAAATTCCACGGGAAAGAAAAAAGATAAAGGAAAGGAAAAGGCCATTGGGACCTGGGCCAGAGGCGGCCATAGGCTGGGCCGGCCCAGCTGGCCAGCCAGCCGGCCTCGCGTGCGGACAGGTTTAAACCTGATGTGCGGGACCCGGCCATCAGCGACCGCGAGGGAGAGAGAGGGCGCGGGAGAGGGAAAGAGAGGTCAACAGCTAGGCCCCACCTGTCGGGTTCTTCTCCCACCTCGAGACAGGGAGGGGAGCTACTTACGGGCAGCAACACGGGGCACGGCGACGGTGGACGATGGTGGGAATGGGCTCGGGGAAGAGTCGCCGGTCTCCTGGAGGTGGAACGGAGGTCGGAGGTGGCCAGAGTCGCCGGCGGCGAGCACCCATGGTGGAGGTGGCTTCAGGAGGTGCTCACCGAGTCCGATTCAGACTGCAAAGAGGACGGGAAGGAGGGGGGATCGAATCAGGAGGGCAAGGGAGGACCAACAGGAGAGAAATGGGGGCCGGAGAGGCTTCGTCCCGGAGATTGACGGGGAGATGACCGTGGCGGCCCTCGGTTCGATCCCAAGCACAGAGACGTCGGGGGCTCTCAGGGGGGCTCAAGGAGGTTTCTGGGGAGAGAAGAGGGGGACCAGAGGGGAGAGAGGGGCCCGGGGCCCTTTTATAGGTGGGGGCGAGTCCACCGAACGCTGGTCCGCCGGCGACCTTGGGGCCGAGGCTAGAGGCCACGAGAGAGAGACGGCGAGCCAGGGGCGTTCCTGGGGTTGGTCTAGTCTAGAGGGAAGAAAGAGAGAGGGAGAGATGCCCGCATGTGTGAGCTCCCCGGTTGGCCAAACCAGGCGGCGCCGGGCACGCGTGTGGGAGGGCGGAGGAGATGGGAGAGAGAGGGGGCCGACCGCTTTCCGTGTCATGGACGCCGAGGGCGTCTCAGGGGACACGCGGGGGAGACCCAAGGCTGTCGGGGCTGGCCATTGGGCGGCAGCTACAGTGCGGGAGCGCACTATATCACGCTCCAAAGCGTGCGTATGGCCGGCATTGCCGTGGTATGCACGCTCTGGGTTGCCCCTCTTTGTCCACTAGCTGCTGGAGGGCCTGGAGATGCTCTTTGGATGCTGAGGAGCTAGGGAGAGCTAGGGAGAAAAAAAGGGGAGGGAGAAACTTCTGCCAAGGTGGACCAGGGGTAGAAATGGGGGTTTTACCCCACTTCCCTGTAGAGACCTTGCTAGGGAGAGTTACTGGTGGTGCAAGGCACTTACCAGAGGCTGTGGTAAAAAGTTGGGGCCAAGGGTAAAAGAGAAAGGGGTGAAAAAGCTGATTTTACAAAATCACCAGAAGGTGTTTGATGGAGTTTTGGGCAAGATGTTACCATCTTACTGAGATACTTACTAGGGTCAAAGGCTAGGTAGAAATGAGAGGATTCACCAAGTTTGAGCTCAACTGGGAAAAGTTGACAATGGAAACTTGATAAACCCTAGAAATCAACAGAACTGGGCTTCTGTAGATCTAGTGATGCTAGGATTTTACCCTTGATGCGCCACATAGTGCATCATCACCATTTGGTCATTAGAGCATGCCTACAAAGTTTGAGGCCAAGGGGGAACACTTCACAATGTAAAGTTGCTCAAATTTGAGTCTGGACAGGAATGGTTTGGGGATAGTTTGATGAACCAAATCAACTTGGATTGAGATGAAACTTTGCAAGATCATCACCCATGATAGTGTTGACTTGCTGGAATTTTCCTAGTGTTTATTGAGGATATTTCTTATAGAAATATTCCAAAAGTTTGATCTGAACAGAAAAAGGGTTTTGAGGGGTTTTGCCTATGATCTGATCATGCCCTTGTGTTGAAACTTATATATATGGGAAATATATGTCCATTGAGTTTCTCTAAATTTTATCAAATATTTTTAAAGGATTTAAATAATTTTTTCCTATGAAAAACCATTTCTGGCCTTAAGAAAAAGTCTTTACATAAAATATAAAGATAATCTTTAAAAATAATATTTTGTGGTTTTGGGAAGTCCCATATATAGTTGGTTTGAAGTAAAGCCTTTGGAAAAGAAGAATCCAACCAATTTGAGGATTTGCAGTGCAAACCACATTTCAGGGGGTTTGGAAACTTAATTTAAATAAATCATTTTTGGTTGAAAAAAAATTGATAAAACTAGTCTTGGGCGCTATTCACATGGCATGATCATTAGGCAAGAGGTTTGGAACAAGGAAGATGAATATGAAGTGGAATAGAACCTAGTAGTGCCAAATAACACAATCATCAAGCAAGCAAACAACATAGCAAACAAGCACAAGCACTTTGAAAAAAAAATTAGTTGGCTCAAAATTTTGTAAACCCAAACATAACAATGTGCTACAAACACAAGGTGTGACAGCAAGGCCCCAGGATTCTCGGCGGATGAACAGGGAGTTGTATGGTTCGGTACTCGCATTTGCGTGTCCAACAAGGAGGAGCTCAAGAACATGATCTTGCAAGAAGATCATGACACTCCCTACTCCATCCATCCTGGAGGGACCAAGATGTATCAAGACCTCAAGACAAGATTCTGGTGGCATGGCATGAAACGGTAAATAGGCACGTTTGTTGCTAAATGTGACATATGCCAGAGAGTCAAAGCTGAGCACCAGCGACCCGCTGGACTATTGCAACCTCTCAAAGTGCCTGAATGGAAGTGGGACAAAGTTGGGATGGATTTCATCACCAGTTTACCAAGGTCAAGCAAAGGACATGATTCCATTTGGGTCATTGTCGACCACCTGACCAAGGTAGCCCATTTCATTCTCGTCAAGACAACCTATGACGGTAACAAGCTAGCCAGTCTCTACATCGAGCGTATAGTGAGCTTTCACGGAGTTCCAAAGGAGATCGTGTCGGACCAAGGCACCCAGTTCACCTCAAGATTCTGGAAGATGTTTCAAGAAGCTATGGGAACTAAGCTCTCCTTCAGCACTGCTTTTCACCCCCAGACCAGTGGACAAACTGAACAAGTAAACCAGATACTCGAAGATATGCTCCGCGCTTGTGTCTTGGCTTATGGAGCCAAGTGGGAAGATTGCCTACCATTCGTCGAGTTCTCCTACAACAACAGCTATCAGTCAAGTCTTCAGATGGCACCATTTGAGGTGTTGTATGGGCGCAAGTGTCGTACTCCCCTCAACTGGTCAGAGACCAGAGAAGGATTGATTTTCGGACTGTACATCCTCCGCGAAGCCGAAGAGCAAGTTCAACTTGTCTGAGAACGTCTGCAGACCGCCAAATCAAGACAGAAGAGTTGCGCCGATTCTCACCATCGAGAAGTGAGCTTCAACAACGGAGACCATGTCTATCTTCGAATCACGCCTCTTAAAGGAACCAAGCGTTTCCACGTCAAGGGAAAGCTTGCACCTAGATTCATAGGCCCCTTCAAGATCACCACAAGACGAGGAGAAGTTGCCTACCAACTAGAGTTACCTTCCGAGCTATAGGATGTGCACAACGTCTTTCATTTGTCACAACTCTGGAAGTGTCTGTAAGTTCCCAACCGCCCCGACCTCTACAAGGACATCGACCATCAAGCCATCGATCTTCAGCCAGACCTCACTTATTGTGAGAGGCCAGTTCGTATTTTGGATGAAGCTGAGCGTTGCACCCGAAGCCGCACCATCAAGTACTTCAAGGTTCAATGGAGCAACCACACTGAAGCTGAAGCAACCTGGGAGCGTGAAGATTATCTTAGATCGGAGTTCCCTTATCTTTTTAGCGCTTAGCCTAGGAATCTCGAGGACGAGATTCCTGTAAGGGGGAAAGGTTTGTCACACCCTGTGTTTGTATCACCTTGACATGTTTGGGTTTATAAAAATTGGAGCCAACTAAAACTTTTTCAAAGTGTTTGTGCTTGTTTGCTATGATGTTGCTTGATTGATGATTGTGTTATATGGCACTCCTAGATTCTATTCCACTTCATATTCATCTTCCCTGATCCAAACCTCTTGATCAATGATCATGCCATGTGAATAGAGCCCAATGCTATTTTCATCAAATTTTGTTTTAACCAAAACTAATTTATTCAAAATAGGTTTCCAAAAACCCCTGAAATGAGGTTTGCACTACAAGTCCTCAAATTAGGTGGATCCTTCTTTCCCAAAAGCTTTACTTCAAACCTACTATATATAAGACTTCCCAAAACCACAAAATATTATTTTTAAAGTTTAATCTTATATTTTATTTAAAGGCTTTTTCTTAAGGCCAGAAATGGTTTTTATAGGGAAAAATTATTTAAATGTTTTGAAAATATTTGAGAAAATTTAGAGAAACTCATTGGAAATATATTTTCCATATATATGAGTTTCAACACAAGGGGATGATCAAATCATGGGCAAAACCCCTCAAAACCCTTTCTGTTCAAATCAAACTTTTAGAATATTTCTATAAGAAATATTCTCAATAAATTCCAGCAAAATTCCAGCAAGTCAACACTATCATAAGTGATGATCTTGCAAAGTTTCCTCTCAATCCAGGTTGGTTTGGTTCATCAAACCATCCCAAAACCATCCCTGTCCAGAATCAAATTTGAGCAACTTTACATTGTGAAGTGTCTCCCATTGACCCCAAACTTTGTGGGCATACTCTAATGGCCAAAAAATGATGATACACTAAGTGGTGCATCAAGTGTAAAAGCCAAACATCAATAGATCTACAGAAACCTGATTATGTGGATTTCTAGGGTTTAAGAAGTCTCCATTGTCAACTTTCTCCCCTTGGGCTCAAACTTGGTGAATCCTCCCATCTTTACCTAGACTTTGACCCTAGTAAGTATCTCAGTAAGGTGGTAACATCTTCTTGCCCAAAACCATACCAAACATCTTCTGGTGAATTGGTAAAACCTTTGGTTTCACTCCTTTTCCTTTTACCCTTGCCCCCAGCTTTTTACCACACCTTCTGGCATTGCCCAAGCACCTCCAGTAAAAACCCTAAGTCCTCAGGTCACTGTTTGGTGGGATAACCCCCCCCCCCCCCATTTACCCCCTGGACAGCTCCATTTCTACCCCTCTCACCCTTTCCTTCCACCCTAAGGCACCCTAGATGCCTCCCTTAGGCCCTAGGCTTTGTTTTCCTTCCCTGGAATGCTCTGGGCACAGGTGGCCACGTAGAAAGTGCCAAGGGCATGCCTTGGCATGCAAGGCTCGCGCTCGGAAGTGTGCTACAGTGCACACCCGCACTGTAGCCGCTGCCCAATGGGCGTTCACGACAGCCTCGAGCCGCCCCACCTTGTCCCCCCGGTCGGCCTTGACGTTCGCGATGCGGCAGGCCATCGGCCCTCTCCTTCCCCTCTCCCCTCCCCTCCTTCACGCGCGCACGGCACCGCCCGAACCGTCCAGTGGCAGCGCTCGTAGGCGTGCCCTCCCTCGCTCTCCCTCTCTCTTCTCCTGGGCACGGACTGAGTCCACACAGCCCCCAGACATGGCCCGGCTCGCCCCCGTGGCCCATGGCGACGCCCTGGTCCTCACCGGCGCACCACGTCCACGGTGGACCGGCGGCCCGTCTATTTAAGGCCTCCTCGCTCCTCCTGCTCCTCCCTCCTCGCTCTCCCCCTTCCTCCGCTTCTCCCCCGTGCCCAGCACACTCTCCCCTGTGGTCGGGAGCCCTCTCCCGCACCAAACCCTCGCCGCCGTCGGCCATCTCCCCTCGCCGGCATTCCCCTCTCCCCCTGGTGACCCCGCGACCACCCACCGACGCGCGGGAGCCCCGCGAGCATGCTGGTGCCCTTCATTCCCGTCGCCGTGGCCTGGAGCCCCCCTTCGGTGAGCCCCTCTGCTACTTTCGCGAGGAGAGGGATGATAGGTGGGGCCCACCTATCATCCCCTCGGCCCCCCTCCTCTCTCGCTGGCAGGCAGGGCCCGCGGGCAGGTTTAAAACAAACATGCCACGCGCGGCGCCTCGCCTGGGCCGGTTTCGGCCGGGCATTTTGGCCCGAGGGGCACACTAGCTTTTCCCCTTTTTCTTTTATTTTGTTATCTTCCAAAAATTCCACAGATCTGAATATTTATCCAATGTCCATATTTCTTCCACATTAAATCTTGAAATAATCTACAGGATTTAATAGTGCCATTGGTAAAAATGTTTGAAAATATTTTTAGTACTATTTTATTTTAAAACCTATATTTAGGCACCTTTTTGTCTCTGTTATTTAGTTTCCAAAAAAATCACAATAAAACCCTAGGAGAATATTTGTAGTATGACATTTAGTATTTATCAGAATAGGTTAACATTTTTTATAGTAGTTTGAGTGCTCTGTTTTTGTGTGTTTCTTATTTTTATCGCTTTATTTCGCGATGATAGCTTGCGCGGTTGATGAAGAAGTTGGACCTGAAGACTTCGAGGACCCCTGAGACTTTGTTGAGCCAGGAAAGCAGCCCTTTGACCATGAGAAGAACCCATTTTTATTGCATGTCATATAGCACCTTACTTTCATCATATTTGATCATGTGGAGTAGTGACCCCTTCGGTGGGTTGTTTCCGACACTCTTACCATTGACACTTGCATCGGGCATGACCCTACCACCTTATGAGGGTTATGCAGGTGGGTGTAGTTAGGATGCTAGTAGTTGCTACGCAAGTGGGTTCGAGATCTGTGCACGGTGATGGAAAGCTTTTCAAAAAACCCGTCGGGTGCCACTAATGCCCGAGGGATATGATGATGAGATGGGTGACCACTTGAGAAAGAAGTGGTGCAGCAGAGCAAGTGAGTGTGTGTGTTTTCGAAAATGGATTAGATTTAAGGTCTGCTGACCGTCCCAACCTTACATGCGCAACCACGACACCCCTTATGGGACGGGGCTTTGTTGATTACTATGGTTGGTGCTAGCAAGGAGCTCGCATTACTAGTGGCAAGAGTGAAGAGGATACTCTTGAGATGGAGTCGTCCCAGAGTGGAAGGTCATGCGTTGTCTTTACAGGCACCGGGCACACCGTTGCATGCCCTCATGGACGATACGAGTGATGTATGTCATGAGGGATGGCACCAATGAGTGGACTCTTTGTTTAGTATCACCATGGGAAAGGCATTGTTCGGGTCCTTACCTCGAGTATTTTATATACCGCGAGTCATGGATTACACGGAAGTTCCCCAAGTCTTGTGGGTAAAGTGTGCAACCTTTGCAGAGTGTAAAACTATTTGAATAGCCGTGTCTGCGGTCATGGACACTTGGAGGTACTTCTTAAACTATGTCCGGTTGTTTTCGTGAAACTTGGTGTGAGTATGGATGTCATGGGGACATAGAGGTCACATGAGCTAAGTCTGATGACTTAGCATGACGAATGAACACGAGGTGTTCAACCCCTACTTATGATGGTACCCGTAACTTGTTCATATGGATATCTGCCTATTGTTGATGCATGCTTACTAGTTACTTGATCATGTCATTTGCACTCAAAATTAGCTTTCTGCAAAATTACCTACTTAGTGCTATATCATGCATCATTGTTACCTTGTTCCACAACTTGGGTTGCTTGCGAGTACATTCAAAGTACTCATTGGCTTTCCACTGGTTATTTAATTGGCCAGGCATGAAAGAACAGGAGTATGTTGAAGAGTTCGTTGGAGACAAACATGCGAACTAGGACGCTTCCCAGTCAGAATGCCTATAGGTTAAGGTAGATGGCATGGGTTCACGCTTTCAACCAAGATTTCCACTGCTTGTTCTATTTAAGTATTTGGTGTGGATGTAGGACTCTTGTTATTCAGCTTCTGTGTGTTCAGTGAGCATTGATCTTTGGGATCACTATACACATGCATTCGGTGATCACGACTTATGAGTCGAGGACCCCACACCGGCTCCCCTCCGTCTACCGGACGCGGGCACCCATCGGCTTCGGGGACTACTGATGGGGTTATTAGCCCTAGGTAGGCCAAAGAAACGGGGTTCTCCCCCCTTCCGCTTCAAAGGAAAACTACGCGGCCGGCTGCCTGGCCGGCTGGAGGACGGTCGGCTCGAGCTGCCGCTGGCTGGCGACACGGACGGCTGGTCATGCAACCGGCTTGACCCCCAGCCTGCTGGGCACGGCCGGCTGCCTTCCGGGCCGCCTCCTCCATTGACCCCAGGGCGGACGTGCAACGTCCCGTCTCCATGCGCGCGGGTATGACGACAAGACATGATCGCCACGATGGGCGGTCATGTGGGCAGCGTGGCCGCTAACGCACTGGAGCGCATGGCTACAGTCCGGTCGTCCAGACCGCTGACCTTGGTGAGCGCGACCGGGCGGGGAAACAGTGCCAGCACGCCCTCGCCCAGTCGATTACCTGCCCCGGCGTGGCTACAGTGCAGTCGGCCGTACCGGAGACTTCGGTCGGCTGACGCTAGACGACGCCTCCCGGGCGACCCGTGCCACGGCAGGTGGGCGAGGGCCAATCGTAGAGCCGGCTGGCAGGCCCTAGTAGAAGACAGGACCACTCAGCCGGTGGACCCTATAGACAACGAGACGGCATGAAGGGCGGGACCCCCTGGCCAGCCAGAGAGACTAGCAGTCGGGTCCCCCCAGCCCTGTACTTTAGAACATATTATAGAGCCGGGGGGTTGGCCTATAAAAAACCCCAAGCCCCCCATGCAACAGGGACAGACGATCATTCGCATACACCCACATAGAGCTTTCCTCGCATACCATCACTAGCAACGGAGGAGGACGAGTCGGCTGCTCCTTCATCCTCCTCTAGACACAGCTCTAGGAGCACCCCTATAAACACAACTATCCATCTAACTAGACCTAGCAGGACTGGGGGTATTACCTCCGATGGAGGGCCCTAAACCTGGGTACATCGTGTGTCACCATCGCTTGTGCCCAACCGCGCACCTGGAGCCCGTCGGCGTCCTTCGGCCCCAACCACCTACGATAATCCTACAAGAAAACGACGACACCTTCGTACTCGGCAGTGTTGTTCGTCGATCTCTCCCAGGGAAAGTGCATCTGGACCACATATTTGAGGTGCTCTCCAGTGGGTGCCACAAGCAGCACACCGGCACCAGCGCCTTGCAGTGAGAAAGCTCCATCAAAATACATGATCCATTCTCGATCAATCTCCTTGCCGGGGAGAGTTGACTCTAGAATCTCTTCATCGGGCGTTGGGGTCCATTCTGCAATGAAATCTGCCAAAGCCCTGCTCTGAATGGTCGGAGTGCTTTCAAACTTAAGACCAAGCTTGATAGTTCCAGGTCCCACTCCACAATCTTGCCGGTAGCTTCTGGGTTTCGCAATATCCGTTGTAGTGGGAAGCGGGTGACAACGGTGATCTCATGTGCTTTGAAGTAATGGCGCAGCTTCCTCGAGGCCATAAGAAGGCTGAAAAGCAATTTTTGCACGCCACAATACCTTGATCTAGCCCCTTGCAACAAGGAGCTGACAAAATAGACTGGTCGCTCCACCACCTTCTTCTTCTGGTCTATCTTTGTAAACTGCGCAGATCCTTCTTTGCCGGCACTAGACCCTACCGGGGAACGTCCTGGCTTGTCGCTTGGCGTCCCTGCTATAGCTGCTACTTCTTTGTCAACCTCTCTTTCAGCCACTAGTGGAGCACTCACCACTTGATTTGTCGCCGCCAGGTACAGCAGCAACGGTTCTTGTGGTTTTGGCGTGACTAGGACAGGCGGAGAGGAAAGGTACTTCTTCAAATCCTCCAACGCCGCGTCCGCTTCCGAAGTCCATTTCATTGGACATGTCTTCTTCAAGATTTTGAAAAAGGCCAAGGTGTGCTCAGCAGATTTTGAGATGAGCCTACTCAGAGCAGCAACACAGCCGGCAAGGCGTCGCGCGTCCTCGACTCGTCTTGGTGCCTCAATATGCTCAATTGCTTTGATCTTGTCGGGATTTGCTTTGATTCCTCGTTGAGACACAAAGAACCCAAGAAGCTTGCCGGATGGGACACCGAACACACATTTCTCGGGGTTGAGCTTCATGTTGATCTTGCGCAGATTTGCAAATGTTTCTTCTAGGTCTGATATGAGTGTGGCCTTATCCTTGGTTTTGACCACTATATCTTCCATGTAAGCTTCCATATTTCTCTATAGCCGGGGTTCAAAACCAATCTGGACCGCTCTTGCAAAGGTAGAACCAGCACTTTTTAACCCGAAAGGCATGCGCAGAAAGCAATACGTATGACATGGGGTGATAAATGCGGTCTTCTCCTTGTCTTCTTTGGCCATGAAAATCTGATGATAGCCTGAATAGGTGTCAAGGAAAGACAATAAGTCACAGCCGGCAGTGGAGTCCACAATCTGGTTGATGCGCGGCAAGGGAAAAGTATCTTTGGGGCAGGCCTTGTTGATGTCTGTGAAATCAACGCATAGCCTCCACTTCCCATTCGCCTTGTGCACTACGACTGGATTGGCCAACCACGTAGGATGAAGTACTCGTCTGATCATGCCAGTCGCTTCCAACTTCTTGATTTCTTCGGCAATAAACGGTTGCTGCTCCAAAGCTTGCTTCCGAACCTTCTACTTGACGGGGAGTGCGTGTGGACAGATGGCAAGGTGGTCAGTCACCTTCCCGGGAACGCTGGGGATATCAGATGGTTGCCATGCAAACACATCAACATTCGCCCGTAGGAAGGCGACGAGCGCGCTTTCCTATTGTTGTCAAGGGTGGAACTTATGGTGAAAGTTCCCCCCGTGCCATCCTCCTTGGCGGGCACCTTCCTGGTTTCTAGCGGAGATGCCTTGGACTTCTTGCTCTTGCTGGTGGAGCTCTCTGGCACATCGTCGATGGGGGCGCGCTTGCCGGAATGTGCGCCAGAGGCCTTGACGGTCTTCTTCCCCCCGAGAGCTTCAGCGGCAAGAGCAAGTACCTTGGCGGCACGTGTTACAGCTGCCCCCAGTAGAGTTTGTCGACGCAGATAAGTGTGCTTTTCTTGTTGGAGTTGATGGTAATGACGCTCATTGGTCCGGGCATCTGCAGCACGTTGTAAGCGAAGTGGATAGCCGTGATGAACTTGGCCAGTGTCGGACGGCCGAGAATGCCGTTGTATGGCAATGAGATCTTGGGGACGTCAAAAACGATCTTCTCCGTTCTGAAATTGATGTTGCTGCCAAACATTACCATCAGCGTGACCTTGCCTTTCGGCTGAGTCCTTCCCGAATTGACCCCTTGGAATGCGCATGTCGGCTCGAGATCTTCGTCGAGAATCTGCAGCCTCTGAATGACATAGGGAGAGATTAGGTTCAGGCTGGCCCCACTGTCGACTAACATCTTTGTCACCTTGAGGTTGTGGATTGTTGGCGAGACCAACAACGGCAAGCACCCAACCACAGTTATGCGATCAGGGTCATCCTCGACATAAAAGATGATAGGAGTGTTGGACCATTTCATAGGTCTCTATGCGTCAATAGAGGGCTCTGCCGCATTAATCTTGCGTGCCCAGTGTTTAAGTTGGCAGTGAGAGGAATGCAACAAGGATCCTCCTTCTATGCACATCATCTCCGTAGCCTTATGAAACTCATGCTCACTAGACTCATCGTCCTCTTTGACATCATCATCTCCTTCTTGCTTGTCGTAGCCACGGGCTAGCCGGTCTTTTTGTTGCTTAGGTTTGCCGCGGTGACCTCCTCAGACAACACGCTTCTTGCTGGACCCCTCATCACCATCCTGACACTTCTCCTTATCTTGCCTCTCGCATTCGGCCCTTTGCTTCTCGGGAAGCTGCTCAACTTGTCGGCAGTCTTGGAGGTCATGGCCTTTGGTGTGATGGATCTTGCAATACTGCTCGCCGAAGTCTTCTGGCTTGCCGGCTGCCGCCAGGGCGTGGCAGGAGGCGCACCCGGCAACATCGCTGTCGGGGTCATCGACCTTGCATTTCTTGGCAGCGCCGGGGTTGTCGGATGCCTCGACAGCAAGCACGGTCTTGCCCTTGTGCTTCTTGTTCCGTCGTCGGCCCTTGTTTGCTGGGACAGCGGTATCCTCATCTTCAGAGTCGACCTCTGCATTGGCATCTTCGTAGTGTTGTCTTCTTCCTTCTTCGGCCCGAGCGCACTTGTCTGTCAAAGCATAAAGCTCGGCGACATCCCTAACTTTGTTCATTGCCAGCTCTTCCCGCATCCTGCGGTTGCGCACGTTCTGATGGAACGCGCTGATAACAGGGGCAGGGTGAACGTCTGGGATGTTATGGTGCATGCGGCCGAACCTCTGGATGTACTTGCGTAGAGTTTCGCCTTCCTCCCGGGGGATGATGTGCAGATCGCTCTCCTGGCTAGGAGCTTGATGACCTCCGGTGAATGCGCCAACGAACTCATGATACAGGTCCGCCCAGGAAGTGATGGACCCCTCCGGCAAGTGCATCAGCCATGACCTGATGTTGGGATTAAGCACCAACGGGAAATAGTTCGCCAATATCTTGTTGTCGCGGCCCCCGGCAGCCTACATCGCAATGGTGTAGATGCTCAGGAACTCTGACGGATGGGTCTTTCCGTCATACTTCTCCGGGACTTCTGGTTTGAGCATGCGAGAGTTGGGCCACTGTACTTGCCGCAGCTCATGGATAAACGCTGGACAACCCACCTCGTAAGGTAGGCTGGCAGGGTACCCCGACGCAGACCTGTCCATAGTGGGCCTCGCGTGCGTGTCCGACTGGAGGCGCGCTTTCCATCGTCGCTTGATCGCGGTTCGGGTGTCTTCCTTGCCATGTTCCCGAAGAACATGATGCTGATCGCGGCGCGTCCGTGGATCAGATGACGTCGTTGAGTAACCATCATAGGCGTCGGTCCGTCGGGTCGGCGACCGGCGATGCTGTTGCGGAGGAGAGTGCACCGATGTCACGCCGTCTCCGGACACTTCACCACTGGTCTGAAGTGGCCCCATGGGCCGAAGCCTATCCGCGAGGCTAAGGAGGCTCTAAATGGTGGCTCTCCATTCGTCAAGCTTCTCCGCAGCAGGAGGGAATTTCATGAGTAGCTGCGCTCGCGCCACCACTTCCTCCGTTGTGGTCGGCACCGAGCGGCGGGAGGAACGCAAGGTGCTCTGACTCCTAACTGTGTTAGAAGGAGCACCGCCGCGGTCCCACGTTGGCATGCCACTTCCGCTTGCATGTTGGTCCCGTGCATCTTGGGAATGATATGCAGGGGCTTTACTGTGGGGACTATGAGAACTACGGGCACCGTGGCGCGGCTCTTCACGCGCGTCCTGAGAAGGTCACGGCGTAGGCGCCGGCGCGGGTGCCCTGGAAGATACTCTTCCGCCCCCGGAGTTCGTCGTTCCACCCGAAGGCGGCACCGCTCCATCCTGAGACCCAGGGGCACGGGGGTTCCCACCGTTTCCATGGGCGTCTTCGCGGTGAGCATCACCGCTTGCTTGGCCTTGGTCATCGGAACATCGCGGAAGTTCCGAACATCCGTCTCCTCCTCCTCCACCCGCGTCCACGCCGTCTCCCATGCGCACAGATACAGGGACGGCGAACGTGGATGGGCCAACTATTGTCAGGCCCTTCTTCTTGGGGGCCATGGCGATGATGAAGTTGGGGTGCAGATTACCAGAACGGTTTAACACCACTCACGCCCCCCTACCTGGCGTGCCAAAGATGTCGTGGGAACGAACACCTATGGGATCACGGGGATCCCTTTCGGTTCGGCAGGGGGCGGGCTCGCACAAAGAGCCGGTCTGGTAAGCAGCGGATGGGGAGTTTTTACCCAGGTTCGGGCCGCACAGGTGCGTAAAACCCTACTCCTGCTTGGTTATATTGATCATGTTCAAGGATTCTAGCTACAGGGGCGCCATGAACGGCTGCTACGTGAGCTTGGTAACCCCAGTTGTCTAACTGTCGGGATGTCCGGTTGTCTAACTGCACAACTGTATGATTGTCCCCCCCATTCTATAATGCCTTGGGCCTCCTTTTATACTTAAGGGAATGCTAACAGTGGCGTACAGTGTGCACACGGGATGCACAATGCTACAATGCTATCGTACCTAACTCTAACGGAGTAGGACAAGAGCATTCAATGCACCGTTAGGCGCCTCAGTCCGTCGGTGGGACGGGACGGGGCCCGTCCCATCGGCGCTGCTTAGCCCCCTCCAATGTCGACGCCGCGACACGCGTCCAGGTGAATCGACACCTGGCCCGTGTGCTGGCGGTGCTTGCCAGGGCCTTGCCTTGCCGAGGGCCTTGTTTCGCCTGGAGATTCTGCAGCCCTTCCGGCAAGGTCCTGCTGGTAGTCTTGAGTCTTCTATGTTGGCACTTGATAAGTCTTCGCTAGGGCTTGCCACCGGGGAGGCTACTACCGCCCGTGCACGAGTAAAGGGGCACTAGATGGCCCAAAAACTCTAGTGCACTGACAGTCGTCCTGTCCAATCCTCGAGGGGGCGGTCCATCTTCTTGTCCTTAGTCCATCTAGGCAGTGCGAGATCATGGGCCTCGTCTTTGAATACAGGCAGTATCCAGCGGCGTGGGTAACTTTTATCTTATCCTTGCCCTTCTTCAGCAGCTAGGACTAGTGTCCATCGGTTTTTAACGTCGTCTTGCTCGGCCTTGATTTGTTGTTGTTTTATCTTGAGGCTTCGAGCATTGGCAATAACCTTCCATTGAAACATTCTTGATCTAAAGGATCTTCGGGGACGTTCAAATCTTCATCTCCAAGACTTCCCTCATACTCGGAAAGAGGGAGGTAATTACTGTTTTTGGAATCGTCGTGGTCTTAGGGTCCTTCTGGATCCATACACCCCTCCGCCTCCTCGGGGTTGTGTTCGGGAACAACAGGGTCGACAAGGCTCTCTGGGTTGTTTGGGTTAGCGGTTTCTTTGGCGCCTGCGATACTCTCTTTGCCCTTGTGTGCCTTAGATTTTTTGCACTGGCGTCTACGTTTGGCTGCACTCTTCCTGCTGTTTTTTATTAGCGTGTCCTCGTCACTCTTCCCTATGGTGTCATATTTAGGAGTGTCCACCATGTACACATCGTAGGTGGAGGTGGTTCTCCACTGTACAATTCGGGGAGGAGTTGGGTTGATATCTGCGTACGTATCTTCGACTTTGTCCGATGAGAAGTCTAGTATATCGATTAAATCCTCGATGGTGGCCACCAAGTGTGTTGTGGGTGGGAAACAAAATTCCCTATCATTGACCTCAGTATCACTCTGAGCGTGGATCGAGGTCATGTCGTATGTGATTTCGAAAGCTTTAATACGTGCCAATACGTTGCATAACATCATGCTACTAGCCGGACTAGTATTTAGAAACTTGATGGAGTTGTTTATCAACACATTCGCATGAATAGTGTGCCCAACCAGGGTTAACCCCTGATCTCTAGATGCGCTGCCCGAATCCGTGCTCATGGCCGGATCCCTAATAGATATCACACCGAACACGAGGTCGAGGTGAGGACCCGAAGTCGACGCTTCAGGTTTTCCGGGTTCATCGGATGGAACCAAGAATCCAGAGAGGATCAGATTGGGCGTGACGACGTAATCTAGACTGTCAAACTTAATTCCATGCCCTAGGGCGAACCCTATGACCTGATCGTTAATGCTATTGTTGGTGACCAAGCGAGCCACCGATCCTTCTAGCGACGCTGAAGTGGAACTCTCAATGAAAGCACCAATGTCAGTACCAAAACTGGCAGATCTCGGGTTGGGGGTCTCGAACTGTGGTTCTTGGATCGATGGGTTACAGGAGACTGGGGAGGTGATGTTTATCCAGGTTCGGGCCCTCTCTAAGGAGGTAATACCCTATGTATTGTTTTGTTTGTATGATGATGATGTGTCAAGTACAAAGTTGATCTTCCTCGAGATCGTATGTGATGGTTTAACCCTAAGGGCTATGATTGTGTATATCTACCCTACGGACTAAAACCTTTGGCTTATATAGATGCGAGGGGTACCTAGAAGGGCCGGTCCTGAGATTTTTTGGGCCCGGGGCGAAACTAAATTTCGGGGCCCTTAATAATAATCAATACACGTATATATACAAAAATATTTTTGGTGAACACTTCATATCTATGTCATTGTGATCTTATAATTAGCCCTATATATATACTCGTTCTGCCTGATTTAACTGACACCATTTGTATACAAATTTGTACTAGCTTAGCACTTCTTCCACGTCACTTAATTCGGGATGGAGGGAGTAAAAAATATATGAAGATCTTTATCACAAGACATCCTTGAAAATATAAAGACATGTTAATTGTCAAGCTTATTAGAACGATGGAGCATAATTATATGGTTTCAGGTACCGAAGGTTCAAAGGCAATGACTCCATGAATACTGCTAAAAGAAATTTGATCCAAAATGTATAGTTGTTCTTGGACTGCTTAATGGTAAGATTATTATTTATTATTCTATAAATAGTAGTATCCAAGAAATTGAGATAAGAGGAGCAAATCAATAAAATGATTTGCAAAGTATTCTTCATAGATAAGAAATCAAATCTGCAGCAATGCAAAGTTACTCCTAGTAGTTGTGCAAATTTATTGTATCCTACAATTCAACCCAAAACTACTCGCCACGATTTGCATCCAGAACATCAGCCTGTTCTTAATCTATTTGTGATCTACATCATACAAACCTTGTTCCCAAACTGTAGAAGCATAACGGTTAGTGATACGTACAGCGAAAGACATTGACCTGGCAGGCAACGCTCAAATCTAGAAACTACATGCCGGTGCGCCGCCGGATCCGACGCGCAACCATGTTTCTTTGGGTCTCCTCCTCGAGCTAGTGTTAGGTTAACTGTGGAGATCTCATCGCTGGGTGGAAAGGCTGCGCATGCTAGTGCAATTTTCCCTGGCGATCCCGGCCTACGGTCCAGCTTTTTTTAAGGGGATCATACGCTCCAGATACATACATCAACTTAGCTATTACTACTTGGGGTAGGTGGAGCGATCCAGTACAGGCCCAACAACCTTTGGCACTCAGCGATCAAAGAGGAATGAGCACTAAGTCCCCTGAAAAAAAGAACGAAAGCACTACGACGCATGTACGTGTGTGCTCGCCTACACTGCCGTGCGTACGGTACAGGCTACATGATAGTGACCCCTCCTGCCCCCCCCCCCCCCCCCCCGCGGACCGGCCCTGGTACCTAGGGTTACATAACATCAGTTACATCATGGAAGATACATGTCAAATCTTTCATCCTATCCTTGGAGTACATGCCACGACTTGAGAAGTTTTCATCTTAAACACGACGTCGTCATAATTTTCGGTTCTTCAGATATGGTCGTAGTTCGGCACACTGTCCGACCCATATGACAGCTCGGCAGCCCATGGACCCCTTAGTCTAGGACTTTATCATTTAGTAGCCTTGTATTGTGTGTGTTGTTCAGGATCATCGATGCCCCGTTCTTCACTTGCAATAAGCGCCAAAGTGTTCTCATCACAATTCCCAGCAAACTGATATTCACCATCCTTAGTAACGATCATCTCGCATAGTGACTTCCAGCCTTACAACACTTACCTATAACCTCATGTGATTATCCTCTTTATGAGATAGATGAAGAAGAGCTTTGTGCCGAACCAAGAGGTGTGCCCCCAGTGAAGCGTCGTGCTGATGCCTGTTTTCTAGTATCTCGGTTGGAGTTGGTGGCTGATGTAGGCAATGTTGCAACAGGACGTGTGGAAGTAGCTGATGTACATGGTGTTCATGATGAAGATCGACCTGCAAAAAAATTAGTTCCCGCCAATGCCCATCGATTCTGGACTTTACGTTCAACTTTGCAAGTAAGATGAAATATACGAGTGATAGTCCTTTACTCCTTATACTCTAAAATGGTCTAAACCTCTCTGTTTAACTCCAAGGCCGGGCCAGTATAATCCGAGGCCCTGTGTCAACCTTAAAAATGAGTCCCTATCTCATTCTAAAAATAAAAAATATTACATATGCTTGTAAAAGACATGATTGGTGACTCATCTAAATTCTTGAAGCACTATATAAGATAGAAATAAAACAAAATTAAAGGGATGTGCATCATTGATCTATTGAAGTATTGAAAGAATTGCTAATTTTGGAAAAAAAAAAAGAAAGAACTGATAATTTCCTAGTGATTATTCAGGGTCAAACTATTATAGTGCTACTCGTGTCGAGAAGAGACCTCACGACCTATCTCCACCGAATTGGCGACGTCTTAGCCGATCGTGCCGCGTAGAGGAGGTCAAGAACATACGAAGGAATGGCAGCTTGGTGCTCGAGTCACGATAGTTCTCCCGTCAATAGAATAATCGATCGTCTCTCAGTATTAATTCTATATGCTCCAGTAGCCTATGATGGGGATATTGAAAATTTGTGAATCTAAAGTTCACTGAAATAAATGTTTCATGAAGGATGCTAAACAGAAAAGGTGCTATCGAGCAAAAGGTGCATTGGGATGCATGCATTGACCTGCCTGTCCTAAAGTACAGACTTAACAACTGACCTAGTACACACAACAACACACTTAACAACTGGGCTAGTACACACAGCAGCACATATCCTCGTTTTGGCCTCGGTTTTTTCCTACGATGCAGTTTGGACTGGAAACACGTTTATTTAACTGGGCAGCGTGCATGCGAGCACTGACGGATGAGGAAGGATCGTGAGCGACACATGCCCACCAGGCAGAGTCGCGAACACAATTGCAGGCCAGCGCCCAGCGGGATGCGGCCGAGGTTCCGGCACTATCCCTATTCCCTTCTAATTCCTAGCATCTTGCATATAGTCTTATAGAAATTCTTTTGGGCCCACAAAATTTATGGGCCCTGTGCGGGCTGCACAATGTGCACAGCTATGGGCTCGTCCTGTTCAACCCACCCATAAAACATGCAAGCATAGCTTCATCATCCTCAACAATACCGGATATAATCATGCTAATTTGTAATTCCTGATAATATTCCTTTACACAATGTTTTCTTTATTACAGCCCAAGTGCACCCGTTGTCATTTTGGTCATGTATTTCATGTGGACCTCCATGTTTTGCGTATGTGGTTTGAATGATTTAATTTTGCGTCATGTCATTCTTGCATCATGGCATCATAAGCATTCATCATCATGTTGTTGTGTGCACAAGGGTGTGGTGATGTGTTTGTGGTGTGGTTAGAGTGTTATGTGCGCTGAGAGCAACCATGGGAGTGAGGTGTGCATGTGGAGTTAAAACTCCCTTTCCCATTTTTTTGCACCAATGCAAAACCCTTTTGCTCTCAATTGTTTTTGGCATGAGTTGTAACTTGCCCAATAAATCTTTTAAAATGTTCTGTTGCTTAATTAAATTGTTTAGAGTGGAGTAAGTGAGATATTTCATTTGTTGCTACTTTTGTCATTTTTTTGTCTTTTAATAAAACAGCAGGTTATATTAATAAAAGTATTTAATTTGCTTTGGCTAAATTGGCTAGTTATTTTTTAATTAAATAGGTGCATTTAATGTAGTGCCAAAATATTTAGGTTTGCTAAAAAATCCTTTTATTTCTTTGTGGGGCTTTTGTTGATTTCGTTTTGTTTTAAACACAAATAGGAAACCGTTCTGTTTCGAGGGAGAGAGAGGATTCTCAGCCACCTGGGCTTTGCCTTGGCCCAGCAGCGCTAGCCCAGCGCTCCCGTAGGCCTAGCTAGCCCCCTCACGCGTTTGTCGTCCCCTAGCTCTGTATGGCAGAGCATCCACCGGTGCCACATCATCCCCCTTCGGTGATTTGACAGTCGTCCGGCGACCTAGCTATCTATAAGTGGTGCCTCCCGTGCCCTAGGTTATCCCCTCGACTCATTACTCCCTTCTCCTTCCCCGCCACCGCAGGTAAGCCGCGTCCCAAGCCATCACCATCACCATGTCGTCGATGCTCCAGCGGAGCTCAGCTCATGCCCGGAGTTAGCCCCCTCGCCACATCTCCATCGCTCTGGTGCACGGGAAGGGGTCCTCCCCATGCTCCTCTTCTTCCTCGGCAGCTCGCGGGACGCCAAGGAGCGGATCGCCGTCGTCTTCTTCCCCTTCTTCATCTACGAATCGGTTGTAGGAGCGGGCCGAGCTTCAACCGATCGCCGTCACCTTCCCAAGCCCCTTCCGGCACCATCTGCTTGTCCAAGGTAGGGTGGTATGGCCCCTCTCTCCTTTCCCCACGCCCTCTTCGTTGCATGCAACTGTGCGCGTAGATCCGACCGTGTCACCGTCGCGCTCCCACAGCTTCGGCCAAAGCCTGCATTTTTTCTGTCGTGCGAACTGTTGTGTGTTGCTGCTGGCATGCCTGTGCTCCCCTCCGCGCAGATGTCGTTGCTGCATGCCTCGCATCGTGTCTTGCCTCGCCTAGCATTCTCCCGAGCCGAGCCAGTGCTCGAGCTCGAGCACAGCTCCGCTCCCGCAGCCCTGCTCGTGCTTGAGTCTTGCCCCATGCGCGTAGGTGTGTTAGAACCAGGGGAATGGAACCCCCAGGGACCCCGCAGCTCTCGCCGGTGCTCCTCCGGGCCGGTGGTCGCCGCCATTGCCGCCGGCGACGGGTCTTCTTCTCTGCTGCGAGGAAGGCCTCTGTTTCTATGTTATGTTGCGTGTTGCCCATCCTTCTGTCAGATGTCGACGAGTAGCACAGTGGTAGCAGCACCGGGGAGCGACCGAGAGGTCGTGGGTTCGATTCCCCCCTAGAGCCTTTTTATTTCGTTGTGTGGCGCGGGATCTGGTGTGGCTGCGGCCAGATCCTGTGTGCGTGCGTGCTTGTGTGGTGTGTGACAGTGTGTGGGTGGATCCTGTATGGCCAGGGGATCTATGTGTGGCCATGTGTGTGTGTGTGTGGCTGTGTGTGAGTGTGCAGTTTGTGTGTGTGTGTATGACAAGTGGACCCTGGCCCCACTTGTCATGCCCACAGAGGGGCCCTGGCTCACTGCCAGGTGGGACCCCTCCTATTTTCTATTGTTTTATTTTTAATTACTTTTTCTTGTTCTTATTTTTCTTATAGAAATAAATCCCGCATTTGGAATATGTCCAGATCGTGACATGGGCATTTTTGGCAGTGGCCCAAATAGGAAACTTTTGACTTATAAGTTGTTTGTGATTTTGGTGCTATCTGTAATTTAGAGTTGTGGGCAATTTATCTACAGCATCATAGGGGTGTGATATATGGATCTGGGGTAGAAAAATCCCAGGAATCCATTGGTGTGATTTGTTTTAGCTTTTGAGCAAGTTTTGCAAAATGTCACTTTGTTCCAATATGCCATTCTGTCATTTTTGTAAGAATTAATCCATACATGCTATGATAATTGTGTCAACATGTAAGTTGTAGGTTTTGTTAGTATTTTGCCATGGTATTTTCTTTTGACATGATAAACTTGCATATAAGTGGGATTCTTGATCCAAAGTAGCTAATAAAATGTTGCTGATTTCAACATGCTAGATATTTCTAAGTCTGAGAATCAGTTATTATTTTTATGCCATGTTGAGTGGATGCTACCAAGTGTTTTGTTGAGTTTTAGCTCAACCTCCGTGCTAGTGTTTTGTAGTAGATATTGTCCTCTACCATCCTGTTAATTTTCATGCCATGAGGTGGTCTCTAGCATCATTGTTTTCTGCTGTCAATTTGCTATTAGCTTAATTCAGATTTCAGGAAAACTGTGATTTTCACTAAGTCCCTAGAATCTGTTTCATTATGCCTTCTTGTGAGCCTCATGCTTAGTGATCTATGCTTCCTTTAAAGTTTGTGTAGTTGGATTATTTGATAAGCATGATATGTAGTTTTTTGTACATACTTTGTTTGTGGTTGGAGACCTCTTGTAGCTCTAGATATTTGTTGTGCAATTTGCTATGTTGCTGTTTGGGGCAGAATGCGTGTGGTGTTGTTTTGTGACTTGTGAGAGCTATGCTCCATTGTTTTGCTTGATCTTTGGCTATATTGTGATTGGTTTTTCATTTCCTAACAAGTGGCTACCTTGGAATACCAAGGAATAGTCCATGGCCTTCCTTGTCTTGTTTTTTGTCATCGTACCTTGCCGGGAGCATAGCGTGAGAACCGTTACTCCGTTTCCTATGTTTTACATATAAATTTGCATCGATTTTGCATGAAGCATCCATATTTTCCATGATCACGCATGTCTAAAAAAGTTAACATGAGGTTTTATCCAGAATTGTAAATAACTTAACTATTGCACGAGATACATGACTAGGTTAGGATGGCACATTAAATAGTTCAAATGAATCATGCATCATCTTATTTGTGCATTGCACCTTGGTTGTTTGTTTATTGTTGGTGTTTCTCTTTGGGTAGACGCGAGTGTTGAGCCTGAGTACGAGGATCCAGGAGAGTACAACTACGAGGACCCACCTCTTTGTCCCTCTGAAGAACCAACAGGTAAGATGATTGTACCCGGATCCCGACACTAATTTTGCTTTGATAGATGTCTCGCTCTTATTGTTACATTGGCATTACCTACCACTTGATTATCAAGCCTCCTACATTTCCATGATAGCCTATAACCCCTCCACTACCTAGCAAACCTTTTTGGCTAAGTTACCGCTGCTCAGCCCCTCTTATAGCATTCTTAGATGCAGGTGCAAGTTGTTTTCCATGTGATAACTGTTGGAAATATGCCCTAGAGGCAATAAATAAAGTGTTTATTATTGTATTTCCTTGTTCATGATAATCGTTTATTATCCATGCTATAATTGTATTAATTGGAAACATGGATACATGTGTGGATACATAGACAAACACAATGTCCCTAGTATGCCTCTAGTAAACTAGCTCGTTGATTGAAAGATGGTTAAGGTTTCCTAGCCATGGACATGAGATGTCATTTGATAACGGGATCACATCATTAGGAGAATGATGTGATGGACAAGACCCAAAATACAAACGTAGCTTATGATCGTGTCAGTTTATTGCTACTGCTTTCTGCATGTCAAGCATATGTTCCTATGACCATGAGATCATGCAACTCACAGATATCGGAGGAGTACCTTGTGTGTATCAAACGTCGCAACGTAACTGGGTGACTATAAAGGTGCTCTACAGGTGTCTCCGAGGGTGTCTGTTGAGTTGGCATGGATCGAGACTGGGATTTGTTACTCCGTGTGACGGAGAGGTATCTCAGGGCCCACTCGGTAATACAACATCACAATGAGCCTTGCAAGCAATGTGACTAATTGTTAGTTGCGGGATCTTGTACTACGGAACGAGTAAAGAGACTTGCCGGTAACGAGATTGAACCAGGTATGGAGATACCGACGATCGAGTCTCAGGCAAGTAACATACCGAAGAACAAAGGGAACATCATACGGGATTAACTGAATCATTGACATAGAGGTTCGACCGATAAAGATCTTCGTAGAATATGTAGGAACCAATGTGGACATCCAGGTCCCGCCATTGGTTATTGACCGTAGAGGTGTCTCGTTCATGTCTACATAGTTCTCGAACCCGCAGGGTCTGCACACTTAAGGTTTGGTGACGTTTCGGTAGTATAGAGTTATGTATGGTGGTGAACGAAGTTTGTTCTAAGTCCCGGATGAGATCCTGGACATCACGAGGATCTCCGGAATGGTCCGCAGGTAAAGATTCATATATAGGAAGTCCCAGTTTGGTCGCCGGAAAAGTTTCAGGCTCATCGGTAGTGTACCGGGAGTGCCGGTAGTGTACCGGGAGACCTCCGGGAGGGGTATTTCGACCCTAGAGGGTCCATGAGCTGTGGGAGAATAATAACCAGCCCTTAGTGAGCTGGTGTAACAGCCACAAAAGTCCCATGGCGCCAGGAGAAAAAAGGCCTAAAGAAAAAAGGTGAAAAAAGGCAAAAAAGGGAGAGTCCTACTCCTACTAGGATTGGAGGAGGAGTAGGACTCCTCCACCTTGGCCAGCCGACTCCTAGAGGGCCTTGCGCTTGTGCCAAGGCTGCCTCTCCTCTCCTCCTATATATACTGGTGGAATAGAGGGTTTTTGCACAGAATTTACGGCCACGTGCTACCCGTTCCACCGGTGCTCCTCTAGATCGGTTTTCCGCAGTGCTTAGGCGAAGCCCTACCGGAATAGCTCCACCACCGTCGCCGGAGCGCTGTCACGCTGCCGGTGAACTCTTCCTCCTCTCCACTTCATCTTGCTGGATCAAGATGGTGGAGATCATCATCAAGTTGCACGTGTGCTGAACGTAGAGGTGTCGTGCGCTCGGTACTAGATCGGAAGGATCGTGATCAAGGCCACGAGACGATCATGATTGGATCGCGGGACGGATTGTGACGAGATCGTGGGACGGTTCGTGATTGGATCGCGGGACGCTCGGCGATTTGGATCGCGATGAAGTTCGACTACACCAACCGCGTTTCTTAACGCTTCCCGCTTAGCGATCTACAAGGGTACGTAGATCAACTCCCCCTCTCGTAGATGCTCATCACCATGGATAGGTTTGCATGTGCGTAGGAAAAATTTTGTTTCCCATGCAACGTTCCCCTATAGTGGCATCATGATCTAGGTTGATGGTTCGATGAGATCTCGAGTAGAACACAAAAGGTTTGTGGGAGTTGATGCTTAGATTGCTTCCTTCCTTCGTCGGATTTGGTTCAGCGGTATTGTGAGATGAAGTGGCCCGGACCAACATTACTCGTACGCTTACGAGAGACCGGTTCCCTCGATGCAACTTGTTGCCTAGATGGCTTGCGGGTGGCAGTTTCTCTCACTTTAGTTGGATCGGATTCGACAAAGGCGGTCCTTGAGAAGGTTGAAAAGCAAATTATGTATCACCATTGTGGTTTTTGCGTAGGTGAGAATCGTTCTTGCTAGAAACCCGTAGCAGCCACGTAAAACATGCAACAACAATTAGAGGACGTCTAACTTGTTTTTGCAGGGTATGTTGTGATGTGATATGGCCAATTACATGATGTGATATATGTGATGTATGAGATGATCATGTGATGTATAGAATTTCACGACTTGCATGTCGTTGAGTACGGCAACTGGCAGGAGCCATAGGGTTGTCTTTAATTATTGTATGACCTGCGTGTCAATCATTAAGCGCTATGTAATGCTTTACTTTATCGCTAAACGGTAGCAATAGAAGTAGAAGCAGGGCTGGCGCCACAACCCCGATGGCGACACGTTGATGGAGATCATGGTGTCGTGCCGGTGACGATGGAGATCATGTCGGTGCTTTGAAGATGGAGATCTTAAGCACAAGTTCATGGTCATATCATGTCACTTATGAATTGCATGTGATGTTAATCCTTTTATGCACCTTGTTTTGCTTAGTACGATGGTAGCATTATAAGGTGATCCCTCACTTAAATTTCAAGATAAAATTGTGTTCTCCCCGAGTGTGCACCGTTGCGAAAGTTCGTCGTGTTGAGACACCACGTGATGATCGGGTGTGATAGACTCTACGTTCACATACAACGGGTGCAAGCCAATTTTGCACACGCGGAACACTCGGGTTAAACTTGACGAGCCTAGCATGTACAGACATGGCCTCGGAACACAAGAGACCGAAAGGTCGAGCATGAGTCATATAGTAGATATGATCGACATAATGATGTTCACCAATGAAGCCACCTTAACTCACGTGATGATCGGACTTGAGTTGGTGGATTTGGATCATGTGACACTCAGATGACCTAAGGGATGTCAATTTGAGTGGGAGCTTTAGTAATTTGATTAACTAAACTCATTATCTTGAACAATAGTCTAAATGAACTTTGCATATTTATGTTGTAGATCAATGGCTCGAGCAGTAGCACCCCTGAATTTTAATGCGTTCCTAGAGAAAGCTAAACTCAAAGATGATGGAAGTAACTTTGTTAACTGGGCCCGTAATCTGAGGATTATCCTCACGGCTTCCCAGAAAGCATATGTCCTTGATGCACCCCTTGGTGACCAACCAGAAGACATGACCTCCGAAGACGTTAAGAACGCTTGGGAGGCACGTACTGGAGATTACTCAATAGTTCAGTGTGCAATATTGTATGGCTTAGAACCGGGACTTCAAAGACGTTTTGAATGTCATGGAGCATATGAGATGTTCCAGGAGTTGAAGTTTATCTTTCAGAAGAACGCCCGGATCGAGAGGTATGAAACCTCCAATAAGTTATATGCTTGCAAGATGGAGGAGAACAGGTCTATAAGTGAACATATACTCAGAATGTCTGGGTATTCAACTCGTCTAGCGGAGTTGGGAATTGCCCTTCCGCCAGAGGCGATCACTGACAGAGTTCTTCAATCACTGCCACCTAGTTACAAGAGCTTTGTAATGAACTATAACATGCACGGGATGAACAAGTCAGTTGCCGAGTTGTTTGCGATGCTAAAAGTCACTAAGTCTGAAATCCAGAAAGAACATCAAGTGTTGATGGTCAATAAAACCACTAGTTTCAAGAAAAATGGCAAAGTCAAGGGCAAGGGCAAGAAGGGTAAAACCAAGAAGGATGGCAAAGCAGTTGCTACTCCTGCAAAGAAGCCCAAGCATGGACCCAAGCCAGAAACTGAGTGCTTTATTTTCAAAGGAACTGGTCACTGGAAGCGGAACTGCCCCAAGTACCTGGCTGACAAGAAGGCGGCCAACGGCAAACAAGGTATATATGATATACATGTTATTGATGTGTACCTTACTAGCTCTCGTAGTAGTGCCTGGGTATTCGATACCGGTTCGGTTGCTCACATTTGCAACTCAAAGCAGGAACTACGGAATAAACGAAGGCTGGCAAAGGACGAAGTGACGATGCGCGTGGGAAATGGTTCCAAGGTTGATGTGATCGCCGTCAGCATGCTCTCTCTTCGATTACCATCGGGATTAGTGATGAACCTGAATAATTGTTATTTAGTGTCTGCGTTAAGCATGAACATTATATCTGGATCTTGTTTATTGCGAGACGGTTACTCATTTAAATCAGAGAATAAAGGTTGTTCTATTTAGATGAGTAATATCTTTTATGGTCATGCACCCAATGTTAAGGGTTTATTCATATTGAATCTTGATAGTGATGACACACATGTTCATAACATTGATGCCAAAAGATGTAGAGTTGATAATGATAGTACCACTTTCTTGTGGCACTGCCGTTTAGGTCATATTGGTGTAAAATGCATGAGGAAGCTCCATGCTGATGGACTTTTGGAGTCACTTGATTTTGAATCACTTGACACATGTGAACCATGCCTGATGGGCAAGATGACTAAAACGCCGTTCTCTGGAACAATGGAACGGGCAAGTGACTTATTGGGAATCATACATACTGATGTGTGCGGTCCAATGAATGTTACAACGCGTGGTGGATATCGTTATTTTCTCACCTTCACTGATGACTTAAGTAGATATGGGTATATTTACTTAATGAAACACAAGTCTGAAACGTTTGAAAAGTTCAAGCAATTTCAGAGTGAAGTTGAGAATCATCGTAACAAGAAGATTAAGTTCCTACGATCTGATCGAGGAGGTGAATATCTGAGTTATGAGTTTGGCATTCACTTAAGACAATGTGGAATTGTTTCGCAGTTGACACCGCTCGAAACACCACAGCTTAATGGTGTGTCCGAACATTGTAATTGAACCTTATTAGATATGGTGCATTTTATGATGTCTCTTGCTGATTTGCCACTATTGTTTTGGGGTTAAATAGGGCACCATCAAAATCCGTAGAGACGACGCCATATGAACTGTGGTTTGGCAAGAATCCAAAGTTGTCGTTTCTTAAACTTTGGGAATGTGATGCTTATGTCAAAAAGCTTCAGCCTGAAAAGCTGGAACCCAAAGCGGAGAAATGCGTCTTCATAGGATACCCGAAAGAGACAGTCGGGTATACCTTCTATCTCAGATCCGAAGGCAAAGTGTTTGTCGCTAAAAACGGAACATTTTTTGAGAAAGAGTATCTCTCGAAAGAATTGAGTGGGAGAAAATAGAGCTTGATGAGGTTATTGAACCTTTACTTCAACCAGAGAGTAGCGCAGCGCAGAAAGGTGTTTCTGTGGAACCTACAATGGTAGAAGAGGAAGTTAATGATGATGATCATGAAGCTTCGGATCAAGCAGCTATTGAACCTCGTAGGTCGACAAGGCCGCGTACTACCCCTGAGTGGTACGGCAACCCTGTCTTGGAGGTCATGTTGTTGGACAACAATGAACCTACAAGCTATGGAGGAGCAGTGATGCTCCCGGATTCCGAGAAATGGTTAGAGGCCATGAAATCCGAGATGGGATCCATGTATGAAAACAAAGTATGGACTTTGGAAGTATTACCTGAAGGGCGAAACGCCATTCAGAACAAATGGATCTTTAAGAAGAAGACAGACGCGGACGGCAATGTCACCGTCTATAAAGCTCGACTTGTGGCAAAGGGTTTTTCACAAGTTCAAGGAGTTGAATATGATGAGACTTCCTCACCCATAGCGATGCTTAAGTCTGTCAGAATCATGTTAGCAATAGCTGCTTATTTCGACTATGAAATTTGGCAGATGGACGTCAAAACAGCGTTCCTCAACGGTTTCCTTGAGGAAGAGTTGTATATGATGCAACCCGAAGGTTTTGTCGATCCAGAGAATGCTGACAAAGTTTGCAAACTCCAACGATCCATTTATGGACTAGTGCAAGCATCTCGGAGTTGGAATAAGCGCTTTGATGAGGTGATCAAAGCGTTTGAGTTTATACAAGTTTACGAAGAAGCTTGTATTTACAAGAAAGTGAGTGGGAGCTCTATAGCGTTTCTGGTATTATATGTGGATGACATATTGCTGATTCGAAACAATATAGAAATGTTGGAAAGCGTGAAGGAATATTTGAACAAGAGTTTTTCAATGAAGGACCTAGGAGAAGCTGCTTTCATATTAGGCATTAAGATCTATAGAGATAGATCGAGACGCTTAATAGCACTTTCACAGAGCACATACCTTGATAAAGTTTTGAAGAAGTTCAAAATGGAACAGTCCAAGAAGGGGTTCTTGCCTGTGTTACAAGGTGTGAAGTTGAGTAAGACTCAATGCCTAGTAACTGCAGAAGATAGAGAAAAGATGAGTGTCATCCCCTATGCTTCAGCCATAGGCTCTATCATGTATGCAATGCTGTGCACAAGACCCAATGTCAGCCTTGCCATAAGTATGGCCGGAAGGTTTCAAAGTGATCCTGGAATGGAGCACTGGCAAGCGGTCAAGAATATCCTTAAGTACCTGAAAAGGACTAAGGAAATGTTTCTTGTTTATGGAGGTGATGAAGAGCTCGTCGTAAAGGGTTACTTCAATGCAAGCTTTGACACTGATCCGGACGACTCTAAGTCACAAGCCGGATACATATTTATTCTTAACGGGGGAGCGGTAAGCTGGTGTAGTTCCAAGCAAAGTGTGGTAGCTGATTCTACGTGCGAAGTGGAATATATCGCAACCTCGGAGGCGGCAAAGGAAGGTGTCTGGATGAAGCAGTTCATGACAGATCTTGGAGTAGTGCCCAGTGCACTGAATCCAATGAACCTGTTGTGTGACAACACTGGTGCCATTGCTCTGGCCAAGGAACCAAGGTTTCACAAGAGGACCAGACACATAAAGCGATGCTTCAATTCCATCCGCGATTACATCTTGGAGAAAGACATAAATATTTGCAAAGTGCACACGGATCTGAATGCTGCAGACCCGTTGACTAAACCTCTTCCAAGGGCTAAACATGACCACCCCAGAACTACATGGGTGTTCGATTCATTACAATGTAAATCACATAGTGATGTGAACTAGATTATTGACTCTAGTGCAAGTGGGAGACTGCTGGAAATATGCCCTAGAGGCAATAAATAAAGTGTTTATTATTGTATTTCCTTGTTCATGATAATCGTTTATTATCCATGCTATAATTGTATTAATTGGAAACATGGATACATGTGTGGATACATAGACAAACACAATGTCCCTAGTATGCCTCTAGTAAACTAGCTCGTTGATTGAAAGATGGTTAAGGTTTCCTAGCCATGGACATGAATGTCATTTGATAACGGGATCACATCATTAGGAGAATGATGTGATGGACAAGACCCAAACTACAAACGTAGCTTATGATCGTGTCAGTTTATTGCTACTGTTTTCTGCATGTCAAGCATATGTTCCTATGGCCATGAGATCATGCAACTCACAGATATCGGAGGAGTACCTTGTGTGTATCAAACGTCGCAACGTAATTGGGTGACTATAAAGGTGCTCTACAGGTGTCTCCGAGGGTGTCTGTTGAGTTGGCATGGATCGAGACTGGGATTTGTTACTCCGTGTGACGGAGAGGTATCTCAGGGCCCACTCGGTAATACAACATCACAATGAGCCTTGCAAGCAATGTGACTAATTGTTAGTTGTGGGATCTTGTATTACGGAACGAGTAAAGAGACTTTCCGGTAACGAGATTGAACTAGGTATGGAGGTACCGACGATCGAATCTCGGGCAAGTAACATACCGAAGAACAAAGGGAACATCATACGGGATTAACTAAATCCTTGACATAGAGGTTCGACCTATAAAGATCTTCGTAGAATATGTAGGAACCAATGTGGACATCCAGGTCCTGCCATTGGTTATTGACCGTAGAGGTGTCTCGGTCATGTCTACATAGTTCTCGAACCCGCAGGGTCTGCACACTTAAGGTTTGGTGACGTTTCGGTAGTATAGAGTTATGTATGGTGGTGACTGAAGTTTGTTCAAAGTCCCGTATGAGATCTTGGATGTCACGACGTGATCCGGAATGGTCCGGAGGTAAAGATTCATATATAGGAAGTCCCAGTTTGGTCGCCGGAAAAGTTTCGGGCTCATCGGTAGTGTATCGAGAGTGCCGGTAGTGTACCGGGAGACCTCTGGGAGGGGTATTTCGACCCTAGAGGGTCCATGGTATGTGGGATAATAATAACCATCCCTTAGTGGGCTGGTGGAACAGCCACAAAAGGCCCATGGTGCCAGGAGAAAAAAGGCCTAAAGAAAAAAGGCAAAAAAGGCAAAAAAGGGAGAGTCCTACTCCTACTAGGATTGGAGGAGGAGTAGGACTCCTCCACCTTGGCTGGCCGACTCCTAGAGGGCCTTGCCCTTGCACCAAGGATGCCTCTCCTCTGCTCCTATATATACTGGTGGAATAGAGGGTTTTTGCACAGAATTTACGGCCACATGCTACCCGTTCCACCGGTGCTCCTCTAGATCGGTTTTCCGCAGTGCTTAGGCGAAGCCCTGCCGGAACAGCTCCACCACCATCGCCGGAGTGCTGTGACGCTGCCGGTGAACTCTTCCTCCTCTCCACTTCATCTTGCTGGATCAAGACGGTGGAGATCGTCATCAAGCTGCACGTGTGCTGAACGCGAAGGTGCCGTCCGTTCGGTACTAGATCGGAAGGATTGTGATCAAGGCCACGAGACGATCGTGATTGGATCGCGGGACGGATTGTGACGATATCGCGGGACGGTTCGTGATTGGATCGCGGGATGCTCGGCGATTTGGATCGCGAAGAAGTTCTACTACACCAACCGCGTTTCTTAACGCTTCCCGCTTAGCGATCTACAAGGGTACGTAGATCAACTCCCCCTCTCGTAGATGCTCATCACCATGGATAGGTTTGCGTGTGCGTAGGGAAATTTTTGTTTCCCATGCAATGTTCCCCAACAATAACATGGATATATAGAGATATCACAATATTTTCTGCTATTTAATTTAATGGACATATATATCTTGGTAAGGTGGAAGGCTTGGCCTTTTGCTCGGTGTTTTGCTCCACTTTTACCGATATAGTTACTTGTTACCAGCGTTATGTTCCATATTTCGCGCTCCTAACATGCTTGGGGTTGTTATGGGGACCCCCTTGATTATTCGTTTGAGATTAAAGCTTGTCTGGCAAGGCCCACCATTGGTACTATTTGCTTAAACAACTTAATAAAAATGCATAGGGCTTTGCAACCCCGTGGATAATTAATCAACAACCCGGGCCAGTGCTCCTCATGAGTGTTGGTCCGAACTAGATTAGTGTGCGGAGCCAACCCGGGGCAACTCGGGAGATTTCTATCATGCCACCGTACGTTGCGCTCACCGGTCGTGTCCTGAGAACGAGATACGCGGCTCTTATCGGGTTCGTCAACACGTCGGGCTGTCTTGCTGGACTTGTCTTACCTTTCTCGAATGTCTTGCTTGAGGAACTTTGATCTTCTTCGGGCTATCTTGAGGTGTCGGTTTCCCTTTGGAATTGCCTAGGATGAGCACTAGATCCGTGGTCGAGGTTATTCTCGCGGCGTGTGGTTAATTTGTGATGGATTAGTTGGAGCACCCCTGCAAGGTTAAATCTTTCGGAAAGTTGTGCCCGCGGTTATGTGGCATACTTGGATATTTTGTTTAACACCCGGTTATAGTCAACTTGAAGCAAACTCTAATAAAATACACCAACTGTGTGCGTAACCGTGATCATCTCTGCTCATGAACATGAATCGAGAGAGAACATGGTTTGGTTATGTTTGACGTAAGTAGGTGTTCAGGATCACTTAGTGATCATGGTAGTTCTCGATCACCTTTCATAGTCCACCATATTTACATTCATGCTCTCATAAGATAGCCACCAAATAAATGCTTAGTGCTTGCTGGAAACTCAACACTTACCCCTTCCAAACCCATAAGCTTACATAGTTTCGGTACCAAGGTTACATGATTGCTAAGTCCCCTGTGGCTCATAGATTACAACAATACAGGTGGAGGTGTTGATGAGTCCGTGCCAGATGATGTGACCCAGCTCTAGTGGGAGTATGATGAAGAACGTGGTACGATGTATGTCACATACCCCGATGAGTAGAGAGGCCATGGTCGTGATCTTTGGGATAGCAAGGCAGCTTTTCATTGTTTCTTTTCTTTGTTTGATTTCGTCTGTAGACGGGCCCTGTCTTCTGTATGATGTTTGAATAATTGTGTGAACTTGTAATTTAGCTTGTGGCGAGTGTAAGCCAACTCATATACTCATCTCTTCATACGTGTATGCAATGATTACTGCACTTGCGAAACAACGAGAGGTGCCTCTATCCCTGTCGAGGCCCCCATGCCTAAATAAGGATAGGCGCGCATCTTGAGCGTGACAAGTTGGTATCAGAGCCATAGGACCATAGGAGCCCTTTGCTGGATCGAACTTGGCCAAGTCGAGTCTAGTTAAAACTATTTTGATTCTAGTTATATCGGAGAGTAGGTTTCTTTTACTCCTCTTCTATTCTCTGGTGAGGTATTCGACTTAGGAATTTTTGATTCTACTCCTCTTCTCACTCAAAACTTTTTAGGATCACGCGGATATTTTGGAAACTATATGATGCTGATGTGACGGAGTTTTGTCTTGGTGCCTCCTGTCTGACTTGATTTCTTCCGGGGAGTTGAGCTCCAGAGGATTCTTGGCACATCGTTATCATTCAGTTTTCTTAGTATCTCAGGACGGAGGATGTTCAAAATTGCTTCAATACTTATCGTGGCAAGATAACATCGGAGTCACCCAGTACTAGGGAGTTGTCCGGGGTAATGCCATGTTTGATATCGTTGTGCTTTGGAGGATCCAAAATAGATGGAGTTCTGAAGCCTCTGGTTATGTGTTGATGGATGGATACAGTTGGAGTGTAGGGCTTGTTATATGTGTGAGATATTTTGCCTCCCTGTATCCCCAACACCCGATTGCATA
Organism: Hordeum marinum; assembly: GCA_022496015.1. NCBI lineage: Eukaryota > Viridiplantae > Streptophyta > Magnoliopsida > Poales > Poaceae > Hordeum > Hordeum marinum. The sequence continues at coordinate 315,833,808 of CM039678.1, forward strand.
ACCAAAGAGTTCAGAAGTTCTTAGGTGGGAAGTCAAGTAGTTACCTAGGATCATCTTTCTTCAAATGTATGAGGTCTATACATTTGTTCCGAGCATATCTTAGCTCAATACTTCGTTGTGTATATTCAAGTGGCTTCTAATATCTGATGATGTTATCGCAAACCCGAGAAAGGCGTTCTTACTAATTTTTCAATAGGAAGGCTATTAATGTTATTCCGTTCAATTTCTTTCAAGTCACTTGGTTCAGCTTATTGCAATCATCTTTGTCAATGATGTGTTGATGTTCTTGTCCATCTCTAGGATGGCTCCACCAACCCACGGGAATCCGGGTCGGGGTGAGGAGTAGTCTGATCCTCCACCACCACCACCACTGCCCCCTCATCTAGAAGCTTGGCAAGTTGTGATGGCCGCAACCAATGCGAATACTCAGATGTTGCTCAGGCTGTTGCAAGAGAGAGATCCGGGTCAGCAAGGTTACCAAGCAAATTTTCAGAATCAGCCTCAGTTCGCGACACTCAACTAGTTCCTTGCCAACCAGCCCAAGTCTTTCACTTCTTGTGAGAAGCCTTTTGATGCAGATGATTGGCTATGTCACAAGAGTAAGCATTTTGAGTGCAGCAATATCAGACCAGAGGACTATGTCAGGTTCTCGTCATTTTAGCTCAAGGGTGAGGCAGCAGATTTGTTGGGGATATAACCCCGTGGTAAGACCCGCCCAGGTGGGGCCTGGTCATCCCTGGCGGCTCATAATCAAGACCAGTGAGGCGGGCCGAAAGATGTAGGTCTGGCTATATGGCGGTTTACCAAGATGGGACAAGATGAAGGCCCAGACAGAACATGGTATGAAGACCCGGGCGGTTAAGCCGCCCGGAGACGGTTTGCCCAAGATGGCAAGGCGACTTAGAGACAGGATTGTCTACGTTGTAAAAGTAGGTGTATGACTCGTGTAACCCAGGGCCTTGACCTCCTATATAAAGGCGAGACCCCGGGGCGGCTTAGACAGGAAACCAATCAATCGAGAACTAGGTCAAGCGAATCCGCTGCCTTGTAATCGATACTCCAATCAATACAACACAAGAAAGATGTAGGCTTATACCTCTTCTTGAGGGGCCAAACCTGGGTAAACTCGTGTACCCCATCTCGACCAACCCCTTTGAGTCCATCACCTTAGTGATGGCCTCGAACTTAAGTCTCCGGACATCTGTCGTGACAAAACCACGACAGTTGGCGCCCACCGTGGGGCTAGCGCTCAGTGGTGTTGAGTTCTCAAAGGGCTATCTCTCAGGGATCGAGGGGTACGCTGTTGGCAAGATGAAAAAGAGTCGCCGTGGGGCTCTACATCGACGACGACGCGTGGGGCCCCGAGGCCGACTCAATTGAGTACGGTTTCCTGATCCCCTTCAGTGGAATCCACGTCTTCATCGGCAAGATCGGAGGATCTAAGCCCGGGCCGGACATCTACACCGACATCGTCGAGTCGTCCCGGCGCGCGCGACCCGCCCGACACGTGCAACCCGCCCGTGCTAGACCAGGCAGGAAGCAGGTCTTCATCGGCTTCACTCAGGGCATGGATCTTGAAGATTCTATGTCGTAGGAAACTCTCATCTGCTCGAAGGATGGATCTTCGAGCAGAGAGACGGAATCGATCTACCAGCTTCATGATGGCGGACTCGAGGGCTATGTAGAGCCTTACCCCGAGTTTGAATACCACGAGCCGAAGGATTACAAGCTGCCGAGTTGTGCAGCCGTCTTCATGGCGGGTTCAGCACCGGCTCCGAGCAGCACAGCCGCCGGCGCAGCAGGATCGGTGGCTAGTAGGCCGCCGGCTCAGGTTCTTCTGGATCTGATGAATGAGCTTACAACCCTGATGGCCACCGAGGTCACAGCTGAAAATCAAGTGGCCCGGAACACGGAGATCGCGAGGTTGAAAGACCAGATGACCGAGGTCCAATAGGAGATCGATGCGCTGAAGGATCAGATGGAGGCAGAGGCGGAGCACCTTAGGGCGGATGCTTTCCGCCTAGAACTGGAGCAGCAGTCTGCAGCGGCGGTTCAACGGATGAGGCATCAGTCCCGCTTGCCGGATCAGTACGAGGCCAGGAACCTCTTCAACATGCCGGGAACAGGACGGACAATGGAAGTACCTAGGAGCCGGCCGGCGGTTCAGCAGCATAACCCGCCCTGACGAAACCAGGTCTCACCAATGTCTTTCCCAACGTCGGCGGGTCATTATTCCAACCCGGCGGAGAACATGGTTGCGGCAGCAACCCATCTTGGTACATATTAGGCATCAAGATCTATAGAGATAGATCAATACGCCTCATAGGTCTTTCACAAAGCACATACCTTGACAAGATATTGAAGAAGTTCAATATGGATCAGGCCAAGAAGGGGTTCTTGCCTGTGTTACAGGGTGTGAGATTGAGTACGACTCAATACCCGACCACGGCAAAGGATAGAGAAAAGATGAGTGTCATCCCCTATGCTTCAGCCATTGGCTCTATTATGTATGCCATGTTGTGTACCAGACCTGATGTGAACCTTTCCATAGGTTTGGTAGGGAGATACAAAGTGATCCCGGAGCAGAACACTAGATAGCGGTCAAGAATATCCTGAAGTACCTGAAAAGGACCAAGGACATGTTTCTCGTACATGGAGGTGCCGAAGAGCTCGTCGTAAAGGGTTACGTCGATGCTAGCTTCGACACACATCCGGATGACTCCAAGTCAGAAACCGGATATGTGTATATTTTGAACGGAGGAGCAGTCAGCTGGTGCAGCAGCAAGCAAAGCATCATGGCGGCATCTACATGTGAAGCGGAGTACATAGCTGCTTCGGAAGCAGCAAAGGAAGGAGTCTGGATGAAGGAGTTCATCACCGACCTAGGAGTGATTCCCAGCGCGTCGGGCCCAATGACTCTATTCTGTGACAACACTGGAGCTATTGCCCTTGCCAAGGAGCCCAGGTTTCACAAGAAGACAAGACACATCAAGCGCCGCTTCAACTCCATTCGTGATTACATTCAGGAAGGAGATATAGATATTTTTAAAGTACATACGGATTTGAATGTCACAGATCCGTTGACTAAACCTCTCTCACGAGCAAAACATGATCAACACCAGAACTCTATGGGTGTTCGATACATCACAATGTAACTGGATTATTGACTCTAGTGCAAGTGGGAGACTGTTGGAAATATGCCCTAGAGGTAATAATAAAATGGTTATTATAATATTTCCTTGTTCATGATAATTGTCTATTGTTCATGCTATAATTGTATTAACCGGAAAGCGTAATACATGTGTGAATACATAGACCACAACATGTCCCTAGTGAGTCTCTAGTTGGCTAGCCCGTTGATCAATAGATGGTCACGGTTTCATGACCATGGACATTGGATGTCGTTGATAACGGGATCACATCATTAGGAGAATGATGTGATGGACAAGACCCAATCCTAAGCATAGCACAAGATCGTGTAGTTCGTCTGCTAAAGCTTTTCTAATGTCAAGTATCGTTTCCTTAGACCATGAGATTGTGCAACTCCCAGATACCGTAGGAATGCTTTGGGTGTATCAAAATTTCACAACGTAACTGGGTGATTATAAAGGTGCACTACAGGTGTCTCCGAAAGTGTGTTGGGTTGGCACGAATCGAGACTGGGATTTGTCCGTGTGACGGAGAGGTATCTATGGGCCCACTCGGTAATACATCATCATAATGAGCTCAATGTGACTAAGGAGTTAGTCATGGGATCATGTGTTACGGAACGAGTAAAGAGACTTGTCAGTAACAAGATTGAACAAGGCATAGGGATACCGATGATCGAATCTCGGGCAAGTAACATACCGATGGAGAAACGGAATCATATGCGGGATTAATTGAATCCCTGAAATCATGGTTCATCCGATGAGATCATCGTGGAACATGTGGGAGCCAATATGGGTATCCAGATCCCGCTATTGGTTATTGGCCGGAGAGGTGTCTCGGTCATGTCTGGATAGTTCCCGAACCCGTAGGGTCTACACACTTAAGGTTCGGTGTCACTAGAGTTGTAATGGGAGTTGTATGTGGTTACCGAAAGTTGTTCGGAGTCACGGACGTCACGAGGAGTTCCGGAATAGTCTGGAGGTGAAGATTTATACATGGGAAGTCCAATTTTAGTCACCGGAAGGGTTTCGGGGTTTATCGGTATTGTACCGGGACCACCAAAAGGGTTCCGGGGGTCCACCGGGAGGGGACACCTACCCCGGAGGACCACGTGGGCTGAATATGGGTGGGAACCAGCCTCCTAGTGGGCTGGTGCCCCCCAAAGGGCCCAAGGCGCCTAGGGTTGGGAACCCTAAGGGGTGGGGGTGTTGGAAATATGCCCTAGAGGCAATAATAAATTGGTTATTATCATATTTCCTTGTTCATGATAATCATTTATTATCCATGTTGTAATTGTATTGATCGGAAACTCAGATACATGTGTGGATAGATAAACAACACCATGTCCCTAGTATGCCTCTAATAAACTAGCTCGTTGATCAAAGATTGTCAAGGTTTCCTAGCCATGGACATGAGATGTCATTTGATAACGGGATCACATCATTAGGAGAATGATGGGATGGATAAGATCCAAACTATAAACGTAGCATATGATCGTGTCAGTTTATTGCTACAGTTTTCTGCATGTCAAGTATATGTTCGTATGACCATGAGATCATGCAACTCACGGACACCGCAGGAGTACCTTGTGTGTATCAAACGTCGCAACGTAATTGGGTGACTATAAAGGTGCTCTATAGGTATCTTTGAGGGTGTCTGTTGGGTTGGCATGGATCAAGACTAGGATTTATTACTCCGTGTGACGGAGAGGTATCTCAGGGCCCACTCGGTAATACAACATCACAACAAGCCTTGCAAGCAATGTGACTAAGTGTTAGCCACAAGATCTTGTATTATGGAACGAGTAAAGAGACTTACCGGTAATGGGATTGAACTAGGTATACAGATACCGACGATCGAATCTCGGGCAAGTAACATACCGAAGAACAAAGGGAACAACATACGGGATTAACTGAATCCTTGACATAGAGGTTCGACCGATAAAGATCTTCATAGAATATGTAGGAACCAATATGGGCATCCAGGTCCCGCTATTGGTTATTGACCATAGAGGTGTCTCGGTCATGTCTACATAGTTCTCGAACCCGCAGGGTCTACACACTTAAGGTTCAGTGACGTTTCGGTAGTATAGAGATTGTGCAACTCCCAGATACCGTAGGAATACTTTGGGTATGCCAAACTTCACAAGTAACTGGGTGGCTATAAAGGTATACTACGGGTATCCCTAAAAGTACCTATTGGGTTGGCATGAATCGAGGCTGGGATTTGTCACTCCGTGTGACGGAGAGGTATCTCTGGGCCCACTCGATAAGACATCATCATAATGAGCTCATGTGACTAAGTAGTTAGCCACGGGATGATGTGTTACGGAATGAGTAAAGAGAGATGCCGGTAACGAGATTGAACAAGGTATAGGGATACCGATGATCGAATCTTGGGCAAGGGTCATACCGGTAGACAAAGGGAATCGTATACGGGATTGATTGAATCCCCGACATCGTGGTTCATCCGATGAGATCATCGTGGAGCATGCGGGAACCAACATGGGTATCCAGATCTTGTTGTTAGTTATTGGCCGGAGAGGTGTCTCGGTCATGTCTACATACCTCCCGAACCCGTAGGCTCTACACACTTAAGGTTCGATGACGCTAGGGTTATAGGGAAATTGTGTACGTGGTTACCGAAGGTTGTTCGGAGTCCCATATGAGATCTTGGAAATCACGAGGAGTTTCGGAATGGTCCGGAGGTAAAGATTCATATATAGGAAGTGAGGATTTGGTCACCGGAAGTGTTTCGGGCACCGCCGGTAATGTACCGGGACCACCGGAAGGGTTCCGAGGGTCCATCAGGAGGGGCCACCAGCCCCAAAAGGCTACATGGGCCAAGTGTCATGCCCAAGATGTGCGCCTATCCATATTAAGGCACGAGGGCCTCGCAAGGGATAGATGCGCATCTTGCCGTTAGCAAGTATAGTATCATTGCATCATACATTACAGAAGAGATGAGTATACAAGTTTGGCTTACACTCGCCACATACTAAATTACAATTCCACACTGAGTTCAAATCATCAAGATGAAGACAGGGTCCGACTACGGACGAAATCAAACGATAAAACAGATGCAAATGACACTATCTCGCTATCCCAAAGATCACGACCATGGTCCTCTACTCATCCGGGTACATCACGTACATCCTGCCTCTTTCCTCGTCATATTCCTACTGGAGCTAGGTAAGATCATCCTGCACGTACTCATCTGAACCTATACCTAGAGTGTTGTAGTAAACTGTGAGCCACAAGGACTCAGCAATCATGTGCTTGGGTGCCGAGACTATTCAAGCTTAAAGGTTGGGATGTGATATGTGTTTAGTTTGCAGTAGCACTAAGCATTTATGGTGGCTAACTTACGTAACATGAACACAAATATGAGTGGCCTACGATGAGCGATCGAATCTAGTATGATCTCTATGAGATCCTGATCACTTACCTATGTCAATCATGACCCCACCATGTTCTCTCTCGGATCATGTTCACGAGCAGAGACGATCATGGTTACTCACACAGTTGGTGTATTTTATTAGAGTTTACTTCAAGTTTACTATAACCGGGTGTTAAACAAATATCCAAGTTGCCACATAACCGCGGGCACGGCTTTCCAAAAGTTTTTAACCCTGCAGGGGTTCTCCAACTAGTCCATCACAAATAACCACACTCCGCGGGAATAGCCTCGACCACGGATCTCGTGGTCATCATCGGTAATTCCAAAGGAATTCCAACACCTCAAGAAAACCCGAAGAAAGTCAGGGTCCACACGCAAGACACTCGATAAAGGTAAAAAAAATCCAGCAAGACCACTCGACGTGTTGATGAACCCTATAAGAGCCGCGTATCTCATTCTCAAGACACGACGGATAAGCTACGCGTACGGAGGCCTGATAGAAATCTCCCTAGTTGCCCTGGGTTGGCCCCGCACAGTGCTCTAGTTTGGACCAACACTCATGAGGAGCACTGGCCCGGAGGTTGATTAATTATCCACGGGGTTGCAAAGCCCTATGCAAATTTTATTAGTTATTAGCAAATGTAGTACCAATGTTGGGTCTTTCCAAACAAGTTTTAATCTCAACCGAATAAACAAGGGGGTCCCCATAACAACCCCGAGCGTGTTAGGAGCGCTAAATATGGAAACATAACACCGGTAACAAGAAACTATGGCGGTAACAGCGGAACAAATCACCTAGCAAAAGGCCAAGCCTTCCACCAATACCAAGATATATATATATGTACATTAAATTAAATAATAGGTAATATTGTGATATCCAAATCCATGTTATCACATGGAACAACCTGCAACTGCAACTAAGAACGCTATAAGAGGGGCTGAGCAGCGGTAACTTAGCCAATCAAAGGTTGCTAGGATGTGGAGGGTTAAAGGCTATCATGGCAATTAGGAGGCTGATATCAAGTGGTAGGTAGCGCAATTGTAACGATAAGAGCGAGAAACTAGCAAGCAAAAATAGTATCGGGATCTAGGTACGATCATCTTGCTTGTTGGTTCTTCAGCAGAACAAGTAGCGGGATCCTCGTAGTGGTACTCTCCTGGGTCCTCGTACTCAGTATCAACACTCGCGTCTACCCAAGGGAAACATCAACAATAAACATCCAACCAAGGTGCAATGCACAAACAATATGATGCATGATTCATTTATGAAGAATTTAACATGGCAATCCAAAACTAGTCATGTTTCACATGCAAAGTTTGTTTATTAATAAATCTAGATAGAACCTCATGTTAAGTTATTTAAACATGCATGAACATGGAAAATATGGACACATCATGCAAAATCGATAGAAATGCATATAAAGAACGGAAGAAACGGAGTTACGGTTCTCATGATACGCTCACGACAAGGTACGAAGGCAAAAACACAAGACAACCAAGCCATGTGCTAATTCTTGGCATTCCAAGGTAGCCACTGGTTAGGCAAAAAAAACCAACGACAATAGAATCAAAGATCAATCAATTCCATGGAGTATAGCTCCCACAAGTCACAAATCAATAGAACAAACAATCTGCCACAAACAGCAACATAGCAACTTACACAGCCCACAACTGAGCTACAGGAATCCTACAGCCACAAACAAGATATTGACAGAAACTACATAACATATACATCAACTTATCCAACTACACAATCTGCATAGGAGGCACACATCAATAAGCATGAAGCTATCAAGTTGACATGATGAAACAGTTTCCTGGGACTTCTTGAAAATTACGGTTTTCTGGAATCTGAGTTAATAAAGTAGCATATTGACATCAGAAGGTAAATATGTTAGAGATCACCTCTTGGCATGAAAATCTACCTGGTGGTAGTAGACAATATCTACTCCAAAATACTAGCACTGAGCATGAGCTAATTCACAACACATCACAAGATACCAACCACTCTACATGGCATAAAAATAACAGCAGATTCTCAGACTTAAAATAAAAGAGCCACTTGTCACACACACACACACACTCAAAACACACACACTACAAAGTAAGCACACACATGCTCTATATATGTCCAAGGACATATGAGCACAAAACAACCATGAGCATACCATCCATGAGGGGGGATGTTCAACCACACACACACTCACAAGCCCATGTGTGTGGGTGTTCATCCACACACATATGCACCCACACATATGCACAAGTGCATATATGTTCATACATATGCCTAGGGCTACACTCACACCCACTACCACTCACATACACATGCACATATGCATACTCACATGCACACACACATACATAGGGCACACACACGAGCCCTACACACACACTCAACACACATACACTCACATATGTGTGTATGCATGAAGCACACGCACATATACACATACCACCTATACAAGCACACATACCTACACAAACATACACATATAAACAGGAAAGAACAACAAACATGTAGGTACTTGTCTACACACCCACATACATGCCACATGCACAAAATGCATATGCATACACCTACATCTATATGTGCAAAGAACACACACACATATACACATGAGCATCATGTAGATACACACACACTATACATACACATGACAGGCAAGCAAAAGAAAACCACATGCTGTTTATAATCTACACACACATACATATGTAGCAAGGAAGGAAACAAAAGAGGGGAAAAACAACGAAAAACAAAATCAAACAAAAGGGGGAGGGGGAGGGGTCGAACCCACGACCTCCTGGTCGTTCCCCGAGCCGGTTGCCACTCGGCTGCACGAGCGGACGTTAACAGGGTAGGGGCTCGAGCCCTCTAATACACACACGCACATATATTTTCTGACGAAACTGAACCACGTGACACAGCAACGGCGGCAGAACAACGGCGACAACCAAACGGCGAACCACGACGGATCCGGCGAGGATAAACAACTACGAGGCCTACGGGACGCTACGGGGTTCCAATCCCCTGCTCACCTTGCGACGAGGAGGACGGAGGCAAGCCCCAAGGCTCTGCCTTGCGGATGCGGCGACGGGGAGCTACGGCGACGGCGCACTAGCTACGGCGATAGGAAGCATCATGGCAGCTCACCGAGGGGAAGGCGACGACGTGTCGGTCGAAACGAAGATGACGGAGGGGTCGGGGACGCGGCGACGACGAAGAGGAAGGAGCCGGCAACGACCCGCTCCTTGCGGACGGCGGCGACACCAATTGGCACCGCGGGGAGGTGCTCCTCACCTCCTAGCGGCGGGAATGGAACGCGGGTAGAACCCCCGAGCTCCACGCCATCACCACCGGGGACGAGACCCACCGGAGACGCGGCGACGGCGGCGATGACAACCGGCGACACTCTCTGAACCTCACTGCTCTCTCTGAAACCTTACCTGATAGGGGAAAGAAGAGAGGAGGGAGAGAGATGGAGGGAGAGATGGGAGCTACGGCGGTGCCGGGGAAGAGAGGAAACCTAGCCGAGGGGGCACGCATGCCGAGGGGGGCTATATACCCACGGACTGACGGCAACGGCGACGGAAAAGGGGGACGGCGGAGCCTCTCTCTCTCTCTCACTGAAGCCTGACGGAGGGAACGAGAGCAGGTGACCGTCTCCCTCGAGCGGGCTGGGCCGCGGGAGAGGCAAAGCCCACCTAGCTCTCTCTCTCAGAAACAAAACAGAGAAGTGTTTTTTTTTCACTTTTCAAAACACAGCCACACAAAAGAAAACCCCCAGGAAAATATAAAGGATTTTTGGTGCAAACAAAAATACTTTTGTAAAGAAAATAATATGCGGTATTTAATAAATATATTAAGATGATTTTTAGGACAAGTAATTTTAATACTTTAAAAAATAACAGCCCTTGTTATTTAAATCCCCCAATTACATAAAAGCTCAAAACAATAAAAGGCCAACACTCACAAGCTCAAAACATATTAGGCTAGCACTTCAACATTTTTAAGCAATTTAATTGCAAGTTAAATCTGTTTATACAATAACATGGGAATAAGGCATTAGTTGGGGTTTTCTTGAAAAGCAAAAGAGGGGAGAGAAGTAGAGGTTGCACCCATGATCCTACCACATCACAACACATAACACAAGAACAAAACCAACCACACATACAAGGTCACATGAAAAACAAACATGGCATGATGAATGCTATGATGCATGATGCAAGAATGCAAGAGAACACATGGATGACAAGTTGCAAAAACACTCATTAAGCTCATGACACAAGGTTCATCCAAAGATTACATGCCATAAAAGGTAGGGACAGCACTTGGGCTGTCACACCAAGAGTGGGAGGGAACCAGCCCCTAGGTGGGCTGGTGCGCCTCCAACCTGGCCCAAGGCGCAGTAAAGGAGAGAGGGGGGTAAACCCTAGCATAGATGGGCCCTAGGCCCACCCTAGGGTGCCTAGGGCTGCCGCACTCCCTCTCCTCTCCCTTGGCCGCCGGCCCCAAGTCCCATCTAGGGCTACCGCACCCCCTAGGGTGGGAACCCTAGAGGGTGTGCACCCTCCTCCCCCCTCCTATATATAGTGGGGGTTTGGGGGACTGCCAATACACAAGTCTCTCTCTCTCTCGACGCAACCCTACCCCTCCTCCTCCTTGTCCTTCATAGCGCTTGGCGAAGCCCTGTCGGAGTACCACGCAGCTCCACCGTCACCATGCCGTCGTGTTGCCGGAGCTCTCCCTCAACCTCTCATTCCTCCTTGTTGGATCAAGGCATAGGAGACGTCATCGGGTTGCACATGTGTTGAACGAGGAGGCGCCGTTGTTCGGCGCTTAGATTGGAATCCACCGCGATCTGAATCGCTGCGAGTACGACTCCACCAACCACGTTCTTGTAACGTTTCCGCTTTGCGATCTTCAAAGGTATGAAGATGCATTTCCCCTTTGCTCATTGTTGGTTTCTTCATAGATTGATCTTGGTGACACGTAGGAAAATTTTTGATTTACTACTACGTCTCCCAACACTCAGGAGTGTCAATCTTCGGGATCAGGACAATTGTTGTGTCATTCTATTCCTCTGGGATTTGTCTGGAATTAATTGCCAACAACACCTCCTCGGTAGTCTCATCACCTAGAATATGCCAATATTTTTTATAGAACGCCGCATGGAGACCATCGGTCCAGAAGCCTTTAGGTCACCAATGCTAAAAACAGCCTTACAAACATCATCAGATGAAAAAGGTGCTAGTAACATATCATTCATTTGGCTCGTTACCTTTGCATTCACTTTTTCCAAAACAGTGAGGCTAGTGGCTTGCACCTCAGACGTGAACAAGTTGGAGAAATAGTCTTGGATATGCGGGTTAAGGACAGCAGTACCCTCCAGCCAGTTACCATCATTATTTTTCAACTGTTTGATGAAGTTTCTCTTTCTTCTAGCTGATGCATAGGCCTGGAAAAAGTGGTATTCTTGTCACCTTTCTGTAGCCACGTTACTCTAGATCTTTGACTCATTTGAATCTCTTCTAACTCGAGGAGATACTTGATTAACTCTGCTAGTTCTTGTCTTGTTTCCTCATTTGCATCATTCATAGGTCCAGCCATCACTTTTTCCAATTCTCTCTGTGCTTTACGGGGTCGCTTTTTTGGTTTTTTAGGACCCTTTCATCCAAGTCGTGGAATAGTGCATGCATGTTGTTTAATTTCTTATACAAAGTTGTTGCTGACGGGTCATTACCCGCACTCTGCCACGCATTCGACATCGTGTCACTAAAAGAATCCTCTCGGAGCCACCTGGCCTCGAACCGCTTCAGGCGTATTTCATCGTTCATATTCTCTGCCTGCAAAAAATGTTCTATGTTCACCAGCAGTGGCCTATGATCAGAATGGTTAAAAGCCAAGTTTTCTAGCTCCGTCGTGGGGAACAGATTTGTCCAGTTTTCATTTTTCATTCACTAAGCCTCGGTCCAGTCTCTCCCTGATCTGCCCCCTTCTCCACGTAAATCGGTCTCCTATGAAGCCCAGATCTCGGAGGTCACAGTCATTAATTGCAGATTGAAAAGCTTGCATGTACTGTGACGGACGTGGATTACCTCCTTCCTTCTCATGCAAAAATTGTATTTCATTCAGATCACCCATCAAAAGCCAAGGAAGATTGTATGCACTATGAAGCTGACGCATACGATCCAATGTTTTGTATTTGTTTTTCCATCGGAACTCCCCATACATGCATGTCAATCTCCATGACAAGTTATTTGACTCTTGTATCTTTACATCAATGTACGTCGGGGTCCAGGTCTAGTCGCTGAATATTCACCTCCTTCTCCAATATAGGACTAGCCCTCCTTTTCTGCCATCACTTTCACAAACAAGTTTCTGGTCCATTTTTAGCCTCTTCCTCGAGCACTCTGCCGGATAGGTTTGAAGATGTGTCTCCGACAAGAACATTACATCGGGATTACAAACTCGCTGGATATCCAGCAAAGGCTCAAACTGCCACGGCGTTCCCAAGGCCGTTGCAGTTTCACGCTAAAATTTTCATTGCTCCCGACGATCACCCTCAAGAGGTGTCGTCGATATCAATTTAGTTGTAGGGTTTGATGTACTGTCAACAGGCTGTCCTTGCCTCCCCCGCGACTTTTTCTTCGCATTCTTTTGAGGGGTGAAACCTTGAGCAGGATCTATCTCCTCTCCATCTAATTCTCCTTCAAAGCGATACACCACATCACTTGTTCCACCAGGATCTCCATCTTCAGGATGCAGAAATTTCAGCAAGTATCAAAACAGATCTAACTGGCTAAACTCGACACCATGTATAAATATATGCATACTTCTATCTTAAGGAGTACGTGCCTCAGCCAACCAACAGGGATGTTCCGGCGGCTGTACTCTGCATGCATCCTTGCTGCCTTCCAGAGCCTCTTTTTCACGTCTAGCCAACCCATTGTCACTGCAACATATTTCTTGCATAATCCAAAATCCGAGCTCGCATCGGCAGCCATGGTGATCCGCGGCAACCGATCCCATCTGGCCCAACACCAAAACTCTAGACGCCCTCGCAGAAAGCTATCAACGTAACGCCAAGGACGGGAAGCCCAAGCGGACACCATCTACTCTCAGCGAAGGGACAGGGAACAAACACTCAACCCCGACGTCGCCGTCGCCAGAATAGGTAAACCCTAAAGCAAGAGGGTACGATAGACAAACTCGGTTGCTCCTGTTCAAACAAACCGCACCTGCAAAGCTTAAGAGGGCGAGGTGGGACTATTCTGCACAGAGTATTTCTTCTTCTTCTTTTTTTTGCCTTGCCTTATGTTTTTTTTAGACACATGTGGGATTGTATGGCAGGGCAAGGGTTCGATCCCTCACGTCCGCAATTATTTTTGGCTCCAACCGGATTCTATGGGTCGCCGCTGCTGCAGCTGGGCTGGCCCAACACGTAAGCGTCCCCAATCTTAAAAGCTACTCCCTCCGTTTCAAATTAGTTGACTCAAATTTGTCTAGATACGAATATATCTAGACATGTTTTAGTGTTAGATACATCCGTATCTAGATAAATCCAAATCAACTAATTTGGAACGGAGGGAGTACGACACAAAGTTACGAATCACCTTGACAAAACGGACCAAAACGCACGTACGTAACAAGGTTTGAATTTTTTGAATTTATAGGATCGCGCTATTCATCACCTGGATGAGGAATAGTTATTTTTCATCCCCTTCTATTTTAACATCAATGCATCGTACTTTTACATTTCGTAAATTTTGTCTTATTTTATACATAAAAAGAGACCATAAAAAATATATAATCATCATAAAAATATTTTATGTCACGTAAAATTATAAACATAAAAAATGATGTAAAATATACGATAGATTCAAAAAAATGGTCTTGTGACCTATATTTTTTTTCTCATGTCAAATTTTACGTAGTGAATCAATATAAATATAACTTTTATGTTACAAATGTAATTTATTTATAAATTAATCGTAAGATTACCTCCTGTGAAGAATAACTTATTTTGCACCCTGGGTGATGAATAGAGTTTCTATACACACACATGGTCTATTCATCACCCAGAAAGTCTATTCATCACCCAGGGTCTAGAATAAGTTATTCTTCATCCAAGGTAATATTACGATCGTTTCATAAATAAATTACATTTCAAATGCAAATAGTTACATTTATATTGATTTACTACATAAAGTTTGACATAAAAACACAAAAATATAAGTCATAACACCCCAAAAATCACATTTTATGTATATTTTGCACTATGTTTTTATGTTTGTAAATTTACATGACATAAATATTTTTTACAGTGACTATATTTTCTTACGGTCTCTTTTTACGTATAAAATACGATAAAATTTACGGAACGTAAATTACGATGCATTGGTATGAAAATAGAGGGGGATGAAGAATAACTATTCCTCACCCAGGATGACGAATAGTCAATCCCCTCTCTCTCTCTCTATATATATATATATATATATTATGATTTTAATTGCACAGCCAATTCAAACTACACCCTAGCCAGAAAGAAATTCTGTTAAATACCGAACATGCATAGCCGTTTGATTATAGGAAGCAAGAGTTGACACCCTCTGGTTCAAATCTTAAGGAAGCCGTGCATCCACAAGCAGGATTCAAGTTGTAAAGTAAAATAATGCATGAGGACAGCGATGTAATAACAATATACAAAAGAAAGGGTACGTAAAAGACCCAGCGACAAAGGACAAACGAAAATGGTCCTTGTACAAGCATCATAACTACCCGAAGGTTAAGAGAGAAAGAGGGCAGTAGCTAGGACCCCTCACTACTGCTCATCCTCAGGCTTGCTTGAATCCCTCATTTCATCGCCAGCGTCGTCCTGCTAACATAAATTATTGAGCATTATTCAAATAAAAAGTCTAGTGCTATGTAAACATTTTTCCTTGTTACTGGCCAGTACACTACCTGCATATCAGAGGTCCACAAGGTCAGATTGTCACGGAGAAGTTGCATGATCAGGGTGCTGTCCTTGTAGGAATCTTCCCCGAGGGAATCCAGCTCAGCGATGGCTTCATCGAAGGCCTATAAAAATAAGAGTGTGATTACATGTCAAAAGAAAAACATGTATTAAAAATTTGTAGAAAAGCTTTTACAGGATTATAGAAAGCAAACCGAACCTGAAGGGTATCAATTTATGTCATAACAGACTTGGAAGAAAAATACATGCATCATTAGATTCATCACCTTAGTAAAATGTGCCTTGTGGTGTGTTTTTTCGAAAAGGATGATAACCCCGGCCTCTGCATTAAAATAATGCATGCAGCCATCTTTATTGATTTATTCAACAGAGGCTGACAAAATACGTACAAAGATCAACTCAAAGCCACCTTCAAGGCGGATAAAGTCGTTACACCTACATGTATATAGATGTATCCTGAGCACATCAACAGACACCATCTAATCCATTGGCTTCAAGAAGCTGTCCGCCTGGCAAGCCGAGAGTACGTCTAGTACCAACCGGTCTAGGCGTACCACAACATGCGCCGCATGCGCATGCTCTAGGATTCGATGCCACCAACTTCCACCGTCCCAACTTCAGGATTGATTATTGCATTGATCTTGCTTGGCCCATCTGCCGTTGACGTCATCATGACGGCAGACAGCGCCACCGTCCTGCGCTCGTCCATCAAGAAGCATCCATCGCCGAGACTCTGTTGGACCATGCTGTCGAGACCCACCGTTGATCATCGGTTGACGCCATGCCGCTCCACATCTCACGTTGACTTCGAACTACCAACAACTCCACCACCATGAGCGGTCCCCAGCCGACGCCTTCAAGAAGGAACACGACACCAAGGTGCCGTCGTGCCAAAACAAAGGAACAGAGGCTTTCGCCTGCACTCATGGCAGAGATGAGGGGAGCAGGATCGACACCAAAACCTCCAGGAAGGGGATCGGCGCCGCGGGGCGTCGACTTTGGTGAGGCCACCAAGACGAGCGGGAGTTTTCCCCGGATCCATGCCCACCAGCCAGCACCGGGAGACGACAATTGTAGTCGCCAAGGGCCGGAGCCAACACGGACCGGAGCAGAACTAGTCAGAGCCGATGTTTCCATGGAAGTATGGCTGGCCAGCGAGGAGCCACCGGCGCCACCACGGACAGATCGACGACCATGCCGTCCGTCACCGTCGCCTGACCGACTGCCGCCACCACCACGCAATCACGCAGCAAGAGTCAACCACCTCTGTCGCGACGCCAGCCGCTACAGCCGGTGCTCCACAGGCCCGCCCAAGCCCATCGTTTTGGAAGCGAGCCCGGAGCACGTGGCTGCAGCCTGCAACGACCACGTCCCAGCCGAGAGTGCCTGATCCCTTCGTCCAGCGTCGATGTCGTCGAGCCACCGGCATTGCCGAGGGCGCAAAGCATCCTGTCGCAGCCTGTAACCCACGCGCTACCGCTGGAGGAAGTACCCGTAGCCACCACGGAGGGAGGACGCCTCGCCGCCGCCGTCCCCACACAGGCTTGGCGGCGGCGAGGGGAGGGATCGTTTACGAGGAGTGCTAGGTTGTGCAAGATCCAATCGCCGCCCTTGTCGCTTGGGCGAGCGACACAAGGGCCGTTTCCTGGGCGCTTGATCTGTTGTTGTGGAGATTAAAAACAGTCATTCAAGTCAAGAGTTGACTTGAGAGAATAAGATGCATGAAAAAAATCTACAGATTTATTGTCTCCAGGCTTAACAAGTGGCCAGTCCATACAGATGAGCGTTATGGTACTGCACTACTTATTTATCTGAATCAAGCAGTTCATGTTATGACAGCAATCAAGCATGTGGCACCTTTCGAAACTCAAGTACTTTGATGGCCCCCCGCAAAACTTATTGGGAAACACTTCCTATCATACGTCCAGTAGGAACCATTCTTCTGACAGGTCAGACCCCGTTGATGTGTCTGATCTCACAGCTGGAATGGGCGTCAATTTCCTAGATATATCACCAGCCTTCAGGAAAAACTATTTTATTGTCATGTCCCCATAACCCAGTTTCTCCTCATTATTCTCGCCTACCCCCAACCTCACCTCACCCTGGCGTGTTTCAATCTCGCCTCCCACAGCGAAGCTCATCGCCTTTCCATCTTGCCCCCCCCCCCCCCCACACACACACACACACAAAGCTCATCATCAAGCTCACCACACGCCTTGCCACCCCAGCTCTCTCCGACAGTAACCGACGGCGCACCACTGCGGCCTTGTGACCTCACCACTGCACCGTCTTGTCCAGCAGCTACAACCATCGTCATCCCAGTCATCTCCACCAGGTTCGGCCCCGCAGACTTCAATGCACACCACGCCGGAGCACCATCCCGGCTTGGAAATGAAGGCAGCCATCTAAAGATTGCAGGTATGCCCCTCCCCAGAGGCACCATCCTTATCTGACAGTCCTCTCGTCCGGATATAGTGCTACTTGATTTACAAACATATTTATGTTTCTGATGAGTATTGTGCGATATCTGCATGTGCACATATTGCTTTA